>JAIFKI010000023.1:14067290-15567290 GCA_025389145.1 Misgurnus mizolepis
CAGCCCAACTTGATCGAATGCACGTTTTCAATACCATGACCCAAAGACTCTGGCAGAGCAAGTGTTGCTGGGTATGAGATGGGGGTGCGAGATGGAAGCATGCTTGGGAGGTCTGATTGGCTGTGGATGTTGCTATCCCTGCCGTGATTGGACAATCCCAAAATCATGCTGCTGAAAGCAGAACCCTTTGAACTATGAGACAGCAGATGAACACACAGGTCCCCATGCATTACGGAAACAACCGCAGCATACATACGCTGACATTCACATTCGTGTACCAAACCTCACGTGCATGATTTCATGAAGGTATGTACGTATAGCCTTTCCGATGAAGTACACTAATGAGGCGCACAGATCCAGTGTCAGCGTCTGGGTACGGACAAATGGAGTGCGCATTAAGCAGGCATGGACGAATAGCCTACAGAGATGTTCCTGGTTTTCCGTGGCCAATCGCAGCGCAGAACTCGGCGCCTAAAAAAATGCAAACTGACGCTTCTGTCACGCACACGGGCCGTGCTCGTCGTGCTTTCAAACCCAAACTCCTGCAGGGCCACAGTTGAAACATGCAAAATGAGACAGGAGAACGCAAGTTCTGGTTGAATGCACAAAATCGCTACTTTGATAACAAATTCACCAAATTGAACAATACATTTTTAAACGCTTAAAGGGACATATCATGAGAATCTGACTTTTTCCATGTTTAAGTGCTATAATTGGGTCCTCACTATAAAGCTAGAAAATGTGTAAAAGATGAACCCAGTAACTTAGTTTTGGTAAACCATTCTCGGCAAACATGTGAAAAAACAGGTAATTGAAATTTGGCTCCCCCTATGATGTCAGAAGGGGATAAAATCGCCTCTTAAACTGCATTATCCAAACACGACACTGCATTGTAGTGCAGATATCAGCTCATTTGCATTTTAAAGCAGTGGTTCTCAAACTTTTTCAGAGTGCGGCCCCCCATGTGTACGGCGCATTCCTTCGCGACCCCCCAAAGAAAATTTATGACAAAACTGTTCTAAAACTCAACTTTTAATTAAACAAAACATGATACAAAGTAGTGCTGTTGGTAAGTAGCCTTATTTTTTACATGTTTAAATGCACATTATTCATTATAAATTAATAAATTTTTTAAAATGTCAAAAAACTGGGGCCCCCCTGGCACCATCTTGCGGCCCCCCAAATTTAAAACAGCACTACAAATTGGAAATAGTTCAGCTTTAAAATGCATTTTGGGCCACTGGATACTACATTTACTTTTACATTTATGCATCTGGCAGGTGCTTACATCAAAACATTTATTTATTTTATTTCATTAACTCTTTGGCTATGGTTAGACATCTATTAAATAAAATAAAATAAAAATTTGCCATAGTTTTATCATAGACATCTGGGCTGTGTTTCGATGGCTATTAGACATCTTTTAAATGCAAAATTTGCTTTCTGTACATGTTTTTTAACGCAATAACATCAACATCTGATCGCAACCAGGCCTTTTTTCACTTTTTTTTTTAAATATGCTCATTTTCCAACTCCTCTAGAGTTAAACATTTGATTTTTACAATTTTGGAATCATTTCAGCTGATCTTTGGGTCTGGCGGTACCACTTTTAGCATAGCTTAGCATAATTTATTGAATCTGATTAGACCATTAACATTGCGCTAAAAAATAACCAAAGAGTTTCAATAATTTTCCAACTTGACTTATCTGTAGGTACATCGTGTACTAAGACCAATGGAAAATTAAAAGTTGCAATAGTTGCAAAATAGTCCCCTGCTATTGAAAGTTACAAAGGGGATAATTTTCGGGCACTTTGTAATATCATTGCGCCTGCTACAGCCATGTTTCTGCAGCGAAGTCCTTGATTATTACGCCAGAATGAGAGTATAGTTCCTAACAATATCTGCCTAGAAAATCGCAACTTTTAATTTTCCGTTGATCTTAGTTAACGATGTAACTACAGAAGAGTTAAAAAGGAAAAATATCGAAACTCCTTGGTTATTTTTTAGCGCGATGCTAATGGTCTAATCAGATTCAATGGATTATGCTAAGCTATGCTAAAAGTGGTACCACCAGACCCAGAGATCAGCTGAATGGATTCCAAAACTGTAAAAATCAAATGTTTCACTCTAGGGAAGTTGGAAAATGAGCATATTTCCAAAAAAAGTGGAATGTCCCTTTAAGGCAAACTAGATACAGGTGGCTCACCAACTAGTCGAATTTATAAACATGTACTTTTGCCCATCCCTATTTGTGTGGGTGAAGGAAAACACATCAAGCTATACGTTTCATCACGCTATTTCTGTCAACCCCGGCTCTTACGAGTAATTTTCTGCACTTTGCTTACTGGGGCATTCCAGCTGACAGGGTGATGGCGTTCTGGGTGACTTTTTTTTTTAAAGCTTAGACACCTTCAAAACATGATGTGAATTTGAGAGCCCAAAAACACAGGGTAATCATGTCAGCACAAACTGACAATTTGACATCTAAAGGATGTTTAGGAAACCACTCTGCAACCTTCAAAAATGCACTTCCATACAGATCCGAATCAGGTTTTGGGCTTGTGTTTGAATAACAGACCTATAATGGATGGATGGACGTATGGATAGACACATCATTGATCATTTAAAAGATTAATCCTCAAGATATTTGTATCTTATAGGATGAAAAAGACATTACTGTGAAGTTATTACTGTATAAAATGACATCACTCAAACTATTTAGGCACAAATTGCCGGCTTAGTCAAAGTGATGTGATGGAGAAGCTGAAGCGTGGCGTGAGCATGTGTGGCCTCAGATCCTCAGGGTCAGCCTTTATGAATGTTTCACAGGAGTGTCTCTTCCTCTCTTCTCTCTCTGTTTCAGGGTGACTGAGCACAGAGAGCCAAAGAGCATCTTCATGCATCAGGCATACTGTTACATCAGAGAGAGAGAGCGAGCGAGAGACACACAGAGAGAGAGAGAGAGAGAGAGAGAGAGAGAGAGAGCGAGCGAGCCATAGAGAGAGAGAAAGATGTTGAGGCTGTCTTTAGTGCTGGACCACAGGCACACAAGCAAGCCTGATTTGTTCTCAAATGAGGACTTAAACAAGCAAAAATCAACCACAAATATCTGCTGTGTTCACTGTTGGTTCTGGCAGATTGCAGGAATAGGTGATGCTTGCACGAATGCTGTGGCTCTCTCTCCTCTCATGGTTGAATTGGTCTCAGACACATTAACATAGCCTGTCTGAGGCTGTTTCAGTTCCCGTGAGATCATCCTGACCCTCCAGCATCACACGCACGCAGGCCGGTGTGAACGCACAGATGCAGCCGAACTCGTATTTTAACCTCGTGGGGCCGTTTGCTTTTGGACCACTGCATCTCGCACCCATGGGGTCTTTATGTATGTGCATGTGTTTGTGTGTGAAGGTTTTTTTGTCTACCTTGAGTGGGGTCATGGCTTTCCCAGAAGACTTTAAGAAGTTTATCTAAACTGACGTCTTTAGGAGAGAAGACCACTCGGACTACCTCTGTGTGTCCCGTTAAACCTGGAAAGAATAAGAGATACATTCAATATAGTATATTTTAAAGGGATAGTTCAGTCAAAATTGAAAATTTTGTCATCATTTACTCACTCTCATGTGGTTACAAACATGTATAAATGTCTTTGTTTTTAATGAACACAAAAGAAGATATTTTAAGGGAATGTTTGTAACCAAAACGATCTTGAGATCCATTTACTTCCATAGTAGGAAAAAATTATAATATGGAAGTGAATGGGGCTCACGAACGATTTGGTTACAAACATTCCCTTAAAATATTCTTCTTTGTGTTCATCAAAACAAAAAAATGTATACAGGTTTGTAACAACATGTGATTATTATAATGAAATCAAAACATTATTATAATCAAAACATACACAGAGTGTAAAATTAGTAAATAAAATTTTGGCTTTAGTTTTTTTCATAAACTGGGTATGGATAATCGCGATATTGCAGATTAACATAAAATTTTAATTTTTTTATGCAAATGTTTTCTCTTAATTGACGAGATAACTGAAACTTTGAACCTTTAACTTAGCAAAGCGTGACTGGGGGCTTTTTTAGAAGTGGGTTTTGAAGCGAAAGACATTAAAATTTGTTAAATACCAATGAAATGACTATGAAATCCCAGTTTTGAAAATAAGGCATTTTATGTACTGAGTAATAAACTTTTCATTCCCATTAAAGTGAAATTACTGAACATAAACATAAGAGCCTGATAAAAAGTGCATTTAAAAGAAAACAGGTTGGACACACTTAGGGTTTTTATCTGAGCTTTTCAAAAGTGTATTATTAGATATTTAATAAGCATATATGAAAAATCACTATATCCAAATATCCCCAAATTTATGTGTGTGAAAATATCCTCAAATACGTGTGTGTGCGTGTGTTGATGATGGTGATAAGCAATGATTAGTCTGCACACCCCTCAGGCGGTTCAATTTCCACTCTTCACCCAAAAAGCCCTTATATTTCAGGTAGTTTTCTTACTCGACGTCTTCAAGAATTTTCCAGGCTCAATTTAAGCCATGCTATATACATAATATTGATATATGGCATGCAATATGACAGCAGGGGCTGCGATCCTGTAGCAAAGTGGTAGAAGGTGCAAAAGGTTATGGGTCCAAACACATACTGATAAAAATGTATACCGGGCTTGTAATGTACTGTAAGTGGCATTTTGTCTGGGGTTTTGTCTGACTATTAAACCTCTTCACACTTTCTTTTTATGACTGAAAGTGTGAGAAAAAGTGACAAAAGCGCTGAAGCATGTAGATTTTTTGTCAGTTACACACAATAATAAATAAATGATAAAGCCCCTTGGCTATCCAAAAAATGCCATTGCCAAATGGATAACAGCAGCATAGATTATTTTGTAGCTCATAGTAGAGCATTGTGCTGGCAACGCAAAATATCAAGATTTTAATGCATAGCATAAACACATACTATACTGATAAAATGTATAGCTTGTAAAGCCGCATTGAATAAGGGTTTGCAAAATGCATAAGGGTGATTCTTGCAAAATTACACTTATGAGGTGTCATGAAACATTTTGATAAAAAAAGTAAATGCAAAGTAAAGCATACAATTACAAACATCTCTTCATGTACTATTTTTCACATGATTTAAAATGACATCATACAAACCAATTTTTTTTTTTTTTCACATTTAAAGGGAAATTTTTCATTACAGCAACGTGTCCATGACTGGATTTGGGTTCTTTGACATGGAAAATTTATAATTAAAAAAAATCTAAAAAATAAAAAGCTTCAGTGCATGTTATACTATAAACATTTACAGTAAAGAAACATGTGGTATTTGGTGATCACTGGTAGAGACAATAATAAGGAATATAAATGTGTCTCATCCTCCGCAACAATTTTAAATCATTGTTTAAGCCCTCAAGGAACTAACATTTAAAAAAAATTGTTAGAAGGGACATAATTGACCGTGACACTCAAGATGGCTACCAGGTAAGCAGTTCTTATTTTTTCTCTCCAGATAAAAGTTGACATTTTGTTTGTCATAGTACCTACTTTTTTAGTTCTCATTACCGAAACATTAGTTTGTAAATGCATATATTTAATGTAATATCATGTTGCGGTAATGAGAATTTTTGATAATGATAATCTAAAAAAATGTAAATAATTCTATAGGAAATCTTTTTAAAATCCTTTTAAAATAATAGTTATAGTAAGTTCAGACCTTAATCTTATATGTGCAAAAAAATTGGCTTCACTGGCTTTTTAAGAATTCTGATGCTGGACACCTTTTAAATCTGGATTTCGTGAGAATCACCCATAAATGTAAGCATGATTCTATAATACGGGATCGAAGTTTGCGTACATACTGAGCCGGTCTCTAAATAACAAAGCTATATATATACCCAGACACCCCATACAATTTAAACAGTGAGTGGTCATCGTCACACCTCACACTGAAGTGCCAGTGTCCGTGTTTGTTGTGAGTCCAGCTCTCTGCAGAGCTACAGATCAGAAACTGCAACATCACAGCTGCATCCCTCCCTTCACATCATCTCGTCTGAACTGTCTGGCTACAAGTAGGTCACACAGAAGAAGGGGGAAGAGCTGCGGATCTAGGAGACAGCAGTGCATTCTGGGTAGTTCACTGCAGATGAAGGGAATGTTTTGGTAAGGGGTGCAGCAAAGCATTAATATGGGAACAGCAAAGCTGTCAGAACAAATATTTACTCATATTTTCTACATATTAAAGCATATTTACAGCATATTTTAGTGATATGCAATAATAAACGCACATTTACACTATAATTATTGAATGAATATGTTTTTTGCAAAATTTTGCATACATGCCCAACTGGGTTTCCATCGAAACGTGAAGTAAATCTTTTCAAAATTTGCAAAAAAGAAAAACATACAAATGCGAATTGGGTGCATTTCCATCAAGTTGTTAGAGCGAATGACGGTGGTATTGGTAATTTTGCCAGGGCGTTGTGATGACGTCGAGCCCCATATATGGAAAGGGTATTTCATGCATTAACACAGTTTAAGAGTTGGTTTCTTCATGCTTAACAAATGCAAGTGTCAAAATCAGCAGTTGGACATGTTATGTGTTGGAGTATTTCACAATTGCCAGGGTTTGTACAAGTTTCGGAAAGTTTTTTTCGATTACGAGTCCAGCTGACGTTTAGGGGTACGCTATACGTATCACTTCTTTTTATGGGCAGTTCCCCTGGAAAACCACACGTCAATCAGTGGGAGAGCGAGAACAAAGGACAATGGATATAGTTTGTTTATCCGGGATAACAGAGTTTTGCTTTTGTGTTTGTTTTAACACTGGATTTCATTGAGAAGTCCCAACCGGGTCATGAGTTGCATGCCCTAAGTAAGACTTCTGTGTAATGTTGGAAATAGGTGCGTAAGTGCATATTATATAAACGACACAAACATTTAGTGAATCATAGGTTATCCAGTCAGTGTTGTATAAAGTGTTGACTCGTGACTCGCTCCTCCCGCAGTTCGTAAGTCCTCCTTCCGTTTTTTTTTTGTTGTACATAAGAATTGTTAAACCTAATCTGTCTTTTATAAATCTGATAAAACTAAAAACTCTTGGGAGATATGAAGGATGTAATACTACTCTATAGTAGGGGTGTCAACAATAATCGATTGGGCAATGCATCGCAATGCGCACATGCACGATTCAGCATTGATGCAGCAAATGCCATAATCGATTATGTCACTGTTTATTTTCTGGAGATGACCGTGATAGACGGGTAAATAAAAACGCACCCTTTTCCATGGAAAGTGGACATATGGGCACATTTCGGATTCTATGAAGTTAATGGGGAACAAGACTTACGCTGTGTGTAAAATTCTCATCTCGGGCAGGGCTCGCAAAATCGCTAGCACAGACGTCTCGTTTCTATTGTGAATTCCTGTCGGGGTACCAAAATGTATCTCCACCCTGCCTGTCGGGCTATCTTGGGGAGGAAATAATATTTTAATGTTTTTGCTTTGTCTCAGATTTAGTTAGGTAATTATAGTGTATGTATTTCGGTGTCCTCTTGTCAGTCATTATCCTCACGTACCAAGTGAAACTGTCAGGAAATGAAGTGAAAGCATAAATAAACTCATCCTCTAATGTGCACGTCTGATATATGCGCGCGACCCTCTGCACGCGCTTCTACCGGCTAGATTCTTCACGAGCACCTGCTTGCGCGAACTCAAGTCATTTAATAAAATAACGTCATTTCATTTTTACCTCATAGACTAACATTTTTTTATCGTATTTTTTTCTTTCTTCAGTTAGTAACTTAAATATGTGAGAAGGAAAATATGCTTGAGTGATTTACGTCTAGGCTATTGAGCGTATGATGTTACAAGCTGATAGGTGACTAAACAGCAGTGGTAAGATATGTTTACCTAAAGCGAATAGAATGTGTGTTTGTCATTTCGTTTTACCTCAGAGTCTAACATTAGGGGAACATAAAGGGAATTATGTTTATTCCTTTTTAATAAATATCTGCTTTAAGTCTTCTATATTGTGTTAAAGTCACTGGTTGTTTATATATTTGATAAAATACCATGTTATCTAAATACAATGTGTGATGTGTTGAGGTATTTTTTATTAAAAATAACCTGTTATAATACATTCATATAATATTTCAGTAATATAACAATTCAATTATTTTAACGTTAGGGGAACGTTAAAATAACCTAAAAATAACATTAGGGGAATGTTTATTTTCTTAAAGAAAACATTCCTGGCTAACCAAAAACCTTGGAAAATAGGGGAACGTTTTGGGAACCAAATTGTTAGCTGGGATGGGCAGGAATATTTGGCTTACATGGAAATCCAGGATTTATCAATATTCTACATTAAACAGTGTATTTTCTTATTCTGGCTACTTATATTCATTTCGGGCTACCAAAAATTAAAGAGTGTCTGCCCGAAGGGCTACCAGGGATTTTAAAATTTTACGAGCCCAGGTCAGCTTTCGTTTTTGTTGAAAATAGTTGCACTTGAGTTTACTACTTGACTTATTAAAAATTTGCCTTGTTGTGTACAGTAGAATTCTGATGCATTGCAATGCATCGTAGAATCGAATTGAATCGTTACCTGGTGAATCGTAATTGAATTGAATTGTGAGGGCAGTGCCAATGCACACCCCTACTCTATAGGTACTCCAGATTAACATCAGACTCACAGAAACAGCGTGTGTTATGGACGCTTTAATATGCATGCGAATAACATCACTGCTTTTACAGATTTTCATTTTCACGGCTAAACTTGCCCTTTAAACCATAGATGGCCCCTTATGCATGTGCGTAGTGATGTATTGTATCAGGTATAATTATTGTGTTTATGGGACTCACCTGAACACACCTCTTGATAGGTGGGGTTAGGTGTGAATCCACCTGCGTAGCCAACCTGTGTAGAGAACACACCAGGAACTTTCCAAAAGCGCCTCTCTGCTCCCCAAAAACAGCCCATTCCTAAACAAGAATGGGACATTAGATAATACTTCTACCTGTATAAACCATCCCAAAAGTCAAAATTACAATGCATGTTCAAATTGTAAAGGAGCAGTGCATGCATTCTTTTTACATGTGGCAATCGCACAATGCATTGTAACAAGCTCTGTAAAACATATTTTCAAGATGATGGGTCAGGAGATTATTATTTTATTATTACTAACATTTAATATTGTTATTTAATCAACATTTATAACTAAGTATTGATTACTAGTTTATAATTATTACTTCAACTTTGGCCCAGTAGGTAGCTGTCTACACAGGAAGTAGGGCACGAAGAAAGCTTACAAGCGTTTGGAACAAAGCTAAATTGTTTTGACCCAGATCTCGAAATAAAATCATGATGCATTATTTTCACCCAAAGACGTCTGGATGTAATTTTCTTTACACTCACCAAACACGATCATCTCCATGCCATCAGGAAAAGGCTCTACTGTGGGGTTCCCATTGGCGGCGTGCATTGCTGGAGATAAGGTGACACAAACACATCAATATAATTTTTGCGATTATTAACATGTTGTGCATATCAAAGTGGCACGTGGTGGCGCTGTTCCAGGTGGTGGGACTGTCATACTTTGGTTCTGTGTTGAGGATTAGTGCAGATTTGCCTGGTCTGCTCAGGCTAAGCTGAATCACTGCTGCTGTTTCTGCAGTGGGAGACACTTAGCAGATTATACCGCTGAACCTCCGCGCACCCAACACAAACCTTTAAACCAGGCAGAGAAGGTCACAAACCATGTGCGATGCAAAAGCATCAGGAAAACACACCATCAGCTTTCTAAACGGCCTGCGGGATGAAGTGAAGTGGGTTAGGCCACAGGAAGAAATGTGGCGGGCAAACAAAATGTTTGGACGGATGGGGCCAAGTGTGCCATACTGAAATGAGAACAGTAGAGAGGAAGAGAGAAAAGGCACAGATGTGCTGAGGATTAGAGCTAAGAAGACTGAAGTGATTTAGCAGTTAAATCTCCAGGCAGTAAAGGATAGTGGTTTACATGCAGCATACTAATATTAGCATACGGATAAAGAAATGTGTCACGGCATCACACACAAATGTACACAAGAGTGCATTTAGGCCAGCACACACCCCTCTTCCTTTAAATTCACACTGAATTTAAAGACTATTTGACCTGAATAATGAAAAATCTATTGACTGCAAAAGCTTTGTATCAGTGTTACAACCTGGATGGCGAGGAAAAAGAAGCCACGTAAAAAAAGAGATCAGTCGCAAGCTGTCACTGGGCATGCGGCACCCTTTGAAAAGGTCCTAATGTGTACAATTTATGGACTGTGCAAAAGTCTTAGGCCACCAGCTTTGTTGTTTTAGCAATCTGCATCCATATTTATTTGTCACTTTTTTATTAAGATACAAACAGAAAATAAGAAATATGGAGACAAAATGAAAAACAAAACAATTTTCAGAACTAAATGTCTTCTTCAGGCATCAGTCATTATTTAGTGTGACCTCTCTTGGCACTAAACACATCTTGAGCTATTTTGAGGAGACTGAAGTCTTGAAGTCATTCGATTAGAAATTAGGATTTAATTTAATTTAGGTTTAAGAGATCCTGCAGTTTACTGCTATTGTTCAAGTGGAAGGGGAGTTTAGCCTAAATACTTGACACTTTAGCTGATACTTTTATATTGTTTTATACTACATACACATTTCATGTATTTTCTGGTTGTATTCTAATAAAGAGACTGAGAAATAATTATATATGATCACTATACAATTGCAAAAACAACAAATCTAAGCCTAAGGCTTTTGGCACAGTATTGTATACATTTTTGAAAGGGTCCTACCGCTCCAATGACAGCTATGGATCATTTTTTCTAGCAGCGTAGTAAATAGCTTTGTTGTAAACCCCTAACCCTAAGTATTAAACTTGGTTTGTACTAAAGATATAAATGCTATGTGTAACCGGGTGTCATGAGAAGAGTTTTACTGTTTGTGTCTGAAAAGGTAAGACATAATATTTATGTCTATTATTTTAGTTTTTTATGCAATCGACAGATGATTTATCATTATGTGTTTTCTATCGGATTCGAACGTTTGACCATTGCACTGCCAACGCAATGGTCAACCAACTCCACAATAGGAACACCAGATAATACACAATAAATAATTGATGACAGGACGTTGAATTATACAAAAATAATGGACACCCAAGGTGGTAATGGGGCATAGGGGGAAGCGGAGTATGCATTATTTGCAAATAATTTAAAGGACTGGAGTCAATTATTCACCACAGTTACCACAGACATTGCATAATAATGCAAACCCATGGAATATTTTTTAACCAGAATAAAGCATTCAATAGCCCGGTGGTATTACCAGGGTTCGCACTCTAAGCCAAATGTCAAATTTCCTGACATTTCACTGACGCTAAAGTTTCAGGAGCTGTTTGAGATGTTGTGAGCCTGAAAATGTAGTGTTCACTGTAAGTTTACATAAAAATGTATCTTAAATGCGTAAAAACTAATAAACTATGTCAATAAATGGCTGTTTAGATTGTAATCTCACTTGAAATCAGTGGAGGCTTGGACCCGAAAATCGCATTCCTTAAAGGGACATTTTTTTTTAAATATGCTCATTTTCCAGCTCCCCTAGAGATAAACATTTGATTCTTGCCATTTTGGAATCCATTCAGCCGATCTCCGGGTCTGGCGTTACCACTTTTAGCATAGCTTAGCATAATCCATTGAATCTGATTAGACCATTAGCATCGCGCTAAAAAATAACCACAGAGTTTCGATATTTTTCCAATTTAAAACTTGACTCTTCTGTAGTTTCATTGTGTACTAAGACCGACGGAAAATTTAAAGTTGCGATTTTCTAGGCAGATATGGCTAGGAACTATACTGTCTCTCATTCTGGCGTAATAATCAGTAACTTTGCTGATGTAACATGGCTGCAGCAGGCATGGTGATAATATCCATATTGATATTACGCACTGTCCGAAAATAGTCCCCTTGGCTACTTTCAATAGCAGGGAACTATTTACGGGCAGTGCATAATATCACTATGGATTGGATTGTGCTAAGCTAAGCTAAGTGCTATAGTACCAGACTCGGAGATCAGCTGAATGGATTCCAAAATGGTAAGAATCAAATGTTTAACTCTAGGGGAGATGAAAAATAAGGATATTTTAAAAAAAAAGTGGAATGTCCCTTTAAATCACAACGGACATTTTAATAAAAAAATGTAACCTAATTTTAAAGCGACAAACAACATTTCTAATATTCCATAACTTGGACAAAAAAATATAAAATTCCCTGATTTCCAATGTCTGGAATAGCCTTTTAAAATTCCATGATATTCCAGAAGTTCCATGACTGGGGGAAACCATATATAACAGACAATAAATCAGGTAACACATACAGATTTACACTGAAAGAGGGGCTCAAACAATAGCCAGATACAAAAATGTCAAGAAGACTCATTTTTGGGCTCTTTTTGTCTTTTATGTTAATTTAAATTTTTACTTGTACATAAAGCTCAGTGCAAAACCAACAAACTAACTAAGAGATGACAACAAATTCATGTCATAAAACTGTTACAGAACAGCAGCTTGCTTTATCACTTTGACAACCAAATCTTCTTTTTCTCATTGAGGTAAAGATTTAGGTGTTTGTACACACACACACAAACACACACACACACACACACACACACACACACACACACACACACACACACACACACACACACACACACACACACACACACACACACACACACCTCTGCAGTCATACCCATGCCAGCTCTCACTATGTTCAAACAGACCACCTGGCACTGACCTGCCAGCCAAGTGTACAATTATGCCATTTCTAATTTCTGCCAGGCAGGATCTGCGAAGAAGAAAAAAACATTTTCTAAATAAAGAAAGTGAGAAATGGAGAAGAAATGTATTTAGGAGTGAGCGATGAAGACAGGAATGGGCAGAGGAATAAAATTGAGAGATGTGCAACAGATTAGAACGAGCTGAAATATGAAAGTACGAGTTTTGTCTTTCATTCCTCCGTGCCTTTTTGGCAGCGCGCGAATGTGCAGTCGCCGCATCCAGAGAGGAGTGAAAAACCATAAATGTGCCGGCCAAAAACACGCCAACACAACCATCATCCACAAAAGCTCTGGCGCTGTAAACCTAGTATTTTCTACCTCACCATCACTCGCCAACCTCCTCCCTTCATTTTCATATAATACCATTCTCATAACTATCTCTCTCTCGCACACTCACCGACCTCAGCAGTGGGTATTTCTCCTGAGGAGCTCTGGCAAAGGTCCAGGTGGTGCCAGTCTGCCTCCTTTAACTGTGCCCTGCGATTGTGCCAAGATACGCCTTCGCCAACACCGCAACACCTTACCAGCCACTCCGCCAAAAAGGACAAAGGGGGGAGAAGAAAAGAGGAAAAAGGAAATGAGGAGGGCGAGCTTGACAAAAGAATCAGAAGAGGACTTTTTGTTGGAACGGCGAAACTGGAAATGGGATTTTTCTTTTACGAAACTTCGGACAGAACGGATCTAATTGGTGTTTCATTTGCTCAAAAAAAAAGAAAGAAGCAGTGGCAATGGTCTTTTCTAATATCAGACGCAGGAACTAAACAACATTAGCCAAAATGACTTTGGATTGAATCTTTGATCTAGCAACTCTTCAACTACCTTATGACCCCAAAACCTGGAGTATTACAGCACGTGTTTTGGTCGTCACTGGCATCTACTTTTGAAGACACAAGGATGCCGCTACTCTTTAAAGCACACGCCCAATAACATGGACATATGGGTGAATTCTGATTGGTTGGAAGCATATCACAAGTGTTGGTGTCGAGCCATGCTTACTTTGCCTAAATGCCATGGCACCTTGCGTTGCCATTGCATATAAAAATACTTTTGTAAAATCATCAATTTTTGCATTAAAAAACGTGCAATTTTTTCATTAGCAATAACCGATTCCATATCAACCAATACATTTCTCCTGACAAGAGTAACAAACCTACTGTTGAAAAATCCTCTATACTGTGTATATAACCCCTGCATGCTGAGTTTATAACACTGACTGAATATAAATGAAAAACAAAGAAATCTTAGTCTGAAGGCGTCTTTACCAACAGGCCTTCACGTTCTTGTTAAACATTTCACATTCAACATCGTATCTATTGGACCGTTGCAACACAAGCTCATGCTGGGTCAACTTAAATCAGCTCAAGACACTGGAGTCACCGACAAGTTCAAGTGCCCGTATGTCCCCTGGAGGCGACTGCTGATGCATTCATACCATACTTCTATTCAAACCTGTATCCAAGCAACCATTTCCGGTTGCTATGGTGAGGACAGGGCCCCCATCATTGCTATAGTTTGCAAGTGCATGTAATCTATGAAACACCTCCAGCATTCTGATGCCTACGACACGGAGAACAAATATAAGCTAGATACAATAGTTAACACAATAGTAGAAATTATTAAGTAAACTTTAGTCATAGTTTTGTGGAACTGCCTTGGAAAATTATTAGTGAAAGAGTTAATGATGGATAGCAAGTGTGGGTCAACACAATGGTCAACTACTTGACTAGTCATCTAACAACCAATTAATGAATGAAGTTGGCTTTTTCATTTTTTCATAAATATGTATATAAAGATATTTTGTTTTTTATTAACAAGTTGCATTCATTTTTATTAATATTGTTTTTATAATAACTGTACGTTTGGAAAAGATTAGCTACGTAAGAATTCAAAGGAATTAGCCAACTTAAATGCGTACAAATAAATATTCGGTGAAATCACGATGGACACCTCTGGTTGTTGCATCTCGTGCGGTTTTATGAGCATCGTGCTTATAGACAGTTTCAGCAGTAACTACAAAAACAAACGGCTTTCGTGGAACAAACATAACTTCCGATATACTCCGAAAAGAATCAATAACAAAAGTCCTTTAAGAGTTGTTTATTTCTTATAACAAGCTAAATAAACAACAAGTAGATTACCTTAGTTCAAATCCTAACTTAAAGGGATAGTTCACCCAAAAATGAAAATAATGTCATTAATGACTCACCCTTATGTTGTTCCAAACTCATAAGACCTTTGTTCATTTTCGGAACACAGTTTTAGATGTTTTATATTTAGTCCGAGAGCTTGCTGATCTGTCATTGAAAATCTACTGTCCATGTCCAGAAAGGTAATAAAAACATCATCAAAGTAGTCCATGTCAGTGGTTTTCAAACTAGTTTTATGGCATTTTATGAAATACATTAATTTATCATGAATTCTGTGTAATTAAACCTAAAAAAATAAGGCTATTAACCAAAAGCACAACTTTTTTGTATAATTTAATGTTTTTTTTTATTAAAATGTTGAGTTTTAGAACAGTTTTCTGTCACAAATTTTCTTTGGGGGGCCGCGCAGGAATGCACCGTGCACAAAGGGGGCCACACGCTGAAAAAGTTTGGGAACCACTGGTCCATGTGACATCAGTGGGTCAGTTAGAATGTGTTAAAGCATCGAAAATACATTTTGGTCCAATAATAGCAAAAATTAGGACTTTATTCAGCATTGTCTTTTCTTCTGTGTTCTGTTGTGAACCACGTGCACAAGACTGAAGTCACGTGACTGTAGTGACATGGCTGGGGCGCACCAAATAACACGTCAGCCGCGTCACTGCAGTCACGTTAATTTAATCTCGTGCATGCGCTTCACAACAGACGCGGAAGAGAAGACAATGCTGAATAAATTTATAATTTTTAAAATTTTTGGACCAAAATGTATTTTTGATGCTTCAACACATTCTAACTGTCCCACTGATGTCACACGGACTACTTTGATCATGTTTTTATTACCTTTCTTGACATAGACAGTATACCGTACATAGATTTTCAATGAAGGGTCAGCAAGCTCTCGGACTAAATATAAAACAACTTAAATTGTGTTCTAAAGATGAACGGAGGTCTTACAAGTTTGAAGCGTCATGAGGGTGAGTCATTAATGACAAAAAAAATTTATTTTTGGGTGAACTATCCCTTTAAGCGTATCCCTTTAAGACTACTATAGTCAGACCATTAAACAAACAGAGATCCGTCCAGACGCGTAACCGCAACAACACACGTGCGTCCCATGAAACCGTCTATATAATGGCATGCAGAAACGTATCTTGACTCCTGCATTCTGTTCATTTACATTGAGGTCTGTTTACGAACACAAGGATATCCAGAATCAAGAAAACTGCTTAATTATGAATTGTACAATTTCAAAATTGCGGTATTTCAAAGGAAAGCGGCTTAACAAACAAGATAGAGAATGTGTGGCAAGATTTGGTTTCATTCACCAATTGCTTGAATTATGTAAAGTTGGTGCTGCATTCCAAAATGGCAGCAGGTCTAAATGTGATAGGCTTAAAAGCTGTAAGTTTGTACACATTTGTCTTAAAAAAAATAACTGTGTACTTGGAAATAGGGAACGCAAAGGTTATTTCAGACAGGGAAAGCTGAAGAACAGAAGAGCTACTGTGATTACAGTTGTACTCCATGGAAAACCACCCAGTCACTCTTTACCGAATTGTTCCTTCCCCAAGGTCACAAGAAATTGCTCTTTAAATGGCATCGAGTTCAACTGCACACCCCTTCTTAGATACACTTAAAAAAGATGAACTATTCCTCTAAACAAGGCCTATCTTAGTCAAAACCAACACTAGTGAAGTGTGTGAGGTGTGACGACAAACTGGACCGAACTAATTTCTATCACAAATTTGTGGCTGCATACATGCATGGTTTACAAACTTGCCCTAGGGCTGGGTGGTATATCGAGGTTTGGTATTATATAGTCATTTTCCCCAACAGGATTCCAGATGACAAAATATCCGCCTATATCGGAATGGCCTGATATGACCCTCAAGAAGGAAAACCCTGCCTTTCAATTTTATTTTCATCATTAATGTTTTAATAAAGGTAATCTTGACATCTTGCATGAGGCTTTGACTTACATGTAAATTTTTATTCCACTTACAGAGAAACTATTTCTGAGATATTTATCATATATCGCCATTCATCCCAAAATTTGGGCCAGTATCACCCCAACTTCTGGGTATTTTCCTAGTAGCTCTGCCCACCTAATATAAAAAAACAAATCTATATTTTTATGAGATGCTCTGCACAAAAAGAGAATAAAATGCATATAACATCTGTCTAATAAAGACATTTAATTAGAGAGGCGTGACTATGACAATGACATCATCAGATTTTCTCAGGCTGTTGGAGGATAAACTATGCCAGGATTGCAACAGCAGGTACGGTTCGATCATCCTCCCCAAAACCTTGTTCCTACCCCCCATAGACGCAGAGGCCCGGAAGCTTCCGCCATGCCGTGACAGCGAGCTGCTTCGACAGAAGGGCCGGGAATGCGTGACGGGGCGGAGCTTTCATGCGCATAATGCACAGATGGGCCCCTGGACACTGCTAGGGCACCAGATCTCCCAGGATGCACCAGGCCAGAAAAACTGTCATGGTCCTATCTGAAGGAACAAAATCACCTGATTGATTGTTTGTTTGTTGGAGATGATATACTTACAGTACATTATTTATTTACAGTACACAACCTCGTTATTGGAATGAGCCCAGGGAGCAATTGTGCCTAGTTTTCCTTTAAAAGACAAACTCATTTCTGCCAAGGGGCAATACATTTTTTATGACTTGGTACATCTAACCATAGCAGACAATAAAATAAGTGAATCTGGGCTTCAATAATGCACTAAAGTTCTTAAGTGCTTTATCTTTATCCCTCATCAGGCCATTCAAGCTTAGTAACAGAAAAAATATTTGACATCACAGAAAATCAATCACATTAATCAATCGGAAAAGCTGTTTACCCACGGTTCTCTCATTAATTATTTTTATGGACATAAATGTCTTTATGTTAAATTTAGGACAGGTATTGGAGGGGATTACACAATGACCTTGTTGGGTTCCTTGCAAACTCATTTAAATACGGTTACATTTTGTTTTTATGTAATGATTATTATAACTTACTTATGCAATTTATTTTCATCAACCTTAAATAAACAAAAGCTTTTAATCTAATTGCAATTTTTTTAATTCAGTGTGTAAATAAATGTGCTCTAGGTTGGTCCTATTACAACATTCATTTACAAAGGGTAACAGAGACATATTTTAATATTTATAATTAGAGATTGCGTAGTTAGTTGTACTTTTGAACCTTGAGGGGATATTAGCCTGTCATAGAAAAATAAATGAAAGAAAGGTTAGAAATAATTCTGACATGAGGAAAAATCCAAAGTGCTCAGAAATAGCAGAAGAAATTATAGAAAAAATTGATAGGATATACAAAACATAAAAAAAGGGGATTCAAGGCACACTTCGTATTTTAAAAAAAATGTTAAAAAAGCCTTTATTTAACTGTGGCTATATTACATTTAAAAACATTAAACTGGGCAGCAACACATGCGTAGCGGCACAGATAGGCTTCTTCAGGGTATGAAGTGTTTAAATGTACTATAGCCCTGTTTAAATAAAGGCTTTATATAACACTTTTTTTATACGAAAAGTTCCTTGGATCCCTTTTTTTTTTATAAATAATTCTGTTTGAAAAAAATATAATATGATCCTATCATTGGCGCTCTTCCGAGAGGCGCGAATTCAAAATATGTGTTCGGAGTGTCGTGTGTGTTGCTTGTCATGTCATAATATGTGTTGGTTGCATCATGTAAACAAGGTGCATTATGCGTCATTTCACTTTCTGCTAAAAGGGTTTATGAGACCATCACGTTCACAAAATTTTTGCAAGACACTAAACACTGATTACACATGAGAATTAAACGAGTATCTAGAAAACATAAGCATCTATTTTATCATAAACCCCTTCGAAGCGTCTTCAGCTGACACATATTTTGACATGACACGTGATGCACATAAGTTAACACGCGCTGAACGCAAATTTTGAAATCATGAGCCACACACATGCCGGGCTAAATACATGTTGTGAAGAGCTTCGCATCGAAAAAGAAGTCACCGGCTACCACTGGATCCTATCATGATAGCAAAGGTATAAAAGACCTGCTTACAGATAACCCTTTGTCCATCCTACATAGCATTCGAAATAAGAATTAGTATGTCATAAATAATACCATGTTGAAATGAGTATTCTGAAAAAGTTCTGAAAGGTCTACTATTTCTAACAGGGCTGCACAATTAATCGAAAAACTAATCAGGATTACGATTACAGATGAGACAAACATGATTGCCAAAATACTCAAATACAGTTGTCCATTGTGTGCATTTCCCAAGTATATTTGGGCACCAAATACAGTAATGAATCAGAGATTTTATAATTGATAAGTTGATGTGTCCTTTAGCCATTCATTTAGGATTTTTTACTAACAACATAACTTCCAATTATTTGTGATTTACATTATATTATTTAGCTTTGGATGTTTAGAATTGACCATGCAGCTGCTTCTCAGAAAGTTATAAAACATTTCAAAACTTCAATGTAAAATCTATTAAATCGACAATTACAATATCAAGGTGAATAATCGTCAATTATGATTTTTGTCCCTAATTTCTAATGATAATTCAAAGTGCAGAACCATGGGTGCTCCTCCCCTTCACACTGTCACAGGACTAAGTTTACATTTACATTCAGGCATCTGCCAGACGATTTAATCGAAAGCAATTTACAGTGCATTACAAGGTACATTTTAATCATAGTGTGCTTTCAAACCCATGACCTTTTGTGCTGCTAATGTAAATGTAAACTAATTTCACACAGTATTATGTAAAATGGATATATAACATAGATTTGACAAATAACATACATTTCACAGTACTTTTAAGCACATTTTGGACTTTCAATTTTATTGTAGAGGCTACTGTATGAAATCTATTGGGCAGTTTCCTGGACAGGGATTACCCATAAATGAATGTTTGAGCTGCCTTCATTTAAAAACACCTTGCACTGATATATCTTAACATATCAGTGCCATTGTTTTGTCTGAAGATGCACACATGTATTGTTTTTTGTAAGGTTTGTTTGTAAAAGCTATTTAAATGCCCAAATATAAGGCCAAGTCCTGGATTAATCTAAACCCTGTATGGTAAACTGCCCCTATATCACGTATGCAGCATTTTTATGTTATAATATTTTTAATGTTCAAAATTAAAACTTCTGAATATTTAAAAACAGAGTTTGACTTTATATACAGAGCAAACATTTCGTTTTGATTTCTTCATCTTCACATCCTTCCCTTAAGAAGAGAGTTAAGGAAGGCTAGCTACACTGAATTAAAAAAAATAATAATAAGTAATTCTTCAAAGAATAATAATTACATAACGTTATATATGAAATAATATACAAAAAATTGAAATGCAAACAGTAGATGTGTGATTATATGCGTACTCGACTGCAAACGGAGCTGCGCAGACCGATTGGCATATGACATGAAATATCGCGAGAGTTCTGACGTGAAGTCAAATACAACTTAAAACCTCTCGTCACTTCCTTCATGCGTTAGTATGTTGCAGTACTTGAATACTCTTTTCTTACGAAATGCACATTGTTATATAAAAACTATACTTTAAGGGCATCGTTAAGGCGAATTGGGACTCAGGTGATGAACCGGAAGTTGTGTAACCGTAGTGTTTACACTATCAGTAATGCATGTTTCCTTACATAACCCGCTGCGTGGCAGCCCTGTTTCATGAAAGACCGAATTTACCTGCCACGACCATTTTCTCCTCTCTGCCTTTCAAAGATCGCTCTTTGGTTGGTAAAGCGCTCATGTTTGACTCACTGAGATGAGCGACTGTCAAACACAGACCGAGCTGCAGGACGACGATGATGACGACGTGCGTGCGCACTCCTGCGTACCAAAATAAACACGTCCACTTGAGCACGGGCGCCATGGAGCTGGGGGAGGAGCGAGGTGACGGCCTCGCCTACCTTGTGAATATTCATTAAATGCTGGGGGGATTTCGCAGGCTGAATATTAACTAGCCAGAGGTTAATGTGACTTTGCCACAAAGCCTTCTGTGCAGTATGCGCGGGTAAGAAATTAAATTAAAATAAATATCCACATTAAGATAGCTGTTCGGCATGCAAATGAGCTGCTAGCTCCCCGTCACTTCGTCTGCAAACTGAGCATCTGTGTGCTGTCGTAGACGGCGCAGGGCTGCATACATTAAAATTAGCATCTGGAAGACATTCATCTTGATTATTGCGATTTCTGCGCATGTAATACTTGCATTAGTTCCTTCCATTGCAGTTTTGGTTTTATTTAGTGATAAGTGTCAAAATAAAAGCCTGTTTAAAAAAAATCTGTAAACCCTGTTTAAAATAGATGCCCTGCTTATTAAAGTCCCCCCCAACAAATCAAAATAGATGTTTCATTTGGATTTTAGTATCTATGTGTTAGTTTTAATATCTTTAAACTAGTTTGCTCCTTAAAGTCGCCATGAAACGGAAGTAGCGATTGCCTTATTTTCCCCTTGGTGACGTATATCCGAATGAAACGGCTTTTGAGATGAAATAAGGCAGGTCTGGATTTGAATTTGTCCATCGAGATCTGATTGGATCGTTTGAAGTTGGGTCGTGTTGCTAATTGCTAATCGCTGCGATCTTCTCCCGGACCCCGCCCACCTGCCATACTTTTGACCGGAAGTGAAGAGAGATCGTTTTGAGGAGGGGAGGAGATTTGCATTTTTGATTAAAGATTATGAGCACACACAATTTTTAAAAAAATAATGAAGCTCACAGATAAGTCATTTGTTAATAAAACCACAATATTTAAAAAAAAATATATCGTTTTTCATTTCAATTTCATTGCGACTTTAACATTGACAAAATGTCAGTGCAAAAATGCAAAAAAGCACTTTCAGTATGCAAGTACGGATTAGCTATTTTTATAACATCATTCTGCATTTCACCTTCTCAATAACTTTTAAGCTGTGAGGTACCCTAAACACTAATGGCTATTTTAAAAGTCCTACCCTAACTTCCTGTTTCAGTGGAAATTACGACGTCGAACAAAGCTGTGCCTTTCAAGGCACTTAAGTGTGCCTTTAGGTCCCAAATTTAATGTGGAAGGCAGAAATACTTAAAATAATGTAAAATTAATACAAAAATTAATATATTAAAATAAATAATTAATACATTTATACTTATGCAGTGCTTCAACCTTTATATCAAATAGGCATATATTTTCTGTATACAGAAAAAGCATGCGGACCACCAACGATCCAGCAAATTCTATGAAATTTCTTCAAAATCTAAAATGTGGCCTTTTATTTTTATTTGTTTGGATTGCAGGTGCACTTTTATTTCCTATTTTCAACCATGTTCAGGCTTGTAGAAGTATGTAAAGTAAATAAAAATGCTTAATACATAGTCATAAAGGTATGAGACAGAATGATTAGGCATGCTTTTCATCTGTTGCAGCCTCTTATCCGACTAAAGGAATGAGTATGATGTCCCTTATAGAGGTGCCTGTAATGGGCAGTATGCAGTCTTTGATATTGCATTGCAAATAAGATATAATTACCAAATGCATGCAGGTGCGAGAGACAGCTGCGTTAAAACAAAACCTGGGAGGGAAATTACTGGATCATTGTATCTGTAAACAGATATGCTGATAGAGAAATACAGAGAAAGACAGAGATGAAGTGATATATATCCTTGAAGAAGCCCGGAAGAAGGTGCTTTAACCCTTAAAAATCTTAATGGTCGAACTCCAAAGGTCAAAAAAATTGGTTTTCACATCTATTCATTTCATAGGAGGTCTGCAATTTTGCAACGCTTCTGAGTAATGCCTAAATATAGCCGAGACCTTTTTTGTGCAATTATGTTATTTTCTATAAATATATATACAATAAACACATATCAACCTGACAACATGTATCAAACTATAAAGATATAGCTTTAATTTTTCTATATGGAATTGTGAAGCTCCTTTATTTTATACTGTATAAGTAAAAATGCTGGGTTAATTTCAAGCCAGCATTAGGTTGCAACTTATTAATGTTGAGTTGTTTTAAATTGTTTGAAAATAGTTTATCTAACATATGTCATGTCATGGACAAAAAACATAGGACTTTATAATGTTGTATTACATTCAGCTAGGAAATCTCTCTCTCTCTCTCTCTCTCTCTCAGTCATTTGGTGTTTCGTAATTCTCATAGGTCTGTGAACTTCAGTGGGTGGTGGAATGCTGAACTGGTATTTCTTTAAATGGCAAGAAAAACTGTTGTTAAGTAAAAGACCGTGTTTTAGATCGGAGCAAAAATGAGCTGATCTCTCTCTCTCTCTCTCTAGTAAGGAGTTGGGGATAGATTTGCAGCTTTATGCGTTCCTCTCCTTTCCGTTAGAGGGCCATTAACAACTGATCGTTTACATTTACGCTCCTGGCAGATGCTCCTCGTACCAGCTGGATATTCAGATCATACGAGCTCGAGTGTGCAGCGATGCCAAGAGGGCCGAATATATGGATTTTGTTAATGACAGATTACAGTAGGTAGAAAGCGAGAGAGAGTAGGGGAAATAGGTAGATATTTGGAGAGATAAAAAGGAGTGTGAGAGATAAATGGCTTCACAGGATGTGTTAATCAGAGATTAATTAAGGCCATTTCAGAGGGGATTGGCCTACTATTTTTTGGCGGAGGTTTGATGGGTTCACTTTAAAAGTTGATTCGTTTCATAAAGGCATCTATGCCATAGTGGAGAGTGTTATAAAGCTTTGACTGCACACGCGCATTTTTCTGATTAACATGAGAAAGAAAAGAGGCAGTCGACTGTCGGGTGTTTTAGCATAATTGTGGCTTTGCTGGTCTCACTCGAGTGAGATGCCTAATTAAAATAATAAATCACGCTTCTGCGTAACAGCTAAAGAAAATCTTTTTTTTTGCCTTTTTTCGCTA
This sequence comes from Misgurnus mizolepis, assembly GCA_025389145.1. Classification (NCBI taxonomy): domain Eukaryota; kingdom Metazoa; phylum Chordata; class Actinopteri; order Cypriniformes; family Cobitidae; genus Misgurnus; species Misgurnus mizolepis. Next base: position 14,091,237 of record JAIFKI010000023.1, read on the forward strand.
AATTTTTCACTCAGTCGCTCGGGAATGTATCGTGTCAGTGTCGCTTTGAAGGTCACAGTGCATCCAGAATGTCCAACCCGATCCCATGTCAACCCAATCCCACTTCAGGATTAGCTGGTGAACTCATTAACGGTTGGTAGATATCATCATCCCCCATCACCCTAGCTGTTTTAACCTTAGAATAAGACACTCTTACCCCACATGGCATTGTCAGATTACAGTATACCCATAATCCTGCACAGACTACATAAACGTGCCCGTCTCTGCATCTCTCGCTCTGTTGCTTTTTTCTCTCTCTTGTTCTCTCTCTCAGTCCCATTTCTTTTTTTCTGGTTGTTGCTTTCCATTTTACACACTTTTAAATGATCAGGAATGGAACTGCATACAAATTTGTTGTGGACTTAAGAGGGAGGCAAAGTCCCTTTGTTACTGTTGTTACTTATTTAGTCCAATATGATGTTTAGACAGTTTCTGTCTTAAACTGAATATTACTTTTCTATTTAAATACTTTTAATGATTATATTAAAGGGGACATATCATGAAAATCTGACTTTTTCCATGTTTAAGTGCTACAATTGGGTCCCCAGTGCTTCTATGAACCTAGAAATTGTGAAAAAGATCAACCTGGTAACTTAGTTTTGATAAACCATTCTCTGCAAGCATGTGAAAAAATAGGTCATTGAAATTAGGCTCCCCCTGTGATGTCAGAAGGGGAAAACCGTCCCTTAATATGCACTATCCCACCACTACACTGCCCACATTTTTGCTCACACCTACAAAGTGGCAATTTTATCATGCTATAATAAATTATCTATGATATTTTGAGCGAAAACTTCATATACGTACTCTGGAGACAAAGATTTATTTGGCATCTTAAAAAAGTCTTGTAAAATGTCCCCTTAAACAAATAATGTCATATAAGGTTTAAACATTTGGATTTGTACATATTTTTCCCAACCATGGGTTGAAACAGCTCAGCATTTTTAAAGTGTAACTAATCATAGTAACAACATGTATTTTTTATGCAGCATTCAATCCATTCTTTATGCATTCAGCATTGGGTCAAAAAGGGATGAACCCTACCGTTGTGTTAAATCAACCCAGAAAATATTTATTTGACCCAACAATGGGTTAAAACAACCCAGAATTTTGGGTTGAAACAGCGTATTGGGTTTGTCCCTTTTTACCCAACGCCGAAATAACTAAAAATAATTGTTTATTTTTGTATTGTCAATCATTTTTTCAACTAAACATTTTGTGGAGGTATTGCCTACCTTACCGAAAGAATGTATGCACACAGTACTGACATTCAATAACAATTATAAGTTAAACCCATCTTTATTTCTCATTTCAGTGGGCATTATGATATTATTGGGCAAATCCACACACACAATTTCTCACTCTTCCTCGTTTTTCATCCTGGCTTCATGTTTCCTTCCACCCCCCTTTCATCTTGTTGGAGCTTCTTTCTTACCTGAAGCTTGGTTTGGCACCCTGTGCTGAGATTACGTTTAATCTGGACACGTGCCACCATCACCCCCGCCCTCCCTCTCTGCTCTTGTGCAGAAATCTGTGGATGGAGGCAGGGTCGTAGTAAGGAATTCTGGTCTCTATAAAGTGTATTGCTCTGGGTGCATTAGGTTATTAAAATTTAAATTATTGTAGGGCCCACATTTGGGATTTAAAATTTAAATTTAGAAATCAAACAAAACATTTTTGGATTTTTTATAAAACATAATATAAAGTAAAATGAATGATTCTGTACTAGTATGTCTATCTCACAAATCAAATGTGTAACATTGACCATGCATGTTAACTCTGTTAAAAAGGTCAGATTACCTTATATTAAAGCAAGATGATCTTTAGAAAATGCTCAAATCATGCTGGATCACAAAGACTCTTAAAGTTATTAAAGTAACTGTGTTATGCCAAATTTTATGATAAAAAATACAAAATACTAATTGATAACATTGATAATATTTAGTAATGCAAAATATGTAAAATCATAATTGCTGTTTTGAACACGTAAACAAAGTACAATACAAGAAGTCTATAGGGAATGTGAAGGTGACGTCACACCGTGTTGCATTGTGGGTCCTCCGCCATATTTGCAGGATCTATGCACTATACCGCTGTATTTGAATTTGTGTTGGAGGCTCTGTTTGGATTTTCTGTCGAGATTTTAATAAACGTCAATATGGTTGGTCAGTACTGCTTGATCATGAACTGCCATAGCAGGTCACACGATCGTTCAGGGAGTAAACTGAACAACGGAATACGTTTTTTCGGCTTTCCTTCCTGGAAAAAAACAACAAGAGAGCAGGTGGAAGAGCTGACGAAAAGACGCCGGATCGCGTGGTTTGCCGCAGTCAGGAGAAAAAAAATTACTTTTCAAAACATCCCTGCATCAGCGAGAGTGCGTTCGCTGCATTTTCAGTCATTCAGTAATTTGCGATTAATAAAAGCAGAACGTTTTTTGGCAGTGATATTTAGTTTCTCCCGATAGGGTCCCCTCTCTTTTTCTTTCAACTTTGCCAGTTCTTTCATTATTCTTAAATTTTACCTCATTTTAGCCAAACACACCCACAATTCAATGGCATAGCAACGGTCGGTGAAAGGGATCGTGCTTCTAAACATGGCGCCCACGTCCCATAATGCAACACTGCATGACGTAACTTCACATTACCTATATCATAGACAGTAAAAAATATGAATGACGCGTCTCCATAGAAATCCAAAATATCTCAAAAATGGCCGAAGACATAATTTGAAGCCAGAGTCTGCGGAGCGATCGTGAGGTGGAGCCATGACATCAGGGCCCCGCCCATTTAACACCAAATCAAGTACGTATACATTTGAAAAATGTATACGTACATCAACATGATAAGAAATAACTAAAATAACAGTTATCATCATTGGGAAATTTGGCGTTTGGCTCATGTCCCATTCATTTAAATCAGGGGTGCCCAAACTCGGTCCTGGAGGGTCGGTGCCCTTATGAGTTTAGCTCCAATTTGCCTCAGCGCACCTGCCAGAAAGTTTGCTTAGTAAGACCTAATTAGCTGCCTTAGGTGTTTTTTTAGGGTTGGAGCTAAACTCTGCCGGACACCGGCCTCCAGGACCGAGTTTGGGCAACTCTGAAGAGGGTGGGGTTTATGACCTGTACTGCAGCCATCCCCCAGGGGGCGATCAAAATGGTTTGGCTTCACTTTTTAGACTTATCGTTGGCAAATAAATTGATTTGTTCAGTAGTAGCCTACCTAAAAAAGAAGAGACAGAGATAAAAAAAGAAAAATTTTTATTAAGAAGGGGTGGGGAAGTTAACTAAGGAAAATTAATTGCTGTTATGTAGATCCTGACACCAGTCATTCAAGGTCAGTCTGAACCGCCTGGTTTTCATTTACTGTAGTGCGCACTTACTTTTGGGACTGTAATAATTAGTAATGCACATTTCCTACTTGTTTTTCTTTACTCTAAATGATGCGCCTTTGCGTGAAAGTTTCTAGGGTTAACCTAATCATGAATCAGAGCTTTCAAGTTCACGCAGTAGTCTAGTGACGTGTGAAAGCTTTTATAGTAACACCCCCTGAATATGGTGCTTTCATAAGTCTGCCTTAAAGAAAAAATTACACTGTTCACCTGTTAATGCTGTATAAACTCTGAGTGCGTTTATATGGGCGGCCTTATTCATTCAGTAAAGCTGATTATTAAAAATTACCATTTTGTCTCTCTGCTTAAATAGGCCGCAAAATTGATTTGCCTTCCTGTTGCCTTCACTGACAATCTTTCCGACATGTTCTTATTATCAGCAGTGTGGGCATTATCACATACATTAATCAGAAAAGAATTCAGCCATTAACTGCGTACTTTAATTACAAATCACGCACTTCGCAGACGAAGAAACCGAAGCCGCAAATAGCAGGAGTTTAAAATAATTACGACTGCAGACTTTCTGTTTGTGGACGATCACGAGAAAACGTCGAACCACGGAAAATTGCACGTACTGACGTTTTGAGCACTTTCGCAAAGCGTGCAGAGCTTTCTGCCAAAGCCAGACGTTATTACAGAAGGCAAAAAAGCTGCCCCCTGTGCGTTTATTATTAATGTGAAGGATTTTATACTGCCAGCAGTATTTTTCCGTAACCAAACACGCGGGCGCAGATGAAATGCCTCTGCACCTCAGAGCGAAGACACATGCATAATTTTGCCGAGCACATGCGCTAAAGCAGTGCAAAATGTAGAAGTGGGTCACGGAGTGATTTGTTTTAGGGAGGGGGTGGAAACTGGGTCACTGGATGCAGAGGCGGCAAGAGGGGGGTTGCTTTTGGGAGCTTCTGTGTGCTGTTGCTGGGCTGACTATTGGGGCGTATTGAGAAAGGAGGGAGGGAGCCAAAGAAACTAAAAGAGAAGTTCCCATCCTTTTAGGAATTAGTCATGTTGTAGGGTCCAGGAGCATCATTATTTTAAGACACACCCGAAGACCGTTCCCAATGCAGCATGAGAGCCTCTGGAATAAAATCTGAGGTATTCCTTTATGAAATAAAACGACGACAAACAATAAAACATCAATTCTGCTCTTCCACTTAATCAGCAAACCTTAACAACTCGGTTGGCCTTTCTATAAGAGCAATGTGGTCCCAGCTAATGAAATTGCCACTAATATTAAGAGCACTGGATGACACAAGTGACCCAGGGGGAGAGAAGGACATTGATCTCTTTACAATAAAGCGCTCATGCTTTTAGCTGTACACTGGTTTGCACTGCCATAACTAGCATTACATCCACTGTACTGTTTGCCAAACAAAGGGTTTTACTAAATACTTTACATACGGTACATGAAACATCACATAGTATTGCATATATAAGCAGGTTGCCTGATAATCTATACAAATCTAGGCTGAGTTTTAAATGGATAGTTCACCCAAAAATTAACATTCTGTCATTTTCTGTCTATACATTTATTTTTTCTGATGAACACAAAAAAAGATATTTTGAAAAATTATGGTAAGCACACAGCTGATTTTAACCACTAACTTCCATAGTAGGAAAAAAATATTATCTAAGTATTATGATAAATAATAAAAAATATATTTTGATAAATGATGGAAAGCACACAGTTGACGGTACCCATTGAATTCCATTCAATTTGTTTTTCCTACTATGGAAGTCAATTACAATCAGCTGTCTGCTTATCGTCATTTATCAAAATATCTTCTTTTGTGTTTATCAGAGAAAAAAGAAATTCATACAGGTTTAGAACAGCATGAGGATGAGAAAATGATGACACCATTTTTATTTTTGGGTGAACTATCCCTTTAATATGCCATCGATGTGCTTTCTTTGAAAACAGCAGTTTTCGTTGGCTTGTTCGTTTTGTTTAATTGAGAATTGCATTCAAAAACTCTCTGCATTTAGACATGATATGCATGCATGTATGCGTGGATGCACGTAAGTGTAGAGTGAACACAATAGCACATGCTGCCATTTTACCCTACCATGCATTTTGTACAGACACCGCTGTACAACACACACACACATATACGCATAAGTGCATGCTCACATTCACATTTGTATATTGCACATAGGCACACACATTAAGATGTACATATAATGGCCAACTCAGCATATACCCATATATCTTTAAAGCACATAAAAGCAAAGGAACCTTCCCTGACACACACACACACACACGCACACACACACACATTTGTACGTGCAGTTACGCAGTGCTCTCATTTTCCACCACGCATGCTTGTAGGTAGTATGAGTTTAAAATAATACTCTTTCCCCTTAATTTCTGCAGGTTTAGATTTTAAACTCATTTAGCTTTAGTCTTTGTAATCTCGTAAATGTCCTGTTTCACTGACCCATCTGTTATATGACCTCTTTAAAATGATATAGTGCAAAGACCGCTTCAACTTAACATATGGCTGTTTTTTGTTTATTTATCTATTTTAATCTGATGCTGACATATACAAGATATAAATTCTTGTATTTAAGCAAAAATTTTCTTCATATAAGCTATAATTCAGTTCTTCCTAATGCCTTTAAAGACATAAAAATAGAAAAATTGCCATGATTGCTGTGAATATTAATGTGTTGAATTCTGATCTCTGAAGACCAGAGGGCGGATACAACCGCTGCCATCATTTTAACATGTAAAATATGAAACATTCGAATATACTGCAATGGGAACTCACTTTTAAAGAAGCGCCTACACTTGCACGAATGAGTATTTGAATTGAGTTCTTGGCACACGAAAGCCGCACACACACACACACACACACACAAAAATATACAAAGAACGCACAATATGCCAATACACACAGATGGAGCAGGTCCTGGATACTCGTCATTTGTAATGAGGTGATAATCCAGCTCAAACGCTCCTATTTGCTAATCTGTCAGATTAGAGATTAAAGTGCGCTCAGAGGACGCTAGCGCAAGGAGGAATGCAGGCTAGGCTAGTGCACGCGTGCACACACACACACACACACACACACACACACACAAAATGGCCCTAATCTCTTAGATTTAGGCTGGTGTAATTCCAGAGGCACACACACATAATATATATATTTTTATATATATTTATATAGCATGGACTTATCCTTAGTGTGCATACAAATAAACACTAACGTTCTGTATTTAAAAAAAATTGAATTTTTGCATCCCCCAGATTTATTTTAAACATTTCAACTCTATATAAAAATAAATTCTCAAATTTAAAAAATATTTTTTATATCAAACAATTATTTCCATGTGTAATAATGAGCAAATCTCCATTCTGATATGACTATCTATTAAACAACTGTTTATCATTTGCATGTTAAGATTATATTTTTTCTCTGCACAGAATATGCTGAAGCATAGGATTGATTTAAATGTCAGATATTGTTCAAACACTGTTCAAAATCCAGGACTAAACAGGATTGATCTCTCTTCTTTACTGCTGGTTCAGTGGGGTTTCATGCTTTGAAACGCATCCACATTTCACACCAAGGCTATCGAATATGATGCAGAACATATATTAATAAAATGTAATTTTTTTTGCATTTTAAGATCTTTTGATTTGCACAGATTTTGCACATTAGCGAAGTAGTGGCTCGTGTTATATCATGCATGATATATTGCGTACATGTACGCGTGTCAGGGGAGCGTATTGGGTTGCCCCCATACCACCCCCCCTTTTATGATCAGCTGATCACACTGAAAAGATGGAGTGGTCCGGGGTCACAGGTCAATTGTGGCATCCCCCATCACCCGCCTAGTCAGTATTTATTACCATATATTAACCATCAATGTCTAGATAGTCAAATGCACAATTACGTGTCAGCGTTTATTCCATTGTGTGTGCATGCACCTTACTACCAGAAAACTGCATGCATTTCTAGGGGATGAGGATATATGCATTTGTGCATGGTTTGTTATACATATATATAGGATACACACACACACACACATATATACATATATATATACACACACATACACGTGTGTATTTTGGTCAGAGAGGGTCTCCCCACCCCTGCTCAGTCAACCCCCTGCGTGTGTAATCCCTGCCAGCTGTCCCCACAATCTAATCTCTCTACCCCGATCAGCTGGGACGTTACATGCACGTGTGTGTGTGCGAGCGTATATGCCTGGGGAAGTGGGGGTGGTGTCAAACGGAGAGCATAAATTGTAGCTCGAGCGTGTGCGCGGCGCAGTGTGTGTGTGTCTGTGTGTGTGAACTCATCCCTTACATACCTGCTCTTTCCCTCTTCCTTTGGATATATATATACATATATGCCTGCGTGTTTATATATGTATATTCGTATTTCCTTTTAATTTTTAAACACGTTTTTAGGGGCGTGCACTTTCAGACGGATTTTTGCCGTAGCTTATGGTACGGGAAGGTATACAGTTTTTTTGTTGTTGTTTTTAAAGCGACTGCGGCATCCCAGAACCTGATTTCCCCTCTTCTCTCCTCCTGCATGCGTGAAACCTTCCTACCTGCCTGCATCTCCCCTGCCCTCTCCACCCCATCCCCAGAACATCATTCTGCAACCCTGCTCTCCAGCCCAAGCAAAGGAGCTTCATCTGGGGTAGAAAGCTTCGGGCAAGACCCCTGTTCATCTTTGGATGAAGAACAGCAAGAACTGATGGAACTAAACTGGGATGTATGCTTGTCAACGGTGGTCATTTTCTCCAATAGAATGAAAGACAATTTTATTTTGTCCTTAACGTTAAGTTTTGAAGATACATATGGTGCACTGGGTAAATCTTGTGGCTGTAAAAATTGTGTTGGGATGTAATGCCATTTTTTTATTTTGTAAATACATGTGCATCTTTTGTTTTATTTAATGTATGCATTTATTTTGAATGTCATCTTCGGCTATGAGTTTTCTGTGATTTTAACCTATACTTGTTTTTAGATGCATGTATGCTGAGAGAGAGGATGAGAAATAAAAAAGAAAGACAGAGAAGAAAGAGAGAGAGAGAGCGGTGGGGGAGAGTGGAAATAAGGAGAAGGAAAGAGAGAGAGAGAGAGAGAGAGAACAGACTGTCATAGGGAAGCACTAGCTTTACATTGCGATGCTGGCAGGCATCTCATCATGGCGATGGATGTGCTGCTGAATGGACGATAGGAAGAGAGCAGTGCATAGCTTTGCATCTTTACACATCTCTCACAAACAGCTTTGCTGGTCCTCTTTGTTTGGCCGAGAGGCAAGATCTACTGGAAAGAAACAGAAGGCAGGTGCAAGGGCTTCTTGCAGAAATGTACAACAAAAGGTAGATCCTCTTTATCACTCCCTCTCTCTCTTTCTTTCTCTCTATCAATCGGTCTCTCATGTAATTTCTCAGGCCATGTATTCGGTGCAGAGTGTAGTCAGCATTATGGATTTCACCAAGAAAGCATGTAAATGTATTGAGTGGGAAGGGGTTAAAATGCCATGTAAATATGAACAAGAGAAACATTATGGTCTTGTCTCACATTGTCATTTATGTTTTGTTCTCACAACACATTTAGGCCACTCGACGACGGGATTTAAAACAGCATACACGCTCGCACACATCGGACGTGTGCACAGAATCCTTGGATAACGGCTAATGGAAAATGTGCTATAGTGTGTTGTAGGTGTGTGTGCAATTGTGTGAGATGAGGAAATCTTGTATGGGCTGTGCTGCTAACACAACAAAACCCGCAGAAGGACAGGTGAGAAAAAAGGTGTATTGCACTTAAGGATGTGCAGACTAAATATGGTTTAAATACAGAAAAGCTATAAGCATCCGTGTGATACAAGCATCCTTATAGACAGTGCAGACCACACTGTGTGGATTAAGAGCAGCGAAGAGCGATTGTAGGAAAAGTGGAGGAGGAAAACGAGGTGAGAGGATTGGAAACTTGGGTTTGTGCTCTTTGTGTTCACAGTGGACCTTGATTTAATTTCAATACAATTAAGGCACGCGGTGAATGCCAAGAGAGAAGCCAATAGCAGCACTCACCTGAGCTAAAGAGAACCAGAGACTCATCATCATTCAAATTCATTTTCACCACAGTCACTGCTGAGGTTTACTGGATGTTATAGAAATCCTGTGCACAATGAAAATAAAAATACATGAACCATTACACTCTCACAGCTCCTTTCACAGGGACTAATCCCTTTATACATGGCACTATATATGTTTTAATTAAAAACAATCATTCATTGGTTTGGACCAATTGCACACAAAACTAACAGGAGGCCCAACACACATTATCATTAAAGAAAGCTAAAAATATCTCTCCCATGCCATAAAACTATATTTAGTGGCACAATGATGCTTAGCGGAAGTTGCAATGGTTATGACCTACATTTGACATCACTGAGAGAAATCATTACAAATACTAAATTTAAATATCGCTGCATAAGCTTCAGTACGAGATTTAGACTTTTAAATATGAAAATTATAAAATAAATAATGTATTACAAATATTTAATAGTTCACGATTGTGTCATTTCCGACCGAACATTTGACGCAGTGATTTTTTAGGCCCGTTGTTTTGTGGCCTAGAGTAGCCCAAATCTGCATTATAAATAGTAAAACACCACAAAAACATAAACACAGAGGCACACTTTCATGCTTTTATCACAAACCTACCTTTAAAATCATTTCTCTTCAAACTGTCAGCAATAAATCACCCATCCGCTCTGGGCACGTGCCGCAGATGTTAAGAGAGGTCAAAGTTTACGTATTTATTTATGCCTTATTATGATTTTTCCTCACAAAAGAAATCCAGGCGGGGTCTGGGATGCGGATCTGCCCCTCAGGGTCGATCTCTGTCGACGCAACACAGGACAATGTGAAGACAATAAAAGCACATATTAATCACCCTGACGGTTATTCCGACTCAACTAGACGTTGCTGGTGTCGAATTTACACTTTAATAAATTTGCACAGGGTGTTAAAATATATATTTTTCTAGGGCAATATGCAACAAAAATTCAAAGCATTTAGAATACTTTTTTACACAGCTTTCTAAGTTTTTTTAATAACGAAAAATAGTATAACAAAATATTTCTAAATATGTAATACGAATTTCTACTGATCACATCACAAAGAAAAAGTTTAATCAGAAAACGATTTTGACATTTTATTTATGAATTAGCCTACTAAACTAACCTATAAAAACGACACAAAATTCTGATGTGAAATAATTCTTGTTTAAATGAAATAAAGATATAATAATTTTATTACAAGATGAAATTGACGCATTTGAAATAATAATAATAATAATCTACTAAATGTCGTTATGCCTTTAAATGTATAATTTTCTTGCAAACATCTTTTCCCAAAACATTGCTATCTTTATTTAAAACAAAGTAAAGACAAAAAGGTTAACCAGAATCTTGCCATAGTTTACAAAAAGCAGGACCAAATTTAAATGAATGACAACTGAATATATTGATTTGGATAATATTTTATGCTGCAAACAAATTAATTTAAAATCAAGAAACACACATTTATTTTATATTTGGGCTATTTGATTAAATATTTAAATTTCATTTAAATAATTTTAATCCTTTGTGTCTAATTTTAACAAACCGGATTTACATTTTCTTTATTTTTTTAAATGAACAACTCAAGCTGTTATCAGCTTTATTGTCCACTTGTTAAATACATTTTAAGCAATTGAAAGGACAATCAGATGGACCTTATATCCGCGTTCGACCCATATACATATTCGTTAGAAACAAATCGGTCCCTCAGTGCAGTACAGAAACGATTTTATTATGTAAATAGCAGTCTTTGCAGGCATGGTCAGGCGTTACTAATGGCAAAATACATGCGCGCGCTCTTGATAATGCACTGAATGCACGCGGCTGGGCGACTGTCAACAGACTGATAAACGAAGCGCGTGCTTCTCGCCCCTCACCCCCGCACACAATCCGGGCGACAACGACGGTGGGATAAAAGGCCATAATGCTGTCTGGGTTAAAGAAAAACCTACATCGGAAATTTACAACAGACTGATTGAGTTCAGGCCTCTTTGTTACCCAGGCACAGGCTGTTTCAGATGACCTGAAAGCTTGATAATCACTAGCCTACAGACTTTTTTCTGTGCCCTGAAAATGTTACAGTCATGCATTTGAAAAAAAAAACATGTATCTTAGTAAACCTCATGCAAAGTAAAATATTCCTTCAGTGTTATTTCAAGGATTTTTTTTGCATAGCATGAAATACAAACAAAACTAACAAATTGGGATAAACACTTTACACAATATTATTTATGGCATGAAATACATCCGTATTATAATGTGAATACAGTGTGTTGATACACAATTTGGCTAACTATAATGCTGAGAAAGGTTACCCTTATGCTGTTTTTATTTGCAGAAAACAGCAACAGACTATAGACTGCATATGTCTTAAATATACTGAATCATCGTTCTGCAAGACACGTGCCACCCCTCCCCACCTTCTTGTTTTCTAGGGATCCCAAGAGGTTTTGGGGTCCCTGGGGAGAGCGAGGCAGAGGTCAGAAAAGGGCCCCTCAGGCTGCTTGATATCTAGAGAGACAGGAGGTCGAACCATGTGCTGTATCTTATCCCCCCTCCAATCACAATATTATTCATGCACACACAGAAATAAAACACACACACCAGTATAGGCTACCTCAGCAGACACAACTCTCCTGAATTGATGGATACACACACTCTCTATAGCCAAATATATCAGACAACTAAACAAAAACTGATTCAGACACGTGATAAAGAAAGACTAGTGAAACACTTAATCTCGTCTCTGGATGTTTTTTTTGTTTTTGGTTGAGGCAATTAAAGGGTTTAATTGATTGATTTACTGTGACCTTCCCATCAAAACAACCCTTCATAGATTATTATAAAAAATTTTTTTGAACAAAACCTTTTGAAAACATGCTTGTAAGAAAGCAATACATTAATTTGTTACTGTTGGTTTTACATAATTGCAATACAGGCTGCAATTCTGGAGATTGCAATCTTAAAAATAAATGTCCAAAAATCCCCTATATGTATTTTGTTGGCTTGTGTGTATATAAAGCCAGTATAATGCTTTGAAGTTGTAAGGAAATAAATTTTTAAAACTGAATGTTTTGCCACTTTCTTTACAAGCCTCTGGTAGACTATGCTAATTTTGCCCACGTTTGCGTTAGATAATTAAAATAGGCCTTATAAATAGTTAATTATTTATAATATAAAATTCAGAGGAAAATTGTTGCAATTCAATTAAAACAATTATGCAATATCAAGAGTGCAAGTTCTTATGTTTTGCTTTCGTCAAGTGCGGTGAAGACGCACGAATAGTGAAGATCTAACGCCCCCTCTTGGACAAACATTTTCATTTCAATGTCTTGCCGCCATTTTATGATTAACTCGTCGGGACTCCGGAGGTCGAAAACATACACAGTCATTATATGATAACAGACGATCGTTTTAAACAAAATCAGCATTCATGATGTTGGATGTTTACAAACATATATGAGCTTTGTTTACAGAAGTAAAAACTGCATCCGCGTTCAGGTTAGAAGTGGAAACAGCGCCACAGTGAGATCTGTCAAGGGATTGAAAACGGAAGCAGATAAAACACGGTATCAACTACCCACATGAAAAAGTTCTATCGTATATTATAGTACATTAATTATACAGTATTTACTATAGTAACGGTTCAAGTATTGGTAAGAAGTTTTACCAGTTTACTGTATTTTTTTTTCATTTGATCATTTCAATATATTTTTTTAATTGTCTCTTGAAAAGACATAGGGATAGCGTTAGGTCGGTCAATCATAAAGGTCTAAAAAAATTTAAATCTTTACGAAGTCTTTCCAGTCTGGAAAATTAAGTATCAATGGAAGTGGAAGACCAGGCTAAATCAATTACAGGTGTAGTTTACCCAAAAACGAAACCTTTGTCATTGTCGTTTGAACCTGTCCTTCCTTTCTTTTGTTAAAAACCAAATGCAGATTTTGTTTTGGTTTTTCTGGTTACTATGGAAAAATGGGTGGTGACTGAAGCGGTTACCATCCACTCCCAGTAGCCAGATAACCCTTTAAGCTTTTAAAGGACTTAATTGTTATTTAAATGTCCAGAAGACATTTACTCATCTACTTTCTTGTTGTGGATATCGCAATTGTTTTAGTTGTTAGACATTAGGCTATTTACAGGTAAACATCCTAAAACTGCCTAAACAACAGTTCAGACACAAAAATGTGCACTGAAAGGGGCCAATCACACCGAACGCTTTTTTAAAGCTTGGAAACGTAGCTACCTTTATTTTGTCACTTAAAAAAAGAGCAGTGCAGCAGGCTTTTTATATTGCTAGTCAACCACCGAGGCAGCTGTCCTGTCAATCAAAAATGAAAGCATGAGCGCTCTTTTACTGTTAACTGTCATATTAGCAGAAACTTTAAAAATAGGGCGCTTGCTCTGAACTTGATGGAGGGTGAGAAATGCACTACTTATACACATTTGCAGTCCGGTTGTTCCAAGCAACTGTAAACTTCTATCACCACAACGAAAGGCCCGCCTCTCCCCTCATTCAATTTGACAATGGAAAAACATGAATGAAGCACTTTTCTGCTTTGAGCGCTCCTTCAAAAACACATAACAGCGCACATAAAGCTCACTGCCCATAAAAAATAATTTGGTGTAATTAAGACTTTAATCAAATAATGGATTACATTTTAGTTTGTTTTCACCAAACCCCTTTGTATGCCGTGGCCCTTCAAAACATTATGACACAGGTCAAGTGGAGTTATTACTTCACCAAAAAATTTAAATTATGTCATCATTTACTCACCCATGCTGTACTAAACCTGTATCTATTGAAAACAATTAAAATAAATGTTTATATATGATGATAATTAATAGTACCCATTGACTTTCATAGCAGGAAAAACAAAGAGTTTAAATGTCAATGGGTACCGTCAATTGTGCCCCTATCATTATTTAGCAAAATATCTTCTGTGTTGAAAAGAATAAAGAAACTCATACACTTTAAAACAACATGAGGTTGAGTAAATGACAGAATTTTTATTTTTGGGTGATCTATCCATTTAACATTAATGCACTTTTCCATTGCATAGTACCCCACGGGTCAGGTCGTGTCAGCTTACCTTGCTTTGGCTAGCTTTTCCATTGAGTTTAATACCACTTTAGAGTGGGAGCGATTATAGGTGTTTCCTTATATTTACACTGCCTATTGCTGTGACATCATTTAAAAAGTGGGAGCGAGCATCGTTGGAAAGCAGTGTTTCCCATACATTCATTTATTTGTCAGTCCACCACAAAATCAAAATTGACCACCATAAAAAGATGTTTGCACATAGCGTTTAACACTACCTCTGTCTCATGATAGTTTCTGTACAAACACCTGTGGCATCAGATCGATGGGAATTTGGGAACTTACAACAAAGCACAGATGACAACAGGTTTGCTCAAGAAAGCACAAGCACGAAGATAAAACTAATCTTGCGTTTAGCAATGATGCTGGTAGTGACGATTCTCTTAGACCAATCAGTGATCTACAGTGTTTTCACATCACATTTTAGTATCAGCTCAGCTCACTTGGAACCCCAAACGAGGTAGTACTAAAAAAAAAGTATCGGCTACTACGTACTGTACCCAGTGGAAAAGCTCCCAAAAGTAAGCTGACCCGACTTAAAGGGATAGTTCGGCCATAAATGATATTAAACCCATGATTTACTCACCCCCAAGCTGTCCGAGTTGCATATGTCCATCGATTTTCAGACAAACACATTTTCGGATATTTTAGAAAATGTTTTCGATCTTTCAGTTGATTAAATGTAATGTTATGGGGTCCACGACCTTCAAGTCCAAAAAAGTGCGTCCATCCTTCACAAAATAAATCCAAACGGCTCCAGGATGATAAACAAAGGTCTTCTGAGGGTAATCCGCGTGGTGTTGTTGTAGAAATATCCATATTTAAAACTTTATTAACATAAATAACTACCTTCAGGTAGCGGCGCCATCTTAGTCGCGTCCGCATTCAGGATGAGAGCTTACGCAGCCTACGGAGGCTACTCTGCTGCTGCTCTATGCCCCCGCCCTCCGAATTTGTCATACGTCACTAAGAAAAGTACTCTCTCCTGAATACAGAGGAGTCTAAGATGGCGGCGCTACCAGAAAGTAGTTATTTTCGTTAATAAAGTTTTAAATATGGATATTTCTACAACAATGCGCGGATTACTTTCAGAAGACCTTTGTTTATCATCCTGGAGCCGTTTGGATTTATTTTGTGAAGGATGGACGCACTTTTTTGGACTTGTTATGGGGTCCACGACCTTCATTACATTTAATCAACTGAAAGATCTAAAACATTTTCTAAAATATCCAAAAATGTGTTTGTCTGAAAAACGATGGACATATGCAACTCGGACAGCTTGGGGGTGAGTAAATCATGGGTTTAATATCATTTTTGGCCGAACTATCCCTTTGACCCGTGGGGTATTATGCAATGGAAAAGCAGCATAAGGCGGTCACCATCGACTCCCATAGTAACTAGAAAACCCAATACAACACTTAGGGGCAGTTTCCCAGACAGGGTTTTGGCTAATCCAGGACTATGCCTTATTTATATTTGGTCATTTAAGAAGTTTTTACAAACATACCTTAAAAAAAAACACACTAACGGTGTGCATCTTGAGACAAAAAAAATGTCACAATATGTTAAAATTTGCAATTTAGTCTGGGACTAGGATAAGCCGTGTCCGGGAAACCGTCCCTTAAAGTTACCATTTGGATTCGGAGTAATAAAGGCAGACATTGGCAGATCAAATGATAGGAGGTTGAGTAAATTGAGTAAAGTTTTCATTTTTCAGTGAAAGACGTTTAGCCTTTCTATGACCATTACAACATTGACAAGTTCATTAGCTCCCTGCAAGTAACTTTAGGATAAAAACACTTCTCAACATTAAACTGTATACAATAAACCTTGACACACGCTTCCTTACAAGAAAGTACATATAAGAGTGCTGTAGGGATGACGTATTTTGGTAGGCAAAACTCAGAAGTGAGTTGGCATTTTAAGACTTGCGATTCTATCGAAGAACTCAATTTTTAAAGGGGGTTTTGGTTGAACGCAATTAGATCTTGGATTAACATAAACCCAAGATACTTTCACGTTTTATTCTACAACATAAAAACACCAGTAATACCCTCACTTTAACAAGTCTTTAAAAGGGGATTTGCAAACAAGTCGCAACATGGTTGTTGGGGTCTTTGATTTATCCACACAGAGTATTTCCTTCTGAGGGAAGACATTTTCAAATGTGTTTAAGTTTTTGTCACTGGTGTAGTTGGTTTTCATTTCTAGTAAACACATTTAGACTTCAAAATTCATAAAAAGTCATGTTCATCTTTGAAGATTATCTTGTTGGACAAAACGTGCCAGTGTCAAACTTTTTTTGGAAGAAAAAGGAACATATTGGCAAGGGAACTAATGTCCTGCTAACTTCCGGGTTGGCCTCCAAAATATGTTATCCCTGCAGCACTCTTAGCATATCAAACCCTTAAAAATCCTCAAAGTATGAGACCAAGTAACAGTACAGCTCTAATATACTGTAGTCCCATTTTAACATTTTCCACATTTACGGTCATGTCAAAATCCACTTCTTAGAAAGCAAACACACTTTAGGCTTTGTGCAGCATCTTTATTCTGACACTGCTAAATGGCAGCAGTTTTTGTAGGAGTCGTTTAATGCACCGACATGAAGATGTTAAAAGGGGGTGAAGTGTGCAGGCAACTAGTGTAGGACAGAAGTGTGGGTGTTGGGTGGATGAAGGGACCAGGCAGTTTAGGACACAGGTTAGTGCATGGCATAGTATTTAGTCAAACAAGGGGAAAATGCAACACACAAGTTCTGCCGAATATATCACATTTATTTGTAATGAACTGATTATGAAAACGAAAGGGGGCGCAAGGGCCTCCTCAATGCAGACTTAAGAAACGGAAGAGAAGACATGAACGAAAAAATGACGGGAGAAGAGCAGCCCATAGCAACAATTTTCGTTAACTTGCAGAAGGAAAATGAGTAAATGGAAAACAAGCTGACAACTTTCAAACACGGCCCCTTTTGTACACTATAAAACTGATCCAATGACCAAAGCGTAAACTAAACAAATCTGCTTCTCTGTTTACCTTCCCCGCCAGACACCCTCCTATTACCAACACACAAAAAAACTAAACTGGAACAGAAAGTCAACTCAGGAAAATCCTGAACATTCATTAGAATTTTCTGAATTACATTTTTTTCCCATTATATAACCTTGGCCGAGGGCTGTGGTTTAAACTTCAGAAGTTAATTAATAGTTTACTGACTATTAGCCAATTACCAAAAATGGAACATCCACAGAAAGGCAACGCACACTTTGTGTTCTGATTGGATGGTTTCTTATCCAATATAAAGGGGGAAGGGGTTAACAGAGAAATTGAGGGGGAAAATGCCTATACAGGATTTGGGCACCAAAATGTCAACGTTTAAAAAAAAGATTATAGTAAGAGAAGCAAAGCCTTGTGCTTGGACTGTAAAACCAGATGTTTTTTTTCTAAAAAAAGAAAATGGGGTGAGAAAGAAAATTGAAAGCGCAACAAAAATGGGACCGAAAAGTCTTCACTATTAGAATCCTATAGAATTAAGTTGTAGTCCTATGTATAATCATGTCATTTTCTTTTACTACAAGTTCGAAGTAAGTCTTTTAGGTCAACAGAAAATCAAAGAGTCTTCATTTAGTTTTTTTCCTTGTTTTGAATCCTTGGTTAAATCTTCCCCAAAGTAATTTCTGAAAATATCTGGTTGTAATATTGGAGATAGAGAACAGGGCCTGACAGTCTTTTGCCCAAAGCATTTCCTGTTACTTCACACGTCCTTGACGATCCTGAAAAGGAAACAAAAAATATCAAATTAACCATGCATGCTAGGAAGTTATTTTGACATATATGGACATTAACTTTTTGTGCAAGCTTTCAGACACCCGCACAATTAATATTTTTGAAAAGAGACTATGTACTGTTGGTCAAAATTATAAAGTCAACAGATCTCAGTAAACAACAACAAAATGTATGGAGCATTTTAGGCAAATATTCATTTATACACCAACTGACAAACCCAACTAGACCTAAAGGGGTGGTTCTCCAGACAGGGTTTAAGGCGCACGCACATTATCCAAACCGCACCCACCAGTTTGACCCCGAAAGCCTGGTTCGTTTAACTAGTGTGATGGTTCTGTACCGTGCCTGTTTTAATTAAATGTGCCCAGTCACGTTTGCAGAGATGGGCCTGATTTGTCAAGCGTTAGATCGACTAAGCAATATGATAGGCATGGTGAGAAAGCTGCGTCATCGCTTCCCAAACGACTCAAAATAGAAGCCACAAACGTAACACTTAGATGGGCTCCAGTGCTGAGAGAAAGGGAGAGTGCGCTTACTTCCGGTTTTCTTCAAAACAATATCATCCTAAATGATCAAAGTGGCTTGAGCACAAATCGATAAAAGTACAGTGTGAGGGCATGCGATTGGGGGAGTGGGGACAACCGGGCGCTTGGGCAGGGCTCCAGACTAACTTTTTTCACAGGGGCCACCAACTGAACATTTTAGGAGCACAACCAGAAAATTTAGGGGCACACACCAAAAATCAACATGCTTACCAAATACGGTATTACTAATAAATACTTTAATGAAAGATTCAGAAAGTACAATTTGCTGTTTCTAATTCAGTGTCACATCACAAAAAAAGGTCAAATTTACTGGTCGCACATGTGCGACTGTATGTAAAATTTAGTGGCACACTCTCAAATTTTGGTGGCAAAATGCGACCAATTGGGGGCAGTCTGGAGCCCCGTTGGGCACAGTTTGGTCTGGTCAGGACTTGGCCTTAAGTTATATTAGGACAATTTAGTAGTTTGTACAAACATACCTTACAAAAACATCACTCTTATGCATCTTAAGACAAAACAATAGCACCTTTGTTTAAAATATCAAACATGGAATTTAGTCTTGGACCAGCCCTGTCCGGGAAACCGCTCCCTAGCATCCTAAATTTGACATGTGCAAGCATCACAGCCTGCTGCCTAAACCAACAGCGAAAGCCTCCATTAATATTAAGCACACAGAAACAAATTCACTGGCACGCTGACAGATCATGAGACAGTCAATGGGAATGAGGTGAATCTGCAAGATGCATCACCTGCATTCGGTAGTGACTCCGACTGGGGTTACTGGAGTATGGATCACTGCTCTGAACCTCCACCTGCCCAGAAACAAAAATATCACTGTCAAGTTCAATATACCAACAATTACTAAAAGCACAATACTAAGGGTTTTTCTTAGGCTCAGTGTTAATGTTACATATGGCAACACTTTAAAGGGATAGTTCACCAAAAATGGAAAATTCTGATATTTACTCACGCTCGTAAAATCCTGTTTGAATTTCTTTGATGTACTGAACACGATATGAAGAAAGATATTTTGAGGAATATCTCAATTTTAATTTTTGAGTGAACTGTCGCTTTGATAAGCTTAAAGGTAAAGGCCCTAAAGTTGTTTCAAACCTGTATACATTTTTGTGTTCTGCTGAACACAAAGATATTTACAATCAAGCAGAAAGTGGGAGCACCACTGATTTCCATGCAAGATCGCCACTGATTTCCATAGCAGGAAAGAAATACGATGAAAGTCAATGGTGCTCTAAAATGGGTTACAAACATTGCTTAAAATATCTTCCATGTGTTTAGTAGAACAATGAAATTTATACAGATTCAAAACAACTTAAAAGCAGGGTACATGATTTTTGAAAAACACTTCGGAAAAGTGTCTGGGTTGCGTATGTGTGGGGTGGGTCTAGATTCTGTTGGGGTAGGGGTGTGTTTGTTTAGGTGATTTCAAATATCAACATTGGCTTTCAGAGTGCATGCACCCCGCCTTAAAGGGTGAGTAAATGACATAGTTTTCATTTTTGGGTGAACTATCCCTTTAAATTAACATACTGAATCACAAAAACACAAAGCCTGTTTGCATAACAGAACTGCAAATGATGGTCTATTCATTGAAGACGAAAATAGTACAAGAGGACAAATTGGTTACTTTCACTACAACACAGACAGTAATTATAAAGTGATATATACATATGAAATTAAAGCTCCAAACCTATTTTCCCCAACTCCAGTCTTTGTGTACCCCCACCTAGAATGTTTTAAATGTGTCCTTACAACACCTGATTTAACTCATCAGCCTCCCAGAATGTTTGATATTGGTGTGTTTGACTTCATTCAGCAATGCACAAACCGACAGAAGAATGGCATTAAAGTACTGCGAGAGTGATTCAAAAGCAGACTCTGTTTGCCCAAAAGCGGCAGGATTTTGGGTGAACGAGCACCGCCTATGAAACCGTCCGTGTTTTGGCGCTTTCAGCCTGTTTCCTATTGACAATCAACTAGACACTTTAGATTGACGCATCCCATCTGACGTTAAAAATCTGTAGTAATTACTTTGATCTTTAACGTTAGATCATTACATATTTCAATTTCTTGACTAAAACAAATGAAAATGTCTATTCTTAATGAAAAACTCAACAATAAAATAGTACGACAAACTTGCTTAAATGAAATGGCTTGTTTTATTAATAAAAACAATTATATAGTATCCGCATAAATTTGTATTGTAAAACAAATAAATGAAAGACAATTTTCCATTTCTATGAATGACTAGTTTAAACAGAACAAGTTGGTAAAACAACTTGCTTGAACAGAACGTTTTAACAAAATAAACATTTGATGACGGATTACATTGAACAACGTTTTAGGAAGTTTAAGAAATTATTATTTTTTATAAAACAAATGATTGGTTTGAAGTAAATTTTAAAACATTAAACATGGACAAACTCACCTAAATGTAACTTTATTAACCCCATCCTACGTATTAAAGCTTTCAGACTTAAAAATAAATTTCAACAAAAAGTGAATTTAAATCGGAAAATTATTTACAACAGTAGCCCACAGATGGTTTCATCAGACGCACGTGCGGTAAGGGCGATACACGTCTGGTCCGAAATGTACTTTAATGGTCTGACTAGTTGCTAAACTGAACTCAAACTGAAAATAACAAATGTTTTGGTTTCCTAGGTAATCTACGTGTTGTTTATATTGTTTGTTATATAAATAAACTACATTTTAAGTACTTTGTTGTTATTTTTTCTTAGGGGAGTTTACTGAAAGTTACGTGTTGACCACGAAAGCCGCTTGTTTATGTTGTTACTGCTGAAACCGTCTACAATTTAACTAGTGATTATGTATGGTGCTGGTGCTTTTTGCTCTAGAGAGCACCAAAATATTTCAGTTGACCGTTTAGGCATTTAAGAAGCACCGGAATCTGCGTTCTGATTTGCTCCAGTACATACCGGCCATATAGGTAGTGCTGCCAGTAAGTTTCGAAGTTGAATCAGATGAGAGGGGGTACGTAAGGACTGGGGTTGGGAAACGATGCTCTAAAAGGCCTCAATTACTGCCATAACAGCAAAATAATACTGTATGTACCTTTCATGAACTTCAAAAATTACATGTCAAGATATAAATGCTCTTCAGCTCACATAAATGACTGATATGCAAAAAAGCCATATTGTATAGTAATAAGTCATTGCCAATTTGAACAAAGCCAAACATACACCGGGACAAGAAAAAAGCCTTAAAAAAAAATCTCCAAATCATTAAGGTAACAGATTAAAAGTATTTTTCCACCCATTTCTTTCAAGTGGCATTTGTGAAAATTTTGTAAAGCACACAAAAAAACAGTACTGTGCAGATTTGTAGTTTGGTCAGATCAGAAATGATAGGCAGGCTTAAAATGTTTATCATGTTACTTGAGAATTGATGTGGCGAAAAACGAACAAATACAAAACAGATGTTCTTTTGTAGTTCTGAACAAAACACGCAAAGCCCTCCAGCACACCTGTGGGATCTTTTAAGGTGGGTTTAACCCAAGTTTTTGTATCATGTTTTTGTCATTTGACACACTAGCATTCTGGTAAACCCCCCAAAAACAACAACAATTGGCTGATTGTGCAAACCACACACACACAAAAAATATTCCATGACCCATGTCAATACATTCTACACTCTTAACATCCGTGTAGTATTTAAAAATCTACATTAAAAGTGACTTTAGTCTATGATAACATTATCACGTAATTGAGTATTTAATAAAGGCAGCAATCGAAATAGACAAACCTAAACAATAGGGCTGCAAGACTCAGAAGTATCGCACATATCGCAATTACTTGCAATAACCAAATGATTTTAATACTTCAGAAAGTTATGCATAGTGAATTTGGTCAATTCAGAGAGAGAAATTATTTTCAGAAATAATGTAACATGTTATGCAATTTTCCGTTTTTAAATAAATACGTTTCATTATTATTCAAACTGAATTTACAAACTTAAAGCATTATTGTATCGCATATCACATTTGTCATCAATACCATGCAGCCCTACTAAAACATCAACTCTGAATAAAATCAAATATTTCATAAGTATAATATCAAAGGGCCAGGACAAACTGTGACCAAGACTGTGAAAACCCAGCTAAAATCATATTTTTAATAATTTCTACATAAATTGTCCTACATAATGTAAATAACATTGTGTTAAAATATAACCTTGATATCTTTAATATTGACCGAGTAAGGTCATGTCAATGATTGAAATCATTGAGTGAAATCAAACTTGGATGCTTCTAAACTCATCATTAGATTATGAGACTTTAACCGGGATTTTATAGACATTGCCACATATCGATAAACATTCTGCATCACATTGTCAAATTGACACTGGAGGGTTTTGCATATAAGACCTTAGTAAAACCAGATCAAATTTATCTCCCAGAAGAATCAATGCCATGGCAGGTTACCTTTTTCACACATTCCTCCTCTTCCTGACGTTTCTCGTAGTGCGAGAAGTCGTCAAAAATGGAGGTGGTGTGCTTGTAACTTGCGATGATCTTCAACACCTGACGCGCCTTATCCAGCGGAACTTCCTGCGTGTCACGCGAGTTAGTCACCGGTTTGTTCTCGTTGTTTTCCAGACGAATGTGCCTCAGTTGGCTGTTCGGAACGTCCTTTACAAAGATCCAACGCACATCAAACCGACCCTTCCATTTGTCCTGCGACCACACACCCGCGCAGGTGTTGTAGTCCACTGGCGAGCGCATCTCAGCTACGCCACAGAAATGCCCACTGCCATTCACGCTGAAGAGCAAGTAGAGCGGGCCCTTGTTGGCCATCGATCGATACGCAGCGTCCAGACGTTTGTTGCCGTGTTCCGTGCTGCACCAGATATTGTACTTAATAGAACGATGGATGTCGTCCTCTGAGTAGCTCTTAATTATGAAGACGCGACCGTGCTTAGGGTTCCAGTCAAAGTCCTTGGGGTTGTAGTTGTTCACCATACGCAACTTCTCCAGAACTGGGTGGGGCTCTGATGGAACAGCAACTCCACCCATCCCTGAATTAGGAGGGGATTGGCCGGGTCCACCCACCGCATCCCCAAAGCCGTTAGCACGGTTACGCGGGGGAACCCAGCGGGTTGGTTGAGAAGGTTGGGGAGGAGGGGGACCTTGTGACAAGGGAGGTGGGACAGCACCCTGCTGCCCACCGGGGGGAAGGGGATTTTGCCCAAGCTGACCGGTAGGAGGCACCAGCTGTCCATTGCTGAGGGGAAGCTGTGGCACCCCTCCTGCAGTAGCACCCGGTTGAGGGGACTGTCCATTGGGTGGCTGTCCATTGGTGGGCATGGAAGCCTGATGCGGAGCTGCTGGTTTAGGCACATTCCCCTTGTTGTCCCACGTTCCGATATCCATGTTATGTTTGATCGGCGGAGGTGGCAAATTTGTCCCGCCAACTCCTCCCTTGGTTTTCAGCTTAGGCTGTGGTTTGGCAGGCTTACTGGCAATGTCCGCCCAAGATGCAGTTTTTGCAGGAGCCATGGATGGTGGAGGCATAGTGGGAGCCGCTGACACCTGACTCAGCGGCCCACCAGGAAGTCCTGAACCAACGACTTTGGGCGCCATCTCCGCGGCCGCGATCTTAAGCCCAGCCATGCCTTGATCCAAACTATTCATTCCTACCGCCTTGTTAAGTGGCTCGTTGGCTGCAAAGGGAGACTGTCCGTCAATCATAGCACCTCCTAGCGTGCTGGGAGCATAGGCATAATTGCTGCTGTAACCTGAGCTCTGTGTGGACTGTCCCTGAGAGCTGCTGTTTCCCCAGGCTAGGTCAATCCCACTAGGAAAAAAGTTGAAGCCATGCTGTCCCAAGAAAGGATTGTTCCCCAGCGCCCCTGACTGGCCAAACATGGCATCTGGGAGAAAGTGATGCTCCCCATTGCTAAGCTGTCCATATGAGGCCAGGTAAGGCATGGGGGGGTCACCACCAGTAGACCATGCTGCTTCATTAAGCGAATAGGTAAACCCTATTGAGGGGCTGTAGTAACTGGGCATGTAGGAGTCGGACATGGCCGTATAGGCATTGCTCTGCAAAAACATAAACATCCAATTAGTTTTTTTTTATAAATTACTTTCAGCTGTACATTTTTACTCCTCAGAACCCCTCCAAAAAAGTGTTGATGGTTTTGAGTTTACTGGTTACTATGGGACTGCGTTGTGATCGGCTCTTGCTGTCAAGATATTAAAAATATTAATTGGGTCCTTTCGAAGCCGTAACAGGTGGTCACCATCCACTCCCATAGTTACCAAAACAGCAAAAATTGGCATTTGGGTCTTGAATACAGAAAGACATTGGGGCAATACAACCGACATGGCAGTGACTAAATAATGACAAAGTTTTCATTATGGGTTAAACCATCTGAAGTTATTCAATTATACAAATAATCTCCACTTTACCTTGACATTTCAACTTGCTTAAAGAAAATTATAAAGACATGTACTAAAGCCCTTCTAGATAACTTGCGACTGTTTGTGTACTTTCAGGCACCCAACTATTAGTCTGCTCATATTTTCAACACTAGCAATCAGCTTTGTGAGGGTAACAGTGGCACAGATTCCTCACAAAGGATCCCAGCATTCCTTTGACAGGGTGAATACTAGCCCCTTTATTCATCTGTGTCCCATTTTTAGTAGGAGGAATATTCACAGACATAACAGCCATCACATATTACACAGTTAGGTAGTTGAGGACTTTTTCATTGCAGTGGGATCTATACAGGTGCATGCATGTAAAGTTTTATAAAAACTTTCCAGGCTCTAAAAAAACTTTGACGCTGTAGTGTAAAGTAAGTGAACATCAGTATGCACGCTGAGTGGTATGTCCAAAGTCATGGTGTAAAAAAAACACAGTAGGCAAAAAGTACCTGAATTACCCTTCTACATCTGGCTAGATTTTTAAGTGTGCATTCAATGGACACTTGACTATCCCTGGTTATGTAAGCCGAGAAGCCACCGAATTCAAAAAGTGAATAAAAACCCAGGGGGCTCTTTAAGTGATTTTGGTAGCAAAAAATGTATTCCTCGTAATTGAATTTTACTTGTTAAACACAGCACATAGATTTACGTAATTTATGGTTGCAGTTGTTCATAGGTCATGGAACATAGGTTGATATTGGCAGAAATTCATGTGGCCCCTATCCGATTGCTAAGTCTGGCGTCATGTGCCGCTTCCGGGTCCAACGCTCACAGATGCATAAGAAAATTAAAAAAAATCATAGCCTATCATAATGAAAAACTACAAAAAACACCTGATCCTAAATTTACCTCCATAACAAAATCCAAGATGACCAGACATGGATTTATGAAGGTGGATTTTTTAATGAATTATTAATATATTGCCGTCTTTGATTCTGGGAGCCTGAGACTGCAGTTTACACATGAGTTTATAAAATATTTGCTTAAATGTATGCTATGAATAAATAGTGCTCATAAATGGCTTTGAAATGTGGTGGCTTGGAGCCGGAAACTGTATTCCTTACGTCATGACTTAACAAGCGGATAACATGAGCCTGGAGACTGCAGTGTACACTGGGAGTTTATAACATTTTCGCTTAAATGTGCGATATAATCGGCTGTTTAAATAATATCCTCTATTGAAATAAGTTAAGGTTTGGACCGGGAAACAGTATTCCTTACCACCATCATCTCTTAACAACCGGATACAAGTCTTGAGTAAATCTACACATTTCTTTAGCCACTACACAGAGCACAACGGTGACACCTTAATAGGAAAACAAAGCCCAGAGACCAGGATGCAATTACGGGTCATAATGAACCCACCGAGAGTAGACAGCTAAGGAAATTGCCCTCTACGGGTTTCCCCTTTTGTTTAGTGCAGAAACAAGACCTACCTGTCTGGGCTGAGCATTCAGGTATGGCTCGAACTCATCATCATTCAAAGTATCCTTTTGGGTAACAGCTCCGTTTTGCACTGGAACAGAAGCATACAGAAAGTTAGTCCTGTAAAGATGTGACAAATGTAGTTAATTCACAACAAGTTGAAGCTGGTTAGCCAAACAGCAACTGAGCAACAATTTATTCGTAAAGTGTAACATCCTAACAGCTGTTGTTAAAATAAACGCTTAAAAAAAACCTGAAAAATAAGATCTATAAAGCTATTTAATAATCTTATCAAACCACCACGTGCTTTCATGTACTACTTTGTCATTTAACTGGAAGGTGAGGATTGTGTGTTAGACCGAGGATGCTAAAAATCCCTCAACAGGTCCTTCCTTTCATTTGGCAGCAGTTTAACTCCTGCATCCTTAACGGTGATAGGGATGTTTTGGGCTTTAAACACATTTATATTTTTAAAGTAAACATACTAAAACGGTGTAAAATTAGTGTGTATGTGGGCAGTCAGGTGCCTGAGCTTGTGTCACGCTTTCAGACGCACGCTCGGCCTCAGTATGCTAGTCGGCTAACTAACGTGGGATATATATACAAGCTTTTCTTAAATCTCTAAGTGACAAAAACAACGCCAAAATCTTTTTTATTAGACCTACTTGTTCTCGAATCTCCCGTGAGGTTGTTTTTGGGCAGGTTTCTACGTTTTATTTAATAACGGATAGTATATGAACAAACGGCCTGCTAACACAGCAGCAGCAGCGCAACACGAGACACACAGCAGCGCAAAAACCCCCAGCACAACAGCGCTCCACTTACCTTTATTTGCTTGGCCTTTCGGTCTCTGGATTGGGTCCAGGTGATTCATGAAGGAGTGAGTGTGGAGAGGAAAGAGGGAGAATAAGTGAAGGTTTATATGAAGCTAAGGCCTGAACTCGCGCTGCGAGAGAGAAAAAACCGCCTCGACGCCACTTCGGCTCAATGTTCACAAAATGCCTCTCTTTACCTGCTCCAGAAGGCTGCTGGCTGACATTTCTCTCTCCCCGGAGCCTGTGTGTTAGACTGCGCGTGTGTTTGCGGGTTAAAGTGAACGGGAGATGTGTGTTTTATAAAGTGTTAGCGCCCGTGTCTCTCTCTATCTCGCTACAGCTGTAGATCACACACACAATGGCGGGCTGCAGTTCCTCCACACTTCAACATGGCCGAGGCGCCGCTGCACGTTTATCCGTCGCGAAACAGCGCCACCCTACGACTGGGAGGGTTAGGAGGACGTGTGGTTGTGTAATCATTACTTTATAAAAATCATTACTTTATTTAATTTGCAGTTAGGCGGATTGGGACTAAATAGTGGCCCTGGACTTTCTCACCCAGAGCAGCACAGCAGACCCTGCTCACAATGTAGCATACTGGCTCAGTTTAAATGGGACATATCAAGAAAATCTGATTTTTCCATGTTTAAGTGCTATAATTGGGTCCCCAGTGCTTCTATCAACCTAGAAAATGTGAAAAAGATCAACCCTGTAACTTAGTTTTTGTTAACCACTCTCTGCAAGCATGTGAAAAAATAGGTAATTGAAATTTGGCTCCCCCTGTGATGTCAGAAGGGGACAATACCTTAATCTGCACTATCCAACCACGCCACTGCCATTTAGTGCAGATATCAGGTCATTTGCATTTAAAATGACACATCCAAAATTTTTGCACACACATACAAAGTGGCAATTTTAACATGCCATAATAAATTATCTATATGGTATTTTGAGCTAAAACTTCACATATGTACTCTGGAGACACCAAAGATTTATTTTACATCTTAAAAAAGTCTTGTGAAATGCCCCTTTTAACACCGTAGTTCAGAAACATAAATCATAACAATACAACAAGCCAGGGTAAATACCACAATGGCAAATACCACTAGATTACAATTAAAACATATATTTGTTAACAAAGTAACTTTAAAAAAAGTTAAAAATTCTGAACGTTTAAATGGCCACTAGAATATGTTAAAATAAACAACAGTAAAACTACCTAAAATTAAACCAAAGTAGTGCATATTAAAGAAACAGAAAAAAGTAAATTGAAAACTGCAACCAAAGAGCATAAAGAGGCATGTCACTCCTCATTGGAAAAATATCTCACCATTACCACGTTTTGTTTACGTTCCCACTACATTGCCACATTACATTTACAATCTAGCAGGAAAAATGCATGACTCAGCAGATAAATACGAATTAAAAGATACATAAAATATTTGTTAACGTTTGCTCTGAAATAATGCATTTACAATACAGTGTGGTGCTGACCATTCTGAAAGTCGTAGATAGAGTGTACTGCTGGCCACTAGGTGTCGCCATTACATCTACCATGAACCACATAAGTCAGTTCCGATTGGCAAATAGACTTACGACGGCAATCTAATGGGTGAGACTTATTTCACAAAGAAAATCTATAAAACATACTTAATTAACTGCACACGCATGCGTATTGTGTATGATAGGGGTTTTGTCAGCTGCATCCCCTTGACTTAAATTATTTACTTGAAGTAGCCTAACCCCTGAGATTTTAAAGCGGACATTTTACATGGATTTTTAAAGACGTTAAATAAATCTTTGGTGTCCCCAGATTACGGGCCGTATTATCCCCCTCTTCTGACATCACAGGGAAGCCAAATTTCAGTGACCTATTTTTTTACACGCTTGCAGAGAATGGTTTATCAATACTGAGTTACTTGATCTTTTTCACATTTTATAGATTGATAGAAGCACTGGGCACCCAATTATAGCACTTAAAACATGCAAGTCAGTTTTTCATGATATGTCCCCTTTAAGTACACATTTCAATAATGTCATAGCACATTTGCCTGTTTAATTTCAAAAACATAATTTTTCATTCTTTTAAAATGTTTTTTTCATTGTTATTATTAGGCCTACCTCTTATTGTACCTTCATTTGGTAATTTTCTTTTATTAGTACATAAAACATGTCTATAGTTTTCTGATGTGTCATGGTCACATGATTTGCAGATAAACAAATAAAATATATATTTTTGCTAGGAAGGGTTATTCAATTTTTATTTTAAAATTAGTTATTTACTTTTTTATTTCATAAAAAAGTAAAACTCAAGAACCTCCTTCAATTTTAGGGGTTCGCGAACCCCAGTTTGGGAAAACCTTAAGCAAATATACAAGTAGATCACAGATTTTTCATATTCAATTAAGTGCCTTTAATAGGCAAAACAAAAGAGTAATTGGAGTGTCAAATAGTGGACATTTTGTTAATAATAGTGGGAATTTTAATAATAAGTATTAATAAAAATGTAAAATGCAAAGTGCTGTAAACTGTATTAATATGAACATAACAGACACACATGGCAGATCTCTCTCTCTCTCTCTCTCACACACACACACACACACACACACACACACACACACACACACACACACACACACACACACACACACACACACACACACACACACACACACACACACACACACACACACACACACACACACACACGCACACACACGCAGAAAACCTGTTAATATCTTCAGAGAGTGACGTGAATGACAAACCAATTAAGGCGGTGTCCTTACCTTTTACCAAATGTGTATTGATCCAGTTTGTACAACCCAGACGGTGTCAAAACAGCTCATTAGTACATCTATACCATAATTTATTAGCAGATGTTCTTTAAAACCTTTCAAGATAAAGTCTTTGGTCTGTTGTTTGTTCTTAAGCTCAATAGGTCTTCTAAGATTGGTGGCTCTTCCTGAATTTTTATTAAATTCATTAGATCTAATAAACCATCTTATGTGTGTACAGATGTATGTTAAAGCAACACTATGTAGTTTTTTTACCTTTAAATAATGTCTCTAAAATTGTTTCAGTGATAGAACAACTTTTAACTGGACAAATTGTACTGTTGCTGCAACCTGAGCAGCCTCCTAGCTGCTACAAGCACACTCTGAAAGTGGCGGTGGAGGGTAGGAAACACAGCCCCGCCCCTCCCCCTGCCTGCAGAAGAGTGTCTGATACCAGGCACTGTTGCGCTTTTCAACCACATGGGGGAGCTGCAAGTCATTTTTACATGGAAACTACATAGTGTTGCTTTAAGGTAAACTTATGTATGATCAGGGTTGAATATGTTGACATAAATGTAGCTAAATCTTTTAAGATGATTTATTTTTAGAGAATTGGAACAGTGGATAGTTTATGGGTGTTCAGGTTTTCCTTTTATTTCTTTGTTTTTATGTTGTGTGATAATATAGGAGGAGTCTTTAATTAGCCGGCAACAGAAACCAGTATGTGTGTAATAACTGGAACTGAATGGCCACAAACAGGAAGAAAAACATGAAATGACAAATCACTTTTACAGTTCCTGCAATGTCAATTGTAAAATGTAAATTTTGTGGTACCGACTTTTGTTAGGGTTGGGAACATCAAAATATGGCACATGGTCATATTTTAAACCTATAAGCAAAAAACCTTAGGGTCAAGGCTTATTACTAGGCAATACAGCAGAGTCATCATATTTATTCAGTATACAACAGAATTTTTAACACATTCACAGCCTCCTTTTTTTACCAATAAATGAAAAAAAGAAAATGAAACTCTTCTGGATGCAGTGGAAATTCAGGGAATTTTGACACATTTGTTAAAGTTTTGTAATGTGTCAATAACAGAAAAGTTCCAACACATGTTACTTGGATTTATGTCACCAAGGCTGGTTATTGACAGGCAAATCTTATATTTAAAATAGATGGGGCTGATCTCAGTATGACCCGTACTAAAATGGCACATGAGTGATTAATGTCTTCTTCATTCCAGGTTCCTGTGAGAAATAAGAGATGGAAACGATTGGATAAAGACTCTGGTTTTGCTTGTGGGGTCGGCAGGGGGATGCCTCTGAGCTTATTACAAAAACAAAATGGAAAACGTGTAACATTTCATTTTATACATGTTTGCATATAAGGAATAATTTTCTGGTGTGTCTGGTACTGTAAGTGGTTATAGCTATACAGTAAATGAACTACAAATTTACTGGCAACTAAAATTCCTGACTGCAGAAAATACAAAACCACAAGGAAGTCTGAAGGTGAGAAAATATTGGGAAACCCTCACACATTTGGTGGAAGTGCCCTTTAACACAGAGTGCCAATCTGATCAGGAATGTATATGCGTTCTTGGAGTTTAGAGGCACCAATATCTTTCTTTCTTTCTTTCTTTCTTTCTTTCTTTCTTTCTTTCTTTTTTTCTTTCTTTCTTTCGGTGTCCTCCTGTGCTTGTGGGACAAGAATGTTCAACAGCGGGGTGACAATTCTGCTGCCCCTACACACACACACGCACGCACACACACATGCACACACACCGGATGACATCAGCTGCTTGTCTACATCGCTGGGACACTTGAGGCTGCCAAAGTGGGAATGTAGCACCCGTCAGTTACTTCAGTAATGCTGCTTGTTCACGTACTATCCATACTGAGTGGGTTAGCTTTTAATAAACAAGCACAAGGAGAAAGTTCCTCTCTTTGTGCAGACGTGATGGAGACCTGGTGACAGGGCAGAACAGGTCATATTCTGGGCAGAAAAGTTATTAAAAGCTTAATTACTAGGCAATCATTGTTCAACTCTTCTCTAATATCTCTCAGTTTAACCCTCAGTTAGTTTGATCCTAGCTGACATGAATTTTGAGATGGATTCTGACTAAGATAGATCCCATTGTAATAGTTTAATAATTGTAATAAGACAAACAGATGGAGAGATTTGTCAATTGAAAGGTCTAGAAAAGTGATTATATTTTCAGTCTGCCTGTGGCGCTTGTTTTAATAACAAACAGTTTGACAGACAGTGCACGTGTGTGTGTGTTTGTGTGTGTACAGGATACAACATTTGGAGTACACCACACATGGAGCAGAGCAACTGTATGCCACAAATCCTCCCGAAAAAGACAACCCACAGCCCTCACCCCTTTTGAAGAGTAGTCCATGCAGGCCCTAAATTCAAGCAGTTGTTTTTTACACCCTGTGTGAAAACAGGGCATATTTGGATTATTTTTCCCCATAAGGGAACTAAATGTATTTTTAGGACTTTATATATATCTATATATTTTTGAAACCAGTACTATTTTTCCACTTATTAAGTAACAAGGCTTAAAATAAATCAGGATTAGGCCTACATTTGGACACTTAAGTAGCTTTTATAAATGTGGCTTAGAAAAAAATGTGGCTAAGAAATTTTTTTTTTTTTGGTGTGCATCTAGAGACAAAACAATTGTACTGATATATTTTAAGATATGTCATGCAATTTGTTTTCTGTTTTAAGACATCTCAAGCATGTATTTTAGTCTGGGACTACACTGTAAAAACAACTTGGTTTTGCAAGTCAATTCAACCTATTATTTTAAAAAAGTTGACATAACTTAGAAATTCAAGTTGAAATTGTTTAACTTAATTTTTTAAGTGAAAGTAACATAAAAACATGTGTTGATTTGACAAAAGTGCGGCAATTTTTTATAGGCTTAAATTCACAATGAAATTGAAATTAAAGGGATAGTTCCACCAAAAATAAAAATTCTGTCATCATTTAATCATTCTCAAATTTATTTTTTCTGATGAACACAAAACAAGATATTTTGAGGAATGTTTGTAACCAAAAACTTTATGAGTCCCATTCACTTCCATAGTATTCTTTATTCCTACTATGGAAGTGAATGAGGCACATGATTGGTTTGAAACGACATGAGAGTGAGTAAATATGACAGAATTTTCATTTTTGGGTAAATAATTCCTTTAAAAACTAAAAGTTTTTGTAATATTGTGGTATTTGTTTTACAAATGACTTATCTGTGCACTTCATTATTTTTTTCTTTTTACTTACAGTCACAAGGAAAGGCAAGAGGGCCTAAAAGGACTTTAAGCCTTGTCTTCGAAACAGGCCTAAAAGTTTTCAAGTTTAAGCACAAAGCATTCCACTTTTGTTATTTCTACATGGAAACATTTCCGTGGAGTGACACTATGAGTTCCTGAGGTGCATTGTGGGATATACAGCAGTGCAGAGCTAAAGTGCTTTGCCATTGTGAGCAGCATCAGGTGACTTTCTTATGCGATACTGGAAATTAAATATAAGATTCTGCAAGCAAGGTGCCATTTCTTTCTCTTCCCTATAGATCTCTACACTAGAGGGTCACATATTCACATTTTTACCTGTACTGAATGTTATTTGAGTATTTAACCAAAAACAAAAATGTTTGCATAGTCCCTTGTACCCCAGTTTGGAAAACACTGCAGTACAGAATGAATATAATGCCGATATGTGACGCAGTTTGTGAAAACCTAGCTAAAGTTTTTTTTTATACTTTTCCCCCACTTAAAATCAATATATGAAAATATAACCTGATATCTTTAAAGGGGACATTTCATGAAAATCTGACTTTTTTCATAATTGGGTCCCCAGTGCTTCTATAAAACTAGAAAATGTGAAAAAGATAAACCCAGTAACTTAGTTTTGGTAAACCATCCTCTGCAAGCATGTAAAAAAAATAGGTCATTGAAATTTGGCTCCCCTTGTGATGTCAGAAGGGGATAATACAGCTCATTAATCTGCACTATCCAACCACAGCACTGCCATTTAGTGCATAGATCAACTCATTTGCATTTTAAAGGAAACAAACAAAAATGGCACAATTTTGCTCACACCTACAAAGTGGCTATTTTAATATGCTATAATAAATTATCTATATGGTATTTTGAGCTGAGACGTCACATAT
Organism: Misgurnus mizolepis; assembly: GCA_025389145.1. Classification (NCBI taxonomy): domain Eukaryota; kingdom Metazoa; phylum Chordata; class Actinopteri; order Cypriniformes; family Cobitidae; genus Misgurnus; species Misgurnus mizolepis. The sequence goes on from JAIFKI010000023.1 coordinate 14,125,862, forward strand.
GCACTCTGTGGACCCCAAAGATTTATTTAACATTATAAGGCAGTGGTTCTCAAACTTTTTCCGCGTGCAGCCCCCCTTGTGTACGGTGCATTCCTTCGCGGCCCCCCAAAGAAAATGTATGGCAAAAACTGTTCTAAAATGTAACATTTTAATTAAACAAAACATATTAATTTATACAAAGTAGTGCTGTTGGTTAGTAGCATTTTTTTTTAGGTTTAATTACACAGAAATCATGATAAATTAATGTATTTTATAAAATGTAATAAAACTGGGGCCCCCTGGCACCATCTCGCGGCCCCCCTGGGGGCCCCGGACCCCAGTTTGAGAATCACTGATGTAAGGTCATGTCAAAGATTGAAATTAATGTGGATCGGATTTCACAGACAGGGTCACATATTGCATAGCTACAGGTCATGTATTAAAAAAGTAAACTGAGTGGTATTATTTCGTGGGAAATGTTGAAGACAAAAGGATTTTGCATAAAGCTCTGACATCAGTGAAAACGTGTCGTAAATGTACCCATTTCAGTTCAAACCTCTTCGGACCTGCATTGGTTTTTAAACTGTGCTTTTTATTACACTTATTTATATAATTGTTTATTGTAGCATCGAAAGCTCTGCAATCACCTGATTGAATTGTTGGTTTAGGTTAATTCCTGAGAAAATGTGTCTTGCAAGAAGGGTCAAAAACAAACAGTGATGTAATCAGTGTTTAGATACTACTCATTCACAAACACACATACACACACAAAAATTAAGAGAAAAGAAGGGCAAAACAGAGAGATAGATAGAGAGAAAGTGTAAGGAGGGGCGGTCTGCCTTTCTCTGTTCCCTAGTTTGGTCACCAAAAGCTCTATATCAGAGGTCATACACTGTGGCTGGGAGATTGTGATACAGACAGGCTAAACATCACACGCATATAGTCATACAACCTGTTTTCTTAGTAACGACAAATGGCTTACTGTTCCAAAAAGGAAGGAGAGAGTGATATGTGTTGCTGGGAAGGTTTTCCGAGAGTAAAAAACGGAGCGGGTGAGAGACATTGGCGCAGCGAGAGAGAGAGCGAGGGAGCAATTGGTCATGGTCATTAATATCAGTGGTTCCTCCTACATGTGGTCATAGCGCAGAGTCTGTTTTAAACTCCGTGCTGCCAGCTGTCCGTCACGCTGAAACTCTCAGCTCCCGTCCCTGTGGCATTGCATCATTTCGTGATATCCTAAATAAAACGCACCAATGGGAGGAAAGCTCCTCACAAGCCAAAGGTTCACAGTGCGCTTCTGCTGATGAGCAACAGCGTGCGCACAAAGACCGAACGCATTCAGATCTTCATCCAACTTTGTCTCAAGTGTCGTGGTGAACATACAAGGATACTGCTGTAATACTTATGTGTGGGTGCACATTACTATCAGATTGGATTTGAGTTATGTTTAACTTCGTCCGACACAATACATGTCCACTGGTAATCTGTTTTATAAACAAGAGCACCAATGGATTCAAAACACATATTATTGGAGAGCTTGTCGGTCAGTTGAAGCTGACATAAAGGTCTGGCACGCATCTCCTTTCTCTACCCAGAGCAAACACTTCAGAGGCATTCCTATCTGTTTAACACCGCTGGATGAAATTCTGCAAATATTCCACACGATTCTCTTAACGTTGTAGAATGTCTGTCAAAAACTCACGGCACTTAAACTCCCATGTGCTCACTTTAATTTCCAAGACTCCGATCTAAAGATAAAGCTCCAGATCCTTGAAAAAAAGCATGAATTGCTTGTATTTAGACTAGTGCAAGTGAGGTTACGCGCTTGACTGTCCTTGTGTTTGTTAAGTGAAGGTGATAATGTGAGCTAGATTTGAGAGGAATCTCATTGCTGTATGGTTGGTATGGATAGGGTGTCCAGCTTATACCTCACACAACCATGTGTCATGTTGAGAATCAGTCAAATCTGTTTGAGTGCTTTAGCACAGCAGGACGTTAATTAGTTAATGTTACCTAATTCAATTGGTAGATCATTCACTGTAAGCTCAGACAAGTTAATACAACTTAAAAAAACATAGGGTAAATTTAAGTTAAATCTACTTAACAGGAATTAAAATGTTTCGTTCAATGAGCCTAAAATGTATCGTTCCAGCAATATATCCTTGTTAGATAAACAAAACAATTCCTGTTCTACAAATGGTCCGTTAACAATATGAGATACTTTATTTCACGTCTTTAATAACATTTGACAAACCTTTTTTAAGATGTCAAATAAATCTTTGGTGTCCCCAGAGTACATATGTGAAGTTTTAGCTCAAAATATCATACAGATAATTTATTATAACATTTATATAACATTTAGTTTATATTACCACTTTGTAGGTGTGAGCACCTACCTGGTTATCCACATAGGTAGATAATAGTTAATTCTGTGTAACTGGTACACTGTAAAAAATACTTTGCTGCCTTAAAATATTTTGTTGAATCAACTCGGATTTACAAGTCATTTCAACTTACCATTATTTATCTTGACTAGAGATGAGTTGTTATAACTACAGGTGAGTTGTTTTAACTTATAAAATTAAGTTGACTTTTCTCAACTATGTTTTATAAGTTGTGACAACTCATCTCTGTTGACATGACTTGTAAATTTAAGTTGACTTAACAAAAAATGTTAAGGCAGCAAAGTATTTTTTACAGTGTACCTGTTGTACACAAATGTGTACAATTACACTGCTTCATGTAAAAAAAAGAAAAAAAGGAAAGGTTATTACATTTATTGGTTCTTTCTAACCCCAAAATAGCTGGAAGAAATCTGAAAAAGAAGACAAACCAAAGCTCGGGTCTTAGGAGGTTAAATAAGCTAAAATAAATTGATTCAACGCGACATTTCTTGTTGAATGACAGAAATTGTGCAATTCATGCATTAAAAACTTTTTCAGGGTTTAGGTGAAGTGTACTTATTTATTTGTGTTAAACAAAATGAGGGTTAACAGTGTTGAGTTAGCTGCACAAATGTTATAAATTCGATTCACAGAAAACACACTGATAAAAATGTATACTTCTCAAAGTGGCTGCACGGTAAAAAATTTGCTGTAGTAATGCAGCTGTTTGCCAGTAACTTACTGTAGATTTAAATTTATGTTATTTACTGGCAACAGTTTGTTCAAATTTGTGTTTCTGTTTGTTTAAAGTTAAATGAACAGTAAACAAGACTTTATCTTTAAAGAATAAAACTTAAATAACAGCCTCATGCAAAGCATGTTATTTTAGTTTTATTCTTCAAAGATAAAGATTTATTCATGTTGAATGTTTATTTACTTTAAACAAACAGTTACCAGTAAATAACTGAATCTACAGTAAGTTACTGGGAAACAGCTGCCAGTAATACTGTAACTTCTAAATAATTTTTTTTACAGTGTGCCAAATGCAAAAATATAATTAGGCAGTCAGTATTAAATTATTTTTCTAATTTTATTCACGTTTTACTTGTTTTTGTTAACTGTATCTTTTATTCAATCCTGGTAGATAAAAAATTATCCAAAGTTTTCACTGGGGCAGTAGGCTACTGTACTGTACTGTAAATGTGTAAACATTTGGTACTTAAATGTACCTGTGAGAAACTAATATGAACTCTTTTGGTGCAAAGGTGTACTTTTATAAAGGGTATTGCCTCAGTCAAACCTAGGGGCCATTTTTTGACAATTGTTTCTGACAGTGTACACAAACCTTTGTTTGTCATGCTTTGGAAAACTGACGTCTTCCTACTTTATTCAAATATATTGTAGCCTATTAAAACTTGTATGTTGTCTATTTGTGCATGGAGTGTAAACTGAAGCTTATTAGCTTTTGGAAACATTTAAATTCATTTAGACTTGTCAAAAAATGACACAACACATGTGCAATGCTTTCTGACTCAAAAACAAAACAGGTAAAAAAAAGTTAAATGCTTTTTGGCATATTTGAATAAACCCACTGTTGTTTGTCAAATCATATTAGATGGTTTCCTGAGGGGGGCAATAAGAGTTTCTTTTTAATTAAGTTTACTTTTTATATATCTGTTTAGAGAAGCTTGTTTAAAAAACTAAATTGCGTTGAGCGTCAATCATGATAGGCTACATGTTCAATAGGGCCTGTTATTGTACAGTAATCCATCCCCTTTACGCAACGACGTGCTTCTGCATTGTGTGAATCAGGCAGTTAAGTTTTTGAGGGAGGTCGGGGGTCTTTCTCTGGGGTGGGAGGGGTCGACGTGAAGATGAATCTTGGGCACATTCTCTGGTATAATCCAAAGCACAGTCCGACGAGCGCAGCTGTCAGCGCGCACTTAGGTGCGCATCACCGTGGACCACCGACCAGTCTCCGCGCGCTCTACCGACCACCAAGATGTTGTACCCTTCAATCTGACTTCTCTAATCCGTTACACTTTCTTTCACGGGAAACAGAGCGCGACAGTTTCGTTGCTTGCGAGCCGAGGTGAGCGAGCGGGATATCATGAGTTGTTTGGATGTTATGTACCCGGCTTATGGTCATTACGCACCGTACGCACACAAAGCTTCTGCCTTCATCAGCGCTTTACCGGTAAGCAGGTTACCCACTGACCAATCCAGTGCTGATTAAACAATATAAAAATGTAATTTATAAAGTTGCTGTTACATTTCAAATATGCTTTTATGCATTATATGCGCAAAGGGATGCACCCAAAAACTGTTCTTTTTTATGGCATTGCTGCCAACATCCATTTTGGTATTTTTATTGATAAGGTTTTTGCAATAAGTAATACTGTTAGTTATATTTTCAAGTAACATGTAATGTATTTATGATTCGTCATACTCATATACATACATTCATAAACACACTGTCACACTCACATACATAAATAAACATATTGAGTCACACACACACACATGCACACAAACAACAGTGTGTTGCAATGGCTTTGAACCACTTCTCATACTTAGGCTCCCATTGGTCTGAGAAGTCCCACATCCCGCTGTAGGGATCTGATGGACAGCGCGTGCTGCTCAGACGTTGTGCCGGTTTCTGCCGGGAGCTCCAGGTCAGCAGGTCCTTCCCCATCGCCGTACGCCTCAGCCGGACAGGTAGAGGAGATTACGAAAGATAAAGAGATTAGGGAGGCAGAATACCTGAGCTCACGCTGCGTCCTCTTCACCTACTACCATGGAGACATTAGCACCGTGGTGGATGAACATTTCTCCAGAGCTCTGAGCACTTACATGGAGACAGAGGGCAAGAAGAGGCACAACGAATCCAGCACAGGTGAGACATCACTGGAGAGATAGTCTGGTTTGTTTTGCAAAAAGGTTTTGAGGCCACAAGCAGAGGAATTTTTTTTTTAATGTATTGCACATATCTGCCGTAGTTGTGTATATAAGGTGACTTTAGATGCTATATCAAATCTAATGAATGGATGGTTCCAATGCAAGCTGATTTGGTCAAACTGAAGTGGAAATGAAAAAATGTGGTACGTTGGTTGAACTTTGTAGCCCAAAATTGTGCATTTATACCTTTGGCAAAACGTATCCAAAGTGCATTCGACCCTATACAGTAAATCACAATAGATCACAATGCACAACGAGAATCAAACCTATAAACTCGCCATGCAGTTTGCTACCACTGTCTGCTATGCAAAGTCTACATTTATGAAGATTTATTCCCATTAAGCATTTAGCACCCCCCTCCCTCCCACAAAGATGACATCTTCATCTAACCCCTCGGACGCTGCCTGCCTCCCAACAGATACTATGTTTATACGCCGTGGTAAGCGCAGTGGCTCGAGCTCGTGTTGCGTTCAGACAGCTCACAATACCGACCGTCAGATTTATGAGGAGCTCGCCCACCCCTCCTCTGATCACAACTACATCACCGGTGTCTGTTTTCAGAAGAATTCTAAATATAAAAGTAACGGCTAAAAACATTCTCACCCCCCTGACATTCTACAAGGGGTTACGGGGGCCGCAAGGGTTAGTAAAAACAACAGGTGGGGGCACGGGCCGAGACGGGGGTCTGCAGGTCTGTGGAGGAGGTAAACTGGGTGGACATGACATTAGAAGTCCACATGGTGTTCTCCGAGTTTAAACTCATACCTTATATAGGCCTTTGGGACAGTCGGGAAGAGGGTTTGTGCTGCTTAAATGCATTTAACCTTATCTATTGCATATGTTTTCCTGTCGCTCAGCTGTGGAGCATGGTTATAGCGATGGCGAGATCACAGGTTTGATTCCCAATAAATTGATACATAAAGTGTCTGTGAAACCTATCAAATCTTCCTTGTCTTGGGCTTTCTTAATGCTTTCTAGTTGACTCTCTTTCAAGCTTTCATTCCACCTCTCGTCTCTCTCATGTGGCTGTGTGTATTTCTGTGATGTGTGGTAAGCTCTTTAGAAGCAAATGCAATACCATATGATTTAATCTGAAAGACATCTTAGGGCGTGGAGTTGGAAATCATGTGAAATCATGTGACAAGTCTGACCTGAGAGTCCAAGGTGCAACAGCCTTATATGTGTACAAATGTGACAGTGCTATCCTAGCTAAACCACTAATATTTAATGTTCATTAAATAAATAAAATAATAAAAATAATAACAAACAGATTACTGGAGACATTTGCATCACAGGTGCATCAAATATTTTGAGAGGATAAACCATTATTTCAATGCAGAAAAGACCCAATGAAACTTCTTGACATGTGCCACTTTTCTTTTAGTGATGTATTTTCTACTGAAAGTATTTTGGTTAGAATTTATTAAAGGGATTGCCCGGTTATGTTATTATAGCACCTGAAATCATAATTTTTTTCCACTTTCTCCATCAGAAGCTTCATCCTCGAGTACTCGACGCAGTTTCCCACCGTCATTCTGGGACAGTAACTACCCCTCGCCACCCAGTCGTCCCCACTGTGATGCCCCCACTTATGCCATGGACCCCTACGCCCCGGCCCTGCACCCAGGTCTGCCTCACTCACACCCACACCCATCAGAGTCGTGGAGTTACTCTCAGAGCCAGCCCTACGGCCCTCCGCGGCCCCTTCACGAACTTTACTCCCCTGCCGGGCTTGATCCGCATTACGGCCCCCTGCTGATGCCCACCGTACGACCGCCCCATCTCCCGACTCTGCCTGGGCATTACGATGTTGGAAAGCTTGAACCCACCCCTACATGGCCAGGTCTGCTTCCGCCCGGGGACGTGGCACAGAGTTTGGCCCTCAACATGGAGCCTGGTAAGATAACGCAACTTGGGTATTATACTGTGCCATAGAGATAAAGGCTGGATGTACAGTACAGTCTTTTGCCGCCATTAGATTTGTTGTTTTTGCAATGATATAGTGAGCATAATTATTTTAAAAAATTAAGCTAAAGTGTGTAGTGTGAGCTCCTCTTGAGCAATAGCAGGAACCTGCAGGATCTCCTAAACCTAAATGAAATGAAATCCTAATTTTTAATTCTAATCAAATGACTTCAGGACTTCATTCTTTTCAAAAAAGTTTAAGATGTGTTTAGTGCCAAGAGAGGTCAACACTAAATACTGACTTTTATCTGAAGAAGCACATTTTTATTACATTTTGTGCACGTTTCTTGTATTTTCTGTTCATGGATGATCAAACTTTGCTAATCTGCCTTTTGTACAATACTTTATGTATTGCTTTATTTAAACAGCGGCTCAAAAATAGAAAAATTACTTTTAAGGTATAGTTCACCCAAAAATGAAAATTATGTCATTAATGACTCACCCTCATGTCGTTACAAACTCGTAAGACCTTCGTTCATCTTCGGATCACAGTTTAAGATGTTTTATATTTAGTTCGAGACCTTGTTGACCCTTCATTGAAAATCTATGCACGGTATACTGTCCACGTCCAGAAAGGTAATAAAACACCATCAAAGCAGTCCATGTGACAGAATGTATCGAAGCATCGAAAATACATTTTGGTCCAAAAATTACGACTTCAAATGATGTCTTCTCTTCCGCATCTGTTGTGAAACGCATGCGTGAGACTAAAGTAACGTGACAGCAGTGACGCGGATGACGTGTTATCCTCAGACATGTTTGTGTGGAAGCCATGGGAGAAATTCGCTTCATGGGAGGGGCTTCTGCAACTCTGCTCGCTTCCTGTAATCACATCACTACTAGAGCAAGCTCCTGATTGGTTAACGCAGTGCGTTTTTCCGCCAAAGTTAAAATCTTGCGCGTTTCCCACGGTAATGCTCAATTCGCGTCATTCACTTGAACTAGATGTGCGAATGAGGCGGAATCTCGTCTAACGCACCGTGCTAAAGGCCTCATTCCCCCCGTGCGACCTCCAGATGCGCGTCAACGTGCCTTTACCGTGGCTGGTCTGAACGCAGCATTATGCTATGTACACATCAAACGCGGGGCATCGCATTACTCGCTCTAGATTACTCACGGGATTTAACTTCTTGTCATACGAATTTTTCGCTCGAGTTGAATATTTTTAACTTGGGCGAAGACGCGTTTGAGGCGAATAGCGCGTGTTTTCGTGGTCCATAACGCATAATTCGCATCGCCCCACACTAGGACGCGTCTGATCGCGTCTTTGCATTGACTTTGTATGTAATCTACTTGCGCAAATCGTTGAACTCGCATCTGGTGTGAACGCACAGCTAGACTGTAAACGAAGCTCGGGTGCACAAGAAACAAACAAACAAAAAAAATAGCTGGGGTGCACCAAATAACACGTCAGCCACGTCGTATGTCAGCCACGTCACTGCAGTCACGTGACTTTAGTCTCACGCATCATGCGCTTCACAACAGACGCAGAAGAGAAGAAAATACTGAATAAAGTCGTCTTTTTTGTTATTTTTGGACCAAAATGTATTTTTGATGCTTCAACACATTCTAACTGACCCACTGATGTCACATGGACTACTTTGATGATGTTTTTATTACCTTACTGGACATGGACAGTATACTGTACGTAGATTTTGAATGAAGGGTCAACAAGCTCTCATATAAAACATCTTAAACTGTGTTTTGAAGATGAACGGAGGCCTTACGAATTTGGAACGATGAGGGTGAGTCATTAATGACATTATTTTCATTTTTGGGTGAACTATCCCTTTAAAAAGCAGCATGCATAATATGCGCGAAACACACATTATATATATGTTCAGGGTGGATTTCAAATATAAAACACGTTGTATGCATGGAAATACTTGTAGGATGTAAATTACTGTGACCTGGATTCAACCCGATTCAGGTTGAACGGCTTGAATTTCTTTGTGTCACCAGTATGGATTGTATAGGTGAAAACGACATATTCTTCCTTATACGAACTAAGTAAGAGTTTACCGGCAATACCGTGTATATATATACACGACACAAACCAGACAATCGGGTTTCCATTCATGTTCCAGAAAGTCATGCTCACCCAAGAATTATGTTAAAAGCAAAAGAGCCGCACAACACATATACACACACACACACCCCTCGGGTTAATGGCAGCAAATGGACTGTTTGGCCTCAGTTGTTGGTGCTTATTATACAAAGAGCTCGCAGCCACCATGGAGATTGTGTGTGTGCATGTGTCCTTCTTGTTTTAAGCCATTGTGTTCATGTCTGCTCTGCACCACAGGTCTCCAGCACCACAAGAAAGGGAAGGAGCTCTACTGGTTTTAATGAGAAGCCCTTCATCGACCATCCAATTAAAGTCTACAGTCTGGCCCATTGTAGCCGAACTGTTGTTTCTTTGGTCCCCGGCACACGCTCTGAACGCGCTCCAGGACTGTTTGTGTGCACCATGGAGATATGAACACGGGGTGATGAGAGAACACCTGGGGGGCGGCAGGGGTTCTTGATGGCATGGTTTCTCTCGTTTTCGCTTTCTTTTACTCCTCTTTTTGTAAAATAATTTATTGTGGTGCTTGGATTTTTTAATGTTGAGACGTAGGAAAACATCACATGATGGAGAGATTTGTTTTGAAAAGATCTCACATTTTTGATGAAATGGATGTGATGCGTTTGTATCACTTCCTTGCGTTCATTTATTATCTGTTCATGTACAGTATATTTATTTATATATATATATGGTAGTATTTATGCGTTTCAATTAAAATACACGTATACGGCCAGTGCCATTAATTTGATCTTTTCTCAGCCAACGTGCCATGCTGTGAAAACAGCTATGGTAAATCAAAAAATTGATGAAGCATATCAGATTGAAAGACTGAAATAAAATGATATGATTCCACAAGTTAATAAACCACCATTGAGCTGATCTTGTTGTATAAAAGTCAATTTCTGTGTATTTTGTATGCCTGGTAATAATGAATACACTTGCTCCATTAAGCTTAGAAATATCAGAAAGTGTTTGTTTTTCCATATTAAACATGAATTTAAATTTGTTGCAATGCATTTGATCTGATTTGAAGTCATTACGACTAACCAAATGTTTGTATAATCCATGCTAAAGTCTCATAATCTTCTTTTCACATTTCAATCTTTGACATGATCTTACTCGGTCAATATTAAAGATATCAAGGTTATATTTTCACACAATGTTCTTTACATTATAGAGGATGATTTTATGTAGAAAACAATAAATCACAAAACTTACTTTAGCTCAGGTTTTTTTACAGGCAGGATCACAAATTGTTACTATCCTGCACAATGCACTATAAAGCTATTTCATCTTATGTATTAGTATGAATTCACTGGTGTTTGAATGATGGACTGCTGTAGTCTGAGAATGTTTGGAGTGTTTATGTTCCTCTGGACGGGAAGATGTTTCGGGCTTATCGCTCATGTTGTAGGGGACAAATTCACACTCGTTTGGTCATGAAATTTTAAACGGGTGCCTGAATAGTTGGTTCCTCCAAGACTCGCCTGCCAATCCTATAAAACATGACAGCTGACTGCTACGACATCTCTGTTGACATTATCTATTTATATTCACATTTTAACCTAAATAAAACGTTGATTATTAATATATTTTTTACATATTTACATATTATGCATTTGGCTGACGCTTAAGTGATCGTATTCAAGGTATACATATGAGTATTTGTGCTACCTAGGAATTAAACCAATGACCTGCTAGCACAATGCTTTACCAAATGAGCTACAGTAACCCATATATAGTTAGTTAAAATCATAGGATAAAACAGCAAAGACGACTTGAAGAGTTTGGTTCCAAAACCACTTTTTTCAAAACATGTTTATTATGATGTTATCATGTTGTTTTCAGTGTTTTATTGTGCTAATTAGCTGTATGTTTTAGTTATGAAGGCTTAAATTAAAACAAACTAACCCCAGTTTGATATTAATTGGAATGCACAATCAAAAAACTAGATAAAAAACTAAATTATCTGGTTTTGGAATCTCTTCACTTACTGTAAAGGAAAAATTGTCAAACTTGTCCCAAGCTGTAACTGCCCTTAAGAAAATTAACCATGTTTTTTTTTTGTGGTAAAAGTGTAGCATGCTTTTTTGGTGTATTGATTACTATTAGCAAAACCATGGTTTTACTACACTAACCATGTTTTTTGGTTTTAACTGTAGTAAAACCATAGTAAATTTTCAGATGGGTGGGGCAATATATCCTTTAAAAATGTCCAAATATGTACAATTTAGGTACAGATGTGTATACATTTGGTACCAATATGTACATTTGAGGCACTTATATGCACTATTTAAGTGCAAAGGTATACTTTTTGAAAAGGTACCACCCCAGTGACAGTTCTGTCAGTGCACAGTAAAAAGTAAATGTTGGATCAATTAAAAACATTCCTTAAATTGGTAAAGTCTAAAAAGCGTAAAGTTTATGTAAAATTTTTTAGTTGAAAATGTTTAAATATGCTATGTGTTACCAACTGAAGTAGAGCAGCTTTCACTTTTTACAGTGTGTGGTTTTATTTTTACAGCGTTTCTCATAATGATCTATCATTATAGAGGACACATTAACTTGGACATGCACTTATGCACTGTAAAAAAATCCTTGTTGCGCTTAATTTTTTTGTTTTAATCAGCTTAAATTTACAATTCATGTAAGGAGTTGCTATAAAGTATAAAAATAAAGTTAAATTAGCTTAAGTTATTTCAACTTTATTTGTATAATTTATAGCAGAGGTCTTCAACCTATTTTAGGGCAAGGACCCCTCAATGTATAGAAAGGAGGAGTAAACACCTTGTGATGATTACATTACAATTATTAAATTAAGCATTTTTTGTACAAATAGATTATAAAACTTTTTAACATAATTATACTACATAACATTTTACATTTACCAAATAGATTTTAACAGGGAACCTTAATGCAGTAAAGTTTTATATAATTTTATATGGGAACCTTCATTTCAATCAAGCATTTTGAAATTTCTTTTATAAGCCTACTGTATTAATACATTTTTATTTAATACCTAATTTCATTTTTCCCCCAAAAATATTTTGAATTCAAATAAAATTTGGAGGACCCCCAGTCATACCACCAAGGACCCCTGAAAGGCTCCGACCCCCTGTTGAAGATCCATGATTTATAGCAACTCCTCACTAAAAAAGTTTAAATAAATTTTACATTTAAGTTGATTAAACATAAAAATTTAAGTGCAAGGATTGGTGTTCTCAGATTTTTCACTAGTACCGAGACCTCTGCTGGTGACTTACTGTAGGGTTTCTGTGTTGGTGTAAAGTACTGCATGAATGAAAAAATCATTATTTTTATTTAGTAATATAGCATAACATTTAATAATACAATAAAAATTCTTTGCTGCTTAAATTTTTTTGTTCAATGAACTCAGATTTACAAGTCATTTCAACTTACTATTATTTATCTTGACCAGAGAGGAGTTGTTACACTCTATGAAAGGATGTGTACATTTTTTACACATTGTTTTGTGTTATCCTATTTAACACATTATGTGTCATTTCATGTTGATTTTATGTTTAAATAATTTAAAGGGACAACATAAGATGTGTTTTAACACATTCGTTTAAGAGTGTACAACTTAAAAAAGTCGACAAATTTCAACTATATTTTATAAGTTATAACAACTCATCTCTATTCAAGATAAGTGACAGTAAGTTGAAAAAATTTGTAAATCTGAGTTGATTAAACAAAAAAATTAAAGGCAACAAAGATTTTATTTACAGTGTAGCATAATATATTAAATATCCTTCATACTCTTATAATAAAGACACAAAAGCACACACATTTACTGTAACAAACAGTAGTTGGTTCCCTACAAAATCTAAACACAATAATTAAAATATAATGTCACATTCAAAATTAAATAAATAAAATATTATATGAAATAAAAAATATATTTTAAAATATTTAACAAAAAATAAAATGTGTATCTGCTTCAGCAATGTCACTTTTATTCGGTTCCCTTTCATTGCATTGCCATCTCTATGATTATAAAGTATGGTCACATGTTATGATAAGGCATGACCGTTATATTGCAATCATGTGTTAGATGATACGACTTTTTTTGGGCATGTTTGTTTTTGCTTACAGTATATGAGTTTGTGGAATTCACAGATACGGTCAGTCACTTGACAGAAGTAATAAAGTTTGTGCACCTCATGTGACTTTCTGTTCAGAAAACAATAAGCAGGTTGTTTTTTACCATCTGTGGTATCTATAGGCCTATATAGGTCCTTCTCACACAAACCAAGATGCAACAAAACAACTTATTGTCCTAACCCACGTGTGCTGGCATTGCTGTTGTGTCAAGTCACTTGATCCTTAACCTCACCAATGACAATGCAAAAACAATGGGGAGAGAGACACACATGCTTTTTCTTTAGGATGGGCATTGAGTCACCAATTCAAAGAATACACGATTGTGTGAAAGACTGATATTAATAAAGAAATGATAGATTATGAGAAAGAAACAGACATAAAACAAGGACAGGTAATAAAGAAGCAGAGAGGATATGTTAATGGTGCAAAAGAGTGCAGTAAACAGGATGTATGGGGTTTGGCAGAACTTTTCGAAGAAATCGAGATGAGCTTTGATGGGTTTGAAAGTAGTCTACATCTCCCACTCATTTAAATTTACAAGAAATTACATATTGAATTAATCACAATTACAGGCAGAGAATGAAAAACAGTAGGAGGTAATACACGTGAATGTGATGCAGCTCGTGACATCTAGATGAGAATTTACTGAAAAAAGGGGAAGGAGTCGGACACAAAGTTCATTCTAATGAATGAATTTGGTTTCACTTTGGTAAGAAGTAAAAATATGTGAATAGCGTATACAGTTTACTGTAAGCAGACACTATAGGCATGCAAGATTTAAATAAGTGATGATTTGATATTTTTTAAGCATTTCATGAACACATTAAAGGTGTGACACATGATATTCATCATATTAGTCAATGCACCCTCACACATACAGATTACTTAAATATAACTCCTTGATAAACCTTGCATCTTAACACTTTTGTTAAGGTATAATTTGTTCATGGGTGTCCGGATTAATTCAACTTGAAGTCTAATATGATCAAACATATCCTAACAATTGGAACAAAAACACAGAAAAATTCTTAATGAATCAGTTTCAGTTAATGTTTACTAGAAACTTTTTTCCAACCCAGCGTTTTCCCCTGAATCCGCCACACACAGAAAGCTCTTACGTAATTTCCCTTTCTGTAAGTTCTGCACCCAACATCACTCCTCTGTTTATAGTTTTGTGACAAGCACCTGATCACAGGACGCTATAGAGTCCTATATAAACTCAAACGTGTCTTTGTCACACACATTGACTATCTAAGTCTTCAGGAATCTGCATACGACACAAGTCAGGTAAGTCAGATTCAGAGGAGCAGAATTAACTTTTTTACATTTTGATTTCATCTAAAAATATCTAGTGTGGTGAAATGTGTAGGAGTGTGGGTGAAGATATGCAAAAAAGTCTTATCTGTGGTACCTTTTAGCTCATACTGTATCGGTTTATTTTACAGGATGAGGTTGTTAGTTGTTATCGCTGCTGTATTGGTTGCGGCCATGGCTGCTAGTCTTTCTTTGGAGGACATGGAGTTTCAGGCATGGAAATTGAAATTTGGTAAGGAAGTAGAGAAATGTAAAACTTTATGTTATACCATGGAGCTGTTGAAGAAATATTACACGGGTACGGATTATTTTTCGATAAATGCACACCTAACCTGTTAAATGTCTTAAAAATAACCACCAAGGTGCATTACCACCTTGGGTGTGCATTATTTTCGAATATTATATAACGACCCGTCGTCAATTATTCCTTAGATGAATTCTGTTTAATAAAGTTACATTTTATCTTTTCATATTTTTGTTAAAATTTTAATTTTAGGTTTAAAATGGTTCATTTGTTTATTTCATGAATTTTCTTTGGGGGGATGCGAAAAATGCACCCTACACAAATGGGAGGCGCACTCCGAAAAGTTTGAGTACCACTGGTTTAGAGAGAGACTATTTGGCCTTCCCGGTGCCTGTATGGTCATGCTACACTGTCAGGAAAAATGGTCTAAATTAGTAAAGTTCATATTAGTAAATCAAAGATACATATTGGTACCAAATGTATACCACTTTGTACCTAACTGGTACATACTATGCCCTTTAAAAAGGGTACTGTCCCGGTGACAGCTATAGGAACCATTTTATAGCCATTTTTCCTTCACATTGTTTAGCCATTCATGCAATGAAACAGGTAGTAAAGCTGCAGAAATCTCATGCAGTTGTTCATTGCACGCTTTGTCACCTCTTAAAGTTTCTATTCCATTGTCATAAAGAATAAATGACGAAGCTTTCCGGGCTTACGGTAAAACAGGCCGTCAAGCAGGTTTTTTAAGGAATGTGAAAATGTTTAAGTCAGCTGTTGTGAAAAGATCAAGTATTTTACAAACTTCATGTTATGCATGTCAAATTACAAGATGAAAGTTGTCAGGATACTTTAAATGATTAAATAGGAAACATGACAAATGCGGTGCCTGCAATGCAAATCTGTGTTTTATTTAATACAAATAAAATAGAAAGTGAACAACAGATGTTTGTAAAATAAAACAAATTACTTAAGCATATGTGACCCAGTCTGTGAAAACTCAGCTAAATTAATTTTTTTGTGATTTACTATTTCTACATAAAATCCTCAAATCAATATGTAAAATACAATCTGAATAAAAAGATTAAAATAAATGATTTAAATCAAACTTTGATGCTCCTAAACTCAAAATCAGATTGTTTAATCTGGATGGTGCCATCATATTTTAATTTGAAAATATTAGCAATTGAAGATATCAAATAAAATAATTTTAAATCTAAGTGCATGTGTGTTTGTGTGCATCAGGTAAGAGCTATGGGTCTGTGGCCGAGGAGTCTCAGCGTAAGTTGACCTGGTTGTCCAATCGCAAACTGGTTTTGGTCCACAACATGATGGCAGACCAGGGCATAAAGTCCTACAGACTTGGCATGACGTACTTTGCTGATATGGTAAGAAATTACAAGCATATGTAAAACACATCTATGTAATAACACACTTATACATAATCTTGTAGATTTTGGTGTTTTATAAGATTTATGATTTAAGCAGAGAATCTGTTTAACTTTAACTTTTAATCTGTCTCTCTTTTTTTGTCTCTCAGGACAATGAGGAGTACAGACGGACTGCGTTTCATGGATGTCTGAGCTCCTTCAACAGGACTAAGGCTGGTGGTGGTTCTACTTTCCTCCGACAGGCAGGGGGCGCTGTGCTGCCTGATTCAGTGGACTGGAGGGATAAGGGCTACGTAACTGATGTTAAAGACCAGCAGCAGTGTGGATCATGCTGGGCCTTCAGTGCTGTACGATAAAATGCATATTACACATATCTGATGCTGTCTGGAAAATCTAAACTAAAGTCTCATAATCTAATAATGAGCATCAAAGTTTGATTTCACATTGATTTCAATCTTTGACATGGACCTTACTCAGTCAATATTAAAGATATCTAAATTATATATTTTTTAAAAATTTACACTACATTATGTAGGATGAATTTATGTAGAAAACAGTAGCTGGGGTCACATTTTATTGCTTGTACAGACAGATGAGTTTTAAAGAAGTATATTTTTTGTTCAGAATTTGTTCATTCATTTCTTCTCTCTTCTGTCTCTCAGACCGGTGCCCTGGAGGGTCAGACTTTCAGGAAGACGGGAAAACTGGTGTCCCTGAGTGAGCAGCAGCTGGTGGACTGCTCTGGTTCTTTTGGGAACATGGGTTGTGGTGGAGGATTAATGGACCAGGCATTCAAATACATCCAAGTCAACGGAGGTCTGGATACAGAGAAGTCTTACCCTTATGAAGCCGAGGTTAGTAAGTTTATGAACAAATACAAAACCATTTTCAGTCACAAACTACTATATCTTTCGCTACTAAGGTTACTATTGTTCTTAATTTTATTTCTTTTAAAGTCGGCATTAAAATAAAAATGAAAAGTTTAAAGTCGAAATGAAATTAAAAAAATACGCTTTGGAATATTGTGTTTTTTTTTTACTAATGACTTATCTGTTAGCTTCATTATTTTTAAAAAATAAATGTGGCCTCATAATCTTTAATCAAAAACACAACTTCCGGTCATATGTTATGGCAGGTGGGCGGGGTCCGGGAAAAGATTGCAGCGATTAGCAATTAGCAACATGACCCAACTTTAAACGATCCAGCCAATTCTCGATGGATGAATTCAAGTCCAGCCCTACATTTTTTCATTTCAGAAGCCATTTCACTCGGATATACGTCACCACAGGGAAAAATCAGAAAATCGCTACTTCAATTTCATGGCGACTTTAATGTAATAAAGTGTTGTTTTTTTTCTTCAAATAACTTATCTGTAAGTTTATTATATTTTTTAATTCATGTGCCGTCATAATCTTTAATCGAAAACGCTACCCCTCCACACCCCGAAACAAACTTTTTTGTACTTCCGGTTACAAGGAATGGTGGGAGGGGGGGGTCTGGAAAAAGATTGCGGTGATTAGCAAGTAGCTACATGACCCCACTTCAAAACAATTCTCGATGGACAAAATCAAGTCCCGCCCTACATTTTTCTCATTTCAGAAGCTGTTCCACTCGAATATACGTCACGATGGGAAAAATAAAACAATTGCTACTTCCGTTTCATGCCGAAATGTTTGGAATGATTTTCTGTAAAAAATGTTTAAAAAAATGTTTTTAAATTGTATTTTGATCATGTTTGATGAAAGTTTGCAAAAACTGTTTCTATATAGTAAAATTAAAGGGAATTATATATATATATATATATATATATATATATATATATATATATATATATATATATATATATATATATATATAATTCCCTTTAATTTAAAAATACCTACAGTATTTACATAAAGGTATTACAGTATTACAATTTTACACTGAAAAAAATGATTCATTAAATTAACAAAATTTTTCAAGGTAATTGGTTGCAAACAATTTATTTAAGCTACATTTAAAAAAAAACAAAAAATAAAACTTATTTAAATGTAGCTTAAATAAATTGATTGCAACCACTTACCTTAAAACAATTGAGTAAATTTAATGAATCAGTTTTTTCAGTGTACAGTGAAACATTTTTATCAGTATGTGTGTACCTTTGTGTTGCTAGGATTTTAAATAGGATAATGCAAACTAAAAAAAAAATCACGATTATTTGGCACATTTTCCAATTCCTTTCATAAGGGTTAAGTGGAATTTGTGAGCTTATCTGTGAAATCCAGGCTAAAGTCTCATTATGTAATAATGATGGGATTTGGAGCATCAAAGTTTGATTTCAATCTTGGAGATGATATCTGATCAAGGTTATATAAATACATAATGTTCTTTATATTTTAGTTTATGTAGAAAAAAGTGAATAAAAGACTTTATTTTTACAAGTATATGGTCAATAAACTGTATAGCAGATTCTCACCACAAAGGGAAATGGATTATATATATATGTTTCATTATTTATCACATTTCCCCAAACAGGACCATCAGTGCCGCTTTAACCCGAGTACCATCGGTGCCACCTGCTCAGGATATGTAGATATCACCAGTCAAGATGAAAATGCACTACAGGAGGCTGTTGCCACGATCGGCCCTATATCTGTTGCCATAGATGCTGGACACTACAGCTTTCAGCTCTATCAATCAGGTGAGAATACGCTACAAATACAATACAGCTGAATGAAGTTGCTCTAAATGTTCAGATGAACTGATATTTATTGAACAGATTGAATGTTTAATGTTTCTAGGTCTTTATGATGAGCCCAACTGCAGCAGTATGGATCTGGATCATGGTGTCCTGGCTGTTGGTTATGGAACAAAGAATGGAGAAGACTACTGGCTGGTCAAGAACAGGTCATTTATTTATTAAATCAATAAAGCAATGTAAAATAGTTTAGAAACAATTGAATTGATTTCATAGATGAAGGTTCTGATCCTCTGAAGTTCATGATGTTTATGCAATTTTGGGCATTACACACTATAAAAATGCTGGGTTATTTAAACCCCATCGTTGGGTCAAAAAAACAGCATGTTTATATTTGACCCAACCATGGGTTAAAACAATCCAGCATTTTAGGTTAAAAACAACCAAGCATAGGTTGCATTCATCCCCTTTTGATGCAACACTGGGTTGAAAATAATCCAGTGGTTTTTTTTAAAAAACGTCCTTGACATAGGAGAAAAATGAAATATCTGTTAGTCTGTTATATACAAAAAGTTGCAACATTACACAAAACAAATTCATTATTATTTCCAACACATTGTTGGGTCAAAAGGGGTGGTAATTCAACCTATACTGGGTTGTTTCAACCCAAAATGCTAGGTTTTAACCCATTGTTTGGTCAAATATAAAAATTTTCTGCATTAATTTAATTCAACAGCTGAGTTTGTCGCTTTTTGACCAAACACTGAAAATAACCGAATATTTTTTTAAATGTAATGTAATGGATCAGACGAGAGCTTTAAAGGAACAGTATGTAGGATTGTGGTCAAAACTGGTATTGCAATCACAAAACTTGTGGCTAAAACTGGTACTGCAATCACAAAACTTGTGGCTAAAACTGGTACTGCAATCACACAGCTGGTGGCCAATACACAAATTGACAACATAAACATCAGTTGAGGGCTGCAACTCCAATTTTTAAATGACAATATCCAGGCCGGATCACTGTTGTCAGTGATATAAGTATTTGAAATGAAAATTATTTCTTAATGTCTAGTAACATATCAGGGCCATTTTATGATTAATTGATATAAATTTCTAACATACTGTTCCTTTAATTATTTTGAGTTGGGAATAGCTTACATAAAACACAAGTAAACACTTTTACTGTTGTGATTTTAGCTGGGGACTGGACTGGGGTGATAAGGGTTACATCCTGATGTCCAGAAACAAAAACAACCAATGTGGCATTGCTACTGCATCCAGCTACCCTCTGGTTTAATACTGTAGGTGAGTTCACCACTCATTTAATTTGATAATTTTTAGTGTATATAGATGAAAATTAACCAATGCATGTGTGTTGTTGTTGTGTTTTATCTTTGGCAGAAGCTCAGGAAAGGGCATTGTGTGCCTGAAGCAGATGAAAGGGAATGTAGATGTGTGATACGTTTGAATGATTCTTCAATAATACCTCATAATCACCATTTGTAATTTATTGACGTTACAATAGGAAATGCTTTTAACAAAAGCTGACTTTAGTCGTTATTTTTACTTCAAAATTCTTGACATAGAACACTATGTTAATGTATAATAGTAAATAAAATCTTTTAATCTTTCTTTCTGTGCTGTGTGTTTATTATGTTGGGCTTTTAGGATCTTTAAATTGTGTGAGCTTGTATCCCATAAGGCAAAAAAGGTATATATATATATACCTTACTCTGGCCAAAAATATATTTTAAATATATGCTAAATACATTTTGTAAAAAACGTAATGCTCAATTTAATATATTTTTAAATTTGGAAATATATTTAGTTTTAACCTTTATATACTCAACATATATTTCAAAACACGTTTCAAGGGCAAGAAAATACATTTCTAATTTTACATCCCATATGGAAAAAATGTATTATTTTCCAAAATATATTTAAAAAATATACTAAATACAAGTTAATTTTATAAAGTATATTTTAAAACTGTTATGTTTGCAGTTTTTCTTGTAATGCAACGTTAATATATTTCCTTGGATTAAAAAATATGGAGAGCTAAACATATTTTTAATGCTTTAAAATGTATTCATATTTAAAATATATTTCAAAATATAAAAATGGCAAAAAATATATAGGCTAAAATATATTTTTGTAAACATATTTCAAAATATATTTCAACAAATATCTATTTTTTTGGCCATTTTTGAAATTAGATTTTTTTTTTGCCATATGGAATGGTTTGGAGTGATGTAAATATAATGAGAAGAGCATGTCAAAATACATTCATGTTCTTAATCATCTTTGGTATTTTAAACAATGTTACAGTGAATACAAAGGAGCCATACAAGAGACAATATGGGAGCTATAACCATTTTTCCTTTGTTTTGTTTATTTTACATTGCACTGAAGTTCTTATATAGCTGTTATAGCTGCAACTAAAACAAATGGTTGGTGCTCCAGCAAAAACAAATAAAAATGTAATTAATGCTTTTGACCGCTAGATGGCGATAAATGCGTGGCGTCAGGGTGAACCTGACAGAATTCCGCATTTTCCTGGTAGATTTTGGGACAACCAAAGACATTTAGGATAAGGTTAAGTGATTAAAACTTGACAGAACATGAAATATACAGAAACAATTTTATTCACAATTCTCATAAAGTCGTGGACAATGTAGTATCACTAAGTAATATTTTCCATTATCTAATACCAGATTGATCAGTTCAGCATCATTCAGTCTCAGAGATAACAAATCAACATGGCAGCATTGTTGATGAATATTGCAGGCCATCCTAATGCCAAATAAATCTCTTTATGATGAAAGACTCAAGTAATCTACAACACAAACAAATATAAATATAGTACAATTTACACGCTTTTTAATCTCATCTCTGTGTTCATCATCACCCAGCTGTCGGTTAATGAGATTTTCATCTTAATTCTTAATGAAAATTATCAACAGCTGAAAGGAGAAATCAGACGAGGCGTGGTTTTCTTCTCTTTTCTGATTAGTAGACATTTAAATGGATAGTACACCCATAAAAATGCTGTCATCATCATCCTCATGTTGATCTAAACCTGTATGATTAATGATGGTAAGCACACAGTTGATGTACCCATTGATGTCCGTAGTAAGAAAAACAAATACTATGGAAGTCAATGAGTACCATTAACTGTGTGCTTCCCATCGATTTATCCAAAAAGCATCTTTCTCATTTCTGATGTTGTTCATAATATGTGATACATCATCACATATGAATATACATTAACTGTGTACAGTATATCTTGTGGTGCCATTATTCAATCAGTGCATGATATTTACACATTTTTTTGTGTGTCCATGAGCAAATATTTATGCTAAAAATGCAAACAGACAGCTTTGCTTTAGAATAACTTCATTTGGCTTAGTGAAAGTTCACAGGATCTGTAATTTCTCCTTCTGTAAATACAACAGATTGGATAACCTGGGAAAAATCTGGAACAGTCAGCATGAGTCCTGATTACAGGCTGTAATCTTAATTATACCTTCCTCCAAACAGACAAACAGTCACATACAGACACAGCTTCATACAGCTGTTAGGAGATCTGCGCCTGCTGTGCCCACAGACTGCCACGAGTGCCTGACGACTCGCAAGGTTAATTATTGGGCACATGGGCGTGAAGCTTGGCTCACATGTCTTAACGCTTGAGTTTCATTTGAGAATTTAGCCCTCCACACATTCACATTCTCGTTCTGCCCTAACTGTGCAGCACTTTTTTTTCACGGGCAGGGTTTGTTGGAGTGGCTTATAAGTGCAACTGGTTGGCTCAGTTCCTGCCTGTGGTGAATCTGTTGTTGTAGATAAGCTCACCCTTTGCCTACATCTACTGGGTGATGCCTAGGTGAAAGGCAAAAGTCTTGGTAAAAAAACTGACAAGTGGGCAGTACCCAAATAGATCCCTTATGTACAATTTAGGTATAGATGTATATATTTGGTATTAGCTTATGTACCTTTGAGGAACTAATATGCACCCTTTGGTACTGTAAACTCTTCCCAGACGGCATAAAAATAAATTTCTTTGGCCAAAAATGCTTGTTAAACATATGCTAAATACATTTTGTAGAAAGTAAAGCTTAATAAAATATATTTTTGAATGTAAAAACATTTTTAGTTTTAACCTTCATATAATATATATTTTACATATATATTATATTTTAAAATGTATTTCAGAAGCAACAAATAGGCCTACATTTCTAATTTATAACCCATATGGCCAAAACATAAATGTTTCTGGCCAAAGTTTGAAAATGTATACATAAATGTATAAGTACAATATTTTTGCAGTTGAAAATATATTTAGATTTTTTTAAACCTGTTATGTTTACAGGTTTGTAATATATAACGTTTTCTTTAAAATATAAAAAATGGCAAAACATATACATTTATTGTAAACATATTTCAAAATATATTTCAGAAAATATTTTTCTGGCATTTTTAAATTTTTTTTTTTATATTTTTAAAATTATATTTAAAATATTTTTGAGTACAAATATATTTTGGCATTTTTTTATACTTTTAAAATTATATTTCAAAATATATTTCAGTACAAATGTTTTTTTTTTTGGCATTTTTTATATTTTTAAATATTTTTAAAATTATATTTCAAAATTTATTTCACTACAAATGTTTTTTGGCATTTTTTTTATATTTGTAAAATTATATTTGAAAATATATATTTTTTGCCACATGGGTTAAGGTTAAATGGCAACATAATCTCACAGCAAGTCATGTAAATATTTGATTAATTTATTTGTGTTCATTGCAAAGATTTTCCGCTTTTTATGCCATTGTGCACAAATGTCTTTTTCGAGTCAGTCAAAACAGTGTTCTATAAATAGTTTATCATGTTCGTGGCACGACTTTCTTTTTCATGTCATTTTATGTATTGTTTTCCTCATTGTTTTTCCTATTTTTAAGTAATTGTCGCTTGGGGTTAGATTTGGGGTTTGGGTTAGGATGTAATTTTATGTATTTGGTTTCTACATGTTTTTCTCCATATTTTAAAACTATTTTCACTTGGGATTTGGGTTAGAGTTGGGGTTTGGGTTAGGATGTCTGAAATGTAACAACAAGTAAATCTAACCCAAACCCCAAGCGACAATGGTAAAAATATAGGAATAAACAATGAGAAAACAATACATAAAATGACACGAAAAAGAAAGTTGTGCCATGAACACGATTTTTTTTTTTTTAGAAATTAGTGTTGACTGACACGAAAAAGACATTCCTGCTCGATGGCACGAAAAAAGCAGAAAATCGTGTCCATGAAAACGAATTAATTAATCAAATATCTCGTGACTATAACACGACTTTAAGGTGTACTTTTTGAAAGGGTACCACCCCAGTGACACCTAGGGACCATTTTTTGACTGTGTAGTCTTAGGCCCTGTCCCAAATGGCGCACTTCATGTGGACTTTCGGTCTCGTGGCCTTAAATTGCGCGTTCTCGCTTAGTCTACGAGTCCGTAGGGTGTCCCATCTGTCATTTTTATGCTTTGAAGTGTGCTCATCAGCGCCTCCTTTGCCCCCTTGATGCGGTCTTCGGCGAAGCCCGCACTGCAGCAGGCTTCGCGCACTTTGCCAACCCAGAAGTCCTTGCGAAAGGGCAATTAGACCAATCAGACGACGGAAGGGAGGAGTTCACACTGACGGGCAACTTCTCTACCTATTTCCGGTGTGATGCTCGAGTCTGTCCCAAAATACGACTCCGGTGCACCTACGTGGACTCACATCAAGGGTCCCTAAAGTCTGGACTATGTGATGTCATCAAAGTGTGGACTCTGAGGAGGACCACAAGTCCGGAGTGTGCCATTTGGGACAGGGCGATAGTTGGATCTATCAATGTAATGTAAATTTCAAAATCCACAGTTCTGAGACTTTAACAAAGTCACTGATTGTTGACAGATCAGTTTAGTCTAAGGCAGGGGTGTCTAGTCCTGGTCCTGAAGGGCCGGTGTCTCAGAGTTTTGCTCCAACCCTAATCAAATACACCTGATCCAGCTAATCAAGGCGCACTTCATGTGGACTTTCGATCTCGTGGCCTTAAATTGCGCATGCTCGCCAAGTCTACAAGTGTGAGGGTGTCCCATCTGTCATTTTTACGCTATGAAGTGTGCTCATCAGCGCCCCCTTTGCACACTTGATGCAGTCTTCGGCGAAGCCCACAGACGAGGGAAGGGAGGAGTTCACACTAATGGGCAACTTCTCTTCCTATTTCCGGCGTGACGCTCAAGTCTGTTTCAAAATACAACTCCGGTGTGCCCTCGTGTCATGGGTCCCTAAGGTGTGCATGATGTCATCAAAGTGTGGACTCTGAGGAGTGTGCCATTTGAGACAGGGCCATACTAGAAACTTTCAGGTGGGTGTGTTGAGGGTTTCAGTTAAACTCCAGGACCGAGTTTGGACACCCCTGGTCTAAGACAAGAAAGAGGGATATTTTATTACTAGCACTTGTAGTACGGCAAGGGCGGCAACGTAGTGAAAAAGAAGGAAAAGCACAAAAAGAAGGCGAGACAAATTAATTTGGTTTGTAAAATCCCTCCTAAGTTGATCCGAAAGTGTTTTCACTAAAAGACTCGTTACGGAAATCAATTTACTTCTGTTCCATTTGTCCCTCAGAAACCAATTAGTAAATTTAATTTTACTCAGATTTACTACGGTTCCACTTAGAGCAAGATATAGTGTGGAGGAAGCTTAAAAACACTATTGATCTGATGCTAATGGGAAAATCTGTGAAGTTGGGCTGATTTCGGGATGGCACAGAATACAAGAGAGGGAGAGAGAGAGAATGTGTGGTGTTGTTTAAAGTAAATGTTAGATTTCCCACTGGGAATTATAACAAACTAATCCGATCTCATGCACAGACTTTCTGCGCAGCTCAGCAGTTAACCCAAAAGGCCTGTTTTGTCTTTTAAGAGGAGACATCCTAATGAATAATCATGGTCACTGTGGTGCTGAATAGCTGTATTTCTTGTCATTGATCATCCAGTGTGTCTTTACAGCAAGGCTGCGAAATCCTGTCCACTAGGTGGCAGCAGTTGGCAGCAAATGAGACGCACCGGGCCGCATCATATCGCTGCACTTTGGTCATGACGTCATAATGACACAGGAGTCAAATTCAAGAGTGCCAAAAGCTATAAAATAACAACAAAGACACAATCGAGAATTATTTAGCGAGTCCTGTTGTTTTTCACAGCTATAACAAGAGGTCACGATGTCACAGTGACCTCACATACTGCTCTGTCTGCTTTTGCTTTGTCTTCACCACTAAACATCCCAGATACACTCGCTTCCCGCAAATATAAACCGCCACCGCACGTCGTCCCTCATTTTTTCTTTCACCTGCCCCGGTCGTTCACTTAGTATAAGATGAGATGCCATTCATGTGTTGGATGGTGCTGGTTGTGTGGATTCCTCCCCTGAGGCAGAGGAACGCCACTGTTTATCATGAACGGGGTTTTGCAGCCTCATCATCCATTTTGTAGGAAGCTGCCGCGCATGGGGGAAATTGGATGTCAACTGTGTTTGTCACATTAATGGGAAACATGTGTGATTGTGACAGACAGGAGCTCGCTGCGGCGCTTCACTGCTTCTCTTAGAGCCCTCCAGAGAGAGAGAGAGAGAGAGAGAGAGAGAGAGAGAGAGAGAGAGAGAGAGAGAGAGAGAGAGAGAGAGAGAGAGAGAGACGTACAGTATGAACCTCCACATCCACATGTGGCGTTTCTTCTTTTCTTACCACAAGAAGTCATAAACTGTCCAAGAGATTAAAAAAAGGACATTTAATTTCAGATCACTCATTTTTCCTATTCCCTTTTTCTCCTCTCTATTTCTCATTGATGCCCAGGGGTAATTAGGCAATTAAGGGCTAATTGAAAAGCTTTGTAGGGAAAGCTGAGGGCTAAGAGATCCCTCAGCGACACACTGAATCACCTTAACAAGGAAACATCTGAATAGACACATGCGCACGGACGCACACACAGCTCGACAATGAAGCACGTACACATATTTATGTTCATTTTTATGTGTATCACGCTATAAAAGCTTTAATAAATACACTGAGCACATACACCACAACATCAGACCTTTAACTGTGGGTTCACAACAGACGCGAGTTCAATGATTTGTGCGAGTAGATTACATACAAAGTCAATGCAAAGACGCGATCAGTTGCGTTCTCGCGTGGGGCTTTGCGAATGACCCGTATTAGGCGGCGCGATTGCCGTGAAAACATGCGCTTCAAACACCCCTGAAAATATTCAACTCATGCGAAAAATTTGCATGACACAAAGTTAAATCCCGCGAGTAATCTGGAGCGAGCAACGCGATGCTACACATTTGGTGTATACGTAGCATAAGAGATCAGACTCAGAAAAAAATGGTTGTGTCTGCAAAACGAAAAATAAGTTTGAAAGTCTTATGCTGCGTTTACACCAGCTGCTTTTGAGGCGTCAAAACCGCGTCTATCGCGCCTAGTTTGCCGCTTGAACAGTTTGAATGCATTCGCGCATCTAGAGCAAAGTAGACGCGCGGAAAAAGCAAGCATTTGACGCGCATCAGAGGCGAAATCTGCTTCTTGTGGGAGGGGCAAGTGCTATGCGGTTTGCAAGATGGCTGATGTTGATTGTGCATTTATTGAGAGAGTTACTGGTTTGTATTTGCTCACCTAACTATAGGGGGAAAATAGTTTAAAAAACGGCGGAAATGACGCGTGTCGATAAACGTCACGTGACTCAAAAGTGAAATGTGTATTTACAATTTTTTTTGCCCAATGTCCTCACTGACACTCTTCCAAGCGAGGTCCTTTTTATTCCAGTCTCTATAGAAATAAGAACTTGTGTCTTATCGCTCCGGGTGACTGCTCACGGAAATATCAAGTGTTTCTTCATGTTGAATGAGTGACTCCGGCCGGAGCTGCTGTCACACCAACAAGCAGGCTCCTGATTGGTTAACGCAGCGCGAAAATCCGCCAAAGTTAAAATTGTTCAACTCGGGCGTCAGTCGCAAATTCGCGTCAAACGCAAAATGCACAAACAGCACCATTCACGCATACCGAGCCAGACGCTCAATTCGCGCTATTCGCTAAACGCCTCATTCAAAGTTTAGGCAAAGTATCGAAAACGCAGTTGGACGTTTCACAGAGTATTTCTTGCTTAACACTGGATTTCCCAACTGGGTCATGAGTCACAGGCTGTAAGTAAAACGGCATCAAATGTCTGTTTTGTTGGCAATCGGTGTGTAAGTGCATATAATGTAAACGACACCAACATGTAGTAAATCATAAGTTATCTAGAGAAAGTGAGATAATGTTTAGTGTGTGTTGCTTGCTCGTGATTTGCTCTCCCTTCTCTGTGTCCCTGATTGGCCAGCTAATCTATACATTGTAATTGGCCTGAATACCTCTGACGTCAGCCGGAAATGTGACGCTCCTTACCATGTTTGAAAGATTCGCTCACAATGCAATGCTAACAGGAGTTAACTTACAGGCTGTGAGTCCAAGCGGGAGGAATTATGATAATGTCGGTCTTGTCTACATCACCAATCCCAGGAAGTAAACTGTTGCCTACAATCCGTGTGTTTGTTGTATTAAAAAAAAAGATTTACGTTGGAGACAATAACTCTCATCATCGTTGATTTTAGGGTTTGTACCTTTTGCATATCATTAACATGTACTAATACACACTTACACACCAAAGGAAATTTAAAAACGTGAATACGTGCAATAGGTGCTCTTTAAAATGAGATCACCAGAAAGGTGGCAATTGTGTCAACATCCCCCCCATGTTGTTCCAAACCCATTTGAAATTATGCAATGAAAATAAATGGTAACCTTGGCTGATTTGTACATTTCTGAGTGTTTCCGAAAGCGGGTTTGGACAGCAATGTCAAATATCCTCTTACCGTACCGTTTGTTTGGCTGTGCAGTTTCATCAAGTGTTCATTGATGTTCCTCCAAGGGCTCTTATTCAATCCTTGGTATATACAAAGTCCAACAAAAAATTGCTTCTTATTTCTGCTCGTTGAAAAATCAGAAAGGTTTAGCAAATTATACAGACGGTGGGCTTTTGAAGTTCGTGTGCCGCCAGCCTGTGTAAAGTGAGCGTAAGTAATCGTTACTCTTAATTTAGAGGCCGTTTAAGATACATTAGGTCTTCTATAATTACTTAAAAAACTCAATTATAACAATCCACTCAAGTGCAGGCCTGGGCTGCAGGGCTTAAGTTATAGACAGAAGAAATGGATGGAGTCAGAGCCAGAGAATAAAGCATTAGTGCTTAGTGAAGAGGGAGGGCCAGAGGTCAAATGCTCATGCTGCATACATGGTCCTGATGGAAACGTTTGTGAAATAAATGTATGTAAATATGACATTTATATTTGCTATATCTAGCTCTTTAAATGTGTTGGATGAAGAGAGAGATGGATCTTTGGAGATTTGCTGCATGGACGGGAAAGCAGATGGTCCGGCACTGCTCCTACCTGCTGGTGGGTGTGGGTGAATCGATGTATACACTTGTGTACATGTTGATGTGTGTTCCCGTGTGTGTGTGTGTGTGTGTGTGTTTTACTTGGATTGACGAGGTTAAACTGACTCTATCTCTGCTATAGGCCAGATGGTACCAAAGGGGATGGTGGACCCCTGGCATCATTTAAATAGGTTTACCAAGCCAACAGGAAACAGATATCTAAAAAATGAAAACGTCAAAATAAAAAATCCTAGATCTTAGTATGTGTTTATGCTTGATTTGTTAAAATTTTTCAGGATTCCTCCACAATGTAAATCTGGATTATGATCATCTAGGCCTATTCTTTGTTTTTTAATTTCCTAATTTTTATGTAGAAGAAAAAGTGTCTGTCTGTTTGTTTGTTCATCCATCTACATGCCTGTCTGTCTGTCTGTCTGTCTGTCTACCCGTCATTTTTTGGTCAATCTGCCTGTCTGTCTATCTATCTGTATGTGTTTCTGTCCGTCTATCTAGCTGTCAGTCTGTTAATCTATCAGTCTGTCTGTTCATCTATCTGCCTGTCTGTCTGTGTCTATCTATTCTATCGCTCTCTGTCTGTCTGTCCATCTGTCTGCCTGCCTGCCTGTCTGTCTGTGGCTATCTATCTGTCTGTCAATCTGTCGGTCTCTGTCTGTCTGTCTATTTATCTGCCTGCCTGTCTGTTTCTATGAATTTGTCCATCTGTCTGCCCATATCTGTTTTCTGTCCATACGTCTATCTGTCTGTCTGTGTTTATTTATTTTATATATTTATCTATCTGTTAATCTTTCTGTCCATCTGTCTGCCTGCCTGTCTGTCTGTGTCTATTTATTTATATGTCTGTCAATCTGTTTTTCTGTCGGTCTCTGTCTGTGTGTCCATCTATCTGCCTGCCTGTTTGTCTGTGTCTATGAATTTGTCCGTCTGTCTGCCCATATCTGTTTTCTGTCGGGCTCTGTTGGTCCGCCTATCTGACTGTCTGTCCATCTATCTGCCTATCTGTTGGTTTGTCTGTCCATTTATCTGTCTGTCTGTCTCTGTTTGTCCATCTGTCTACCTATCTGTCCATCCACCTATCTGTCGGTCTCTGTCTGTCTGTCCATCTATCTGCCTGCCTGTCTGTCTGTCTGTCTGTGTCTATCTATTTATCTGTCTGTCAGTGTGTCTGACTGTCGGTCTTTGTCTGTCTGTCTGTCCATCTATCTTCCTGCCTGTGTGTCTGTGTCTATCTATTTATCTGTCAATCTGTCTGTCTGTCAGTCTCTGTCTGTCTGTCTATCTATCTGCCTGCCTGTCTATGTCTATCTTTTTGTCTGTCCATCCGTCTATCTGTCTGTCTGTCAATCTATCCGTCTGTCCGTCCATCTATATGCCTGTCTGTTGATCGATCTGTCTGTCTGTCAGTCTCTGTCTGTCTGTCTGTATTTATTTATCTTTATGTCGGTTTCTGTCTGTCTGTCCATCGATCTGCCTGCCTGTCTGTCTGTGTCTATGAATTTGTCCGTCCGTCTGCCCATATCTGTTTTATGTCGGGCTCTGTTGGTCCGCCTATACCGTCTGTCCATCTATCTGCCTATTTGTTGGTCGGTCTGTCTGTCCATCCGTCTATCTGTCTGTCTGTCAGTCTATCCGTCTGTCCGTCCATCTATATGCCTGTCTGTTGGTCTGTATGTCCATTTATCTGTCTGTCCGTCTCTGTTTGTCCATCTGTCTACCTATCTGTCAATCCGCCTATCTGTCGGGTTCTGTCTGTCTGTCCATCTATCTGCCTGCCTGTCTATGTCTATCTTTTTGTCTATCCGTCCATCTAATTGCCTTTCTGTTGATCTGTCTGTCTGTCTGTCAGTCTCTGTCTGTCTGTCTGTCTGTATTTATTTATCTGTATGTCGGTTTCTGTCTGTCTGTCCATCTATCTGCCTGTCTGTTGGTCGGTCTGTCTGTCTTTCCATCTATCTGTATGTCCGTCTCTGTCTGTCTGTCTGTATCTATTTATCTGTCTGTCTGTCACTGTCTATCTATTTGTCTGTCCGTCCGTCCGTCTATCTGCCTGTCTGTTGGTCGGTCAGTCTGTCCGTCCATCTACCTGCCTGCCTGTTTCTATTTGTCTGTCTGTCCTACCTGTTTGTTGGTCTGTCTGTTTGTCGGTCTCTGTCTTTGTTTATCTATCTGCCTGTCTGTTGGTCTATCTATCTGTCTGTATATTTGACTGTGGGTCTGTCTGTCCATTCATCTATCTGCCTGTCTGTCTGTCTGGGTCTATCTTTCTGTTTTTCTGTCTGCCCATCCATCCACCCATCTTTGTCTGTCTGTCTCTGTTCGTCCGTCTGCCTGCCTGTCTGTCTGTGTCTATTAACTGTCTGTCCATCTATCTGCCTGTCCGTCTCTGTTTGTCCATCCGTCTATCTGCTTGTCTGTCTGCCTTTCTGCCGGTGTCTATCTGTCTGCCCGTCCATCCATATGTCTGTCTGTCTGTCTGTCTGTGTCTATCTGCCTCTCTGTCTGTCTGTCATTCTGTCCATCTATCTGCCTGCCTGCCTGCATCTATCTGTATGTCTTCCTGTCAGTGAATTTTTCCCCTAAACTAGTAAAATGCCACTTTGTGAGTGCATCCAAACCATCTTACACTGGCTGTTCTGCAAAACACCAGCACCATCATCATCATCATCAGGGTTAATTCAGGCGAATCAGGAAAAGATGAGATTCTTCCATGATGATAAAAGAACGCTTTTCTCTCTATTTATTTTAACGTTTTTCACTCATATAGCCTGTATTTTAGTAGTGTGTGTAAAAAGCAAAGGACACACACACATCTATGCAGCTCATTGGTTCACCCACACTTTTAATAATGAAGTAAATATGCACACAAATGCAGAGAGATTTTACCACACTTTCTTTCGATGACTAATCAGCAGCAAACAGAAAGAGAAGAATTAGCATTTCTCTGCTGAAAGGACTGCTCACTTCACTCTGCCACTTTACTGCAAACCTCCTTCTAAATATATGCTCTCTCTCTCTCTCTCTCTCTCTCTCTCTCTCTCTCTCTCTCTCTCTCTCTCTCTCTCTCTCTCTCTCTCTCTCTCTCTCTCTCTCTCTCTCTCTCTCTCTCTATCTATCTCTCTCTCTCTCTCTCTCTCTATCTCTCTCTCTCAAT
The DNA here is from genome assembly GCA_025389145.1 of Misgurnus mizolepis. Lineage (NCBI taxonomy): Eukaryota > Metazoa > Chordata > Actinopteri > Cypriniformes > Cobitidae > Misgurnus > Misgurnus mizolepis. Next base: position 14,158,641 of record JAIFKI010000023.1, read on the forward strand.
CAGGATTCTATTGTGTGTTCAGAGTATTTGGTACTCTGAAGCAGCCACAGACTTGTCAGTCTAGATTTGCTTTCATCATCAGCCTCTGCTGTGTTTAAGTGGCTCACAATTACTCCCTGCCTCCCTCTCTCTCTCTTCATTCGTTCTCTGTTCTGCACACCTGTAAGCCATTTATAGGATCTCGCTTCTGTAAATGCGAGACATACATTACAAAACGCTCCCTTCATTTGTTTCCTCAAAAACAGAGAAAGCCAGACAGAGAAAAAGCCAATCAGCTGCAGACTGCATTACAACCGACTGAATTCAGTCCTAACGTGCTTGATCACTTCATAAAACTTAAATGCAAAGGTCAGTTGGCTACACTTACAGTACCCGCCCAAGACTCGACACACACTCCATCTCTCTCCATAGCTCCAGTCATTTTCACACCTGTCGTCAGCCTTTTTCTCAGGTTCAGAGCACCTTGGCCTTTAAATGGAGAGCGAAGTTAATGTGTGCCCGCTTCAGTCTTGGAAAATAACCGCACGAACGCTGTCTGCTGTCTGTACGGTTTGATATTCATGAGATAGCTCAGAATAACCCTCCAGCCAGATAATTGGAATTTTAATTATGCATGATATTAACCTTGAAACAAAAACAATGCTATTCTATTACCCCTGCGATGTTGTCGATCTTACAGTGATTCCATGAGCCATTTAATTCAAAATATACTCAATCTATTAAACATTTCGCTGATCAATTCTCAAGCCCAGTGCACACCAAGTAGATAGTCGGCGGTCAGGCAGGTTTTAAAAGTCATAACAGACAGCAGACGAATCCAGGCCAGATCTGCACCGGATCTGCACCGGAGCTGCTGACTTTGGCGCAGATCCAGTGCGGATCCGGCCCAGAGTCGTCTGCTGTCTGACTTAATTTTTTCGTCTGCTAAAGTCACTCACTGCTTTTTTTTGCCGATTCATCATGTCGAATAGAGTGCCGCAGGATGACGTATTTTTGTAGGCCAACCCGAAAGTTAGCAGGACACTTATCCCCTTACAAAAAACCCCTTCAAGTCCTTTAATTCCCGTTCATTCTAGATTATTGCAAAAAATAAGCACTGTGTTTCACAAAAGGTAAAGATACTTACACGTTTTGTCCAACATGTTAAACTTCACAGATGAATACCAATATTATGAATTTTGAAGTGTAAATGCATTTACTAGAAATATAAAAGACTAAATTTTGACTTTAAAATACAAAAGTCATAAACTTTTGTTACACACTGAGCTTTGCGACAATCTAAAAGTCTATGGGAAAAATGAATGGGCTTGCCTTCTTTGCGAGGGAACCAGTGTCCCTCTAACTTCCGGATTGGCTTACAAAAATACATTATCCCTGCGGCACTCTATTGGCGGTGGCACTTGTTTGGAAGTCTGATCATTTCGATTGGCTGTTCGCATAGCCAACCAGGGCCCAAGAATAAAAATGGAAGTGACGAAGCAAGCATACGACAAAGTCAAGACAGAGAATGCGCCGAACGAAAAACTCATTGTTTGGATCTCTTATTTAAATGCATTAATATTTCAAAATGTTATGGCTCATAAGACATTACGAATTAGGGGTGCACCAATGAATGCTGATATACACTAATAATACGTGGACGATAACTATTCTGAATCGCACGGCCGATATTATTCACAGCTAACGTTATTTCATGTACTAAAGCTTTTGATCAGTAAGTCATTATCAATCTGAAATCACTGTTAGTTTGAAACGTTTAAAACATGCATTTTAAAAAGCAACAGTCGTCAAACATAATCATTATAAATATTCTTTATTATCATTAAAATATCTGAAAAGGTTTGAAGAACAGCAATATAAATATATCCTTAAGCCATTTCCTGGAGCTGCGTGTCATAGCTGCGTATGTATGGTTCTACGTCTCATATTGAGTTTCTGCACGAGAGCGCCCTCTGGCTTTTGGATGTAGCGGCATTTCACCATATTTCATTAAGAAGCATAGCAAGCATCAGCGGCTGAGCGATCCGATATCATGAATCCGTCTGTGGTGAGAAAGATTTGTGTAAAACTGGTAAGCGAGTACTGCTTTGTTTATGTTTGTAACTACTTCCACTTGCTGGCACGTAAACTTATCTCAGGTGCAGAACGGACATGCTTTTTCCTACTGTCTGTTTACTGTGTTAAGGCAACTTTCCACCCAGACACGCCAGGAAAAAGGCAATGCTAGCCGACCTCACAGATTGCACTACTTTGTTGGCATCGGTTTGGTGTCTCCCTGTCTTTACACTTTAAAAGTGCTAGAACTTTTTTTTAAACTCAGCATTGAGTCAAAAAGAGACAAATGCAGCCGTTAGGTTAAATGAACCCTAGAAAATTTTTATATTTGCCCAACAATGGGTTAAAACAACTCATTTTGGGTTCAAACAAACCAGCATATGTTAAATTACATTCCAGTGGTTTGGGTTTGTCCTTTGACCCATCTCTGGATTTTTAAAAATCCAGTATTTTTTTAGATTGTATAGCTTGGGTCTTTACAAAACAAAATTAGAAAGCTGACAGACAGGAAGGTGCCTGCTGCAGAAAATGAACCCATTAGGCCTTCATTAAACTAATGACTAAAATCGCCCCATTATATATTTCACAGAATATCCAACCTTCTATGCAACATTGAAATTTGACTATTTAGCTTCATCTTTGCCGACATTACTATTGTAAGTGATAAAATCGAATGAATAAAGCACCGTGGCATCAGATTAAACGTCATTGTTACCAGCTCTTCTATTCTAGCATACGTAAAAAATTGGTCAAACAAACACAAAGCAATGAGGTCATGCTTAAATTTTACTATTAGTATGTGACCATGTCTGTGAAATCCAAGTATCATTATCTAAGGATGAGATTAGTAGCATTATTAGTATCATTTCACTCACTGATTTCAATCTTTGACATGACCTTACTCAATAGATATCAAGATTATATTTTCACAGAAGTAGGTTGGTTTTATGTAAAAAAAATGCCAAATCACAGAATTGACTTAAGCTGGGTTTTCACAGACAGGATTACATATTTGTACATATTTCAATTCTGTTGCATCAGTCCACAGTCTTCATTTTTTCCTAAACTTCTTTAAGCATCACTCAAAAGTGACAATTAGGGAAAGTTGTACTGGAGAATTTTCCCAGCATGCACTTCTATCCTGAATCAGAACAGTTCAACCTCGGATCTCTTGACCATCGCTCTTGTACTTGTTTGCTCTCGCTTCATCTCTTCTTCAAAGAGGCCTAAAGTCAAAGGTGCTCGGTCCATTTCTTTGTCAATGACGCCTGTTTGATCAAAAGAGGCCATCCAGAGAGAACAGCGACCAACAACAGACACATTGTATCTATCACACAATGACCTAAATTACACTCGTTAAGCCACATCCATATTTCTGTTCGACTTTCATTGAGTCCCTGTTAAAAATGTCTCTTCCTAACAGCAATGGAAGACAACACTGTGTCACAATAGGATGAGCTCAGATGCAAACGCTAAACACCACCTCCATCAAAAATGAAATAAAGATGTTAAAGGTGTCGTGGAATGTAAAACTGTATTTACGTAGGCATAGATGAATAATAAGAGTTCTGTTTCTGGTAATGACATATTGTGAGCCTTTCCTACTTTTTATGTAAACCGTGTGCATCCAAGACCGCTGGAAAACAGGTCAATCTCAACACCATAACACCAATTGTAACGTTACAGTCGAGATGTATGTTCCCAACATTAAATTACACATTAAATGAATTGCAATGTTGCAAAAAAGTTGTGATGTAGCGCTATATGCTAATCAATGCTATATGGTAGCGTTTAGGCATTATAGTTACGTTTTGCAGGTCCATATTGAAAAAACACAAACTTACTATTCAGAAACGTCTATTAACCATCTCCAAACAATTGATTATCTCAAACTTTGTATCTTTGTCTAATAGAGACTCAAACAGAAGGTGTTTTCACACACACAGAGGTACTGAACTGCTCTGAGAAACAGCCAATCAGAGCAGAGCTCAACATTATTATTCATGACCATTTCAAATAAGGTAATAATTTCTGGGGGCAGATCCTAGGGTTGTAAATGGACCTTCTATGTAGATATCAGAGAACAATTTAACTATTTAAATATTTTGTGAATGCATTCTTTGGCACCTTTAAAGAGTAACTAAACCCTAAACCAACTTTTTTTAGTTAATGATCTGTAAGAATGATGCTTTATTAGTGCTGTTCATTGATTTTAGTAAGTTTTTTGACATTTAGATATAAAGTGTTTCAATACTGCAATATATGGTGTAAAAACGTCTGAGTGCTGCCCTCTTCAGGTTGAACGGTGGCTATTGCAGTTGAATTTTCCTATTGGATGTTGGGTCCAAAAAATGACTCGTGACGTAAGCAGTTTCAAGCTCACCACGCCCTTGTTACGATCTCACCACACACTTGGTACGAGCTTAGTTCGTCCCCTCTATCTCCGTTGGGATCTGCCCACTTTTCTTGCATTTTTCAAATATTGCCAGTGGGTGGAGTCAGGCTCTGACCAGGGGTTTAGTTACTCTTTAACTGAATGCTCCCGGCAGGTATTAAACATTCATCAAATACTTTCGCTTCATATTATTCACTTATTCCCATTTGTTGGCAGACTCCATTAAGAGCCTGAGAAAACAAGATTCACTTGGATAGTTCTGCATCTGATCTCTTTTTATCTAACCCAATTCCCATTTGATTAAGTAGTATCTTGTTTTTTTAACAGGTTGTAGCTCTTGTGTTTGAGTTGGGATAAATCAGATTTCCTGCTTTGGTTTGGGTAGGTACAAAACTGTAATCTTTTATGGCTCATATTTACAACTTGTAATTTTCTCCTATGCAGCATTTATAAGAAAAGATGAAAGAATGATGGGAACAATAAAGCATAAAACACACAAACAGTATTTTAGCAGCCAATGCACGTGTTTGCATTATTTTTGTTAACATTATTTTATATTATCTCATTTGGACGTGTATGAAAGACAGCAGGCTTACATTTATAATAGGTTATCAGAGGGAATTTACCCATAATCCACTGTTAGTATTCTCAGGGACAGCACTGTTAACAAAGTGAAATTTAGTTTAGCTCTTGGGGATTATAATGATTATATAAAGATCAATGATCATTAGATTATGAAACTTTAGCCACAGACAGGGTCAGATATTTATTTCTTACTAGAACATTTAAAGGGACACACAACTTTTTTTGAAAATATGCTCATTTTACAGCTCCCTTAAAGGTTAAACATTTGATTTTTACCGTTTTGGAATCCATTCAGCGGATCTCCGGGTCTGGTGGCACCACTTTTAGCATAGCTTAGCATAATCCATTGAATCTGATTAGACCATTAGCATCGTGCTAAAAGATAAACAAAGGGTTTCGATGTTTTTCCTATTTAAAACTTGACTCTTCTGTAGTTACATCGTGTACTACGACTGAAGGAAAATTAAAAGTTGCGATTTTCTAGGCCGATATGTTTAGGAACTATACTCTCATTCTGGTGTAATAATCGAAGATTTTGCTGCTGTAACATGGCTGCAGCAGGCGTACTGATATTACGCAAAAGTCCTTGATTATTACGCCAGATGAGAGTATAGTTCCTAGCCATATCTTCGTAAAAAATCGCAACTTTTAATTATCCGTCAGTCTTAGTACAAGATGTAACTACAGAAGAGTCAAGGTTTAAATAGGAAAAATATCTGAACTTTTTGGTTATTTTTGAGTGTAATGCTAATGGTCTAATCAGATTCAATGGATTGTGCTAAGCTATGCTAAAAGTGGTACCACCCCAACTTTAGCGCAATGCTAATGGTCTAACCATGTAGGGATCTAGAAAATGAGCATATTTAAAAAAAAAGTGGAGTGTCCTTTTAAGTTTTTATGTAGCTATGACTTTAGTCACAAACTGACTTTCAAAAATCTACCATGTTTACTTCTGAGATATTTACATGAGTCCTGGTCTCTCCGATCCCATATTTAGCTGAGCGATGAATTGGAAAACTTGACAGCTGAAAGAACAAAGGATCTCCTGTCCTCCTCTTTGCATTGTGGTTCAATCAGACATTTACTGAATACAGTCGCTTCTTTGTCTCAATGGTGTGTCATGTAATGGGTTTGATGAGTAATTCTCCTTTCAAATGTCTCCAATAAAAAAAAAAAAAAATAACAACCAAAGTTGGATTTGATCAAGCTGGTAAGCTTTTTTGCAGTCCCCACAACCACACCAACATTTATACATTTACACATTCAGCAAATGCTTTCTTACAGTGCATGACAAGGTATACATTTTTTTATTAGTATGTTTATTTTCCTGGATTTAAACCCTTGACCTTTTGTTCTGCTAACGCAAAGCTTGACCACTGAGCTATACAGAACCAACAGACTGCCAAAACATCTCCACGAGTACACAGCAAACTCCACAGTCCAGTGAGTAACAACCCAATCCTTTTCAGAAAGTATATTTGACTCTTGTTTAGGCCGTCTGTATTGTGGGCCAGAGGGTCACATTTGGCTCAGTTTGTTTCTAGAGTTCCCAGATGAGAGCACCGGTCACAGAAACACCTGCCATCTCTCCGCACATCAAAATGAAAGCCGTTTTTCTTTTAAAATTCTTGAAGTGAGAGAAAAAACGATCTCTCTTTCTCTATCATTCCCAAACCACCTGATGCTGGAAGGCCAGTTGAGCCGTCTCTCTTCCCATCTGCCCCGGCAGTCCCTCACTTCCCAGGCAATGACAGGCGCTGTTGCTGTGGTGATGGACGACTTTGTGTCGAGTGGCAGAGTTGGGAGGTCTTGGGTGATACCACCTGTCTTACGAGAGAAACTGAGAGAGCGTAAAAGAGAGAGAGGGAAAAGACAGCATCTCTCTGTTTAACTTCTTCTTATAAACAAATAGGACATTTGGAGATAATGCAGTCAAAGGGTCCATATTATGCAAAATCCACTTTTATAAGGTTTTTGGACATAAATGTGTGTTGGTAGTGTGTGAACACACCAACCCTAAAATATAAAAAATCCACCCTCTCTTTCTTTTTTAATCACCTTTAAACCAAAGCTCATTAGTCACATTAGACATGCTGTTTTGATTCTCTTGTTTTTGTGATGTCACACTAACATAGTCCCGACCACAGCCACTGACTGACTGGTTAACTTTACCCAAAAGCTTTTCAAAATAATACTATTATCCCAGACTGCATTTACAAATCTAATTTGAACCAAAAGCGCTCACTATCTGGTGTTAAGAGAGTAAGGAGCTGTAGCTCATTTGCATTTAAAGGTACACACTCTTACCCACATGCAGGCACAACGGAGACTTTTATAACATCTTATAAAAACTAATAAAAAGTATAATATGTGTAAAAGTATAATATTTGCCCTTTAATGCATACTGTGGTTTGGTGGTTATATTAACACTGAAAAAAATTATTCATTCAATTTACTCAATTTTTTAAGGTAAGTGGTTGCAATCAATTTATTTAAGCTACATTTAAACAAAAGTTTTATTTATTTTATTTTATTTTTACTTAATATTTTTAATTTTTTTGTTTAAATATTGCTTAAATAAATTGATTGCAACCACTTACCCTAAAAAAATTGAGTAAATTAAATGAATACTTTTTTCAGTGAACTTAATTAAATCAAGTTAAATTACCATTAAGAACATTTAACTAGTGATGGTTCTTTACATTTTCTATACACAGAGCTTAAATTCATTGCATTTACTTTTATTTGACAGTATATGTTGGCCATAACTATTGCCTGTTTTTAAATTATTGGCAGATAGTGTAAAAAATTGCTTTTGTCGACCGATATGAAAGATTATTGGCTGATATATCTAATATTAACCAATTCTCTCAGCACGTATTATACATCTATCAAATACTTTCTAAAATTGTTGAAATTGAAACTCAATTGTGCTGTCAATAATTTTTTCTCTTTCTCTTTCTCTCCGCATTAAATGGCAGTGCCGTGGTTGGATAGTGCAGATTAAGGGGCAGTATTATTGTAATTGGCCTTGCTACCTATGTCACAAAACAGGCAAAATCTGAAAAATCAAATTTTTCACTTGCTTGCAAAGAATGGCTTACCCAAACTAAGTTAATGGGTTGTTCTTTTTTTACATTTTCTAGGTTGATAGAACCATTGGGGACCCAATTATATCACTTAAACATGAAAAAAGTCTGATTTTAATGCTATGACCCCTTTAAAAGTGTGATAAAAATGCCAATTTACAAAAAAACATCTCAAACGCACATAGAGGGTTGAATCTGAGCTCTTCATATGTTATTTGAACCAGGGAAAACACACAAACACACAAAAACAAAGTTGCCACACACAATGCACCCACACACACACGGTGAAACCAAGCTCCTCATGCTGAAAGTCCCTCGAGTTCCTCTCTTGTCAAAATGCATCATTGTCAAAGAGAAGATCTTTGACACAAGCGCACACTTCCACCAGAAAACCCTTCTTTCAGTAGAACAAAATGAACTTTGACAGCGCAGTACACAATGCATAGAGATCTTAGCTTTCTTTTCACCTCTATGTGTTACAATGCCAATGTTAAACGCGCTGTAGTCATTATTATTTAACGCGCCATAAGATTGGCAGAGCTTGGATGAACTTAACTGTATTGACACACCAAAATTCACAACCTCTAAAAAGACATCTATTATAAAGAACAGAAGGGACCGTACCACATCAATGGCAGTTAGAGCTCATCAAAAGCATAAATATGGATTTCTATTGAGGATAATGGCATCGTATTGACCAAGGAATGTTGCAGAGAGTTGTATCAAATGTTACAATCGATGTAAAGACATCATAAATAAGGGTGAAACCATTTTGAGCGTAACTTCTGATCTGAGTGATTTATTTTTGAGATCATGGTTGGCATTCAGTTACCACCTTGGGAGATATTTTTCTGCTGGATTTATTACAAACTGATGTCTCAAAAATCTTCCTCTTTTCAAATTTCACACTCGTTTATCTGACCATTTATTCTGTCTGACATTTTGGCTTTACAGTACACACTAAGTTAGACTACTGACAATATCATGTCTGAATTGGTGTGTAATAAATAAATGATAGCAAGTTTGTCAATAGCACTTTGTAAATAGCACTATTAAAAGCGCGCACAGCTGATATTGACTTTACTATAGCAAGTGGCTCTAAGGTTGGCTTTATACTTTTCCGGCAATTGTATGGCGTAGCCTACGCAGAGACACAAACCCTATGCAGTAAATGAACTGCATTTATATAGCACTTTTAACAGACCTATGGCCATCCAAAGCACAAGTTTGCTTCACATTCACCCATTCACTCACTCATTCATACACCAACGGCGATAGCCTATGGCATAGCCTGACGCACATACACAGTAGCCTATGGCATAGCCTGACGCACATACACAGTAGCCTATGGCGTAGACTGACGCGCACCTCTCCCAAAATGTAACAACGCATCAATGCTTTGCATACTGCAAGCGCTGTGATTGGTCTTTTAGAATCCCTCTCCTAGGCCAAAATGATCTGCTTCACATTTCCCCTTGCGATGGTAAAAACAATGATGTACCAGGTTGAGGAGCTATTTAAAACCTCAACAAGTCTGTTTAACTCCATCACGTCTGATCTTTTTCCAAAAAGGTACAACATCCGTTTCTTCTTCGGCTTTTGCCTCGATACTGTAAGATGCCTGTGGACACTGCCTAGTAGCGATCTGCATGCGTGATTGAAGCAAACATTGATGTGGAAATATAAATGAAAACTGTCGTGTAGCCTACAGCATATAGGCTATGGCCTAGGTCCTACATGCAAAAATATAAATTGCACTTAATGAGTAAATAAACATATGAAAATGTTTTATAATGTGTATTAGTTTTAATACAGTACATTGTATTTTCTAAATAGGCAAACACTCACAAACAATTCTTTCTGGGGCCACCATATTGCATCTGATATGGCGTATGATGGTTTGTCACATGACCGCATGAGACTGAGCTGCAATAAATCAGAGTTTGATCTTCTTGTCTGCATCTGTGGCAAATAGTGTTTAATCACAATAGTCAAACCAAAAGTTTGATACAGGACCAGCTTGGGTGTAATACATCAATTACAACTAAACTGTGCTGTTGTAATTTTTATAAAAAATATAATAGTGACCTAAATGCAAAGTGAAACACATTAATTACTCCAGCAACGATGACTTAACGCAAGTCTGGTTGGTTTGTACTTCATACCCTAGCAAACAATCCACTTTATCTTGATTAAATTAATCTCGCCTCGCATAAATCATGTGACAAAGATAGTCTGAACTGACCACTAAAAGTGCTGTGTTGTTATTGGACTCGAGCTGTCCGTCTCTCTCATTTATCTCAAAGAGCTGTGGGAAACGTCAGCCCGAGGCACAGCCCTATCGATCAGGGCTACACTTTGTCTGATTGGCGGTCGTGGAGGATGGGGCAACCGATCGCCATGGCGATGGTGGTGACAGGCAGCGGGCGGTGACACCTCTGCCATGGCGAGCCCTCATTAGCCCGTTGCTATGGGAGATGAGGGGATTTCTGGTGCTTGAAGGGGAGACGGAAAAAATAAAGAACGATCATGTTAATAACACCACATAACATGATGTGAGTCGATCAACTAGAACAAAATTTAGTTCCTATATATACTAAATTAAAAATGATCTAATTAGGAAGCTTGTTGATGCACTTAGATCAAAATAAGTCAGACACTAAAGTTGATTTATTTAAATGAATCTTAATGAGTATGAGATGTTCCTCACTGTTTCATGCGTGTTGGGTTTTAATAACTTTATTGCTGTCATTTGTTGGCTTTGATGAGCTGTGACTGTGTGTTAATCTCTATCTCTTTCGCACCTGCACCCTACGACTACGAGTCTGCTTCATAGTGTGGGTGTATGTTGTGAGTAGTTACCAGTCACTCGTATTGATAAAGAATGAATGGCAGTAATTAGGAAAGGATGGATAGGTAATTACACGCGAGGTCTGAGGGTCGGTGTGCGTGTGAATGGCTTCTTGAGTGAGTGAATGGTTTCAGTCTGTAGAAAGCGGGATGCACAAATATATTAATTACGAACTGCTTGTTTCCACCGTCTTTCTACATGCGCTCCTATTATCCGGCTCCTCATCATTTTAACCCTCGTTTATAGAAAGTCCTTCCATGTGGATGACTCATGCTGACAGGAAAACAATAGTTGAAAGTAAATGACAAACAAAGCAGCTTGTTTTGCTTTTAAATAGTTTAACTAGTGTGCCATGTAAATGATGTCATGTGGCGGCACAGCCAAAGATAAAAGTGCAGTCGTGGGCAGGCCCGCCTCCAGAAACTCCTAGAGGAGGTTTTTGGGATTCTCAGAGAGTTGGGAAGCCTCGACTTTTTCCCTTTTACAGTACAATAATAAAAAGCTAGTAGATCAAAGAAAGTCTGATATAGTTTGTGTTCAATCAATACACATACACTAAATGGACTGCGGGTGTGAAGACTGAAACTACACATGGGGTGGGTCCAATAAAGGGCACATATCATGAAAATCTGACTTTTTCCATGTTTTAAGTGCTATAATTGGGTCCCTAGTGCTTCTATCAACCTAGAAAATGTGAAAAATATCAACTCAGTAACTAAGTTTTGGTAAACCATTCTCTGCAAGCATGTGAAAAAATAGGTAATTGAAATTTGGCTCCCCTTGTGATGTCAGAAGGGGATAATACCGCCCTTTAATCTGCACTATCCAACCACAGCACTGCCATTTAGTGCAAGTATCAGCTCATTTGCATTTAAAAGGACACACCCCAAAATGGCATATTTTTGCTCACACCTAGCTAGAACTTGGGGACACCAAATATTTATTTGACATCTTAAAAATGTCTTGTAAAATGTCCCCTTTAAGAAAAAGGTTTAACACAGTTTTAAAACCGGCTTATTAGTCGTATGGACCTGATGGAAGACAGAACAAAATGGATACTTCTGGTAAGTCATATTTAGTGTTGACCTCTCTTGGCACTAAACACATCTTGAACTCTTTAGAGGACACTGAAGTCATGAAGTTATTAGATTTTAATTAGAAATTAGGACATTTTATTTAATTTAGGTTTAAGAGATCCTGCAGATTTCTGCTATTGGTCAAATGTAATCACACTACTTCACACTTTAACCCAGCACCAGGTAAATATGTACAAACCCAACTTTTAGTTAAATATCCATATGCTTGGTCACTGATATCCAACTAGGGTGTTGAAGCAACCCAGTATTTGGGTTGAAATAAACCCAACGTTAGGTTTCTCCATGTGTATTTTTATTTAGTTTTTTATACTGCATACAAATGTCCTTTATTTTCTGGTTGTATTCTAATAAAGACACAGAAATAATTATACATGCAAATTATACCAGAGCAAAAACAACAACTCTAATGGTGGCATGGTGGACTAAGACTTTTGCAAAACACTGGTTGACCCTGGACCACAAAACCAGTCATAATGGTCAGTTTTTTTTAATTGATATTTATAAATCAGTTGAATAAATAAGCTTTCCAATGATGTATGGTTTTTTAGGATAGGGAAAAATCTAAATATTGAGAAATATATTGCCTCTAAAGCAACACATACTGCTAACGATAAATGCATTTTTTATATATATATTTATGATAGGCAATAGGCTTTATGTCCAGCTGCACTATTTCCTGAACTTCAGCCAGCTCCTTGTTTCCTGTCTGCCATTATTGGACAAATTGATTAATCCAGGTGTGCCTGACCTCAGTAGTGACAACAACAATAATCAGACACACCTGGATTAATCAGTTTGTCCAATAATGGCAGACAGGAAACAAGAAGCTGGCTGAAGTTCAGGAAGTAGTGCGACTGGGCATAAATCCTATTTGCTAAATTTCTTTATGGAACATGATCTTTACTTAATATCCTAATATCCTTTTTGGCATTAAAAAAATCTATAATATTGACCCATGCAATTTGTTATTTTTTTGCTACAAATATACCCGTGCGATTTATGACTGATCTTGTGGTCCAGGGTCACATTTAGGAATGTAGCTATTATTGGGGGATTAAAATTTTTATTGAAACTCAAAACAAATGGGCTTTAATTTCTTTGATATATAAACAAGAGAATTAATCTAATTAAGATATTTTAAAGCCACAATATGTATGATTTTTGTAATAAAACATCCAAAAACCACTTGCAGAGTGTGCAGGGCCGCATTAACACTGTAAGGGGCCCCTGGGCTTTACCCTTTTGTGGGGCCCTTTATCCACCAGAATTACAGCCGACATTCACAAAATCTTTATAATAACCCTGCTTAAAAAAACAGCATCAAACCAGCATAGACCAGCATGGGAATTATGCTGGTCTATGCTGGTGGTCACCAGCATACCAGCACCAAAACACAACATATGCCGGTCTTGCTGGTATGACCAGCATGGGATGCTGGTGCTAATGCTGATTTGGTCCTTGTTTAGCTGGTGCTAATGCTGGTGCTAATGCTGGTTTAGCTGGTGTTCACTAGCAAACCAGCACCAAAACACAACATATGCTGGTATGCTGTTTTTTTAGCAGAGCACTAAGTGCAAGTTGTCAGGCTTTTATTTTGCTGGAATAAATGCAATAACAAAATATTAAAACCATATCAGAAAGCCCACAATATACACAAATATCACTGCATAACATATGCACATAGTCCTAGCTAGGGGTGACCCGAATAGTCTAAGATTCGATGCTTTGACAGGAGAAGCCTGATTCGACACCTGCACAGTCGAATCGTCGCAGATGTGTTATAAAATGAGGATCATTTAATTTTGGCTGTATAAGAGTGCACATTATCTGATTTCACATATAACAGCTTTCTCCCAATATAAAAAATATACAGCCTATTATGATAATACGAAGTAAATAATATGTGAAAAAGTAGCTTTTAATAAATGTTTTTAAAGTCTAATAGCCTAAATCCCGTGACAGGGCTACACGTCACGTCCATATCCAGAAACCATTGCAAAGTCTTTTTGTTTCTGCAATTTAAAAGACAAAACAGGCAATTCTTTACTTTCGTTATTTTAAAATTTATTTTAATAATTCTTTGTTTTTATTTAATTTATAGATTATTTTGTGTTATCTGATTAAACTATTTGTGGCTTGTGTTTTATTCCCCTGCGCATTTAGGCATTTTGCACCCATGTTCTGCACCTTATTGATTCTGACTTCATTTTGTTTTTATTTTTTTATTAATTATAAAGGTAAATTCTGATCTAATTTAAGTTCTGTAAGTTTTGGATTGCTTTCCGTTGTGTCGATGTTACGCTGTTGCATGCTGTCACATTCAATTTAGCCGAACGCGCTAGGTGTTCTGCGTGATCATATTTAGGCGTTCATCAAACTAAACATCAAAAAACGGATTTTTTTCGACAAGAATAAGTTTTAAAATGTATTTAAAAAGGTTACTTAACTTGTCAGAAGTTGAGCTACAAAACAGGTAAGCCGTTTTTTTTTTTTCGGTGATGACACCGAATATAAATATCTCTACCGAATCTGACACAATTGTCTCTCTTGTGATTTAATAATATGGTCGGTGTTAACTTTCAAATTATAGAAAAGAGATTCCTGAAACAAATTTTAAAAGAAACAGATGTTTCAAGTGAATACAGAGAGGATCAAAGTGAAAGTAAGCAATCAGATATTTCTGTGCAAAATAATAAAGCATATATAGTGTCTATGAAATAATTATTTTAAGTGTTTTCTTGTTATAAATGAACCGTTTAAGGAATTGTATATAAAGCTTGTTTTTATAATTTACAGTAACAAATTATATGTAATTTCTCGTCTTTTATTTCCTTGCCACGCTAAATCTCTAAATGAAATAAGATCGCTGAACTTAACCGTGGCTTCCGAGGCAGAATCTAATTTGTTATTTATTAGATTTAGTTATCAAAAATGTTTTGTGTAATATCTTTGTGTGCTGTTCTGTACATCTTGGCTTTAAAATGTTACGATGAATCATTTAATTAATGTTTACACGTTGTCTTTCATATTAAGATAAAAACGCGTCCTCAGTTTCGTCTTTGTTCATCAGAAATGCAATAATGGATATTTCAGACAGAAATTTTAAAAAGCTCACTAATGATTGCAGGGTAGCATACAGTAAGTGAGAGATTTTCTTGCGCAGGAACTGCATTCACGCACGGACATTCAAAGCAAATCGATTGAGCATCATTGTAAAGGGAGTATCAACTTTTTATAAAATGCGATTGTTATTTTTTTCCGGCATCTCGGGGCCCTTTCCAGCCCGAGGCCCTGGGCTTAAGCCCAGGTAAGCCCATGCATTAATGCGTCCCTGAGAGTGTGATATATTTTATGTGTACTTACATATCCCAAAAGTTCCCAAGAATTAAAATTGTATTTAAATGTGAATCCAGAGAAAATCCAGTTGTAAATAATAGCTTGTTCCTTGTCTCCCCTGTAATTGTCACCCTTTTAGTGACTTAGGGCCAGATTTACAAAATTTACTAAAAAACAAAACAAAACAAAAAAACAAATGCAGATGGGAGTAGTATTATGTACAGGTTATTTACTTAACATAACACAGGCGCAACAACTGATTTCCATAATGACCAACGCAATCTACTAAGAGCAGCGCAAATTAGTTCAGGGTCGCAAATAAACAGAGCTAATGAGTTGCGGGTGATCTACTTACAGTATTGTGTGACTTGAATTTTATTTCATCCAGCAAATAAAAAATAAGATAGCTTGGCAAACAATGTTCCTCTGGCATTCCGAATATGTTAAAAAAATCCTCTGCCTTGTACCACGTGCTTTCTGATCTCTGCCAAGCCTTCTCCTATCAACTACAATTTCAGGCATTTCAAGCGCAAAATGATTTAAGACATGATTTTATTTGGCGTTAAATAATGGCGCAAATACCAGTAATATCAAACGCGCAAACCATAGTAAACCGTGTTGCGTGAATCATTTAAATATTATCCTCCTATAAATTTTGCATTTGAAAGGGAAACTCCTAGAAATGCATATGCAATACGGTCAGTTGCAAAAATAACTAGATCACACATTTTCAGCGCTAATGATCCACTGCGCGTCTTTAATAAATCCCGACAGTCGTTATTTAATGCCAAAATGATGGTTTCCATAATTTAGTGAAATTATTCTATAATAAGTGAATTCCATACGTTTCTGGATGGTACAAACATAATCTCCCATCGTTCCACCCTCCTTCATAACGTCATTAAGCTTTGCCTTTGTTATTGTTTTGTGTTATTGTGAAATAGCGACCTCTAGTGTTGAAAATTGTACGTATTGTAGCTTTAATACCAGATGCACTTGGTGTGCTAAATGTAGATTAAGATGAATGTTTCTAATAAATCATAACTTGCTAAAAAGATCAGTTGCAATCAGCATACATTTTGGATGCAAATTTCTCTGGTCTGGTCTAAACCTTAAACTCGCAAAAACCATATGATTGATATGTAAAGTTTGTGCGGCTTCATTTAAAAAAGCAGAGCAGTGAACAACTTGATTATTGTGTGTCGGACTCGAATAATGAACAGTTGCCTAGACGAAAGACTGAATATTTCTAAGTACTCTGTAACTATGTAGAAATGTAACCATTGACATAATGAAGTTATCAATGTGTTTAAGTAACCTGTAGAAGGTCAAGACCTTTGAACCGGCCATTGTTAAGCCTGAATGGCAAAATGATCTCAGAGGTCAAGGGTTAAACAAAGAGTCACATCCTCAGCTAATCCTCACCGTCAGCAGTTCCCATTTCTGTCTACTTATAAAAGCCCTCATGTGTTCGCACTCTCACACTTTTCCTCGAATGAGAGATTTAAGCTGTGTGTGCAAATGTGGAGATACATATTCATTTCTGATCCACCTGCAAACCTCACAGGTGTTATCATTAGTGTATTCCAGCTGGACCCGGACAGAATGATCACTCTAAAGAAATGTCAGTCCTAATGACCTACAGCACTGAGAGCAATCATGTTACATTGCTACTTATGGTCAGCGTTTACATGGTGTAAATGTAACATGTTCAATACATAAGCATTATAAGAAGACCGCAGATGCAAAAGCCGCTAAACGGCACCTCAGTCAAAAATGAATTTAAGATATTCCCTAATGTCCTCTACATGTATCATATGTTCATCACATTTTTTTCCTTTAAATCCACTTTATCCCATCCAGGCCATCATGAATACATCTTTGTTGGCAGAATTCGCTAAACGCCACATTGATTTTTTTTTAGCAAAGTACTCAAAGTGCATCTAAGACGAATGTGAAAGGACCGTGCGTCACATTCAAACTTGGGTCCCTTGTGAGTACTTGGACCTGAATACAACACAAATGTGGCAGTCAAATGCATCACAGCGCCCCCTAATGTGTGGTTCAGTTTCCTAATTTTTTACTTTTGAATTATGACTTTCATTATTTGTAATGTTTCTATTTGCATCTCTATGGATTTTGCTTATGTTTACTATCTATCTTGTCCAAAGAAGTGGATTTTTTTTAGCAGTGGAGGTTTTTTGTCAAAACTTGTTTGCACTTAGAGATGTTTGCAGTAAAAGATGGATAATTTTGTTATGCATAACTTTAGTTTAGGTTAATAGTCAGTAATTGAAATGCCTTATGATATTTATACAAATTTTCACTTAGTAATTACATTGGTATTTAATAATGCATCTGAACTATTCATATGTAATTCAACATATGTTTTACATTTACATTTCATGCATTTGGCAGATAAAAAGCAACTTTTTGTGCATTTTATGCATGCATTTTATTCATACATGCATGCATGGCCCAAGGATGGATTTTATATTTACGCTATATGTTAAAAAAATCCCTTTCCACCTTAAGAAATTTAAACCAATCAAGTTTTAATAATAAACGCGTAATTCAATTGTGCTTCCTTTAAAAAAAAAAAATTGTCTGTAAAATATCAAAGTGTAGTAAAATCTAGAATCTAGATCAAATAAACATTACATCATGCAAACATTTTTTATATGTATTTCTGGTACATATTGTATTGGTTCATACATGGATTATGGATTGCATAATTTTCCAAGTTGTATTTCTCATTCCCAGTCTGAAATAAGAGAAAACGGTAAAAATGTTGGAAACTTCATTTAATAAGGAATACTGGCTGATGTGTGTTTGCCCAGCTGTCCGTTATTGTATTAGCATGAGGTTATGTGACTGTGTTTCCTACCGCACCCATCTTATACTGGAATCACAACACCATGACCTTCTCGCTGCATACATTACACTGGAGCACAGGAGAGAGAGAGAGAGAGAGAGAGAGAGAGAGAGAGAGAGAGAGAGAGAGAGAGAGAGAGAGAGAGAGAGAGAGAGAGAGAGAGAGAGAGAGAGAGAGAGAGAGAGAGAGAGAGAGAGAGAGAGAGAGAGAGAGAGAGAGAGAGAGAGAGAGGAAAAGTGTGGAGGAAGCAGAGAGGGAGGGAAAGAACCGAAATTGAAATCTGTTTTCATCACTAAGCTTTTAAATTAAAGATTCCAGACAGCTTGTTAGCTTCATTGTCTTGGCTCTCTCTTTTTCCGGAACAATTACGGAAAACAATACCTTCCTAGACTGGACGCCTGCCAGTGGGATGGGAGGTTTTTTCTGCTTTCTAGCGACTGCTACTGCTGGTGCTGTCACACGAATCCAGCAGAACAAAGCAGCTGTGCTGAGGTGCCAAATCATCCACCCAAAAACTACTGCAACCCAGAAAGCCCTTCTCTGTACAAACAACTGCCGTAAACAACTGGCGATCAATCAGATCTATAATTTAATTTATTTAAAACAATGACACTGTGATGCTTGAAACAGGACGATGACAATGTCAGATGTACTGCAATGATGTAAGCAAGACCCACTCATGACCCACCAATGTTTTTACACAGAGACAAACAAGAGAGTCTCTGACGTCATTTCCAGACAGATTAATTTATTTTAGCAAAATTTGTCTGTTTTGTGTCAGTTTTTAATATAATGTCTTTGAAAGGTGAACTTTTTCTTTAGAATGGAATTAAATTTAATCAATAGACAGGCCGTATTAAGAAACAAGAATGGTTTATTTCGGTGGAAGAAAAATTTAAATTTTTTATACAGTGAATGTGCAACTACAAATTTGATTACATTTACACCTATATTTACCTTTACATTTAAAGGATTAGTCTTTCTTTGTTCAGTCGAGAAGAAATTATGTTTTTTGAGGAAAACATTCCAGGATCTTTCTCATTTTAATGGACTTTAATGAACCCCAACACTTACAACCCAGTCTAACACGAAGTCGTGTTATAGTAACGAAAATTTTGATTAATTTATTCGTGTTTGATGACACGAATTTCCGCTGTTTTTCGTGTCTCTGGAGACGAATGTCTTTTTCGTCCTTCCCAGCACGAATTTCTATCAATGGCTGTTCGTGTCTGTGGCACGACTTTCTTTATCGTGTCATTTTATATTTTGTTTTCTCATCGTTGTTTTCTATTTTTTGACCATTGTCGCTTGGGGTTTGGGTTAGAATCACTTTCTGCGACTTCCTAACCCAAACCCCAGCTCTAACCCCAACTCCAGGCGAGAATAGTTTTAAAAGTGGACGAAAAACATGTAGAAACCAATGCAAAAAATAACATCCTAACGCAAACCCCGGATCTAACCCTAACCCCAAGCGACAATGATTTAAAAATAGGAAACAACGATGAGAAAACAAAATATAAAATGACACGATAAAGAAAGTCGTGCCACAGACACGAACAGCCATTGATAGAAATTCGTGCTGGGAAGGACGAAAAAGACATTCGTCTCCAGAGACACGAAAAACAGCGGAAATTCGTGTCATCAAACACGAATAAATTAATCAAAAATTTTCGTTACTATAACACGACTTCCCGTGAGACTGTGTTGACACTTAACACTTAACTCAACACTTAACAGTTTTTTTCAAAGTTTAGAGTTTCAAATGACTCTAAACGATCCCAAACGAGGCATAAGGGTCTTATCTAGCGAAACGATTGTCATTTTAGACAAGAAAAATAAAAAACATGCACTTTTACACCACAATTTCTCGTCTTCCCCCTCTTAAGGGTCCTGTGACGTGCCAGTGCAACCTCACGCAATACGTCATCACGTCAAGAGGTCACGGATTATATATGCGAAACTACGCCCCAGTGTTTACAAGTGTGGAGAAAGAGGACCGTTTCGACGTTGTTGTATGTGGAATGATACTAATTCATGTCTTTGTGTCAGTTTATTGTTTAAAATAGTCCGCAAATGTGCGTTTCATATATGAAACATGTGACCTTTCTACGTCACTACGCAATTACGTGAGGTCGCACTGGCGCGTCACAGGACCGGAGGAAGACGAGAAGTTGTGGTTTAAAAGTGCATATTTTTTATTTTTCTTGTCAAAAATGACAATTGTTTAGCTAGATAAGCTAGATTATGCCTTGTTTGGGATCATTTATAGTCCTTTGAAACTGCAATTTTAAACTGCATTAAAATTGTTAAGTTGGGGTCCATTAAAGTCCATTAAAATGAGAATAATCCTGGAATGTTTTCCTGAAAAAACATAATTTCTTCTCGACTGAACAAAGAAAGACATCAACATTTTGGATGACATTGTGGTGAGTTAATTATCTGGATTTTTTTTAGAAAATGGACTAATCCTTTAAGCATTTACAGTAGCAGATGCACCTTACAAACGGGAGTTCAAAATGGTTTGTCTTGATTATTGCAGATATTTTTATTTATCAATATTTCAATATATCTCAGGTTCTCAATATTTAAAGAGTCCCTATTGTCAGATTCACCTTTTTACATTTCCTTTGTTGTGTAAGTGTGTTCCTTTGTTGCATATTAACGATATGCAAAAGATACAAACCCCAAAGTAAACAATGACGCAGATTATCGTCTCCAGCATAAATCTCTCTCTTTTTTTTGCAATACATCAAACACGTATTGTAGGCAACAGTTTACAACTCCTGTTAGCAACCAAATCTTTCAAATATGGTAAGGAGCGTCACATTTACGGCTGACGTCAGAGGGATTCAGACCAATCACAACATACAGATTAGCTGGCCAATCAGGGACACAAAGCATTTTAAATCCGAATGTTTCAGGAAGAGAGTGAAATCTGGAGCTACAAAAATGTATGGTATGTGGAAAATAATGTGTTTTTTTAACCATAAACCACACAAACACATTGTATTATACCAAATACACAAAATAACATTGTTTTTTTACAAATGAAATAGGTGCACTTTAATTTTTAATAACCTACAATGAGCAGAGCTTATATAAAAGCACTTCTACTTTGTTAAAATTGTATATACATGCTGTAAAATAGTTATAATATTTACAGTCATTAGAAAAATATTGTTGTCTCCACTGAAGCAAAAAATCTTGGTTAGCTTTAGGGTTATGCTTGGGAAGAATGGATTGCTGCTTGAATGTGGACAGGTGCCGAGTTTAATCGATTTGAAATTGTGTCGCCTGATTGATTTTGCCATCATACATATTTATCAATTTTACGAACTGTTTAACAGTATGAATTATTATGAGTTCGAAAAGTGAACGGGTTGGATTTCTATCTCTACGGTCCCATCAGTCAGAACATTACCAGAATATTGCTAATCAACAACTATCTCATTTTCAAATATGGCTCTCTAGTTGATCATCTTTGTTTTTCATATCGAGCAGTTTCAAAAGAGAAGCATGGAAGAATTTGTGAAGAGTTATGGGAAACAACCAGCCATCTAAATCAAATGTCTGCCTTTTCTTTCTAATGTGAGGTGATAGGTGCCACCCCCTTTCCATTTCTTAATGTATGTGTGCGCATGGCACCGGCCTTCATTCTCATTATGTATTGGCCAAAAACTTTCAAAGCTGAAACTTCAACAGCGCGACACAAGCAGCATGCTAAGTTATCGAGCACTTTAAGAAATTGAAGTGGGTTGGAACTTCTTAATGGCCCCATAAAGCAGAAATCTGGGGGTGCGGGAGTCACTATATCACTGTAGTTTAGGCTCACCTCCCTCACGGGGGAAACGACCGCAAAACAAATGGGGCTCAGACAAAGTCATATTTTATGGCAAACGTAAAAGTGCCCTAAAGCCGCACCAACGGCGAGAAGCTGCCAATGTCAGAGAATACGCCTGCTCAAGGATATAGCCTTTCCCTGCCTCGCCTCACGGCTGCATACCTCGACGATAACTCCTGCCTTGGATTCAGCAGGTGACAGCCGGTGTAAGAGTCATTAGTCATTTTAAGTTTTTTACACATACACCGTTGGACAAGGCTGAGGTTTAGGGGGATCAAAGATGACGGAAAAGCGTGCGTGTCGCACTGAAAGTGGCTGATAAAACAATGTCAGATGCTTGATATTAAAATCTGGTTTTTATTGTTGTTTATATGTCTGGTGTTTTTTAATATGTTTTAAGATAAGCCATGTGCAAATTCATTATTCAACACCATTGCTGAGTAAAACTGGAGACAGTCTCATTCCCACAGTTTAAAATTGCATTGGTTTCCACAGCACAAACATGTAATAGAGGTCTTTTCGGGTCCAAAGAAATGTACCTGACCCGAAATGACCTGAATAATTTTTACCCGATCCAGACTTGCATAAATATATAAAAAAAAGACTTGACCCAAGACAAGCCTGAGAAAAGTATACCCGAGTCCGACCCAGTGGCAATTTTTTGAACCCGACTGAAGCGAATGTAAAGGCACCAATGTGTCTGCAGTCTGCAACCCCGCATGCACCAGTCAGACAGAAAGAAACCCCGGTGGTCACGCAACCAACTTTGCAATTTTGTGCCGCCACGTTTCTACAGTAGCCCTAAACTGACAAATTGTACTACAGAGCGGATTTCGTCCCTATGTTGTCCCAGACGACAAAATGTTTGTCCTGTGGCGGCTACCATATGCGTTTTGAAATTGAGGGGTGAGCTGTAAGTTGCAATTTGCCATCTTACAACTAGATGCCCCTAAAATATACATACACCACTTATAACACACCACAGAAAATCGCATTAGAGAACCACCAAAGCGAGAGGGAAATTTGGCCCAAAGTCACTTTGCATGAAAGCACATGCAAAATGCAAAAAAAATTAAATATACTGTACCTCTTACATAATCTGATCTGCAAAGGGTTATACAAACATTAAAATGGCCCAGCTCCAGGGCTTTGAACCAGATTTTTTCCCCAATTAGTTTGTTCCGAACAATATTTTAACATTTCCGGTTTTTAGTTCAACCCTAAAATTGACATTCCTGAACCAGTTAGAACAACAAAAAAAAAAAATTAACCCAAACCGGTTAATAATGTTCCATGTCAGCTGTGGGACATACAAATAAGTAGGCTGATCATTAGGACATTAAACTTAAATTATTAGTCTACATATGTTAATTGAGGTTACTGTCTCTTTAAGATAAGCACGGACCTGGTTTTTGCCTCTTTACATACACTTAAAACATCAACAAATGTTTTTATTAGAAAAAGAATACTGCGTTATTTTGAGATCATTTTGTTTGTATGTGTCCTGGCAAGAACAGAAAGATTGTTCCCTTGCTTTTTGAAACGCGTCTCTCTGTGTATGCACTTTTGAGTGTACTTAAACACGCGCACATATAGATGGTGGACGAATCCCAAACGGCGCTTCAGGAAGAAGATGCAGCATAAACAGTCACTCCACATAAAGTGTTTTTCAGTGCTTTATTCACCAAATGAATTTTAATGGACTACAGTATGACACAGTAGCACAACCCTCTCTAAAATTTATACATCAAGAGTTCTGATCTTAAAAGGACATAGAGATAATCACGTTTGATTGGAGCTGGACCGGACACATTTAACCACATGTATGTCTGTGCGTACAGAAAATTGCTCACTTTAGTGACTTTTTGCGGTTAAATTGTTTAGAATCACTTAAGTGTTAACATTTGCAAGCCTTTGAAACACGTGCAAATTATTAACTTTCACCCTATTTTTAAATGTGCATATTAATCCGCGAATCGCATGCGAGCCGAACCGTGGGTCGTGATCCGTGGGTCGTGATCTGTAATGCCGCCATCTTAGTCGCGTCCGCATTCAAGATCAGAGCTTTACACAGCGTACGTAGGTTTGCTCTGTGCCGCCGCCCTCCGAATTTGTCATACGTCACTTAGAAAAGTGCGTACACTACGCTAATACTCTCTCCTGAATACAGAGGAGTCTAAGATGGCGGCGCTACCGGAAGGTATTTATTTTCGTTTATAAAGTTTTAAATATGGATATTTCTACAACAGCACCGCGCAGATTACCCTCAGAAGACCTTTATTTATCATCCTGGAGCCGTTTGGATTTATTTTGTGAAGGATGTATGCACATTTTTTGGACTTGAAGGTCGTGGACCCCGTAACTTCACATTTAATTAACTGTTTGTCTGAAAAAACGATGGACATATGCATCTCGGACAGCTTGGGGGTGAGTAAATCATGGGGATTAATATCATTTTTGGCTGAACTATCCCTTTAAGAGACAAGTTTTAGGACAAATACGATTTATTTAACCGCAATAATGTCTATTACAAGACAACATTATCATTTCCTCTTCTGAGGCAATAGGTTCAATGTGTTAACCAATGTAGTCTTGTTGTTATTGAACTAGATTTTTTTTGTGTATCGATAAAAGGTTCTGGCCTCACTTTAGCCATCGAGCTTTTGTAAAAGGAAAACCGCAATATCCGCTTTGGTGTTGTATCGAGACAATATCACACAATAGTCTTTTTATTGAAGAAATTTCACATCCCTGGTGTGTCTAATCAGGCCTTCCCCTTAATGCTGACACTCTGGAGGAGTCCCAAATACAACTGGGGTTGAACAAAAGACCTCTCAGCTGAGATATGAAAGATCTCATTGTTCTCAGTGCAATCTGTCATATTTATGACAGCTCATTAGGAGGATACGGACAGGAAGTTACCATATTTGGCAGAAAGCGTGTTTATCTCCCTGTTTTTAATAAGGTCTTTATCTGAACAATCTAGAGCCTCGTCAGGGTGTTTTTATTATAAGAAAGTTGGAGTCTTTTATTTTGCCAGAAATGACGGTACCAAACTTATAAAACTGTATTACTTATTACAGATTTCTCTTACCCCAAAATAACTTTAGATAAGGATTTCAACAGGATTGCAATGGCATTTATGCATTGCTACAACAATAGTAATGTATTCTGTGCATCTGTTTGTTTTGACATAATAAATAAAAAAAGAGTTTTCGGTTTATTCCCAGATAAAAAGAGGATTGATCTTCAGAATCCCCATTTAAAGTGATTCTTTTCACAGCTGTCTTAGGGACAAATTATCTATCCGTTCACCTGTCTCACATCTGGCCTGTCTGTCTGAAACCGAGCAGCCCAGCGTCACAGTTCAAGCAATTCCAGCTTGCCTCAGATATGAATATATTCCTTTGTCAGCCTGAAATAGCTTCAAGGAAAAGCAGCCTTCATGTTAAATAGATGAAGAAACCAAGTGGATTTTCAGGGACAAAAATGTAATCGAAACCTTCCACATGAAGTCAGGAAGAGCTGATGGAAGAAGGACGAGAGGGAGAGGGAATCCATCAGGAAATTTCATGGATACGTTGAAGGCAGAACCATTCCCGATTCTTTGTGTGGAAAAGTTTAAAGAGCACCTATGTTCCGATTCACGATTTTACATTTCCTTTGGTGTGTAAGTGTGTATTAGTACATGTTAACGATATGCAAAAGGTACAAACCCCAAAGTAAACAATGACGCGAGTTATCGTCTTTAACGTAAATCTCTTTTCTTGGACTACCACAAACACAAGGATTGTAGGCAACAGTTCACTTCCTGTGGACATGACGATCATTATCATAATTCCTCCAGCTTTGACTCACAGCCTGTAAATGAACTCCTGTTAGCACTGCATTGTGAGCGAATCTTTCAAACATGGTAAGGAGCGTCACATTTCCGGGACCCAGGGACCCAGGGACCCAGCGCTTTTCAAATTAATGAGTTTTGTAAAAAATCAAAGCATTTGAGGAAGAGAGGGATATCTGGAGCTACAAAAATATACGGTATTTGAACCATAAACCACATGAACACATTTTATTATACCTAATACACAAAATAACGTTTTTTTTTTTTAGCAATGGCAACCTTTAAGTTTTTACACACATACTGAAAAAATTCCTATGAACTGTAATAGCGCTCAGCCATAGACTCACAAAGAAGTTTCTGGACGTCCAAACTAATTTATACAGTAGCCTTACTGTAAAAAGTGAAAGTTGAATCTACTTACTTAAATTTTTTTCACTTAAATGTTTTTGTTGAATCAACTCAGATTTACAAGTCATGTCAACTCATCTCTAGTAAAGATAAATAATAGAATATAAATAAATAATAATAAAGTTGAAATGACTAACAAAAAATTTAAGGCAGCAAAAATATTTTACAGTGCACCTAAAAACATTTAAGCTTTTTCAACTTTTTACTTAAAGTGAAAAAATTAAATTTTTTGATGTTTCCAATTGAACAAATTTTTAAGTTAATCCAACTTTCACTTTTTAAACCACATGTATTCAAATAAGATACTGCAGTATAACATTAACATTTAAAGAGCATCTGTTTCATTGCTAAAAAACTAAATTTATTTTGAGTATTTGGTATAATCTGTGGTTAATGGTTAAAAAACACATTATTTTCCACATACTGTACGTTTTTGTAGCTCCAGATTTCCCTCTTTTTCTGAAACGCACGGATTTGAAAAGCTCTGTCTCCCTGATTGGCCAGCTAATCTGTACGTTGTGATTGGGCTGAATACCTCTGACGTCAGCCACAAATGTGACGCTCCTTACCATGTTTGAAAGATTCCCTCACAATGCAATGCTAACAGGAGTTAACTTACAGGCTATGAAGCGGGAGAAATTAGGATAATGTCGGTCTTTACTACATCACAAATCCCAGGAAGTAAACTGTTGCCTACAATCCGTGTGTTTGTTGTAGTCCAAGAAAAGAGATTTACGTTGGAGACGATAACTTGCATCATCGTTCACTTTTGGGTTTGTACCTTTTGAATACCGTTAACATGTACTAATACACACTTACACACCAAAGTACTAACGCATAGCCGGTACTACTTGTACGAGTAAAATCGCTCCGCGCCAATAAAGATCAATAAAGATTACTGCTTGGCGCCATCTTGTGACAAACACTGGACAACCACGACAAGACACAGACAGCTTACTAAGACTGAACTTGTCAAAATAGAGCATGACATCTATGAAGCCAACACACAAAAAAATACAGAATGGGCATTAAAACTTCTCGAAGACTGGCTAACACAGAAAAAATGGAACAGACAAGTATGAAGCAGAGGATCTTAATAAGGTATTATGATCATTTTATGCATCTGTGCAAAGTTTTTCGCGGAAGGATAAAAATGTTAATTTAAAACAAATATGCCAATAAAATGTTTCAAATTCATATTCATGTCCGTTTTTTTTTTATATGACAAGTAGCCGTGTAATAAGCGGGATAATGTAGAGGCAGCTGGTAGTTATTGGTAAATAAGCCCCTTCAGTGTGATACAAGACCCTCCGCTTCGCGTCGGGTCCTGATCACACTGTCGGGGCTTATTTCCCAATAACTACCGGCTGCCTCTACATTATCCCTTACTTAAACTTGATTAAGATGAAAGTTCACATTCAGTAAAATGTTAATATTATTTAGTATGTTTATTGCATGTGACTATATAACAATTTTTTTTATTTTAATATCTTTGCAACATAACCATTATAACAAAATAATTAAATCCACACATATACTGTACACGTTATTATAGGCTTGGCTCAAAATGCTTCATTTGATACAACATGCACTGCGGGTCCCTGCTCCATCTATCTATCCATTACGGGGTCCTTAAAAGATTGATTGATTGACCTCTGCCGTAGAATGATTGTAGTCATAAAATATATCTGAAAAAGAAAACAAAAAGAAAACAATTTTCTCAATGACACTGTTCTGATTACAATAAAGAGAAATTATACATTTATTAAATTAAAGTTAATATTTAAATTAAAATAACGCACTAAAGGGATAGTCATAGCTACATTCATACACAGTATGTGCTGTTAAAGATGTCAACCTAAGAAAATGTAAAAAGAAAAAAATAAGTCTACTAATGTATTGTTTTTTTAAGAGAGGAGAGACAGAGGAGGAAAAAACAACAATTTTGCTGGAGGGCCATTTTGTCGGTTCTCTCTGAAAAGGTCACTTGGCTGGTTCATGTATTAAAATGCGACCACTGATAATTGGTTTTTTATCATTCATTAAAATTTACAATGCTCCAAGGCACAAAACTATTACTGAAAACATTTCGCTAAAGTCCAAGGCCTTTCTGCGGAGAAAACAGTCTGCCTGTGTCCTTCCTTCTCTCCTCCACTGCACTGCCATCCCTCACTTCTGCTCCTCTTCATTAAGTTCCTTTAGTCTCTTTCCTCTTTCTTATCATGCTCTCTTTCTACCTGAAATATATTATAGTATTTATAATAATATTAAATTAAGCAATATAACAGTTAATACATTTTTGGGGGGCATGGTTGATTTGTGATATTCACACGAACAATATTTAAGTTCTCCAAACTGGGAAAATGAAAAAAACTTTATTCATGATGATGCTGTGCATCTCTTAAAAAAAAAAAGATATCCTTTACATCAGAAGTCATTCATATGTGGGATGGACCTCATTCTCTCCTCTTAAGTTTTTAGTCATCTGTCTGCTGGGATG
The DNA here is from genome assembly GCA_025389145.1 of Misgurnus mizolepis. Lineage (NCBI taxonomy): Eukaryota > Metazoa > Chordata > Actinopteri > Cypriniformes > Cobitidae > Misgurnus > Misgurnus mizolepis. The sequence goes on from JAIFKI010000023.1 coordinate 14,187,514, forward strand.
TCTGAGGGAACCAGCTGAATGAAACGCTCCAAAACACTTTGTGTGATGTTGAAACCTGAGTGAAGTTTAGGAAATAAAGCCTTCAGGTGCCTAACCTGAGAGAGTCCCACTGACACCTGTCATCTCAAACTGACATAACAGATGGGAAGGGTCACGTAGGGTCCTGCCCTGAGGTATATGTATGTGTTTGTGTGTGTGTTTTTCAGAGTTGCAGCTGCTTGACTTTTGCTGAAAACTCAATGAGGCAGGAATGATTCCAAGGGAATTGTGGGTAATTGTGAAGCATCTGGACTGAGGTGGCGGATGTGCTTTCGGTGGGACCACAGAGTAAAGTAAGAAAGTGTGTGTTTGTGTATAATGCAATAGTTATAGTCCTTAAATGTGGGCACAAAGCTTAAAGTATTTTTCATTTTTACCATCTCTCAGTTCATATCTAAATTCCTCACATAATAAACCACAGGGACGTCTGTCTGTCTGAATTGAATTTGAGATGACGGTGGATCTGTGCACACACATACCTAGCATCTTTGTTTTACTCTGTGCTGTTTTGTTCATCATCTTCCCAGACTTTGTGGTTTTTTCTCATCTAATCATGTGTTGTTAATAAACTGATCAACCAAGTTATATTCTAATTGTTTCACTGATAAAACTGTCATATAAATCTAGATTCACTGAAAATATGTCTAAACTAGAAATGCTGTTCTGAACAAATAGTTATTTATTTTTAAATAGACACTTCACTTTTTTTGAAAATATGCTCATTTTCCGGTGCCCCTAGAGTTAAACATTTTATTTTTACGGTTTTGGAATCCATTCAGCTGATCTCCAGGTCTGGCGGTACCATTTTTAGCATAGCTTAGCATAATCCATTGAATCTGATTAGACCATTAGCATTGCATTAAAAATAACTACAGTTTCAATATTTTTCTTATTTAAAACTTGACTCTTCTGTAGTTACATAGTGTACTAAGACTGACGGAAAATTTAAAGTTGCGATTTTCTAGACCGATGTGGCTAGGAATTACAGTATACTCTCGTTTTGGCGTAATAATCAAGGTCTTTGCTGATGTAACATGGGTGCAGGAGGCACAATAATATTATGCACTGCCCGAAAATAGTCCCCTGCTATTAAAAGTAACCAAGGGGACTATTTCCGGGCAGTGCGTAATATCACTACGCCTCCTGCAGCCATGTTACAGCAGCAAAGTCATTGATTATTACGCCAAAATGAGAGTATACTGTAATTCCTAGCCACATCCAGTGGCGGATCTAGACCATTTCAACTGGGGGGGCCAATCTGGGGCCAGTTGTACTGTTAGAGGGGCCAGTTACATTTAGACCTTATTCTTGTTATGCAAAAAATGATTTTCAAGAAAAAAAATTTTTTGTATTTTTGTCTTGTTTTCAGTAAGAATATCTAAAAATTAAGTCTATGTCTAGTTTTTAGACAAAATGTATCAAATGTAAGTGATTTTGTGCATAAAACAAGCAAAAAATCTGCCAATGGGGTAAGAAAAAAATCTTACAATTTTTTCTTAAACCCTAAATACATGTTTTATGCATAAAATCACTTAAATTTTATATTTTTGGTCTAAAAACTAGACTTATTTTCTTGGGTCGTTTTGCTCATCAAGAAAAAGCTATTTAATTTAAGAATTTTTTTCTTGAAAATCTTTTTTTGCAGTGTGCACTAAAGACATTAACAGGCCAAATTCCATGTTTATGCTACTGTCTAACTACGGATGTAAAAAACAAAGATCGCAAAAAAATTGTAAAAATAATTTCACATCCCACATTTAGGGGGCTACAAGGGGGTCCAAGCTTGTTGTCACAGGGGCACTGGCCCCCGCTGCCCCCCCCCTAGAACCGCCACTGGCCACATCGGCCTAGAAAATCGCAACTTTTAATTTTCTGTCGGTCTTAGTACCCGATGTAACTACAGAAGAGTCAAGTTTTAAATATGAATAATATCGAAACTCTTTGGTTATTTTTTAGCGCGATGCTAATGGTCTAATCAGATTCAATGGATTATGCTAAGCTATGCTAAAAGTGGTACTGCCAGACCCGGAGATCAGCTGAATGGATTCCAAAACGGTAAAAATCAAATGTTTAACTCTAGGGGAGCCAAAAAATGAGCATATTTTCAAAAAAAGTGGAGTGTTCCTTTAAAGACATTAGCTTAAGCCGTATACTGAGTAACTTTAAGCCAACAGCAGCTTTCCTGCAGTTTAACTATTTCAAAGTGAGTTTTAAAGTACAATATCATTCCTAACATATGCATGAGTAGTTCTTAAAACATACTGAAAGCCTGCTTTAATGCAAACCCAGATAAAATGTCAGAATGTCTGTTAAATGAATGTGAGATTCCTCAACCAGCTACCAAAAACATGGCAGGGAGATTTCAAAAGAGTCAGATTTCATAATTCTCTCATAAAATCCTGCACTCAGCCAACCACATGGATCTTATTTCCTCTGCTAAAATAAGAGTACAAACTCAATAACAGATCCGGTATACAGGGAGCTACAAAAGACGACAGAAGCATGTGGATAAAATTACACCCACAGCTGATGTATTGCAAAAACAAATTAAAAAGTACAAGTACTAGCTGTGTATATTGAATGCTATTCACCAGGGTCAGGGTACAAACACACGGCCCATAATTCAAATAGTGTCAGATTTAATGTTTGGGGATTCAGGGGACATAAATAAGAGCCATCTACAGTGATTTGGCTGACAACAGTTCAATCAATTGCAAATGGTAATATTAGGACTATATTGTTATGTAAATAATAATGTGTTGGGTTGCTTATGAAAACACAACGTAGCACTGTAGAGCTTATGAAGAACTCTGAATGTGACATTTGCTGTCAAAACTTGAAATGTAAATTCTTAGAAATTGCCTTTGTTACCAATATTGAACCATTTATATTTTCCTAAACCCCTGATGATAGTCCACACATCAGAATAATATTGGTCTTTACTCATGTTTTCTATTTTAAATGAAGGAAACGCGCTAGATGTGACAAAAAAGGACACAAGTTTTGGGGAATCAACATACTTTCTAGGATTTCTGTGAATTAAAATGCAAAAAAAAAAAAAAAAAAAAAAACAAATGCGGAAGGGATGGTTCTTTCATTTGTTGTGCGCATTTTTGAGGAAGAAACAACGTTATGGATGTGACATTTCTCGGTTGTGGATGTACTGTAATGTAACAATTCTGAAATTGACACTTAACTCTTTTCCCACCATTGACGAGTTATCTCGTCAATTAAGAGAAAACATTTACATGAAAAAATGTTTGAATTTTGATGAGTTTTTATGCCTATCTGTAATACCGCGATTATCCACTTACACAATTTATAAAAAAAAAAACGGAAGCAAAAAATTATTTATTAATTTTACACGTTTTAATAATCGTTCTGAATCTGTTCTCCAACAGAATTCCATTACAAAAATGCAATTATTTCAGCATTTTGCTAAAAAAAAATATTTTTTAAAGAAAAATACCCCATATTTAAGAGTTTATAAGCAGAGAAAAACATATAGATAGAATGAAAGTTTCTTCTCGTTTTTGTTTGTTTGAAAGCAGAGGGTCTGCTCTTTCATCTGATATATTTGTATGTTTATACATATATATATATATATATATATATATATATATATATATATATATATATATATATTTATATATATATATATATATATATATATATATATTTATATATATATATATATATATATATATATATATATATATATATATATATATATATATATATATATATATATATATATATATATATATATAAACTTGTCACACCTGCCACAAACTGGACAGGGCTAGGAGTAGCATTTACAAGTTACAATAATCTACCCACATCATTTTAGATTTTTCCATCAATGTAAAAAGTCAATGACAGAAAATGTTTGGTTAACCCCAAAAGTTTTTTTTCATCTTCAAATCTGTACCTTTTTCTTTTGCGCAACTGAAAGGTTTGCACAACTATAATAAGCCCTTTACACATCATAACCTTTAAGGAAACTGTACTATTAAGAGTTCAGCATTCATCACTATTATAACTCAAGGGTATAGTTTTCTTTTAAATCTATTTCTCTGTATTGGGAGTTTACCTCATGCATGCTTGCAGCACACTTACATAATGCAATATTGCCACCATATAACAATGTCAAAAGAGCAGCTTGCATTATTTTTCAGTCACACTTTTCACTGGTAATGTAATAGCGTGTAGAACAGGATATAACAGTCTTGTCTCTTTCTCACAATCTAAACACTTTACCAATGCACCACGATATTGGCACCAACTGAGAACTATTATTCACACGGAGTAACTGAGCAGTGAGGTGTGCAGGTGTCTCGCACTTTATACAGTTCAGTTGCACTCCATTTACTTCCATTCTCATTTATATAATTTGTTTTCCCTTGTGCTTTCGAAAAACAGTGTGAAGAAGAAAACGCGTTCCCATCTGCTTCTCAGACTGAGGCCTTTTGTGCATTTCGTACCAAGTCTCACACTTGCTCTCTACTTGCAGATGGCAAAGGAACAGCAATACATTATTCACATTTGACTTTATCATTTATAATGGAGGATGATGCGTTCCAGGAGACTTCTCTGAGTCATGACAACCGAAACCGGTCTAAAATATGAAGCCAGACGAGGCCGATGGCTCTGGAATCTCAACACACGACTGGTTTTAACTTGGTTTACACCCATTTCGAAATGAATGAGTGGGTTTCATTTGCAGTTTGTCTGGAGGAAATAAATTTCACGTCTAGTTTTCTCCTCTGGAGAGTTTGTTTGCCTCTATAAATGCAACTCTCGGTGGAAGGTCACCGGAAGGTGTGTGAAGGAACGAGACACTACCGTATGTGATGCTCATGAGCATTACATTTAATTATAAGTGCACAGAGGAAATGAATCCAAATGGCTTCAGCAGATAAGGAACATAAAAGTGAGGTATTACCATGCCAAAGAATAAAGTTGGCACACTGTTCCTCTCTCATACACAGCCTGCTTGAATTTTAATCCTGTCCTGAACATGCATGGATACATCATTATTTTGGTTAAGTATCTGTTTTAATTGAACTTCACTGCATGATTCACATGATCTACATTTAATCATTTACATTTATTAATATAGCAGATGTTCTCATCCAATCCAAATTATGTGTGCATGCACCATGGCATACTAAATAGTCTCTGTGAAGTTTGTATATGTGTGTGCTTTTTTAATTTTGTTAAAGCTGCACAAAACATTTTGTCGCAGAAAGAAATTCTTATTCTTGTTGCTGGTGGGGCATTGCAATAGCAGCGCAAAGGAAATGGGTTCGATCCCAGTGTACACACATAATAATAATAAAATGCATCGACTGAATGCACTGTAAGTCACTTTGAATGCCAATGCAAATGTAAATCAGTTGATTTTTACTTCCACCTAAATATTTTGTTAACTTTAGATGATGAAGAGGATTTGATAAAAGAGCTAAATGTGTTAAAGCTCAGACCGGTCTTGTAGTCGAGACCACCTAAACAGAGACCAAGACCAGAGGGTATTGAGAGGAAGACAAGACTGAGACCCCCGTTTATTACTTACCAGCACAACAGTTATATTTTTTTAAAATATATTTCAAAATATACAAAAATGGCCAAAATATATACTGAAATATATTTTGAAATATGTTTACAAAAATGTATGTTTTATTAATATATTTTTTGGCCATTGTTGTTCATTTAAAATTATACCACAGGGCTGTTGAATGCTTGATTCTGATTGGCTCAGAAATGTTTAATGGGTGTTGATTGGTTTTCGATAATCACACACCTAACCTTTAAAATGTCTTAAAAATATCAAAATATATTTATTTTTTAAATATATGTAGGGAATAATTGACCTCGGGTGCTTTAAATTCAAGGGCCCGTCGTCAATTATTCCTTACACTGTAAAAAATACTTTGCTGCCTTAAAATGTTTTGTTGAATCAACTTGGATTTACTAGTCATTTCAACTTACTATTATTTATCTTGACTAAAAATTAGTTGTTATAACTACAGGTGAGTTGTTATAACTTATAAATTTAAGTTGACTTTTCTCAACTATATTTTACAAGTTGTGACAACTAATTTCTGTTGATATGACTTGTAAATCTGAGTTGATTTAACAAAAAATTGCAAAGGCAGCAAAGTTTTTTTTACATTTAAAAAATAAACATATTTTAAAACATTTATATTTATGTTGCATTGCCAGAAAAACTACTTTGCAAATAACAAGTTTGAAAAGATTAAAATTAAATATATTTTCAACTACAAAAATATACTTATAATGTTATTTTTATACACACTTTTACATTGTATACTTAAATATACATTTTATACAAATGTTACATTTTTTGGCCAGGAAAAATGTATTTTTGCCATATGGGTTGTAAAATTAAAAATGTATTTGTTGCCCCTAAAAAACATTTTGAAACTGTTAAAATAAAAAAAAACATGTTAACACTGTACAAATAACATATAACACTAGACATAAACCTATTTTTAAACGTATTTTTCAACCTAATTTTTAAACCTATTTTTAAACCAAATTTTTAAACCCAATTAAGCTTTACTTTCTACAAAATTTATTTAGCATATATTTAAAACATATTTTTGGACAAAGAAATGTTTGTTTTTTTGCCGTATGCGCACTTGGCTGGGTATTGAAATAAAATCGAGTCCTAGACAAGACAATCAAGAAATTCTCGAGATCAAGACGGTCTTGAATACTACAACACAAGCTCAGACTGCTTTGTTATGAACACGCACGTATTATTTTTGGATGCCGGATGGAAATTCATGCTGGTATAAACTGGACATGTCCACGGGGAAACCAGCATGATTCTGATTTATCTTGAGAATTAATGTTCTCACACATCAAGAGATCTACAGTATGTTGGCTTGGTATTTATGGAAGTGTATTCTGACCATAGCCGGAAATTTTGCTCTGTGGGGTGCGGGACCAAAAAGATCCAATCAGTGTCACGGTTCACAGTAAGCGATTCTGCAGTGGAAGAGAAACAAGTGACTTAATGTTCATGCCCATCCTCTCCGCGTACGTGTTGGCAACCTAACAGAAGTCGAGTGCCAACAGGAGGCAGATGCACATAACGCAATGCACGACTAAGCAGAGGTCCTGGGCCATGAAGCAAACACAAGTGCATGCATGCGAATAAACCAAAACCCGACACACATGTATAAAACACACTTCAGCACCAACAAAAAGGCATGCATTTAAAGTAAGGGTGAAAGAGAGATTGAAAGGAAGTTTGTGAGAGAGGAAGTGAGAGAGAGGTGACGCATACACTTCTGAAATAGACTGGAAATGACATTTTGCAAAGCGCTTCCCGCTATGAGAGCAATTTTCCCAATGATTTAACCTCAACCGGCATTTATTTTGGTGAACTGTGAGCTTAAAAACAGCTCGCTGCATGAAAAGCCATCCTCAAAAGAAAAGATTTGCCTGTAAAATGAATAGGATTAAATACACAAGCGTTTTCTCCTTCGCAGATTTGAAAAGTTCACATTAACAGTCGTTTTTACATTTTTGTCATGCTTTGCATCATCTGACATTGACGTGCACTGTAAAAAACATATTGTGAAATTCACAGTAATTAACTGGCAGCAATTGACAAGTAACTTACTTTAGAAAAAGCACAGTAAGTTACTTGTCAATTGCTGCCAGTTAACTACTGTGTTTTTTTTCTATAGTAAGTTACTTGTCAATTGCTGCCAGTTAAATACTGTGATTTTGCCGTACTGTAAGTTACTTGTCAATTGCTGCCAGTTAACTTCTGTGATTTTTCCGTACAGTTAGTTACTTGTCAATTGCTGCCAGTTAACTACTGTGATTTTTCCGTACAGTAAGTTACTTGTCAATTGCTGCCAGTTAACTACTGTGATTTTTCCGTACAGTAAGTTACTTGTCAATGGCTGCCAGTTAAATACTGTGATTTCTTTTCTACAGTAAATTACTATTGTCAATGGCTGCCAGGTAACTACTGTGATTTTTTTCCACAGTAATTTACTGGCAGTCATTGACAAGTAACTAAGCAGAGATTATATGTTTTTAATATATAGTTCATTGTGGTTTTCCCTACAGCATTTGGTTGGTTAGTTATTTTCTGTAAATATTCATCAATGTTAAAATAAAGTTGTAATGGCCAGCCTTAAAGGTTGAGTTACAATTATTTAAAAACTCAAGACTGTTAAAAGAAGGAAATACAAAAAACAAATCTAAAACAATATAAAAGTCCAAGCGTGTTAAAAGTCCAAATGTGCAAAGTTTCCACTGTCTATATAAAATCCAAGAAAGTGATATCCAAAGTCCATAAAACGTAAGTGGACAGGAAAGCCCAAATACACAAACTCCACACACCAGCAACCGCTTGTTTTAGCTATAGCGTCAGCTAACCATGTGCTCCTGCTGCTTCCTTTTATACAAAGTTCCATGTCATGTGACCCCTCACATGACAGGCAGACGAAGCAAAATAAAAGACATAGACACATAACATAGCAAAAGGATAAAATGGCTAAGAAAACGTAAAACTAATTTAAACTCAAATATACATAAGTCACAATATAATGAGTGGTAAAACATGTATCTTGTGTGATCATGTCACAACGTTAATTATCTAATTTAAATATGCTAAATTACAAAACAATACAATAAGTTTTCTGATTTAAGGGAAAAAGCTACTGTTTCACAAATATGTACTAAATTAAAAAATTTTTTTTACAGTCAAATACATTCAATAAATGCATGCTAACATTTGTAAAATAACGTTTTAATTTGGATGGAAAAGTATGAATTCCCAAGAAATGTATCTTAAAACATCTTAAACTTTTGTTACAATCTAAAAATAACTAAATATAATTCAGTACAATCTGTAAATAAAACAAAATAATTAATTATCAATCAAAAGTACACTACAAGTAAACTGTAAGTTTCCTCCAATTCTTATTAAACACAATATTACTGTGAAGTATAATAACTGAAATGCAAAACAAATTTATGTCTACAATATTTTCACTCCAAAATAAATAGTTCTAGTGCACAACACAACCATTGATTCTAAAAATGATTCTAAATTCAGAATCCTAATTTAACAGTGTATAAGTAACATTAAAATATGCCCAAAAAGGTCAGTGAAACCATACCACAACAGACAATGTTAAGAGATTGAAAAGCTATTTTCATTTAATTTGCTAGTAATCTACTGGATCCTACAGTATGAATAAACATATTTACAAGATTTACTAAAAGTTAGAATTTATGTTTTAATTCAATTCAACATGCTTAAACACATTACTGTTTAATTTACATTAAACGTGCCTGTATTGACATTTAAGTACGAAATAATATCAGCTTTGAGTGGACTAGTTATCAGATGTTTAAGTGAATCACCAAAACATGACTCCAAACAATGGACCTTTTCCTATAGATTATGTATCATATATGTGAACAAAGTTATTTATTAAGTTATTTATACACACTTCACTTTGATGTGTGCAGGTTTAGCCACTGGTAAAACTCTAATGGGCATGACTGCTCTCCATTCAGAGGGCTTATGTGTTTTCATGTCTCACCAGCATATGGCCAAGATGATTTCAGTTTAATACTGTTTAAAGTATCTATTAGCCTACCATGTGTATTTTCTCTAAAATTAAATATTTTAGCAGCCAAAGAAGTCACAGAAGAAGAAGCTAAGCAAGTTAACCCACAAACGAAGAAGAAACAGCAACTTGTTGTGTATAATTTGAGAAGACCAGCAATGATGGAAGTAAATAAACAGCGACTTTTGATGCAGTTTGAGTTAAATCACTCCTCAACTTGGCTCATCTTTGTTTTCACCGTCACCAACGAAAATACCTATGACGCAGTTTTTTTTACCTGACGGGAGGGGTTCTGGTGGACCAATCACAGCGCTTGCGGTCTGCGTAGATCTGACGCGCTGTTAAAAATTTTGTGAGGTGCGCGTCAGGCTACGCAGAGCTACGCACAGGCTACGGACCTACGCACGACTATAAATCGCCCTTTAAACTGACATACTGGGTGCATCCCAATTCAGGGGCTGTGGCCTTCCAAGGCCGTATCTGAAGGCAAATGACATCACCGGGCTGTGACGAAGGCTGTCACAATTCGAAGGCTCCTTCATATAAAAGCCTCTTACTGTGGCCTTTTCCCCACTGAAACCGAGTTAGGGCTGTAACGCTATAGCTTGTCCCATTAAAAAGACCTGCCTGATTATGCATCAAAAATCATAATCATTCAAAATAAACCAAATCATTCAAAATCATTCAAAATATTCTTTATTATCATGAAAATACCTGAAACTATTTGAAGAACAGCAATATAAATATTCCTGTAGACATTTCCTGGAATAGCGTTTGCAATGCTAGCCTACTTCTTCTGTGGCATAAAGGGAGTTTCTGCACGAGAGCGCCCCCTGGCTTTTGGATGTCGCGGCATTTCACCGTAATTCATGCAAATTCATTAATTGAGAAAACGCGCATTTGCACGATAAATCGTTACAGCCCTACCGAGGATCCATAGATGTATCCTTCACAGCCTTGGCTATCCCAAAATTCAATATGAAGTCTGGGTATTTTGAAATAAACATTCAAAACTGTAGTTAAATAAAAGTGTATATTTTGCTAATTAAAGGTCCTTGTGTCTGTTTTACTATTATAAATGATGTTTTAGTGATGTAAATTAATATTATTGCTGCAATTTTGTGTGTTGCGTTTTGCTTTTGTATATTTCTAAGGTTGGTGAATTTTACATACTGTTGGATTGTTTAATCTGCATCAATGTGTTATATTTTCTAAAGTAAAATAAAAAAATCTGCCACCATATTTATTTTTAAAAGTCTGATAGGTCTCAGCTTTTGTGTCCCAGTGACAAGCGTAGTGGGCGGGAAAAGCAAGTGATGCCCCCGTAGGCTAGACCGTCTCATTTCATTTCACTTCGTGGCGTTTAGAGGCTGCTGCCTTCAAATATTGAGCCTTGCCTTCAAAGTCCGCGGCTTTAAAAGGATCCAGACCCTGAATTGGGATGCACCCTCAGTTTGTTCAAACTAAACCAGTGCTCACACAGCAGTCATTGGCCAGTTTACTGAATGACAGTCATATTAACCAATTATACTCGAAGCAACATGACGAGTCAGCCAATACAATTTGGTAACACTTTTTTTGATAGTCCACTTTAGACATTTTACTAATTATAAGTAACTTTGCAACTATTTATCCTACCAATCTTTACCGTATTAGTAGACTGTCTGCTTAAAATCTATTCACACTTTATTGTGATGATCCCTCAACAGACATTCAACTGACTATAAGTATCTTTGCAGGTGCATGTCAACTTATTCCACTAACCCTAACCTCTTCCCTAACCCTAACAGTCTACTAATACTCTAAGGACAGTTAGACAGTTAGTTGAGATATAGTTGCAAATTAGTGAAAGTTGGTTGACATAGTTGAAAAGTTATTTATAGTTGTATAAGTATTAAGTGTATACAATTTATTTCAGTGTAGCATATTAAATGGAATGTTGTGTGTACCATATTGTAGACAAAACAATAATCATAGTGAACTTTCTCCTTTAAAGAAATAGAAAATAAATCTAATTTGTCATTACTAGCATAATACTCAAATATAATATAATAAATATACTTTAAAATGTATTCCCAACAAAGATTATTGAAGAAATAATTTTCTTCAATTTATTTTGTGTATCCTGAATAAGATTAGACATCAGCATGTTGCTAACAAAAATTGTTGTTGACTGGACTTAAATACATTTACAGAATGTAAAATGTGCTGTAACACATCATGAAGTTTGATTTCTCAGAGTTTTTAAAAATAAAAGTCAATCGGGTTTAAATGTCAGGAGTTCCTTTCGGGTTGAAAGTAACACTTGTTACTCTTCTCCCACTGCCAATACTGTTGCATTATGTTGAAAATGTATATTTTTTATTTGATTTAATTTTATTGTGTTCAAACTGTAAAAAATGTTTGTTTTTTCAACAATTCAAGTTTGTACTGTCAGGTTGCTTTAGAAACATTTGATGAAACCAAAATTTAACCGAAAATACATATAAACAAGATCATAGTCATGTTTATTTACTAAAAACAAGTGTAACACAAAAATCTATCTTGTTCTGTTCTGTTTATTTTTGAGCCACTTGTGTGCTACTTTCGTCCCTGCTGACAGAGTCTAAGGCCATTTTGTTTCCAAAATTTCACCTGGAATTCATAGTCCACACTTGAGTTACTGATCACAGCAAAAATATATCCGTCTAAAACTTTATCTTTTAAAATTAAGTTTTTCTGAAAAATTGTACTTTCGCCCCTGCTCACCCCTACTGTGAGTCTCTACAGTACAATGTTGGTTACTGTGAGTCTCTACAGTACATTGCTGGTTACTGTGAATCTTTGCAGGATATTTTATTTACTGTGATTTTCTACAGCACATATCTTTTTACTGTGATTTTTACAGTTTTAAAACACTACTGTGATTTCACACTGAATGCACTGTAATCCACTGTGAACTTTATTACAGTTATTTGCTGTGCATGAACACAGTTAATTACTGTAGATTTCACAAGCATTTTTTACAGTGTGATTCCTCCTTATCTTCGTCAGTGATTTGGTGATTATCTTCCCCTATCATTAAATCTCTTTATCAATATTTCATGCCATCTTGCAGCAGAAGAGAGGCCAGATTGGACAGACAGCGGGTGGCATGATTGCCTACACAGCTACAGTGACGCCTGCTTGATTACTTTAAGCCAACCCCAATTCATCCTGTTCGAAATAAATACATCTCAGGTTGAACAGGACCAAACCAGATCTGTTTAATTGGTATAGCACTGTGCAAAAGGTGATGGGTTCGATTTCCAGTGGTATACCTTGTAATGCACCGTAAGTAGCTTTGAATAAAAGTGTCTGCCAAATCCATAAATATAAAATGTCTCACACTCGCCTCCTCTGATGGACAACCATTATTCAAGGACATTTTAGCTAACACATCTTGAGAGTTTCAGCCTTTAGGAGAAGAGAAAAGTGCTTCTGATTTATAACCCTGCAGAGCTAAAACCGAATTTTTATATGAAAGAAATAGTGTGAAATACAGAACAATGAGAAGTGTTATTGGTAGCAAGCACAGACCGTTCTTAACCTCTCCAGAAAAACGGCCCTCCTGTGTCAAAACAGGATTTTAGACACAAAAGTCAAATTACACAGTCAACAGAGAAACAGATAAATCTCACCTAAGAGGGCATAACTGAGCAGGAGGAAGTTAAACAGAGACTTGCAGCATAATACTCTTACTTTTTCACAAGTATGTCAATAAAAATACTATCCCCAGCTGGTAAACGTGATTTTACCAAGTAGGATGTGATCCTGGATCAACACCTTCATTAACCAATTAGATTGCAGGAGTTGGATTAGGGTGTATATTAGTTTTAGGTTTAGGATTGGGTTAGGAGCTTTTTACAAAATATATATTTTCAAACTATTATTTAACACTAATTTGAAAAGTAAAAATGGTGCACAGTTTTATGTAGTTTTATGTATGCCTTCAATACCAGTATGATCTAATCAATTCTATATGCAAAAATGTGCATGCCCATTGCATGCTGTCCCACAATGCAATGCTCTTTACTTAAACTTTTCCAGTAAAAAATGAACTGGATTTATTTATTTACTATGTATCATATATTCAATACTGTAAATTAATAATAATATAGCTAATAATAATAATAATAATAATAATAATAATAATTGTATTATTGATATTATTGTTGTTGTTATTATTATTATTATTAGCTGAATAAATATTATTGATATTATTACTTAGTTATAAATATGATTATTATTACTTATATTTACATAAATATGCACCTTTCGCACCAAAGAATGCCTTAAAACACATAAAATAAAAAATAAACAGACAAAAATAAACAAAAAATAAAATAGACAAGAGAAAATCCAAAGGTCCACAAAAATCCAAAGGTGAACAAAAGTCATAATTTCTCTGCAGTTTCGAACAATAGAGGATGAGATGAGGTGAAGAGGTGCAAAGACCAATTGAATCACATTGAAGAAAGAAATAAAGGTTTGTAGAAGATGACATTTCTATCGATTGCAACACAAATTCTCCCTGCGGTTCAGGCTGCTAATCTCAGGGGCTGTGATATTGGCTCTACTGAACAGCTCTGTGTGTGTGTGTGTGTGTGTGTGTGTGTGTGTGTGTGTGTGTGTGTGTGTGTGTGTGTGTGTGTGTGTGTGTGTGTGTGTGTGTGTGTGTGTGTGTGAGAGAGAGAGAGAGAGAGAGAGAGAGAGAGAGAGAGAGAGAGAGAGAAAGAGAGAGAAAGAGAGAGAGAGAGAGAGAGAGAGAGAGAGAGAGAGAGAGAGAGAGACTGTCAGACATGTACAGACACCATGTAGGTTTCTGATAAAGTTATTGTTCTCAGACATAGATTTTCAATTTTTTCTTACTATCACACCTCCAGGGACACACAGATACACAGACAATCACAAGATAAGATGGTATTGTCATTCTTTTGGATAGAAAATCCAACTCTGATCAGATAAAAATAAAAACGGAGCAAGGGTCTGTAATGTGGGAAGCACATATAGAAAGAGAAAAGGCCGATCAGAATGAAAGAATGATATGTAAAGCACACATAATGTGACTGATATCTCCCTCACTGTGTGGACAATCTGGACACATCTCAGCATTTCTTCCTGTTCCTGTTTGCTGGCCAAAGACATTGTCAGTACTGTTAGTACTGCCAAAGGCATGCTGGGTAACATTGACATATCCCAACATTATCACACCAGAGGGAGAGGAAACGGAAAGCACAACTCAAATTGTGTTTTGTTTAATTTATTTGAATTTATTACAATTTTAGATATGCTTTTAATGTATTTTTGCTTACTTATTATTAAGCAAATAAATAAAATATTTACAAAATAAAATATTACTTTTATTTTATATTTTATTTCATTCATTTTATTTTTTTTCATATTTGTTATTTTATTCTATTGAATTTTATATATTTATTTTATTTTATTATTTTATTATTTAATTTTATTTTATTTTATTATTTCATTTCATATATTTTCATTGTTTTGTTTTATTTTATTTTATTTTATATTTTATTTTATTTTATTTTTTATATTTTTTTATTTATTTTATTTCATTTCATTTTATTTTATATTTTTATTTTATATTTTATATTTAATTTTATTATTTAATTTAATATATTTTCATTATTTAATTTAATTTAATTTTATTATTACATTTCATTTCATTATTTGTTTTTTTTTCATTTCATATATTTTCATTGTTATTTTTATTTTATTATTTCATTTCATATATTTTCATTGTTTTATTTTATTTTTTTTATTTTTTAGATTTTATTTTATTTTATTTTATTTTATTTTTATATTTCATTTCATATATTTTCATTGTTATTTTATTATTTCATTTAATATATTTTCATTGTTTTATTTTATTTTATATATTTTTATATATTTTATATTATTTTATTTTGTCTAAAAGTGTAAAGTAAAATATCAGAATAAAGTGTAACCAGAAAATTTTTTCTTTCTTTTGTCATGTGTATTTTTGTGTTGCCAGTGTTACCTGCAGGACAAATGTGCAAGTAAAGTACTTTTAAATTTCTTTATAGAGAGAAATGAAATTGAGGCAAAGGATAATACAGGACAAGGCGGCTAAAGTATGTAAGAACCCCTCCCAGTGTTTGCTTATGTGAGATGAGTGTAATCTTCTTAGGAGTGTGGAGGAATGGGGAGAGAAGAAGTGTGAGAGGAGAGAGGGACGGATGAAAGGAGTGTTGGACTGGGCAGAAGGGAGCGTGGAAAAGAAAGAGAAGATGAGAGGAAGCGTGTGGAGAGAGACACATGGTGAATAGTCTGTGTTCTGTTCTGTATCAGAATCACACAGGGATCTCCAACAGGTTCATCTGCTCATGACCAGCACCATTCTGAGTGTGTAAAATAAATAGGATTTATGTAAAAAATGAATGCATGTAATGTATATGTTACTTTTTAGTAATAATGCTTTATGCATTTTTTTTTTTTTTTTTTGGAAAAAGTAACTTTGGTATGCAGGTGTAGAAAGTAATGGATAAAAGTAATAAAAAGTTACATAGTAAAATGATTTAACTTTTTAGAGACTTTACCTCAGACTCTCTTTTTCACGCATGCACAAACAACCACAGAAGATTTTTTAAATGCAACATGTACTATCGAAAAAGCACCAAGAATCAAGCAAGCCAAAAGTGAACCAAAATGCCTACAAACTATGTATTCACAGTGAGAGAAATGTGACCCTGGACCACAAAATCAGTTATAAGTCACAGCTATATGTGTAGCAATAGCCAAAAATACATATTATGGGTCAAAATTAAAAAAAATTTAAAGTCAAAAATCATTTGGATATTATGTAAAGGTCAAGTTACATGAATATATTTTGTAAAATGTTAGCCTGGCTAACACCAGACCCGTCTCATAGAGAATGAGACGTGGTCTGGGAACCACATGTTTATTTTCTAGTATTTGAGCCGTGGTTTACGAATGCCCAGAGCCGTTTATTGGGTACTACGAATGTCTATCAGATGCGTCTGTACGTAGCTCATAGCCAATCGGTGTGTCGCATAGACGTTGTCATCGTCTTGCTGCCCCCTGCCCGTTCTGGTTCCCTATTTCAGGCGAAAATTTCTGTGCTAGACTTGCAGCGTGAATAAATTTGCGTGCAAGGCAGCATGGGGAAACCCAGTCTATTAAAATGTATTAATCATTAGCAATATGTGAAGCTAAGGACTTCATTTAAACGAGCGATATTCTTAATATTTAGATTTGTTTACCCCCAGATAACAGTTTTTTTCTTCATTTTCTGTGTAAAAATGAAAAGCAAAATAAAGAGTCTGGAATTTTTTTAATCATTGTGTACAGTGGGTGTGTCTCTTCTTTCCGAGCCAGATTTACCACGATGACCTCACAACAAACCACATAAATGAACCGCTTTGAGACGTCTTGTTTAAGCTGGGTGGTAAAGCAGGGAGACTGTGGGTAGCTATAAATGCAAAATGACTATTTTCATTCATCATGTTTTCTCATAATTTAAGCACAGACAGAGATCTTGAGAGAGTTATTTACAGAAACACCCTCCAAAACTCTGACCTCTTAATAAGAACATAAGAGTTGCTTTTAAACATGTAATTCTGACAAAAGCATGAAGAGAGATTGGAAGTTTTTACTATCGACAATTATTGTAACTACTCCAAAAACAAGGTCTTGCTATGGCAACCACATCCATCCCATCATTCACAGATCACAAGCTGTATGTTCTAGAGATTGCATAAAGTGTTCAACACTTTATTGTTTAGGCAGAGGAGACTTTAGGACAATTTGAAGTAGTCAACAGGTTTATATATGGAAAGAATTTGTATTATATCAGCGTTTTGTCAAGACGGATTATTTTTCGTAACCGGATCCCAGAGTGGATAAATCTGAAAACGTCACCACTGCAGTCAGTGACTTCTTTTTTCAACGGCCCACGATGCGAAGTTCATCACAACATGTATGTATGCCCGTCATGTGTGTGGTTCGTAATTTCAAAATATGTGTTCTGCGCGTCGAGTGATCCAATGTGCATCACGTGTCTTGTCAAAAAAAGTGCCTGCTGCAGACACATCTAAAGGGTTTATGATAAAGGAGACGCTCGCGTTTGCCAGATACTCGCGGTTATAGGCGTTTTTTGACAAACGCAAAATTACGCAACAAACACATATTTTGAAAACATGAGCAACACCCATGACACTCCGAAACACATATTTCCAATTTGCGCCCCTTGGAAAAGCACTCACGAGCCGTCACTGGTGCAGTTTCATGTGTACAGCCAATCCGTATAATTTGTGATACATGTCATCACCCCGCATTTCAATATTTCTTGAGACGATGCTGTGTTTACTGACTTTTGACACTAGCTGCGTTTCTATTAAATTGCGCAAATTGACATAGCTAATAAAAAATGCGCCCAATGGAAACAAGGCAATTTCGCATAAACTCTTTCTCTAAATATTGAAAGTTTGTACACTTGGGTGAGGAGGTTTTTACTCAATCCGATAAAGTAATATATCGCAAAACTCCAACGAAAACACATTTTTAGGTCACCTGACATGCGTAAAAGTCACATGATCATTTTTCTTAATATGGCACGATTATGTTTGGTTGGAGGACAAGGCAGAGATGTGTTCGACTTCATGTGGAGTCACAAAAAACAATTAAGGCATGACATTAAAATACTACAATAGTGATTCGAGAGTATACTCTCTCGCGGTATTTATTGTGATGTCATTCGCATGTCGGTCTGCACGGAGCCGTATGAAGCCAAACACACCTGTCTGCGTGCACTGTAATAAATAATACGCTGAATTTACTTCCAAATATAGTGCCTAATTTTTGAATAAATTGCATAATTGCTTAAAATATCATGTAATGCTTACTTTAAAAAAATGGATGCAAAAATTATGCACTATATTTTAAAGTAAATCCAGTCTTTATTTTTTCAGTGTGGTTTTTGGAATGACAACAAACTAATGTTTTAGTTGCTTAACAGTTAATAGAAATGGAAACCCCATCATTTTGCAATAGTTTTTGTCGACACTAAGAAAATAACACTAAAGTTTTATGCCGATCTAATGGAAATGCAGCTACTGCTGTTCTCCAAAAATATTCCAGTCCACAAGAAAAAGAAACACCCTCCTCAAATAAAAATGACAAGATAAATGTAATGTAAATGTAAAAATTAAGGATGCACCGATACCACTTTTTTGGAATACGAGTACGAGTACGAGTACTTGCATTTCAGTACTTGCCGATACCGATACAGAGTACTTAATAAAAAAACATGATTTAAATTTACAGGTAACAGCTTTAGTCATATAATTTTAAAAAAAAACAAAGGACAGTTTGTTGTAAACTCTGCCTCTTTTGACAACACGAGGCATTAACCCCTTACACGCCGCTCAAACATAGCCATTTCTCAAATCGTGGTATCGATTCCAGGTATCGATGGACTTTTAACGAGTACGAGTACTTTAGAAAATGTGGTATCGAGGCCGATACCAGTATCGGTATCGGTGCATCCCTAGTAAAAATGTAACATTTTGTCACCATTTTTGAAAAACTGGCTTCTAGTTTATCTCCGCCGCAGGATCCAAAAGAGTGGTCCATACGATGTGTGATACACTTAAAATCTTTTACGCTAAACAAAATTCTAACACATCCTTATTCACTACCATTGTAGTCATTTGTTTATAAATGTCAGTCATGTCATTGGCCACATTCAAAGCAACTCAAAGCAGAACTTCAGTTAAGAAGAGTCATGGACTCTCTGTGCGATTGTTGTGGGTAATAATGGTGTTAAGTGAGTCCTAGTCCTGACATCACAATCAATATCACACAGACCTACATACAATAGAGACAACAGAGAAGGTTGAAGACAAAATAAGTGAGAAAGAATCCATAATAAATGGTTGTCTGTTGGGATTTTACTGTGTAATATTCGGTGAGCTTTATTGACTGATTTTGCCCCGTCGAGAGAAACACAACACCAGAAGCGTCAGCTACTCTCCGCTCTGACAACAACGCCGACCTGCATTTACTGATCTGACAGAGGAAATATAGATTAATAAAAATAAAATCCCTCTCTCACATCTCATTTGATCAAAGCTGGTAATAAAGAAGATCTGCAGCACTTGACGTAAAAAAGAGATGTCTGTGTTTATATACCATAGGGTTCGAGACGAGTAAAACAAGCAAAACGATCAGATGTATGCTTTAGTTTCCCATTTGTTTCTGGCACACTGTATTTTTTCCAAAAAATAAAAACTGTACTTTAAATCTTACTGTAGTCCAAAAAATGCTGAGATACTTTTAATACATCGTTGCGTCAAAAACCCTAACCCTAAATCGAAGTGGCAATGGCAAGAAAATAGGACAAAACAGTTGAGTAACCAATACGTGACAATGACAAGAAACAGAAATTCGTGATACGGTCCTGAAAAAATTCTAAGGGTTTGAGTTAAGGGTAAGTTGGATCACGTACAGTATTACTTTGTGAAATCACGGCGACCCATTGTATATCTAGATTTTCGCTAAATATCTTTTTGTTTCTTTCAGATGAACAACGTAATATTACTTTATTAATGGTTGCTTGGTAACATCCGATCAACTGGCAGCTCTAAAGAGGACAGGGTCATATGGGTGGGATCCTGTTTGGCAGTGGCTAATTTGGGCAAATCAATGAGGTCACAAAATGCACATGAGCCTGTGACCTTATGATCATTTGGCTTAGGATGTGACACAGAACTTAAAACATGCCAAAAGAGAAATCATGTTTAAAAAACCATTTGTGTTTCACAAAATGCAACGAGACATTTTTTCACCCCTCCAGCAAAAAGTGAACTCATGTTGTTACAGGTCACTAGACGGAGGGAAAAGAATGGAGAAGGCTGAAGTCTACAGAAATGAAAATGTCACAATTCTTGACGGAAAAGTAGGTGAGACAAAGTGTTTCGATGTGAGAGAGTGAGTGAAAGTGTAAATGTATAAATGAAGTCAAAGGGACAATGAATAAAAGACTTGCTGAGAGATGAAATGAATAGAGAAAATGTATCCCGAGAGGACACACACCAACCTCTTATGTCACATGAAGACCATGAGGCAAACCAGATTCCAGCCTGAAGCCAAACACACACACACACACACACACACACACACACACACACACACACACACACACACACACACACACACACCGCTGTTTTCACTGTCCTCAAAACAGGCTGATGTCCCTTCTTCAGAAATTTGTATTGAGTTCTGATTGTGTGTTGTGATTCGATAGCAGCTTAGCTTGCCGTTAGCTTAGCTGGCGACTGACGTATTCCTGTGGGCGGAGTTTAGTCAAAAAACGGTTCTACTGACGTCATTAAAGCAGGAAGTAGAGGGCTGTAGTCCAAACCGTCCATTCGCTGTAGGCTTTAAAAGGCGAATTCTGTTAAAGAAAATATATAGACTGGCAGTGAACTCTGAGCTTTAGCATTTTACAGGTATTATTTATGATATTATAGAAACATTACACACAAACTAGGGTTTAAAAAATGGGATCAGAAGGAACGTGACCTTTAATGATAAATATATTTGTACCACTGTAGTTGAGGTCAAGAAAAATATTCATAATGTTGTCATAAAACTATTTGACAGAGTATTAACACTTAATGACATTTTAATGACAAAATATATTTGTACCACTGTAGTTGAGGTCAAGAAATTTTTTTTGACGCTATTATAAAACTATTTGACAGAGTATTAACACTTAATAATATTCAGTAACCTCAGTGCTTAAACCATTAAAACCATATGCCAGTATGCAAAAAATAAACAATGGTTACTACACTTTTACTATAACAAAACCAAGGTTTATTTTTTGTAAGGGATGTTTGCTGAAGAAAAATGTTTTTGTTAATCTCGTATCCAAGTTTAAATTTAATTTACTGTACTTAAACCATTGGTTTTCCTACAAGCTGGGTTTTAATCCAAACGTAAAGCGAATCTTTTCAAAATTCGCAAAAAAGAAAAACAAACAAATGCGAATTAGGTGCGTTTCCATCAAGTTGTTTGAGCAGATAACATGGTATTGGTAACCTAGTAAGCAACAGTAAATAAAACAAGGCACATTAGAAAATAGAGAAAGGACTGCATGTAGTCACAATGGGGTAAATTATTAATTTATTAGCAGTGCAGCTTGTAATTGCCAAACTGAATGATGTGCACAGAAGAAGGAATGCAACATTTTTGATGCAGGCCCTAGCAGCAAGGGCATTAAGACGTCAGTTTTGTGGGATTAATGTTCCCTACATCAGAATTTATTCAGCAAATGCATTTCAAACTCCCATTATTTTTGCGTATACGTCAAAAGCCACCTCAAGCGAGCGCAAAAACTTTTTTTATGGTTATGGAAACATGGCTACAGAAATGAAAGTGTACTTAGTACTTAGTCTACTTAGTATAATAAAACCATGGTTAATTTTTGTAGGGAATGCTTATAGTTTAAAAAATGAAGTCAGGTTGAAAGTAGCACTTCAGATGTGTTCAGTCTGGCTGGCCAGTGCAGTTCAGTCTCTCTTTAGTCCTTGGATTAAAGTGCAGTGGTACTTCTGTTTATACAGACTCCAGACCAGCCGTCCACAGACTCAGGAGTTTGCTAATTAAAGCAGGATAGAGGACTATCAAGAAAAGCAGCTTATCTTCAATACAACCAACCATGCAGTTAGGCAGAACTTTAACATTCAAACACACATACATCCTGCATCTATAATCCTACCAAATACATTAGAAACCCTGGGAGGAAGTATGTGTTGGGGAGTATTTTTGAGATTTAGCAAATTTAAAAAAAATATGCCACTCTTGTGTAGGATACCTGTGCATTGGAGATTTAACTTCTTCTGCAAATAAATGCTGCCGTCTCTCCAACTGATCTGTTAGCAGATGTAACACTGCATACGTATGATGCAACACATGCACAAACAACACTTTCTCGTCTTTATATGCCATTAAATTAGTATGCTCTGATTTCTCCAACACCATGCAAATGCAGAAATGTTCTTCAAACGAAAGCTACGTCATTCATGCATGGTTTGGTTGCTATAATGAGCTGTAATCTCTAAGCTTTCCATTCATTCCTGAACCTGAAATAACTGTAATTCCGTTCAAATGGGAATGTTGTCCTTTAAAATCTGACACAGTCTGCAGCCCAAGCACGCAGGATTTGTGCGCTGATTAATGAGAATGACTTTAAATGGGGTTAGATCAGGTTTTCGTTGCAACCTTGTCTAACAAATCGCGGACATTTTCTTTCTGCCTCTTTTTTATCTCCGATGGGGGTTTTAAATTTCCCCACATCGAGACTTAAAGGCTCCAGGGATCAATGCTAGCTGCCTGTCCAATTTATTGTATAGTGAATGGAGATTAATTATAATCTCCTAATGAGCAGGCCACTGTGTTAAAATTACATTAAAATGGTGAAATGTGAAGCGTTTTCTTAGCTTGCTGTCCGCATGCCCGCTGGTGCCCTTTTCTCAAGACTTCCTGTCTACATGCAGGTGAGATGTTGGTGGAGAGAGGAGGCGTGTATCAAAATCTCATGCTGCAATAAGAACGACCATCTATAAAAGATTAGATTGAGTCGTTCCTCTGTGTAATTGAAAACCTTTAAAAAAACATTAAGTTATTTTTAACCCAGTGTTGGGTCAAAAACGGACAAACACAGCCTGTTGGTTTGTAAAGCACTCCAAAAAATGACTTTCTTACCCAGTATTTTGGGTGCCTTGTTTTCAGAACAATGATCAAAAAATTCTTGATCAGCAAAATGACCTAAGAAAAAAAGTCTAGTTTTTAGACAACAAGTATATAATTTACGTAAATGTTTTCCTAAACAACAAAAAAATTTGTCAATGGGGTAAGAAAAAAAATCTTGATATAAATTTACCCTTTTCTTAAACACATAATTTAAGATTTTTTTTACCCTATTGGCAGATTTTTTGCTTGTTTAAAGCATAAATTCACTTACATTTATTTTCTTAGGTCGTTTTGCTCATCAAGAAAATGCATCTAGATTTAGGAATTTTTTATATTTGTACGGAAAACAAAAATACTAGGTAAGTAGTCATTTTTTGCAGTGTTTAACATACACTGCAAAAATGATTATTTAGAAAAAATATTTTAAAAATTCTTAAATTAAGATGCTTTTCTTGATGAGCAAAACGACCTAAGAAAATAAGTCTAGTTTTTAGACAAAAAATATCTAAATTAAGTGATTTTGTGCCGTAAACAAGCAAAAAAATCTGCCGATGGGGTAAGCAAATTTTTTTTTTGATTTTTTTAAATACTAAATTCAAGAAAAATTCAAGAAAAATTTGCTTACCCCATTGCCAGATTTTTTTGCTTGTTTTATGCACAACATCACTTAAATTTGATTATTTGATTTTTGGTCTAAAAACTAGACTTATTTTCGTAGGTCATTTTGCTCATCAAGAAAATACATCTTTATTTAAATTTTTTTAGATAATTTTACTGAAAACAAGAAAAAAACACTATGTAAGAAAGTCATTTTTGCAATGGGGGGAGGTCTTAACACTGCATTCTGATGTTGTTTCTTATACACAAGGCACTTCCAGATACAGCTTCGCTGTCACTTCCATAATATATAAATGGACACCCCCTGACATATCATGAGACGCTTGCCAGCATCAATAGCATTCACTCCTGATTGTGCTTGCCAGGTCACATTTAACCATAAACAAAACTGACCTTTTAACATGCAAAGCTCCTGTTCATTAAAGTGACATCCGAGAATACAGTCACTGGCTTGGTTGAAAACAGAGATTTAGTGTAGAGTAAATTTGACCTTGTGTGTGAAATCAAGATAGTGTCTTGTAATCTAATGATGAGATTAGATTATGATCAATAATAAAGATATCAAGGTTATATTTTCATAGAATATTCTATACATTATATAGGATCAAAGGTAAATCACAAGAAAATGACTTTAGCTGGGTTTTCATAGGCAGCGAAAGTCTAGTGAAGCCGAACAGTTTGCTCTAAGTGCTCTGATGCATTAGCATAAAGCTAAAGGGGAAAGAAATTGCAGGTTTCTGGCAGGCTGCTGTCTAAATTGGGTAAAATTACAGCATAGGTTCCTATCTGTGCATCTGCTGTCCTTGTAATTACAGAGTGGCGCTTTCATTGCAGGAAGAAAAATAAAAAAGTCTGCTCTGATGAGGCCGTCGTGATTGCTGCCATTTACTGCATTTGTTCAGATCACTTCAGCGTGTGACGACGCATTTGTTTTCTCACCACCCCTCTCTCTATCAGATTTGGAAAGGTTTGACTGAAGACGGGTACTGTGTTATTTCAATTTCTTGTCGGTGAGAGAGTTTCCAAGGAGGTGGACCTCGAAGATGCCTGAAACTCCATGGAAAGACGGCGTAAAACTGCGCTGTTGTGAAATGAACTTGTGACAAAAGCGTTTGGGGATGTGGACGGGGACAATACAGAAGATTCAACCAGACAGACAATAGGAGAAAGATTACAATCCGTCGTGGGTTTGACAGCTGTGAATAAGACCGCGTTTCTTTTCATGTTTTGTGTCGGCGTGGACGTTTCGAAGACTTCAGATGTAAGCAGTTTCATTCTGCAGAGCGGAAGATGTGTGCACCGTTATCACATTTGCCAGCGAATGCAGAAATGTGCCACTTTCATGTGCATATTTCTGCATATTTACAGATGACTCTTTGATAACAATGAAAGAGCCAATGGGAGACGAGACCCAGTGTGATGTCACTGATGGATTTGCCCTGAGGTTTTATGGTGACCTCTAGGGCTGCAACTAACAATTATTTTCATAATCGATTAATCGAGCGATTATTTTTTCGATTTATCGACCAATCGGATAAAATATAAATATTACTTAATTCGATTTTTCACTTATTATAATTAAATAAGGAACTGCAAAAAAAAATTCAAGAAAAAAATACTTAGTGTTTTGTCTGGTTTTCAGTAAAAATATCTAAACATTCTTAAATTAAGATGCGACCTAAGAAAATAAGTCTAGTTTTTAGATAAAAAATATCAAATTTAAGTGATTTTGTGCATAAAACACGCAAAAAAAATCTGCCAATGGGGTAAGCAAAAAAATCTTGGAACATTTTTCTTAAACAGCAAAAATTCACGAAAAATTCAGGGGATATCCGGGGCAAAATTAACACGAAAAGAAAGTAACAAAGCGATTTTCTCAGAGCCCTGACTACATTGGCTTTGCAAACTATGACAGCGTCTTTAGCACGCAACCCTTGACACAGCTGACAAACATAGCGTTATTTCATCATCGTTTTGCACGTGTAGGTCCAGAAAGCTGTTTTCAACCATGATATGTAAATTCCTAAAGTGGTCATTTTTTCTAATAACGCGTTGTTTTTCTCATTTCATGTGTTATAATACTGATCAATCTACAGGTTATAGTGCTCTAACACATCCTGAAATTTGACTTTTTAGAGTTTTTCAAAATAAAAGTGAATCGTGTTTAAATGTCAGGAGTTCCTATCGGGACGAAAGTAACACTTGTTACTGCTAATACTGTTGAATTATGTTGAACATTTATATTATTTGAATTTGATTTCATTAAGTGTTCCATAAAACAGACGCTCACGTTCACAAAATACTCGCAAGACACTCACTTAACACTAAACTAACATGAGATTAAGCGAGTATCTGGCAAGCGTAAACGTCTCTTTTATCATAAACCCTTTAGACGCGTGTGCAGCAGGCACTTATTTTGACAAGACACATGATGCACATGGTTCACATGACACGCCAAACACATATTTTGAAATGACGAGCAACACACATACGGGGCTAAATAGCTTTGTGTCACCACTGAGCTCAATACAGAACTCCAACGAAAGGCGGGGGACCTGGCAACGCTGAGTTGCTTTTAAACATTCGTTGACCATGAATTTCATTAGCAATTTTATCGATAAGTTGTTGCAGCAAGCCCAAAAACAGCCCTTTACTTGTATTTTGTAGTTTTCCCCAATCAATATGGGTGATTCTCACGAAATCTAAATTTAGATGTCCAGCATCAGAATAAAAAAAACTCTTGAAGACATTTTTTTGCAAATATACGATTAAACTCTGAACTTACTACAGTATAACCATTATTAAGGATTTTAAAAATATTTCCTATAGAATTATTTACATTTTTTTAGATTATCATTATAAAAAATGATCATTACCGCAACATGATATTACATTAAATATATGCATTTACAAACTCATGTTTCGGTAATGAGAACTAAAAAGTTGTTTAGGTACTATGACAAAGTTTTATCTGGATAGAAAAATAAGAACTGCTCACCTGGTAGCCATCTTGAGTTCACAGTCAATGATGTCCCTTCCAACAATTTTTTTTTGAAAATGTTAGTTCCTTGAGAGCTTAAACAATGATTGAAAATTGTTGCGGAGGGTGAGAAAATTGGTCTTGCACAAATTTATATTCCTTATTATTGTCTCTACATTTACCAATGATCACCAAATACCACATGTTTCTTTACTGTAAATGTTTATAGTATAACATGCACTGAAGCGTTTTATTTTGTAGATTTTTTAATTATAAATATTTCCATGTCAAAGAACCCAAATCCAGTCATGGACACGTTGCGGTAATGAAACTTTTCCCCTTAAATGTGGAAAAAACAACAAAATTGTTTTTTGTATGATGTCATTTGAAATCATGTGCAAAATAGTACATGAAGAGATGTTTGTGACTCTATGCTTCTTACTTTGATAGCATTTACTTTTTTTACCAAAATAACTTATTTAGCGAGAATCACCCATATGTGATTTCTGGCCGATTAGCATCATAATAAGCTGCTGGCGGACAGTTAGTAAAATCCTATTTGAGACATCGCAAAAAATGATTTCTCTAATAGCGAACACCAAGTCTAAAGAGCTGGGAGCCACATTTTCTTCATCTGACAGAATCTTTTCAAGAAGACAAAAGAGTTGCTGTTTGCTCTAGTCATATTGACTTGCCTGAGGGTGTACACGCTGGTCCGAAATTCCTTTATTTCTCACAAATAGAGTGTCTTTTTCTCAAAAGAGAAGCAGCTTTTCATGCCGTAACCTCACAAAAAGCTCTGAGACTCTTGAACTGTGGAGAATGTCTGTCAGATGAAAGCGTGTGCACAGAATGAATACTGTATTGTGCGACTATGAATAGAGAGTTTCAGTATGGTCCACTAGTTGTCTACACACATCATGTCCACTGTGCTTAAGCACTGCGCCTTCAGTTCACTCGAATATTCATTCAGTGACATTAGAGGAGCTAATTGTGAAGAAGAATAGAGAAGAACTCACAGACTTAAGCATGCAAGCAGAAGTCTCTTGGGTCATTTACAGAGGCCTTTGCACCAGATGTGTGTAAGTTACAGTTTAGTCTAGCTGTGGCGTAAATGGGCACTGGGAAGTCATTTACACAGTATGTGCTACCAAACATTTGAGCGTCGCACGATTAAACCTGGCTGAAACGTAACACAGCATATACTGCAAGCTAATGATTTAGAAAGGCCTCTGACCGGGTGTAACGTCTAGAAAATATTGCCAGACATACACATACTGTACTATAGTAAGATATGAAGAGCTCAGATGCAAAACCCACTAAGTGCGTCTGGCATGTCATCTTGTTTAGTCTTTTTTTTTTACCAGATTCTTAATGAATTCTGCATTAATTTTTTTTTTTTTTTTGAATGTCCTGAGGGTGGGATTAAGTGGATTTGATGCTAAAGTATTTGATGAAAGTACTGTATAATACTTGTCAAGCGCTTTTTGCATCCAAATTATTCACTATAGGCACTTTTCCATTGCATAGTACCCCACGGTTTGGGTCAGGTTGGGTCAGCTCACCTCACTTTAGCTTGGTTAGCTTTTCCATCGAGTTTAGTAACACTTCGGAGTGGGTCCGCCACAAAATTAAAATTGACCACCACAAATAAATGTGTGCATATCGCGTTTATCACTTCCTCTGTCTCACATAACAGTTTCTGTACAAACACTCGTGGCATCGGTCGACGCGCTCCGCTGAGCCTCATTTAAGTTGCATTTAAGCATATATGTGGACGTGCGCATCGAGAAAGTGCCGCCACAAACTGCAAGTCTGGAAAAACTGTTATGGTGTTCCTGATTCTCAACCTGTGGATGTTTTTCATTGCTTAAAGGGTGTTTGGGAAGCGAGCACAGATGACAACATGTTTGGTTGAGACAGCGCAACCTAGCACGAAGGTAAAGCTAATCTTTTACATTATAGTGATGATGCTGGTATAGTGACGATTCTCTCAGACCAATCAGTGATCTACAGGGTTTTGGTATCAGCCCAGGTTGCTTGGAACCCTGACAGAGATGGTAGTATCAGGTACGAACTGAACCCACAGTGGAAAAGCCCCCAAAAGTAATCTGACCCAACCCAAACCGTGAGGTAATATGCATTGGAAAAGCATCATATATGATGTTGACTATGTACATCTTAAAAAACATTTTGTATGTGTTTTAGTAGCTTTCTAGCTTAAAACAGATAGTAAAGAAGTTTTAAAATTAAACTCAAAATGTCAACTTTTCTAGTATACTTTAGATACAGTGGTAACACCTTACAAAAAGGTTAACATTAGTAAATGCATTAGCTAATATGAACTTATTAGCAACATATTTTTATTTACTAGCAATCATCAGATGTTGTAAATGCTAAAATAAAAAAAATAAACAATTCAATTATGTTAATAAAAATTTTCTTAATAAAAATATCTTGAAATAACGACTAACAGTATCTAAAAAAAAACAAGATAATATCTCAAAATAATAAATTGTTATCCTGAAATAATAACATATGATCTTGAAATAGCAACTAAATATATCGACATAAGCCTTAATATCTCGAAATGTGGACTCATTATCTTAAAAATAACATAATACTATCTTCAATAATGACTTGAAATAACGAGATAAAATCTTAAGTTAAGGCCGACTTATCTTCAAACAATGCGATATTATCTTGAAATTACAATCTAACATCTCGAAAAACACCTTAATATCTTGAAATAACCCCTTAATATATCTTTGTCAAAACAAGAATTTAATTTCTTGAAATAATGAGATATTATTTTGAAATAACATAATAGCTCTTTATATTTTAATCACATGTCATTTTGACAAATTATTAAATGTGATACAAGTTATTATTTGTTGTTTTTATCACAGGGCCATTCTAGATTTTTAAATCAGTATTAGTTAATATTAAAATCAACATGTATTCAGAATAATATATGCTGTAAAACTATTGTTCATTTATGTTATATCCCTTCCCTGCCCTTCCCATATAAAAAACACAAACTTACCACTTAGAAATGTCTATTAACAATCTCCAAACAATTTATTATTCCTCAAATTCTGTATCTTCATCTGATAAAGGCTCAAACAAAAGGTCTGTTTACACACACACACAGAGCTATTCAAAAGAGCTTCTCTAAGAAACAGCCAATCAGAGCAGAGCTCAATATTATTATTCATGACTCTTTTAAATAAGGTAATAATAGACCATTTCATTCAAAGTTTCTGGATCATTTTTGCACTTAATAAAACCACATACCTTCTATGTAGATATCAGAGAACAATTTAACACATTGTTTTAATGCATTTTAAGCACCTTTAAAAAATTGCATTTCTGTGGAAATTTATTTATAAGCAGTGACAGTTTTAAGTTTAAAGCAAAAAATACTGCATATGGTAGGTGAATGTCATCCTATACGGTTAGACAATACTACTATAGAGCTTGCAGTCTAAGTCTTGCAACCAAATTAAATACCCACAAGTTACTAAGCCATTACACCTCGACTAAAGACCATACAAACACCTTGTGCGGCCCTAACCTGCTGCACTCCACATTCACATTTACTGCACAAGCATCTAAAGCGCATTCATTCCTCAGAGCAAAGTAAACAAACACGCGAGAAGCCTTCAGCCTCATCCGGTGAGCAAACACCTAACAGAAATGAGTTTAACACATGCCGCAAGGTCAGACACAGATGTTTTCTCTCCCTTCTGCACAATGAAGAGGCGTCTGCCAGAAGCATTTCATCATGTCATCAACTCTACCCGTCGTCTAAGGTTTTCATGATGGATGTCGGTAAGTTGGAAAATTTGATGAGCAGATTATTAATTGACTATTGATTGAGGACAACGTTTTCCCTCTTGAATGTGAAATCAAAAGCTCGGAGAGCCACAGCCGTCATAGACATAAATCATTTTTAAACAGGACAAGAGTGTGATTCATCTTTAACTGCACCAGGATGCTGTCACCGGGCCGAGCAGAGGAGGTCCAGAGGAACTGGATATTACTGTCTGCCTGGTGTTTGGCTGACTCAGAATGTACTATGAGAGAAGTAAACACACACACACACACACACACACCTTAAGATGACCGCCTAAGACAGTGAGTCAGGTGGACATTCCTACACTCCACAGTAATGTCTGACAGACAGGTAATAGGAGACTCACATACATCTGACAGACAGAAATTAGAAGAGTTATTCATAAACAGACATGTGCACACACAAACACAAATGCCAGTGGATGCATCAGCACCTACTCTGGCTGACATTGTGTCAAACTTTGTAACATATACACACACACACACACACACACACACACACACAGGTCCCTTCACGCCAAGGTGCCAGGGCCAAACCTCAGCATGTTTGATTCAGTTTGTCTGTTTTCTTTCGTAGCAACAAAGCTTGAAATAAATATGTATTCAAAATGGTAGCCGTGTCCCAGCGCTGTCAGGAGCCTGTCATGTCGTCCTGCTTGATGCTGACACACGCGGTCACACCTCGTGGATTTTTGAGCTTGTGATGTGGGAGAGAGAGTGGGCAGACGTTCTTTAAACAAATACATTTAGTTAATTACAGTGTCTTTTGTGATCAGTTTCAAAAGGATGTCTGCGGATTACAAAAAAATCTATCCAGGCTGAATGCTTTTAGTATTGCAGGTGGGACATCTGGGGAATTTAAAAATAAAGTTGCCATAAAATAACTATTTTTAGATAAATGGTTATATAAAGAACCTTTAACGTCTAAAGAATCTTTTGGTTTCACAAATAAAGGTTTTTCATATTATTTATAGAAAGAAATGCTTCTTGAGGATCCAAACATGGTTCTTCTATGGCAGGGGTCACCAACGTGGTGCCCGCGGGCACCAGGTAGCCCGCACAGAGTCTATAAGGTGCCCGCCAAAGCACATTCTATTAATAGTCTCAACTGTAATATTTATTCATTACATATTTTTTATATTAGCTTGGCTTGGTTTACGTATGTTACAATTTTAAACAATACTAAAACATATAAACAAGTCAAATAAAATAAAATAAACAAGTAAAACAAAAAAGTTTTAAGTAGACGATATCAAAAAGTAGCCCTCCAGATTGTTTTATCCATTGTGGTAGCCCTTGCTCATAAAAAGGTTGGAGACTTCTGTTCTATGGCAACACTGTGAAGAACCCTTTAAGCACCTTTATTTTTAAGACCATAGAAATTTTACATTTTTTAATAATTGGAGGAAATTTAATTGCTAATCATTGATAATCTTTATGTTTAGGCTTGCATCTTCTGCTTACCAAAGGTATAAAGTAGTGAAGTATTTTACTACTCATGTATCTGTGTTTCTATTTGGCAAACGATTACTAAAACATTTGGGTAACACTTCACTTGAAGGGGTGTGCATAAAACTTACATTACACGTGTCATAAACATGAAAGAGATTTTATGCATATTTATGACAACTGTCAATAAGTGTCATTTGTTTATTTATGTCATTTTTAATTCAAAGATGACATTGTTTGAATTGCCTTTGTTATGACAATTGACATTAACCAATACATTATAACTTGTCATAAATCTGTCATAAACATGACATAACAGAATAATATGTTCTTCCTCACACAGAGGGTTCTGAAATGAAGAAATAATGAAGAAAAAATGAACTAAACATTTAATCAATTTAATTCACTGTAACGCTGCACGGCTTAACCCATTATTGTACTGTTTTCATTTAATTTGAGGTAAATTGGTCTCATAATGCAATAAAATATAATTTTATCAATTTTAAATATTATTAACACACTTAATGACATTTTAATGACAAATTATATTTGTACACTGTAAAAAATTTCCATAGAAATTGCAGCTGGGTTGCCGGTAATTTACCGTAGATTTACATTTATGTTATTTACTGGCAAGAGTTTGTTCAAAGTTAAATGAACATTAAACATTTACAAGTCTTTGTCTTTACAGAGTAAAACTAAAAAAACAGCATCAAGCAAAACATTCTGGAAAACAAAATCTGAAGCAAAAACAGAAAAAGGATGATGATGATTTCTGGTTCCCAGAATGCTTTGCATGAGGCTGTTGTTGTATAGTTTTATTCTGTAAAGATAAAGACTTGTTAATATTTAACTTTGAACAAACTCTTGCTAGTAAATAACATAAATGTAAATCTACGGTAAATTACCGGCAACCCAGCTGCAATAACATTGTAATTTCTACGGAATTTTTTTACAGTGTAACATTGTAGCTGAGGTCAAGAAAAATATTCAGGACGCTGTTATAAAATGTATTAAAGTATTAACACTTAATTAAATTTTAACAACAAATTCAATGCGTATCACTGGTAAAAAGTGGTCAGTTTTGTTGTCTTGCTAATGTCAAGTTGTCATGACAAGTTATAATGTATTGGTTTATGTCAAGTTCTCATAACAAAGACATCTCATACAATGTCATCTTAGCATTAAAAATGACATAATTGAACAAATGACACTTAATAACAGTTGTCATAAACATGCAAAAAATCTCCTTCATGTTCATAGCAAGTGTCATGTCAGTCTTTTGAACACCCATAACCAACGTTTTGTTTTTGACCTGTATATCACAGGGCTTTAAATGCTTCATTCTGATTGGTTGAGAAATGTTCCATGGGTGTTGATTATTTTTTCTGTAAAACTATTTTTAAAATATCCCCCAGAGCAATGTTTGCAACCTGATCTCATGATTTTCCGTGCCATTGTCGCTTCGGTTTAGGGTTAGATTTACATAAAATGACATCCCTACCCAAACCCAACTCTAACCCCAACGCCAGGCGACAATTGATTAAAGTTTAGAAAATATATAGGAATGCATCAGAAAAAATAGTATAAACCAATACTTAAAATGACATACTAACGCAAACACCAAATCTAACCCTAAACCGAAGCGACAATGGTTTGAAAATAGGAAAAAGCAGTTGAGTAACCAATCCGTGAGAATGCCACGGAAAAATGAGCAAACAATTCCGTGACTATGCCACAAAAATTTGTGAGATCATGTTGATGTTTGTGGTAACCGTGGTATAAGCAGAAGAATTGCCTCTGATCCTTTAAATTATCTGAAAATAATGCACACCCGCAGTATAATAGTACACCACTTTGTGTTGTGCCACATTACCACCTTGAGTGTGCATCATTTTCAAATAATTAAACGGCCCGTTTATTTGTTAAACACATAGAGGAAACTTAAAAAACACGTCAGAGGTATTCAGGCCAATCACAACGTACAGATTAGCTGGCCAATTAGGGACACAGAGTTTTTCAAATCAATAAAGTTTTGTAAAAAAATCAATGCGTGTAAGGAAAGCAGTATATCTGGAGCTACAAAAATGTACGGTATGTGGAAAATAATGTGTTTTCTAACCATAAACCACACAAACACATTGTATTATAACAAATACACAAAATAACATTGTTTTTTAGCAATGAAATTTAATATAAAATGCAGTGGAGTAAAAATTACACTGTAAAAAAAATTCCGTAAAAATTGCAGCTGGGTTGCCGGTAACTTACCGTAGATTTAAATTTGTTTTTTTCTGGCAACATTTTGTTCAAAGTTAAATGAACATTAAACATGTTCAAGTCTTTGTCTTTACAGAGTAAAACAAAAAAAGCATCAAGCAAAACATTTTGGGAAATAAAATCTGCAAAAAACGTTTGATGATGATTTCTGGCTCCCAGAAAGCTTTTCATGAGACTGTTATTGTATAGTTTTATTCTGTGAAGATAAAGACTTGTTAATATAAAAAATGTATTTATCTTTGAACAAAATCTTGCCAGTAAATAACATAAATTTAAATATACGGTAAATTATCGGCAACCCGGCTGCAATAACATTGTAATTTCTACGGAATTTTTTTTACAGTGTATGATTGTATGCTTTAGAATGGTGAAGAAAAAAAATACAGATAAAGCACACAAAATTGACTTGATTAAAGTAAAATGATTTTGGTCCTGTATGATTTTGTAAATAAAATTAATAATTTTTCTGTTTTTTTGTTCTTTTGTGAATTTAATGTGCTTTTGTAATCTTAAAGGATTGACAGCCTTGGTTACTATGAACTATTGTTCTAGCATACAGCTTCTAGCAAAAGCTGCTTCATTATTCTTCAGAAACATCTATTTTTGTGTTATATCTACAAAATAACAGCATATGGGTTTGAGGACGAGTAAATGATGGCATTGTCATTTTGGTGTACTGATCCTTTAACCAACTTTTGTCCAGCTTTCTGTCATCCGCCCAAAAACAATGACTTTATTGTACGTAGAAACTGTTTTGTCAGTCAATATTTAATTAAACCCATGCCAGTCCAGAACTCTGCTCAAATATTGAAATGAATCACAAATCATTTAAAGAGTACTGGTTATATTTCAGTAGTCGGCAGTGATTCAGTTGTTCATGTAGATTGTCTACAAATTGGAAGGTTGGTGGTTCAATCCCCGCCCCCACCTGAACAACTTCAAGTTATCTTTAACCCCTGCTGCTCCCGACAAGCTGGATGGCGCCTTGCATGGTTGATACCACTGTCGGTGTATGAATGTGAGGCACTATGTAAAGAGCTTTGGATGGCTGTGGGTCTATGAAAGCGCTATATAAATGCAGTTAATTTACCACTAGTAGTATTTTAAAGTGGTGGTTGCTTTTTATTATTTCAGAAGAACCTAAAACTTATTTTCAATGCCTCATGGGTACGGGCTACTCCGACTCTTTTCTACAGACTGGTGTCATGACACGGTATTGATCGTGTCCAACCCACTCCTTTTCCTATTCCCACTTTTCATTAATATTTTTGCCGAAACGAAATCTGTTTCTTTTCTACTTTCTCGTTCTCTTGCTCTCTTCACCTGTTTCATTGATATTTCTTACCGATACGCTTTGCTCTTTCTTGCCGTGGGCCTCGGGGCAATGGCAGCAATTAGTTGAAGTCCTGTTGTTCTGGCTGAAATTCCCCCCTGCCAGAAGAAAGACTCTCTGAAGACGGTTCGAAACTAAAAAAGCCACACCAGAGCTTGTAGATGGAAACGCGCTATTAATGCACTGATTGATACGTGTGTGTTTGAGACTGCATCTCAGGGCATGTTTTGAATCTGGATGCTTTAACTTTGTGAGAGAAAAAGGATATAGTGTGAAAAAATGAGATTTCCCTCTGGTGCTTTACTGGCAGGAAACCAGTGTTGAATTCCAGTATCACATTAACAAGCACAGTGTAAACAGTGGTCAGCAGTATAAATGGTAGTTCTTTGTGCATCATGTGCTGCTAGTGGAAAAAAACAAATTACTATAAAGATAAATCAGATTTGAAGAGAATCATGTACGTCATATAATCATAGCATTTTGTCAGGAAAATTTTCCCATTATTTTGTCACTTGGGAGCAGTATGCTAGCTGGAGCCATTCACTTCCAGTCTTTGTGCTAAGCTAAGCTAGCGGGGGCTGCGTCAGACAGAGTTACAGCACGCACAGAGATGAGAAAGGTATGTATGGACTTATCTAACTCTGGGGGATACGGTGAATACAGGGCTCCAGACTGCCCCCAAATGGTGGCATTTTGCCCCTAAAATTTGAGAGTGTCCCACTGAATTTACATCCAGTCGCACATGTGCAACCAGTAAATTTGACCTTTTTTCCAAAAGTGCACAATAAAATGTGTCACTGAATTTGAAAACAGCACATTGTACTTTCTGCATCTATCATTAAAGTATTTATTAGTAATACAGTGGAAATTAGTAGAAATGTGAATATTTGGTTAGCATGTTGATTTACGGTGTGTGCCCCTAAATTTTCTGGTTGCGCCCCTAAAATTTTCAGTTGGGGGCCACTGTGCTCCTAGTGAAAAAAGTTAGTCTGGAGCCCTGGAATAAGCTAAATTCCCAAAATGTGGGCGTGTTCCTTTAAACCATGATGTTGGAAATGGTAATCAATATGGCAAAAACACAGTTATAGACTTTTACTATAATATAACAATGGTTGACTTTTGTAAAAGAAAGTAAACCAGATGTCTTGCACGGATAGTTGTATACATGTACATAAATACTGAAATCACTGCTGAGATTTCTCTTCACCTGTCTGCCACAAACAGAAAACCCATAATCTTAATCTAGTTCAAAACACATAAAATGGTGAATCAAAAATATTTTGCAGCTTCCCTACCGTCTGGAATTATTTAAATAAATTACAACCATTTTGTAAACGCAGTTAACAGCTTCCAGTGTTTAATGAATAAGATATTTCTCCTGTAATAGCCTGGCTTCAAGTTCACTACATACTGTCATTCTTCCTTTCTTTCTTTCTTTCTTGGTTCCAATCAGTAGTCTAGCAGTAGGAGGGATGATTGTAAGATGATTGAAAAAACTCCCACATACAATGAATCACAAGTATCCAGTTGGAAAGAAATTAAAGCATTCAGTAGAACAGTGCCAGACTGAATTTAGCTGGAAAAACACATCTGTAAGTAAAGTTAAGGATCTAAGGTTAGAGGCCATCAAAGCTTTAATAGGAACATTTAGGGGCTGTTTACACCTGGTATTAAGATGCATTTTGGTCGATCAGATCACAAGTAGACAATGCTAAAGACGGGTGTAAAAGAGGTGTAAAGCGTTTTGAGCTCGTCCACTTTCGAGAGGTAGTCAAAAACACTTTAGATCGGATTGCTTTTGTAGTGTAAACACGCATGTGGTCGAATGTGTTCAAACAGCCACAAAAGACTGTCTACTCTCCGCCTATTTATCTAATGTGATGTACCGAGTACATGTTTTCTAACTTTCTGACTTGTAGCATGAACCCACAGTGAACAGCGCCATCTTTAGGCTTTCATTGATATGATGATGCTCTCCGCGTCTTTCATTCATTTCATTAAGTTGCGCAAGCTTATTTCATCAATTGCGCTGAAATAGCAGCACTGTTCCGCATGTTTACTAACAACACAAGCAGCCGACTCTGACCTAATATTTGTTTGTGACAATTTAAACCCGTCATTTCTCCCACTCGCATTTAAAGAGCACCAATGGTCCGATTCACGATTTTACATTTCCTTAAGTGTGTATTAGTACATGTTAATGATATGCAAAAGGGTACAAACCCCAAAGTAAACGATGATGCGAGTTATCGTCTCCAGTGTAAATCTCTTTTTTTGGACTACAACGGAGGTTCGTGATATTATCACGTACATTTTTTATTCTTTTTTTTGTGATATTATCACAAATTTTCACATTTTTGTGATCGTATAACGAATTTCTGTTTTCGTGCGATTATCATGTATTGGTTACTCAACTGCTTTTTCCTATTTTCAAACCATTGTTGCTTTGGTTTAGGGTTAGAATTGGTGTTTGCATTAGAAAGTCACTTTGTGTATTTTTTAACTATTTTTTCTGATTTATTTTTTATATGCCGCCTGGCATTAGGGTTGGAGTTGGGTTTGGGTAAGGATGTCATTTTATGTAAATCTAACCCTAAACCGATGGGACAATGTTAAGAAAAGAGGACAAAACAGTTGAGTAACCAATACGTGATAATCACACGAAAACAGAAATTCGTTATACGATCACGAAAAAACGCAGAAATTTGTGATAATATTTAGAAAAAAGAATAAAAAATTTACATGGCTATATAACGAAATTTCGTGAGACTGGGTTGGATGTGCTGAGTACAATGTCTTGCATGTTTTCTGCCTTTCTGACTTGAACCATGAACCCACGGTGTACAGCGCCATCTTTAGACTTTCATTGATAAAACTAAACCGGCTGCTCTCGGCATCTTTCATTAAATTTATTAAGTTGTGCAAGCTTATTTCATCAATTGCGCTGAAATATCAGAGAAAGTTCTAACATATACACGTAAAAAACACTGTTCAGCATGTTTACTAACAACACAAGCAGTGTTGACCTAATATTAGTTTGCGTCAATTTAACCCCGTAATTTCTCCCACTCGTGTTTAAAGAGCACCAATGGTCCGATTCACAATTTTACATTTCCGTGTATATGTAAGTGTCTATTAGTACATATAAACGATATGCAAAAGGTACAAACTCCAAAGTAAACAATGACGCGAGTTATCGTCTCCAACGAAAATCTCTTTTCTTGGACTACAACAAACACACGAATTGTAGGCAACATTTTATTTCCTGGGATTGGGGATGTGGACAAGACCATGCTGCACAGTGTTTTGTACGTGTATATGTAAGATCTTTCTCTGATATTTCAGTGCAATTGATGAAATAAGCTCGCACAACTTAATAAATTTAATGAAAGACGCGGAGAACAGCCGCTTTAGTTTTATCAATGAAAGCCTAAAGATGACGCTGTACACCGTGGGTTCATGGTTCAAGTCAGATAGGCAGAAAACATGCAAGACATTGTACTCAGCATATCCAACCCCGTCTCACAAAATTTCGTTATATAGTCATGTACATTTTTGATTCTTTTTTCGTGATATTATCACGAATTTCCGCGTTTTTCGCGATCGTATAACGAATTTCTGTTTTCATGTGATTATCACTTACTCAACTGTTTTGTCCTCTTTTCTTAACATTGTCATTTGGTTAAGGGTTTGAGTTTGGTTAAGGGTTTATCAGTATGTGTGTCCATTGGGATCGAGCCCATGACATTTTGCACAAAGTTGAAAGTTGTAACTTTTTTATGTCAAAAACAATGTTTGATTATATTTCAAAATGGTGAGTGATGATAGAGTCAGAGTGAATTATTCATCAGTGCATTTGCATTTAAATACATAAAAGTGCATCATTCATTTATTTACTTCCATCATCTTTAATGAAAAGTGTAAATTCTGAATATATAATCCTTTCAAGTTGCAATTTCAACAGCGTGTGGAGTTTTGGAAAGCGTGTGTTCACGCGGCATGAAATAATGCAGCGTTCCAGCTCGGCTGACGAATTTTATTAAGAGTCTTTATATCGGAGGCCTTAAGCTGCTCTGATCAGCATAATCCCTGTCCAAACAACAGATAATGAATCTGCCTCCGAAACAGCAGGGAGCTGCAGGAAAACCCACTGCTGATCTGCCGAAGATGAGCACAAATTATTGGATTTAAACCAGCAGGAGAATTTCTAATGGGTTTGTGGTAAGACTCCCAATGTTCATCAAAAGTGTCCTGTAGTCGGGGACAGACGCTTTTCATTGCATTGACACGCAAAGATTAGATGTGCTAATGCAAGTCATTTGCAAGAATAGCTTCATGGTTTGTGAGAGGAAAAGAAAATACTCTTCCGCATTAAAGTGTGTCTCGCTCGAAACCGTTGGGTGGCACAACCAAATGCGTGTAGGGAATAATTCTCATTCTTTCTTTATACGGATGATATACGTCTCCCAATAGTTTCATGAAACCTCTGCATGAAAAATGTAATGTACAATCTGTCTCCCGTTACGCAGTGATCGGCACTTCCCGGGTCATTCGGGCTGACACACACACGGCTCAATTGAAATCACTGCAGTCTTCCTTGGCCCAAACTGATCCAGTCAAACATGACACGGACCATTGCGGTAACAGAGCAGAATGAATGAGGACAGGAGTTCATCTCTCTTTCTCTGCCGCCATGCTCTGGTGGATCGCTTTTGAGATGGGAAATGAAGGCTTTGTTGATGAAAAGAGAGAGAGAACCATGACTTTATATGTGCATCTGTCTCCAATGCATCTGTAAGTCTACCAACTAAAATTAAGTTTATTCTAAACTTTAAATTTTGATGGGATGAGCTGTGCTTGAAGCAATTGAAAATGCATACTGTATAAATGTGCACCTGTGGCCTCATATCCTATATTAATGCGCAAAGTTATGTTGCTTGGCAGCCTCCTGATCATGCAGTCTGGGTTTATATTCTAAC
Organism: Misgurnus mizolepis; assembly: GCA_025389145.1. NCBI lineage: Eukaryota > Metazoa > Chordata > Actinopteri > Cypriniformes > Cobitidae > Misgurnus > Misgurnus mizolepis. The sequence continues at coordinate 14,228,461 of JAIFKI010000023.1, forward strand.
AAAGACCGACTGTACATTGTTTCGAATAAAACAACTGCTGAATAAATAACGGAGAAGAATTACTGATTGAAATAAAATTATGTTTGAATGTAAAAGAAAGAGACTGAAGACTAAAATGAGAGATATGAAACTACAGCAGCATGCTGCATGCTAACAGCAGTTGATCAGATATGTCGTTTAGCAGGCATTAAGCAATAAAATACTTACTAAATACTCAAAACTAGAATGCAGGAGGATGGGAAAACTTAATACACCTAACCGAAACAAAAACACAAAGACTGAACCGAAGCTATAAATACACCTGAACTAAAGAGCCAACTAAACAAGACAGAAAATAATGGGTAACTATGGCAACAGATTAGAACTAGATAACTAATTAGCAAGATAGTTAAAACAACACTGAAAAAATAAAGTTGAATAAGCATAACTTATTTCTACTTTGCAGTAACTCCTCACTACTAAAGATAAAAAAGGAAGTTCCCATACGGCTAAAAAGTAAATTTCTTTGGCCAAAAACATTTTTTAAATATATGCTAAATACATTTTGTAGATAGAAAAGCTTAATTAAATATATTTTTGAAAATATATACCTTCATATTTTAAGATATATTTTTAAATGTATTTCAGGGGCAACAAATACATTTCTGTTTTTGGAAATACCCATATGGAAAAAAATATATTTTCCTGGCCGAAATATTAAAGTTTGTATAAAATGTATATAGTGTACTACCGAGCCCCTAAGGTGTCATTGGAGTAAAAACTCTAAAGTTTAGTTTCATGTGCTCATGTGAAACTTTCATGTGCTCACGCGAAACCTTCATGTGCAGAATTTTTTTTAAAGTTTAGTTTCGTGTAACTATCGCGTGCTCACGTCACGTGTAACTATCGCGTGCTCATGTCACGTGAAACTATCGCGTGCTCACGTCACGTGAAACTATCGCATGCTCACCTGAAACTATCGCGTGCTCACCTGAAACTATCGCGTGCTCACCTGAAACTATCGCGTACTCACGTGAAACTTTCGCGTGCGCAAGTGAAACTTTCGCTTTCACGTGAGCACGCAATAGTTTCACGTGAGCACGCGATAGTTTCACGTGAGCACGCGATAGTTTCACGTGAGCACGCGATAGTTTCACGTGAGCACGCAAAACTAAACTTTATTTAATTTTTGCTCCATGTCCCCTTAGGGGCTCCGCAGTATTCACAGTTAAAAATATATTTAATTTTAATATTTCAATAACAAAGCTTTCTTCCAATGTGATGTGAATATAAATGCTTTAAAATAGATTTTAAAATATACCATATAAAAAATGGCATAAAATATATTAGTCAAAAATAAGTTTGTGTAAACATACTTCAAAATATATTTAAGTACATATATTTTTTATATATTTACAATTTTATTTACTTTTTGACGTATGTTTTGAAAAGACTTTCTTAAAAATTTAAGGCAACCACAAATTATTTACAGTCAGGGCTTGACATGAACACTCACCAATGCTGGTAGATTTTAGTTGTGGCCGGTAAGTTTTTTATTGTAGTTTTTGTCATGTGAAATAAATAAACAATACACAACGCAACACTGGGAAACAGCAACTCCCATGAGCACTAACTGCACCCAGCGCAACATAAAGAATATATCTAAATCAAGTAAAATGACTCTAAATCAAGTTATTTTTGCATGCCAAAGTCAACTCTTATCATACAAAATGTAACAATAAAATTGTGGCCAGTGAAAATGCTGAGTGGCTGGTAATTTTGGAAAAGTCATTTATTGCAAAGTGTACAGGGAAAACAAGAAGCAATTTACCTCTTCCGACCAGCAATCGGATAGTCGGATGATATTCTGACTAGTCAGAAATTTTGGTTTGTGGCTGGGATACAGCGAACGCCAAATTCTCAAGATGTTGGGTTTAGCCTCTCGTTTGGGCAGTTGAAGCCTAGTGGTTAGACAGTTGGCTTTTAACCCTAGAGTTGCCAGTTTGAGTCTCATGGTCAGTGGGTTGTGACTGTGGTGCTCTTGAGCAAGGCACCTTACCCGAATCGCTCCCCGAGTTTTGGGATAGCTACCCACTGCTCCAGTTGTGTGTGTTTACAGCTTGCAGTGCATGTGTTCATTGTCACTTTCACTTTTTTACTTTATGGTCAGGTTTGGGCTAGGATTAGGACTAAAACTGTGGCTCTGGCTAGATGGGTAACAGCTATAGCTATACGCGTCCTGGCCAGGATTTTGGGTGCGTCCTCCGGAAATCGCATTGGTCGACCGCATACGTCATCGAGGTTTAATATTTTAGGTTCTTTTTCAGAAAAGCAAACGTTACATTTCAAGGTAAAAATTAAACTACAATGATTGCATGTCTTAAAAGGAATACATCTTAATTTTATAGTGTTTTTTACTGAAATGTGAGAACCTCCATGACGTATGCGGTCAACCAATGCGACTTCTGGAGGATGCACCCGAAATCCTGGCCAGGACGTGTCTTTTGAAAATGGCACGTATGGCCAACTTAGCTAAAGCTAATATTAACTAATGAAATGCTGGGTTTATGGTTTTGGGGGTAGGATTAAGATAAAAACAGCACTCAACCGACAACATGATTTTGGCCATTTCTGTATTCCTTCTAGCCACAACTGAAATTTTATTTAGTTGTAATTATTTATTATTCCCGGGAATGTTTGTATGTTTCTTTAAAAAACTCACATGTTTATTTCAGACGTGTAGTGTGAGCAGTATCGAACCGTATAGTTTGAGCACACAATTTGTGAGCTTTGGCTTTACATCACATTCGATTTACACATAAGTGTGTTTATGCACAACATTGCTGAAATTGAATATGCCCGGCTTTACCCGCAATAAAAAATTCCTGTATTACACAGCCTCACCAAGATCTATTTACAGTAGCATTTTTGATCTTTGTAGTAAACTTTATTGCAGCTGCCAGCATAAAAGCACTTGACTTTCAGAATTTACTCTCTTATTACTGCTACACTGTGCTCCTGTCCTAGCGCCTTATTTTGCTGATTGATATAAGAGAGCAGGCGAGGGCTATTCTGAGCACGATAAAATAACAACGACCATTTTATCTCTGTGTTTTGGCATTTAAGCCGAGCAGTGAGTGTGGAGAAGTGCAGAGTGGCAGCTGAAACAGAAAGACAAACCGAGTCGGTCTAAGACCTCAGGCTAAAATGATTCAATGCACCCGCTGCTTTTAGACTGTTTCACTGAACCATTAAAACCTGCGGGTCTACTGGAGCACAGACAAAACGATGGAAAGAGACAAAGACAAAGCAAAATGAAGAAAGCAGGAAGAATAGAGAAAGAAAGAGAGAGAGAATCTGACAAGTCCCTCAGTGACTGAAATGCTTGACTGGGGTAACCCTTACCTTCAATACACGGCCATGATAGGACACTTACGCTCTCTCTACACACGCTTTGCCCGTAGGCCAGATTGGGTCAGACTCTCGAGTTGTCTCTCCTGTAAATTCAGACTCGGTTTGTAGGAGCTAGATGGACATTTCTTTCTTATCGTTTCAAAAGGTCAAGAGGGAAAAAACAAAGGCAGCAGGCATCCATGGATGCTGCAGGGTAGTTGTGTAATAAATGCTGTCGGTTATGTCACACAGATCTTCAGCTGCTTAACAAAATCACATCAATATGACATCATCTATCCGTCTTTAAAGTCGTGACGTAAGGAATACCATTTCCAGGTCAAAGCCTCCACTTGCTTCATATCTCAACAGTAGTTTTTTTATATCACACATTTAAAGCAACACTAAAGAGTTTTTGCTCTTTGCTCCCCCTACAGGTTGGAGGAAGAATTGTCCATTACCACTGTTGTAAGTATTTTAGGCTACTGCAGCAAAGATGGCTCTGATTGGATTTTAGGTCTGCCATAAAGCAAGTTTTTCTGGTTTTCACTCGAACTACAGGACCGCGACCGACGACTGGAAACTTTTTTAGTGCGGTTTTGGCCGATAAAGAGCTGCAAAGCGAATGTGAAAGTGCCGTTCATCCTGTTCAGAGTGGATGAACGACTGAAACGTTTTTGGAAACGTTATTTTAAGGTAAAAAAAAAACTCTTTGGTGTTGCTTTAAGCTATGCTTTTATAAACTAGTGGTGTAGCTTGACCTGATTTTGCCAAGTGAGAGATTTTTTGTAAATAAAACCTACCCCAACCCTAACCATAACTGAACCCTAAAATCAGAAGAAATGATAAGTGAAAAACAATGATCTAGAAACTGCTAATCCTGGTTGTAAGCTTTCTAAAATCTGATTGGTTGATTAAAAATTTTCCCAGGATCAACATCAACCATGCAAAATCAGGAGAGCCGGCTGTGAATGCAATTTTTTCCAAATTCAAGGCGTTTTCCGTACGTTGGCAATTTATAAAAGATTAATTACTTTTTGGCCATCTCAGATTTTGGTATGGAGATTAAGTTAAAGGTGTAGCGGAGGATTTTCTCGTATTTTAGAAAAGAACCACCTTCTCCATTTTTTTAAAAAATGCAATTGCGCATCACTCCTGATTGACAACTAGGAGGACCAATAGTCTTGATGATCCACCCGGAAAAAGAAAATCCTCCGCAATACCTTTAAGGATTGTGTGTTTTTTTTTTTTTGTCACAGTGAGTGTATGTCATAAATTTCAGCTCCAGTCAATCGTACTACTTTTGATAAATGCAACTTAAATGGGTGTGAACACTGTGAGAAGAAGGGTGAGGAGTGGATGGGCAGAAAAAGAGTCCACGAGTTACTGCCATCTGTCAGTCGCCTCTCTAAATATTAGCGTGTAACGCATAGTAAGATTTCCTAAAAATAGTAACAGCGGTATTAAAGAATAAAATAAACGTAATATAGTGAATTTTTTATTAAAACAAAACTCAAGTAAAACTGGTAGAGTTGAAATGACAGTGCCGTATTTGAAGAGATGGAAGAGTAGTACTCGGGACTTCATACCGCATCCTTGCTGAGATGCAACCTGCCTTCATGAGCAAGGTTGAAGTCCACCTGTATAAAGTTCTCAAAGTTTTCCTGAGAAAATGAATAGCTCAAGGCCAAACAATCGGCTAAGTCTAGCCCTGAATGCTTTGCGGATAAAGCCAACGTCCTTGGCACTGTCCCAAGTGGTGCACTTCATGTGGTTTTATATTCATGTGTAGGTTCTACACCAGAGCCACACCATAGGCATATGTGTAAGCTATATGTAGATCTGCGTAGCCTGGCGTGCACCTTTGAAAAAATTTAACGTAGGTCCTGTCCCAAATGGCACACTCCGGACTTGTAGACTTCCTCAGAGTCCACACTTTGATGACATCATGTAGTGCAGACTTTAGGGACCCTTGACGTGAGTCCACGATGGTGCATCAGAGTCGTATTTTGGGACAGACTTGAGCGTCACGCTGGAAAAGGAAGAGAAGTTGCCCATCAGTGCGCAAGGACTTTTGGGCAGGTAAAGTGCGTGGAACCTGCAGCAGTGTGGGCTTCACCGAAGACCGCATCAAGGGTGCAAAGGGGGTGCTGATGTGCACACTTTGTATTGTAAAAATGACAGATGGGACACCCTACCAACTCATAGACTAAGCGAGCACATACAATTTAAGGCCACAAGACTAAAGTTCACATGAAGTGCGCCATTTGGGACAGGGCCAACGCATCCATTCTACGTGGATCGCAAGCGCTGTGATTGCTCCGCTACAACCCCTCCCATCAGGTTCTGATTTCCGCTAACCACGGTAAAACAAAAGATGGGTCAAGTTGAGGAGTGATAAACTTAAGCTGCAACAATAATCACTGTCCATTTATCTCCATCACAGCTCATCTTCTCAAATCATACACGACAAACTGCTGCTTCGTTTTACCGCTACTGTGGATTACACTGCCTAGTAGCGGTCTGCATGTGTAAGTGCACGTAGAGGAGGACGATGATGCAGAAGTATGAATGAAAACCGATGGTAAGTTTTCAGAATGCCACATCAAAAAGAAGGATGGGAAGCGGCACAGTCGTGTTTTCCATGTGATGGAAATGCAAACCCCCTTACAATGGCAGGGGACATCCTGTTTGACGTTTCAAAAAGTTTTCAATAGGGTCTTTATGGGCGTCTCCTTTTTGGTCAATATGCATCCTTGACGCATACTTCTCCTGAGCCCACACTTGTGCAAGCTTTGCAGCAGACCAAATGCCTCTTTAGGAAAGCCTGCAAGAAACCTTTTTCTTTGAATGGAAGACAATGGAGGAGAGGCCTCACATAGTAAGCTGAATAAGTTGCATTTGTGAGGAAAAAGCATATCATTTAATAAATCGACAAATTGGAAAATGTATTTTAACTGTGATTGAAATTATTTTTTATGAGATGGTTGAGGGGATGCAGCTACGGCCAAATCAAACAAGATGTTGGGTTAAGGGTTAGGTTTGGGGGTAGGATTACGACGAAAAGATTTCACAAAATTTTGGCCTTAGCTATATCCTGTCTAGCCACAGCCATTGTACACTCAGTATTGCGTTGCATTGTGGGGTTTAATGAGTGCACTCAATAATGTCCACTATAATTTTGGACACCACTTAAAATGAATAGTGCACTAGTGGTTGATGTCCTCAGGGCAACATTGTGTTGACATTGGGACAACATTTCAATCAACCAATCGGATTTCAGAAATAATTTAATTTAATGGTTCGGTTATGGTTTGGGTGTGTTTAGGTTTTATTGAGAAAAATGATGTCCTTGGGTCAACACAATATGTTGCCCTAAGGACATTTTTCACTTGGCAAAATCAGGTTGCGCAAGACTGTCAGTGCTTAGGGTGCCATTTGGGACAGGGGCTTACACTCTTACACCACAGAAACAAAAACCCGTGAACGTAATCTTACAGTGTGTAGTGTCAATCACCATGTGCTGACTGCCATGAATAATTAATCTCATTGAAAAAGAACTATGATGTGCAACACAACCACCTCTGTTACATCTCAGAAAATTTTGTTTTAATATTTCATGACCCTTTAAGGCATCTGATGGACCATTTGGACCCAGAAGTTGTGATGTGTTTTGTCAGATGTATAACAGGCGAATTGAATGCAATGCGATTTCAGAAGTCACAATGCCCTGTAAAATCAATTTGGATGGGATGTTGTCACAAAGCTCTCCTTAGATCAAATCAAGTGGGGAAATTTCTTTATCTATGTAATTATTTTACAAACTCATAAGTCTTAGAGAGGATATGAGGCATAAAGCTCGCGACTAGCAGGCTGGTTTCCATGCCGTTGGCTTTCTGTTTGTCACAGACTCACCTGCAGAGAGTTGCATGTAATGTGGAGTGAAGCGCTACAGCGATTCTGGCTAAGAAATAGATGTGGCTGTCACATCAAATTAAATTTTCTAAGAGCTGGTTTGGTCCATTTGGAGAATAGAAATGCGACAGAGAGAGCAGCATGAAGGACAAATACACATATCATTATCAACCGGCCAAACGACAGTTTCACAGATGTGAAGTAGTTTGGCTCATAAATGATATTAGGAGACTTTCCTCTGACTCAGCGCTGTGTTTCCCTCTGGAGTCATTTCACAGGTTGAGGATGTTGCCCAAGGACACAGTGATGATTGAAGACCTCTGTAACTTTCCACTTCATGTCAATGTCATCTTGGTTTACAACGATGACTCAAATCATTATAAGTAAATTAGTTAACATGACCTAGAAAGACACGAACAAACAGGTTTTTTTTTATTTAGTTGAAGATGAAATTTCATCTTGCCTCACTGTTAACCTTTTTTATGTGAATCAAGTTTTAGATATCTTTCATTCATATGTGTTTGAGTTTTTCATGTGTTGTGCCATCCTGATTGCACAGGAATTTTGAAGTATTTTATGAGTTGGCTAAATAGTATGAATTCATAGGGGGGTGAACTGTACAAAAAACGTATGATTATCGTAAATAAATTAGAACGAAACACCACCCCTAACCTTGCCCCTTACCCCAACATCACAGGGGCAAAATTGTACAAAAATGTATGAATTAATTCAAATTAGCCACCTCATAAAATACGTACGAATTGCCATGAGATAGCATTGGTTGTGCAAACATTACAACTTATACCCACTGGCGGCCGGTGACTTCTTTTCCGAGGGGCACGAATTCAAAATATGTATGAACCATGTGCATCATGTCTCTTATCAAAATATGAGCCTGCTGCACACGCGTCTAAACAATTTATGATAAAAGAGATGCTCAAGTTCACAAAATACACGCAAGACACTCCCTTAAAAGTTAACTCTGGTTACACATGAGATTTAGATGGGTGATTGTCACGAAATCAGACTTATGAGGTGTTATGAAACATTTTGATAAAAAAGTAAATGCTTTCAAAATATAAAGCATACAGTTACAAACATCTCTTCATGTACTATTTACATGATTACTAATATGATTTCAAATGACATCATACAAACCAAAATTTTTTTGTTTTTTCAAAATTTAAGGGACACATTTTCATTACCGCAACGTGTCCATGACTGGATTTGGGTTCTTTGACATGGAAATATTTATAATTAAAAAAAAAAATCAAAAAATAAAAAGCTTCAGTGCATGTTATACTATAAACATTCACAGTAAAGAAACATGTGGTATTTGGTGATCATTAGTAAATGTAGAGACAAAAATAAGGAATATAAATGTGTCCAAGACCAATTTTCTCATCATCCGCAACAATTTTCAATCATTGTTTAAGCCCTCAAGGAAGTAACATTTTCACAAAAAAATTTTTTGGAAGGGACATAATTGACTGTGACACACAAGATGGCTACCAGGTAAGCAGTTCTTATTTTTTCTCTCCAGATAAAAGTTGACATTTTGTTTGTCATAGTACCTAGACAACGTTTAGTTCTCATTACCGAAACATGAGTTTGTAAATGCATATATTTAATGTAATATCATCTTGCGGTAATGATAATTTTTGATAATGATAATCAAAAAAATGTAAATACTTCTATAGGAAATATTTTTTAAATCTCTGAGACATGTCAACTTATAAATGAGTCCACTGTGAACTTACTGCTCTGTATCCAAGACCTGCGTTGGCCTCTGTGAACACTTATCTTTTCCTCTCTCACTTTCTGTAAAAGTCATTTTGACAACAGAGATTAATCTAAAGTACAAGAGCATGCTATTTTATGTTTACACCCACCAAACAGATTAATTAGAGGAATAGAGGAAGCACACAACCAGAGACAACATAGTCATTTATCAAGGATGGAAATGATGGAGAGAGCAAGAAAGAGAAAGAGAGAGGCACAGATGTTAATGCGCTGTCCGACTGCTCCACAAAGAGGTGGGCTAATTGCAGCGAATCGCATTACAGCATTCCCATCTTGTGAAAATGAACACCATACTGACACAAAATATAGAATATTCAGCACAATAATATCAAGTCAGGCTTTCATAATTCACTCCATCTATTTTTTATTGTTGAATATTTTAAATCCTCCAACCGCAGTCTTTAGCCAATCACTGTTCTGCTCTTAAATCATTGCACAAACTTGATCATATTTAAGACCTCTTTGCGCTGATTTGGATTATAAAGCCATGCTCCTCTCGAATTTGGTTAAATAAACTTCATGGAGTGCAAGGTGAGTCTTCGGCATTTTAGGTTGGTTTTACTGGAGATGTTTAGAAGTAAACCGACCCATAATGGCCTCAAAGAAAACATGTAGATGAAATCGTAAAACACAAATAAAATGTTTATTTAATTTCCTTGTGTTCCTTTTATTCATCTCTGTCTGTCCCACACATTTACACATCATTTAGTGTCAGTCTTTATCAAACTCAGGGTGTCACATGGGTGGTACCCTTTCAAAAAGCACCTAAAGAGTTCATACAGTATTAGTACCTCAAGGGTACATATTGATACAAATATCTGTACCTAAATACTACAGGGCGGTTTCTCGAACAGAGATTATTTTAAGACAGGACTAGGTCTTAGTTTAATTATATAACTAGTTTTAACAAACATGCCTTACTAAAAATATTACTTGTGTGCATTTTGAGGCAAAACAAAGGGCGCTGATGTGTTTTAAGATATGGCAGTGCAAGATGTTTTCAGTTTGGACAGCTCTTTCATTTATTTTAGTCTAGGACTAGTTTAATCCCTGTCCGGGAAACCGCCCCTAAATGTTAGGGCATTTTAAAAGGTACTGCCCCAGTGACAGACCACTTGGGACCATTTTTTCTAAAAATGCACCTGAATATTGGGTAGTAAAGCAACAAAGTTGATTCTACATATAGAGCACTTTATGGCTAAACAAAATTTGTTAAGAAATAAATCAAATCAACATTGGGGTGGTCACCTGGACAGGGCTTATCCTAGTCCCGGCTAATTTAAAAACATTTTGCACTGACATATCAAAAATGTTACATAAGATGTAAAATGTTTCGTTGGTGTTCCCAGAGTATGTATGTGAAGTTTAAGTTCAAAATATCATATAGATAATTTATAAATTGCCACTTTGTAGGTGTGAGCAAAAATGTGGCGATTTTGGGTGTATCCTTTTAAATGCAAATGAGCTGATCTCTGCACTAAATGGCAGTGTCGTGGTTGTATAGTGCAGATTAAGGGGCGGTATTATCCCCTTCTGACATCACAAGGGGAGCCAAATTTCAATGACCTATTTTTACTTGCTTGCAGAGAATGGTTTACCAAAACTAAGTTACTGGGTTGATCTTTTTTACGTTTTCTAGGTTGATAAAAGCACTGGGGACCCAATTATAGCACTTAAACATGAAAAAAGTCAGATTTTTTAATGTATCAGTGCCGTTGTTTTGTCACAAGATGCACACCAGTATTGTTTTTTGTAAGGTAGCAAGTCATAATGTAATAACTGCACATAATGTAATACGTATTACATTATTATTGTAATTAAATGTTCATAATGTAATAATTTTCTCAAAACTTAATAAAACCTTGAGCTCATAATGTAATAAAATGTTTTCAATGTAATAACTTTTTTTACATAATGTAATAAGTATGAGATATGTATTACATTATGAACACACTGTGGCAATCGCACACCTCTGCATAATAAGCTTTGTGCCATCATTTATGGGTCTACGATGTACGGGACGAGATGCATGCCAAAATTTGTCCAGACATAAAAAGAAGAAAAATATTCTTGGGTAATAAATATTGTAATGCTTCCATAAATTATTATAATTATAATAATTATATCATATATAATTATTATTAGTAGTACTAGTACCAGTAATATTGCATGAACATTATATTTTTACGAGCCTAAGATTTTATTACAATTTGAAAAAAATCATTATACTATGAACATCTTATTACAATGCTTATTACATTATGTGCAGTTATTACATTTTGAATTGCAACAAATTACTTAAAATTTCTTATATAGCCAATGTATAATTTAACTAAATTAATCTAAACCCTGTCCGGGAAACCGCCCCATAATGTTATGATTAATTGAATCTATCTCATAACCTAAAATGGGACATTTTTGCTCTGTTTTCCTTCTTTCTTTACACAATTCCACCATCTATGGCGTTATTCATGGTGAGTTAATCCATTAACAAGTTTTTTTTCAGAAAGGTCGATCCATACACAAGTTAGGGGAGGGACAATTTTGGCATCTTTGTTCTGTTTTAAAGACTGTAATAATGTTTCACCTCATGTGAATACAAATGAATAAACTCCTTTTTGACAACTGAGATCTGAACTGTTTTGATGTATGATTTATACAGACACATCATTAAGAGGTCATGTTTAGAAATACAAATGAGTAGAGATAACAGCAAAGCTGGAAATGTTTCTTTCAATACACAGGATTTAGAGTTGTACAAAGTTCCTACACACCAGCTGGTCATTCAGACCAGAAGCACAAGATGCCATTCATCAACCTCCATAAGATGCCAAAAACTACACACAAGTGAACATCTCTCTTCCTCACACACAGAAAAACTCTGTGTGTGTGTGTGTGGATCACACGCAGCTGTGTCCTGATGAATGCTCCTGATATATTCTGCAGGAACTGGGATCATTTGTTACTTGTGACATCCTCCCTCTCTTCCTCTTTATTTCTCGCTTTGATAAAGCTGCCAGCTGCTCCAGTTACAAACACGCTTTTGATCTCTCAACTTCCACTGGCCAAAACTCACTTCCGCCTTGATACAAAACGCTAAACACTGAAAACTCTGTGGGTGATCATGTGCTTCTACTACAGCAGGGCAGATTGGTGTTAAAGGCGGGGTAGGCAATTTTTCCGGAAACATTTTTTTTGTTCAAAATCTACTAATACATCTACATCCTAATCCTAATATAAATATTAGGATTGTCAAAATTATTGCGTTAATAAAGCGTTAACGTAAATACATTTTACCACTACTAATTTTATTTACGTGCAATTAATGCAATGGCCAATTTATGTTTGACTTTCGGCCTAACCCGTTGTTATATAAATTGAGACGCAGCCTTAGACAGTAGTCATTAAACGTCTAAAACTATCTTTATTTGTACATTTTCTGAGAGGCGTACCATCCCAAATGCAAAGGATGCGTGTCCATCCACTTGTGCGTCTGAGATTTTGGTTTCAGATATAATCTGTTATGTCTTAAGTGAATGTTTGGTAAACTGTTGAGGGAAAATATCTGATGTAAAACATTATATTAGATCCTAGCATTACAGTAGATTTTAACGCTGTCCGTCTCAATGTCATTCAAACAATAAAAGAAAGAAAAAAGTAACATATTGATCTTGTATGTGCCAATTGTTTTTGCTTTACCAGTGATTTAAAGGTACTGTATTGATGCAGTGATTTCGTTTTTGAACCTTAAAGATTAAAAATCTTTAACTGGATTTGTTTTGAAATTATTTAGCTGACTCTTTCACTTACATATTTGCATAAAGCATCCATATATGCCCATGTTGATTAAAGTATTAAAAACTTGAAAAGTGTTAAATTAAGGTAAATATAGCCATAAATAAATATAGATTAATCTAGATTATATATTTTAATTGAATGACAGCCCTAATAAATATATATGTGACCCTGGACCACAAAACTAGTCACTAGTATGGGTATATTTGTAGCAATAGACAACAATGCATTGTATGGGTCAAAACTAGCACTTTTTTATGCCATAATCATTAGGATATTAAGTGAAGATCATGCTCTATGAAGATATTTTCCTACTGTTAATGTATAAAAATGCATTTATTATACGTAATATGTGTTGCTAATGACTTTATTTGATCAACTTTAAAGGTGATTTTGACAATATTTATTTTTTTGCACCCTCAGATTGCAGATTTTCATTTTCAAATAGTTGTATCTCAACCAAATATTGTCCTATCGTAACAAACCATACATCAATGGAAAGCTTATTTACATAGGGTCATAGGTTGAAAGGTCAAGGACCATAAAATGTTCCCCAATCATTGCATTCGGTCCCATTGCATAGGATATATCCTACTTGCCTGTTAAACTATGTACCGTATTTGCATACAGTCTGCAGTCATCACCGGTGTAAAGTCTGTGGTTTTCTCGCAGAATTGGATTTCTTTTCAATCGTTGTTACTGGAGGGTTTTTGCCAGGGGTTCAATCAGTAAGGGATCCGCTGTTCATTGCCGTCAATCAAAGTTTTAGGGGCAGTGGCATGTTTGTGCTGCCTTGACATCTTAACAAAGGTAAGTAGATATCTTCTAAAGAAGATATTTTCTAAATTTCCTATAGTCAATTTATTTATCATTAGTAAGGTGTGTTGCTAAGGACCTCATTTGGACAACTTCAAAGGATGAACTTATTTAATATTTTGATTCCAGATTTTAAAATAGTTGCATTTCGGCCAAATATTGTCCTATTCTAACACACCGTACAAAAATCTTAATTTGTTAAATCATAATCTGTGAAAGGCGGATGACCATAAAATGTTCACCCAATCATTGCATCGGTAATCCTACTTGCCAGTCAAACTATACATTTGCATTCTGCAGTAATCAGCAGTGTCGTCAAGTCCATGCGTTTTTTGCAGAATTTGATTACTTTTCAATTGTTGCCGCTGGATGTTTTTGCTAGGGGTTCAATCAGTAGCTATCCGCTGTTCATTAGCTGTCAATCTTAAGCTACAATTTAATTTTTTAATACGTTTTGAGGGCGGTTACCCAGACAGGGCTCATCCTTGTCCCAGACTAAAATGCTGCCTTAACATATAGCAGTGCCGTTATTTGGTCTGAAGATGCAGAAGATTTTGTCTAGTCCTGTTTAGGATTAGTTTGTGCAAATCCTGGGTTTTGGGTACCATGAAAATAACCTGATCGCACTGGCTTGGTTTTGTCAATTTGAAACTAATCCTGTAACCCTGAGTTTGTTTAACCATTTTCATGGTACAGGGGCCAGGACACTGCCCGGTACATTGTATGGGCTAGTTATGATTGGCCAATGGGCTCTTTTTGTTATGCAGATCTGGCAACCCTGCATGTTGCATTACCAAGCAAGAATTGAAGGCAAACAGAACTGACCATGTTACTCTTGAATTGATAAAAAAAAGTACAAGAAAAGAACAAATACAAAGGTAGTCTTAAAAGACGACCATAAAGAAAAAAAACACGACTGGATCAAGAAAGTGTTGGTGTTTTGGAGGAAGCATAGCTTTGGAGGGAATGCTAACTTGGCATGGCTAGCCTTTCTGAAATCATCGCTTTCAATTCTCAAGGTAGTGTAGAGATGACAGTTGATGCAGATATATGGATGGATTGATTCATCGTTGCACTAAGCATACTATAAATATCATCATTAGCATAAATTACAGACACACTTGAGTCTCCATTTAAATCTTACTGTAATGCCTAACCATCACTTACCTGTATGCAAAGGTCACGTTTATAATGTTGGTGTGAGGTTCTCAGTAAATACACCTTACAGCAATCACACAGCGTAGTACTAAAAATACTGCAGTTTATTAAACACATAACAATGCTTTAATCATTTATTCGTGTCAGGAATAACAAGCTGTGCTTACAGGACTTTAAAAGGCTCGTTTTTCTTTATCTTAATATACAATAAAAAACAAAAACAACAGATAAATTGAGATTTCTGCACCATTTGAATTATATTGCGTAAAGCGTTTTAACAAACAAAACATAAATCGAAAGACAAAAGTAGTATGTAACAACTTTAACCCCTTGAGTGCTACATATATGGCCATAATAAAGACATTCTGCTTTTAGAAAGGAGTGAAATGAGGGTATAATCACAAAATAGTTTGGGGATTGTAAATAACATGTGCAAAATACACACACAAAAAAACTATTAAAGGCACAATTTACAAATAGTTTTTTATAAAGGTGTATAAAAGATACTAACTTTGGCAATGCTGCCTCACGATTAGTTGCGACTAATCGTTTGCAGAATAAAAGTTTTTGTTTACATAATATATGTGGGTGTACTGTGTATAATTACACACACATGTATATAATTAAGAAACATTTGCATGTGTATATACATGTTCATATTTATATATAAACATAATTATTATAATACAGCACACACACATATACTATGTAACAACTAATCGCGACTACTCATGAGGCAGCACTAAACTTTGGGGATTTTGGAGAAACAGATGATGTTGAAAATGGCTTTGGATTTTAAGGTACTAAAAGCCAGTCGTGCTTTTACAAAACAAATCACTTACGCACTCGAGTCATTTTATTCATCATGTTTTACTGGTAGATGCTACACATAGAAATTCATGCAAAGTCCTCACATTTCAAATACAAATTATTATTTGACTGGACACACAATGAATGATTGTTTAATGAATCAGATGCTGGTTTTTCCGACCTTTAAGGAAACATTCCCTGAGGGCATAGACGAAATCTTCCCTTTATTAATATAATATCAAGTCTCTATTGCTCTTCAAAATGAAGATGGATATCTACTTCAGCTTGTCAACACATCATACACGTTTTCCATCCTAAAGCTTCACTCAGTGGGTTAAAGAACACGCACGATCTTAATACGTGCAGCCGTAATGCATTTCCGATTAGTGAATATTCAGGGTGATTAAAAATATAAAATTAGTAACACACGCTCTCCGGGTTGTTTACAAAGCAATGACATCCCATGATGAAAATATTGCATAAATAAAAAGTAAAGCGGTCTCGTACAGTGAGGACACTACCTTTAGTCACCATGGCAACAAGGGCCAAGCAGTTTCTACAAGGGCAAAGTAGTTTGTTAGTACTTTCGTCCACTTAAAGCAACACCAAAGAGTTTTTTTTTACCTTAAAATAACGCTTCCAAAACAGTTTCAGTCATTCATCCACTCTAAACAGGGTGAACAGCACTTTCACATTCGCTTTGCAGCCCTCTATCGGCCAAAACCGCACTAAATAAGTTTCCAAACGTCGGGTAGTGGTCCTGTAGTCCGAGTGAATACTACAAAAACTTGCTTTACGGCAGACCTACAATCCAATCAGAGCCAGCTATGCCTCAGTATTTATGACAGTGGGTAATGGACAATTACGCTTCTAACCTGTAGGGGGAGCAAAGAGCCAAAACTCTTTGGTGTTGCTTTAAAAGATGCTTTGAAAGCAAACAGCCAGCGGCACTTCCAGACGTCATCTCACCACCACCTCTGCAGGTCAAAAGAGTATCTGACCCGGTCTGATGGCTAAATAAATGGTGCAGTCTTACTCTCATATATAAATGTTGGGCAAGATGGACATGGCAGCATGATGGGCATATACAAGAACAAAATATGAAATTTATTAGATTTTTTAAAAAGCTTTGCATGTTATTGCTGGACATTACTTTTTTAGAGAATGTATAAAGCAAAAGAGATGTTAAAAAATAAAAATAAACACATTTCTCCCAATTATTGGTTGAAATCCCTCGGGTACTAAATCCCAATTACTTCCAGTTTTAAAGAAAGCAGCTTTTTTTCTAAGAAACAAACAAAAGCAACGCCAGTAGCACCAGTAGATTGTGTGGACAGTAATGCAGACAGTGTGGCAGCACACAATTGGAAAAAATCTCTACAGCAACACATATGAAAGTGCAGTAGCGGTGTGAGGGACGGACTGCCTTGTGCATTCTCCTGTTAGACTGCGTGATAAATGATAAATAAGTGTTAAAAATGGTCCCTAGCGTCACTGTAGGTCCGAATATGTACTATTTAGGTATTTATGTATACATTTGAAGTCTTTAAAAGTGTACTTTTTGCCTCAGTGACAGCTAAGGATCATTTAAAAAAAAAAATAGTGTACATATGTGAGAATGCATAAACTGTACATGTGTATGAGATGTGGACCTCTGAGAATGTTTATATGCTTTTTTTGTGCGTGTATATAAATATATGTGCATATCAGTGAGGGTGGTCACACCAGATTTAATCGTGTTAGTCCGTGAACCAGACCAAGGTAGTAGATTCATTAAATTGGTTAAAAAAAGAACACAACACAAAATAATATCAGCAAAGTTAGTAAAATTCTTACTAAGAATGTTTATTAAAATAAATGCCAAGGAGGTTAATAAGAAAAAAATAACAGCATACACCATAAAAACTAAATGCAAGCATGTAAAAATACCTATGACAAGAGAGAATAATAAGTCGCTAATGAGTTAAACAAGCTAAGAAATCAGCAAGAAAATATAACTAGGAAAGGCAACGCTCCCGATGAGAGAGAGACAGATCTGAGTAAAGAGAGTGGGCTGAGACGGAGGCCGGAGGAGAGAAATTAATGTCATGTAAAAAATCATCATCATCATCGTGTAGTGGGCTTCGTCACAAAAAAAGATATCAGAAAAAATGACTTGTACATAGAAAATGAAGTTAGAAAAATACATTAGAAACCTGTAACAATGGCTGTAATTTACATTATTACACATGTAGTAGGCAGGCGGAAGAGAACGAGAGATTTCTCTCCTTACACCTGATAGACTAAACCCAAGTCCAAAACATTTAACAGCACAAAGTAACACAGCAGAGGGGATTCTCATAATACTGTCCATTTCTCTGCAGTCTTCTCTCTGCTCCTCTCTAATATTGCATTTCATTATTTCAATAGGCTTATAAATGTTTTATAACACTGAGAAAAAGAAGCATTGACCTTTTATGTGTAACAAAATTAAACAACAAGACCACACCAGAGACTGCCAGGGTTACAAAACTTCAATCTTTGTGTCATTGTTGGCAATGAGATAAACGCTCCCGGTTGTTTCAGAGATCGAAAACTGGTGCTGGGATTTGATACTGTGGCTAAGCTTTGGCACTGGTGCGGCAGCAGGTGAATATCCCGGCAAACCCGCTTTCCACATTGTAAAAAAGTTACCTGGTTGCCTTAAAGGATGAGTCCATTTTCTAAAAAAAAAAAAAAATCCAGATAATTTACTCACCACCATGTCAACCAAAATGTTGTTTTTTGAAGAAAACACTCCAGGATTTTCTCATTTTAATGGACTTTAATGGACCCCAACACTTAACAGTTTTAATGTCGTTTAAAATTGCAGTTTCAAAGGACTCTTAACGATCTCAAACGAGGCATAAGGGTCTTATCTAGTGAAACGATTGTCATTTTTGACAAGAAAAATAAAAATATGCACTTAATTGCACTCACGTAATTGCTTAATGACGTCAAAAGGTGACGTGTTACATATATGAAACGCACATTTGTGGGCCATTTTAAACAATAAACTAACACAAAGACATTAATTAGTATCATTACACATACAACAAGGGGCGTAGTTTCGCCTACATCATCCGTGACCTCTTGACGTGATGACGTATTACGTGGTCGCGCTGGCGCGTCACAGGACCGGAAATTGTGGTTTGAAAGTGCTTATTTTTTTTTTTTGCCAAAAATGACAATCGTTTTGCTAGATAAGACCCTTATGCCTCGTTTCGGATCGTTTAGAGTCCTTTAAAACTGCAATTTTAAACTGCATTAAAACTGTTAAGTGTTGGGGTCCATTAAAGTTCATTCAAATGAGAAAAATCCTGGAATGTTTTCCCCAAAAAACATAATTTCTTCTCGACTGAACAAAAAGACATCAACATTTTGGATGGCATGGTGGTGAGTAAATTATCTGGATTTTTTTTTAGGAAATGGACTAATCCTTTAACATTTTCATTTAATTCAACGTAAATTTTAAGGCAACCTTTTTTTACAGTGCAGTAATACTTTAACTAAATGCAATATTTCTACTTCTCCATTGTTTGATCAGTGCAAGACCTTTCTCGTCTTTGTCTAAAAAACAACAACATGTGAACAAAAAAAAAAACATTACCCTATACCCCTAAAAAAAGAAAAAAACTTCCTTGGCATAAAAAATGAGAGTAAATTTTGACAAACGATTTATGCTTTCAAGAAAGAATGAGACCGTGATCGAAAGCTTCCAGTTTGCAAATCTTGAAACAATGGGAGGTTTATGGGTCTTTATAAAACGACCAAATTTACACCTGGCAGACTTCTATAACATGATTGGCAGTTGTTCTTGACAAAAATCACAGTAACCAATTATATAGACAGCATTTGTCCTCATAACATAAGAATATAATGCAATAAAATAAAGACAAACAAAACACTTTGTTCAAATGGGAATTAAAGAAACCAAAAATTTGGGAAGACGAATCATGGCACATAGTTAGCTGGTCAAATGACTGCTATTCCTTTGCATAGAATAGATTCAGTGGCACAACACTGCAACAGCCTTGTGGTTTAACTCCCGGGGAGCTTCTGAACCCCTCCCGCGCTCTGCACTAACCTAGTTGGTGCTGGATATTATTGAACGACGTAACACTCGGAAAAAGAAACGACCGCGGGTAAGGCACTTATGTCCGTTTAAGATGAATTTTCTCCTTTCAGAAACATCACGCGATTCCACCGACATTCCATGGTTTGACTATTTTGGTCTGTTTTTTCCCCCGTCAATAGTATCCAAAGTCACGCAACGTCTTTTTTCGCTGTACTACTCTACAAACTTTTTTATATTTATATCTTTTTTACGTTTCATATTTTATAACTGCAAGTTAAGTATAAAAAGCTAAAATTGGCAAAAATATATATTTCTTCTCCAGCACCCTGTAAAAGTATCTAATTTTGATCTTTCTGGATTTTAATATGCAATGACGTATCTACATTTGTATACATTTTTATATATATATATTTATCTATCTATCATGTATGTATAAAGCAATTTGAACAGGCAGACATGGCTTTCACATCCTATGTTTTCTTGAAAGGGTGTACAGAAATGAAGGTGGGCTTAGTAGCTGGGACGGTGCGGGACACATTGTGGATAATGGCGCATCTTAATAAATCATTCGCAGCTGATGAGGAAAGTTTCAATTAACACCTGCATTTTATTTCAGTGGGCTAATTTTGGTAAGGTGTGACGGGGGAGACAACTTAGTAATCGACAATCAATATTTAATCAAATAAAATACATAAAGCAGAAAAAAAATAGTTGAAGCTCCTCCCCCGATCTCACGACCTCATTCATCTTCCTTAGTGTTCATTGGCTTTGCACATCCTCAAAGAAAATTAGCGTCTCGTGGGAAAATTCATCATCATTTCATCCATATTTGATTCGCTATCAAACATACAGGCATGACATCAAACCTTTTCAAACTCTAGACTAAAACGACAGAACCCTTGGCGATTAGATACATATGCTCGTATATAGAAATTAATCAAAATGGAAACCCTTTGGCTAAATGCGCACACGTAATACTTAACTATTTTTTTGTCTTTTATCTCACAGCTCGTTCAGAAAGATTTCTAGAAAGTTCAGGCACTGTATGTGGGGGTTGAGTGTTTTTTTGGGATGGCATAGTTCGGTAAACTGATTCCGGTTCGTATCCCAGCTCTCCAACCCTGAATATCCTAGATTTAGATTAACTCCGTAAACACTTCACCCCAAATCTATATCGCCCCCCTGCCAGTCTCTGCATACTGCCCCCTATCGAGCTGACGCCAATACTGCAATTATACCAGCACGTATTGCGAAACACTAATAGGATACATGGAAACGTAAGAAAAAGTCAAAACAGAAGGTAACAGGAAAAAACAAGCCTTTTGCAATCGGTCATTGTAGCCATGCTCTCAGTCAGCTGATCAGGCACACCCAGAATGTGTCAGCACAGTAAAAATAAAGTCAAACTGAAAAACACACAATTACATTATTGGAGAAGGACAGGAAATTCACAAAAAGTTGGTATGTGAGTGCGGATTTTCTTTCCTTCTTTTTCTTTCGTTGTTGATTCAATGACCATAGACAGATTATATGAGTGGGTTACACAATGTCTTTTTGTTTAGGGCGGGGTTGCGAAATCTGGATGCCCCGATTATGACACCAGGACGACCAGGGTTTGTCTTACGAGTGTTAAATGCATTTAAGGGCTGAAGACGCTTCTTTATTGCTTTTCAACTTCAGTGCAGATTTGTGGGCGACGCAACATCGCTGTTAACATCCACCCAATCGTTTGATTTGAAAAGAAAAAGAAAGAAACAAACTAAAGAACTCATATATAAAATAAAAAGAGTATCATCGTTGTTATCGCTACACAACGTGTTGGTATGGAGGGTTGCGTTTTATGTTGGTTTGTGTTAGGATCACTGCTTGGACAGGTGCCTCTCTCTGCGTCCACCAGGCTAGCAAAAGGCAATTACCAGTTAATCTGATCAGCAGGCAGGCTTGGGCGGCTCATCATTGGGTGAAGAGTTCAGAGGTCATTTGTTAGTTGCCGGTGGCGGCTAGGTGGTTAGGAACAAAAATGAAAACAACAAAAAGGAAAAAAGGTAGAAAAGATATTAGTCAGCAAGAAGAGACCGGAATGACAACATTTTAACAGCAAAATGAATGCAATCTCTGTGAACCCCTTAACTCCATTGGCCAAAACACAAACACAAGCTAAACCTGGGTTAAGATCATGACACGCTAACGTCATGATCACGGTTTCGATGTAATTGAAGCGCTAAAAATGCCCCACGTACCCACAAACAAAAGCAGAGAGGTATCAGAGACAAACACATACAAACTAGTAATATTTTAGTGTCGAGTTGAAATGCATGTTACCAACAGTGTCATTAGTTGTGAGGGGAATAAGATGGCTAGCGCGACGTTACGCAAATAAAAGGTCGCGAAATCTCGCTTTTGAACTTTTTATTTTTCTGCAAACAGTCAAAAATACATCTGCTTGTATGAAAGTGTACCTTTCATAAGTGTTTGTCAAATCTGACTGGGCATGAGGTACAACTTTTACATAAACAAAATTTGAAATAAATGCGTGAGGTACGCTTAAGTAGTAGTAGCTGGTTCGGCAACAAAACTTGTTTCAGTCCATTCTTTGCCGTTTAAAAAGATACAACACAAAACAAAGTTTTCTGGATAAGGATTTGGTCAAAAAATACATCATATAGCTATCATAGCAATAGCATTTACATCACTTACAATCAAAAGTCTATTTGAGTCAGTTTTTTGGTAAACCTGAGGCTTTCGATAGGCTATGTAAACATATTTCCACATTAAAGATGTGTGGGCTCACTAAAATTCACCTATTCAGAGAAACAACACAGAAAGAATTAAAAAAAGGTAAAAGTATCTTTTCTAACTAACCTCTGTCTGCGGTCACTATCCTTTGGTAAGGATGGACCCGTGAATCATGTCTCCGCACTTTAGTAGCCATTGCACCTAGATTACAACAGGTCCATAAGGTTAGACATGCGTCAGCCCAGGAGAAAAACAGATATGAGTAAAGCCTGTGGGAACACAGCCGGCGTGACTTGCCTCAATTGCTGGGTTACAAACCAGCGAATTACTGAGTAAAATACAAAATCAGCTTTTATTAAAAAGATTGTTTAAAATACGGCTAGACGTGCGCAGGCTGGGTGTAAAACAGGCTTTACTTGAAATCTCATCTGTATTTAAATGTGCCATATCGTTTTTCACATATACAGTAATGCTTGTACACATTCACATAATCAACACTTTAGAAAATGCATGAAAAACAAATGCATACAAAAAAAGAAAAAATTACACAGTAATTGGGGTTTGACTCACAAGATTTGAGACGGGCGGGTAAGGACTCATGATTTCAAAAACATCTCTTATAAGAAAAAATGACACATTACAGTGGAAACATTGAAAATTTTCATCAAGTTTTGACACCCTTTGATTACTACGACATCACCTGGCTAATGCTTAAGACATTTCGAAAACATCACTCTCTGCCCTGTTCACAGAAAAGCATCAGCAAAAAAAAAAAAAAGGAAAAAAATGTGTGGAATGTAGAACTAATGTGAAACTTAAAGTGTGAAAACGAACAGATTGCATATGTTAAGCATGCTAATGCTTACAAAGGTATTGTTTACCACTATCTACCAAAAAAAATCTACCTGCATAGTCAATATATAACCATATATAACATTTTGATGATTTATTATTGATAATTCCAAATATTAATTTCACTTTTGACTTTCAATACAGTAAGTTTTAAAACTACACGAAAAGAATGGATACTAATGCGGCTTTCACGCAGGACGCGGTGTGCGCAAAGACTGTTTGTTTTTGCATCCACCAAAGTGTGAGCGCAAAGTTCAAAATAGTTTAACCTTTGTGACGATTACCTGCACGACCAATAGAAACTGGGCATCCAAACAAGCGCCAAAAGCAAAACTCCCTGAGCTGTTTAATACAAGTTTACGCTCCTATAGAGATGTTGAAAGAAAAGCTGTCATGAAATGCGCAATATAACGTGTTCACGTTTCACGTGTAAAAAAGCGCTATTTCTCACACAAATTTACTGTACTAAATTTTCACTGTACTAAAAACGGGCTGATGTCTTCCTTGTTCGATAAAGTCCCTCTTTAAGAAATGCGTTTCGAGTTCTGATTGTGTAGTGTGTTTAGTGTTTTGTGATTCGACAGCAGCTTAGCTTTTCAGAGCCGTTTGAGCCAAAGCTGCCGACTGACTTATTCCGGTGGGCGGAGTTTATTCAAAAATAGTTTTGTTGACGTCATTCAATCGGGAAGTAGAGGGCTGTAGTCCAAACCGGCCTTTCACTGTCCATTTTGCATGTATTATTTATGCTCCAACAGCAACATTACACACTAACTAAAGTTTGAAAAATAGGATCAGGAAGAACGTGACCTTAAAGTCAGGTATTTTATTGTACGTAGGCAGCTTAAGTTACGTGAAATGGAGACGGGCAACAGCAGCGTCTATATTCCTCCTCCACTACTTAACCCCATAAAAACTGTAGTAATTTATAGTAATCCCGCTTACAGTTTTGAAAACTCTACCTCATTTGGTCTAGCCAGCATAGCGCAAATCGCTTGGCTAGGTTGAACCCAGCGGCGAGCGCGGCGTGCACCGCGTCCTGTGTAAAAGCTGCATAAGACAGAGATGCTTAAATTTGCGTTAATAAAAATGAAGCTATCGTTTACCCAAATATGACTCTTTACAAACCTTTTTAAATTTCTCTGTTCTGCTGAACACAAATTAATATGTGTGTGATCAAGCTGGATGCAGGAGCACCATCGCCTTCCATAGTAGAAAAAAAATAATCCTATGGAGTTTGGTTACAAACAAAATATCTTCCTTTGTGTTCAGCAGAACAAAGTAACAACTTGAGGGTGAACTGTCCCTTTAATTATGATACCAAAAGTTGACTTAACATGTGGCACCTGCCATAAAAACACATCACGTGACACTGTCAATAAAATGACAATACAGAATAGCTTCTAAGGAAACTCTTACTCTCCTCAGGGGAAATTCAGAAGTACTGATGTTTCCCTTTTTAGTGTGTGTACATGGGTGTGTGTGTGTGTGTGTGTGTGTACACGGGTGTGTGTGTGTGTGTGTGTGTGTACACCCACACGGCAAGCTGCAACAGCAGATGTCCAACAAATCACTCCTGATTGCACAAAAGCCCAGAGAGCGAGAGACAGAGAGCGAGAGAACATGGTCTGGTCTGGGGGTGGTTAGATGTTGGATCGATACAGTAAGTAAATAAAAGGCTGCTAAGCTTGTGAGTGCTGAAAGTGTAAACCTGCTAGAGTCAGAACAGCAGAAGACCCAAAGGTCCCGACTTGAGATGACTGTACAGCATTCAGTGGGCTGAACTTTAATCGGCTCTGGACGACCACGTGAGTGAAGCCATTCAAGCATTCAACTGCTGCCAAACGCGTCATCTTCATCAATAATGGTTTTAACCAAGGAAGAGAAACTGATCAATTTGATTGATGAACTCTCACCTCGCATCTAAACACTTAAAGGGATAGCTCATCCCAAAGTTCAAATGATGTCATTGTTTACTTACTCTCATGTTGTTACAAACTTGCATCAATTTATTTGTTCTGCTAAACATGAAGGAAGATATTTTGTGCAACTGTTTTTGAGCACCACACAGGGTTTCCAAACCTTAGTTAACTCCAAAATCAAGGACCTTTCAAGGACTTTCCAGGTCCAATACCCTCAAATTCAAGGACTTAATGTGGGGACACATTTCAAGTGAGAGCAAGGTTACATTCGTGTTACCTTTTGAGACACATTGTTACAGTTCCCTTTCGAGGGAACTTGCGCTGCGTCACTGCGGTGACACTTTGGGGACGCCTTCAGGGGTAAGTGCGTCTAAATGTGTAAATCAAATTCAACCAATGGTGAGGCTTAACGCAGGAGTCAGGAAGTATATCGCTATCTGAAATATTGCCAAAGACGGCGTTACAGGGACGCAGGAAGTATAGCAAGGGAGACGCAGCGTCTCGTTCCCTTTTCAGGGAACAGTAGTTACAAATGTAACCAGAGACGTTTTCATGTGTCAAACACAACTATGCAAAAAAGCATTTTGGTATGAATCAACATTCGCATACAGAAGATATAAGCATTTAAAACTAACAGTTTAGCACGTGTGCTTAAAATAAAAATAGATTCAAGAACTTTCAATGACCTGTATCTGTATGTACATTTTCAAAAACTTTCCAGGCCCTTGAATTTTTTCCCCCAGATTCACAAACTTTCAAGGATTTCAAGGACCCGTGGGAACCCTGACCACTGACTTCCATAGTAGTATTTTATTCTACTATGGAAGTCAATGGTGCTTCTGTTTCCTGCTTCATTACAAATATCTTCTTTATACAAGTTTGTAACATGAAGGTGAGTAAATGACAATTTTCATTTTTGGGTGAACCGTCCCTTTAAGGTTTACAAACAGTTAGGATGCAAAGTGTTGAGTTAATGATGTAACATCCTATTTACTAACAATGTTTATTATCTTCTTTTTGAGCCTTGTGCCAGGCGAAGGAGTACGGGCAATTTTCTACAAAAAGGGTCGAGCGTGCAAGTTCATAAGAGTAAAAATAAGACTACTGGAGACGGTGAGAATAGTGGAAAAATTTAATGAACATCCCCAACGGGACTCTGGTCTCTTTCTCTCTCTCTGACGCTCAGCATGGGTACCAAGGCCTGCTACAGCGGAGAAGAGAGAAATGATATCAAAAGCCAGGAGAAATCCGAGGGGATCCACCAGTAGCCTGCCTGACAAAGCCTCCGGCAAGCGAGGAGGAGGAGGAAAAAGCTGTGTGCGAGCAAGCGTGTCGCCGCCGTCTGAGAGTGTGTGTGTGTCCTGAGAGGAGATTTCTTACGCAGCAGTAAAAACCAAAAATCAAAAAGAAAGAAAGACTGATACACCTGGTTTAAAACCGAGTTAAGTCGTCCCTTTCCCAACCCGTCTCAGTGGTAGCTCAATGTTCCTACAGGCTCATGAATACAGGTATTTTGTTAATTACCTGGGTAAGCTAGTCAGCTTGCATGAGCTAGTCGTTACATATTTACCTTTCATTGAGTCCTGAATGGGGCCTGGCATCGGCCAATCCAACAAGCCCCCGTAAAACAAACCGGCTGTGCCCTCTTGCGGGGCACCAAAGGGTGAAGTGCCAAGCCCCCACGCCCGCTTACCTAGGACTCCGCTGTGCTCAATGGGATATTCCAGCAGAGACGTGGGCGCCAAGGCATAAGGGTAGTCATAGGGCGTGGTGTAGATGATGCCCCCCTCGGGCGACGGGGGCACCAGGGTGGGGGTGCCGTTGGGTAGCACGGTGGCCATCTGAGTTGGCCGCATGATGTTCATTATGGGGGTCCCTGCCGGAGTTGGGGGCCTGAGGGACTGGGGGAGGACCTGACCCCCGGGTGCCGCCATCAGGCGCGGACCTTGAGCGGCTGCTGCCGCGGCTGCAAGAGAGAACGCAAGGGTGGCTGCCGTAAACGAAAGAGCGAAAGACAGAAAGAGAGAAAGGGATGGAAAAGAGAGAGAGAGATGGATAGAAAGAGTTTGGGAATGTGTATAAAATTTTCAGAACCAGGAAAAGTTAGACAGCAGATGTGAGAAAAGCACAGGCAGAAACAGGACAACAGGAGTACACAAACAGAGGAAAAAAAGGGGCAGGGGAACAAATAAAAAAAGGAAATTAGTCCATGCGATGGCCAACAACCACAAAAAAGTTACACCCACAACCAAAATCATTGCACAAACTTAATCCAAACTAAAATAAGGAGAAACTGATGATTGATCATACTTTGGCAAAGCAATCCCCTCTTATGCACAATACAGAGTAAATGATCAGATAAGCACATCTGAACTCAATGTCCTGTAGCATGTAGAGGAAGACATAGCGCTCAATTTAGCTCCAGTCCAGCTATGTTCAACGCGCCTTTTTATATATCTTACGGGTATATCATATCCCAGATGTTGATTCCATGTTGCTAGTGCTGGATTCGTTTTGCATTCATCTAAACCTCTACATGCAACTAGGACCTTTTATAAAGATGTGGAGAACTACAACACAACTAAAAATATGGCTTTAGTTAACATTCTGCATAAAGCCAAACTAAAATCACATTGTAGAAAACAAATGATTGCTTTCTTTATACAGATCTATGGTCATGCACACATACATAAATACATACATATCTCTTCCCATCTATTTGTGCAAAGCATTCATGCAAATGTGGAGTACCTAGAGATTTATTTAAAAGCCCAAATCAAAGCAAAAATCCATTAAAGGTCTATGATAATGAATATGTATGACATGGGAGGAGTCATTTGTGAATGTGTTTTTCACCTAAAGAAACTCAAACACATTTTTTCATCATGCAGCAGAGTGATTCTGTATGCAACACCAAGAAATATGACGTTGAAATTTGATTGCATTTGGACCAGCTTTAAAAGCAGGTGGGAGAGAGAGAGAGCAAGAGAGAAAAAGAGAGAGAGAGCGAAAGAGAGAGACTAGACTGTGGGTAGGTCAGATGGTTTATATGAGGAGCTTATGCAGTAAATAAGATTCTACCTAGAATTAACAAGCATCTGATGACTAATGAACTCGTGAACTTAATACTTTGTTTATTATAATAATAAGATATCACGGAAAAATACTGCATGTATATTTAGATACAGGCGAATTAAGTCTAAACGAGTGAATTATGGTTGGTTAAAGGGCACCTATTATACAAAATCCACTTTACAAAGTGTTTGGGCATAAATGTTTGTAGGCAGCGTGTGAACACAACCACCCTACAATGAAAAAATCTATTCACCCCTTTTTTAATTCGTATTAAACCAAAGCAGTCTCAAACGATATGCTGTTTTGATTGTCCTTGCAATGTGATGTTACACTGCTAAAGCCCCGCCCACAGACAGTGACTGACAGCCTTGCATTATAATAGTTTCTGCCTTTAGTGATTTGGACATGGTATGCAATTTTTTCTGTGCTTTTTGTTGTCATCTCTTCTGGTAAGGGAGAGGAGAGCAATAGCTAATATGCATTTAAAGGTACACATACAAAACATGTGGTGCTATAATAAATGACCTGTGGGGTATTTTGAGGCGAGACTTCACAGACACATGCTAGACACACCTGAGACTTATGTTGGGTTCACACCAGACATGTTTGAGGCGTCAAAATTCGCGTCTACCATGCCTTGTTGGACGCTTGAACATTTTCAGTGTACTCGCTTCATTCTTGCATAAAATTCTAGTCATTAAGACATTCACGCAGAAATTCGCGTCATGGGAGGGGCTTCTGTGACTCTGCTCGCTTCCTGTAATCATTTCACTACTAAAGGAAGTTTCTAATTGGTTAACGTGGCGCGTTTTTCAAATGTTTCAACTTGCGCGTTTCGCACAGCAACGCTCGATTCGCGCAAATGAGGCGGAATTGCGTCTACCGCATTGATAAACGCCTCATTTGCGCAGCAAGACCTCCTTACGGGCATCAACGTGTCTTTACATTGACTTAAAATTTAAATCACTCGTGCTTGACGCGTCTATGCGACTGGTGTGAACACAGCATTATATTACATAATGTAAAATGGCCATAATGTGTGCCGTTTAAGAGATTTTAGTTTGAATACTTGTAACAGCTCTTATTACATGGTATGTGATTCAGTTTGAATTCTTAAGCACTCGAGCAAACCTCTGTAGTCACATTACAACACAAAATCACAGATGAACTCACATTAAAGGGCACATATTATGCCAATTTGTACAAGACGTAATAAGTCTTGAGTGTGCCTAGAATGTGTCCGAAGTTTCAGCACAAAATACCCCACAGATGATCCGTTATACCATGTCCAAAATGCCCCTATGTGAGTGGGAGCAAAAAAGCGCTGTTTTCTTGTGTGTACCTTTAAATGTAAATGAGCTACAGCTCCTCACTCCCTTACCAACAGACACTGAGTGCTTTCGGTTAAAAATAAATCTGATTCATGTGAATAGCACTAAAATAAGATAACAAACACATTCAGAAAATTTTTTGGGTAAAATTAACCAGGCAGTAACAGGCCATGGGCCGGGCTTTGATTGTGTGACATCACATTAACAAGAGAAACTAAATAGCATGTCTAATAAGACTGCTTTGGTTTAACAAAGATTAAAAAAGAAGCAGTGGGTGGATTTGTTTCATTGTAGGGTTGTTGTGTTCACACACTGTCAACACACATTGTAAAAGTGAATTTTGCATAATATGTGCACAGTTAGTCTTATCTGTCTGTGTTGATGCTCAAGTATTTTCCTGTAGTGTATGCACAGTGACACCTAAGCTACTTTTTGAACATGCGTGTCCTTACGTGCTTTGATGTTGGTGTCTCTGTATGTTCCATTCAGAATGGCCAGCTCCATCAGCTGCATCTTCTTCAGATTATCTTCTCCCTCCGCCTAGCAAAAACAAATCAAATTGACCAATTAGAACACCACTTGTACTGACAATCATCAAAACGCATTCATAAATAGAAAATGGGGACATTTGGTATTAGCACGCTAAATGGGTTTCCAAAAATCCTTGCAGATTCCCAGCCCTAGCAAATAAATACGTCTTTCATTAATAATCACCATCTTCTGCTCTTATGCACAACACGGGCTCAAAATAGAGTCGAATATAGTAAGATAACTTTCAGAAAGAACTAAAAGTCTGACGGCAGATGGAGAAAGATGCCCAATTACTAAGAAATAGAGAAAACCAAACATAAGAAATCTCAACTCAGTGCAGCTTAAATACAAAATATGGGTAGCGAGATGGGAGAGGGAGTGAGAAAGAAAGGAAAAGCACAAACCATCTCAATTCGGATTTACACATCAAGTAACACTGAGATACACTAGAGAGCTAAAATACCTTTAACTTCTTATAGAGTTTCTGAGTAAGAACACACATCATAGGCTTTGATAGACAACATATTTGAGCATTATCTGGAAAGTAGTCCTTAAAGGACTGTAACGTTCCTCTAGGTTGGTACAAATCTACACACCCATATGACTCAAAGCTGAGGACCCAGAATAATTTCCACAATCAGAAAAATATGCACCCAAGTGAATCACTCGTCTATTCAATACAGATACAAAAACATCTTCTAGAAAGCCCAGCTTTTGTTCAGTTCGAACATTCACATGTAAGGAGCTTGTGAACAGCCAAATGAACATAATCTCGAAGCGTGTTACAATAACATCAATTCATCTTCAACCATACATTTCACTTATTCAACGCATCTACAAATTTAAACAAACCTGGGCTCAGCAATAAGGACAGCTTGATAGCCCCAAGGCCAACTTGAATGATGCTTGGGATCAAGCGTGCCGAACAAGCCCTGAAAAGTGAATCCAAAACGTATCGATTGCCCCCCCCCAGTGACTGGTCCCTGTATAGGTCATAAATCCCATGTTATTAAATGGGACTTGACACAAACTAAACAATTTAATTAACCTTCATTTATCTTTTTTCCAAAGCTGGTTTCTGTCATTTACTGTAGATTTTATCACGCTGATGTAAATTCTAGTGTTTGTTTTTTAAAATAAGTCTGTTTTTAGTTATTTAATGCTGTAAAAACGGTGGTGTCACGTCATGATTGACAGCTGTGATATTCACATTCTGCGAGAGCGGGGACTGCGCAGACTCAAGACCCAAGATGTCAGACACTGGTGGCTTCACGTTTCACCATTGGAAGAGAGCGAATGGGCGTCGTCCATCTTTTTTACAGTCTATGCTCGGAATAGTTGACACTTGACCGATCGGAAACTGAGCGCATGCGACAAGAAAGCCAGACATTTTCTTGTGTTTAAATCTCAATTAGGGATGCTTAACGATTAATCGCGATTAATCATTAGCAGAATAAAAGTTTTTGTTTACATCATATATGTTTGTGAACTGTGTATAATAACTTTGTATAAATAAATGTACACACATGCAAGTATATGTTTTAGAAATGTTTACATGTGTATATACATTTGTATATTTATGTACAATTTATATTATATATAAATATAAATACTTAGTATATACATTTTTTTTCCTTAAAATTATACATGAATGTGTTCATATTTATATATATATACACATATTTATTATACACAGTTTACACACATATGTGATGTAAACAAAAACTTTTATTCTGCTAACGATTAATCGTGATTAATTGTTTAGCATCCCTAATCTCAATGACACAATTTTTTATGTAAATATAATCTGTTATGCTTTTTTGTAGCGGGGCTAGTGAAATTTTTTTCAGGGCAAGCAAAAATCTGACTCGGCCAGTACCAGTCCTTCAAGAAAAGTATTTTTGTGATCGTTTCGGACAGAAATCATTGATCACACAGCACGTTTTCTTAAAAAAATTAATAGAATATGCAAGATATTTATGAAATTTTATGAGTTGAAATTGCGGGCCTTGCAAAAATTTCGGTAACTTGCAGAAACGGTTTGCAGTTTTTCAATGATGTTCACGTCACATAATTACGTCACTTGATAACGTTCCCATGGCAACAGGGGAAATGGCTGGTTTTGTGTGAAGTAAATGCAACATTTTTCAACTTTCTGCTAAGACATACGTGACTTTTTGCTACCAAAATGCGGAGATTATGAAATCATTCAAGCTAGGGGTGGGCGATATGACCAAAATCTTCTATCACGATAGGATTAATTTTATATCATGATAACGATATGTATCACGGTAGAGTTTTTTATGTTTTAAT
The DNA here is from genome assembly GCA_025389145.1 of Misgurnus mizolepis. Taxonomy (NCBI): domain Eukaryota; kingdom Metazoa; phylum Chordata; class Actinopteri; order Cypriniformes; family Cobitidae; genus Misgurnus; species Misgurnus mizolepis. Next base: position 14,260,980 of record JAIFKI010000023.1, read on the forward strand.
AAGGTTTAAATCTTTAATACCATAGAAATGTTCATAATTCTCACAAAAAACATATACAAGCATAGAAAGAAGATAAAAACAAACAAAACTCAAGCTCTCTGAAGATACACAGTCAATAAGAATGATAATAAATAATTATGCATGTATGTATGTATAGGCCTATATATATTTTTATTTAAGGTAGAAAAGTGATTTAATCAGGAGCAGTGAGAGATTTTTTTCTCAATCCTGTTTGATTAACATGAGTGACAGACAGGAGCAAAATTAGGTAACTTCCCCTTTAAGACCAAAGTCCGGATCCAATACACTGTTACACATGCGCTTTCTCTTTTAGCTGTTTACTTTCTCTTAAGACCTTACTGGTCGTGTTTATGATGATGCTTGCAAAGACGGGAATTTTGACGCATATGTGTATTTAAGGCCAATAAAGCGGGAAAAATGCTCACGAGCTTAATAAGCAGAGGTCGCGCGACTTGCGCGCTCCTCACAGACAGAAAGAGCAGCGGTTGCGCGACTTGTCCGCTCCTGACACACAGAAAGAACGCACGCATACAGATCTGTTGTCTGTGTTTCAATGGCTTAAAATAACTTGTTTTAAAACTGCAGTGCTTAAATACGTGTACAAACGCTACGTTTTCGTGACCACACGCACAGGAGCGTGACGTGGACACGTAACCTCGATAGAAACGATAGTCCAAAATCTCTACCGGTTGACAAATTTCTACCGGTTAATTTTGTCTACCGGTTTATCGCCCACCCCTAATTCAAGCCCTGCTTATTTTGCATGTGGAAATCTGTAATTTATACGGCGAAAGTGCGGTATATTTGAAAAAATGCTGGCTAGGGTTTTTAATAAGTATAAAAACAACCCCTTCACCCCAGTGAAAGTGAACTTTCAAACTATTATTTTGTTTAAAAGTTTTTCAAGCTTTCAAGAGTACTAGATTTGTGTTGATCTTAACTTATTGATTTTTTAAAACTTGCTTCAAGAAACAGCAAAAAGATGCATCACCTAAAAAACAATCAGCTGTTTTATAGAAGAATAAAGTATAGGTACTGGGAAAATAAAGGAGGGGTGAAAAAAAATCTGTGCCTCTTTATAATCTCTGTGGCTAGTCTGTTGACAGCATTCATGCCTATTTGTCCCTTTAAGAGAAGTGAAGCACAGCATAAACTCTCACTGACTCAAAAAGCCCCAAAACACCATAAACCATCACGCTCTCATTTCTGCTGACGCAGGACTTTGCGTGTTTGGCTCGGTCTTAAATCCAAATAACAACATCTCAGTGCCGCCCGTGAACGCCGATGGAGTCGATTTACTCTCCAACACGCTCATTTCACGAACAAGGCCTCTGTTTTATGATCATTCTGCGGGGTATTTAATGAGGTTGCAGTGCCTTTGGTCACTAGAGGTAACTTCTCACAAGTCCCAGAAGTTAGGGGTTAGTGGAGCACGGAGGGCCTGTGATGCTCCATCTCAGAGACACTGTGAAATAAAACTGGACATTTCGGTTTGAGGTCAGGATTTTTTTTAAACATCCTATTTCTATTATTGCCCGTCTCTTTATAGCCATAGGCGTTCTCAGGATGTGTGTAAATTATGTAAAGTATATTCCAGGCAAGAGAGAGAGAGAATGAGTCAGAGAGGATGTATTAACATAGCAGCAGGGTATGGTTGTAAGTCCTGTTATACAATTGTGTTTGCATACAGTTCAGTTAAGAACGAATGTGACATCTACATTATGCAACCTTTCTTCAATATGCATGCCACTCACGACTGCATTTTGAGAGCGATGTTGGTTAAATGGTTAAAGAGATAGAAAATAACAGAAGTGCATTTCCCAACACTTGTGACTCAGAAAGCTAACAGGAAATCTCAGAATTAACCAACACTAACAGACAACTTTTCCACAAATACAGGGCATGAGACATCAGGGACGACCGCTCGATAATCCTGCTCTATCCACAGGAATCAGATTCAATCAATGGCATCTATTTGTAAGGGCTGCTGAGAAAGCAACTCCCATTGGCCACGGGGTAAGACGGAGGACAGCGGGCTACATGTGACAGATCTGATCTCATCGACCGTGTTTCATACATTCTTCACAACAAAATTTTTTATAGTAGCTGAACATTTCTTTTCAACATAACAGCTAGTGTAAGCCACCACCAATATATACAGTGTCCGAGCTACATATACATCTATATCAGTCCCTCCAGAAAAGCGCAATTATGTGATCGCATGATTCAATGCATAATCAGCTAAAGACTTCATATTTATGCGAGGGTCGCATTTTTTAAATACACTGCACTTTCACCGCATAAATTGCAGATTTCTGCTCTCAAAATATGCGGGAGTTGCATGATTTCACAATCCCCAAAAAGTCATATATGTATCTTAGCAGAAAGTTGAAAAATTTAGCATTTACTTCACACATGTTGTCATGGGAATGTTAGGAAGTGACATAATTACGACACGGGATTCATGCTAAAAACAGTAGATAAAAATGTCAATGTTACACAAATATTGTATAACTGTATACAGTTACTTTCCTATCTAGTAATGCTTTAAATTTCCTAGAGTGATCAATAAACTTAAAATATACAGCACAGGTTCAAGTTCACATGAACTAAAACCCATAAATAACTTAAAGGATTGCATTTATTTGTAGGGATTTAAAAAAAAAAAGAATTCCCACTGCACCTGATTTTACTATTCATAAGATTGTGGAAGTCTAACGGTTGTATCTCCAGGCAAAAAATGCAAAAGGTTGCAGGTTTGATCCCTGAGAAAACAGCAGTCTTGCCCTTGAGCTAGACATGTAATTTGTATCCTGCAAGCCTCTTGTGATAAAGCGTCTATTAAATGACAAGTAACCATACATGTGGGTCAGGTTGGAGCGTGAGAGCTGTATTTAAAATGCCACACAGATGTTGACATGCATCGGACGCGGGCATCCATAGGGGATTACGCTGGATTTTACCAAAGCGGGCTGTGAGCACACAAAACGGGTTGGAGAGGCCGGAAAAACAAAGGACACATTAAAGCGATCAGTGATTTCTATTGGTGCAACTCACTTTAAAACCTCCAGCTGACTCGCCCTTTTTGCTCTCTCGCTCTCATTTTTCCTTCCTTGTTGCTTTCTCTCTCTCGTCTGCCAGACGATGTTTTGTTCGCCTGCTATGATCCTTTAATGCCACCCAATCGAGCCGAGAATATCTTGAAAGGATTTGGGAAGGCTGATCTGGAGGTTTAAATACTGCCGGATTTGCATCAGATTCTGAGATTTTAAGAGTCAAAGCTGATCCGCGTGCCGCCCGGGCTGTCAGCTCAGGACTGTGACCCAACCTCAACAACCTCTTAACCTTGTTGATGCCGTTAAAGAAAAACCCAGAACAAATAAATCGCAAAATCCCAATGAAAGCTGCAATCATATGACCACCTCTTGGCCGATAGACTGTGAGCGTGTTTCATAAAAGTCATTTCAAAGCACTGCTTCCCTAAAGGCCTAACAGGGGTTATGCCATAGTCAAGGTTAGCAGCTGCAAAGCGAATGCGCAAAATGAAGTTTGTTGGCCTGCACAGTCAAGGTCTCACCACTCACTGCCAAACTGCTCTATGGGTCAGGGCCAATACATTAGCAGGCAGAAAGAACAAAGCCTGATTTACCAATGCATTCTGTGTGGAAATATGTTTTGCTTGAAACATGCATGTGAAATCTAGAAAGTACTTCCCAAGCAAAAAAAATGTCCTGGAGAAGTAGCCCATTAACTTGGCTAACAGAGGTCTAAAATAAAAAAAGGAAAAAGAGGGCTAAAATGCTCTACAGGCAAACAAAATTGGGTATAATGTAGATCAATGGTTCACAACCTTTTTCACTTCAAGGCCCCCTAATTGCCCACAACAATTTTTGAAACCCCTCCACACCAAATAAAATTAACTAGAGCTTGGAATGACTAGACAGATAAATTATATTCGCTGCTTAAATGGCCGAAGAAAAATCTTGATTTTTTCTTGTTTTAGCTTATTTTAATGCTCGTTTTGTCCAAATTTTAAGTCAACTTGAGGCCCCCTGGGAAATCTGCTGAGGCCCCCCTGTGGGCCCCGGCCCCCTGGTTGGGAAACCCATATTCCAGGATAAAGATATATAAGGAGCTCAGATGCAAAAGCCGCTAAAACCAACCTCTGTCAAAAATGAGAAGTAGTCTGTAGTGAAAGACAGACAAATGTGTTATATACCAATAAAAATGACTATAAAGGTGACATTTGTAAAAATAAGGCATTTCAGTAAATCGACTACTAACCTTTTCATTGCCATAAAAATTAAATCACGGAACCTAACACAATTTTGCATCTGAATTCATATGAATATGTGCCGTGACCTGCACTAATAAAGGCCTTAATGCAATCCTGTTACGCCCTCGAAAACAGTGCCAAAAGATGAAAGAAAACTATTCCAAATACTATGGCCAATAGGAACCATGAGATTGGTTGGAGGGGATTCTCTAGACACCAGGGCTGATCCTTATGGTCCCTGCCCCTTCTAACTCTGAATGAGCGGGTAATTATCCCAGACACCATATAACGGGAGCAGGAGTGTGGAAAGCCGAAGAGGGGCGAAAACATCCCCAGAATCAGGCTAGCGCGCAAACACTGGCGTTCTCAGTCTGCAGCTATTATCCCAAAGGTAAAAGGATTAGCTGCCTGTTCAAAGAGAATGCAGTTGGACTGATGTCTGGAGGGGATCTTTTACGGGAACCGGAAGAGATTACAGTCAACTGTTTTCTGAAGAGTCATAGGCTGAACTAACCTCTGGAGGTGGGCGGCAAAATAAGAAGTTTGTTATTCATCCAGACAGCTTCTTAGAGGAAGTTGAGCTTGGGGATGGTCCAACTTTTCAAAGTTGCCAGTTGACTTTGTGCCGTTGTTTTCCAGAACAAGTGATGTGTGCGAGGAATACCTACAGAATCTTTATTCCGGATTGTCTTAAGCAGGCATCTCAAAACAACTACAAAGGGATGTCACACCTACTGACTGTTGTTGCCTAACTATTTCACTACACAGGTGGTCTGTCTCACTCAACAAACAGCTTAAATCCCTACATCCCTTCCTGATTCCCAGTCACTTATTGCAACTGCCCGTTTTGGCAAGAAATAGAAACAAGAGTACCATGCAAACAATTGGTATACTAAAACTTTGCTTCGGGGCTCGCTGTATAAAGAATGGGTTCAAGTGCAGCTTCAGCGAGTAAACAATTGACAGTTACATAGACAGACTGTTCAGCCTCCGTTTTCTAATTTTATTAGTCATTTATTTTTTTTGGGTAAAACCCAGAAAATGCTTGCCATGGAAAACTCTGTTCACCACGCTTGCATGCATTTCCAGAGAAAAAGTATAGAGCAGAACAATGGCAGTTTATTAGTAGGAGAAGCAGCTTACTGGTAATGGTCAAAGACATGTATGTTTTCCCACTAACTATCAACAATAATATTAAACATGTTCAATGACATTGGAAAATCGCTGAAGCTGCAATAGCCCTGCGGTCACAGGTACAGAGTTTAACATTCAGCTGCAAGATTCACAATCATTTAAGAATATAAAGAAAATGCCAGCTTTAGATCAGCGTACCTCCTTCATTTAACTGCCCTGATCCCCATTACACATCACCATAGAGCCCTCAAATGATTGCAATTTTCTATTACAGATTTACTCTCCATTGCTACATCTTTTCGGCATACCACTTTTCCAGATTTCCAATATGGAGTGTAGGAGTCGTAGAGATTGGAAATTGAACAAAATTCATCATCTTTTCCTATAAGGAATCATCCTTAATTTCCTGCACGCTTGAGTAAATACAATAATTTCTCCAAAAGCTCTTTTGCCAGATACAATGTTTTCAGAGAAATGTCTGCATCAAGAACCACAAAAGTTTGTAGATAAAATCCTCTAAATAATCTACATAAGCATTTCTGCATTTATGTCCCTCTTTTTTGTGGAGACAAAATGGTAAAAACGTCCTACTCGGTAATTCTGTGTCACCTTTCTAACACCCAGAGAGACAATCATTGGACTGAAGATGTAGAACGGTCACCTGAGGCTCTTACAGCACCATCTTATATACTGTAACACTTGCAGATTAAACAGAATCCAACAGAGAGAAAGCTGGTCTACAGGGAGGTTGTATGCCTGAACCCAGCTTTACCCAACAGGAGGGAACATATCCTGGGTGAAGACCACCTGCTCTACCCATGGAGAACATCTAATTGGGCATCTAAATAAACACTTTATAAGTAAGAAGCAAAAAGGTCACCCTAAATGAAATTACAAGCACAGATTGTCAATTCAACTCCATAACTTGGGGGGAAATCATAAACCCCAAGACTTATTTCTATTCCAGCTACATTATGCTATGTAAGAGTCTGATCGTTGATGAATCAGTACAGTTAACAGATTGCTGGGTGGCAGGGTCACAGTTGAAGTACATAAGAGGGGCATAGCTGATTGTGAACATTGGGCAATTTAAATCCCAGAGAGAACAACAAGTAAGAGACCGCCTGTTCACTAACCGAGATAAGTGGCATTAAACCAAACCATACAAAAGAGAGAGATGGAATCCTCTGTAAATTATGCATCACTTTCATAAAAAGATGTTCTAATGGCACCATCCAAAAAACAGGGCAGTTAAATAAAATGATCCCAATAGCATCCGTTTATCATTTTTACATTAGAAAGGCAATTAACATTACTGGGAATATTTTTCGATCATAAAACAGCTAAGTTGCCAACATGAGGCATCTAAAATACCAGATACAAAATGCACTCCATTTTTTAAGTTCACAAATAATGACAGTCTTATTTTTATGAAACACTACACAGTCGTCTTCTCTGTGGTGACACTTGTTTTGCCAGAAAAAGCTTTTGAAAACTGGAAATTAAATGACAAATCCTATTGCACGGTGTGAAGTGGATCATTTCGCACACTGCCGCTTGAATTTGTGCTTTTAAATGGCAGGTGCTCAGGTGAAAATAGGCACACAATAAATCGCAGTGTATTCTGGGTCTGCTGTTTCTATTCTGTTAAGTATGAGGAACTGCCAGTCCACTGGAGCGTTTGAAGCAGCTGCCAGCTAACACCGGATTAGCATACAGACCCCAAGAGAAGTCTTTCCTGTGGTGGTTCTGGTGGTCGATAAGCCTGAGGTGCAAACCATGGCTATAATCCAGAAAACCTAGAAACTAAGAGGACAGCTGCTTTGGGGAATAAGATAGAGAGGGTGAACATCCCATAAAGAAGTCCTGACCTTGTCTGGACACAGCAGAGAGAAATAACCCTCCAATCTTTTTTTAGATGGGCTTTTAAAACTTAAAAAGGCTACTGCATCATCACTATCATATCGGAAAATAAAAAGACTACCACATGGTCACTTTATTAGGGGGTCACTTTGGTTTTCCATAGATTTAAAACTCCACAGATGCACAAGAACAACCCAGAGATTGGGGACGGTCAATTACAAAACAAGACTTTGGTTTTTTGTCTGCATTTAAAAACACATTAAGTGTCTACAATATGTAATTTCTACAATACTACACCCCTGCTTTGTACCAAACAGCATCGATAAGAGCTGATGCCTCTACAGTTAGCAATGAGTCACGTCACCAAGCCAGTGCACTGGGCTTTTACAACCTCACGGCTGAGGATGTTCCCATTACCCATGATCCTTCACTTTAAACCCTGCAGCTGGGGCTTGAGCCTGACTGGATGCGACAGATGCACCGAAAACAGGGACACAAGAGCACTCGCAGACGGGTTACACTGACCCCGGGCAACTTGCACGCATTTCAGGAGGCTGTCGTCACAGGTGGTTGCTATCACCGCGATTCCTGTCCTTGGACGCCAATGATCTCGGCCTATGAAACTCGAGGCCCATTGAAGTGATGCGGTATACCACCAATAATGAAAGCAGCTGCACAATAAAATCGAGCTTTCTATAAAAAACAAAGCAAAAAACTAAATTACGTATTTTTTACGACGAAGGAGTGATCATGAAGTGGGTTCGTGTTCTTGCATACACAAGCAGAACCAAGCAAGCAGCCAGATGGCATTGCACTCTGGTTTGTCACTTGGGTCTGATAAGAGGAGAGTATGCATGTTCAAGAAAATGTGTTTATTGATCAAGATAAGTTGGCCACCTAGAACAGACTCGTTCAGGCAGCACTCCACAACGCACGAGGCCCGCAAGCTGACGGCAAGAATTTGGCTGATGAGGGCGTTACGCCCCACAGACCACGATGCTTGTCTTTTATTATACACCATCTGTCTCTTCTCTATCCTTTCCTCTCAGGCAAAGAACAACCAAGAGGTCTATAACCAGGTGTAGGGTGTGAAATTAACTGCTTTTCAGAATTGGGGAAAAATTAGAAATGCAAAGCATCTATGACAAGTCAGAGAGGCTTGAAACTGCACCAAACTGGGGACTCATTATGCTCAGCAAACACTACTGAATGTGATGGTTATCAGAATACACTGGATAAAAGACATGCCAGAAGAAGGAGAACGAGTGGGAGTGTGCACGAGAGAGAACGAAACACTCGAGTAGGGAACAGGGCTCCAGGCTACAGTGCAAATACTGCTAAACCAGTCACTTTGTTACAGGCAAGGACGAGCCCATTCATGGAGAGATGCTGCTAGAGTTGTATGAACACAGCTTTCTATTTCTCTTCTCTTTCACCAACTTCCCCGCCTCCTTTGTGGCCTTTTAAGATATTGGATGCATCATGGAGGACACAGGGAGCAGCTAGTTGGTTCTCTAGACGAATTCTGCCTACAAGCGCAAGCAGAGTTGAAACGAAATATTATTGGGAAAGAAGATCGTTCTTAGTAAGGAAGGAACAAAGAAAAAGGCCAGACAGCTACGATACGAGCCCACGTTAAGATCCAATATCACCAAGCTCTGGGGGCAAAATGTTACTACATATACGGTGCAATCTAGGAAATGCCTCTTTGATAAAAACAGAAAACTTATGATTCAACATGCTGTACGTGGCTAGGAGGATCCACAATGAAACTACAAGTGGTACCGTGCTGAATTTAAATCTTGGATTCGTTTTTTGTCCAGCGTCATAATATAAAACCTTTGCTCACTCCTGTCACTGACACTAAAATAACCCAGAAAAATATTTTGACACGCCGTTTTAATTAGCCGAGTTAAAGGGAATGGACACACAGTGGCCTAGATTCTTAATGAGGTGTCATAGGTGTGAAGTTCCATTTCCCATCATTCCCCAGTGCAGGAATACCAACAGGGAACTCAAGAGTGCTTTCGTAGAAATGGCTTACAATTCACAAGTGGACATTTAGGGTAAATGTCAGGCTCACATATTCCCAGAAGGCCTTTTACTGAGAATGTAAGGACAACAGGATTAACACAGACCTCAGATATCAACGCAGCTATTGTCATTCGTTAATCACGAAATGGCTGCTGTCTCTCTCTCCTTCTCCCTCATATATAAACCCTAGGAAAAATGTCACCTTGTAGCACAGCATCTCTCCTGGCAACATCTAAACTACAAATGACATCTTTTAAACATCTAAATGCACAACACCTATCATGGGTGTCAGCTCTAGTGGGTTTAGCACCCCTAATGAGAAAACTGATTTGCCAGGTTTTTAACACATCTGAGAGGCTAATTACCTCGTAGGAAGAAAATCGTACCAGTGTTTTTTTCTTTCTTATCAACTCCAAATGAGTGAGTGTATAAACCGTAAATTGAATCAACAGGGATCTGATACGTAGTCTCCCTGGACTACAGACGTCATTGTTTACAGGCGTCTGAGCTTGTCATCGAATCTGTAGGAGATTAGAGGTTTCATGTTGGTATAATTTGTGATACGGTGCTGAATGGTGCAGAAGCTTACTTAGTCTTGGAAATACTGGGCTGGATTTTGAGGATTTCACCAAAGGTCAACAATGCATAATCTTGCCTTAAGTTGAAGGTTTTCAATTTGGCAAAAAAAATTCCACTTCTAAAAAAATCCACCATAAGACGCAGTAAACAATTGCAAAACTGGGATATACGAGTTGTGTTCAGGTCCAAGTACTCACAAGGAACAAGGTTTCGCACGTCTTTACTCAATTACGTCAATTCTTTTGTGCAGTTAAAGGGTCAAGTACACAAAGTCAAAACGTGGCATTTAGCAGATTCTGCCGACAAACCAGTATTTCTGAATGACGTAAGGCTGGGATAAGGCAGATTCGAAGCGAAGGTATTTGATAAACATAACACCACATACAGCAAAGCACAGATGACATCATGTTTACTCCAGACAGCGCAAGCTAGCACGAAGGTAAAGCTAATCTTTTACATTATAGCGATGATGCTAGTAGTGACGATTCTCTCAGACCAAACATTGATTTCAAGTGTTTTTGCGTCACGTTTTGGTATCAGCCCGGCTCGCTTGGAACCCAAACCGAGGTGGTCAACTGCACCCAGTGGAAAAGCCTCCAAAAGTAAGCTGACCCAGCCCAAACCGTGGGCTACTATGCAATGGAAAAGCGCCATATGTGATTCGATATATTCTGGTGCCCTTATCAGCATTATCATGACGACATATCCACAGTGATCAGCTTTCTCCAGGTATTACATATACGTATTAAATCCTTACCCCGTTTCCACTCACTACTACCATTATTACCGGCTCGCCTTCAACTTAATTCTCTCCCTTACTATATCTCCCTCACTGGGAGTTGAAAAGTTCACAGGGCCTTTGAGTCGAAACCCTCAATCACCCCCCTCTAACCCCAGCCTCCGTGTATGTGTGCCGTTCATGCACTCTCGCCGACTCCGATGATCATTCAAATGCTGTGTGTAGAACTGATTCTTTGAGCAAGGCTGAAAATTTCAATTTGGGCACTGCGAGCGGGAACCGTTCGGCTGTGGCAACTCTTGATAGCCCGAGTCAGGATTACAGATTCATGCCGTAATGTGCTAGCTGCCTCTCAAGGTAGGCAAAAATCAATATCGCAGATGTTTATAAAGCAGAGAGTCTCTCAGAAGCTTCTGCCCCCTTCTTCCCCCTGCCCTAACCAATCAAATCCTTTTTCACAATGACAAAACGAAGAGAGCCGTAGGGGAACAGACTGTGACCCCGTCTGTTTTATGATGTATTTAATAAGACAATTTCATGCCTCCAAATGAGCCGCCGATATCCTTCATTAAGACTGCACGGGTTGAGAGATGGACGGTTTGTCGTTTAATCCACTTTAGCTTGGCTTGATAAAGGGCATTAGAGTCAATCTTCCACATGCAGAAGCAGCAGGGATATGACATGCTTGAGAAAAATGTTATCTGAATGAAAAACTAACATTAAACACTTATGCCATTACAACTAATCAAAGTGAGAGGATTCGAGTACCGTAAACTAATGCTGAGCAACACACACAAGCTGCAAAATCGTTCAGATCTATGCACCTATAAATGCATAGACAGTACAAAAACAAGCTCCTTAACAGCAAGCATGTATGAGGGATATACACTTTGATCTCAAGGGTACATACGGTCGAATTTAAGAGTTTAGAGAGAGCATGTAGCCATTTACTCATCTTCCACCCCCATACACACGGTTAGAAATGACTCACACATATTCAGTCAGTCGTGTGTTTGTTTTCTTTCTGACTAGTGCTCGTGTATACCCATGAGCATGTGCATGTAAGGTTTAAGGCCTCTCAGCTCAACATTAAAAGAGACTAATCCCTAAACAAGAGACGAAATGTAGGGTTTACTGCACTATTGTGCCCTAAAGATAGCGATGACAACAACAACAACAAAAAACATACAAAAAAGCGAGCAAGGAAGAAAAAAGCAGAGCCTGAGAGCAGTCAAAAAACTCCAAGGACTTTATGTCCCTCTCTAAAATGAAGCAAGATGCACATGACTGGGTGGAGCGGCTTGTTCTGGCAAGGTTTTAGCGGGTCGAAGACTCTCCACTATGTTGCCTGATAGGGAACAGGCACTTGCAGCTGTCCGCCCATTCTGTTCACGGCAGGCACTGCTGCCCGGAGCCACCGACCCTGACTTCATTGGCTCCAGCCCTTATGGCAACCAACGGAGGCCGGCAGGGAGCGAAGATAGCAAGGAGGAATGGGGCGGAAATATGTGGGAAGGAGGTTGGGGAGCGCCATTTGTTCTCTGCTGGGAGCTTGAGATAAAAATATCAAAATCCAACAGTAGCCAGACTACAGGTCACGGATGGGATTAAAACTCTGCCCATATGCACAAAGGCGCCCTTCTGGGACACACCCAGAAGAGGAAGCAAGAGGCGCCAACAACTGTTGCGTTTAAATCAAAATCTCACGACTTTGCAAAGCACTAGGGCAAAAAAGTTATACACTATCACAAGCATGGTTAGGATTAGGAAATACAAACGTGCGGCTGTAACTTACTGCAGGCACCAGTAGCTTTTTGACCTCTTCGACGGCTCTTCTCATCTTGATCTCCGCACGTGTCTGTGTGTCCTCGACTGTGATCAGTACATGCAATTCTTCATTTAGATGCTCCCAGTTCGGTTTCCCTCTGTTCTGCTCTTCCTGAGAAAGAAAGAGGAACAGATGTCAGTGGTTGTGATGGGATATTAAACTTTGAGTCAGTGCGAGAGATAGAGTGACACATTTTCTTGCTGTAAATGACAGTCGGGGTTTCAGTATAGCCCTCGCAAAAAGTCAAGCCGGTTTTTTAACAACAGCTATTACGCTACAGCACATTAACAAAGTCAAGAGGGAGATATTTACCACAACATTTATAAATAGTCAGCTAGTGGCCGCATGCATTCACCAATGCAATAAGTGTCAAATTCTGGTAACTAGTACTCCTGCTTCTATTTGTAAATGTGGTTAGATGTTAACAGATATTGATTTTTTTTTCATAAATTAGATTCTAAAAATCAAAACTCAATATTAACTTAAGTAAAACAGAAGTCAACTAAAATTAGTGTTAATTTTATGATTTCGTACAAATAATCCTATTAAACATGCCAAAATATTGGTAAGTTGCATTAAACATAAATGCATTAAAATAAAGTGATCTAAAATGTGTTATATACTTTCTGCATCTATCATCAAAGTATTTATTAGTAATACAGTGTATTACTTAGTAGAAATGTGAATATTTGGTTAGCATGTTGATTTACGTTATGTGCCCCTAAGTTTTCTCATTGCGCCCCTAAAATTTTCAGTTGGGGCCACTATGCTCCTAGTGAAAAAAGTTAGTCTGGAGCCCTGTAACCGTTTCGGAAATGCTAATTAGGGCTGTAAAGATTTATCGTCCAAATGCGAATTTGAATGAATTACGGTGAAATGCCGCCATACCCAAATGCCAGAGGGCGCTCTCGTGCAGAAACTCCAATTGTGCCACAGAAGAAGCAGCATTACGGACGCTATTCCAGGAAATGTCTAGAAGGATATTTATATCGCCGTTCTTCAGATTGTTTCAGGTATTCTCATGATAATAGAGAATATTTTGAATGATTTTATTTAACGAGTGTTCCTTTTTTAAATGCACGTTATAAACAACTCCGACTCATAATGATTTTAGATTAATAAGGACTTCTTACTGACCAAAACGCCATAGTACACGCACAAGCTGTGCATGAAACACAGAATCGCAGCCTTGCGATGCAGAATCGATTATAGACAGATCTTTTTAATGGGACACGAGATTTATCGTTACAGCTTTAACGCTAATAGCTAACGCTAAAGCTAACGGTGCAAGGGAAACTCATCTCTTGAAAACGCGCTGCCGTATGTCCACTGTTTGTCAGTATAAACTTCAGACTAATAAAACGTCCACGTGTCTCATATGCCTTGCTGCATTTTCGATGGGTTGCACAAGTATTAATAACTTTAAAACGAGAAACTTAATATAGCATTTTCACTTAATTGCGTCTACACATTTTTTGTGCTTTTGTATTTAAAACCTTACATTGTGTACAGTGTGCATGATGCAATTTTCAGCATGCGCCTAATGGAGAATGTAATATGCAGCCCAGGAGGTGTATTGCATGTCCTAACAATCCACGTTCAAACGTGTTAACACTCATGCATGTGAAGTCCGAAAATATTAAAATTCGAAGCAGAATGGGCGAGACAATGAGGTTCTTTGAATGCAATTCTCTTGGTGATCGTTTAAAATGGCCTGCAGTTGGTGTGCATGACCACTTGATTGGCCTGGGTTAACAGTGGTCTCCGAAGAAAGCCATTATGCTCGAGTCGAGCTGTCTGAACGGTCGGAGGTGCTAAACTGAACAAAAATGCGTTACGCTCTTGAGGGTGGGCCATTTTCAAAGCCAACAATTACCAACCACCCAAGCTTTCAGCGCCTCTCAGCAGCCTGACAGTTCATCCTGCTCTGCATAGATGAAGCACTTCTGAACCAGCTGGATGAAAGGTACAAAGAATATTCAACAGAGCCCATTGTGTAAAAAGAAATTAATATCCAACGATTGAAGAGGTGAGAAAAAAGTCTGCATTGAACACTTGCACCATTTTGAACATGTCCAAAAGGATGAATCATCTTTTAAGGATGTTTAAGGAAAATGCTTAAAGGTTTGAGAAAGCTTTCCTTATAATTTTAGTTTCAAATAGATGTTTGATTTACAGGGTGAAATGAGATTTTCTGGGACATGGGCGTATAACTAGGCAAAATTAGGGCTGCACAAAATATTTAAAATTACAGAAATATTGCAATTGTGCACATCACAATATACATAAAAAATAAAAACAAATAAATAAAAATCACTCACTATTGTGATAACGCATCAAAAAGGAAAGGATGGTCAAAGTTATAAGTAGATGCAGATAATATAATATCTGGCAAGCCAAAGTTAGTTGGGATATGCTTGTGCATGTAATTGTGCATGACAGCAGTATTTTTTTTGTTTTCATTGTTAAAATGTCTGATTTATTTTATGCAATATCAAAACATGGTTGTTAACTTTCACCAGTTGTTGTGATGTTTTCTATTCCCTGAAATAGGAAACAAATGTTGCGTATAATTTTTTTTTTTAATCACATATTGAATATTGTATAATATAGCATGCTAAAATCACATAACCCTACATAAAAAGAAAAGATCAGCAAAAAACAAAACTAAAAAACATTTCAGCATTTGCTTGACCCCGAATGCCTCATGTCCCCCATGATGCTCGCAGATGATTTCTTGGTTGGAAACTTTAATTACCAAGCCTGTATCACAAGCAAGCAAAGCATGGTGGATTTTAGCAGAGAGGAGGAAAAGTGTCCACGTAACAGGCCTTGCTAAAACACAAACCAACACCCAGTCGAGTGTCTGATGTCACATCCCACAAGCATGAACACTGTTGCCATGGCAATAATCACACAAATACAAGCATTTACAGGACACTTTACGAATTTAAACGGGCAACTTCCTGTCCAGCGGCCAATCAGAATCTTGTAGTTGTGAATCACATAATCACTTACAGTTCATTAATTTATATTTATGCAGATTCAACCTCCTACAAGAATTATGACTGGAAAAACAAGACAATTTTTTATATTGTATAAATTTGCTTTCTTTTTATAACACCATGCCAGATTCGATGTTCATAACAAGAGAGTCACCTTTTATAAAGATCACTTGCAATGATGTTGTCTGTCTGGTGAGCTGATAATAATCCATACCAACAGAAATCTTTAATTCTCAAGGTGAACGAAAGCAGTAAAGGCTGTGCAAACCATGTAAGGACAGAGACCTTACGCTCCGAGCAAAGCAAAGTCACAGACTGTAAACAAACACATTCACACTCTCGTGCCTATTTGGGAGCAAGGTCATGGCATGTCCTTCAAGGCTGGGTGAGGGGTACGGAGCACAAGCAGGGACACCACAAAATCTTTTTAAGTGGGCAATATTCTGTTTACTGACATGTGAAACCAGCACCATGCGACACAAATATAATGTGTGAAGTGTGATGTCAAGATCTATAAAAGAAGCAAAAATGGCGTGCGAGAGTGAGAACCCCAAAACAGCCTGTCAGCAAATGTGAACCGGTCTGTACACCTTCGGCATCTGAAGCATGAAGCCCGACCACATGGTTGATGGCAGGGGTCTACAAGCAAGTGTTACCACAATGGATAAAACAATCTAAAGGGCTACTTCTTTGATATAGTCTACTCAAAACATTTTATTTTATTTTACTTTTACATAGGTTTATCATGTTTAAAATGTAAACATGCACAAAAGAAGCCAAGCTGATATAAAATTGTAATAAATAACTATTAAAACCAAGGCTATTAATAGAATGCGTTTTGGCGGGCAACCTATTGGAGACCACTGGTTTATGGAGTGTGTTTAATTTATAATCGAGGGCCATTTTGCACTGAATAAGCACCACACTAACAGTAACACAACAAGCCAAGATTTGCAAAACAAAAGTTTTACCATTAATCAAATGAGGCTTAATCTCAAAGCTACAGTCTCCAATGCCTGTAGGCCCGCCTGCTTCGACTCCATTGCAGAGGGTCGCTGGCAGTCAGCCTGGAAATAATCCTACCAGCCTATAAATACTGTTCATATCAACCAGAGCAGACTAAACCCAGGCAGCAGTCTTAAACAGCTGTCCTGGGTGGAGTAGTTTACAAGCACCTGTTTCTCAGGAATGGAAAACTGACTAGAAAAAAACTCACAGTAACAGGGGCAGGATAAGGTGTTCACTGTCACTGTCTAAAATCTTAGCAACTTGTTCCAGGGTCACATATAAGAGCTCATCTGAAAATCGCCTTGAGTTCGACATGTCGAAAGCAAGTGTGGTTTGACAGACCAAGAAACCATCACATTGGGTGTACAGATCAGACATCAATGCATGAGTTGCTAAGTAAGAAATTCAGATTAATGCAAACACCCAAATGCCTGATGTTTAAAAGAAGCAACCAAACCCGTGACAAAGACCACAAGGGTCCTAAATAACCTTGACCTGAAACTTACCCTGCGCTCGAAATCACATACTGTGACAGTATGTACTGAATTAGATGAAGGACATCCTCATCGACCGTTATATCAGTGCATACAATATAGTACGAGTACGAGTTGTGTGAATGAAACTTGGATGATGATGATAAACATGCACAATTTAACCACAAGGAACAACTGTTTTCCATATGTATTTACATTTGAATAGAGCCGCCTCATCACTTTCCGGACATGACGAAAACATCACGGGATAGAAGTGTCAATCAAATGCAAACTTTAAAATCTTGTTAAATGTAGCAGATTTTTTTGGGCACAGCGCCAGTTTAGGCACTCTAAATGCTAAACATTCAAGTACATTTTATAGTATATACATTCAAGTACAATATTCCATAATAAACGTTAGGGCTGCAACTAACGATTATTTTAATAATCGATTAATCTATCAATTAATCTATCGATTATTATTTTCGATTAAATGATGAATCGGATAATAAAAAGCATTCATTTCCAACCCTCCATTCAATAACAGAACTAAAATCTTCAGAAAGTGCGCAAACATGTTGTTTCTTGAACATCCCTGAGCTGTTAAAGTAATAATAAAATAAAATAAAAATGGACTAACACAAAAAACATACACGTGTATGCTTTATATCTGCCATATGTAGACTTTTTAAAAATGAAGTGCACCTGAGCTGCCAGAATAATAAATTATTTAAAAAAGAAAGAATAGAAATCCAAAGCAAAAAAAAAAAAATGGGGTACTGCCAATGGGGAAAGAAAAATAATCTTAACGATATAATCTCAAACAGAAACAAGATTTTTATAACCCCATTGGCTGATAATTTTGCTTGTTTTTTTAGCAAACAATCACTTAATTTTGAAGGGGTTTTTTTTTTAGAAAACAAAAAATTTCTCATGCCATTTTTCTTGTTTAGTAAATGTATCTTAATCTGCATTGCAAACTTGTGTGACAGCTGTCATTAGAAGCGCTAGTGCAGTGCCCATGGATAATTGTTTTTAGTAATTGTTTATTAATTGGTTTGGTGTGTTTGAGTGCTCACACTTAGAATTCTATGCAAAGTAAGTCAATTTTTACGTCTTTTAGTTGTAAACCGCATAAAAGCGCTAATTTTAGAAAAAACTTTTACGGGCTTTAAGACCATGGGGAATCCCTGGCAGCGGTGGACTTGCGCTTGAATGACATATTCGGAAACAATAGAGAACACAGTGCGCGAGAGAGACCACGTGTGTTAGCTCCGCGTGAAACTCAACTGTGTGTCGCGCGACAACGAAACAATTATGAAATTCGTTGCCAACGCTTTCACTAAACGATTTGTATTGATCCGTATTTGCAGCCCTAAAAAAAACATACGAAACAAGTTTAAAGAAACAAAGAAATTAAACTCACTTTTGGCAAGAACAAAGAGTCCCAGCTAGAAAACAATATAGCTATGGAAAGCCAATTGTGTGGCTCTGAAGAGGTTGTGTGATGTTGTGGTGAGGGTGGCCGTCTGTTACATTTGATCTGCGCTGTGGTTTCTGAGAGCCCTCAATTTGAACAGTGTTTGATCAGAGGAAGAGGCTACACAGTGGGACAGGTTATTATCCAGAGTTTGTCTGTCCTGTCCTCTCCCATTACATCCGACTGAGCTCGGCGCACACACACAGCAAGCGCGAGGACGTAGCGTCTCTGGAGGATGTGTGATTCGGTGTGCATGCAGCTATTGAGAGGGTAAACGGGGTTAAACCACCGTTGGGGAGCTGCTAAATAAAATGTCTGTCTGATTTAAGGCTAACGAAGGGTTTTCTCCCGAGACGGGTCTTCTAGTGATCCATGATGTTACCTTTGAGAGCGAACACTATATAACGCTGTACCGGGCGATAACAATATAAGCTACGCAATCACTCTGAACTACCTTGTGCCATCCTCACAAATGAGCTAAACAAACCTTGTTGTGATTCAATAGACTCCTACTTCAGCTTTTCTCTGAATAAAGGTCACTTTTCCCATTGCCTCAATTTTTCTGTCTCCATTGCTCTGGGTCCCCAGAGGCTTCAGCAAACTAAATTATTGAGCGCACAAAAACAGCTCTGCTAATGGACGCTAAATAAACAACCACCTCAGTTCAGGCCTGTCTTGCTATAGAATCGTCTAACTTCGCTAACAGTCTTGGTTTATTTGTGTATGTCTCTCCTGAGACAAACAGGATGACACTGACAGGATAACAGCTCATCCATGTTTATTCTGTTTTTAATAAACCAAGTAACCGGTCTAAATGACTAATACCTCTGCTGGGCGATACACAAACTGAAAAGGTTTAAAATTTGCTGAGTTCAAATCACAGGCCAGATTAGCAGGAGGTTAAAAGGTCTGCGTGGGTGGTTAAAAAAATTCGAAAAAAAATCTGCATGGTTACGAATTACACAATGCGTTAATTCTTTCAATTTTGCAGCTTGCTGTACGGGGTAGTTACACGTGCAAATGTCGCCTTGACCCTTGAGTTAGGCTCCCTGGAGCTGACAGGGCAGTACTGTAATGTCCCTGAGCTACATACCCGTCACCTGGAGCTATAATTTCCCATCATTCAGGGTTTAGTTGCTCCTTAGCTGGTCACCCAGCAGGTCTCTTCTCAGAGTATAAAAGATATCAGTCCTTTTCTTTCTCCTGGTGTGTCTACCATGTGCTTTTATAGGCTGTGACACCTACACCACTATGGGCAGGACTGAAATAGACGTGGGCCTAAGCCATAGCCCTGCCAGCCAAAACTAGGGGTGTAAGAAAATACGGATACAAGGGAGTACCATGATATTTTGTTTGGCAATGCTGTACCGATTCTCAAAAATGCAATATCAATATTTTTTTAAATATAAAACAAGATTTATTGCAGTTGTTTTACTTGGAGTCCAAACCCAATCCCACCCACTAAATAGCATTCTTCTCAACTCTGCACATAAGCAGTGACAGTTCTAACATAGGGGCGCACTGCAAAATGTTTTGCTAAGGTTTGCATATGGTGGTGTATTCAATTACAGCTTTACGGAAATTATATCCTATTATATGCATAAAAGAGGAAATAGCCCAATATATCGCCTCATTTACAACACAGCAATGTTTTTTAAAACATATTGCATAGCAACAACTGTATTGTGATATGTATCGTACCACGAGAATCATGCCAATACACAAGCACTAGCAAAAACACTGTGAGCGTTCGTTTAAAAGTAAAAAAAGACACTTGATGTAGCAAAAGTAGACTGGCTCATTAAGGGCAACCAGGAAGTCTCACCTTCTTTCTGTCTCTCATGGAGCTTCGGCCTCTCACCATGATCTTGCAGCCCGTTTCGGCTTCCAGCTGCTTTGCTGTAAGTCCACGAGGTCCAAGAATCCTTCCCACAAAATTATACTGAAAAGAGAAAAAAGACAGATATTAGATTTAGAAGCTTGAAAGTCGAGCTCTTTCCCTAAAATAAACTCATACGTAATTTTCCCGTAATGTCATTCCAAACACAAATGTTGATCTTTTAAATGTGATGAGATCATAAGCCACATCTGTGTCCTTTTAGCTTTTGGGAAAAGAACAAACAATTGAAGATTCTGCTATAAAGAAAAAAATCAGACGGGTTTGGAATGGTATTAGGGTGAGTATACTGTGACTATTTTCATTTAAGGCAAACTATTCTGTTAAGTAGCGTTTGCCAAAAGTTCTGTCTCTGTAGCCATTACACACACACAAAAAATAATTGCAGGTACATTTGGTGTCAAGACAGGAAATGTAAACTGCCATCTCGTTTGAGGTGTGGATTGCCTATAACAAATTCTGAGTTTTCTGAAAGTTTCTGCCCTTTGCAGTACTTGCAAAACATTAGGTTCTCCTCAATAATGCACCACGGGAACGTTTTCTGCTTTTACGGATTAAAATGGTATTTATATTCAGAGTAATTCTGTGCTTGCGCCTCACCACCACGCACATTTGCACATATGCTCCAATATACAGCTGCACAATATTTAGTTTTTGCACCGACATCGCACTGTGCGTCTCTGCAATAGTTACATCGCAGGACATTCAGAACATTTCTAAAGGAAAACTATTCCGAATGCCTTTTCCAGTATTACACCACGCCAGTAAGTACGCACGCACGCACGCACGCCGGTAAGTACGCACGCACGCACGCCGGTAAGTACGCACGCACGCACGCACGCACGCCGGTAAGTACGCACGCACGCACGCCGGTAAGTACGCACGCACGCCTGTAAGTACGCACGCACGTCGGTAAGTATGCACGCACGCCAGTAAGTACGCACGCACGCCGGTAAGTACGCACGCACGCACGACATTTAATCAGCCTCAAAAGTCGTGCGCACAAAAACTTTGCGCGAGCGAGAGATACGAGCACACAGAACACTATTTGCATGCGGAAAAGTGTCTTTGCAAGCGCGCAGAACACAATTCCCATGCAAAAAAAAGCGTCCTCGCGAGGGCGCACCTACGCTCAGCGTGCACAGATGCAGTCAAGCTTGGATGAGCGCTCGTTCGACTCTCTCTATGCTCTCACAGCTGCACTACACGCGCTCGCTTTTTTCACATCGGGCAAGCATTTTTCAGTTTGCACGCATACATTTTTAGTCACAAGTGAAATGCTCGCACTGTCGAGCCTTGATGAGTGTCAACACTGTTATTCTACCTAATAATCATTATTATCAGCTATAAAAATAAACTTTTACAGAAAATATTTTGTTATGGTCTGTAACATCTTGACCCATGACAACAACCAAATTTATACAATAATTAAAAATATTAGCATTTGAAAAAATGAGAATATTTTTTGACTTTAGACATTTCATGCACACACACACACAGACACATGACAAATTACTCTGTGGCATCAATAAAAGAAGGAAGAGCGATGTTGTAAGCCACATAAATCTTAAAGAACTTGGCGTGGAATGATTTTGGGAACAAAAGGCACAAACATAAATTAAATTAGCTGCACTATATGACTCCTTGGAGCTTTGACCTCATGTGTAATTGTGTATTTCAAAAGTGCAAAAAACACAAAAGATCCCCCCCTCCCGTTCTAATCATTCAATTAGTTCCAGTGTAGCTTTCTGACCAGTACACGTCAACCTTATTTTGAAACACTTGCTCTAATGCAATCCAAAAAACCTCAAGTGAACAAGCAGCTAATAACTCTTCCTTCTCCAGCAGCAGGTTATGAGCCAATCAAAAACTGAGACAGAAACACGAGATCTCCAAAACACTGGCAAGCTCATGTTTGCCAAACAGAATGCTAAGCAGCACTGCAAAGCCTCTTTTTGTGCATTTCCATCTCTTCATTTTTTTATTTCCTTTATAATTCTTTTTCGGTTATCGCACTCTGAGGCATTGAAGGAGGAAAGCCGGCTGAATTTAATGTAAATAAGAAATAAAACAACGGGGGAGAATTAAGGGGGGTCTTATCGTGGCCCTCGTCCCTGGACTCTGTGCTTTGGGGCTTTGCCTGAGAGCGCGCATTATTTACTTTCATAATCCTCCCAGCTGTAGCCCGCCTCTGAGAGCACATATCCAAGTAAAATGCTAAAAACAATCCTTCACTCCTTTTTATATCAGTTCATTTCTCTGAACCCGGGTAAAGGGAGGGAGAGAGAGAACACCAATGGGATATTGGTCAGTTTAAAGCTTGCCTCGATGCAATACACAAACATCATCGAAACTTCATCCATCGCTCTCTTTTCAGGAGCACACCTGCTCGATCGCTCTCTCTGTGAGAGATGAGAGAGGATTCTCCTCTGTATGCGTGTTGATGTTGATTGGACATGGCAGAGAGCAGTGGCCTGATGCGATGGGGGAAATTGCTCACTTTGAATACTGGAACCAGACAGTAATTACAGCCTGAGGAGACGCTACCATTTCACTTCCTGTAAAGAAAGGGATGCGCAAGAAAAATGATACGAGAGGGAGAGAATCAGAGAGCAATCCTGCCGTTTTTAAATGGATGAATAAGAGAAATGTCTTCTCTGTAATGTGGGACACAGGTGGTCTTTGTCTTTGCGAGAAACCCTCGACCACAAACGTTGGAAAATTCCACACAGCCACCACGTAAACGTCAGCCACATGAAAACAAAGCTTTGGGTGCGTGTTAAACACACAGACCACATATGAGCTCATTATAGGATCTCACCCATATGGCAAATGTAATAAAATTAAGATGCACACCAGACGGACGAAAACCAGAAATAAAAATATCATTAACATTCATAATAACATTTGACAATCAACCTGTGCATTAGGAGGGATCGCTTTTTATGCCGTTTACTTCGCTCACATCATTCTAGCCAGTTTAGTTACTTTTAGTGCTGTGACGGATCGTAGTTGATCCGTGTTTCACGACCCACGGTTCGCCTCGCATGCGATTCGTGGATAAATACGCAAATTAAAATGGGGAAAGTTTATAATTTGCACACGTTTCAAAAGCTTGTGATTTTAAACAATTTAAATGCAAAAGGTGATAAAGTGAGCAGTTTTCTGTACGCACAGACGCACATGTGGCTGAACGTGTCCGGTCCAGCTCCAGTCAGACGTGATCATCCCTATGTCCTTCGAAGATCAGAACTCTTGATATGTAAACCTTAGAGAGAGTTGCGCTGCTATGTCTCATACTGTAGTCGATTAAAATACATTTAATAAATAGAGCAATGAAAAACAACAACGTTTTCATGTGGAGTGTTTGCAACTCGCCCTCCGTCTCTGTGTGCGCCCATTTAATTGCACTCAAAAGTGCATACACGGAGAGACGCGTTTCAAAAAGCAAGTGAACTTCTTGACAAAGGCAAATACAAACAAAATGATCTCCACAGCATTTTTTTCTAATAAAAATATTTGTTAATGTCTTAAGTATATGTATAGATTAGGCAGAAACCAGTCCGTGCCCATCTTACAGAGACAGTAACCTCAACTAACCCACTTAATGTTATTCAAACAGCTCAAGACAAAGAGAAAAATCACTTCTGTAGCTCTAAAAAAAATAATAAATATATTTAATTCATACAGTAAAGATTTCTGTACCTAATGCTAATTTTAGACATTACTTAATGTGCAACTTTTTTCTTTTTAAAATGTTTGTAAATTCTTAATTGGTTTTTAGATTTTTCCCACTCATTTATCGGCTGATCCGAAAAATTATCCGATCCGTGTCTCAAAACTGTACTTTATTATTATCCCTCTTTATTCTGCCTCAGGACCACTTTGTTTTTGGTGGGGAACATGTGCAACAGGAGAGTTCAAGCACTGACACCCTGTTGGTGGAAAATAGGTTGTTAAAAGGTCTTGTTTATCAATCTTATTTATTCAAAAATATAAATAAAAACAATGCTCAGAAATCACTCTGGTGCTCTGAATAAGTAGACAAATAAAAGTGGGTTGAAAATCAATATTTACGCTGTCGTCACGTCACAGTGATCATGGTCATATATCTGCTTAACTGAACAATCCATAAGCCCTGTACGGGGCGCATGTGCGTGTATATGTGAAAGTGCGGGTGTTAAACTGTAGGGATGTACAACAGGAAAAACCTAAATGCGAGCAAGCCGAGAGTTGAGCAGTTCAGGGACGCAGCCAAGAGACCTGACAGAGACAAATGAGCAATAACGCAACATTATACCTCCTGCCAGCCCCCTTCCTGCTCCTTCTCGTCCAATCACAATCACTCCACCCCGCATTTAAGGTCACGACCCTTTACTGCTGAACATTTACACCTATCAGAACTGGCAGCACTTTAAACGCACGTCTGTGCCGACGAAGAGGAAAGAAAAAGTTGAGACTATCAAAGAGGCTGTCATCAGGGACAAGAAAAGATTGACGTGAAACATTAAGTAAGGAAGGATAGAGGTCAAACTGCCACTTTAATTTAATGACGTGGAAAGGTCAGAGTTCAAAAGCTTTGGTCTAGAAGATCAAACGCATTTAGAGTTAAACATCTCCGTTGCACACTTCACCATCAGCTGTGTCGTATCTTGTCTGGGGTCTTAGTTTCTAAATAAGGAAATGTCTGCACATCTATCTTCACAGCCAATCAGAACCCAACAGTCAGCATTTACACCAATCAGACTGCAGCTGTCAGCATTTATTTAAATCAAACCTGTACAAACCCAAAAAACAAAGGGTCAAAAGATCAAACTACACAAAGCACTGAATAAGCTTGCATGCATTTTCTTAAATGAGTGGTCAGCATTAAACCCAAATCTAATTTATAGCATCAGAGATGTAGCGCTGATGCTAAACGCACACACACACAAAGTTAGAGGCACTACATTAATATTAAATGGCTTTTTGTGTACCCGCGTTATCCACTGAGGGCACAGAGAGAAAGCCAATACGTGTTAAAGCTTGAATGTGCAATATTCATGCCACCAGCAGCAACAGCTTTTCCAAAAAGGTTCCTCAACTCTCTGGCATTGTTTGCAAAACTCCTTAATATCATGGCATAAACTCGCACCCGTTGGCTAAAAGTGAGCATAGCTGTCTGTGCATGTAAAATGAGAAAGAATAAAACATCACTGTTCGAAAACTTCCTCATATGGTTTCGGAGAACCTTTCTGCATGAAATGATCTGCTGAGCAAGGTTCCAGCTGAAATTGGGGGAAAAGGTAATCCAGTGATCTGGAAGAGGAAATCTGTGGAAATGCATCCAACTGCAGCCTCCCAAAGGAGTGATATGACACACACACATAGCAAAATAATCAGCTTGCCACAGTGTAAGCACATCTGTCACTGGAGTTGTGAAAAACAGCATCAGAAATCTCTCCTCTCTCTCTCCACAGATCACCTCTGTATTTTGTCCTCTGTATTTTTCAGACTGTTCTGTAAACAAGTGTCAGCACACAAACATCACCTCTGCAGCTTTCTGACTTCACCATTCAGAACCTAATTTTCTACCTTGGTCACCCTTATAAAACTCTTCCTGTCTGGTTCACTCTCACTTTTTTATTTCTTTCTCTATTGATCACATTTAGATCAATCCCTGGAAGGATAGACAGTAGGGCAATTAAAGAAAAGCTTTAAATTCACAATTGGGTGATTCTCGAGAAATTAGACTTATGAGGTGTCATGAAACATTTTGATAAAGTAAATGCAAAGTAAGCGTATCAAAATAAGAAGCATACAATTACAAACCTCTTCATGTACTATTTTGCACATGATTTAACATCATACAAAGCAACTTTGATGATTTTTCCACATTTAAGGGGAAAATTGTCATTACCGCAACGTGTCCATGACTGGATTTGGGTGCTTTGACATGGAAATATTTATAATTAAAAAAATATAAAAAGCTTCAGTGCATGTTATACTATAAACAAAGTAAAGAAACGTGGTATTTGGTGATCATTGGTAAATGTAGAGACAATAATAAGGAATATAAATGTGTCCAAGACCAATTTGATCATCCTCCGCAACAATTTTCAATCATTGTTTAAACCCTCGAGGAACTAACATTTATAAAAAAATGTTGGAAGGAACATCATTGACTGTGACACTCAAGATGGCTACCAGGTAAGCAGTTCTTATTTTTTCTCCAGATAAAAGTTGAAATTTTGTTTGACAACTTTTTAGTTCTCATTTCCGAAGTTTGTAAATGCATATATTTAATGTAATATCATGGTGCGGTAATAATAATTTTTGATAATGATAATCTACAAAAGTTAATAATTATTTAGGAAATATATTTTTTTAATCCTTTAAAAATAATGGTTATAGTAAGTTCAGACCTTAATCTTATACGTGCAAAAAATGTCTTCATGGGCTTTTTAAAAATTCTGATTCTGGAAACCTATGTGGCAAATGCCCGGTTTTCATTATTAATTTAGCACAAAATGAATCACAAGTTTTATTGATATCATTTAATTAATCTATATACTATAAACTGGAGAGAGTGACACAAAGAAAGAAAAAGAGAGAGAGAGAGAGAGAGAGAGAGAGCGAGAGAGAGCGTAAGAGACTATTGAGTGCCCTTACTAATTAACCTGTGATAGGCAAGCGTGTGGTGTGAATGTGAACCAGTTTAATCTTTCTGGATGGCTGATGATCTCAGTATGAATAACAATCGAAAACCGGTTCTAGTTTAAAACCAGATCCTTTCATGAAAATAAAATATCAGAACCAGATGTCGCATTCTTTTCTTAATGTGGATGGAACAACGTACCGAAATACTTTTCCACGGTTTCCTGCCCCGCTATTATGCCACACCACTTTACTGCTACTGAATCTAGAGCGGCCCTGCAAACCAAATAATGATTTGGCTGAATTGTGAGCTTGCAGCCTGAATTGAATGCAATGAAAAAGAAAACCTGAGTGCTACAAAATAACACAAAATAAATAGACAATTGCATTTGTTCTCGCTGGCTGCACACAACAACAGCAGCAACCGATGAAAAGCTACCAATGTGGTCTGAATCGTGAACGGATAAGTCGATGAATGGTTCTTTTTGGTAAATTGCAAATCAGTGTTGACACCATTCACAGCCACGCATTTAAAAAAATAAAAAATAAAGACGGTCACACTTCAATGGACATTTTAAATGACCTAATCTAAAAGCACATAAGATAAAAGTTGCTTAATAAAAGCTTACATAGCAAGTCCAAATTAGAGCCGTATGCCACACTCCTCACTTTGTGTGTATGTATGCGTGTGTGTGTGTAATAATTTGGAGGGCAGAAAATCCAATCTGAAACATTATGACACGAGTCCTTTGAGAACAAAGTAATTACTCTCTCTAAAGAGAATGAGAGATGGATGGATGAATGGGAAAGAGAGAGAGAAGCAGGCTGTTATCCTTAATATAAATCATCTTTTTTCATCTAGTTACCTCTCTTTCCCTCTTGTTTAATCCTTTCTAAACACCAGGAGCAAAATCAATCTTTGTAAGCTCCCAGCATTTAGTCCTGACACACCATAACAAAATATAAACAAACAAAAGCCGAAGCGGTGTGGTAAACAGGCGGTTTAACAGATGACTAGTGTTACTGTAAGACAACAGTTCCATTTACGTTTAATCATTTAACAGACGCTTTTATCCTAAACGACTTACGAATGGGAAAAAGCACCGGCAATTTATCACGCAAGAGCAAACAATATTAGCGCTCTCCCATTACCGTATTTCAAGAGTAAACCAGAGAAGATGGATTGCAGTTTTATTGTTGTCCTTTATTTATGGTTATGGATTAAGTGCTTGCTGAAGAGGTTCTCAGACGTTTCTTGAAGGTTGTGATGTCTCAGCAGATCGTGAAGAATCAAATGAGAGGAATTAGACAAAATGCGAGAGAGAGTGGGATGGGCAAAAAGCACGCTGAGCAGATCCCGACTCAAGACAAATGAGAGAATGAACCTACGTCACTCGGCCTTTCTCTAAGAGCCAAATGCAATTTGTGTTTGAATTAACACAAGCATGCTAAACAGGGCAGGGAAAACAGCGAGTAATCTCTCTGTTTCTGAGTCAGCCCTCTGCAATAGACACACACATGCATCTCGCATGCATCCCTGAAGATGCTGTTGGCTTCCCGTCTACCTGCCAAAACTGTCTGAAGAGGGATCCAATTACAGTTTCTAAAATTTATTAGCCACACAAACAACGGCTACGTTTGAAAGCCTAGTGTGCCAACTACCTAGACAGTTTTTTTGTGCATACAGGCATTAAATGTTATGAAAGCATACATTTCTCACAACATAAAAACAGGTGTCTTAACATTAGTTTAAAGTGCACATATTTCAATGCTAAAAAGTCCAAAAAAGAGATTTACGTTGGAGACGATAACTCGCGTCATCGTTTACTTTGGGGTTTGTACCTTTTGCATATTGTTAACAAGACTAATACACACACACACCAAAGGAAATGTAAAAATGTGAATCGGACAATAGGTGCTCTTTAATATTCGCTAATGACTACAAAAGCCAAGTAAGGAACCAGCTAAAGGTTTTATGATTTATCAGTGTATTCTGTTTACTACTCAAGAACAACCAGTCGACTTGTGATAAGTATTTTTTACGCATACGCGAGTGTATTTGCACAGTCGAGCGCACAGCCTTTCAAAGCACAGTTAATTTGATGCATACACATGCGCTGATGTTAAAGGCATATGCATTGCGACAAACTGCAATACCTCTCATGGCCTGAAAACTACATACTACTGTATGTTAGGGTTGCCACGGTGACAGAATTTTCCCACCGGTTAATCGGCGCGTCACAAACCCGGTGATCCCGGTTTTACCGGGTGGGAGGGTCTTATAAATGCGCATGCAGACGTGCACACTTTACTTTCACTTTTGAATTACGCAACTGTTTAAATGCAGTGCTTGCGTATGCTGCGTTAAATCGCGTATGAATTTGCATGCAATGCGAGTGGAACAGCTGGTTTAATTAAGTGCTTGAGTCAATGCGCGCAAGTAATTCTCACAGAACCCGCCAGTCCCAAGCAGAGCAACCGGCTACTTCTCAATAAAGCGCTGCTTGAATGATGGGTTTATTATTTTTCTTGATGAAAAACACAACAACAAAATGATCTCGCTTATATTAAACATCATATATGTATATTATAACAAAAAACGAGTAAGCACGCGGCTTCTGTCATCATCTGGTCAGTCAGCTCGTCTCCCAAACTCTGACAGAAATAAATGAAATCTGACACCTGTTGCTCTGTGTGACGTGATGCGCATTCAGCTCCGCTAAATTCAGTCAGCAGACACATTCAGTTGTAAGTGTTTGCTCTCTCGAACGAAACAAAATGATTTAATTACACAAAAATATCAAAACTACGGTGAAAGACGGTGGGCAAGTGATCTAACCGGTGAGAGGCTGAAGCACCGGTTATCACCGTTTCACCAACTATCGCGGCAAGCCTACTGTATGTGCATGCAAAAGTGCAATGGTGCACGTATAGCATGCATGCACTCTTCTGTGTACACTTAAAATTTAAAATTTACACATAAAAAAAAACACATTAAAATTGCATCATGCGCAACAAAAAAAAAAGGGACTATACTTTGGCCTTTACAGTTAATCCAGACTATCAAATGTATAGTTTTCCACTGATCTCTACTAGTTAGGCAGCTTACAACGTTTTAAAGCACCAAAGCTCCAAATTGCGATAATAGCACCGTTCCTTTTGCGACAATTATAGAAAAAAGCTGTGGAACACTCCCATGGAGTTCTGCAGGACAACCGACATTAAAAATGTTATGAAAAAGCATCGTAAAAATAAAAAATTTTAAACGGCACATCTGAGATCGCACACACACCAGAGCAAGAAAACATTTGCATGCACAAATGGCAATTAAAAGTGAACGTCAGGGAAATGAAATAGTGTCTTTAGAAAGCCTGAGAAAATGGTAAGCGGTGACTAGGGGACCATGTGTGCAGCGGGCGGTGGAGACTCCGATGAATCAGTAGGCCTTTCAGCAATGGTTGAAAGTCATTTGCGAGGCTAAATTAAAGTCCTCTGGCTTCAAAAGCCCCAGTAATAACCTGCAAATTAAAACTGGAGGCTTCGGTCTGATCTTTAAGTTAGCAATCCTCAATACACCCTTGCATAAATAAAAACAGAACGCAGCTTTCCATCCCCCAACAAGCCCACCCTGCTCTCTCATATGCAGGGTAATGCTGTCTGACAGGGCAGAAAATCACGATGAAAAACCTTCAATAACATTCCCAGCACTAGACAGAAGACCCATCCACCCTCAGCTCAAGGATGACTCTATTAATAGCTTGTTGCTTCAACGAGCTGATTGCAGCCAAACAGAAGCGTCGCAGACATTAAGCGAGAAACGCTGAAAGAAAACCTTAGTCTGCTGCGACCTGACCAGTCACATCAAGAAAATTCTGATTTTTGTATTTGCACAATTTTACATTTGCTGATAATAAACAAAATATGCTAAGACAAGTGGGTCTGCATACAAACGCACTTTGTACAGGTGTTTGTAAGGCACAGGAATGAAATTACATAACCAGGCCAGCTAAATAAAATCAATAAAACAAATCCCCAAGGCCACAGAGATTAAACTGAAGATATGTATCTTGTTTTTGAACACAAAGAGCAACATGGGGCTGTGTGGTATATGGAGTTTTGGTAGTATTTTTAGGAGGAAACCCTTTGAATTATTTTGATCATATGCCGTTTAAAGGGGACATATCATGAAAGTCTGACTTTTTCCATGTTTAAGTGCTATAATTGGGTCCCCGGTGCTTCTATCAACCTAGAAAATGTGAAAGATCAACCCAGTTACTTAGTTTTGGTAAACCATTCTCTGCAAGCATGTGAAAAATATTGAAATTTGGCTCCCCTAGTGATGTCAGAAGGGGTTAATACTGCACCTTCAAAATGCATTTACTACGAACAAATACACCCTTTTTGTGTTACAGAAATTTGTATTTCATATTATTCAGTACGTTACACAAACAAATAATTCAGGGTTTGTTCTGTTTACATTCATAGCTCTAATACAGTATGAATATAAACTCTGAACGAGCATCTCGAATCAAACTCGTGTACAATTCGACTTACAAATCTTATTAAAGATAGAAGAGTGATTTAGTTAAGATCAGTGAAAGATTTCATCTCAGTGCTCTTTTATAAACACGAGTGACAGACAAGAGCTAAATTAGGTTACTTCCCCTTTAAGACCAAAGTTCGGTTCTAATACTGTTACACATGCGTTTTCTCTTTTAGCCGTTTACTTTCTCTTAAGACCCTAAATGGTCGTGTTTATGAGGATACTCAAAAGACGTGAATTTTGACGCATGTGTGTATTTAAGGGTAATACAGCGGCAAAAATACTCACAAGCTCAATGAGAAGCGAATGCGCGGTTTGGACGGTCATCTTAAACAGAAACCATGCGCGCATATAGAACTGTTGTTTGCGTTTCAACGGCTTGAAAACACTTAAAGCTGTGGTGCTTAAATACATGTACAAATGTTAATCTTTTGTGACCACGTGCACAGCAACGTGATATGGGCACGTAACCTTGAATGAGAAAATACTACGAGTTAAGTGTGTGCGCTCAATCTGCAGACTGCTTAAACTTCAACTCCGACTCACTGAGGTTCTGTTAGCACCATATATATTTTTAAACTATGCTAGATGAAGTTAAAACATAGAGACACAAATATTAAGCAAAAAATTTGACTACCAAGTCAAAATGCGTTTTACTACCTTTCAAGGGCCTTAATTTTGGTAGATTCTTACTTCTACCTTTTACTACCGCGCGGACACACTGTATAAAGTGGAAATTTTAACATGGGAAAGTAAAAATTCTATATGTTATAATGGGCTAAAACTTCACATACATACTTTGGGAAAAAAACAAACATTTATTTTACAACTTAAAGTCTTGTGAAAGGTCCCTTTTAAATAAAAGTGATTGTGATCTTTCACACGAGGCTTTGTAAATATTTTTCTTTAATGATATATATGTGACCCTGGACCAAAATAGCAGTGAAAAGCTTAAATGTGGAAATTGAGATTAAATATTAATAAATAAGCTTTCCATTGATGTATGGTTTGTTAGAATAGGACAATGTTTGAAAACATTTGAAAATCTGGAATCTGAGGGTGCAAACAAATATTGAAAAAATATCACTTTTAAAGTTGTCCAAGACCTTAGCCCTGCATACATTCCTTTATTTATACATTTATGGAAGGAAATGTACAAAATATCTCCGTGGAACATAATTCTATACATTGATTTTTACCATAAAAGAAAAATCTATAGTATTACCATACAATGTATTTTTGGTTATTGCTACACATATACCCGTGCGTGTGTTTTTGGTCCAGGGTCCAATATGATATGCCAAAATTACCTAGATATGCATTTTGGTCAGTATCACCCAGCCTTACAACATCACAGCAGAAAGTAGCTCAGAAACGACAGGGGATTTAATAAGATTTTGTCCAAAAGATGAGCTAAACAGTCACTCCATTTCCAAAACTCGGGAGACGGAGACCGATACTGTGTTTAAAAATGAACAGGGTAACAACTTTAGTGTGTTCAAAGGTCAATAGAGACTTTTAGTAAAATGTTAGATGATTTGATTTGCCCGCTGATGCATGCACAAGCACAAACACGACTTGGTAAGGGAATGTGAACAGGGTCACGCTGACAAGACAAGTTATTTTTATGAAATTGATATTCTGTGTCGAAGACAGAAATCAAGACAAACTAATATCCTGCATGTGTGTTTTAGAAGAAATGGAGAGGGTCAAAGATGAGTATGAGATAAAATATATTGAGTGCATAGTGACTTTGTAGCTGAAGATATGGAAAAACAATTGCAGACACTCAGACACACACGTGACAAGGAAAGGATTGGTTTATTTAGCCATTTTTAAAGCAAAAAGCAGAAGCGGACGTTTAGTCTGGAACGAGGAGTCTGGCCTTGATGAGCCCATATGTGCCGTTTTTTACCTCACGCGTTAAGTTTTTTTTTTTAAACAAAATATCTCTGTCCTTCATTAGACTTTAGTGAACCTTCCCACAGTGCCAATATAAACCTAAATAAAGCTAAATATATAAAACAAATCCTTACTACTTAAACCGCAAGTCAACCAGGCTTTAAACCTCACAATGTTAAATATACAGTGACTTTGTATAACACAAAACTAATAAAACTTCTCTCATCCGAAAGACAACCAAAAAAACTTAAATGCCAACAGGTCTTGAAAGCAAATCATGCTAATTGGATGACCGAGAAACCCTCCTATCTCAAAGAGGCAATCAAAAGAGATCCTAAGAACAAAGTAAATGTTGTAAGAGCAGCGATGCTTCAATGGTTTCCTTTTTTAAAAGCACACTTTTACCAGCTACAATTATGCAGCCTTTCCCCACACGTCTAAAACATTAAGCATGAGATATGCATGCATGTTTCGAGATGGTGACTTATGCCAACCACCAGGGGGATGAATAATGAGACATGACTTGCAGAAAACTTGGTGATAAAGATGCAGACTTCATGGGTCAGCTGGGGATTGTGTACACACTTATGTATGTGTTCATCATGCTTGCAGTCACTTAGTATTTTCCATGGCGTGGTGGGGATGTGGTTTTCATACTATACAGGTCGGCCATGTTTTCGAGTAGCGGTTACTGCTATTTTGGGGCAGAGGGTCACGTAAACATACTTCTCACACACACAGCGCTATAAATAAAATTGAACAACAGGACACTACAGAAGAAAGCGTACCTTTACAGTCAGTTACCTTATAAAATTAATGCACCGGGATGTATAAGGTTGGATTTGGTGACTTACACACCCAACTCAAAAAACACAAGATGAAGAAATTAACTTCCATGCCTCCAAAACACACGTTGCTCGATATCTTAACCAAAACACAATCAAAATTTTTCACAAAATAACAGGAGATCATCTTCTGACAATAAGGTAAAAGACCAAAAGCACAGATTGCTCGTGCCTGTATAAATATCTAAAGTAGCTGTGTTACAATTAACCCTTTGTTAGTTTGTGCCCTGCTCACCCCCCCCCATAAAAAATAAAATAAAACAAAAATATAAAATCAGCAGTATACCAGCTCCTATAGAACTGAACAAACTTCCCTGTAATGTTTAATATATAACTAATATATAACTAATAACTCTGACTGCACAATCTGAATTATTATAAAAGTTCATTAAATATATCCCTATATTAGGGATGCATAACAATTAATCACGATTAATCTATAGCAGAATAAAAGTTTTTGTTTACATCATATGTGTGTGTGTGTGAACTGTGTATAATAACTTTGTATGCACACACATGCATGTATATATTTCAGTTTTGTTTATATGTGTATATACATTGTATATGTATGTATAATTTTATTATATATAAATACTTTATATATAAATATATATTTTTCCTGAAATTATACATGCATGTGTGCATATTTATATATAAATAAATAATTATTATACAAAGTTCACACACACATATAAACAAATTTTTTTATTCTGCTATAGATTAATCATGATGCATTTATGACGATCAACTTTAATTTTATATTGAGGTGTCCATCATTCGCTCTTTGAAGGAATTATCCTAATGATACTTTGTGGTCAGTGTTTGTTTCAAGATATTCATGTCAGCGAAATAATTTTGCACCACAAGCCAAACCATAGGGTACAAACCAATGCATAGTAAAATTACTGTAACTCACAGCTTCACATATCAAATAGAGGTGAACTTAATTCTGTAAAGCAGGCTTCATTAAACAACGCAATTAACAGCACAAATGCCCTCAGTGAAGATTTCAAATGTACCATTCTGCACAAAATAAAGATAAGCAGAGCAGTAGCCTTCATCATAATTAACTCCATTCTAATCGCAGGGAACCTAAAGTACAAGCGTGTTTGCGTTTGTGTGGCGGTCCATCGGGACGGATGGTGTGGTCTTTATCAGGGCTGTCTGAGGGAAAATGCATTTCATGCTCTGCTGGCCCCCTTTCTCTCTTCTTCCCTCCCCTCTAACCCACCCAGCAGAAGAATTAGGAAGTAAAATTGTTCCCCATGCGACACATGGTATCTGTGTGCGTGCATTTGTGTCTGTGAATAAGAGACAAATGTCAAATACTGGCATCTAAAAGTCAAGCGACATTGTCGAGTATGTGTGCGTTAGCCGGAATCCTCCTCTCAAACTCCTTAAAAGCAAACAGCAGATCTCTAGGAAAATTCGGCACCATTTCCAGCTACCACCAGTAGGGATTGAATACTGTAAACGTTACTTTTCTGGACTCATTAAGGGGTTATTAGGATTTGAGAAAGTGTTTGCACGCAAGACTCACATCTGGGTATTCTTTGACTGGTACGAAAAGTTTCTCCTGCAGGTGTACGATGGCTCCCACTGCCTCGGGTAACTCCAGCGGGTGTTTGTCCACGAGACCGTTTATGGAGTCGTTATACATGTCTTTCCTCACTCTGGTTATCTCTGCGGGGAAACAAAAAGATCTGTTAAGAGAGCCAGAAACAAACACACAAGAAAAGCAACATTCATTGAGTTAATTTGCCACATTCCAACACGTATCAACCATAGGTGTCATTTACACTGGGGACGCTGGGGACATGTCCCCACCACTTTTTGAAATGGCTGATTTTGTCCCCACCACTTTTTGAAAGCATTTGGTTAAAATTTTCTGACAAATCAAACAATACCTGTGCGACTTACACTGCAAAAATGACTTTCTTACTTAGTATTTTTGTCTTGTTTTCAGTAAAAATATCTAAAAATTCTTAAATCAAGATGCTTTTTCTTGATGAGCAAAATGACATAAGAAAATATCACCCCATTGGCAGATATTTTTGCTTGTTTTAAGCACAAATTCACTTAAATTGTATAGTTTTTGTCTAGAAATTAGACTTATTTTCTTAAGTCATTTTGCTCATGAAGAAATTGCGTCTTGATTTAAGAATTTTTAGATATTTCTACTGAAAACAAGACAAAATACTAAGTAAGAAATTTTTTTTGTAAAATATCTAAAAATTTCTTAAATTAAGATGCTTTTTCTTGATGTGCAAAAATCTAGTTTTTAGACCAAAAATATCAAATTTAAGTGATTTTGTGCATTAAACAAGCAAAAAAAATCTGCCAATTCGCGAATTTAGTGTTTTTTTGCTTACCCCATTGGCAGATTTATTTGCTTGTTTTATGCACAAAATCACTTAAATTTGGTATTTTTCATCTAAAAACTAGACTTATTTTCTTATTTTTCAAGAAAAAGCATCTTAATTTAAGAATTTTTAGATATTTTTACTGAAAACAAGGCAAAAATACAAAAAAAATTTTTCTTGAAAATCATTTTTGCAATGTACGCTTTGTGGTCCAGGGTCACATATGTTGCGTTGTGTGCTTATAGTGTGTTTTCTTTTACATATGTAATGAATTTCATAGTAATCATTGACTTAACGTGCTGCTGTTATCTACAGTATGGTGCTTTGGCACTGTTCGGTTAAAGTGGTGTTGCAGGGACTGTTACTTGTGCAGTCGACATTGTTGAGTATTTTTGTGTTGTTGACCTATGCCCATTTTTGATGCGCCGTTATTCAATATTTTTCCCGTCCTGCTGTAATGTTTTTTCATCTGATTTTTTTGTCCCCACCACTTTTGAACACAAACTGACGCCCCTGGTATCAACGCAAGAAAGTTGCTTTAGCACGCTTCACATTCCAACACGTTCTCTGTCAAACTCAATGTTGCCGAGGTCCATGAGCAAAAACAAAAATCTACAAAAACTTCACTCCCTCTAAAATCTTTAAAGCTGGCATTCCTAATACGATCAAAATGCTGCTGTAAAAACACGAATAAGCTGTTAAGAGTAATTCCTATTACACAAAATTACCTCCCTTTTAGATTATTTCTCTATAACACACAGGGGCTGTGCACCAAAACTTAGTTAGAGCTACCTAACTAGTTGTGGTATACGAAGCAAAATTTTTGAATCAGTAATGTTCTAGACTTCAGAACCAGACAAAAAGATGACTTTGCAAACATTTGCAATAGTTTTCAGGATAACATCTAGCATGCAGGAGCCCTAAAAGCCAAAGTATGCGTACTATATTTTTCGGTCTATAAGCCGCGTTTTTTTTTCATAACTTGGCTGGTGCTGTCTCTTATAGTCAGGTGCGCCTTGTAAGTCAGCATGAATTAATTTTGACATTTATGAGGCAAGAGACAACAGGGTTTCCCGCAGCACTTTTCAGTTCGGGCGGCCCACCTAAGCTGGGATACCCTACCACCTTAACTAGGTCGTCCAAAAAAAATTCCACCAAACGCCACATGGCCGAAATGAGAGAAAGACATGGTCCGTCACTGTGTGGAGGATAACTAGCCTGTTGATAAAACATTTAATTCATTAATAATCTAGTATGTGTTCATTTTCTGTCATAGTTTCTTCAAAATTGAGTTTTATTTGAGTGTTTTAAATAAAATATTTTCATCATGACGTGTACACCCCGCCCCTTTGATTGCCACGCCCCCGGCCCATCCACCTGCACAACCCTACCACCTTAACTAACAAATTTTCTACATCCGCGAGAGTCCGCCATATGTTGATTCTGTATTTATGTAATTCAATGGATTCAGTAACGTGGAATTACGAATATGCGAACTTCACGCTAGTTGGCTTGTTCGGTTAATTTAGCCTATTCAACCTTCCAGGTAAGTAATAATATAACTTTAATGTATAGACATCTATTCAGCCTGCTGTTCTGTCTGCTATTGTTAAGTTTAATAACTTGCCTTTCCAGATTAAATGTCTGTTCTTTGGCTTGGATTTTGTGAAATAATTATCTAAATAAACGCGACGTATAGTCCACTGTGACTTAAATATGTTATTTGGTCTCAATGACGCATTTATGAATGATGCGCCTTATACTCCAGTGTGGCTTATAGTCCGGAAAGTAACGTAATTTTTTACGTGTACGCGAGGGTCTGCATACAGCGCACGTTACGCAATTTTCATCATCAGAAGAGTGTGCACGTAATGTACGCACATTGCTGGATTTTTCGAAAACTTTCGTACATTTTATGCGTGGGTAGCATGATATGTAGCCCAGGAGATTGCATTTTGTCACAATGTGTGCATGCGTCGAATGTCTTCATGCATGTATGAGTAAAATAAACAATGTTTTGCAAAGCTCTCAGCGTACGTTCGCATAGATGTAAAAACAGACTACACTCCGGGCTTAAAGATGACGTGGAGGAAAGCTAGTACACTGACACACTGTTTTTCCACGGGGCCACGGGACGGGTGTAGTGGTGGGCTGATGCAACACCCAGATGGGAACAGCAGCAGCTAATAGGCCACGTATGGATGAAACCTTTAGCCCAGCGTATCTTCTCAGATGTACAGAGCGCCAAAGGAGGTGACGCATCTACTGTAAACCTTCCAGCCACATTTACAAAATCCAATTCATCTTCCCTCTTCTGACCCGAGAGCAACCTCACTTCTCCACCCTTCTCTCTTTCCACGCCACAGAAAAAATCTCTCCCTCTCGGTTTCGTTGGAGTAAGCCTGCTGCATGTCTGCATGTTTAATATTCTTGGACTGCTGTGAGAGAATTAAAAAAAATATCAAAATATCCTTGACTGAACCAGAAGTGGGTCATGAACAAAAATCTCGTTCATGTAAAAAAGCCTGGTAGGCAGACACACACAACGCTTTAACATCCATGTGACCTTTTAATCTGTGCGTACATCATACATTCGCGTAAACAATGAATTTGCGGCTGTGCAATATTACTTTACTTGAAATATTTTAGTTGCCTTTTGTCACACATACACTCACACAGCCTTTTAGTGTGCACTTAAAAAAGAGCCAAAGAAAAATAGAAACTAAAGTGTTTCTGTCCTCTGGCTGAACGAGAGAGGCACAGCGAAATGCCACATTACCATAATGCGAGAGAGAGCGCAGGCCATTAGCAGGCACAAACTTCGAGATGAGTTCCTAATTTTGAAGCCCATGCTGCTGGTTGCCTAATGGTTAGTATATCCTGTTTGCCAGCACAAAGGTCACGGTTTAAATTCAACTGTGGGGTGAGGCACAAGTGACACATTCGCTCATGGGTCAGGCTGGTTGCGTGCTCGCTGGTTATTTGTGTGGTGTGGCTGATCTGGGGTCAGTGTGATGGGTAAATGCTAATGATGAAGATTCAGGTTTTTTACTGAAAAAAAGTGCTACCTGTCCCAAGACTCAAATATGGGTTTGTTTTAAGATTTCAGGAGGGAGAAAACGGTAAGAAACTTTACAAATGTTTTGCAATTGAAGAGCTCAGATGCAAAACCCGCTAAGAACGTCTGACATGTTTTCTTGTAAATTAGCATTAGCATTCTGCAAACAATCCAGTATTTCAGAATGGCCTTAGGGCTGGATTAAGCTGGTGTAAAGCTTAATTATTTGATGAATGTAAGAAAATAAAAATGTTTCGCAATTGAAGAGCTAAGATGCAAAACCCGCTAAGAGGCGCCTGTCCGCGGTGCCCAGCTTTGAATCAGGAAGTTACTCAAATCCCTGTCGCACCACAGAGTGCCACTAAAATAGTTTAACATTAAATAACATCATATTTGTCCCAAATCTTTAACAATTAACATTGGCTGCAAACTTCTATTTAGCATTTTGAAGTATTCGCTATCTGGCTTAGCTTGCGCTATTTAATGTGTTTACGATACATCCTAGTAGTCCTAGCTGCGCGTCTGGTGTGCAACCCCCTTAAGGGCGGGACAAGGCTGATGTTAGGCTAAAGTATTTGATGAACGTACAATATGTGCAGAGAGCATTCGGCTAATACTTTCAGAGGTCGTCCGATAGTGGATTTACAAATACGATAACGAAGTTGGGATGCCGAGAACCGATTAATCGACCATTCCCCAAATGTACTTAAATCGATTAATCGGTCTACCTTTTAATATTATCTCGTTTTTGATGTGGCATTTAGCGACCTTTGCATCCTAGCAATTATTTCGCATATAATGAAGTGCAATGCATCACGATATTTGCATACATCACAAGAGAGTGACAATACACAATTGTGTTTTGAACAATGTAAACGTGTAAGTAGCCAAAAACAATGATGTTAAACCAGAATTATGAATCATTAACTGAACAACAATGATGACGTGTAAACATTCGAGGTTACTGTGTGGCTTCGTATTAATAGTAATATCAGATTTGAGCAGACGTACATTTCAGTACACAATACTAATGGAGTCTGAAAACAGACATGGGTTTACAATTGTTTTCAAAATCGCATTTCCCACCCCTTCTAAACCGAGTAACACAGGGTGCAAGTGGTAGATAAGAAACAGCAGAGAGATGGAAATGTGCTTGCAGTCGCTGATGTAACTTCACACACAATATTGGTAAGCAAGACGGACAGAGCGCATTTAAGGAAGCAAAACAATCCTCAAAGCCAGAGAGCAGGTAAGCAAGGTTAAACATCTTGAGACCCCCAATCAAAGGCTGTTTGAACAGACTTCACTCTCTCTCCTCTTCATCCCTCTCCAAAACATTCCCCGCTATCAGCATCGGCCAAAATAACCATCCCGGCCTTTATACATTTTATATACAAGTAGCATCAACGCCGCAGTCAAGATGAGCTAAGACCATACATAAAACGGTTTTATATATAAATGCTATCAGTGGCGTCCAGAGGTGCTCGTCCTCAGGGAATGCAGGTTTGGCTCTCATTTTAAAATGGCCAAGAAAAAAGTACACACATAAAATGCAGTGAAACCTGCTGCTTTCAGCAGTTCGGCAAACATCAGCTTCCATCCATCTGTAAACTAGTTAGCTGCTAGGAGCTATTAAACAGACATCTATAGTAATAAGCAGGAATGAAAGGGTGCAGAAATTACTGTATAGCTCGAAAACAGTGACCAATCAGATCGCTGCATTCCATCACAGGAGAATAACGCTCGAGACGTTATTACAGCCAAGAACAACAAAAAAGCCTTACCGCACCCAAACAAGATTACAGACATAAAAAATGGTTACACGGGGCTTTCTGGCTTTTGTTCAGTTCAAGGAGAAAACTTAATTGATACGGAAAAGAAAATGCAGGAACTAAAAGAAATAGTCATTCCACCAATACTGTCGTAGATGCTACACAAAAGAATGGAGAGTGCTCAAAGCTCTTAAAGATTAAAATAAAAGAGATGTGCTTGAGATGAAAGTCTGCTGATGTACAAGTTTTTTCACTTTGAAGCAATGCACTTCACCTAACATCAAGCTGCAGCCCAAAGATTTCTCCTTAATGCATTCGCTGCTTTACTCGGCCTCTTAACAGACAATTCAATTCTACTCTTAAAACCTCCAAACAGAGAAGAGGGGGCAGTCTTATCAAATGTCCACACCTTCTCCTTTAAAAAAGTAAAATCTTCTGCCTGCGAAACCAAACTTTAGTGTTTTTTTGCTGCTGACGACCAGCAAGTAAAACTATCCTTGAAAATGTTTGAATTTTGCAAGCTCAGCATTGCATTTCATGTTTTGCCTGGGAGAAGATTTGCTGGCAGCATTAATACAGCATTTTTGCAGAAAAGAGATGCAACAGCTTGTCAAATCAGGTGATGGGAGTTTGTTTACGCAGATACAACACTCGGGAAAGATTCTGAAATTTCCTTGAAGCTGTCGGAATAAACAAAGAACGCTGAGGAATTTAACAATATCCACTCGTTATGGCAAAAAAACATTACGTTAATACACTACACAAAGAAACTCTGGATAGGTAACACATAAAAACTCTATTAGAGAAAACATTTTACTTTAAAAGAAAAATCCAGAAATGCAAGATTATCATTCAAGTAACGGCACTCACTGCTGGTCTCAGGGTAACCGATTTTGGTTTTTAACATATTGCTTCTCTTCTTTACGTGACTAAAACCTAAAACAAAAACAGCTTGGAGAATCACATTTCCGCAGTGACTGCCTTCTGCAAATATTGAAGCTGAAAAACAAAATTTCATAAATAAACATTCATTATTTTGGGCAGCGCCTCAGTCCCCTGTCGGGAGAGATGAAAATTTAAGCGAATCGTG
Organism: Misgurnus mizolepis; assembly: GCA_025389145.1. NCBI lineage: Eukaryota > Metazoa > Chordata > Actinopteri > Cypriniformes > Cobitidae > Misgurnus > Misgurnus mizolepis. The sequence continues at coordinate 14,303,526 of JAIFKI010000023.1, forward strand.
TTTCAGAGAGGGGAAACGGGGGTGAAGAATCTGTCTCTCTTATCCGAACTTACATGTTTGGTGCTGCCACGAACCAAGTAAAAAGTAATAAGTAAAAAGAAACCAAACTATAGGGGTGCGTGGGGCAAAAACTAAGGCGGGGTTAGTCGTAACACGGACTGTTTACATTGTTGCACAAGGTGGAGAGTTTTATTTTCCCAGTATTTTTTTCACACTGCCAAATGACGATCTCCCGCAAATTATTGGAAATGTATAATGTTTTTCCAGAGAGTTATTGATGAACGAGTGTTTTGGTGGCATGCAAGTAAATTTTTTCATCATATGTTTTTTTCGGTTTCTAAGTAAGATGTGTAAGATACCAAATCCAATGCCATGTCCTATTAACCAGTGTCTTAGCAACTTTTTTGGTGGGCTTGAAAATATTTTTTTACCCAGCGGGGTTAATTGTAACGCTGTGTTACAACTAACCCCTCAGCAGTTACGATATGAAAAGCTGTTTTACCCCACCTATGGGGTAAGTTGTAACGTTTCCACTTCTGTCACGTTTGGTGTAATTGTCCAAGAATGGTAAGTACTAGAAACAAACTTCAAATGTTCATTTGTAGCAGAGATGTGTGTGTTGATTGTGTAAAAAATATCATTATCAAACTCAAATATTTTTTGAATGATTGAGCCAAAACCAAAAAGCGTTAGGTTGTACCCCGCTCTCCCCTAATCTGCTAAAGATACTCCTGCATCACTCAGCACAAGTTCAAGTTATTAGTCCTGTTGCCGCCACTGTTTTTATCACGGTCTTGTCCAACTTATTTCAGAGTACAAGCTCACAACTGTGTTAAAAGGATTTGCTGCAGCAATATTAATCTGTATTGCATTGGAGAAAGCACTGTTATAGTATTTAGTGCAGCGTTAAGCCAAGTTTAGGCACTGTTAGTCAACCTGAATCCTACAAATCATTCAGTACACATTCCAGTATTTCCTTTCCGCTGCAACATCAAAATTATTGCAAATGTGCATTTTGCAGTAGTTTGCAAGAACGGATTGTTTTAATAATTTGTATAGTCTTGAAGTGAAGTATCTATAAACTTTGTTCAGTCAAAGATTAAATGCAAATAGATTGTAAAACAAATGCTGGTCACACATGCAGGTTTTTACATATATTTTATTACAATTTAAATGGATTTTGCAAACTTTGCATTATCATATATCACTTAACTTGTCTAGCAAGTTATTCGACAATCTTACTTTTTCTTAGTATCGTGCAGGCATGGTGTTTTGTTTAAATACTGAATAAGAACCAGTTCTGGATTTACAACCCAAGCATTGGTCTTGAGTCTGAAATGAGCACAAATTTACTGGACATGACACTAACATTGACACAAAAACACTTAAGTTTACTTGAGACCCTTGAGTACTCAAGATTCAAAACCACATCCACTTCAAAACTCTCTCTCTCTCTTTTGCTCGCATGCATGCACCCAAACACCCTTAACACACTTTAAGGAAACAGATCATTTAAGTTCAGGCCAGATATTTGAGTGACAACAGAGACAGAACAGAGATCATCAGTCATGAGGAAAATATCCTCTGTATTAAAATAAGCCAGTAAGGAAGGGGAAAGAGACAAGAGGACAGTTTCAGAGAGCATCAACAGGATCAACTGAACCAACAAGTTAGGAAAGATTATTCAGTCATATCTGACATTCTGAAAGATATCAGCCAACAAAAACAAGTGTTTCTGAGTTATATGATATCAGAAGACTGCGGATTAAAAGATTACAATTCTAACATCGGTACTGGAATGAACCTGATCCCTAACCAAACACACAGACTGAGCTCTCCTTCATCCCCCTGCGTATTCCCAGATTGTCCTGCTGCAGTCCGGGTTTCCGCAGAGCCATTATGAAGAGCTAAATTTAGCAGTGAGGCTTGTCACACTTGATGATATGGCGCAGGGTTATAGAGTAGAGCGGTCGGGGAGGGGTTGGGTTTGGGTTATCATTCAGGATGAGAGCACACCACAGTCACTGCAGTGGCACGGGTCTTACCACATCCTTGTTGGAGACTCAACCATACGTGTTTAAGAATCTAGAACATGCCGTTTTAGAAAGCCCGGTCACAGGTGGTCAGTTCTTTTGGGTTTTTAGGAACAGTGACAACTCTCATGATTTGGTTTGTTTAATATTTAAAAGTCATGACTTATAAAGTAAGACTCATCATGAAAGCACAATTTTTCACTCTGAATCAGTCTTATGAATCTGAACGGGGTAAATTATCATACGACTCCGTTATTAGATGCTCACATTAGAGCATGTAAAAATCTAATTTAAAGCTGTGATATAATTTTTGATATAATAAAGTAATACTAAAAAACTAAAAAATAATACAAAAAAAAGGGGTTTGTTTATTTTATAGTTAGCTAGAGATGTAACGATAAACAGTTTAATGGTAAACCGTGATGTGTAAAACGGTTAGTATTACCGCGTCATTTTTTAATTAACATTTAACCATGCCAGTGTGACTCCAGCATAAACCAATTTAAGCAAGAACGTGAGACAAAACAAATTTCACATTTAGGATATTTAGTTGTACACTGACACATACACTGCAAAAAATGATTTTAAAGAAAAAAAATGTTTCTAGTATTTTTGTCTTGTTTTCAGTAAAAATATCTAAAAATTCTCAAATTAAGATGCTTTTTCTTGATGAGCAAAACGACCCAAGAAAATAAGTCTAGTTTTTAGACCAAATATATCAAATTGAAGTGATTTTGTGCATAAAACAAGCAAAGAAATGTTGAACATTTTTCTTAAACACTAAAATTGAAGAAAAATTCAAGAAAAATTTGCTTACCACGATGGCAGATTTTTTGCTTGTTTTATGCACAAAAATCACTTAAATTTGACAGTTTTGGTCTAAAAACTAAACTTATTTTCTTGGTCCGTTTTGCTCATCAAGAAAAAGCATCTTTATTTAAGAATTTTTACTGAAAACAAGTACTAAGAAAAGTTTTTCTTGAAAATCATTTTTTTCGCAGTGTACTTAATATTTCTTTAGACAGATCCATCTTCTCTTTTCATTTTCCATTAAATTATGTGATCTAGTGAGTTTAAAGCAAATTTTTACTCTTTCTTTTGCGATTGCTGTGAGCGCAAGTGTCGGTCAGCTTATTCCTGGGTCATAAAGTACACCAAATTTCTCGCAACATATGTAGACAGATGACTTTCTGATTTACTCCCTTGTGTTTTATCTGAACTAGATACATTTCTCTCACATCCCCAAATTTGCCATGGTTAATGTTATTTATTTGATTTTTTTTTACATTTCTAGAAATTGTTCACAAAACCATGATAATACTGATAACCATGGTGATTATGGTTACTATAATTGTGATATACAGTTTCAAACTTACAAATTAATTTTTTTATAGATTTGGGTTATCTATGATAATTTTTGATAACTCTATAAATCTCTTTATATTTAAAAAAAAATGCTTTTCAGGGCTCCAGACTAACTTTTTCATTAGGAGCACAGTGGCCCCCCAACTGAAAATTTTAGGGGCGCAACCAGAAAATTTAGGGGCACACACCGTAAATCATCATGCTAACCAAATACTCAAATTTCTACTAATTTCCACTGTATTACTAATAAATACTTTAATGATAGATGCAGAAAGTACAATGTGCCGTTTCCAATTCAGTGTCACATTTTCTTGTGAACTTTTGGAAAAAAAGGTCAAATTTACATGTTGCACATGTGCGACTGGATGTAAAATTCAGTGGCACACTCTCAAATTTTAGGGGCAAAATGGCACCATTTGGGGGCAGTCTGGAGCCCTGCTTTTTTCAATCATCAAAAAAAAATTGTTATACAGTGCCTTTTTACAAAGTTACATTTTTAAAACAAAAAACGCAAATATTAAATGTTATACTAAGTGATGATATTCCAAACAGAGATGGCAATGGAGGCATTTGTTTGGATGCAAAGCAGAATTTCACCAAATTTGTCAGAATGTGATGCCAAATGCGGAATACATGAAACCAAATTTAAATGCCAATTAAAAACAAATTGATTATCAACCAACAAGACCTAATTACAACACAGCCACAACCCAATAAGGCAAATGAATGTTCTGTTAACTGGCCTGAAACTATCTCAAAATGGCCTAGAGCCATCCTCATTGTTAAACCCTGCCATGTAACATCGCGCATAAACACATCAGGGACCAAGAAATCTCTCTAACACACAGACACCAAGCAGATGTTTCTTGAATTAAACAGGTTGTAATGGAGAGATGAAAAGAAACCGATTGTAATAACAAATGTACAGATAATTCACTACATTTACCATATGACTTGAAATGAAATCCATCTGTGCGCACATAGAAAGGAGGTTCACCCGGATGTAGGATAGAGGAATAACAGGATGTTAACGTAGGAAGTTGAAGTGATGCAGAAAGGAAAAGCCATCGATGTTTTAACAGACCATCCACTGTGTGCTCAGACTTCCTGCTATGCTCAGGAAGACACCGTGTGACTTAAGAAAACAGGAACCCGGTCCCACAAGTTTAGGATAGAAAAAAATCTGATCAGCCGCAGGTTACACGCTAACAAATCACTCACAATGCAAATGCATAATTTGGGTATCTAATTATTCTTCGGGAATGCTCTCACGGGTAGTCACACATACAGTGCCGTAAACTTGCTAAACAATGACAGGAAGAACTAAAGGCAGAAAGGAAGGAAGCAGTCAGAAAATGTGCTAAGAGCAGATAACCAACCATCCCCTTCCTCCTGGACAGGACACACCCCCACATCCTCCCAATTCATTTAGTGATTTAGTGTGACAAATGATGTCTTTTTACTAGCTAATAAATGTGTGCTGTCAAAAAAGCCATGCAAAATAATACCAAATGCACTAATAAGCAGTTATGTGCAGGACTGCATACGGATATAGTGGTCAAAAGCAAGCGTTGGAAAAAACTGCAGGCCTGCATTCCTCATCATCTCATCTTTTTCAGTTCTCCATCATCGAGAGAGATGGAGTGGCAGGGCTGCATTCCTCTGCTTTTAATTAGCAGGAAATGAGGGCAGCCAATGACAAGGACCATTTACACCAGCGCTCGAGAGGGCGAGCGAGAAAGAGAGAGAGGGAATGTGTGATCTCAAGGTGCTAGTTTCACTATGTAACTGATCTCATAAGAGATGCCTGGGGACACAGGAAGGCAGAAAACATAAAGTGCCGTCCTTCACGGGAGTAGTAATGACAGCAAAGCACTCTGGGTAACGGCATCACAACAACAGAAACTTCCCAGACAAGCCTGAGCAAGTCCCTGTGCGACGGGAAGGAGACCGTCTACCACTCTTTTGAAGATACTGTAAAGCAATTTTATATAGCGACACAAATTAATGAGTGAGAAAGAGAGGTATTACAGTACTCCTATTTTTTTGCCACTTTATCTCACACAACGGTGACGGCGCTCATTTGGGAAAACTGCAAACCTTTATCAGTGGCGACCAGCATACACACTGTACAGCAAAACGATAACAATGGTCATACGCTGAATCTACACATGAAATTTGTAAAGAAAACTGTTGTATGTGATGTGACATACACGGGAATGGGGAAATGCCCAAGGCTGTGAGGTGGAAACACACGGAGCGGTTCAGGAATGTCAGTAGAAAACAACTAAGTGATGGTTTGTGAAGCCTCTCGCCTAGTTATCTTGTGCTGCCCGAAACCTAGAAAGCGATAAGGTAGATAATTATCACAAAATTTGCAGTACAGGTCTGTAGATTTGTAAAACCTGTTCATTTGCATTTTGTAATGAAGATTTGCTTTCAAAAGCCAATGAGAGAGCAGTGCTGACATGAGGTTTAGTCATTTAAATCCGTCTGCCTACGGCCATCCGAATAAAAACAAATATTTACAGCATTACTCTCCATGTGTGTGAGATTCGGGGGCTGTGATGTGAGTTGAGTAAAACTCTTCATTATTAGATGCAACATGAACAGAATCGCCTCCATTAATTTTGTAAGTCCCCCTATGGTATAAATTTACAGTTTAAAAAGTTTCTATTTATTTACATGTCTATGTGTTGTTTTTAACAGGCTTTAAGACAAACCATGTGCAAATGCATCATTCAACATCATTGCGGAGTATATTATTCATAAAATTTGAGTTTTTCAAGAGTTTTACAGTTGTATCTATCTGCCAGGACCTGAGACAAGAACCTTTTATCATTACGCACATGCGCAGTTCATTACACTGGGCACTATGACTGAACGCAGCAAACGTTTGGTTAAACTTTGTGAAAAAAGACTGTAGTATTGCCAAATGCAATACATGTGGTAAGGATATTTCGTGTAAGAGTGGAAAAACATCTAATATGATGAAACATCTGCTTCAACATGGCATTAATCTGAAGCAATGTACCGTGTTTAAGCCGAAGTCCTTCTGCAACACAGCAGATACAGCTAATATTAGCAATAGCACATCTTCGACTCAGGTACAAAACAAAGATTAAACATAGTTTATTTAAGATTATATACATTTCTTTTTCAAAATGTAATGTTTGATTAATAAAAAAAAAAACTTTAGTTAATGGACAAGCTATAGCTTAAAACGACTATAAATGAATGATTTTTAAACAGTGACTTGTTGTTACCTAGTGTACTAATGTATTCAGTATTATTATTATTATTTTTTTAAGACAATGCGTTCACCATGAAGGGTTTTATTCCCTCTTACTGTACATTACTGTCTCCAATAGCAAACTGCCCGTTTTATTTTTTATGTTGTATTGTTTTGTGTTATACCTAAATAGTTTTGGTTCGTAATTGCTTCTGATCATTACTTAATATTGTTAACAGTTACACTCAACAAGTTACAGACTAAATGCGGATAGAATAGAATAAAAATTATTTAAAGTATTTGCTCTTTTTGTCTCTTACTAAAAAATATTGGAATCGCAACCAGGAATCAATAAGAACCAGAATCGATAAGCCGAATTGGTATCGGAATCACTAAAATTAAAACAATTCCCAACCCTACTCGTGCCATGTGAATGGTCTAACCATTTAACAACTAAGCTAAACAATGTAAAACAAGACTTAGCAGTTTTGTGTGTGAAACTGAAGAAAGTAGCATCTATTTACATATACATCTATGATCCGACATGGCGAGAAAGAGTGGAGGCAGGGACTAATTAGCATATTCATAGATCCGCATATACTAAATATAGTATTACATTTAAGCTGTTTTAAAGCCTGAAAAAAATTACTGTCATAGGAAAAACTTTTACATATGCTATTATGAGGCCAAGAGACGAACTTTAAGTAATAAAATTATCGAATACAGGGGGACTTTAAGGACACAAAGGGTTGCAATTTTGACTTAGTAGCTGCCATGATGAGTTTCCAAGTTATGCTCCTAAGGACAAAAACAGAAAGATGGAGGAGGGGTGGAAAGTACGAGTAACATGCTAAAAGCAGTGTGTGCATGTGACTCTTGACTAATGCAAACAGACATTGCTATGGAGTTTAAATGTGACTAACAGTATTTAGTTAAAAGAAAGAAGATGCAGCCCTCTGGCACAAAAAGAGTTTTCAACACATGCTTACGAAAAACATGCATTGCTTTGTGGGAGAGAAAAAGGTTTTTGTAAGAATCATTAAACTTCTACAACCAGTAGCCCCTATCAGATCAACTACTGACTTTGTGGATCAAGAAAATCTCGTCAAGCATGTTAGTCAAACGGTTTCAGGGTGCTTTCGTACTTTCTTTGATTGCCTAGCACGAAAATCCATCTAGTCTACTTTTGTCCATTTTCGTTTAAATTGACGCAAACTAATATTAGGTGAGCCCGCTGCTTGTGTTGTTAGTAAAAATGCTAAACATTGTTTTGTACATGTAAATGTAAGAGCTTTCTCTGATATGTCAATTGATGAAACATGCTTGCGCAACTTTCACACACACTCGCAAAATGAAACTAGTGAAAGACGCTAATAGCAGCCATTTTGGTTTTATCGACGAAAGCCTAAAGATGGCGCTGTACACTGTGGGTTTAAGTCAGAAACTATGTTAAACATTGTGCTCGGTTCATCATATTAAATAAATGGGCGGAGAGTATACAGTCTCTTGTGGCCATTAGACCACATGCGTGTTTATACCATAAAACCAATACGGTGGAAAGTGTTTTTAACTACCTCTGAATGTGGTCAAAAGTGTACGAGCTCAAAACATTTACACCTCACCTGTCTTAAGAGTCATCCACTTGTAATCCGATTGACGAAAATGCATCTTAATACAAGGTTTAAATAGGGCCTTTAAGCTGCAGCCATATAGCAAAATGTTGCTAGGCCGTGGCTAAGAATGAGAAGGCGGCAAAATGTACAGAGATGTTTACATCATTCAGGCTCTTTATTTGAACCTTTGGTTTTGCTATTAAACAATAAAACAAAATCAGAAACCCACTTGCATCTGTGTGCTGCGAAATTACAAAATTTACCGAAGAAAGCGTGCTATCTGCTAGGGTTGGGCCAATAGACGATGCCATCGTCTAACCTGGTATTAAGATGCTGTAGACATTGTCTGATGCTAATTTAGTAGACCTGCCCAACCCTACTGTCTGCGAAGTTAGCAGGGGTAAGCAGAAATTATCAGAAAGAATGCTTACAGTGCCGCCACTACTGCTTGTCACCAATGTAAATGAGCACACATGCGTGCACATTATTAATAGCAGAACATTAGAGACCACCCGTTATATGCAGACTCCGATTTTGGTAGTTTTTCACATAAACCAAACGTACCGACCTCCGATGGCAATCGAAACCGGGTGCGCACCAAATGTGCTAGTGTGAATCCTCCTCAATGTTTATGGCTAGCTACCTAAACTTTAAGATACTTGGGTCAATCAATCATGCTTTTAAAAACAGATCTGCCATCACCACAGTAATGCAAACATGTTTATTATGCATGTATAACACGACTGCAGGAGCAGACCATCCATTACATTTACATTCATTCATTCAGCAAATACTGTAATCTAAAGCAACTTACAAATAAGGACGTAAACAATAAGTGTACTATACAAAGTTATGTTTACATGTATGAATAGAGTTGTAGCAAGCTGTAGTCATCAGCATAGTTGTGTGGAGTATGTTTGTTATTTTTCACCGTGCACATCCACACACACACACAAATGCATCGGCCATTCACGCTTCTCTAAACTACTTTAGCCATAAAGCCAAATTCATTCATGGCCTCTATCAATGCTTTGTGCGACTACTGTTGTTACGTTTGCTGAAGGCTTATGGATTGTGTAAGTGTACACAAACCCTCATACAATCAGCATTGTGTTGGTCGCACCGGTTGTAAAAGAAGCTCATACAGGAAACGCCAGCAGAGGTTAACGTCCTGTTTGCTTGGGCAATGATGTCATGTGTGTATACGAGAGTCATGTCGAGCACATAATGCTTCATTGTCCGAGCACAGGCACCCTGTGAAACCACACAGACACCCCTCCTACCCCCCTGCATGCAGGCTGACCTTATTCACAACACATACTATTTGTCTTTCCATGTCTCCTGCCACCGCGCTCAGTTCGCCATCTCTCTCTGTGCGCACGATCAATCAGTTCAGTGCCGTGTTGACCCGACTAACACACAACTAACCCTTCCCACAAATCGAGTAGTCTCTCTCTCCCATGATGCTCTTTTGTTTTTGACACATTTAAGAGCTAATCGAGCACAAATGCAGCAGGGTAACAAAGAGCTAGCAGACAAAGCTATGAGCAATATATGACAGGAAAATTTATGGAGACCGATGTAATGTTCACAGCAGAACAGAAATCTCGCTCACTCACACACACACACACACACACACACACACACAGCTGTAGTAGCGTTACAACAGGTGAGTATAAGCTTCAATGACTATTCAGTTTCTGTTTATCTATGAAACCTTATACTTTTTAGCAGTTGTTAAGTGCTGTAGAAACAAATGGTTTGCCCTACAACATTTTATTCACTCCAGAATGTCAACAATTAGTTTTTATAGGTTTAAAACACGTTTACACGTTCAGAATAATGAGGGGCTTTTCACTATTGGTACTAACGGTACAGATGCTACACAAAACACACTAGATTTTATTATTCAAATTACTGTCGCTTTAATTTTACATTTAAAAACATTGTTTATATATAACACCTTAAATTAAAAGGTTTCTTGAATTAGTTTTTGTCCTGTAAGTCGCAAAAGGCTCACAAATGCCTAAATGTTAAGTAATCTTACTGCACGTCACTCAAATGCTTGATTCTGATTGGCCCATTGTGATAATCGCAAGGTATTTTATTCCAGAATAATGACTGCTTAAAATTAATAACAGCATCATCTGGGTACTGGGAGTCATCAGGTGCAGTTTAATACAAAAATATTTTACACAAATATGCATAATTAATAACATATTAAAACATTATATTTTCAAATAAAAAAACTAAATGCATGTTTGTCTTGGTTGAAACTTTTTACAAAAGGTTTGCGTTACTTACAAATAAGCTAATAACATCTCAAATCAATATTTTGTATACATTTATTTACTTGTGGTAAATAGCCTTGCAATAATTGCATATCGTACAGACAGACAGACATGCGGAACACAAATTTTTAATGATTAATCGTTTGCCAAATAAAAAAAATTGTAGTGTTGTAGTGCTGGGCCAAAATAAATACATTTGCATGCAATTTTCTTGCGCATCTCATCAGTTAACCTGGTTTGGTAATTAGCAGTAAATCGCCAATACCTGATTTCAGATAAAACGGCATTTACTACTCAAGAGACGTATTTCACAGAAAAGCTAGGCAAAATCGCATACATTATCGGAGGGGATTTGATCACAATTATGAACGCAATTTTGCCTAGCTTCTTGGGGAAATACGGCTCTGTGTAGTAAATGCCGCTCCATCAGAAAGCAGGTGATGATGGCGATTTACTACTAATCACCAAACGGGCTTTACTGATAAAAGAAAATCACAGACTTTTTTTGCCCAGCTCTATATGTGGGTGTACGGTGTATAATAACTAGATATAAATAAATAGACACATGCATGTTTAATTTAAAGACAATACATTTTATTATAGTTATAACACAAAATTGTATATAAAGATAAGGTGTATATACACACACACAAGCAAATATTTCTTAAATGTATACATGCATTTATATAAATAAACAATTCTTTTATTATACCCAATACACCCCCATATATTCTGTAAAAAAATGTTTTATTCTGAAACGATTAGTCGTTACTAATCGTTTAGTAGCCCTAGTATAAAGTAGCATAAGTAGTTATAAGATTTCATTGTTTGATTCATAGACAATTTTTCTTATGGATCATACACAGAATGTTTCCTATTATTAGACTAGTCAACTAGTTGGTTATAAAACTTCCGTTTCTGAGTCCACTTAGTAATAGCACACACCGGACATACATGGAGGGGTCTTAAGACTACTTGAACTACTTTTAAATTGACATGCTGCCTAAAAATAATGCACTGAAGACTATCTGTTGCATATGTACATCGTTAAACAATAAAAACTGCGAGAATGCATTGTTTAAATTACTCCATACAGGAAGAGAAATGAGAAATAAATTCCTTTTCTTTAAAAAAAAAAAAAAAAAAAAAAGAGAACTACGACAAAATGGGAAGTAGTTATTCTGTAACCGAATAACACAATCAAACTGGAACGACTCTGATATCACTTACTGTAGAAAAGATACAGACAAATAACCTACTTATCACACAATGACATCTGTGTGCTCCCATGAGGCCTGGTGCACCGTACGCACCGATTGGCCCCTTTATTAGGTAACGAACAAAACAAAGGAAAAATCAACACGTTTGGTTTGGAGACACACATTTTTACAGCGAAATGCATCGCTGCGTGTTTTACATTTACTGCTGAGAACGAAACGAAGGTGAATAGTTGAAATCACAGGGTGAGACAGTCAAACACTAACACCTCTCACAGTCCACACAGATCGATTCAAGGACCATTTTCCAGCCCACAAAAAAAAACTAAAAACAATCATAATTACGGCTAATTGCAGCGTTTAAAGAGATATAACAAACATTAGCAAGATTCAAGCACTTAATGAACGAGTTGATGAGCACATGGAGGAATACTGCTGTCTGATTTAGCCAAACAATGCCTCTGTTACTCAATTACAGAGAGGAACAGAGCGCTTCTCTCTCTAGACATCAAGGAAAACAGTTAAATAAAAACAAAGAAAAACACAGCGTCTCCGAGCTGCTGATGCCAAAAAAAAAAAACAGACGGAGAGAAAAGAAATGGCACGAAAACAGGAGTGCAAAGAAGGGGTGTGGAGAAATTTCAGGCAGCTGTGGAATGTGAAGGGTGAGGCCCTTCCCCCTTCTCCAAAAACGGGGAGAGAGAGGATAAACACTAGACAGTCCTGTACGGACCATTTCGAAACCACCAGAACACTAAAGTACACACCCTGCCTTGTGCTATAAAAGCATGACTTCTGGATATATTTTGCATTTCGTTTGGAGACTGTAATTCGATTTGTGTGAAAAGTGCTCCTCCCCTTCCCAAAACACTGAATGGGCATCTTCCTGTGAAAAGTCTTGCTGTTCTCCTCCAGGAGGCCCGTGTGTGTATGCGTCATGGTGGTTAGGGAGTCGTGACCAAGTTTGAATAATTGCATCAGCTTAAGTCCATTGCACTGGTTTAACGAAAAAAAAACCCCACGTGTATTCATGCCAAACGATCGAACGGATTGTTTTATAAAAAAAGCCTCACTCCGAGTGGGAAAGTGTTTGGAGGGCCCGTTCTGGTGTCTGTGTGGCATCAGGCGGACAGCAGCGCTGGCAGGGTAGAGTCTGATAAGAAACCCCTGGGCTCGTGAGAGAGAGCCCCTGATAACAGGGCACAGCCTGACGCGCAGTGACATGACTTTATCAGGGGCCACACAAGGGCCGTGGCAGGGGCCAGTACACAGACACACACCCAGCCATGCCACGGGAGAGAGAAAATGAGCGAGACTTCTCCATTCCCTCTGCTAACCCTGTCAACCTCTTCCTGCTATCCAATTTATCACCACCCAGCAGGACACAGAAAAAGAGAGAGAAACAAAGATAATTTTATTCTCTCTCTCTCTCTCCACGTGCAACATACTGAACCCCTGGCTCGAGCGGAGTACCTGTGCTAATGGATCTAGCTAGCTAATTAAACTAAATGCTGTAAGGGGACAAAGGTCTCCGTCTAACAGAGCAATAAACCCACACCAACCTCAAAGGATGAGAAAGTTTTAGGTTTCTTTTATAACCGAGGCCTTATCCACACTAAAACGTCTTTATTTAAAAATGCATCTTTTTGGCATACCTTTTGTCAATGAAAACCGCTCTCCAAAGTGGATAAACGTGAAAATGCTGTATTGGGGATTATTGTAAAGCGAAGATGCATTTTAGTCATGTGACCAATTTAGCCCAAATCAAAATGCTAGACGACAATGTACCACAATTGTTTTAGCTGCTATCCAGTTTGATAATGTCGTTTAAGATTAAGTTAATTAAAAGAGCATTTTTTTATTAAAACATACAAATGTATCCCGAATAGTGTAGACAAAAATGAAAACGGGCAATTTGTGACTAACACTAAGTGCCCGTCCTATTTCTACCCGCTTAAAAAAAGGGAAGTGGGGGTTAAAATCTTTCCCTATGAAATGGGACACCACTATATGGAAAGTAGCGTAGCAAACACGTGTGTCACATGCATCGTCGACCAGTCTCGCTGGGCTCGCAAGGTATCCTGGGTAATTTCATCTCCCACTTCGTTTTAAGCCTACATCGGACCTGACTACATTTTGAGGGTTGATTCTAAGGTGAAAATGCACTCTGTCTTGCTCCCTTAAGTAATGGGATGCCCTACCCCTACACGTGCACACGCAAAAGCGAGGATTAGTGCTAAAATTTAGGGGAAGGGGGGTATTGGGACAGGCTCTAAAACTTACTATGTAAGTAGGGCTGGGTTTCGATTCAAATTTCAAGAATTGATTCGATTCCGATTCTCAAGATCTTGGATCGATTATCATTGTTCGATTCGATTCAATTCGATCCGATCTGATCCGATCTTTGAGATTTAGATAAGTGTTTTTGAAAAAAGCCCGAAATGGTGCCAGATAGGGGTGCATGGCATGACCAAAAATCTATTCCATGAGTCATTTTATCAGTATATTTCATGGTATACATGTTTTTCAGTTTTTTGGATTATAAAAATGTGCAGTTATTTGCCACTCACTATAGCTTTTAACTGCTCACCACAGTTTTAAAATATGGACAATTTAAAGTTAATAATGTTAAAGTGAAAATGCCCAGATGATAACAACAGATTAAGTCTTGATAGACAGAATCTTGTTTTTAATTGAGTTATTAATTTTAAAGACTATTGAAGCTATAGTATGCATTGTATTTTGTATTTATGCATACATTACTTTAAAAATAGGCAGTATGTAAAATGAACAGGTATAAATTTATGCACAAACCTACAGACAGGATAAATACCTGTATATGAGAGACGGACCTCTTTATAGATATTATGACGGGTGCTATGATGTGATGAAGTCTGTTTTGACGCTCTTTACTTTCTATTATACGTTAACATTTTCGTCTCTTTCTCGTCTTTCTGAACAAAGATGTTTGTACTATAAGCAAATTAGGCGTCAAACTACAGCGCACGTGTCACTGATATAAACGCGAGTTTTGTAATTAGCTTGCTTAAAGTTCAGAAACCTTTACAACTATTAGCATTATTATGTGTAAGAAGAACTCTTTATTTGGCGACCCGTTGCGCGCGCCTCAAGAAACCTCTGCCCGTCAGAGACCGGCTGCATGAGCACAGAGGGAGGGAGTGAGAAAGAGAGAGTTTCACTGGAGACCCGCGGTGGATTCACTGCATGGCGCTTATTATAAAAATTACACAAATAACTCGTTCATTTGTTATGAGTGGATTATTTTACATGTAGATCGCAGCTTTGAGCGTTTCTAGAGTTTTCAAAACAACCGCTTGCTTAACGTTCCTAACGGCTATGTTAGTTTTTTTAATGTCCTTCCACCTCGCGCGCATGCGTAAATTCAATGACGCGGCAAGTTTAAGTTATTAATTATTAAATCGATTCTTTGAGTTCGGATCGATCTTTAGAGATTAACATGAAAATCGATTCAGAATCGGTGAATCGATTTTTTCAACACAGCCCTATATGTAAGTGCTAGTATAAAGTCACTTGGGCAATACTGCAAAACATACCTGGTCAGAAAAGGTTTATTTTGCAACAATGACTAGCTAGCAGTGTAGTATCGCGCTAATCAACAAATAAATACATTTTGAGTTACTTTTTATGTGAGAAGGAGGCGTGTTACGCAGTACTTAGATATAAATAAAAATTGCACAGCTTTGTCGGAAAACTAAGCAATAAACATACATTTTTATTAGGGCTGCACGATAAATCGCATGCGGCAATCAAACTATAGTATTTCCTACACTAAAGCCCACGTTATAGTCGTGCGTAGGGTCTACGCTGTAGGGTATCCGTAGCCTACGCGTAGCCTGACGTGCACCTCACCAACTTCTTAACAGCGCTTCAGTTCTACGGGCACCGCAATCGCTGTGATTGGTTGACTACAACCCCTCCCATTAGGTAAAAAACACTACGTCATGCTACGTCTACACAGAAGTATACATGAAAACCGACGCATAGCCTACGCCGTCAAGGCTCTGCCATAGGACGCACACACACACACAACTATGAGCCCTAAAGCCCTAGTGCAATGGCACGCTGGCCAATATCGCATTCATTTTTGCAGGCGATACATCCGCAATAATGAAGGCGAAATTGCCCCCATTATCAGTGAACTATGTCTTTGTGTAGTTAATGTCGCTCCATCTGAAAGCAGGTGATGCCGATTTACTACTAATCAAGGTATTGGCTTTACTGACGAGTTGACAACCCTTTTTTTTTACGTCCGAATAAGACATGCGACCATGATCTAATCTCTCAAGATCTTTAACCTTGAATTCCATCCATCGCAGTGTCCGTTTCTGGATCTGCCTGCCTTAATCTCCAGCACCGGACTCAGCTGCCACTAACTTATCAAAGACAGCTCTTCAAAACACCCGCAGGGTCACCTCTGAAGATCACAAGCACACCGCGAACCTGTCTCTCTCACGTCAGCCTGACACAAGCACTCACAAACACAGCACATTGAGAGAGAGCGAGCAGTTGTCTTTTGCAGGGATCAAACTGGGTGACGGCAAGGGTGTTGGTTTTCGTTTGCCATGACAACAGCTGCAAATACAAGCAATCCTCTCGAGTTATAAGCATTTGTGCGCAGCTGTTACGAGAACTCTTACAAGGAGCCAACTGAGAGTGTTCCCACTTCAAACTTCCCACTTCCGAACAAACGGGTCTTTCACTCAACAGAAATGTGTGCGTGGACTTTAACGCAAAAGCCTCAAATTAAATCTGTGGCTTATTTACCCCATAAATTCCTTCACAATACTAATTAACAAAACACTTAAAATAATACCACCTGTAAAACCTTTTCCATTCAATCTCTGCTTGAAAAGGCAACACAACCAGACGAACCTTTTTAGTTGACCTGCAACATGAAATTGGAATGAAAACTGATCTTAGATCAGTGCCATACCCATAACTGCCGAAGTAGCGAAAACTAGCAGTAGGTAAGCACAGTCAATAACTGTACACAACTTATGAAAAATTAACAAAGAATAGGCATTTAGCATAATGTGGATGGGTCAAAATGGTCAATGGATAATTTACCCATTTTCAAATACCAGTATAACCATATTGGTCAACCATTTCCCAGAACAACAGATATTGTAAAGCAGAGGTTTGGGAGAGATAGCGGATGGTGTGCATAACTGTACAAATTTTCCTCTGTAAGCATGACGTCTGGGTATTTACCATTACAAATACACGACTGGCCCACAATGCTGCTCATTTGCATAGCCGAATCAGTATGCAAATTCAGCTGAGCACAGTAGAGATTTACACCTAGTTCAAACTGAGAGCTTTTAAAATTGTGTCAAAGGAAAAACAAAGACCTGTGGGTTTCAACTCCAGGTTTCAAAACTTCCCCTACGGTTTCTACTCATTTCTGAGTGGATTGAGGAGAACGGATTATAGCAAGAAAGGAACAAAGTGCAGGTAAACAGAGAGAAATCAGTGCAAATACACACACAACAAGAAAGATTACGGCTGGACGAACTAAGAGCTCACTGCTTGGTGTCAAAGTAGGCAGCTACATGAGAAATACCTCACGGTATCACTAAAAAGATACTAAGCAGAAGACTGTGCCATTTGTGAATAGAGTTTTAAAAAATCCTATTGCAGATTTGTAACTAGTAATAATGTATAATATAGATAGTAAAAGTTTTAAAAACTGGTCCAAATAAGAGAATATAACAACTATAATGATAAAAACAAGGGAACGTTATAAGTTGGATTACTTTGTGATGTTTTTATATTTATATTTATGCATTTGGCAGACGCTTTTATCCAAAGCGACTTGCAGCGCATTACAAAGTAGACATTTTTCCAGCTGATTAACAATAAAACATTGACAGGCATTCAAAATCCACTATAGTTTAAAGGGCTTCTGCATTTAAAAGAGAAATTGAGCACGAGACTAAACAAAAGAAAAAAAATAACAATGTTATTAAAAAGTGAAGTGAAAATAAGTGTGAGACGAAACTTAAAATAGGCTTACGTTAAAGGGATAGTTCACCCAAAAATTTAAATTCTGTAATCATCTACTCACTCTCATGTTGTTACAAACTTGTAAAAAATGTCTTGGTTCTGATTAACACAAATGAAGATATTTTGAGAAATATATGTAACTGTAATGGGCCCCATTCACTTCCATGGTAGGAAAAGAGAATACAAAGGAAGTGAATGGGGCTCATTAATGTTTTGGTTACAAACATTGCTCAAAATATCTTTTTTTCTGTTTAACAGAACAAAGAAGTTTATACAGGTTCGTAAAAACATAAAAGTGAGTAAATGACAGAATTTTCATTTTAGGGTGAACTATCACTTTAAAATAACGTTATCGCCTATTGGTGCGGACGCTAATATAGTTTTCGTTTTAGTGTAAACCTTTTGCGATTCTAACAGGTATAAAAATAAATATGTATTTAAAGCATGTTTACTTTCCTAATAAAAAAAACAAATACTATAAATCAAAGTTAAAAACGCACACATAAACAAACTTAAAAAAAAAATAAAAAAAAATCCAGACCCTTTCACACAAAAAGCAATTCATTTGCTAATATAAAAGGCAGACGAGAATAGTTATGTTTAGCTCAAAATCTGTGTAGTGAGCTATCTGTGTCGGTATGTGGAGGTGTCATCAGTCAAACCAAACTAGTTTATCCGGTGACGCACAGGGCGATTTTGCAACACTCCGAGAGAATAAGAGCACAAACAAAGCGACTATTTGATAACATGACAGCAGACTTTGCGGCTGTTTGCGTGCACGCGTGTCAACAGTGCGGCCATTTGTGTGGTTGACGAAACCGTATAGACGGATACCGCGTGTGCGGGAATTCAAAGACCCCCTGACAATAAAGTACAAACGCTTCAGAGCAAAAAATAGACGCGGAGTGAAGTGCCTTAGAGATAACGTTACAAGCTGTAATATGAGGAAAAACAAACCACCAAACATCCAGATTCACCACGATCCCGCTTTCATTTCCCCCCTCTCTCTCTCTTCTTTCTAATCTCTCTCTCCCTGGAGCGCATTTACGCATCCAAACCGCACGCCTGAAAAATCTTAATCTGCAAACAAACACCTAATTGTTCAGATTAAATCTATTGTATTAAGTAGATATGAATACAAAGCTATCGTTACCCGGGTAATATTACAGTTAAACGTTTAATAAAGATTTAGGAGGTATAAATATAAGTTTTAAGTTTCTTGCGCGTGCGGCTACGCAGCTCGGCTAACGTCACACCGACCCAAAAAGATTTAGTTAGCAACCGTATTTCAAATCCTAGGTATTGGCTCATTTAAAAAAAATCTTGTTGAAACTTGTTGAATTAAAATTTGAGAGTAAAACTAGGACAAGTTAGCAAATATTTTGGACTTAAAAAGTTGGCACCGCTTAGCAGAGTGCTAGCAGCGGTAGCGACCCGCACACAGGGTCAAACACACTGAGGAGACAAAACTTTTTAAACACCAAGTCGACCACAAATAAATCCCACAAAACATGTTTACTGCCAAACAAAAACTTTAACCACCTTTGTGAGCCTCTCAGAACTGAGAGTTTGCAAAGTTGTGAAACGCCACAAACTCAAACACACAAGTTTAGGTCGAAGCACACAAGTACCTTCGTCCAGAAGTCTTTCCAGGTGTGTGAAGATGCCGCACAGGTTCGGTAAACTCGTCATGAGCTTCTTCTCGTTCAATAACTGCATGAGATAGTCGGGACTCGGCCTCGGTCTCTCCTTCACCTCCATCTCCCCGACCATCATCTTTACAACCGAACCCTCACAATCCTTCCACAGGAAAAGAAAAAAAAGAAAACACAAAAGGAAAAATAACGGTGCAGATCAAATCCCTTGTTCCCCCTCCACGCTGCGGCGACCCTTTCCAGATATAACGGCTGATTTTACGGTGCTGTTGATTTTTAGCGCGGAGAGGAAGAAACACAAACCCTTCAGTCTCTTTCTTTTTCCCTCTTCGCTAGAGTCGCACGATGTGTACTGCGCTCGCGTTCACGCTGTAGACTGCCACCCGTGCACGCCAGCTGAGGATCCTCTGAAAGTGCCTGACGCCGATTGGCTGCCTGGGAGTAAATGGGCCGGACTATGCGCGGCGGGAATGCCAATCAGTGCGTAGCGTCTGAGAGGCGGGGCTAGTGTTTAACTATAAGAATTTGAGCCTGGGATGATTGACAGCGATCGGAGCCAATGGCGTGCATGTTTATAACGGTTAGGCGTCACTGGGATGGGATAACAAATGTGAAAGGCGTGCAAGTGTTTGCTTCGTGTTTTGACATTATTTCTTATTTTTATAATAAAATGCTTATGTTTATATTATATGTTTATATATTTATCTCTTTTACAGAGTTGCAGAGTCTAAGAAGAGCTGATCAGGCCTACATTTAACTGCAAGCTGTGTCTTATGTATACCTGTCTGTAAAAGCTGTTGAATTGAATATGTAAAAAAAATTGTCATTACCTGTGTTTGCATAAAGTTACATATTTATAGAGAGAGAATAGAATAGAAAAGATAGATCGATACTATAAAATCCCTATATAAATGAAATAATGACAGTTAGAGATTTGAGTCAATTAAAATTGATATTTAAAATGACAAATAAAATGAGTAAATTGTGCAATTAAATGACTTATATAGATATTATATTATGCATTTTTTTTTAAATAAATCACATAAAAAAGATAATATTTTATATTTCTGATACATTAAAGTTGATCATAAGATGATTTTGTACTTAAAACCAAATCATTTTTTATAAAACGCTTTTTAATGATGTATGGTTTGTTATAATATGACAATATTTGGTTGAGATACAACTATTTAAAAATCTGGTATCTGAGGGTGCAAAAAATCGCCTTTAAAGTTGTTTAAATGGCAACTGTATCCACTCACAAAAATAAAGTTTGGATAATTTACATAATATCCTAATGTTTTAGCATAAAAGAAAAATCAATAATTTTGACCCATACAATGTAGGGATGCATAACAATTAATCGCAATTAATCTATAGTAAATGTTTTTGTTTACATCATATATATATATATATATATATATATATATATATATATATATATATATAATTATTATAATAATTACATAATTATTTTACACAGTTCACACACATATATGATGTAAAATCGTTTATTTTGCTGTAGATTAATCGCGATTAATCGCCATGCAACCCTAATACAGTTTATTTCAGGGTTTGCTATAATATACCCAAAGCTACTAAAAGGGATAGTTCACCTAAAAATAAAAAAATTGTCATCACTTACCTTTATGTTGTTACAATCCCGTTTAAATGTCTTTGTTTTGATGAACATCGTTCACGAGCCTCCTTCACTTCCATAGTATTCTCTTTCCTACTATGGAAGTGAATGGGGCTCATGATCGATTTGGTTACAATCATTCCTCAAAATATCTTTACTTGTATTTATCACAACAAAGAAAATATATACAGGTTTGTATCAACACGAGGGTGAGTAAATTATGACAGAATTTTAATTTTTTGTGTGAACTGTCCCTTTAAGACTGGTTTTGTGGTCCATGCATGGTCAAAAATACAATGTTCTATTATAAATCTCTAATTTCTATGCCTTAATTGATTTTTGGTTTCCTCTCCTGAACATTTATTTGCACTGCTTCAGTGCTTAGTGAAGTTAAGCATTAAATATATGAATAATTAAATGATTATTATTATTGCCAAACTCCATTTCTCTCTCAGGATGAATTTATTAAATGAATATATATCACATATTCCAATCACACATTCACGTTTATCAATATGCGAGACACATTGGCAGACAGAGACTATATCAGCACTGTAAGAGGTGCTTGTGACCACAGGCTAAACTGACCCTCTCCAGATCCTCTGTTATCCATGTAAGATAACACGACACATTCTTCCAGCTGCTGACAAAACACAGCAGCCAATAAAATCAGATATTGTCTATCAGAAATGGATGCGGTGTCTTGTGACCTTTCACTATACTAGAGTTCACTTGAACCAGTCAGGATCTTAAACGCATGTACAGATCTACAGTGGTAAGCTAACAGTTCCAGGCTCAAACCCCTAAGGGTTCGATCGATGTCCTGATAAGTTACTGACTTCCCCTAATGCCATTGTACCTTAGGGAAAAATCTTCTTGAGCAAGATACTTAATACGAGGTTGCTTTAGGGTTGCTTGAGGCCAGCAGTGAAATGTACTTTCTCTCAATGTAGGGGCTGAGAAAAATAGAAATGTTGTAAAAGGATTCGATGAAAATGTATGAGCTGTGATATACAGTATGTATTCATCTGAAAGAAGCTTGAGTATTCAACAGCATGCAGAATGCTTTCAGTTAAATGACAAACATCAGTAGATTTAACTTAAATATAGAGAGAAAGTGACATTTAAGATTTGTCAGGCATCATTACTTTAAAAATTCCTTGTTGCACTTAATTTTTTGTTAAATCAACTTTAATTTACTATTAATTTCACTTTTTTGCCTAGTAAGGAATTGCAATAAATTATACAAATAAACAGTGGTGGCTGCAGGTGACTTCTTTTTTCGAGGACATGATGCGAAGTTCGTCACAACATGTATGTAACCCGTCATGTTTGTGGTTTGTCATTTCAAAATATGTGTTTGGCTCTTCGAGTGAGTCTGTGCATCACGTGTCTTGTCAAAATAAGTGCCTGCTGCAGATGCGTCTAAAGGGTTTATGATAAAAAAAAGACGCTCGCGTTTGCCAAATACTCGTATAATCTCATGCGTAATTAGAGTTCACAGTTAAGGGAATCTTGCGTGTATTTTATCTCAGCCTTTGGTAAGTATCTGTAGTCCGTACCAACTCACGCACATCTACACTCACCTAAAGGATTATTAGGAACACCTGTTCAATTTCTCCTTAATGCAATTAACTAATTAACCAATCACATGGCAGTTGCTTCAATGCATTTAGGGGTGTGGTCCTGGTCAAGACAATCTCCTGAACTTGACTGAAATACCACTTGTTACAACGGAGGTATGCAGCAAAGCATTTGTGAAGCCACAACACGCACAACCTTTAGGCGGATGGGCTATAACAGCAGAAGACCCCACAGGGTACCACTCATCTCCACTACAAATAGGAATAAGAGGGTACAATTTGCACAAGCTCACCAAAATTGGACAGTTGAAGACTGTAAAAATGTTGCCTGGTCTGATGAGTCTCGATTTCTGTTGAGACATTCAGATGGTAGAGTCAGAATTTGGCGTAAACAGAATGAGAACATGGATCCATCATGCCTTGTTACCACTGTGCCAGCTAGTGGTGGTGGTGTAATGGTGTGGGGAATGTTTTCTTGGCACACTTTAGGCCCCTTAATGCCAATTGGGCATCGTTTAAATGACACGGCCTACCTGAGCATTGTTTCTGACCATGTCCATCCCGGTATGACCACCATGTAATCATCCTCTGATGGCTAATTCCAGCAGGATAAAACAAAAAGCTCGAATCATTTCAAACTGGTTTCTTGAACATGACAATGAGTTCACTGTACTAAAATGGCCCCCACAGACAGCAGATCTCAACCCAATAGAGCATCTTTGTGCCCTGGATGTGCATCCCACAAATCTCCATCAACTGCAAGATGCTATCTTATCAATATGGGCCAACATTTCTAAAGAATGCTTTCAGCACCTTGTTGAATCAATGCCACGTAGAATTAAGGCAGTTCTGATGGCGAAAGGTGGTCAAACACAGTATTAGTATGGTGTTCCTAATAATCCTTTAGGTGAGTGTTTATACCTTTATTCATCTTTCACTAAAAGTGGGCCTTGAAGTTGATTCAATTCTTCTATTTTTACAATGTAGGTACCACCCCAGCAAGCAATTTTGCATTTAAAAGACATCTAATAATATGCGTCCTAACACAGCCCAGACGTCTATAGGGTAAAATTTTAGCTGTCACTGAAAATTGAATAGACATTAAACACATTGTAATCAATTTTGACTTGCTTACATTATGCAAAACCAAATTCAGGTTTATTTAGGCTTACTTGTAGTCGGACTCGCTTTCTGATAAATCTGAGAAAGGTCACACGCACTGTATATACATGTGCATGTATTGTGTGTTGATAGTGTGCATGTGTGTTTAGCGTTTCAGAGAAATTAATCCCCGCCCAATGTATTTTCCTCTATTAATAACACGGTTCCTTTTGGCAATTAATCCAATTAACAGCACTTGAGATAAAACTGAATATGAAATCAGGTGGTTACGAAGCAGCAGGGAGCGGAGTCAGACGCAGAAGGTGCGTCATTCGTGATGCTACGGTCAACCCCGTGAGCCGATTAGAAAAGCAGTAGGTGGAACGACTGCGTCTGGGATGCAATAACAGGAGCTCCCTCAAAGCATGCATGCTTTTTTGTTTTGACTCTGGAAAGCTCTGAGACTTTGAGTATATAGTAAAACAAATAAAAGCACGAAACAAAAGAGATAATGTGTGGGTGCAAGAAAGCTGCGTAAAAGTGAAATCTGGGTCAATTCTGAGAGAGACATCACATGCAAGAGTGGCACAATCTCACTCAATGCAATAGTGCTTTGGAAATAGCAATGGAGCATCACTGAGTAGGCTATTTTTGGGTGATGATAGTGAAATATAAGAAATAGTTGTGGTAGATGTTGTGTGCTGGATTAGGGTGTTGACAGCATTGATGAATCGTGTTGGGTCCAGCACAGTGTGGAAATCTATCCGCAGGCCGCGACGCCACAGGCCACAACGTCACTTATGGCTCTACAGCTCCCAGGAGGTTTGCAGTGAAGATTACAGCAAACACAAACTCCTTCATCAGTCACTCGGCTCCTCCCTCAGGGTCCGACGGCCTTTACAGTACATGGGGGACGACAGACTCAACTCTCAAAAGTAAAGGAATAATCATGGAGTTGTTACATTTATTTATTCAGAAAATCTGACCTTTTGAAATCACATATATAGGAATGGAGTGTAAAAGCACTACTGGAAAATGAGATCTCTGAGAATGGAGCTGTTGTGTAAATTGTGTGGTATGTTGAGGGGTCACCTTGCATGAATGAACGCATGGAATGGAATGCATGTATGAAGTGTGCAAAGAGCGAGGGGAATGTACCATGTGAGTGCACGTGTAAAAATTTTAAAAATAACGAGGGGTGTATATACTGTAGATGAACCAGGGTTGTGGCGTTCAGTATGAAATTAATCAATTTATTTGAATGCTGAATGGCGGCCCACAGTGTTAAAGCAATGAAGTATACAATTATAGTAATAACACATTTTGTTTTTTAGGTAAAGACACAAACATGCAAAATAATAATAATGTACACTCTTAAAAATGAAGGTGCTTAAAAGGTTCTTCACAGCCGATACCAAAAGAACCATTTTGGTACCTTTTTCACTAGAAATGTTAAATTAACCTATGCTGGGTTGTTTTAATCCTTTGTTGGGTCAAATATTAACAATTTCTGGATTAATTTAACCCAACAGCTGGGCTCAACCTTTTTTGGCCCAACGCTGGGTTTGAAAATAACCCAACATTTTTTAGAGTGTTGTGTTCGGATGTTAATCTCCTAAGACCTGGTGTGTTCACATATGTGGACATCACATTTTTTTGTTGTTTGCACAATAATATTTAATTCTGTGTAACTGGAACATGTTGTACACAAACGTAGACAATTACACTGCTTCATGTTCAAAGAAAAATATTTGATTATTATATTTATTGGCTCTTCCTAACCCCAAATAGCACAAAGAAATAAAAAAAGACAAACCAAAGCTTGGGTGTAAGGAGGTTAAATGTTCTTTATTGAACCAATTAGCCAGAAATGGTTCTTCTATTGTCAACTGAAGTACAATATAAAATTGAGTGAAATTCAAAGAGATTCATGCTGTAAATTTGACTTTTATTATGTTTCAGTATGAATTACACATACACTTATCATATGGAGTATTTAAAGAAAAATTCATGGTCATGGGTTCGAACCCATGGATGGAAACATAAATGATAATAAAAAATTATACTTTGTAGTGGACGTCGCTTTGGATAAATGACAAATGGATAAAAATGCATATGTAAAATAATGTAAAAATGTGTAAAAAAATAAATGTTTGTCTTATTTTCAACCTAGCGTTGGGTCAAAAGGGACCAACCCAATCTGATGTGTAGTAATTTAACCTGTAATAAATACAGCATGAAATTATAACAACTTGGTCACTGAAAAAAAAACGTTCCACGTGACTGAATAAAGTTTACTTAAAATAAAAAAACAGGTTCCACGTGACTGAATAAAGTTTACTTAAAATAAAAAAACAGGTTCCACGTGACTGAATAAAGTTTTCTTAAAATCAAATAATAACGGTTCCACGTGACTGAAAAAGTTTTCTTAAAATTTAATAAAAATGGTTCGACGTGACTGATTAAAGTTTACTTAAAATAAAAAACAGGTTCCACGGGACTGAATAAAGTTTTCTTAAAATCAAATAATAACGGTTCCACGTGACTGAAAATATTTTCTTAAAATTAAATAAAAACGGTTCCACGTGACTGAATAAAGTTTACTTAAAATAAAAAAAAAACGGTTCCACGTGACTGAATAAAGTTTTCTTAAAATTAAATAATAACGGTTCCACGTGACTGAAAAAGTTTTCTTAAAATTAAATAAAAATGGTTCCATGTGACTGAATAAAGTTTTCTTAAAATTAAATAAAAACGGTTCCACATGACTGAATAAAGTTTTCTTAAAATCAAATAATAACGGTTCCACGTGACTGAAAAAGTTTTCTTAAAATTAAATAAAAACGGTTCCACGTGACTGAATAAAGTTTACTTAAAATAAAAAAAACGGTTCCACGTGACTGAATAAAGTTTTCTTAAAATTAAATAATAACGGTTCCATGTGACTGAATAAAGTTTTCTTAAAATTAAATAAAAACGGTTCCACGTGACTGAATAGTTTTCTTAAAATTAAATAAAAACGGTTCCACCTGACTGAATAAAGTTTTCTTAAAATTAAAAAACGGTTCGACGTGACTGAATAAAGTTTTCTTAAAATTAAATAAAAACTGTTCCACGTGACTGAAAAAGTTTTCTTAAAATTAAATAAAAACTGTTCCACGTGACTGAAAAAGTTTTCTTAAAATTAAATAAAAACGGTTCCACGTGACTGAATAAAGTTTTCTTAAAATCAAATAATAACGGTTCCACGTGAATGAAAAAGTTTACTTAAAATAAAAAAAAAAACGGTTCCACGTGACTGAATAAAGTTTTCTTAAAATTAATTAAAAACGGTTCCACGTGACTGAATAAAGTTTTCTTAAAATTAAATAAAAACTGTTCCACGTGACTGAATAAAGTTTTCTTAAAATTAAATAAAAACGGTTCCACCTGACTGAATAAAGTTTTCTTAAAATTAAATAAAAACGGTTCCACCTGACTGAATAAAGTTTTCTTAAAATTAAATAAAAACGGTTCCACCTGACTGAATAAAGTTTTCTTAAAATTAAAAAACGGTTCGACGTGACTGAATAAAGTTTTCTTAAAATTAAATAAAAACTGTTCCACGTGACTGAAAAAGTTGTCTTAAAATTAAATAAAAACTGTTCCACGTGACTGAAAAAGTTTTCTTAAAATTAAATAAAAACGGTTCCACGTGACTGAATAAAGTTTTCTAAAAATAAAAAAAAAAACGGTTCCACGTGACTGAATAAAGTTTTCTGAAAATTAAATAAAAACTGTTCCACGTGACTGAAAAAGTTTTCTTAAAATTAAATAAAAACGGTTCCACGTGACTGAATAAAGTTTTCTAAAAATAAAAAAAAAACAGGTTCCACGTGACTGAATAAAGTTTTCTTAAAATCAAATAATAACGGTTCCACGTGACTGAAAACGTTTTCTTAAAATTTAATAAAAATGGTTCGACGTGACTGATTAAAGTTTACTTAAAATAAAAAACAGGTTCCACGGGACTGAATAAAGTTTTCTTAAAATCAAATAATAACGGTTCCACGTGACTGAAAATATTTTCTTAAAATTAAATAAAAACGGTTCCACGTGACTGAATAAAGTTTACTTAAAATAAAAAAAAAACGGTTCCACGTGACTGAATAAAGTTTTCTTAAAATTAAATAATAACGGTTCCACGTGACTGAAAAAGTTTTCTTAAAATTAAATAAAAATGGTTCCACATGACTGAATAAAGTTTTCTTAAAATTAAATAAATAAAACATAGTTGGATCTACGTTATTCAATTATGTACACCGGTTCAACATGATTGAATCAAGTTTTCAAGTTGATAAATGTTAATTTTATTTTAAGACAACTTAATTCAATCACATGAAACCGGTGTCCACAAGATTTTTTTTGTTCAGTGTACTATTTTATTTTACATTTTTTTATTAAATGTTAATTTGAAAAAAATGCTGAATTTTTTACAGTGCAAAATGCCGGGTTGTTTTAACCCATTGTTGGGTCAAATGTAAATATTGTTTGAGTTATTTTTAACCCAACAGCTGGGTTTGTCCCTTTTTGACCCAACACAACTGAAAATAACTGATCTCACGAGAATTCTTACATATTTTACAAGTTGGCTAATTCGTATGAATTCATACAAAGTTAATTGTGCAAAAACGTATGATTCTCATGAAAAAAACAACAATGAAACCCAACCCCTAACCCAACGTCACAGGGGTCAAGGCAAATTGTACAAAAACTTACAAATGTGGTATAATACGTGGAATTAATACGAATTAGCCAACTTGTAAAATATATAAGAATTCTCGTGAGATAGCGTTAAAAATAACCCAGCATTTTATAGAGTGTATGTGTAACAACATTACCTGAAGCCCCATTCAGATCGCCAACAACTAGCAGTAGCAGAGGGATGCGATCTCATTCATTTCAATGAAAGCTTGGCGACTTCTGCCGCCACGAGCGAAAGGGACTGTTGTCGACCGGATGGGCATATAGCGACACAAGAAAATGAAAAGTATAACTTTTTGGAAGTGACTACACTGTCAAAAATAAAGTTACAAAGCTTTCACCGGGGCAGTAAAAATGGTCCTAATATGTACAATTTAGGTACAAATATGTATCTTTGAACTGCCAATATGTACCTTTGAAGTAACATGCACTCTATGGGTCCAAAGGTGTACCTTTTTGAAAGGGTACTGTACCAGTGACAACTTTTGTACCTTTATTTCTGAGAGTGTACCAATGGGAGCGACGCAGTGGAAGTCACGGCATTCTTCTCTTTTCAATTACTGGGGTAGATGGTACTCATTTGTTTATGAAAACCAGATTTAAAAACGCCTCATTATAAGAGACGGGCGACACACAGGAAGAAAGTCGCTGGTGGTCTGAACGAGGCTTGAGTTTGCTCATTTCGTTGCTGTGCTGAACTAATAACAATTCCATAAATCCATTCATTTTCTTAAGAATTAAACATCTTTTTTAGTCACGACTAATTCATTTAAAATTTAAGCTATGCTTTGAAAGGAGGCCACTACTTCAGAATTTTACCCAGCCCTGGTATGAGCTCTGTGAAACAGCTGAGGTTATACATTTTTACAACAGACACACTCAAGAGTCACACAAAATGGCAAACCCAAAGAGGAAGTGTCAAGGTTAAAGAATGTGTGTGTTTAAGTGTGCGTTTGTTGCCTTAGGGTGGTTGAAAGGATGATGCCAAAGACTGTGCAGGCATGTGTGTGTGTGCGGAGCGTCAAAGAATAGCAGTTGTGTTTGTGTCTGATAAGAGTGTCCGGCTGAGGAAGAGGAGGAATGAGCATCAGAAAGCAGAACCCCGTCGATCTGGAGGACCAGAGAGAGGAAGATCTCCTCAGCCTCCTGCCGAAAAACTATCAGCCTCCTGTGAGCTTTCTTCAAAACGCCCCACGCTCGCATACTCTAAAAACCAGCAAGGGTTGAGTTTGGCAACAGTGATTTAAAGACTCTCAATTTACATGCAGACCAAAGACTGATGAATAATACAGTTAAATGCCGCTGCTTACATGGAACAGCCAAAGTCCTTTTGAAAATATAACCCTGATATCTTTAAAGAGACACTCCACTTTTTTTAAAAAATATGCAAATTTTCCAGCTCCCCTAGAGTTAAATATTTGATTTTTACCGTTTTAGAATCCATTCAGCTGATCTCCGGGTCTGGCGGTACCACTTTTAGCATAGCTTAGCATAATCCATTGAATCTGATTAGACCGTTAGCATCGCGCTTAAAAATAACCAAAGAGTTTCGATATTTTTCTTATTTAAAACTTGACTCTTCTGTAGTTACATCGTGTACTAAGACCGACAAAAAATTTAAAATTGTGATTTTCTAGGCAGATATGGCAAAGAACTATACTCTCATTCTGGCGTAATAATCAAGGACTTTGCTGCCGTAACAAGGCTGCAGGAGGCGCACTGATATTACACATTGCCCGAAAATAGTCCCCCGCTATTGAAAGTTACTAAGGGGACTATTTTCGGCTTCTGTGTAATATCATTGCGCCTCCTGCAGCCATGTTACGGCAGCAAAGTCCTTGATTATTACGCAAGAATGAGAGTATAGTTCCTAGACATAGAGAAAAAAATTTAAACTCTTTGGGTTTTTTTTAGCGTGATGCTAATGGTCTAATCAGATTCAATAGATTATGCTAAGCTATGCTAAAAGTGGTACTCTAGTCCCGGGGATCGGCTGAATGGATTCCAAAAACTGTAAAAATCAAATATTTAACTCTAGAGGAGATGGAAAATTGAGTATATTTTCAAAAAAAGTGGAGTGTACCTTTAATAAAATGATTTGACTGAGTAAGGTCATGTCAAAAATTGAAGTTAAAGTCAATTCTAAATTTGATGCTCATGAACTCATATTTACAGATTTTAACCTGGATTTCACAGAGAGGGAAATAAATAGTTGAGTTGTTTTTCATTAATTGGGGTCGTCTGGTGGTCTGGGGTTCAGAGGTGCCGATGACACTTGAATCATGAAGCTGCTCTGAAATAAATCTCCATTCTGCTCAGGGCTCTGCACGTGCTCAGTTGCCGGCGTTGGGTTTTCATGTGGCCCCCGGCAGATGCGCTGAACGAGAAGAATAGGTCCCCGAGGGCCATTTATTCCTACTGCTCCCTTCCCCTTCCCTCTGCACCGTTGCTCCTAACAATCTGGCATTCTTACATTCGAATGTTTTCCCTTCTCTCTGCTCTCAAATCACATCTCCATCTATTCATCCGTCTTTTATATATGCCTGGATTTCTTTGACTGGTTCACCAGAGATCCAATTAGAGCAGAGGCAAAGGATTTTACCCAAAAATGATGCCCCTGTTTACTCGCTTTCTTGTCATTCTGGATATCTTTCAGTTTTGGAACATAACAGCTGCTAAAATGAGTGCTAAAATGGGTCAAGCTTCAAAATGTAAGGATTTATTTGATGAACTCTTTACCTCTGTTAACTGTGTGCGTTTGTATAACCTCCAGTGCTTCATCACATGTGACTTGAATTATCATTGATTTTTGCATTAGGTCATTTTTAATACGAATAAACACTTGTGACTGTTGCCTCACGACAAAGTGGTCCATGGTTCAAGCCCAGATGGTAGGATGTAGCGTCTCGTCTCATCTCCACTACACCTCCTACACTACGTCTTAAGACATATGCTGGAAACGCACTCTCCGGTGAATGCGCGTCTGACGTCTGGTGGTCTGGGGTTCAGAGGTGCCGATGACACTTGAATCATGAAGCTGCTCTGAAATAAATCTCCATTCTGCTCAGGGCTCTGCACGTGCTCAGTTGCCGGCGTTGGGTTTTCATGTGGCCCCCGGCAGATGCGCTGAACGAGAAGAATAGGTCCCCGAGGGCCATTTATTCCTACTGCTCCCTTCCCCTTCCCTCTGCACCGTTGCTCCTAACAATCTGGCATTCTTACATTCGAATGTTTTCCCTTCTCTCTGCTCTCAAATCACATCTCCATCTATTCATCCGTCTTTTATATATGCCTGGATTTCTTTGACTGGTTCACCAGAGATCCAATTAGAGCAGAGGCAAAGGATTTTACCCAAAAATGATGCCCCTGTTTACTCGCTTTCTTGTCATTCTGGATATCTTTCAGTTTTGGAACATAACAGCTGCTAAAATGAGTGCTAAAATGGGTCAAGCTTCAAAATGTAAGGATTTATTTGATGAACTCTTTACCTCTGTTAACTGTGTGCGTTTGTATAACCTCCAGTGCTTCATCACATGTGACTTGAATTATCATTGATTTTTGCATTAGGTCATTTTTAATACGAATAAACACTTGTGACTGTTGCCTCACGACAAAGTGGTCCATGGTTCAAGCCCAGATGGTAGGATGTAGCGTCTCGTCTCATCTCCACTACACCTCCTACACTACGTCTTAAGACATATGCTGGAAACGCACTCTCCGGTGAATGCGCGTCTGACGTTACCGGAAGCTAGTTATTTTAGTTTGTAAAGTTTTAAAGGGAACATATCATGAAAATCTATTCGATTCCATGTTCAATTCAGTAACTTAGTTTTGGTAAACCATTATCTGCAAGCATGTGAACAAGTAGATCATTGAAATTCGGCTCCCCTTGTGAGGTCAGAAGGGGATAATACCGCCCCTTAATCTGCACTATCTAACCACGTCACTGCCATTTAGTGTAGAGATCAACCAATTTGCATTTAAAAGGAAACACCCTTGTGATGTCAGAAGGGGATCTTATTATAATAATACCGCCCCTTAATCTGCACTATCCAACCTGCTATTTAGTGCAGAGATTAGCTAATTTGCTTTTAAAGGATACACCCCAAAAACAGCACATTTTTGCTCAAACTTACAAAGTGTAAATTTTAACATGCTATGATAAATGATCTATATGATATTTTGAGCTACAACTTCACATATGTGCTCTGGAGACACCAAAGATTTATTTGACATCTTAAAAAGTCCTGTGAAATGTCCCCTTTAAATAATGATATCTTCTTTAGAAAATTGCACCGATTGCCCTGGGAAGGTCTTTATGAACCCCTCGGAGCCCTGTGGATTACTTCTGTAAAGGATGAATAGACTTTTTTGGGGATTTAAATCAGAATCACCATTTAGTACAATTATAAAGCTTGACTTTTTTCTAATTTAACTCAGATTGTGTTCATATTCAAATCAACCAATTTTTGGCTGAACTATCTCTTTAAGAATGAATAAATAAACCCTTCTCACTACAGTGTGTTCTTCTCAGTGTTTAGGGCTTTAGCTGGGACTCCAGGTCTCTTTATTGACCCTGATTGTTGCAGTAAAACTGATTTGAGGGCAAATCCCTGCTCAATTTCCCCTCGTGTCTGTTCTGAGCTTTAATTTACAGGCAGTGTGATCAAATCCAGATTAAACTGAAAGTGAGCTCAAATGTTGTAGAAAACAGCTTATGGGAATCCCCCTTACTAGTAAACAACACAAGTCTCAGAGATTTTGAAGATAATGGTCTTCTGAGATAAAAAAATTGTTAAACATTAAAAAAATACAAAGTGTAACACAAAGTACTTTACTAAAATAAAAAAAAAATGGTCTCTAGCTGTCACTGTGGCAGTGCCGTACATTATTAGGGTGACCATACATGCCATTCCTTCCGGATGCATCCTGGCCAGGATTTGGGGTGCGTCTTCCAGAAGTTGTATTTGTTGACCGCATACGCTATCAAGGTTCTCACAATTTAGTTAAAAACATAAGACATACAATCATAGTTTCATTCTAACCTTAAAATGTAACGGTTGCTCTTCTGAAATACAACCTGAAATAATAAACCTCAACGACGTATGCGAAATCCTGGCCAGGACGCACGTATCGGGTAAGAATGGCACGTATGATCACTCTATACATTATTGTTGCTCTTCTAGCACTGGATAGCTGGGCATATATTCGTGTAACTACTCATGTAACAGTCTTTAAATAGGGAAAACATGGAAGTGTTTGGTGGATTGAAAAAAGATAGATAAAGAGGTTTGTATTAATTTGTCTAAGCTGAGGTAAGAACATTGTAAAATATTGAAAAATGGTGGTGTTTTCCTTTAAGGATGAGAGAAATGCGTGTTTGTGTTCTGATAAATGAGTTCATTTGAAATAAACGTTTCATTTCAGACATTGTGTCTGGCACGTAGGCTCCAGCTCATACAGGTTCATGACTTTCAAAAGCACATAATGTTGCTATTTGAATAATTGAGTTATTTTACACTCAAATCCTTTAGATTGTAGATAAAATGCATAATCAGAAACATCAAAATTCATCAAAGAAAAGCCTAAAAACAAACATATTCATAGCTGAGACTGCAGACTTTAAGATCATTTTTGGCAAAGTTACTTTTATCTCTCTGCACACTTATAAAAGAAGAGGCAGTCAAATGAAATAATGAACCGATCAATGTTGCCTTTTGGCAGGGATGTTTTACCACTGCCAAAAAAGATTAATCAGCCAAAAACACTCCAATATAAAACAGAAATATCCAACAAACCGTTGCCCAGAAGAGACAGAGAAAAGTACATTTTAGTCATTAATATGGTTTTAAATGCCCGTTGCCCCAGACATACTTACTAATGCCAAAATGACCCGGCATCAGAGAGATGAGTCACATCCACAGTACAATAACTTATGTACTCCCGTTATTAAAAATTTAATTTGTATACTTCCAGCATTACATGCATCAGATGAGCACCTACAAAAAGGTTGAAAAATAGTCACTGCTGGGCAGTACCCTTTAAAAAGGTCCTAATATTTACCATTTAGCTACAGATATGTATACATTTGGTACCAATGTGTACATTAGAGGTACTAATATGAACTCTTTAGATGCAAAAGTTACCGCTCATGTGACAGCTTGGGACCATTTATTGAGAATTTGTGTGCCATTGGGAATGAACGGAAAGTTAGATACACCTTGGATGAGCTCTGGGAATGGGATTATGATTTACTCCTTGTACGTTCATACAGACCACAGCAACCAGTGGGGAGATGCTTCTGCTTGGTCTTAAAATCATTTACACAGCTGGCTATAATTTTTTCACCCTTTTAACCAAGCAAAATAAAGCTTTGAAGTATCACAGTAAGTCATTTAATGGGAAGTAGTAAAGAGGGGGTTAGCAAGATAGCAGGTAGTAAAGAATAACAAGAGAAGATTTTTATTTTAGGAAACAGCTTTATCTTATCTGTGACTGACCTTTAAAAGTGGTATTATACATAACCCTGCCAGTGAAAACCCATTTTTTTGTGATTTACTGTTTTTCTACATAAAATCATTCTATATAATGTAAATAATATTTTGTTAATATAACCTTTTAATATTTACTAAGTAAAGTGATATAAAAAAATAAGATTGTGAAACTTTAGCATGGACCACCCAGAACAGATCTGGTGGCAAAATGAGATTTTATACACACTGGTGGAAATGAAAAGTTTGGTTCCAAAACGCAATAAATCCATTTTGACTAATTTGGGTAAAAATGTGTTTTTTATACCAAGAAAGTAACAAGATGAAAACCACAATTTTTTGTTACAAACTTTCACATAGCATCTTTAGGTTATAATAACATTAACAATTTCAAATCCATAATTTGATTTTCAAAGATTTATTATAAAAACTGATTATTTTTTCTGCCAAATGCAATAAATCCATGACAAGTTTATTTTTCAAAATGCTTTAAATCTATCAAATCAATATGTAAATGTGCATTCATCTTTGCCATGTTATATTCATTTAGTTGACTAGTGGTATACACTGATTAAAAAAATAAACATAAATGGCATTAATCAAAACACTTACTTTGTCATATTAAGAACACTGTCATTGCTGTTGTCATCCTCGGGACGTCATCGCTAAACTTTTTTGACAGCGATCAGCTGTAAAATGTTTTGGTACTGCTCGATTTTCATTGACTTTGAGTAAAATAATGGAAAGTTTTTCATAAAATCCCCTGGGGTCAATGTGTTAGCATGACAGAAGCTTGATGCTGTCGGGAGAACAACCATCAGCCGGCATTTTTGCGTCTCCTGAGTGCCTCTCGCATAAATTATTCGATTTTGATGGCTTACGTTTCTTCCCCTTCACAGAAAACCAATACAGGTTTATCAATGCCATCAAAAGTATTATTTTGTTTTTGTTTGTTTGTTGAAGTACAAAGTAAATGAGGAAAACTAGGATTCTGTGTGTATTCAACGTGCCACCATTATTGTTTACAATGCATGGAATGGTGCGTTGTGATTGGTTAAGCGGATTTATTGTATTCTGCAGAGAAGCAGGACTGGCGTTTAACATGTTTTGGGAAAAAGATTTTGCATAAAATTAAGAATTTACTTTTTAATACAGACCTGATACAATACTGATTTTGGCGGTAACTTTTTTTTAATGCCATTTATCGCGTTTTGGAACCAAACTCTTCAAATATTATCATGTTTATAGAGGTGGCCTAATAGATCATTTCTCACAGAATAAAAGTGAAATGCAGGTAAGTGTAATGAGTTTTTCTCTTTAGTTTGCTTAGCCTCGCATGTGAGTGTCTCCTTTGATACAAACTGCAACAGTACGCACAAACACCCCAGGACACGTTCCACTGAAAATCAGCTGTATTATGAGTTTAATAAAGTCTGAAATTGAAATTGTGTAATATTGTGAATGTGATTACATGGCTTTATGAGTGTGCGTGTGTAAGTCGGTGTGTATTCTCTTCTCTTTTTAATTTTTTAATTGAGGAGGCAGGACTCGTAGGTGGGCACCATGTATTTGATGTTGATGAAGGCGTCTTCTCCCCCGTAGCGTTCAAACACCTCCAGGGTCTCCTGGATCAGGTCTCCAATGTTTTCCCTCTTCTGTTGACTGTAGTCAATACCATCGCCTGAGTTTACTGCACACAAAACGCAAACAGAGAGAGAAACAAATGATGAATGCCTTACTTTAGGACATTACTAGGACAGTGAATACTCACACTACAAAAAGCACACAGAGGAACAGATGTGTCAGGGTGCTTAATTCTGCAGATCTGTTTTCTGTCATGTGGTCCGACTTTAATCACTATATATCATCAGCACTCCAGCGATTTTATAGTTGTAAAAGTTTAAAAGCTTTTAACAGCCATCCCTATTAAAGTGTGCGAGAGCGTTCGCAAGCATACAGGCACACACACGCACATCAGCAGGATTCAGGAGTCATTTAGCAGGTGGAATGGGGGTGTGGGTCAGGTTCTGCCGACCAAATGTCCCTCCACAAAAATCAATGAATCACTGTGAAGACCAGCCAATGGGTCCCATGAGAATAAATGCAGTAAATTACTTAATAGACACAGAAAGTAAGGTAAGAAAACATAAAGGTTATGTGAATCATTTTATGGTCAATGTAATACTTTAAATATAATATGAAGCTCATGTCTTTGTGAGGGTTAGGAGTAGGACTGGGGTGGACTTGGGCTAGAGTTAATATCACACTTAAAGGGACACTCCACTTTTTAAAAAAAATATACTCATTTTCCAGCTCCTCTAGAGCGAAACATTAGATTTTTACTCTTTTTGGAATCCATTTAGCCGATCTGCGGGTCTGGCAGTACCACTTTTACCATAGCTTAGCATAATCCATTGAATCTGATTAGACCATTAGCATCGCGCTCAAAAATGACCAAAGAGTTTCGATATTTTTTCATATTTAAAACTTGACTCTTCTGTAGTTACATCGAGTACTAAGACTGGGGGAAAAGTTAAAAGTTGTGATTTTCTAGGCAGATATGGCTAGGAACTATACTGGGAGCTGGAAAATTAGCCTATTTTCAAAAAAGTGGAGTGTCCCTTAAAAAAATTAGTCAAATTTCTTTTTAAAAAATCCAGATAATATACTCACCACCATGTCATCCAAAATGTTGATGTGTTTCTTTGTTCAGTCGAGAAGAAATTATGTTTTTTGAGGAAAACATTCCAGGATTTTTCTCATTTTAATGGACCCCAACACTTAACATTTAACAGTTTTTTTTAACAGAGTTTCAAAGGACTCTAAACTATCTCAAACAAGGCATAAGGGTCTAATCTAGTGAAACCATTGTCATTTTTGACAAGAAAAATAACAAATATGCACTTTTAAATCTCTGGTCCTGTGACGTGCCAGGCGGCCTCACGTAATTGCGTAATGCTGTGGAAAGGTCACGTGTTACATATATGAAACGCACATTTGCTGACCATTTTAAACAATAAACTGACACAAAGACATTAATTAGTATCATTCCACATACAACAACATCGAAATGGTCCTCTTTCTCCACACTTGTAAACACTGGGGTGTAGTTTCGCATACGTCACTCTCTTGACGTGATGACATATTGTGGGAGGTCGCGCTGGTGCATCACAAGACCAGAGATAGATGAGAAGTTGTGGTTTAAAAGTGCATATTTTTTATTTTCTTGTCAAAAATGACAATCGTTTCGCTAGATAAGACCCTCATGCCTCGTTTGGGATCATTTAGAGTCCTTTGAAACTCTGTTGAAAAAACTGTTAAGTGTTGAGTTAAGTGTTAAGTGTTGGGGTCCATAAGTCCATTAAAATTTGAAAAATCCTGGATTTTTTTCCTCAACAAACATAATTTCTTCTGGACTGAACAAAGAAAGACATCAACATTTTGGATGACATGGTGGTGAGTAAATTATCTGGATTGTTTTTTCAAGAAAATTGACTAATCCTTTAAAGCCTGGGTATTCTTCACTTTTTAGGCGTATGCGAGGGTCAGTACAGTGTCCAGTATGCACATACTATATTCACACAACCAGATTTTTGTAACTGATTTATGATACTTTGTACTCACAGGTCGCACAGGTCAACAAAGGTGGACATATTTGTGACAGATAGTGGTACTGCCACAATGTGCATAGATCAAACGCCTTTGTCTGCATACCAGTAAATAAAGTATACTTTGCACGACTACACTGACCCCACCCAATAAATACTTTTATTCTTAACTCTTTCCCCGCCAGCATTTTTCATGATTTTTACAAATGCCTCCCAGAAAATGCTCTTCTTTAAATCTATAAACATATAAATGAAAGAACAGACCCTCTGATTTAAAAAAAAAAATTATCCTACCTTCATCAGTTCTCTTTTTATCACCTCTCAAATATGGGTAGGTTTCTTCAAAAGCTGAGATAATTGTATTTTTGTGAAGGACTTTTAATAGAGATCAGATGCAGAGCTCAGATCCTCAAAACTTAGACAGACATACAGCTGTTTGCCCTAAGGCAGGGATGGGCAATTTCGGTCCTGGAGGGCCGGTGTCCTGCAGAGTTTAGCTCCAACCATAATTAAAAACACCTGAAGCAGCCAATTAAGGTCTTACTAGGCATACTAGAAACTTTTAGACAGGTGTGCTGAGGCAAGTTGGAGCTAAACTGCAGGACACCGGCCCACCAGGACCGAAGTTGCCCATCCCTGCCCTAGGGCGAAACATCCGGGTTTTATGAGTTGCGGAAGTAGCGGTATTGGTAATTGACGAGATAACTCGTCAATGGCGGGGAAAGAGTTAATAAGTACTAGTTAGGCACTCTATTACCCCTTTTCAAACAATTTCTTCATTTTTATTGAAATAAATGCCTTTTTAATGTGACACATTATAGAAAATGGGAGACGTGCGAGGTTTGCGGATTCTAACCAGGGACATTGCTTCAAAAGCTGCGTATTAGTTAGTTTTAGCTATATAGCAGTTTTATATAAATAGCGTTTGTTAACAAGGAAAGTTATTTGCACTGTATAAATGAGACTCCAAATGAATAAATATAAATGAACCAAAATTTGTATTGCATTTACAATCCCGTGAAATAAGGGGGTCAGCACCCCTACTTCCTGCGCCCCTGATCGTAACAGCCCTAAAGATCATGTAGGCTGCTCTAGACGTATGTGTTTGTCTACTGGTCTGACATAAGAGAAACCCATCAATCACAGAGTAACCTACAACACACAAATCAATACAAACACACTCCTCCACTTACAACCACATACACTAATACACACAAACACACTCTTAACCTGACACACTATCTCACTGTTTGAATATGTATCTTTCTTTAACTTATCTTAAGACCCATTTGAATCGACTTTCTTGTTGTGTGTCGTCCGTCTCTTTCGATGAGGTTGCTAGGAGTACTGTCCATTACAGTAACTGATTAAAGATAGATTACATTAGCTCCACTATTTCACTCTCATTGGAAGTCGCTCCCGAAATTCCCTACAAGTTTCGGAAAGTTTTTTTTTATGGGTATCCGTTACGACTCACTGACCCCATATTCCTTTTATGGGCCTTTACCCCCAGAATAGCACGCCCTGCACGTCAAGTGAAAGCGAATGAGTTTGTTTGCTCCCTGGCTGAATTTCGGAGAGGATTGCTTTGCAAACCAGGCTCAGATCGATGCCGGATTTGCCACTTGTTTACAACTGATGGATCGGTCCCAACTAGTGATGCACCGATGTATCGGCCGCCAATATTTATCGGACGATTTTTTATGAATTTGAAACCATCGGCAACCGGCAATAGCACGAGAAAGGCAGATACCGATTGTTTATTAATTAACTGCATAAAGAAATCCATTAGATGTAAAAAAATGAGTTAATGTTGTTAATAAAATAAATGCTGAATAGCAAAAACCACCTTTGAGGGTTGTCATGCTGTCTTATTATATTTGTTTTAGCTTAATTTGTGCCTCTCTTATTATGTTGGTCAGTTGAATGTTAATTAGATCCAATCCATGTTCAGTAAAAATAGTTTGATGCAGAAATAAACTAGCTAATAGACCAACTGTATAGTATTGTATACAAGTGTTTAATATCGGTATCGGCATCGGCCAGAAGTTGTCTGTTTAAATCGGTATCGGCCCAAAAAATTCCTATCGGTGCATCGATAGTCCCAACTTTAAAAGAAACCGTTTAGGAGTCACAACTACAGACGTAAGTAAATCAAAATCATGCGTTTTGTTTGCTATCGGTGCATAAGTGCATGTAATGTAAACAACACGAACAACAGCAAACATTTTCCGCCTCAGTTGGCATAGTACTGCACTTACGACATGAACACTTTTTAAATAGGCAAATACAGAAAAAACTCATCAAGATTTACGTTGCATTTTTTATAAAAATAGCGGACAAACAAACAAGGATTAATTACCAGATAGAGACGTCCTGCTGTAATCGTTGCTGCTGTTGTTCCTGTTGATGGATTACTGACTCAGTATCCGATTCTGGATCATATGTGTAAGGCTG
Organism: Misgurnus mizolepis; assembly: GCA_025389145.1. Taxonomy (NCBI): domain Eukaryota; kingdom Metazoa; phylum Chordata; class Actinopteri; order Cypriniformes; family Cobitidae; genus Misgurnus; species Misgurnus mizolepis. The sequence continues at coordinate 14,344,602 of JAIFKI010000023.1, forward strand.
TATCTGACTGTAAGCCATAGTTATTTAAAAAAAGTTTTTATTTAAGTTTAATTTCCATCCATGCCACAGCTGTTAGATTAGTATCCAAAGGCTGCGCGTACTCGTAACTCTTCAGCTCCGCCCACTGTACACTTTCAAGTATTCGTGTTTTTCCCGCAAAAAACGGAATGGGCGCTCTGTCTTTTAATAATCTGACAACACGTCTCTTTGTAGATATGAAGGATGAAATACTACTCTAGAGGTAACAAAGATTAACATTAGATTGGCAAAAACGGCATGTGTTATGTGAGCTTTAAACGTTTCTGGACACGCCCACATCTTGTCGCTGGAAGTCGCCAAGCTTCACTCTGCCACTGCTAGCCTCTGCCATTCTGAATAGGGCTTAACTTTATGTCTTTTTTCTCCTTTCATCTCTTGTTGACATATCTATGTGATTTTTTTATTAGCGCCATAACACGGGCACTCATCACCTACAACCAATCGACAAAACATTAATACAAAGACAATAAAATCGTGGTTTGTTCATTTGTACATAATCATAGTCCTTCACAAGCAAGTCAATTCACTCAACAGCCATCTTAGAGAAGCCTCTTGGTAGCAATTTTCTTGTCTCGCAAGTGCAGCTCTTATCAACTTGGACACTTTTCCTTTATTTGTAGCCAATTAAAAGCTATAAATAGCCAAATCAATTTTAAATCGTCTTTAGAATGGCAATTTTTATGAGCTTTTATGTGCTATGAATTACAGTAATTGTACACTACATTCATAACTATGCACATTGGTGAAGGCTGACAAAATAAGGGTGGAATGTGACCCAAAAACTGTTGTTGTGTCCGAAACCACTCTCTATCTCCTATATAGTGCACTATATTAAGCGTCCGCCATTTTGTAGTGGTGTCTGAAACCACTTCATTTCCTACATCGTTCACTACTTTTTACCCACAATGCACTGTGATTTGGAGTGTACATTGGATGTAACAATCCATACAGTCACACAGGTGTATGTATAAGACAATTGAGTCTTCCTTTGCTACACCTCCCAATATTGTTCCCACCTGTGATTTTATCCTTATATCATTTCAGACATACATCAGGGACCTGCTGAACACTTTCCACCCCTGTCGTGTGAGCATCAATCCTGTAATAGACCACCTTACATCGTTTGAACCCCAGACCCCACATTTCCATAGTGTGTCAGACACAGCACGTTGTGGGTCTATACCATAGGCCGCACGTCTCCTTTACTAAAACCCTCCAGGGGTTCAGATCCTGGGGAAGCTGTCAATCACACCGCGGGTGCCGCTTCATACATATCAGTACGGCCCTCAAACACAGGAAAATAAAATCAACTCTCTTCGTTAATCCTGCCTTCAGGCTTCCCTTTCTCTCGCTCGCTCAGCATCTCGCTCAATCTATTTACAACAGAGGCTCTGAATGCAAGAAGAGAGAGAGAGAGTGAGAGAGAAAAGAGAGAGAGAGACAGTGTGTGGTGAGAGTCTGAGCAGAAAAATCCTCACCAGAGGGTTTTAAAGAAAAGAGATGTATCGAGAATGCTTTGAAGAGGTAGGAGAGCTTCATTTGCCATATGTGCATGAACTGCACACAGATATGCTTCTGTTTGGAGTCATGCAGAGACCAGGCACCAACCTGGAAGGTTCAGGGGTAGCGTGAAGTTCAAGCGGGAAAAGTTGAAATCTTACTACTAACCCCCTGGATAGTAATTCTCTTAAAAACACAATAAAGATGACAACAAAACAAGTATTATTTTCATTTACGGCGAAATCACTTATTTTGTAAGCTGATCCTGTAAATACTTTGTCAAAGGCCTCAGAAAGAAAAATGCATGAATTCCAATGGACTGTGCAACATTGCAAATCTGATTCATGCAATTTCTGAGAAACTGAAGGCGCCGGTTTTTAATCAATCTGCCAGGAAACAAAGTTCCCAGACTGCTACAATTATGCCTGGCAGACTTTTTTTTGTTCATTTTGTGTGCTGATTTGGAGAAGGAAAAAAGCACAGTTGAATTTTTGCTGAAAACATTTAAGCATGGTAAAAATGTGCTACACTGAGCTGAGAGTTTAACACTATTATTGGCAGCAGGAAACAAGATCAAATTCACAAAATATGTAAAAAATGAACACGTGAGGGGGGTTTATAAGATCCTATCAATTACAGGAATTTGGAGCTTTCAGCCAGAAATACAAGTATAACAAGTAGTTTACAAGGTTTGTGGCATAAAAAAAAAACTTTACACGTTACATGTCTGTCAAGACATACCAGTCCTGTCTATGTGGGCGTTTTTAACCGATTTATCTGCAATGTCATATAAGAACCATTTTTGGTTGAATGGTTCCATAAAGAACCTTTAAAGTCCCCGTGAACCGAAAAGTCGCGATCAAATTTACTTCTGTGTTGTGACCATAGACCGTAAAAAAGATGGACGTAGTGTCTGTGACGTCACCCATAGGTTTGTGAAGATCGTTTTTTAAGCTTAAAGTAGGTGGTGCCTGCCGTCGCCATCTTGGCCGCGCATCACTTTCTGATATCCAAAAATGGGTAAAGAGGCGGGAAATGGGTGAAGTTGAGGTGGCTGGTTGCTGAAACCACGCCCCCCTAGCCCGACTCTAGTGACAGCAGTGGCTGTTCAACCGTCACTCAAGTGGCCACACCCTTTATTATGCAGAACTTTAAATATTAATATAAAAAAATCACCCCCCTCACAGTTGTTGAGAAGGGCAAATAGTAAAAAACAGTTTAGATTTCATTGAGACTTTAACTCTTTCCCCGCCAGCATTTTTTTTTTTAGGTTTGCGAGCACCAGCATTTTATAAAGGAGTTTTGTTAAAGATCAGATTCAGAACGATGATCAAAACAAACAGAGTTTTATTGTTTTTGGCCTTAATAGATGCATCCGTGTTTTATAAGTTGGGTAAGAGCGCTACATGGTGGATAATAGTGGAAATATAGTTGCCGTAAAAACTTATCATTGGCAGGGAAGTGTTTTCTCTTAATTGACGAAATAACTCGTCAGTGGCGAGGGAAAAGTTCAACATCTAAGGGGGCGTGTACACCAAAGTGTTTTAACGCTTGCCAGCGTTTTTTTCAGCTGAGCGCATTGGTTGCGATGATACTTCTGTTTTGTTTACCAGTCATTATACGATGTGCCGGTTAGTTTGTTGTGGTATTTGTCCTGCCCCTCCTCCACTGTGATTGGGCGCCTGAGTGAAAAGGGACGTTTAACCCAAAGCAGAAAATGTTCAACTCTGGGCACTCACCGTCGAACGTGGGAAAAGCGCAGAGGGTCGGCGCTCAACACTGAAAAAAATCAGTTGATGTATTTGAAAAGCACTGCGCTTCAATTGGAAATCGCCGGTTTCAAAACACCTTGGTGTGAACACCCCCTTAATGTCACAAAAGGTTCTTTATGGTGAAAAAGGTTCCTTGGATAAAAAAAGGTAAATATGTGGCATCGCTCTAAAAAACGTTTTAAGCACCTTTATTTTTAGTTTATAAACAAGACGTCCAACTAACAGTATGGTCCAGAATCTGTGTGTAAACCATAGGATGTAAAAAATATGGACGTAGTGTCTGTGACGTCACCCATTGGTTTGTGAAGATCGTTTTTAAAGCTAAAAGTAGGCTTTGCCTGTTGTGACACGCGGAAAACCGGAAAACCGAAAAAGGGTAAAAAGGCGGGACATGGGTGAAGCTGAGGTGGCTGGTTGCTGAAACCACGCCCGCCTAGCTTGACTCTAGTGACAGCAGTGGCTGTTCAGCTGTCAATCAAGTGACCACGCCCTTAATTATGCAGAAGTTTGAGGCTTAATATTCATTTGTACAGAGAGTCTGGCCACGCTCCATTGCAAAGCGTTACTTCCATTAAGGAGGGTCCTCAGTTGAAGTTTAAAACTATTGGATCTGCCCAGAGTCACTAAGGATCTGCCATAGGCGATCACTAACGTGTGGTCGTGACGTATATCATGCGCCAAAACCGGACGGAAACAACAAGTACGAATAATCAGACCATCAAAACTTAGCAAACCTGGTTCTTGCACCGCTTTAACTTCTGTATTCGGCATTTTTGCAACAACGGACCGAATAGCTTTTCTCACGTCTTTCTCAACTGCCATTACGGAACTACAACTCAAACTGACGCACGACCTCAACATCATCGTTCTTAGCCACCCCCCTTTGTTCGCTGATTGGACTTTTGCAGAAGAAAACGAAACACTACACAGCAGTCCCAGACGTAGTACTGAAGCGAAATGAAAATTAACCGGAAGCACGTAGGAGGGCGGAGCCAGGCTAGGCTTAATATAATTTAAATGGATGAGTTACAAAAAAACTCACCTCCTCACAGTTATCATGAAGGGCAAAATAAGCTATATAGACCAAAAAAACATTTTGTATCAGTCTGTAAACATATAATGTTCTACTGTAAAGTCAGGCTTTTTAAAATAGGGGTGTATGGTAATTGACTCCGTATTGGAGCCTGCCTCTAGCGGCCAGTCGATGAATTGCAGTTCAAGTCACTTCCGTATTGTCTTCATCAGAGAGATCGGAACGTTGCCCCTCGGTGTAAACTGGAACAAGACAAGGTAATATTGTCTAAAACTATATCATTATCATATAGTAGCAGAACAAGAGAGAGCATCAGGAAGCTCACATCCATCTGTGAAAGCCCAATGTCCTCTCTCTCTCTCCTATTCATCGTAAGCGTGAGATGAGGTTCAACAGCTGTGTCTTTCCTGTCCTCCTCTTCAACTCCATTTCCACACCTCTATTCTCACCCCTCGCTTCATTCTTCCTCTCTTACTCCAGTCTCTTTCCATCAAGGCAGACAGGTTGGCGTCGAGAGGGTTGTCACGCCAAAACGATGTCTACATAACTAATCCGTCTCTCTCTACAGCTCTGTTTCAAAACCTAGTGAGCTATCTATCTATATAGGCAGCTGTTATGATAGTCTAATAAACTTAAAACGAAGCACACATAAATAATGTGTCATTTTTTTATTACTCTGCACTGTATTATTAATACTTGTCAGTAATATATGTTAATATTTTGATATATGTTTGTTTATCAACGTTTCTCTCACAGCAGTGCATTCTGGGATTGTAAAGGATGCATGCAATTATTCTGTGCATCTATGCATGATTGACTTGCGTACCATTTGGTAAAACCTTTGAGTCAGTTGCGTACCAAAGATGCCCTAAAAAATATCCTAGTAAGTAGCTCAGCAGGTTTTGAAACAGAGCTTCTTTATTCTCTGGATTCAATCAGAGCTGGGATTTTGCTTTGGGGTAGCAGCTGGAGAACTGACAGCTCCGGTGTTTGGGTTTAAACTAGACTGATCCAAACAGAATGTTGATATTGGATTACATCGCCGCTAACCACCGGCAGGGTGTAAAGAGAGTACAAACAGTACAACACACTGCGAGGCCATACATTTTCCTAAACAGAGAGAGAACGTCTGTCCTTGTCAAAATAAATTCATTAAAAGTGTTCATTACATAAACTTTTGAATACTTCAAAAATGAAGTGGGTGATTATAAGGAGAGTGAGTGCCAAGGAAAGGTGAATGAGTTTCATTGGATTGGGATGGATGGATAGATAGACAGGAAACCATCTAATGGAGCGTACACACCAGCGAATTTAAAGGAAAACACCACAGCTTTTCAATATTTTACTATGTTCTTACCTCAACTTCGATTTATTGATACATACCTATCTTTTTTCAATGCATGCACTTTTAATCTTTGTACAGCGCCTCGTGAATGTGTTAGCATTTAGCCTAGCCCCATTCATTTCTATGGCTCCAAACAGGGATGAATTTAGAAGCCACCAAACACTTCCATGTTTTCCCTATTTAAAGACTGTTACACGAGTAGTTACACTAGTTATGGTGGCACAAAATAAAACTTTTGTTTGGATCCTAAGGAATGAATGGGGCTAGGCAAAATGCTAACACATTCACGACACGCTGTACAAAGATTAAAAGTACATGCATTGAAAAAAGATAGGTATGTATTCATTCATCTAAGTTGAGGTAAGAACATAGTAAAATATTGAAAAACTGTGGTGTTTTCCTTTAACAAAACTGTTCAATGCTTCTGCCAACTTGATTGTTTGTATTTATTGCTCTGTAAAAGAATGCATATGCACGTAGGCGTGTAGTGTTTCTTTACAAATTAACATCACCATCTATGCTTTGTATGCATAATACAGTGTTTTTAGTTGTAATGTGATCTTTTTTACAGCGTTATCAAGCATACGTGAATATTTTTAACAACGCAAAAGATAAACTCTCTGTTTTGTGTAAACATAGCCTCAGAGGTGCATGAAAATAACATCCAATAAGATTCTCCTGGGGAAAGACCTTAGTTAACATGCATATCTTGTAGATATCAACATATCAGAGATTTTCTGATTCTTATTAAATTATGAACTCAAAGATTACTTGAACCACAAGACTTAAGCATTAAGGTTTGTAAGACACACATTGATGTCACTGTCACTACCTCAGTACTGTATCATCTCTGTGTTATCATTAGCACCTCATTACCAGATCACAAACACCCCCACACATGCAGTACAAGGACACATTAATAAATGGCTGTTGTACCTTACATAACCCTAAACCCCCTACATATGCTTAACATACACACTTGACAGGCATTCATATACTTACATATATACAAAGTGAGAAACACAGATTAAATGAAATATATATATAATACGTAAAACAGGATTTTTAAAAAAAAAGTGCTATCTCTCACTGGTCCTGACCTTGTGTGAGCTTTGCTAATGGTCCTAGCATTAATATTCATGTCCAACAGCTTGATGAAATGTACCTTTGCACTGTGAACAGGTGTGCATGTGTGAATAGCTCATTTACACCTCTTAATAGGCGAATGAGCATTTGTTCATGTAATGACAGGACTTTGTTATTTGTTTAAATTATTGGTTTTTGCATATAGCAAAAGAGCACAACAGAACGTTTCACACATTTGCCAGATGCTTTTATCTAATGCTATTACAATGCCGTAAAGGCTTAATTTTATCATGTGTTTCTTGGGAATACAAAACATGCTTTAATAGTTATTCAAATAGATATCTAAAGATATCTTAATGTATGACCTTTTGCATACTTTTTATTTAAAATAAATTAAAAACATCAACAATACACTACCAATTATCACAGCAAAGAAGTTCAACATTCGGTGACAACCACCGAACAATTACATAGAATCTGCTTGTTTCCAAGATGGCCACCATCATGCCTGAACGTGTTGCCAATATGGCTGCCCCCATGCCTGAAGCTGTTCCCAAGATGGCCGCTACACCTGAACCTGTTCCAAAGATGGCCGCCACTACGCCTGAACCTGTTCCCAAGATGACCGCTACACCTGAACCTGATCCAAAGATGGCCGTCACCACGCCTGAACCTGTTCCCAAGATGACCGCTACATCTGAACCTGATCCAAAGATGGCCGTCACCACGCCTGAACCTGTTCCCAAGATGACTGCTACACCTGAACCTGATCCAAAGATGGCCGTCACCACGCCTGAACCTGTTCCCAAGATGGCCGCCACCACGCCTGAATCTGGTCCCAAGATGGCCGCCACCACGCCTGAACCTGTTCCAAAGATGGCCGCCACTACGCCTGAACCTGTTCCCAAGATGGCCGCCACCACGCGTGAACCTGTTCCCAAGATGGCCGCCACCACGCCTAAATCTGGTCCAAAGATGGCCGCCACCACGCCTGAACCTGTTCCCAAGATGGCTGCCAACACGCCTGAACCTGTTCCCAAGATGGCCGCCACCACGCCTGAATCTGGTCCAAAGATGGCCGCCACCACGCCTGAACCTGTTCCCAAGATGGCCGCCACCACGCCTGAACTTGTTCCCAAGATGGCCTCCACCACACCTGAACCTTTTCCCAAGTTGGCCGTCACTACGCCTGAACCTGTTCCCAAGATGGCCGAGACCATGCCTGAACCTATTCCCAAGATGGCCGCCATACCTGAACCTGTTCCAAAGATGGCCGCCACTACGCCTGAACCTGTTCCCCAGAAGGCCACTACACCTGAACCTGTTCCCAGGATGGCCGCTACACCTGAACCTGTTTCAAAGATGGCCGACACCACGCCTGAACCTGTTCCCAAAATGGCCGCCACCACACCTGAAGCTGTTCCCAAGATGGCCGCCACCACGCGTGAACCTGTTCCCAAGATGGCCGCTACACCTCAACCTGTTCCAAAGATGGCCACCAACACGCCTGAACTTGTTACCAAGATCTCTGCCATGCCAGAGCCGACAGCCAAGATGGTCGTTCCCTTAAATATTTTTTGGGGAAGGGTAAGAAGGGAAGAGGCAGAGAGCACTGAGGATTCTGCTGGTATGTCCAAATCCGCTACTCCACAGCCCATGCCCACCATTGCTCAATGGCCAAGGCCGGCCACTGTCTCACGGTCCTGGCCCAATCACCCACCCACCCATGGACTTGTGTTTATGAATACTGTAGTTAGGTGAGTGCCTGGAATCGGCCCTAGGAGGGATTATGTAAGGGTTTTGTTTTGTCTTGTCATGTCCATGTCTTTTATTTTGAAGTTCTAGTTCTCATGTTCATTCTAATGTGTAGTTATCATGTCTTGTTTATTGTTTTTGCTATGCTATGCCGTGCCACGGATTTATGTTTTATCTTTTGAGTTATTAAATCAGCATTTAGATCCTTCTCATGCTGTTTTCTTCAACTACTCGTTACAGGAAGTGGAAAAATGGCGCCTGAGAATTAGTTGTGCAAAGTTCCACAATAAGAGAAACATTAAGCAGACATTCACACACACAAAAAAAAATAGTAAAATGTTCCTCGTGTAACATGAGTGTTTAAGAAAGATTCTTAAGAGCTGCTGTTTGTGAAAGATGAGCTGGAGGCCCGAGACAGCTGGGTATGAGGGAAAACACTGTGACAAAATCCTCCGAAAATATAGAGACGGGGGAGACTTTCTATACTGAGGTTCACCATGCAGAAGTGAATATTACGTGCTGGGAAGGTAGAAAGGTTATCTTAATGTTAACCTTGTCATTTGACCTGCTACCGAGGACAGAAAGTCAGAAGACCTACTGGTGAACTGTCAACCTAATGAAATAGTGACAATGGCTATATATGTATAATGCATGTGTAAATTAGATAGCATTACAATGTATTTCTGGTAAGAGGTGTCCTGGATTTTTATTGCTACCTCCCAGGACGACTCAGCCTTTTTTGCAAGATACACTGTAATAAAGTCCCTTTAGGGAAGTTGTAACACTCTGGGAAGTTATTTAAGTCATGCAAGACTACAGTCCTATCTTCCCAAATGGGAAAAGATGGATATCTCTAAAATCACGTGCTAAAATACAATTACACAACATATTTTTGACCAACAATTAAACCTTTTCGTTAAGGTCGTTTCAGCTACTGCGCAAGCGTACAGGTTGACGCAACTCTGTGCGTTGCCCCTCCCTCCAGCGACTCATCTGTCTTTAGCCATTGATGATTGGATCTTTTAAATGGAAGGGGGGACATCCGATACCAAAGTGGCTATGTTGAACGTTGCATTGCCACCTATAAATATGGATAACAGTCCTCAATCTTGTTATATCCAATATCTTTGATTCTATTATTGTATTTTATATATTTCTAAATATTATATTCTAGGCATAGTTGTGGGTTTTGTGACATGTAGCTGCAGATATCTGTTTTCACTAGCTGCGTTTACATGGACATTTGTAATCCGTTTAAATGATCAATCTGAATAAAAATACTCCATGTAAACACCTCAATCGGACTAAAAAGTGCCAATCTGATTAAAAATCTAATCCGCTTGTTAGGGGTGGTTTATACCTTTTGTAATCCGCTCAATAGGACATGTATACACTTGATCGGATGGATAACTGAAACTGGGACGCTCTGCGCATGTGCCATCTTTTCTTTTTTTTAAAGGCGGTTGGTAAACCCACTGAAAGGCGCATTTCCGCCACCTACAGGATGGGAGTGTGGAGCATATTCACACATGCAATGACGTAGAATTGCCGTAATGACATGTGACGCAAATAACTCGAGTTTGTTTTGTTGAACAGTCACAAGAAGTGATTGTCTTGATAATCTTGTTCCTAGTATCCTTCAATTCCCCATAAAGTGATACAAGACAGCGTTGTCCGGTCAGTCCATGATTTATTCTCTGATCCACAAACGCGTGTGTTTGGACTCGCTCTCGCGAACGGTCTCTGCAGCACTGGTTGAAGTAATGAATGGATGTTTTTGCTGCTGCTTTATAATCAGCTGAGACACAAAGCAAATCTTGAAACAGCGTGAAACTATATTTGTGCAATGTGCGCATGTCAAATGATCAAATCTGATGTAAATCTTGTGTCATATAAACACGCACATCAATCCGATCACATTATGAAGTGTTCATATAAACGCTATGATAGGATTTATTAATCGGAAGGATTTTAATCCGATGGAGGCAAAATGTGTCCATGTAAACGTAGCTACTGTCTCAGAGTAAAATGTTCCCAAATAAAGTTCTATAAACAGTAAGAGACAATGGTACAGTGATGGTTGTACTGTATGAATATTATACTCATATACTATAATTGTTAATGTGGTCCTTTATGTTACATGAAGTGTTTAGAAACTATAAGTGTTTCCCATCACTTCCTTAAACCTCTTAAACTTGGACTTCGAGTGATAATGGAGGTCATTTACCAATGAAAGTTAAAAAGATACAGAATAAAAACAGCCTGTTTAATGCTAAGGATCAATTATAGAGATGTAAAACTACATTATAAGCTTATAAAAATAAATAAAACTAAAAGAGCAGACTATGGGCCTTTTATTTTTATTCAGCTCTGCATCCCTTATATTAATAACATTAAATTTGATCTTTCTGCCAGTCTTCCCTGTGTTTGCAGTGATAGAGATATTCTTACAGCCATCAGTTAGACACATGTCAGATTAATGAATTAATGGTCTGGAGCACTTATGAACCTCTCTTCATCCGTCTACGAGTTAAACTGCTTTCAGCCTCCTCCGTTAATAGAATAAAGAGTCTTTAGACGGAGCGTCTGACCCAGTCTCTCCACTCCTCTACATTCCCCTGAGGCCTATTAGCATTCCAATCCATTCCACTTTAGTGTTTTTCATTGGTCAGGGTGATTCGTTTCCAATATGATTGGCTCAAGGAACAGGAAGGCGGGAAGGGAAATCACAGCCTGTCAAAGTGATTAACTGCATGGGCCGACCAAGACACCAGCGCACTGACCAGCTCTCATATTCTCTGTCTTTCTTTCACCCCATCTCACCGAAATGCAAAGCGGCATCACCTCCGTGACACAACATGTTTGGGAGGTTTGTCAAGGCCAGAAAATGCACGCTTTTGAGTGGAGGGGCGGCTCTCTAGTAAATGGGACTTTTATTGGATCTTTAGGCAGGAGCTTGTTGTGTTTATAGACAACACACATATTAAGCCAATAGTGTTACTTACAAAAAGCTCAGCATGTGGGTGTGTGAGTGGTTCAGGGCTAGGTTATGGACCGGGTCAGGGCTAGAGATCCTCAGACTTTCAAGGCTTTCAAATGCCTCAGCTTACACAGTTTAAAGTCCCAATGAAAAAAAATATTTAATGTAATATTGCAATGTTTATTATCATTATTTAAAGAGCACCTATTGTCCGATACACGGACACTGGGCCTTAGACGCATACAGTGAAAACGCCTCATCTAGCAGGAAAACAACACATTAGTGTTAGACGATATGCCCCATTTTGAAATCGTCCTATCATCAGCCTGTAAGATTGGCGATACACGATAGTATCGGGGGGCGGGGCAGTAGTTTACTCATTTGTTTATTTGTTCATTTATTACTCATTTATGACAAGGCACTTGATTGGTGGACAAAAAAAGAAACAAGAGCAACACTGTCATGACCACAACCTTTTTAAAACTGATGTCATTAAGCCGAGCGCATCATTAAAGCCCAAATTTTTCTTGCGTGCCAGGGAGTGGGAACAACACACGCTAACAACCTCTTTATTTCAAGGAAGTGTCAGAGCTGTGCGCGCTCAGGTTCTACAAGGAGCCCATGCCATGCGCATTCAGTCCGAGAAAGAGTTCAAGATGCGCGCATTAAGTTCAGGTGCGTGTGAGAAGGAATCTGCACCTGTTACAAGCTCTTTCATGCTAAGTGAATCCCACAAACCCTCTAATGCGAGGAAAAGCACGCAATGCGCATGTCAATGTGAAACTACGATGATAATAATAATAACCATCGCCAACTATCGTCATGATAGCCCGCTATCGGCGATATGTCTGACGATACTATAGTCTATCGGCACAACCCTACAACACATGGCATCTTTCGCGGGTAAAAAGAAACCTGTTACATTCACATCTGCCACATCACTTGAATGAAACCACTAAAATGAAACAACATCTTTAATCCTGTGTGAGAATTTCCCATGCATGTGTTGCTTTATTGGTAGCTTACACTTGTAGATGCCCACTGTTCAAAAGAAAGAGGAAACATGATGGCTATCGCAGCAAACATCGTCCCTCTAATAGGCTATTGAGAAACACGTTGTGGTTTCTGTAAGCTATAGTACAAGTTGTTGTTAATCAGTACTACATTCCCCATGGTGTTTCATTTCCAAGCATGCGCAATGAGACACTTCCTTCGCTAGTGCAATCGCATCATAAACATCTCTAGCCCACTCTGTTCTTATTTTGTAATGTTTTATGTTTTTATTTATACTAATGTTTTGTATTTATTATCATTTTACAGTAGATTGTTGTGTGGGGAATTTATCCTGTTATTAAATCCCTGTTTTTTCATCTTCCGTCTTTGTGATCCCTATTTTAATAAATAAAATTTGCAGCGTGTACTGCCTGCTGATCGCGTCTATGAGATTTGTGCAATGACAAAATAATTTTTATGCATGGAGGGCCCTCGCCTTGTCGCGGGGCCCCAGGCAATCGCCTATATTGCCTGTTGGACGGGCAGGCCCTGAGTGCAAAATAAATGCATTATCCCTTAATAAACATACATTTAGGTCCAGCATACATGTCCAGGTCTCGCTGGAAGTAAAGATAGCAATATCTCAATGTGATGATCTAGTTAAATAAAGGAATAATAATTTATTAAAGGGATAGTTCGACCAAAAATGATATTAAACCCATGATTTACTCACCCCCAAGCTGTCCGAGTTGCATATGTCCATCGTTTTTCAGACAAACACATTTTCGGATATTTTAGAAAATGTTTTAGATCTTTCAGTTGATTAAATGTAATGTTACAGGGTCCACGACCTTCAAGTCCAAAAAAAGTGCGTCCATCCTTCACAAATTAAATCCAAACGGCTCCAGGATTATAAATAAAAGTCTTCTGAGGGTAATCAGCGCGGTGTTGATGTAGAAATATCCATATTTAAAATTGTATTGACGTAAATAACTACCTTCCGGTAGCGCCGCCATCTTATACTCCTCTGTATTCAGGAGAGAGTATTAGCGTAGTGTACGCACTTTTCTTAGTGACGTATGTCAAATTCGGAGGGCGGGGGCACAGAGCAGCAGCAGAGTAGCCTCCGTAGGCTGCGTAAGCTCTCATCCTGAATGCGGACGCGACTAAGATGGCGGCGCTACTGGAAGGTATTTATTTTTGTTAATAAAGTTTTAAATATGGATATTTCTACAACAACACCGCGCGGATTACCCTTAGAAGACCTTTATTTTGTGAAGGATGGACGCATTTTTTTGGACTTGATCGTGGACCCCGTAACATTACATTTAATCAACTGAAAGATCTAAAACATTTTCTAAAATATCCGAAAATGTGTTTGCCTGAAAAACGATGGACATATGAAACTCGGACAGCTTGGGGGTGAGTAAATCATGGGTTTAATATAATTTTTGGCCAAACTATCCCTTTAAAGAAGCAGTTCATCCATACATTATTAATTATTCATTTTCATTATTATTCAAATTTTGCTGATGCACAATAAGACTGGCAATCTGTTTTTCTTTTCTTCTTCCATCCTCATGACATGACCATACATGTCACTTAAAAAATACTGGGTTATTTTAAACCCAGCATTGAGTCAAAAAGGTACAAGCCCAGGCACTGGGTTAAAATAACCCCAAAAATGTTTATATCTGACCAAACAATGGGGTTGGAACAACCCAGCAAATTAGAACCCAACTGATTGGGTTTCCCCCTTTTTTAAAGCCAAATAAATTTTCAAAACTAAACATAAAGAGGAAGAGGCACAGCATACTGTGCCAATTTAGCAAATAGAAAATAATAGAAAGAGTAAGAAAGATTGGAAGAAAAGATGTATTTTTCATTGTGTCCCACATGAGTTGCCTTCTCATCAGTGGTGCAGTGGTAAAGGAATAGGCTCTCACAGTTCACCTCATTACCGTCTGTACACATGACATAGACTCTTTCTCCGTCTCTCTCTCCTCCCTCGGGGTGGATGCTTAAATGACAGCTATTAGCCAAACACAGGGCTATTTGTTTTCATATTTCCTGGCCCCGGTGCTGTCTGACATGATTCTTTTGTGCCTGCAGTGTTACATTCCGCACCCGTGTGTGTGTCTATGTGTGTGAGATGACTGATGGGGCAGCAGGCAGAGCTGGTTTTGCTTGACTGCTAAACTGGGGCATTTGCGGAGGTGGGGGGCACAGCATACTGATACAACTCGTCCATCATATGAAGAGAGACAATTTATATATATTCCATTTTTAGGAAATGTTGTATTTCTTACATTTCATACTAATGAAAAGTCTTTGATTTTGGAATGAAGAGATGGAGAGTGTGGAGGCAGTAAGCATATAAGGAGACATGTGGCCTCCAATGTATTAGTGGAAAGCAGATTAAAATATTCAACATTTTGTCCGTCAACAATAAGATTCTTGAAGCCAGATGCATCATGACACCATGAGACAAATTTACTAATAGCTTGCGCCAGCCCAAACCGACATTTTGGCGTTAAATAACGACTGTCGGAATTTACTAAAGATACGCAGTGGATAATAAGCGCTTAAAAGGTGTGGGCTACTTATTTTTTGCGACTGACCTTATTCAGTTCTTCCAGAAAAACGTAAAGGTTTTTTGTGATTGTTGCGGGCAAAAATTCTTGATCTTGCGGCACGTTTTCTTAAAAAATATTTATGAAATTTTATGCGATGAAATTGCGTGAACTTGAGAAAATTGCGGGAACTTGCAAAAACTTTTCAGCTTTTGCAGCTTTTCAATGATGTTCACGTCACATAATCACTTCACTTCATAACATTCCCATGGCAACAGGGGACATGGCTGCGCTTGTGTGAGGTAAATGCAACATTTTTCAACTTTCTGCTAAGATATATGTGATTTTTGCTACGAAAATGCAGGGATTATGAAATCATGCAATCCCGCATATTTTGCGCACGTAAATCTGCAATTTATGCTGCGAAAGTGTGGCGCATAAATATGCGGACTTTTGCTGATTATGCGTTAAATCATGCGATCGCATAATTGCGTTTTTCTGGAGGGACTGCTTATTGCATATGCATTTCTAGGAGTTTCACATGCTAAATTTATGGGAGGAGAATATTTAAATGATTCATGCAATGCGATTTACTAAGGTTTGTGCATGTGTTATGACTCGTATTTGCGGCATTATTTAATAAAATAAAAAAAAGATAATAAAAGTAAATGCTATCAAAATAAGAACCAATAATAAGGAATATAAATGTGTCCAAGACCAATTTTCTCATCCTCCGCAACAATTTTCATCCATTGTTTAAGCCCTCAAGGATTGATAATCTAAAAAATGTAAATAATTCTATAGGAAATATTTTTTTAAGTCCTCTAAAAATAATGGTTATAGTAAGTTCAGACCTTAATCTTATATGTGCAAAAAATAGGCTTCAAGGGCTTTTTAAAAATGTGGATACTGGATACCTTCTAAATCTGGATTTCGTGAGAATCACCCTATTGTACCTGTATCTTTGTTTAGAACAACATAATTTACAGAATTTAAATTTTGGGGTGAATTATCCCTTTTAATTAGGAAGTTCATGCAAATGCATTTTATGACAATATTAATAGGCTATGAACATAAAGTTGTATTAAGTCAAACAGTTCACACTTAACAGAAGTATCCCACAAAACCACACAAGCTCACATGACAATGCATGTGCACAGACATGCAGTGTCATGTAGCATAAAATGATTCAGTACATTAGAGCTAGGTCTGTCTGAGGTCATATGACTAATGTAACCTGTCATTTTCTGCTATTGTATGTGGCGTTTAACAGTAAGTGTAACCAGAGCTATAACAATAAACAGGAGGTTAAATGAAGAGAGGCCAAGTTTATTATATCAGTCAGAATAAAAGAGAGAGAGAGATTTACAGTATGGCATTCACAATATGACGATAACTATAACTAGATTAGCATCCACACAAATGGATGATAACGATAGCGTTAGGTTAATTCTAAATTTACAAAAGTATATGAGGGGATATTTGTGGAAGGGTACAGTTTTGGCCTAATGGTTAAAGGGACACTTCACTTTTTCTGAAAATATGCTCATTTTCAGCTCCCCTAGAGTTAAACATCTGATGTTTACCGTTTTGGAATCCATTCAGCTGATCTCCAGGTCTGGCGGTACCACTTTTAGCATAGCTTAGCATAATCCATTGAATCTGATTAGACCATTAGCATCGCACTCAAAAATGTCCAAAGAGTTCCGATATATTTCCTATTTAAAACTTGACTCTTCTGTAGTTACATTGTGTACTAAGACCGACAGAAAATAAAAAGTTGCGATTTTCTATAGGCTTTTCTTTCACTATGAACTATACTCTCATTCTGGCGTAATAATCAAAGACTTTGCTACCGTAAAATGGCTGCAGGAGGCGCAATGATTTTATGCAGCGCCCGTAAAAAGTCCCCTTGGTAACTTTCAATAGCAGAGGACTATTTTTTTAGGTGCTGCTTAATTTCATTGTGCCTGTTGCAGCCATGCTACTGCAGCAAAGTCCTTGATTATTACGCCAGAATGAGAGTATAGTTCCTAGCCATATCGACATAGAAAATCGCAACTTTTAATTTTCCGTCGGTCTTAGTACACGATGTAACTACAGAAGAGTCAAGTTTTACATAGGAAAAATATCAAAACTCCTTGGTTATTTTTTAGCGCAATGCTAACGGTCTAATTAGATTCAATGGATTATGCTAAGCTATGCTAAAAGTGCTTGCGCCAGACCTGGAGATCAGCTGAATGGATTCCAAAACTGTAAAAATCAAATGTTTAACTCTAGGGGAGCTGGAAAATTAGCATATTTTTAATAAAAGTGGAGTGTCCCTTTACAGAGTTGGGCTTGTAACCCAAAGGTCACCAGTTTGATTCTCAAGGCTGTAGAGATGCGCGGTTGGCGGTTACAGCCGCGGACTCCGCGGATAAACCGCGGATCGGGCGGATGACGTGACGAAAAATAATATTTTAATTAGATTCGGGCGGGTGGCGGATCGACTGCTTGTTAGCTGTGTCCTTCTAAGCATGCAACCTTAAAAGGTGAGCACTCTGTCTTTCAGGGTGGCAGCCTCAGAAGTTCTCAAAGAGAACTGAAATGAGACGGTCTAGCCTTCTGAGGACCCATAATTTGCGTCACCTGTTGCACGCGCCCCCAGTAGCCCCCACCGCGCCTGTCAGCAGAAAACAGCGGAGACATTTCTGACTTATTAAAATAAATATGTAATCAAAAATATTAATTTATTTTAGAAAATATGACACATTGATGTAGATTAAACTATTCAACAGTATATCAAATAATCAACCTTATGTTGCAAATATACGCAACATAAACAGAATAATATTAACACAAAACATAACTTATAATACTAAAACAGTGACAAGAAAAAGTTTTCTAATACACTTTTATTTAATAAAGGTTTTAATTGTTTGGGATAGCCTCGGCATGTTAAGAATCCATTCGTTCTATCATTAACAGCGCAGAGAAATGAGGACGCATTTTGACATAGCTCTTATCAACGCCTCAAAAAATGAGAATTAAAAACAAAGGAAATAGAAGGTCAGAAAAGGTTTGCCTGGAATAAGTTTTACAAAGTGGTAAATCAGGATGACACCAGTGCAGACTATGTAATTTGTGCGTTTAATTTAGGCATTACTTATTTATTTATTTTTGTCCCGTGTGCGCCGATCGGAGACTGAGTTCACTGCTGATATTCTAGAGCTTTCTAGTCTCGCGGCTGTCATCACATCGCCCAGTCAGCGGATGGCGGGCGGGTGCGGTTTTGAAAACTGGTCAGAAACGTTGGTGCGGATGGATGGCGGACGGATGATGAGTTTTGTGATGCGGTTGCGGATGAAATAATAGCCCATCCGCGCATCTCTACAAGGCTGGCAAGTTACGACTGAGGTGCCCTTGAGCAAGGCATGCTCGCCCCAATTGCTCACCGGGTGCTGCAGTATTAGCTGCCCACTGTTTCAGGTGTATGTCAACATTTTGAGTATGGGCTACCATACTTGACAATCACATCACTCGATTTTTAAAACTATAGTTAGACCGTCCCTTTAGAGAAGAAAAACTGCAGACTACCAAACACAACACGCTGTCAGGGTGTGACAATGTCTGGGCTTCCATCAAAACGTGAAGCAAATCTTTTCAAAATTTGCCAAAAAATCGAATTAGGTGCGTTTTCATCAAGTTGTTCAATCGAATGACGCTCATAACCTAGTGACCACCAACAGTAAACAAATAGCTAATAATGGCCAAACTGAATTTTTGATGCAGGTACCAGCAGCAAGGGCATTGCAAGGGCATCGTGCTCCATGTATGGTGAAGGCAATGTCAGCTGATACAGTTAGACTATCAGTCAGGTGGGTTTAATGTTCGTTACATCAGAATTTATTTGGGAAATGCGTTTCCATCTCCCATTAGTCAAAAACGAACTCAAGCTAGCGTAAAAACTTTTTTGCGCATTAAGGGATTTTTATGTGAAATTTGCCGTTTCCGCAACACAGTCTCACACCCATGGCGTCAATATTTGACGACACTTGACCATGCGTCAATATGTTGACGCGGAGGGTATACCTTTCGCGTCACTTTTTGACGAACTGGGGACTTCAATACTATTAGGTACGCGAAATTAAACAGTTGTCAACTGACATTGGGGTTAGGGATAGGTTTGGGTAGGGATGTCATTATGTAAATCTAACCCTAAACCGACGCGAAAATGGTAGAAAATGGTAAGAAAATAGGAAAGAGAATTTCGCGTACCTGATAGTATTGAAGTCCCCAGTTCGTCAAAAAGTGACGCGAAAGGTATACCCTCCGCGTCAACATATTGACGCATGGTCAAGTGTCGTCAAATATTGACGCCATGGGGTGAGACTGGGTTGGTTTCCATCACTCGTTACTTCAAAATGCGCATAAAATCAGTGTGATGGAAACCCAGCTAATGTCTGCACATGTGACCACAACAAATTGTGTACAACAAATCCACACAGAATGACCAAACAGACTATTTATTTATTTATGTGCGTCTAGAGCATTAGTTACACACTGCCACGACTTAATGTGTGAAAAAGCATTGATTCTTCTAATGCTACAATTCTCTGTTCCATAAAACCTGTTCGAGAAGTCGACAAAATCCACACGTTCACACACACACATGATTGATAAGGATAAAGATAAACACACCCATACTGTATGCTTCACAACCATTAGTATTCAGGCCTAACCCTCTGCTCCCTAGTGTATGTCTCAGCTATGGCTGCAGGTAACAGTTTTATGAAAACGGCGGAAGAAAAAGAGAGAAAAACGCTTGCCTCTTTTTCTCGTAGACTGAGAGAGAGAGACAGAGAGAGAGAGACAGAGAGAGAGAGAGAGAGATTAATCCTGTGATTTCAACTGCCTGTATCAGCTCAATAGGGGAAATTACGGCTGGCACAAGGCTCTATTTTCATTAAGAGTCCAGACTACATATATATTCAGTCTCTAATTGAGGCCAGGGCCCTCCTGCTCTGTAATCGGGCCCTCCATAACTGTCTGTTTAGTGCTTTCTGTTCCTTTCCCTGCGTTTTAATGATTTCTGTGTGTAGCGGCCCATGGCGATTTAACGGATCGCTTCCTGCCCCGGCTGCCTGTTCATTCCAAACAAAGTTTGGTGAAGAAGATTCATCACTTTTGGATTTGGCTTTTAGAGATTGAAAAAAGAAAAAAGAGGGAGATAGCTTTCATATTGTTTCCATACCAGACGCTACGTGTAATGTCTACTGGCGTCAGAAAGATGCAAACTGGGTCATTGTTTAAAAAAGGAGGCTTTTGATTGTTTTTGTCTTTTTGACATTGTGTTGATGTCTATATGATTTAAGCTCAAGACCACTCATAGACATCCAACTAAAAACTGCTCTGTAGCAAACAACTAGCAGGCAAAAGCACATCAAATACGGTAATGAATGTTCACTTCAGTGTGATTGGGTTTCTCTTACATAAACAAATAATTTCTGACAGAGGATAAAGGGGATCGCACACCAGCCGCGCAGCTCAGCGTCGCGCCGCGTCGAGTCGCGTCTAGGACAACTCGGAGGTATTGTAAACCGGAAGTGCACATTAAATAGCGCGAGCTTCGTCAGATAGCGTCTACTTCAAAATGCTAAATATACGTTAGCAGCCAATGTTAATCTTTAATGATTTGGGACAAATATGATGTTATTTAAAGTTAAACTATGTGAGTGGCGCTGTGTGGCGCGACAGGGATTTGAGCAACTTCCTGAGTCACAGCTGGGCGGCGCGGACAGGCGCCACCTGGCAGCGCCGGTGTGCATATACTCATAGAAAACAATGTATTTGATTTTTTTAGAACGGCACGGCGCTGCGCGGCCAGTGTGCGATCCCCTTAAGACTGAAAGGACAAGTGCCAGGGATGAGACCATCACGTCCTGTAAAGAAGATGTCCCTCATTGACCCCCAGAGACCGTTTCAAATATGTTCCCCTAAATTGCAGGACTTCATTTGCATGGTCATGTGGCCAAACCAGGTAAGAAAAGGCCAAATCATGGCATACATAACATAAGAGGATTGTGGAATATGGCAAGGTGCTGAGCTAAAACAGGAGGTAAGCGATTACAGCGGTGTCTGAAGAGGAAAAGAAGGGAAGATATTCTTCATAAATTTCATCTGAGGCGGTAACAGATCCAATCTGGCCAAAGATGCAAACCGTACAGCAGCCCGGGTAGGGTGCAGATTCCTGAGTATTCGTGCAGAGACAGGATGCTGAGGAATCGGTTGCCACGGAGATTCTGACACATTGGATCCTATTCCCTGTTGCCCTCAGTTTAGCCTCGACATGGCAGAGAAAATGCTTAGAGGCACGCAGGCTAATTTACCATCCCTCTCTCCCTCTTTTTCTTATTCTTTTTGTTTTCTTTCCCGTTTTTCCTCTCGCTCTCTCGCTCACACTGTGAGGTCTCGTTACAGAGTTAGAGGGTACTTGAGTAATTAATGTGGAATTCAAATGAGCTTATCAGGTCAAAAGCAGCTTTGCTCCTTTAGGATACTCCGCACTCGTGAAAAACAGCTCTGACAAGCTTACGGTACAATACCGCATTGTGAATACAGATGACAGGCCCAGATTCATTACAAAACAAAACTTACACACTTTCTCTTCTTCTCGGGGAAAAAGGGATTAGCCAGCTTAACTTTATAGTGTAACAAAAATGCATTATTAACTGTCACGGGCAGAACAACGGCTGCAAATAACATTTGAACGACCTGCTGGGATGACTTCAGGTTCATTGCTTTATTGAGTTTGTCGCTTTCAAGGATTTATTATTTGACAGTAAGATGGGCAAAATTCAAATTTAAAGAATTGACTGCTTCAAGAGTTAGACATTGAATTGAATCAGCCATGACCCATGGGAGTGAAATATGAAATCTAATAAAATAAATAAAATTAGGTAATAAATTTAATAAAATTAAAACATCCATAACATACACTGTTTCTGCGTATCGGATGTTAATCTGGAGTACCTATAGAGTAGTATTACATCCTTCTTGTCTCCAAAGACTCTTTAGTTTTATCAGATTTATAAAAGACAGATTAGCTTTACCGATTCTTTCCGATAACGTACAAAATAATTCGGAAAGAGGAGTTACGAACTGCGGGAGGAGCGAGTCACGAGTCAACACTTTATACAACACTGTTTAACTTATAATTCACTACATGTTCGTGTCGTTTATATAATATGAACTTAGACGTCTATTTCCAACATGAAACAGAAGTCTTACTTACCGCATGCAACTCATGACACGATTGGGACTTTTCAATGAAATCCGGCGTTAAACAAACACACACACAAAAGTCTGCTGCAAAAGTCTGCTGCAACTATATATATATATATATATATATATATATATATATATATTGTTTCTATAATGCTAAAACATCCCTGACCCGTCGAGGCATGGACTCCACTAGATCTTTCTATCAGAACCAGCATTCCCTTTTTCAACAATTTTAGCAACAGTAGCTCATCCGTTGAATCAAACGACACAGGCCAGCTTTCGTACCCCACGTGCATCAACGAGCCTTGGCCTTATATTGATATTGACTACTTTGATAGGTACTGACCTGTGCAGACCGATAACAGAGATGCTCTGACTCAGTCATCTAGCCATCACAATTTAGCCCTTGTCAAAGTCGCTTATTAATTGCCATTGCTTATTAATGTAATTAAATATTTCAACATTTTCCGAGAACAAGACAGGAGAGGAGAAGAGGGAAGACGACAGTCCAATCACACTAACTCTCCGCAAAATATTGCTTGTTTATTCTGGGAAGCTGTCCAGAAAATGCAACAGCTGCAGAAATAGGATATTTCATTATAGCACGAAAATGTGTGTAATAGAGAAAACCAACAACTGGATGAGAAAGAGGGGAAGGAAGAGAAAGAAGATAGAAAATGAGAGGAGAGAGGGGGTGGGAGATACAGTACACCCCTCTGCTGCATTTCATGTTTCATTGAGGATTTCCATCTGCTTCAGCATTTCATTTGCCGTGATACAGCTAGACTCAAATCCAATCGCTTAGAGATGCATCTCTGTGTGTGTGGGTGCACATCTTGTGATTTCCCAGGAAAACTAAATTTGACACCATTTGAGACACCACATTTACCATCGTCTACAGATCTCAACCAATACCGTAAGGAAATAGTATAGAAACAACAAACCACACACACGCACGCACACACACACGTAAGGGATAATGTAGAGGCAGCCGGTAGTTATTGGGAAATAAGCCCCGACAGTGTGATCAGGACCCGACGCGAAGCGGAGGGTCTTGTATCACACTGAAGGGGCTTATTTCCCAATAACTACCGGCTGCCTCTACATTATCCCGCTTATTACACGGCTACTTGCCACATAAGAAAAAAAACTGGACAGGAATATGAATTTGAAACATTTTATTGGCATATTGTTTTAAATTAACATTTTTATCCTTCCGCGAAACTTTGCACAGATGCATAAAATGATCGTAATACCTTATTAAGATCCTCTGCTTCATACTTGTCTCCATTTTTTCTCTTTTAGTCAGTCTTTGAGAAGTTTTAATGCCCATTCTGTATTTTTTTGTGTGTTGGCTTCGTAGCTGTCATGCTCTATTTTGTCAAGTTCAGTCTCAGTAAGCTCTCTGTGTCTTGTCGTGGTTGTCGAGTGTTTGTCACAAGATGGCGCCAAACAGACAGTAATCTTTATTGATCTTTATTGGCGCGGAACGATTTTACTCGTGCAAGTAGTCCGGCCATGCGTTATTATTTTGGAGCGGTTATTATTCGAAAAGAACGAACCTGCAAATGTCTCAACTGACCAATCAGAATCAAGCATTCCAGAGAGCCGTGTAATAAAGACATTTAACATTCCCCAAGGCAAACACAACCACATTCCCCAAGACCAAACCTACACACAGGAGCACCTTTCACAGAACAAAACACACAGCTTTGCTTGGAAACATTGGTCAAAAATTGTCCAAAGTTCCACAGCGGACCCCCGGTTGAAGACCCCTGCTTTAGGTGCCAAGGTGCACTTTTTAAAAGGGTACCACCCTAGTGACAGCGATGGAACTTTTCAATTGCATAGTATACCACGGTTTTGTTTGGGTCACGTCGGGTTAGCTCACCTCACTTTGGCTTGGTTAACTTTTCCATGGAGTTTAGTATCACTTCGGAGTGGGAGGGTTTATAGGCGTGTCGTTATATTTGCGCTGCCTACTGCTGTGACATCATGCATGTGAGAGTGTTGTTGTACATTCCCATACATTCATTTATTTCTCAGTCTGCCACAAAATTAAAATTGACCACCACAAATAAATGCTTGCACATCGTGTTTATCACTACCTCTGTCTCACATGACAGTTTCTGTACTAACACCTGTGGCGTTGGTTGACGCGCTCCACTGAGCCTCATTTAAGTTGCATTTAGGCATATATGCAGACGTGCACATCGCCACAAACTGCAAGTATGGAAAAACTGTTATGGTATTCCTGATGGTATTCCAGTGTTTTCATGTCAAGTTTTGGTAACGTTCGGGTCACTTGGAACCTCGACCGAGGTGGTACTAAAAAAAGTACCGGGTACTACGTACTGCATCCAGTGGAAAAGCCCCCAAAAGTAAGCTGACCCACCCCAAACCGTGTGCTACTACAGTATGCAATGGAAAAGCGCCACTAGAAACCATTTTTCTGATATTGTAGCAAAACAGAAAGATTAAAAAAAAAACTTAAAAGGCATTCGCTAAACATGAAATTGTAGGAAATTCATGTCCCACCTGTGGGATTAAATTGAGTTAAAATAATTTTCTCATTTAAGGTTTGATTACCTGTTGGTGTCACATCAGATATTATCTGTTTACAGTAATTAGAACTGAGTTTTATGCACACCAAAATCAAATTACTTAGCAAAACAGTACCTATGTTTATTTATGTTACTTTGAGCGTGAACGTACAGATGCCGACTCTTTCAAACAGCCGCATATGGTGTTGATTAATTAATCTCTCTCTCTCTCTCTCTCTCTCTCTCTCTCTCTCTCTCTCTCTCTCTCTCCCTCTCTCTCTCTCTCTCTCTCTCTCTCAATTTGAATTCAATTTAAAGAACTTTATTGGCATGATTGTGTCACTTACAATATTGCCAAAGCATTATACATAAAACGAGAAACATACAATAACACAATATTAACAAACATTAAGGTGCAATTAAGCTCTCTCTCTCTCTCTCTTTATTATTTCCTCATTCTTCCTGTGTTTAACACCTGTCAACAAAATCTGAACCCTCATCTGACAACCTCAATCCAAGATGTGGATTACCCACCATCCACAGCGAGTGCAGGCAAAGGTGGGAATCCACAAGCGTCACCCCGCCAGAAATCCGAGCGCAAAAATGCAGAATAAACAAAACTGCAGCAGATGTCCGGTGTACGGAAAGCCGGCCAAAACGGATTTTCTCGCTAATTAATCCATTTATCACCGAAATGAACAATTCGGTGTGAAGTTCAGATGGAAGTTGTCGGTGTGACACATGCAGAGGAGAGCCTGGGGGGGTGCGGGAGTTTGGCTGGTTATTGGGAGTCATTAGACTTGCTGAGACAGCAGGAGGTACCCCCTTCCCCTCTCCCTAGGATGCTTCTTTTAGCCAGAGGAGCTTCTTCATAACCAAATCGAGGAGAAGTTGAGCAGAAGTTGTAAATCTCACACCTAATAATTCTCATCCATGTAGCTTTTCTCTCGCTCCACTTTTTTAATAAATCAGACACATATCTATTTCTTCTCCATTTCTGGTCTCTTTAAAACATTCATCAGAAGTTCTTGCTAAGGTGAGAGCTATAACTATTGCTCATACTACAGTTAGTGATATTAAAGTGTGAAATCAATTTTTCCATATTAAGAAGAAATCCTCTACCCTACAATTTACGCTTTTCGCAGATGCTTTAATCCAAAGCGATACACAATGCATTAAAGGTATGTTTATTAGTGTGGTGTCCATTATTTTTCTGCTTTTTCAAATGGTTAAATTTTAATAGTTAGGTACAACAGGACTCACAACGACGAATTTGGACCACAGGATATTATGATTTTCAGCTATTTACGACACTTTTTACAGAGAATATTATATTGTTATGAACTTAACATTTTGTTATTTATGACAATATCCACCATGTTATTAATAATAAAAAATGTAACCATTTTAAAAAAGCAAAAAAACAATAATGACATTGGAAACCAAGGGCCCTATCAAGTGTCTTTTGCTAGTTTGAAACCTGCACAATTATCATTTTCACGTTTAGCGCCACGTTGTTTAAATAGCAAATGCATTTGTTCCCATTTTGCACCCATGGGCATTCTGGTGTGAAAACGAGGTGTGTTCAGGCGCATTGTTGGCGCGTTGCTATTTTGAGGCAACTTAAATAGACTACGCCATTGACCAACTAAAACCTGGTCTAAAGTGCAATATTATTTTTGTTATTTAATATGCGACTATAAACAGGATGGCAACCTGCTTTTGCTTATCACGCACATGGATGCGCAGTAGCACAAAAATGCTTTCAAATATGAAAAATCAAATATTTAAAATGTAAAAGATTATTATTGAGTCTGTTGGACATAAATGAGGAGCGATTATGAGACATTTGAAGACGTACAGAGCTGCTTCACTTTTTCACAATTAAATCTTTTGCTTTAAACAAATGCACTTATTGCATCTATTTTGAAATGGTTTTTTTTTTAAATGCTACCCCACGGATTTATTTTATATGATGATTTTGATATATGATATCCTGAAATCCTGAAACGTCTAAAAACCATCCTGAAAAACCAGTTTTTCCGCCGTTAAATTAGCAAACACGGATTCAGACACGCCCTTTTAGACTGTGCACCAGATTGGAGATGAGACTCTGATTGGTTTATTGCACGTTATGCCCAAAACACACCCATTACTCATTACGAGAATAGGAACAAACCTTTTAGACTGTGTGCTAGGCGCACAAACCAGTTTTTC
Source organism: Misgurnus mizolepis (assembly GCA_025389145.1). Taxonomy (NCBI): domain Eukaryota; kingdom Metazoa; phylum Chordata; class Actinopteri; order Cypriniformes; family Cobitidae; genus Misgurnus; species Misgurnus mizolepis. The sequence continues at coordinate 14,371,707 of JAIFKI010000023.1, forward strand.
CGTCATTAAATTAGCAAAAGTGGATTCAGACACGCCCTTTTAGACTGTGCACCAGATTGGAGATGAGACTCTGATTGGTTTATTGCACGTTATGCCCAAAACACAACCATTACTCATTACGAGAATAAGAACAACCCTTTTAGACTGTGTGCTAGGCGCACAAACCAGTTTTCCGTCATTAAATTAGCAAGACTGGATTCGGACGTGCCCTTTTAAACTGTGCACCATGCGCTTTAGACAATGTGCTAATTTAATTAAAATAGGGCCCCCAAATGTGCCTGCAATTATACAACAACACATGTCTGTTCCCTGGGTATCAAACCTATGACCTTTCCTAACACACTAATGAGCTCTACCATTGAGCTACAGCAACACCATTTGATGCCAGAGAGGTATTAATGAACCCTCGCCACCCTCTATTACTTACAGTACAAGACACATTAGTAAACAGAGTATGATCATTACCTGCTAATAACATGAATTTATAACAAACCCATAAATAACTCAGTGCACGATGACTTCCCACCAGATGGTTAGCGACATCTTATTTCAACACAGCAGTCTGTACGTTCAAAATGAATGTGCTCTCTCTCTATCATAGTTTTTTATATTCCAGGTTTATTTAATGAGCTCACATTAGTTTCTGATTACCAATGTCTTCCACATGTTCAAATATCAGCCATGCACTGAAGAGAGAGAGAGAGAGAGAGAGAGAGAGAGAGAGAGAGAGAGAGAGAGAGAGAGAGAGAGAGAGAGAGAGAGAGATAGTGTGATAACTTCATTTTTAATGGAATTGCGATTGATGAAATATCAAATGTTAAAAAAACACGTGTGTACCATGAGGAATCGATGGCGATATTCCCGGAGAGATGTGAGGCGGAGTGGGGAAAATGTCACAGGCGACGGCTAATGAAGGGAAATAAGTTTGATAAATTATTTAAAGGTTGTCATTAAAAAATGTCCAGAAAGAACTGAGGGTTGATGCTGGAAAGGTCACAGCGATGAGGGAGAGATTCATTAACCTTCGTTCACCTCAACCACACAATTATCACTGTGACTGATCTCTCTCTCGTTCGCTCGCTCTCTTTGGGATGTTAAGTAAACAGCAGGAAAATGGAGACAAGGTCGATGCTCCAGCTACCAGTAGGACTTTAGATAGACTATCTTATCTGCTGTAAAGACCAACCAAGACCAGGAGGCATTTCTTTTCATAAGCTTTAACTCTGATCTGTTGTAAACTTTTCTTAAGCTTGGCCGAAAGAGACTTACTAACTAAGCAAGTAAGGAAGACTCAAAAACCAGCATGTTGGGGACCATTATCTTAACAGCAATGCTGCTTAATTTCAACAAGGTCTTCTTTCTTTTTTTAATTATGCATGTGTAAATAAATGGAGGGGAGAACCTTTAATGGCTCTTTATGAAAATAATTTATTTAGCCTTCAAACATGCTTTCTCTGTTTTTGCTCTCAAGGGTTACTACTGCATATGTTTGAGTGTTTTAAGTCTGGATCAAATTGGCGAGGTTGTGGGGTTTGGGGAGGTGTTCCTGGAATGGTCTCTGGCATTCCCGCAAAGCTCAAGAATTTGAGTTTTAATTGCCAAACCATTCTGGTAATTCTTTATTTCTAGGTCATGGGCCAGCTGTGGGTTCCTCAGGGCATTAAGCTTTGGTAAGCACCTGCCAAACACACAGATTCTGGGGAAATGCTTGGTTTTATTATATTCATTTTTTTGCCCAGTCTCTCACTCCGTCTCTCTCTGAACAAAACAGGAAATGAAAGTGAAACACAGGATGGGTGGGCCATGGTACACGTTTGCATCACATATGTACTGTTTTTGCTTAAACAGACCCTAGTCTTAACAAATTTGACCAGAAACCTTATTTTTAGCTTCTGTTTTTTTCAAACAACTGAACCTGAAATCTCCCTCTGTCTCTCTCTCTCTCTCTCTCTCTCTGATTTAGCGAAGTAGTGCAGAGTAATAGTTTTTTATGGTTGATGCCGATATTAAGAAAGTTGTATGGCCGATTGGCCGATATGATACCAATATAACACAAAAGTAATTACAGTTAATAAGAGACAAACAGAAAATTGGTGAAACAAAAAAAAAAAAAAACATTTGTTATACATAACATTTATAAATATACACTTTTGAAGTACTTAAAACATATTTACAAAAACACAACATAACAGCAAGTTAAAAAAGTGAATAATGGATGAGTAATGACATTTTACTGTCGGTCAGACTTTTGCTTTACATTGAGTGACACTGAGTGTCTTTTTTATTAAAAACATCAAATTAAAGCAGTAGAGAAATTTATCGTCCGATACCGTAAAAAAAAAATTCTAAATACCGGTCAATATATTGGCCTCTGCAATATCAATCATTATCATACACCACAAGCCTAATTGGTCTTATTTCTGTCTTCATGCCATCTAAACTCATAACCTCTCCTATATAAAATGTGACCATGGACCACAAAACCAGGCCATAAGGGCATAAGGATACATTTTTTGAAATTTAAATTAATAATCTGAAATTTGAATAAATAAGCTTTTTATTGATGTATGGTTAGGATATGACAATATTTGTCCAAGATACAACTATGGAGTGTAATGGTGCATTCACACGAGCCGTGGTATGCGGCAAAAATGCACTATTCACGTGTAGATGGACGCTTGAACATTTGAGTTTACTCTCTTCATTCACGCATGGAAGCCGCACATGAAATTCTAGTAATTCGAGACATTCACGCAGAAATTTGCGTCATGGGAGGGGCTTCTGCGACTCGCTTTCTGTAATCACGTAACTACTAGCAAGGTCCTGATTGGTTAACACGGCGCGGAAATCCGCCGAAGTTCAGATTTTTCAACTCGCGCGTTTCCCGCGGCAATGCTCAATTGTGCCATTCGCGCCGCAGGATGCCTAATCATGTCTTTGCATTGAGTTAAAGGACAAGTTCGGTATTTTACACTTAAAGCCCTGTTTTCAGATTGTTTATGGTGAAATAGAAAATTTTTGACTGAAATTTCGACATATGCGGCTGCCCCGAGAATTTTTGGGTGTTTGTGTTTCACCTCCCACCTCTACAATGGGTTGCATGGGTACAAAAGGTGCACTGGAACAATCCTTTCTAAAATGCATTAAACTTTCGTTTACAAAGACGTGAAACTCACCGAGTGGTCAGGGGTGTTCACTGATATGCCCACACAAAAATCGCTGCAAAAGATGCTTTCCAACACCTGTTTTAGCATTCGTTGTTAACTTGTGGATCTATTTTTCCAAACGCCTCACACCCGTACATTCTTCCGCTGAGAGCTTGAATAATAGACACTCCAGCCCAGGTGGTGGCGCTAATCCGCCATTGCCAAAAGCAAGAATAGAAACAAAGTTCCCGGCGCGGAGTAATACCGTACCTCACAGCACATCTAATACAAGTCAATGGAGTTGGCTAAAACTACGATAAAACCCGTTGGAATGTGTATTTTGCAGCGATTTTTGTGTGAGCATACCAGTGAACACCCCTGACCACGCGGTGAGTTTCATGTCTTTGTAAACGAAAGTTTAATGCATTTTAGGAAGGATTGTTCCAGTGCACCATTAAACCCATCAGAGGTGTAAGGTGAAACACAAACACCCGAAAATTCTCAGGGCAGCCGCATATGTCGAAATTTCAGTCAAAACCGTTCTATTTCATCATAAACAATCTGAAAACAGGGCTTTAAGTGTAAAATACCGAACTTGTCCTTTAATATGTAAATCACCTGTGCTTGCTGCCTCTACCGCGTCTGGTGTGAACCCTGCATAAGGTTACAAAAAAATAAAACATTGAAAAAATCTCCTTTAAAGTTGTCCAAATGAAGTCCGAGCAATACATATTACTAATGATAAATACATTTTTTATATATTTACAGTAGGAAATGTACAAAATATGATCTTTACTTAATATCCTAATGATTTTTGGCATAAAAAATTGATAATTTTGCCCCATATAAAGTATATTGTTGGCTTTTGCTACAGGATCACAAATGAATCGACTCTGTGACAGATCTGTCCTAAAATCAGATCACATCCTTCACGGCTTTATCTGAGCTTTGGTCCTCAAACCCTGGACTAATTCACTGGCTTTATCCAGACTGTTCTTATCATACACACTCAGACTAAAACTCATTTTGATGTATTTAGGTCAGGACTGAAATCAGCTGGATTCCTACAGGAGTGGCACACAGGTGAGAGATTAATAGACTGTAATCTTTGTGATTGAGGATACAAAATTAGAACAAGAAGCAGTGCTTAAGAACATGAAATGACATCAGGCATGTGTAAATGTTCCTTAGATCGCTTAACATCTTTTTGAACGGGATGCTAATGGTCTAATCGAATTCAATGGATTATGCTAAGCTATCCTAAAAAGGGGTACCGCCAGACCCAGAGATTGGCTGAATGGATTCCAAAATGGTAAAAATCAAATGTTTCACTTTAGGGGAGTTGGAAAATGAGTGTCCCTTTAAAGACCATCCATATTTAATTTTTTTGCTCACTTTATTAAGTTAAAAAATAAAAACACAGAAAGTACATACACAAAATGTAAATAACTATTTCTAACAAAATGGCTTTTCAGGCAAAAGTCAGTATTTAGTGTGACCTCTCTTGGTACATCTTGAACTCTTTTGAGAAGACTAAAGCCCTGAAGTCATTAAATGTTATTTCATTTAGGTTTAAGAGTGCCTGCAGGTTCATGCTATTGCTGAAGTGTACTAGGAGTTTTTTTTAAATATTGCATACAAATTTCCTGTATTTTCTGGTTGTATTCTAATAAATAATTATATATGATCATTATACTATAAAAAACTAACTAAACTGGGATGGAAATGCCATGTTGAGATTAAAATTCACAGAGGTCCTGTTTCTCCCTCTATGAAATACAATAACAAGTGGTCACAAGAGAAGCATTTGCGATTCATGTAAATTACAGCTGTAAACTGCAATCCGTCTACACTGTCCACTTGTCGGACCCCAATTGGATGCTGATGCCAAGTGTAAAGAGGTCTAGACACTTCAAATTTGGCTTTCACGGAGTGGTTCATACTCCCAGCCGCCCAGGTAAGTGAAAAGCAGTATATTAACTCCCACTCTACTCAACTTTATTCAACCACACGATAGAAACAGAATCCGAGGTGTGAGGAAGTCAATCCAGCCATTAACCGAGTCCCTGCTGTAGAGTACTGCCAGACTCACAAATCTAATCTAGAGACCTTAACCCTGTGGATGAGATGCTATTTGCATTGAAATAGAACCATCTTCATCTGTCTGGTGTCAGGCATGTGTGTGTGTGTGTGTGTGTGTGTGTGTGTGTGTGTGTGTGTGTGTGTGTGTGTGTGTGTGTGTGTGTGTGTGTGTGTGTGTGTGTGTGTGTGTGTGTGTGTGCATCTGTGTGTATTTGTTGGGGTCTCAGGTGGTTGTGATTGAGAAAGCATTAGACTGGAGGGCTAACGCTGAATATAGGAGGCACCAGCCTGGTCTCACTGTTAATACATAGTATTAATACGTAAATTTTGTTAGAAATAAAAGGCATAACAGACAGACAATTCTAATCAAAATAAGTTATTTATTGCAAAATTTCAAAGGCAGTACCAAAACGATGATGTGCTACAGTCGCGGCCCTCTCTATAGGGGTGGTTTCCTGGACAGGGTTTAGATTAATCCAGGACTAGGCCTTAATTATAATAGGATATTTAAGTAGTTTTTACAAACATACCTTACAAAAGACAACAGTGGTGTGCATCATGAGATAAAACAATGTCACTGATATATTATAAGATATGTCAGAACAAAGAGTTTTTTTTATTAAGGCAGCTCAAATATGTATTTTAGTCTGGGACTAGGATAAACCCTGTCTGGGAAACCACCCTATACATTACCAAGACGTATTAAAGTTATTAATCCACGATAACATGAATCCGGCTTCTCTCTGCCAATGTGCGCATTTCAAATTTCAAAAGTACATCGACTGAAAGACGGCAATCTCGCAAATCTGTGTCATAGCACACAAGAGCCAATGAGCGTTTGATATCACTGCCGTGTTAACAATGTGTTGTAAAGCTTGTTGAGCCACAATATTTAAATTCATAACAAACGTGAGATTTGACGTTAACGGTCTTTGCTGAGAACTGGGATCAAGATCGCTGGATAAAGGGTTAAATTTGGATCTGTTCCCCGCATTTTAAATCTCTGGATAACAGCGAATTAATAAAATGAAAATCTTTTGTGAATTTATGTTGTGTTGTAATTATTTTTGCATAGGAGAAGCCTACCATAGTAGGAAACGCCTTTTTGGGTTTTTTTGTGATTGTTGCGGGCAAAAATCCTGGATCTTGCGGCATGTTTTCTTAAAAAATCCAATGGAATATGCGGGATATTTATGCAATTTTATGCGATGAAATTGCGTGAACTTGAAAAAACTGTGTGAATTTGCTAAAACTGTTTGCAGCTTTTCATTGATGTTCACATTGCATAATTAAGTCACTTCTAAGTCTCTTCACATAGCTGCGTATCTGTGAAGTAAATGTAACATTTTTCATTTTACAAATGCGGGGACTAAGAAATCATGCAAGCCCCACATATTTTGCAAGCAGAAATTTGCAATTTATGTGGCAAAAGTGTGGCATATTAATAATAATAATAATAATAATTCATTACATTTATATAGCGCTTTTCTCAGTACTCAAAGCGCTTTACATATGAACGGGGGAATCTCCTCGACCACCACCAATGTGCAGCATCCACCTGGATGATACGACGGCAGCCATATTGCACCAGAACGCCCACCACACACCAGCTTATTAGTGGAGAGGAGACCGAGTGATATAGCCAATTAGTAGATATGGGGATGATTAGTAGGCCAATGGGCAAGTTTGGCCAGGATGCCGGGTCACACCCCTACTCTTTTTCGAATGACATCCTGGGATTTTTAATGACCACAGAGAGTCAGGACCTCGGTTTAACGTCTCATCCGAAGGACGGTGCTTTTTGACAGTATAGTGTCCCCGTCACTATACTGGGGTGTTAGGACCCACACAGACCACAGGGTGAGCACCCCCTACTGGTCTCACTAACACTTCTACCAGCAGCAACCTGGTTTTCCCAGGTGGTCTCCCATCCAAGTACTGACCAGGCTCAGCCCTGCTTAGCTTCAGTGGTCAAGCTGTCTTTGGCTACAGGGTGATATGGCTGCTGGTTAACAGGGTGATATGGCTGCTGGTTAGCAAAAAAGCGGCCCCCGTATAAATATGCAGACTTTGGATGATTATGCCAGTAGTTCTCAAACTTTTTCAGTGTGCGGCCCCTCTTGTTTATGGTGCATTCCTTCGCGCCCCCCCCAAAGAAAATTTATGACCAAAAAACAGTTCTAAAACGTAACATTTTAATTAAACAAAACATTAAATTATACAAAGTAGTGCCGTTGGTTTGTAGCCTTTTTTTTTAGGTATAATTACACAGAATTCATAATAAATTAACGCATTCTATAAAATGTTGTTAACTCTTTCACCGCCATTGACGAGATATCTCGTCAATTAAGAGAAAACGCTTCCCCGCCAATGACGAGATTTTCCGTCTTTCCGCAATACCGCTATTATCCACCAGGTGGCTCACTTCCGCAACTTATACAACCCGGAAGTAGTGCCTCTTGTGAAAGAGAAAGAACTCTGTGTATGTTTTAAAGATCGCTCTGCATTTGATCTCTATAAAAAGTCCTTCGCAAAAATGGAATTATCTCAGCTTTTTGCTCAAAATTGTGTGGTTTTGAAGAAAGCTACCCATGTTTGAGAGGTGATTACAAGAGAACTAATGAAGGTAGGATGAAACTTTTTTTTGTTTGAAAGCAGAGGGTCTGTTCTTTTATCTGATATATTGTTTGTTTATATATTTAAAGAAGAACATTTTCTGGAAGGCATTAAACTTTTGTGAAAATCATGAAAAATGCTGGCGCTGGCTGGCAACTTTTTTTTAAATGCTGGCGGGGAAAGAGTTAAACTGTGGCCCCTGGACAAAATAGTTAAATGATTACAGAAATTGTATTTAGTTTAAGATTTTAAGTCTTGTTTACTATTATGTAATTCTCTGAAAGTCATGAACATTTCATTAGGTAAATGAGTAAACTGTCTTAAATAAATAAGTCTAAAAACATGTCATTAATATGAGTAAGAAACGCCAATGCCCGCGATTTTAATATTTATGAATAGAAAATGTGTTATCTGTAAAGCTGTTAATAAGTTAAAAAATAATATACAGTATTAGTCCTTTCAATACTTCGATAGTATACGTTTTTGAGTGTAAGTAAATAAATGTAAGTGTGGTACAACCACACTTCACGTAAAAACAAACGTATTCTCATAAGATCACGTTGGAGGCACACACAGAGATGTGGGGTGGAAATGGGGTCTGGATAGTAGCTTCTAAAATGTAAGAAATTAGAGAATTTTTTTTTTACGTTTCACTTAAAGGTGCCTTGTGTAATTTTTAGAAGGATCTCTTGACTGAAATGCAAAATAATATACAAAACTATATTATCAGGGGTGTATAAAGACCTTTTTATAATGAACTGTTATGTTTTCATTACCTTAGAATTAGACGTTTTAATCTACATACACAGAGGGTCCCCTTACGTGGAAGTCGCCATTTTGTGCCGCCATGTTTCTACAGAAGCCCTTAATGGACAAACTTTTTTTTACTAAGTTGTCTCCGTCAATTACATGTTTTTCCAGTGGCGGGTACCATAGCTTCTCTATGCGTTTCAAAACAAAGGGGTGAGCAGTGGACTGAGCCGTTGGTTGCAATTCGTAACCTCACCACTGGATGCCGCTAAAATTTACACACTGCACCTTTAACTTTATATTTTAATAGCATAATTTGTAATAAAACGGTAAAATGTGTTTTCTTATTTGCATTCTCTTTATTTTGAACCCAATTATGTATAAGTTGCAAGTGTGAGCCAGATGAACACACACATATAATAAGACTTTAGGTTCAGGTGAGGTACATTTGCCCTTAAGAACAGATGGTTGTACTTCTCACCACATATGGTGGCAGGTCTGGTCAGGTGTCTGTTCACACTTTCCTATCTCCTAGAAGAGTGTGATGGTGTGATTAGGTGTACTGGGGTCACAGATAAAACACTTTATTTCTGTTTGACTGTTTCTGCATTACTGAACCCATACAGTGCTGCCACGTCATCATTTCCCACTCCCGTGAAATGATTTTAATGCATACGTGGGATAAGCAAGGTTTAATGTTATTACACATATTATTTTTCCCTCTCCCATCCATTTCATCCTGACAGATCTCACCGGCCTTTTGCTTTGTGACGGTGCAGCTTCTAAGGGGAGTTTGTGCATTAGGCGGCACACACATTCATTTGGGATGTCAATTGTATCTGTGTGAAGGTCAAACTGTGCCTGTCTTCTGAATCTGGAAGATCAGCTCATTAGACTCGAAAAGGGCCAGAGTAACATTAATGAGGACTTGAGCATTAAAACACAATAGGTGACACAACAGATCGCCAGTCATAAACAGATGTGCTGTAATGGCAAGGTCTATAGGGGGTCCACGCTCAAACATTATTTTTACATTTTTATTTTTACATACACTTACGAATAAAGACTAAAGAAATACAATTGCATGAAGTCATAGGTGTGTATATGAGCGACAGGCGGATTTATGGAGAGATGGGCAAGTGGGGGTATGTTTTCGGATATTCATGAGTCTGGGCTGTTATCAGTTGACCTTTAAATTGGAGCCTCCGCTCGGCAGGAAACCCGAGGGGTTCATCTCAGATTTGACTGGCTCTGAACTCCCAACCTGCAGACAATAAAGACTGCGACTGCCAACGGCCAAATCCACACCGCATGCTCCTATGCATATATACATATATGTTACTTTCAATGAATACAGTACGTTTTGGTGTCCTATGATTTTTTTTTCAAAGCGCAAGTGGCACACATTTCCCATTGTGAGAACAGATACAGTATGTACTATCAGATAAACTATTATTTAATACATTCTAGAAAATGCTGGGCTGTTATTTAACTCATGCTGGGTAAATATTGGAAAACATATCTCTGACCCAATGCTGGGATGTTACAACCTAAAGGCTGGGTTATTATGCATGGTTGGGTAACAACAACCTTACATTGGATAACTTTTAACCCAGTGGTGTGTTCTTTTTATTTGTTTATTTAAGGGAAATAAGCGATTATCAAAATTTGTAGTACAACAAAGCCGCTGCCTAATTTACACTTAAAGGAAAACATCGCCGTTTTTCAATATTTTACTACGTTTTAACCTCAACTTAGATAAATGCGTGCACTTAATGTTTGTACAGCACGTTGTGAATGTGTTAGCATTTAGCCTAGCCCCATACATTCCTTAGGATCCAAACAGGGATGAATTTAGAAGCCACCAAACACTTCCATGTTTTCCCTATTTAAAGACTGTTACATGAGTAGTTACACGAGCAAGTATGGTGGCACAAAATAAAACGTGGCGATTTTTCAAGCGGATAAAAATGAGAACTATATTGTATGGCGGAAGAGCAGACGTCCGCGTATGCACGGCATCCGCATGATGTCATTTTCGTCATCAGGAGGGTCAAAATTTGAGACCATGCGGACAGTCAGCGTACGACAACGTATGAGCGAGAAAATATTAAGACAGGACACTTCACTACAAACAATTACACAAATGAAATTGGCAGAATTTGCACACATTATCAGTTTTTTATTTTATTTTAATTTATTTCAAGAACAGAAACCTGTGGAGCATTTTTTCTCACCAATGTTTGATTTCTGTTGTTTGTTTTCTTGTTTGTTCTAAACTTGCGATGGTGCATCTGCTATTTTTCTTAATCTATCCAAATTTTTTTAATGTACTGCAAATGTTGTAAATCAGTGCGGCCCTGACGGCCTGATAGAGTTATAATTTGAATAAGAAATTATTTGTAAAGCATATACTTGTCGAAAGCGGCCATCCGCGTGTGGTAGCGGGGAGTATACATGGAAAGCTGTGCGGACACATGCGAGCGAGCCACACGCAGAAACAAAGTATACCGCGGCCTTTAGTTTGCGGCACTTTATGGGAAATGAATGGGGCTAGGCTAAATGCTAACACATTCACAACGCGCTGTACAAAGATAAAGTGTTTGCATTGAAAAATATAGGTATGTATTAATTTGTCTAAGGTAAGGTAAGAACACACTGTAAAAAATGCTTTGCTGCCTTAACATTTTTTGTTGAATTAACTCGGATTTACAAGTCATTTCAACTTACTATTATTAATCTTGACTAGAGATGAGTTGTTAAAACTACAGGTGAGTATTAAATTTAGTTGACTTTTCTCAACTTTATTTTATAAGTTGTGACAACTCATCTTTGTTAATGTGACTTGTAAATGTGAGTTGATTTAACAAAAATTTAAAGGCAGCAAAGTATTTTTTACAGTGTAGAAAATATAAAAAAACGGTGGTTTTCCTTTAATTATATCCATTATATGATTTTTATATTTTATATTTTATATTAAATACATTTTATTGCATTAAGATTTGTTCTAAACTTTACACCTGCAAACACTTCAAAACATATGTACAAATAATTACAAAATAAACAGCTCATAGATGTAGTTCAACCAAAGCTGATCATTTGCTTCAAAGAAAGTTTTAAGTGTTTTGTAGCCCTGTTGTGGAGAGTGGCATATATAAATTGACTGTCTGTGTTAACGCAGCGTCATTAAGGGCTATGAAGCATGCTGGGAAGGGTCAGACAAGCGCAGATAAAGACAGACGTGTGAGGCAGGGGTTGACTGAATTCTTCTCCTCTCTCTGGGAGCAGCAGTGTCTAAAATGATGAATTCATCACTGCTGTATATGTGTCCTGCAGGAGGCCAGATTGGCTCAAATCCCCCATGAGGTAAGACATGTGACAAACAGGAAAATGACGATGGGATTGGTGCATGAAACTTATATTGCACTGATTTGCATTTATGTGTGTTTGCGTTCCATCATTGGCAGTGTGAATGATCCAAAAATCAAACGATCACGGACAAATCCCGGACGCATTTTCCGTAATCTCTATCTGGAAAGGGCTGAAAGGGGATTGGCTCAAATCTCCCATGAGGACGGAAGAGGTTACCAAAAAGAGGTCCTGTGCCACAAAGCACTACTGGGAATGTGTGATAAGACACACCTCTGTCACGCACACACATACAAGGTTTCTACAAAATCAAAGCATGGACCAACAAGTCCACCAAGACAATAACAGGCCCACCACCTACAGTACCAAGCCTCTGTGTTCACCTAACTCTGCGTGTTAGCTCTTATCAGACTTGTCGGCATTGCCGGCAGGAAGATTCATAGGACCTAAAAACCGTGTATCACAGCAGGTCTGGTGTAGATTAATGTGGAAAGCAGCACAAAGATAATGCAGGCCAATAAAGAAGACACACACAGACGCTGGAGGAGAGCACACGAGTGTAGCAGGGGCTAACAGCAGAACAGCTTGGGGTCGTTAAGCATCATTAGTGGGACATTTGTTCACACACATTTGTCAGGAAGCTTCTTGCTAAGCAGGGAGTTCGTTTTCCTCAAGGAGCGTGTACTGGACAGAAGCAAGCAGGCAGGAAATGAAGTTAGTGCCTTGTGTGTGTGTGTGTGTGTGTGTAATCTACTGCATGATGAAGCAGATCTCTCCCTCATAAGAGACGTCACCGTGTTTGATTAACAATAGGACTCATCCCAGCCGGAAAACAACAGAAGCGTGTAAACTGCATCTGTGATTCGCAAACAGACACCAACGCATTCACATGCACGCATTTATGATTTCAGCATTTTCTGGCGTTTCTTACAAGTACAGCAATACATGAACATATGCACTTGCATGTGTGTTGAAATAAAACTGCTAGATACAGTTGAGGGTACTACTGAGTTTTAAATGAATGGCAGCATCATTGAATGTTTGTATTTATTATAATAGCTGCGTGAGTATCTTGATTGTCCTTAATGTGAAAAGATGAATCTCAACATTAAACAGTCACTGGTGAACAGGCTTCAAATGCACATAAGATGATAAATAGGAAAGATTCGGCAGGACCTGGAGAATTTTTCTGAATATCAATAAATAGTTTATTGGCTGAGGACAAACAAGAAACTTTTAAACAACTATCACAAAAAATATAAACTGTCAAATCTGTCATTGATTGTCCAGGTAACATTGTACATTATTAAGAATCAGGTGTATGTAAACTTTTTTTTTTGAAATTCTGTTATTTAATAGTTTTACAGATTTTGCAAGGTTTATGTAAAGCTATGACCTCAACTGTAGCTACAAACGTCAAATAGTTTAGCTGAAGCTTGACTGACCCAAAACAGCCATAGAAACTAAAATAACTGTGGCAAAACGCCAGTGAGAATTTACAACTTCCAGACTCTTAATGATTTAAACAGACGAAAAACACTGGAAAAACATGCAAGAAGTTCATTTATGACCTCTTTAAAGTTTAACTTCTTAGAACAAAATTACAAAAAAAAGTTTTTAAAGAAACAGCTTAGCCAAAAAAAATGAATACTATTATAATTTACTTGCTCTTGTCACAAAAGAGTGCCGCAGGGACGACGTGTTTGTAGGCCAATTCCAGAAATTGGACACTGGTTTCCTAACTAAAAAGAACATTAATTGATTCCCAGAGACTTTGGGGTTACCGCAAAAAAATAACATCTGTGTTTAAATGGACACCACTTTTTTGAAAATAGGTTCATTTTCCAGCTCCCTTAGAGTTAAACATTTGAGTTTTACCGTTTTGGAATCCATTCAGCCGAACTCCTGGTCTGGTGGTACCACTTTTAGCATAGCTTAGCATAATCCATTGAATCTGATTAGACCATTAGCAGCATGCTAAAAAATAACCAAAGAGCCTTGATATTTTTCCTATTTAAAACTTGTTATATTGTGTACTACCGAAAGAAAATTAAAAGTTGCGATTTCCTAGTGTAAATTTCTAAGTCTAAATTTGTTTTGTTTTTCATCTAGTAAATGCATTTAGACTTTAAAATTCATAAAAGTTTCATCTGTGAATATTAACTTCTTAGACAAAATATGTGTTATAAACTTTTGTTAAACACAGAGCAGATGTTTTGCTATAATCCAAAAGTCTATTCATTCCAATCTTAAACAAGCCTTAAGCCGAAAGTATCCTAGGGACGTCCGCTTATACGCGCCGTCCACATGACGTCATTTTGCATCAGGAGGGTACGCGTTTTTTTTTTAAACTGTGTTTGCAATGGTGGATCGGCTACTTTTCTTCACTTATCCTAATGTTTTTATGTACTATAAATGTTGCCAAATCAGTGCTGCCCTGACGGCCTGGTAGAGTAATAATTTGAATAAGAAATCATTTGTATTGCGTATAGCGTTTAGCCGCGGGGAGTATACTTGGAAAGCTGCGTGGACGCGTGCGCGGGTGAGCAGGACGTGGAAAAAAGGTATACCTCGGCCTTTTGTCAATATTGAAGATATCAAGTTTATATTTTCACAGAATGTTTTTTTATATTATCTAGGATGATTTTATATAGTAAACAGTAAATCACCAAAATGATGGGCTAGATTTACTAACAGCTACCGTCATTGCAATTTATAATCTTGGTGTTAAATAACGACTGTCGAGATTTACTAAAGACTCACAGTGGATCATTAGCACTGAAAAGGTAATGTCTAGTTATTTTTGCGACTGACCATATTGTATATGCATTTCTAGGAGTTTCTCTTTCAGACACAAAATTTATGGGGGGAGAGTATTTGAAATTATTTATGCAACATGATGTACTAATGTTTGCGCATGTATTATTACCGATATTTGCGAAATAAAGCATGTCTTAAATCATTTTGCCCTTGAAATGACATCAAATGTAGTTGATAGGAGAAGGCCTGGCAGAGATCAGAAAGCACTTGGTACAAGGCAGAGGATTTTTCCACATGTAACAGTTATTTGGAATGCCAGAGGAACATATTATTCAAAAATATTGTTTGCCAAGTCATGTTATTATTATTGTCCTCCAGTTCTTTTTAGTGTCCTATGGCTTCGTTAGCTGGGATTTCACACCACATGTTTTCAGCTGCAATGTCTGTGGTGCTTAACTCAAGTGCATCAGGCGTTAGCAGATCTCTCGCACCCGAGGATCGTCAGCTCTGCTTATTTGCGACCCTGAGCTAATTTGCGCTGCCCTTAGTAGATTGCGTTGGTCATTATGGAAATCAGCTGTTGCGCCTGTGTTATATAATGTGCACCTATTAAATAACGCACAGATATAACCACTACCATCTGCACTTTTTTGGAATTGCGCTCTCATGCTAATTTGCCCCGTTTAGTAAATCTGGCCCAATGTCTCTGAAAATAAGATTTTTTTTAAACAAAATAATAAGCAGAGTTGCAAACCCTTTATTTAAAACACTATAGCTAAAAACAAGTGTGAAGTATATTCACACATTTGGTTAAGTGTTAGACAAATGTGACCTTGTGAGAAAATTCAAGATCTAACAGGCACGGAGAAGTTAGAGAGGCACACAAACATACACACACATACGTCACCACAGTGCCAACAGCTGCATCCTGGGGAACAAAAGACCACTATGTAGACACAATTTCCCTCTGGTCACACTGCCACAAGGCATGAAAACACACACACAGATACACAATACTTTAATTCCACACACATTCATGTTGGACAGAAAGTGGCCTGAGCCTCGGAGAGCGATCCAGCACACAACCAGCAACTCCCCACAGAGGAATCCAGCAGAGAAAAGTGGATAATTTTTAGTCTGAGTTAAAGTAACCACACATTTCTAAACATCTCTATCACACACAAAAAATACTTAACTATACACAACTAAACTACACTACTAGTTTCTTTTTGTTTTCCTGAAATTAACGGCAAGCATTTAATGCATGCTAAAGACACACAATTCATTGGTAACGCTTTACAATAAGATCGTATTTGTTTACATTAGTAAGTACATTAGCTAACATGAAATAACAATGAGCAATATCGTTTTCAGCATTTTTTTTTTATGTTACCTGCCAATACATTTGTTGATGCTATTTTATTGAGTTTTACTTAACTTTAGATTTTAAACATGTATTAATAAATGCTGTAAAAGTATTGTTCATTGTTAATGCATGTTAGCTAATGCATTAACTAATGTTAACAAATACAACCTACCTCATTGTAAAGTGTTACCACTTAAATACTATTTTCACACTTTGCATAATTTAATATTTGAATTGTTTTGATTAAAATGATTAAAATATTTTAAACAAGTAATATTTACGTTGACATTTCTTTAGCATACTCTTATATCGTGTCTTATATTTAATCTCATGCTGCACATGACGGACACGTCTAGGCCTGACTTTTACAGAAAATGCTTAGATTAAACCTTTGTTAAATTAGGAAACGTAAATAGCCTTTAAAGTGTGTCTAAGATAAAAACATTTCTGGTGTACATCTTGAGATAAAACACTAGCACAGATCTATTTTAAGATTTGTCAGTCCAAGTTATTTTTGGTTAAACACCTCACACATGAATTTTAGCCTAGGCCTTAGCGCCATCTCCTCGATACTGAAGAAGTGAAAACTTAAAAAATGACTTTAATTGGTAACAAAAAAATGTCAACTTAAAATTTTACTTTAGTTTTACTTAATGTGAGGAATTTAAGTTGAAAATACTTAATTTTGTAAGTGTTACCAATTAACCCATTGTTTTGTCTTAATTTGGCCACAACTTTTCTGTGTTTCAGCAAATGAAATGATTTTTGTTGACAAATCTTATATTGACACATATCTTTAGAAAATGCTTTAATTTTTTCAAAAACTCAACAATATACTGTGGGCAAATTTACTACCCTTTCAGTTATTTGTGTACAAAAAATCACTAAATTAAACAGCTATAAAAAATATTAAATGATTATTTTTTTACTTTTTTTGCATAAATCTGATGCTGCACAAAAACTAAAAATGCATCAAAGCCAATGTTTTTACTAATCTCTGACAAGCCCAAGACTGTGAAAAACACTGAAAAATGTATTCATTAAATTTACTAAATTTTTTAAGGTAAGTGGCTGCAATCAATTTATTTAAGCTACATTTAAACAAAAGTTTTTTTTGTTTTTGTTTTTTATTTTCAATTTTTTTGTTTAAATGTAGCTTAAATAACTTGATTGCGACCACTTACCTTAAAAAATCAAGTTAATTGAATGAATCATTTTTTTTTCAGTGAAGGTAAAAAACAGTGCACAATAATCTTCTGTATTTTTTCCCCAAATCATTGACATCACTTATGAACTTGGGAGTTAAAGAGTTTTAAAGAGTTAAAATCATGGGACTTTTGTAAACATTTGGTAGTTTTGATCAGTACTGAGGTTGATTAACAGATTTATGCAAAAAAATAATAATAATTTGATACATTTTTCAGCCATTTAATTTAATGGCTTTTTTGTACACGCACAACCCAAAAAGTAGTGCATTTTAACAACACACAAAGGTTAAAGTAATTTTTTAAGTTGGTTCAACTTTTCACTTCTTACAGTGTATCAAAGAAATGGGGCTTAGGCCCAGACCTAAATTCATGTGTGAGGTGTTTAAATAAAAATAACTTATAAGTTGATCTAACTTTTTAAAGTGTAGCAACAACACTGTAAAACCTAATAAAACCCCTTTGTTATTTTATGTTTGTGACAGAACCAACTTAAGCCGAAAAGTAGAAATCTATTCAAACAACCCCTTGACAATAAAAGTGTCTGAAGTTGAAGAAACACTGAGCCTTTACTTCTCCTGTTAACCAGATGCACAATGGCTTGTAGTGTCCAGCAGTTAAGGCAAACCACAGACAGATGTGTCTGAAGCTAAACAGCCCTGATCTGGGCCTGTAAACCAGGCATTAAGCACTTAAGAGATGTTACCTACTGCTAATTCACAGAGGAGATTAGTATGGAGCCTTGAGCTAATGAGAGAAGCTCTCTCTTTTCCTATGAATCTCCTTCTTGTTCTCAAACAAAACATTAGCAGATAATGTAACGGAATTAAGAAGACAAAAGATTCAAATTGGATATTGATCAGAGGAGTGAGGTGGCAGCGTTTCCACTGGTTAAGCCTGTGAGGAGGTGATTGATCCACAATGCTTGTCCTCACGTCTGGAGATGTCTGGCAGGCCTATAGTCTGCCTGACAAAGGCGGTGAATGAAACGTGCGACCGGTCCGACACCGGCACGCAATGAATACAGAACATTCATGTCAGAGCGTTGAATGATAGGTGAAGGACGTCAAATAAAAACACGAGTAGTACTACGTAATCAGTGAACATTCGGGCATTCAGGATGAGTTTAGACAATTGGATTGACGGCACAAAGCATTCAATGATGCTGAATGTTCAATAAGAGGAACTGAGTGTAGCGGTGATGGCTGCTGATCTGAGACCAGCTTTACAGATCAGAGCTGAAGGCTTGAATTCTGAAAGAGAAGCACTGATCGCCAATAGAGACAAGAGCTGCAGGGATCAATGTTAAATCAATGTTAATTGTCAGGGATTTTTCTGCGTGGCCAAATTAGTAATAGACGAAATCGCTCAAACATGCAAAATCCAGCAGTACAAAAGTAAAGAATGTTACGTATAAAACTTTTTGTAATAAAATCGGTCAAACATGGTAAATAAAAAAGGATAAATAACTATTAAAAAAACTTTTAAAAAATATGTCAAATTTGATTGGATTTTATGTAAGGGATAATGTATAAGCATTTTTTTGTTATCGCCGAAATAAGCCCTAACAGTGAGATCAGGACCCCTTGTGAAGCAGAGGGTCTTGTATCACACTAAAGGGGCTTATTTTGTGATAACAACCGGCTGCCTGTACTTTTATAATATATTATAATGTTAAATACATGTCTATTTACCTCATAAGCAAGTTTAAGTACATTAAATATTCAGGTTTCCCACACCTTAGTTAACTTCAAATTCAAGGACCCTTCAAGGACTTTCCAGGTGCAATACCCTCAAATTCAAGGACTAAATGTGGGGACACATTTCAAGTGAGAGCAAGGTTGCATTGTATTACCTTTAAAGATTTGGGGCCCTATCTTGCAGCCAGCGCAATTGACTTTGTCAGTGACGCATGTATCATTCGTATTTTGCACCGGCGCACAGCGGGTTTTTCCCTCCACAGACGCACGTCGGCAAACTAGGGAATGAACTTGCGCTCCCTGGGCGGTTCAGCTCAAAAAAGGAGGCGTGTTCCGGCGCAAACCATCCCTGATGCTATTTTGAAGTTTCAAAAAACAATTGTGCCACTGACCAGAAAAAAACTAGTCTAAAGTCAGAGGCGTGTTGCGCGTGGTTCATTATGCTATTTTAAGGGCGCATGCTTGACCATAATGTATAGCGTGCACAACGCGCACACAATTTGCTTATCTAATCTACACAGATGCAACCGTTATTTTTGCAAATCATAAATTGTTACAATAAAAAATATTAATACACGAGATAAGGGGAATCATAGTGGTGAGCATTGTGGTGATAGTTTTTATTTATTGTGTGGCTGCGTTAAAAAATTGTCATGCAAATAACGATTAAAATATTTTCATAAGTTTGTTGTGTGGCTGTATTATGTTTTTTTTATGTAAATAATAATTCAAATGTTTTCATAAGAAACCTTAATGTATGTGAACTTGATTTGTAAGAGTACTTTGTGGTTGGACTGCTTGTGTTTCTTGGGTCTGATTTCAAAGCCCCCAAACCGCCTTCAACACTTTCAGCGGTGAGGGTGGACGCAGCGATGTCCTCTGCTGGCGTCAGGTAATGTGTGGAGGCAGATCCACCTCCCGTTACACGGCGTGCCCGATTTATGCTGGCAAGCTTGGGATTCCCCCTTCTCCTGACATCATTGTAGCGCTTGGCGCAACGATGGGGATGCCAGCTGATGAGACAATTGTGGCTATTTCCTCCCACGCCTGTTTAACCGACGCTGATTTGGGCGGGTTTCTCTCATCCCCATCCAAAACAACTTCTCTGTCTTTGACTGCTCTTACAAGAACTTCGATCTCCTCGGCTGTGAACCGGTCCTGGCGTGCGCCTGGTAAATCTGTCATAATAATAGCAACCCGCCATGGAACTTGCGCCCTTGCGTTTAAAGGGAATGTTCGATGACGTTCTGATTGGTTTATTTGAGGTTACGCCCAAACCACACCTATGAATAATGAACCTACTTAAGACAAACCCCTTATTGATTTGCGCCTGGCGCAAGAGTTATTTCTAGATTAGCTTAAGCCAGTACTAGACTTTAGTTGAATTAGGACATTTAAGTCAATTTTAAAAGCATAATTTATAAATAAACATTACTGGTGTGCATCTTAAGACACAACACTCGCATATATGATATATTTTAAGATTATGTTAGAGCAAGTTGTTTTCGATTAAGATAACACTACCATTTAATTTAGTCTGGGAGTAGTCTTAAGCCCTGTCCGGGAATTCGCCTCATTATGTTCCCTAAAGTCAGATCGGTCTGGGAGCTCTTGTAGCAGTCAAAAGAAAATGTGATTTCGGTTGGTGGGTTGCTTACAGTTCATGTTCTTGAAGATGTTCAGAATGGGAAGGATCTGTCGATAGTACGGGACCAGCGCCTCGCCTACCATCTCTGCTGATACAACCAGATGCTGCAGAACCTTAAGTGTGGTGCAGATCACCTGCCTGTTCCTTGTGTTGAGAGCATCTGCAGACAACAAAGGCACAAAGTTAAAATCATTATGGCAATATGTAAAAAATCTGCACAATGTGATATGTCACAGCCCTTTACTACAACCCCCCGTTTTGTGGTTTTTCCCTGTGTCTATAACTTTTGCAAGCAATGTACAAAGAAATTCAATTTATTCAATTGCATGATCTCTGAAGGCCAATGTTGACACCTGAAATCACCTAAACAAACACGCCCCTAACCCATTAGAATCTGGACCTTCTTTTGATAGACCCACCCTACACATACGCAACCCAGGCAACGATGTCGGTTAGTAGACACGCCCCTTACTGCTGATTGGCTACAAGTGTGTTTTGGTACTCGGCCTGACTCCCTTTTCCAAAGTGTTTTTCAAAAATCATGCACCCCTCCTTTAATAGAATGCGCTTAAGCGTGCAACTCACAGACTCTGTGCGGGCAACCTGGTGCCCGCGGGCAAAATGTTGGCGACCACTGGTTTAAATTATAATTAAATATAATTAAAGTCCACACAATACCTAAATAGTAGGAATGCAGGCAGTATCGATAGACACTTGTTGGCTAGCAATGGTAAGACTCCCTGTTGGCAGCTGGCAAAGAATCAAAGCTTGTCTGAATCCGACATGTGTAAAACATCCTGTTTACCAAGGTGCTTCCATCTGCTAGTTTTTTAAAGGGAGCGTCTCTATGATATCCTACAATCCTGTGCATGCACTTTGGCAGTTGAAATGGTTAAATAAATGACTAAGACTCAGCAGTTAAGCCTAAAGAGTAGATCCTCTAGATGTTGCCATGCATTCCCACATAAACAAGTGGCTGTGAAGCGATACATTTTTTTATGTAATTAATTACATGATGTGCAAATTAATCTAATTTTTTGTATTTAATCACACATATATATTTGCATGTAAATGAAGAAATTAACCTAAAATTGAATAAATTAGTTGGTCTGTAGTTTTCAGTTACAGAAATTGAATTAAATAATCATAATCAATCAAAAATAATTTTAAGATAATTATGTGTAAATATGCCAGTTCAAGCCAATGGGCTCTATCGTAAAGCCAACACGGAATTGATTTAAACTGGAAATCATTGGTGTCCCGTTAGAGGCAGGCTACAAAAGGGAGTACATTTTCATAGACCCCCATGTTAAAATACCCAAATTTACAGCAGAAATAAAATGTTTACAGCTTGGTACAAAAAGTGATTTTGGTCTATATAGCTAATTTTGCCCTTAATGACAACTGTGAGGGGGGCGATTTTTTGGTAAGTCATCCATTTAAATTATATTAAGCCTGACGCTGAGTTTACACCAAACGCGTTTCGGGCGTCAAAATTGCGTCTACCGCGCATGGTTTGCCGCTTGAACAATTTGGATGCATTCGCGCGTGTAGAGCGAAGTAGACGAGCGGAAAAAGCAAGCATTTGACGCACGTCAGAGGCAAACTCCGCTTCTTGTGGGAGGGGCAAGTGCTATGCGGTTGTCTGTTTGCAGGATGACTTTTGTTGACTGTGCATTTATTGAGAGAGTTACCAGTTTGTATTTGGTAACCTTACTATAGGGGGAAAATAAACGGCGCGGGTCGATAAACGTCACGTGACTCAAAAGTAAAGTGTGTATTACAACTTAACAGGTTGCCCAAAGTCCTTACTGACACTCTTCCAAGCGAGGTCCTTTTTATTCCTGTCTCCTCTATAGAAATAAGAACTTGTGTCGTATAGCTCTGGGTGACTGCGCACAGACAATATCAAGCCTTGGTTGAGTGAGTGACTCCAGGCGGGGCTGCCACCACACCAGCAGACAGGCTCCTGATTGGTTAACGTGGCACAAAATTCAGCCAAATTTTTTTTACTCGGGGATCAGCCGCAAATTCGCGTGAAACGCAAAATGCACAAAAGCACAATTCGCGCGTATCGCGCACAACGCTGCGGGACCACCTGACACGCGTTAACGCGTCTTCACATTGACTTAACATTGAAATCACTCGCGCTTAACGCCTCTACCGCGGTTGGTGTAAATGCAGCATTAAAGTTCTGCATAATTAAGGGCGTGGCTACTTGAGTGACGGGTGAACTGCTACTGCTGTCACTACCGTCGAGCTAGACGAGCATGGTTTCAACAATCAACCACTTCAGCTTACCCAAGTCCCGCCTCTTTACCCATTTTCGGTTATCTGCGAGTGATGCAGTGTGACGCGATACCAAGATGGTAAGGGCAAGACACGATACCAAGATGGTAACGGCAAGCCCGCCAACTATTGGCTTTAAAAAAGCTCTTCACAAACCTATGGGTGACATCACAGACACAACATCCATTTTTTTTACAATCTATGATTCAAGCGCAAAAAACACGAACTCAGTTAGCATTTGCGTGCTCTCTCTTTACTATTGTCTGAAGCCTTGAGATGCGGATTTCCAGGCACTTGCTTTTGGTGTGCGCACACACAGCCTGTGAGTACTCCATTTGTTTTGCATTTTTTGTGCTAAAATATTTAAATTGGCAAGGCCTGAAAGCATGTGAAATGATAAACTTTCATTGGCACTGGCTCGATCAGGTGTGTTAAGTAAATGTGTTACAAAATTAAATGCATTATAATTAATTAAATGCTATAATTAATTACTCTAATTAACATGTTAAATTAACAGCCCTAACAATTACATTAACACTTCATGCATTCTGCCAAAGCATTCAAAGTACACATTTATGTGTTTTGCGCTGACAACGCAGGAAGATAAAGACTTTCTGAGGCTGTGAGGCTGCAACCTCCGAAGTCTGCACTTTAAGATCGATTGTGTCACAGCAGCACGACTGAATGCTAGTAAAACATAAAGAAGTCCCAATTTGAAGGCTGCTTGCAATGCGACCTTAAAATGTGTCCTTTTTTCTCCGGGCTGCGAAGGATAAAACGAATGGATCCAACTCATCCTTTGATATCCCGTGTTTCATTGCATCCCTGTAACAGTATACAGGGTATAACGTATACAAGGTATAAATAATTGTACAAACCTTAACAAAATGCAATAGACACGACAAAAGATTCATTTCATTCATTTTCATTCATTTTTTTTTTCAAGCAAATAGTATAACAATGGAATAATACTCAATAATAATAATAACTAGCACTTATGCTTGAAATGGAGTGGGGAGAAGTAAAACTTATTGAACCCCACCCCACTTTATTTACTTTTCCATTTTAACTTCCAGATTATACTTAACTT
Source organism: Misgurnus mizolepis (assembly GCA_025389145.1). Lineage (NCBI taxonomy): Eukaryota > Metazoa > Chordata > Actinopteri > Cypriniformes > Cobitidae > Misgurnus > Misgurnus mizolepis. The sequence goes on from JAIFKI010000023.1 coordinate 14,395,728, forward strand.
TATGTATGTGCACAATACATAAAAACTGACAGCTTACATAACTTGTTGTTCCTCACACAGAGGGTTCTGGCATTTTCTGACAAAAAAACTTTATTTTTTCTAGCTATATGCATGTCTTAACCCATTATTCTACATTTTAATGCCGAATAATATTTGTACCACTGTAGTTGAGGTCAAGAAAAATATCCATGACGCTGTTATAAAACTATTTGACAGAGTATTAACACTTAATGACATTTTAATGACAAATTATATTTGTACCACTGTAGTTGAGGTCAAGAAAAATATTCATGACACTGTTATAAAACTATTTGACAGAGTATTAACACTTAATGACATTTTAATGACAAATTATATTTGTACCACTGTAGTTGAGGTCAAGAAAAATATTCATGATGCTGTTATAAAACTATATGACAGACTATTAACACTTAATGACATTTTAATGACAAATTATATTTGTACCACTGTAGTTGAGGTCAAGAAAAATATTCATGATGCTGTTATAAAACTATATGACAGACTATTAACACTTAATGACATTTTAATGACAAATTATATTTGTACCACTGTAGTTGAGGTCAAGAAAAATATTCATGACGCTGTTATAAAACTATATGACAGACTATTAACACTTAATGACATTTTAATGCCAAATTATATTTGTACCACTATAGTTGAGGTCAAGAAAAATATCCATGACGCTGTTATAAAACTATTTGATAGAGTATTAACACTTAATGACATTTTAATGCCGAATGATATTTGTACCACTATAGTTGAGGTCAAGAAAAATATTCATGATGCTGTTATAAAACAATTTGACATAGTATTAACACTTAATGACATTTTAATGACAAATTATATTTGTACCAATGTAGTTGAGGTCAAGAAAAATATTCATGACGCTGTTATAAAACTATATGACAGACTATTAACACTTAATGACATTTTAATGCCAAATTATATTTGTACCACTATAGTTGAGGTCAAGAAAAATATCCATGACGCTGTTATAAAACTATTTGATAGAGTATTAACACTTAATGACATTTTAATGCCGAATGATATTTGTACCACTATAGTTGAGGTCAAGAAAAATATTCATGATGCTGTTATAAAACAATTTGACATAGTATTAACACTTAATGACATTTTAATGACAAATTATATTTGTACCAATGTAGTTGAGGTCAAGAAAAATATTCATGATGCTGTTATAAAACAATTTGACATAGTATTAACACTTAATGACATTTTAATGACAAATTATATTTGTACCAATGTAGTTGAGGTCAAGAAAAATATCCATGACGCTGTTATAAAACTATATGACAGACTATTAACACTTAATGACATTTTAATGACAAATTATATTTGTACCAATGTAGTTGAGGTCAAGAAAAATATCCATGACGCTGTTATAAAACTATATGACAGACTATTAACACTTAATGACATTTTAATGTCAAATTATATTTATACCACTATAGTTGAGGTCAAGAAAAATATTCATGACGCTGTTATAAAACTATTTGACAGAGTATTAACACTTAATGACATTTTAATGACAAATTATATTTGTACCACTATAGTTGAGGTCAAGAAAAATATTCATGACGCTGTTATAAAACTATATGACAGAGTATTAACACTTAATGACATTTTAATGACAAATTATATTTGTACCAATGTAGTTGAGGTCAAGAAAAATATCCATGACGCTGTTATAAAACTATATGACAGACTATTAACACTTAATGACATTTTAATGCCAAATTATATTTGTACCAATGTAGTTGAGGTCAAGAAAAATATCCATGACGCTGTTATAAAACTATATGACAGACTATTAACACTTAATGACATTTTAATGACAAATTATATTTGTACCAATGTAGTTGAGGTCAAGAAAAATATTCATGACGCTGTTATAAAACTATATGACAGAGTATTAACACTTAATGACATTTTAATGACAAATTATATTTGTACCACTATAGTTGAGGTCAAGAAAAATATTCATGACGCTGTTATAAAACTATATGACAGAGTATTAACACTTAATGACATTTTAATGACAAATTATATTTGTACCAATGTAGTTGAGGTCAAGAAAAATATCCATGACGCTGTTATAAAACTATATGACAGACTATTAACACTTAATGACATTTTAATGCCAAATTATATTTGTACCAATGTAGTTGAGGTCAAGAAAAATATCCATGACGCTGTTATAAAACTATATGACAGACTATTAACACTTAATGACATTTTAATGACAAATTATATTTGTACCAATGTAGTTGAGGTCAAGAAAAATATTCATGACGCTGTTATAAAACTATATGACAGAGTATTAACACTTAATGACATTTTAATGACAAATTATATTTGTACCAATGTAGTTGAGGTCAAGAAAAATATCCATGACGCTGTTATAAAACTATATGACAGACTATTAACACTTAATGACATTTTAATGCCAAATTATATTTGTACCAATGTAGTTGAGGTCAAGAAAAATATCCATGACGCTGTTATAAAACTATATGACAGACTATTAACACTTAATGACATTTTAATGCCAAATTATATTTGTACCAATGTAGTTGAGGTCAAGAAAAATATTCATGACGCTGTTATAAAACTATATGACAGAGTATTAACACTTAATGACATTTTAATGACAAATTATATTTGTACCAATGTAGTTGAGGTCAAGAAAAATATCCATGACGCTGTTATAAAACTATATGACAGACTATTAACACTTAATGACATTTTAATGACAAATTATATTTGTACCAATGTAGTTGAGGTCAAGAAAAATATCCATGACGCTGTTATAAAACTATATGACAGACTATTAACACTTAATGACATTTTAATGACAAATTATATTTGTACCACTATAGTTGAGGTCAAGAAAAATATTCATGACGCTGTTATAAAACTATATGACAGAGTATTAACACTTAATGACATTTTAATGACAAATTATATTTGTACCACTATAGTTGAGGTCAAGAAAAATATTCATGACGCTGTTATAAAACTATATGACAGAGTATTAACACTTAATGACATTTTAATGACAAATTATATTTGTACCAATGTAGTTGAGGTCAAGAAAAATATCCATGACGCTGTTATAAAACTATATGACAGACTATTAACACTTAATGACATTTTAATGACAAATTATATTTGTACCAATGTAGTTGAGGTCAAGAAAAATATCCATGACGCTGTTATAAAACTATATGACAGACTATTAACACTTAATGACATTTTAATAAAAATTCAATTTGTATCACTGGTTAAAATTGGTCAGTTATGTTGAATAAATGAATATTTTTTAGCTCCATAATTATTTTATTTAAATAATGGGCGTGTACAGCAGGTGACGCAACTTATGAATCTTCCGAATGCTAGACCTTCTCATTTCAGTTTTTCACAGACTTTGGAGGCTGCGACCTCAAAGAACAAATCCTCGTCCTTCTTCAAAGGACTCAGCCTGCGAATTGGGATACAGCTTGTATGTTTATCAACAGTATAATTTGCAGCTGTTGCGAATGTGTTTGTTTTTAAGTGACAGCTGTATTTTCATTTCAAGTCATTTCATTTACTTCCTGCATGCTTTCCTTTACCTGTATGAAACACTATGAAATTCTAATTACCTAATAAACACTGCGCACTGTTTTCCAGCGGTGTGACATTTGCACCGAAGCTGTGTTCAATAATTCATGCCGTGTGACTCCACTGGAAGAGTGAAGATCTGTTTCTAAATCTCTCTAAAGGAACCATTAATTCCTCCCCCATATTAGGCTCTAAAAATGAACGACCTCATATACCTTTCCTTCTCTAAATACCACAGGTGCACGACATTTAGATGCTTCAGTAATTGAGTTAGTTTAACTCCCAATATAAATATATCAGAAACTATTCCTGTGAAAGAAATAAAGACATTCTTATCTACCTGATGAAAGCACCGTTGGTAAAAATCAAAGCTCTAGTTATATGTCTGTTAGTGTAAATATCAAAATTTATTATGCTGTGTTTAGGCTTTGATTGAGTCATTCGAGAACATTGGACTTTTGTTTTAATTGTGGCCTATTCTGTATTTGCCAGGTCATTGTGTTTCAGTCTCTTCTCTTGTAGCACTTTCCTCCACATTTTTATTCATTCTTTCCTCTATTCTAAGAGGTGTCACCGTTGCATATAAGCCAGATTTATGAAGCTATAGCTCTGCTTGTCTGGACAAGGATAACTAGCTCACTATAGACTCACAGTTCATCCTGATGTCCTCAACTTGTGAACATTTCAATGTATATTTTACGCCCCCCAAGCTGTGAGGCTTCATCTTGTAATGTTTTTCGTTGGAAAACAGATGGCGTGCACCAAGAAAGACTTTAAACTTTTTAAACTGAAATGAAACACTTGAACAGAACACAAATAGAACACAATCAAATGGTTTCATGACTTACAGAAAAGAACGAATAGCGTTAGAGAAATGCAATATAAAGTAGCATATATGTATGTCAATGCAAGGAAATGAGATTAAACTAAACTGAGTATTTTGATTAGATAGGAATAATAAGAAGTAAAAAGTAATCAAGAACCATAATTGTGTATTTATATTCAAGGCTCGACAGTGTGAGCATTTCACATTTGTGACTAAAAATAAATACATGCAAATAAAAAAATGAATTAGGAGAATGTGTGTGACTGTGCAAGGTGGTGAGACGCAAACACAGAATTACTTGAAAAACAAACACCATTTTAGTCCGAAATAGCAGAAAACATTCCCGTGGTTCATTCTTGAGGAAAACTTACATGTTTTGCAAGTAATGTTGTGCAAAGGGCAGAAACAAGAGGGACACTCAGCATTTGTTACAGGAAAATCTTCACGTCAAACAAATTCAAATTTCACGTCTTTTGCGCGTGCAAGTTCATTATCTTAAATGTAGATACCAAATAGGCTGCGCCAAATACTATTCTCTAAATAAAATAAATAACCCCTGACCTTATAATCACTGATGACTTTGCTTACATGATGGAAAAATATATATCCCACAAATTTTTCGTGAAAAACGACATCTAACCAAATTCAAGTTTATTTTTGGTAAAAGTGGGTTACTCATAGCCGGACTATATTAGGTCTATAGTTAACCTAGATGTTGAAATGATGGCTTTTCGTTAAAGGAATAGTCCACTTTCATAAAAAAAATCTTGATAATTTACTCACCCCCATGTCGTCCAAGTTCATCCAAGCTTCATGTTTGTTTTTCTTTGTTCAGTCGAGAAGAAATTATGTTTTTTGAGGAAAACATTCCAGGGTTTTTCTCCATATTTTGGACTTGACCTCAACGGTTTCCAGTTTCAACGCAGTTTAAAATTACAGTTTCAATGCAGCTTTTAAAGGGCTTTAAACGATCCCAACCGAGGCATAAAGGTCTTATCTACTGTAGCGAAACGATCATCATTTTCTTAAAAAAAATACTTTTAAACCGCAACTTCTCAACTTGCACTAACCATTTGATACGCCAACGTGACCTTTACCTATTACAAATGGGTCACGCGTTACATATTTGAAACGCACACTTGCAGTCCTTTTTAAATAAACTGACACAAAGGCATTCATTTGTATTATTCAACATACAACAACATCGGAACGTTCCTCTTTCTCCACACTTATGCCGGATTTCCACCAACTGCGGAGCGGCTGCAGATCGGCTCCGCTGCGTTACGGCTCCGCACTCCGTCCGCCAATACCCACCATTTCCATATTTGTTGCAGAGCAGCTGTGTGCTGAAGTGACGAGGACCCATGAGGTCTCGCAAATAAAAATGATGATCACGCGATATCTAGTTCTGTATCCGCCCATTATGACGTTAAATTATGACGTTTTGCTGGACCAGCCCAGATCACGACACAAGATCTCGCAAATTCAGGTATGATCACGCGATAAAGTCATGGCCCCGCCCTGCGGAGCTGTCCGGCATCCGGCCAAAATAGAAGCTCTGCGTATTTGTGCCGGAGGGCTGCGGATGGCCGGAGCTGTGGCGGATTCGGAACGCAGTCAGTGGAAATACACACATAGACTTGAATGGAAACCGATTGACTCCGCCGCCGTTCTGCAGCGGATACGGAGCCTTTCCACAGTCGGTGGAAATTGGGGGTTATGTATATCACATATGTACTGTAACGGGTGACCTTTCGGCTTGATTGCGTAATACGTAAGGTCACGCTGGCATGTCACACGGCAAGTGCAAGAGGAGAAGTTTTTTTGGGAGGGGGGGCAAAATGATAATCATTTTGCTAGATAAGACCCTAATTTCTTGTTTGGGATCGATTGGAGCCCTTTAAAGCCACATCGAAACTGCAATTTAAAATCTCATTGAAACTATATGGAGAAAAATCCTGGAATGTTCCAGAACTTAATTTCTTCTGGACTGAACAAAGAAAGACATACAAATCTTTGATGACATGGGGGTGAGTAAATTATCAAATTTCTTTTCAATCCCTCCAGGATTTCTCAATTTATTTTTCTGATTTTTAACTATGGTACTCGCACTGTTACGGTACATTTACACGAGGCGTAAGCATTAACACATCTCATGTACTTTTAATGGGTGACGTCATGCATTGTCGAACTGAATTGTGGATCCGTCAACGTTTCATCACTGCCAATGCTCGCGGCAGATGTTGAACATTTCTCAACTTTTCAAGCGCCAATGCGTGCGTCAGCAACTTGTAATTTATTCTGCTGTTTAGGCTTTGATTGCACCATTCGAGTACATTGACCTTTTGGTTTAAATTTGAACATTGACCTTTTGGTTAAAAACCTTTTGGTCAGCCAATTAGATCTTCTTATGCAAATAACCTAGTGCAAGCCATCAATTACTCTTATTCAAAACTGTAGCATGTGTTGCGGCCACTGTGATTGGCTGTTGGCCACGCTTAAGACAAGCCTTCCGTCAAGCGTTAACGCCTTCGCCTTGTGTGAATGTATCGTTATAGTTTGATAATGACATTCATTGAACACCATTTTCATAATTGATTATTATCGATTCATCAATAAGTTGTCGCATCCCTATTGGCCAGTATAAGGTGCAAAGTAGACCAGACTTATAATATAAAGTTTACTTTACTATAGAATACTTTATAGTATATTTGTGCCTTATTTTGGCCAATATATAAAGTTTAAATCAGTACTAAAAAGTAAGGCTTTCCAAAATAGTAATGACACTCACTCTTGGCGGGTATGATGAGCTGTGGGACAACAGGGAGGATCTTACTGCCACCATGTTCCAGCATGTCATGGATTCCCTGGCGGGCAAAGAACTCATAAGGGTGAACTGTCTCACATAGACCGTCAAAGAACAGAGGGAGGTAATGATGATAGTCCAGTTTTTCAATCTCCACCTGTTTAAAACACACATACACGAGGAGTTATTTTAAAGGCAGCTGCTTCAAATGACTAGAAGTGTTTGTGTGCTTTAAATAACGTCTTTCTCAGCCTCTTCTTATATTAGCCACATGCTTATACAAGCTTCAGATCACATAATGACCAGCCCCCGCTGAAGTGGCCCCAAGCACGTCGCCACACATTCTGAAGGGGAGACTGGGGGTGACAGGTGTCCGGGGGCTTCCTGTTGGATCACACGTTCACAGCTGTCGTGAATAGATGCGAATAGACAAGGCATGTTGCATGTCCTTGAGTATTTGATGTAAAGTCACACACACCATTGACATTTTCCATGAATAGAGTACGTAACCTTCAGAAAATGTTTGTCAACCTCAGGAGGTCAATCTAAATATTATATGAGCCTTCTAAATGTGGTTTGAAGTTTGTGGAAACATGTTACTGAAATTTTAAATGTCTACAGTTTAAAACCCTGATGACATTATAGCAATATAAATAAACATCAAAAATAAAGAAATACATTTAAACCTTTTAAAAAATGCAATGAAATCAAACTAAGGGAGTTTGAGTGACAGGTTTGGAGTTAACATAATAGAGATGCAAATATTGGAAAATTGTTATCCCGGCATCCCTAATAATATCAACTAGTTTGGGACCAAATACTGGTTGTAGGTATTTATAGCGCTTTTCCATTGCATAGTACCCCACAGTTTAGGTCGGTTTAGCTAATCTCACTTTATTTTGGTTAGCTTTTCCATTGAATTAAGTAACACTTCGGAATGGGAGGTATTATAGATGTGCCGTTATATGTATGCTGTGACATCATACAAGTGTAAGCATTGTTGGAATGCTATACATTTCCAAACATTCATTTATTTCTCTGTCCGCCACACAATTTAAATTGAACAGCACAAATAAATGTTTGCACGTCGCGTTTATCACTACCTCTGTCTCACATGACAGTTTCTGTACAAACACCCGTGGCGTTTGTTGACACTCTCCACTGAGCCTCATTTAAGTTGCATTTAAGCATATATGGGGACATGTGCGTCGCAAATGTGACGCTACAAACTGCAAGTCTGGAAAAACTGTTATGGTATTCCTGATTCCCAACCTGTGGATGTTTTTCATCGCTAAAAAGGAGTTTGGGAACTTACAGCAAAGCACAGATGACAACAGGTTTACTTGAGACAGTGCGAGCTAGCATGAAGGTAAAGCTAATCTTTTACATTATAGAGATGATGCTAGTAGTGACGATTCACTCAGACCAATCAGTGATCTACAGTGTTTTTGCGTCACATTTTGGTATCAGCTCACCTCGCTTGGAACCCAAACCGAGGTGGTACTAAAAAAGTATCGGGTACTATGTACTGCACCCAGTGCAAAAGCCCCCAAAAGTAAGCTGACCCGACCCAAACCATGGGGTACCATGCAATGGAAAAGCACCATTAGACACTTACTTTCCAATAAATAAAAGTAATACATAATTGTTTGTACTCATTTCTTGTAAGGTCATGGTTGAGCTTGTTGAATTCAGTCAACACTACCACATTTGTAAAAACTGAGAAAATTACTATATGCCCACTTTACAATCTAACTGCTTGAACTTTCCTGTGCCCAATGCTTTTTCAAATGGTCATGGGACTTACTTCCGTGTGCCTGTTTATGTGTGCTATTTTATTATTGTTGGGGTTTATGGTGGGGGATTGTTAAAGTGTGTGTGTGTGTATGTCACACGACTCCTCTATAGCTGCTCTTTGTAGTTGCTGCATCACAGATACCTGAAGCTCAGAGCATGAAAGTGGCCAGACCTCATCAAACCCCCCCTAAAAGATGAAAGCACAGCCACAGCGAAAGCTTAGCAAGAGGGTTGATTGCTTAGAGCCAATTTACTGGCTAACCTTGACCTTTACTGACATGGTCAAGATCAGCTCGCTGAGTCATACAGCGAGACTCAAGTAGAAAAGTAAATATGTGCTCTCTCTCTCTCTCTTTCTCTCTCTCTCTCTCTCTCTCTCTCTCTCACTCACTCTGTTTAGTTTCCTTATGCAGTCAGGTATACGGGGAATTTGGACATGAAAAGCAAAAAGCAAGAGGAGATGCAACAAACCACAGACAGATGTCTGCCATCACTGGGGTGATGTCTTTGGGATACAATCTCGGCCTGTAGCATTAATCACTGATAGACAGCATGTGTGGCTGTGTGTGCGTGTGACAGAAAGAGAGGCGAGACCGAGCGAGAGAGAAAGAGAGAGAGAGGGCACAGGGGCTATCTATATAGAAAGTCGACAAGGCTGTCAAACACATGAGGATTTGATCGAATATCTCATTTACTAGTTAGTGTGATTTTAGTAGCAACACATACACTCATTAGAGACTAATGTGTCGAGTCACTTGGTCTCTAACAAAACTCGAACCCCTGCTCTGAATGACAAACATACAACAGCCTTGGCAGAATATACTTTACAAAGCCATGAACATTATTCAGGAAAGACATTGGATATGTGTGGGTACAATACTGTCCATTCAACAGGTCTAACATTCTCAATAACAAATGAGAGCTACAAAAGGCCAGACTTTCAATGAACGATAATGACAGCATTTATTTGGGTGAACTATTCATACAATGGATAACATGTGAGATTATTATTCAGTTTTGTGGTGTATGTGAAAAAGGATCTGCTTGTCTCTTTTGTATCATCTTTGTTCACATTCACCTAACATCTGCCCTGCAAAGAGCTTCTGCTGGATTTGATAAAGCACACCTGATTTTAATAGCAGTTTATCACTTCGGCCATAAAACTCCTTTAAACCAAATGAAACCCGATGTTCCTTTAATCTCATTAAAAGTCCACGCCGTGTATCAGTACGTGTGTGACTGCTTGTCTTTTTAAAGGGTAATTGTACATCCCGGCCTCTCTGATAAATCTTACAACAGTCAAACTATTTGTGTACCACTGATTTGGAGCAGCTGAAGATGTTAAAAGGAAGACAAATGATTTGTTACCAGTGGAAAAACAAAGAAAGTATTCTGTAAAGTATGGAAACCACATGAGAATCCACACATGTACCAATTTAGACAAATAGTTTTGGAGACTAAGTGAGTACCCTGCTGAAAAAACCAGCATACCAGCAAGACCAGCATATGTTGTATTTTGGTGCTGGTTTTCTAGTGAACACCAGCTAAACCAGCATCAAACCAGCATCAGCACCAGCTAAACCAGCACCAAACCAGCATTAGCACCAGCTAAACCAGCATTAGCACCAGCATCCCATGCTGGTCATACCAGCATATGTTGTGTTTTGGTGCTGGCATGCTGTGACCACCAGCTAAACCAGCATAGACCAGCATAATTCCCATGCTGGTTTGATGCTGGTTTTTTCAGCAGGGTAGGCAACACGAGGTTCTAATGGCGGATTTCCATTGCATAGTACCCCACGGTTTGGTTTGGGTCAGGTTGGGTCAGCTCACCTGACTTTAGCTTGGTTAGCTTTTCCATAGAGTTTAGTATCCTTCGGAGTGCGAGGGATTATAGGTTATATTTGAGCTGCCTACTGCTGTGACAAAATACAAGGGAGAGCGTTGTTGTACATTTCCATACATTCTTATTTTATTTCTCAGTATGCCACAAAATTTAAATTGACCACAACAAATAGATGTTTGCACATCACGTTTATCACTACCTCTGTCTCACATGACAGTTTCTGTACAAACATTCGTGGTGTCAGTCGATGTGCTCCGCTGAGCCTCATTTAAGTTGCATTTAAGCATATATGCGGACGTGCGCGTCGCGAATATACCACCACAAAAACTGCAAGTCTGGAAAAAAACTGTTATGGTGTTCCTGATTCTCAACCTGTGGATGTTTTTCGCTAAAAGGAAGTTTGGGAACTTACTGTTCAGCAAAGCACAGATGATAACAGGTTTATTGGAGACAGCGCAAGCTAGCATGAAGGTAAAGCTAATCTTTTATATCATAGCGATGGTAGTGGTAGTGACGATTCTCTCAGACCAATCAGTGATCTACAGTGTTTTCGTGTCACATTTTGGTATCATCTCGGGTGGCTTGGAACCCCAACCGAGGTGGTACTAAAAATGTATCGGGTACTACATACAGCACCCAGTGGAAAAGCCCTTAAAAGTAAGCTGATCCGAGCCAACCCAAACCGTGGGGTACTATGCAATAGAAAAGCACAATTAGTGGGACACACATCATCATCGTCGTAGTGTGTGTTACAAATTAAGGGCAATTTCTTACTTTATATATATCAGGGTTTCACTTTGCAGTTCGAGCGGTCCGCCTAAACTGAGAAACCCTACCGCCTTAACTAAGTTGTCAAAAAAATTAAATAATAATCATTTCGCTGCACAAAAGGGCATCAAGTGCATCTCGAAGAATAGCGTGGACGCGCTTCACACCGCGAGGAAGCACGCGTGCCACACTGCAGAAATGAAAAAGACCTGGTCCGTCATGTCTGGAGGTGTCCGTAAGAACTGTAAGTGGACTTATGTTTTGGGTTTATTTAAGCCTGTTATTGTATTTGTCTAAAGTTCTTGCAAATTTAAAGGAAGTTAGCTGGTGATTCTGTTGTTTGAGCAACCTGCTAGCTAGGTTTCACGTGTCTGTTGATACGATATAATTGTTGAGCGCTCTGCTCAACGTTATTTATGTGCATTATTTCCATGCTACAGTAGTTACACTCCTTTAAGATAATGAAATTAATAGTGAGAAATAATCAGATTTTACTATTTTTGCGCCATCTATCATCGTTCGCCAGACGTTCTACAACATCTACTTTAGTTTGTGTTTATTAACCCTTTAGTTTCACTTCATCACGCAGCTATTCCCATTAGAGGTAAAAACAATTAATTCATTAATAATCTAGTAGGTGTTCATTTTCTGTCATAGTTTCTTCAAAATTAAGTTTTATTTGAGTGTTTTAAATAAAAAATAATAATTTTCATCAATTTGCCACGCCCCGGACCCAAACCACCTTAACTAACAAATGTTATATATATATATATATATATATATATATATATATATATATATATATACTGTATAAGTAAAATTAAAAAAAGTAAGTAAATAAAATAACTGGTATTTGAAGAAAGCAAGTCTACTCCTACAAGCCGGATGAAGCAGTGCCCAGGGTTCTCCCACCAGGTTGTCCAAATCTATGATGGCAGCATCCTAGCTAATCGGTCGCTATGACGACAGCAAAAGATTTCAGTAGCAAATAGGAGACTACAGGTGAGGGAAAGCAGGCAAATAAGGAGTCAGTGAAACATGAAAAGTGCTGGTCTCGCTGAAAGACTTTCTGTCGAAAGGATGCAATTATGATCCTTTTGGAAGCCATTAAAACCGTAACTGCCCGTGAGCAGTGATGTTGAAATCCCTTAATGCCTGGCAGACCGGTGAGAAAGACAACTGAGGCGAGGTAAGACAAACGTGTTTGAGAGATTGAGAGTCAGAGCTGAACTTAACCGTCGGTGAAGATTCAGTCTGGCATTTGAGGTGAAGCACCAGGAGTCGTACAGTACAATACAGTAAGGCTTGATGCGAGCGACGGCAGCACAATCGTCCCAGCATGCCGATCGCAAAGACACCTCAGGGGAAACTGGCCAACCCCATCATGAAGATGAACAACCAAACTGCCCGCTTCACATCATCCCATCATTGGATGTGGAAGAGTAAAATACCGCATTCACTTCAAAGAGTACGAACACAAGGACAGGCTAAGGACTTTCTAAGTGCCGAGACAAACGAGACCAAACCAAACGCCATTACAGACGTGATCTTGACAAGAACTACACAAATCTCATGCCGGACTGCAGATCTGACACTTCTGACACACGTTATGACAGTTTGAAATTCGCTTTCCATTTGAGCGAGGAGGTATATGCTCAAAGCAATGTCCTGGCTAGAGGACTGTGACCAGTACAAGTGAAATATGTCACTGCATATCAGGGGAGGAAATAACCTGACATCTTTTCTGTCTCTCTAAGAGTGTACTGTTTTTTCTAGCACGAGCGAAAACGAGTGTATAAATCCTCCGTCTCATTCTGAAGGGAAATCACTGTGATAAATATCACCAGCTGTCATGCAGGTGCGCCCCTAATACACTAGCCGTGAGGTTGTAGCGGTTGGGATGCTGTACGTATAGTAGGCCTACAGTTCACATGCTACACAAATATATACTGTACGCGCACGCTTTATACTCTGCACAGTGTTCAAGAAAGACAAAAGCCCTTCTGAAAGATGAAAGGGTTTATTTAAGAAACAAGAGCAGAACAAATTTCTTTGTAAATGCTTCATTCTTACGTGAATTTCCGTGTAAGAGGTTTTTTAAACCATTCTCTCATATATTGTACTCAATTCAGTGCGATTTATGAAAGAATGGCTTTAGAAATTACTTGCACAGACATTCGTCCTGCTTGTGTATCAAGAATGAAACCCAATGAGTGGATAAAATAGGATTTGATACAAAACATGGCGTAATTTGGGCATAATTGATGTGAACAGGGTTGTTTACAATTCAGAACTTAAATGAACCGAATTTTTATAACTTTTTGAAGTTTTTAAAGTAAGGTATATTGTGTTGACTAATGATTTTGCTATTCAATAAATTCTTAATTTTATTCCAGTTCTAATTAAAACATCTTTCTCATAAGTGGCATTGGAAATGTGGCTGTGAGCAGGACATGTGGTAGATGTAGCCTAGTTGCAGCAAGCGTGCCGCACAAGCCAAAATGGCCAGACCTCATTAAACATTCAATTATCTTTTTTCTGAAGCTGGTTTCTGTCATTAACTGTAGTTTTAATCACGCTGATGTAAAGTCAAGTGTTTGTTTTTAAAATAAGTTTGTTTTTAGTTAGTTATTTAATGCTATAAAAACGGTGGTGTCACATCACGATTGACAGCTGTGATATGCGCATTCTGTGAGAGCGAGGGCGGGGCCTTGATTTAGCGGCTTTACTTCCTGTTCACTACTGTGCAGGACTGGTCCCGAAATCAGTACTGCGCAGACTCAAGACCCAAGATGGGAGCGCCGTATCGGGACACTGGCGGCTTCACTTTTCACCAATGGAAGAGAGCGAACGGGCGTCGTCCATTTTTTTATAGCCGTAGCCTAGTGGTTAGAGAGTCGGGCTTGTAACCCGAAAGTCAGCGGTTCAAGTATTAAAATGAATAACAAATAACTAAATAGAAAAAAATAAACATAAAATAATACTTAATTGTACAACTAATATAAATAATAATATAATATGTATGAGCTGTGGTGCATTTTATTCAACAATGTGGTAAACTGGACCCGTACTGGCTTCTAGCAGATACAGAGATTTTTTAAAGGGGACATATTATGAAAATCTGACTTTTGAATTGGGTCCCCAGTCCTTCTATCAACCTAGAAAATGTAAAAAAAAGATCAACCCAGTAACTTAGTTTTGGTAAACCATTCTCTGCAATCATGTGAAAAAATAGGTCATTGAAATTTGGTCCCTCTTGTGATGTCAGAAGGGAATAATACCGCCCCTTAATCTGCACTATCTAACCACAGCACTGCCAATTAGTGCAGAGGACAACTCATTTGCATTTTAAAGGACACACCCACAACTTCACATTTTTGCTCACACCTATGGTGATTTTAACATGTTATAATAACTTTTAGGGGTGTTACGATTCTTCAAATCCTCGATTCAATTACATTTTTTTTTTCTAAGGTCACGATTCGATTCTCGGTTTTTACTTTTTTTAAAGAACAGAACATGCAAATCCGACTTTTATGAAATATAATATCTGACCTTGAACCCGGAGATGCCCTGCCATGTTAGTCGTGCTGCCAGTGGAAAAATATGGTACACGCACATACCTGATAAAACGAAACTTAAGGTCAGATGAACATCTGTCAGTACTTTGCACCTTAAAAATGCTCTTTTATCACCGGACGTGGGGGCGTGGCAGCACCGACGATTCCATTTCTTAATTCAAAGTTCGAGGTTGTAACTTAATTTCAATCGATTTCGATTTAATCATGACACCCTTAATGAATTATCTATATGGTATTTTGTCCTAAAACTTCACATATGTACTCTGGGGACACCAAAGTTTTATTTGGCACTTATCATATTTCTTTGATGCAAGCTGAAAGCAGCTAAAGTAAAAGCTGCACAATCGTAGCACAATACTGCTAAAAACCTGGCTAAATCACAATTCATTTTCAATGACGGGGTGGGTAGGACGGAGAGTAGCCACAACAGAGTGAAACTGGCATGGATGAGAGACAGATGAGTGAAGTTAGCCTCTTAGAGCCCGACAGCATCTGCCAGGATCTACCAATAGTATACTCGTATGGGTCATCTGAGGACATCTACAGCAGCTGCACTGCAAACAGGCAGACTGACCACAGTATACCCAAACATGAACCATTTTTCAAACTGAGGGTATTGTGCAATCCTGGCTGTAGCCGTGAGAAAGATGATGAATAATAAGGAAAAGATGGAATTCACTATTAAGCTTAGGAAAAAAAATACCAGAAATGAAAAAGATGAGCGTTATTGGCAACATGTAAGGATTTTTGCGAGGTTTTTCAAAACAAATATTGCAGATATTGTATGTGTCGACAGGGCTGTCTGTCATTAGCACTCTGTGGGCAGAAAATATAGGCTAAGTACTCAGGCCATTTCTGTTGCCTTTCCAAGTGACTGCATAGATATGAGGATTTCACAGCCTATTACACATGATAATTGGAGAACATATTGAATTGGAAGCAATTTTCTTTTCTTCTTTATATGCATAAATGTTTACAGTATTCACAGTAAAGGCTTGTCTGTGAGCATGTGACAGAGCAGGCTGGATGATGGATCCAGTCACGTAGCAAATATTTGTTTTCCTATAAATGCGCCTTGCACTTTTCAAATAATAAAAACCTAGCATAAGAGAGAAGGCTATTTAAATGATGAATGTTTGTTTACTTGGTTCATAATAAATTCCCGACACGTAGGAATATTCAATAACGGCACTTTACTAAGAGCATGGCTTTACTTCACTCCATTGCTGAAACTTCTCCAAATCAATCAGTAAAGTGGGAAAGAACAAGCGAAAGAGAAAAGCCAACCCTGGACAATAATTAGAAAGCACTCAAATGGTTTTAATCTTTGTCAAACAAATCTTTCTGAACTTCAAGTTCTGGCTTTTAAACTGGATAAAAGTCTTGATTTGCAACTGGTAAGGAAAAAGTTTTGTGTTACCATACTGCTAAGCTAATGCATCACTAATTTAATAACTAACTGAACTACATGAAATATATTTAGAGTTGTAAATGCATTGCATTATGGGATTTCGTTATCTACAAAGAACACATGCAATGTGCAAAGGGGTCCACAGAATCTCTGGCAGAGGTGGTACAACGTTAAACCAGAAGAAATAAAAAAAGATTGTGAGACATGAAAGAGCGAATAAAATATTAAGTGCCGAATAATGTCTTCATCAAATCCATCAGACGCATAATCAGACACATCTGCTGACGTGCGCACACATCTGTACAACTGACAGCAATCAAAACACAGGTGCCTTGACTTAAAAAGAACACCAAGAACAGAAAAAAAACAAAAACAAACACTTTATTAAACCTAACCCCCAATTGTGCATTATTATTTTATTGTTAAAACTTTCAAAGTATAGTTATGCATTTATTGTCAGAGTTTGACCAGGGATCTCATTTATAAATGCAGGATCATTTCTAAAAGTGTACATGCGCCCCCCCCAAAAAAAAAAAAATTGGCGTACGGCAAAAAAATATTCAGACTTATAAAACCCTGCGTATTTAACACACTTTTTAACCATAATAGTCTATGCAAAGCAGCTCATAAATGATGATCTGCATATTAATGAGCCTGGCATGCAATCCTTCTTTCGTAAGCTGGTATGCAACCCGCAAAAAAATCCACACCATTGGCATAATCTTCCAGAAGTGCCATCATGCAGCATTACACACAGGGATCACCGCAGCATTTTAATCTTTACAGCAGTTAGACTGATCGTTAACACCTTGCCAAAATCACAGCATGAATTACTGGGATCATTCACCCGAGATAACATTTGAAGACGAGAATGTAACATGCGGACAAATGTTTCCCCATGCTGGTTTTGTTAGTAACATAACGATTGTCTGAGAGCTTAATTGCTGTATTTCCACACTTTGACATTTGATGACATAAGCACAGTATAAGCAAAACATTTAGTTGTTTGTTGTTTACAATTTGTTCTGCAGTTATGTAATGGTGTAAGAGTGTCACGATTTCGATTTTAAAATGGAATCGTCGATGCTGCCACGCCCTCATGTCACGTCTGGTCGGCTTGCCAAGAGGGGAAAAATAAACCTCTCAGAAGTGCCTTTAAAAACATCGGTCCAGCGGAACGCGATTTATATTTTAAACACGAGGGATGTATTGCTACAACTCCTTGAAATGCATATCATAAACAGGATTACTACCTAATGCTCTGACTTCGGACAGCGCCCAGCACTCTGCACGTGCGCGAGAGAGCCGCCAAGATGCAGCGGGTTATATTTTAAACAAAAGGGATAGTTTGCCTCAGCTCGCATGAAATGCATAAAACTGAACAAATACGTAAGGATTACTACTTTAGTCTATGTTTAGACTTTGGACAGATGCGAGAGCGCGTGCACGTGAGACAGAGAGAAGCGCAGCAGCTTATGACGCCCTGGTTTTATTTCAGATGCTAGGAGTCCAAGCCGCGTGCATTAAGTCCATGTGCGTGCACGAAGGAATCCTCTTTCTACAAGCTCTCTCGCGTAAAGTAGAGCCCACAAACCCCCATGCAAGGAAAAGCACGCAATGTGCATGTTAATGTGAAACTATAATAATAATAATAAATAATAATAATGGCATATCATTTTTTGTCTTTCAAAAAAAAAAGTAAAAACCGAGAATCGAATCGAATCGTGACCTTAGAATCGAAAATGTAATTGAATCGAGGATTTGAAGAATCGTGACACCCCTAAATGGTAGGGTATCTGATATTATCCTGTATTGTAGAGATGCAGCGATACCGATCGGGTATCGGCCTCGATACCACATTTTCTAAAGTACTCGTACTCGTTAAAAGTCCCCCGATACCAGGGATCGATACCACGGTCTGAGAAATGTCTATGTTTGAGCGGCGTGTAAGGGGTTAATGCCTCTTGTGTTGTCCAAAGAGGCAGAGTTTACAACAAACTGGAAAACTAGTCCCTTGTTTTTTTGTTAAATTATATGACTAAAGCTGTTACCTGTAAATTTAAATCATGTTTTTTATTAAGTACTCGGTATCGGTATCGGCAAGTACTGAAATGCAAGTACTCGTACTCGTACTCGTATTCCAAAAAAGTGGTATCGGCGCATCCCTACTGTATTGCATGCGGTCGGGCCATCCCCTCCTCACACGCTCCCGTGGTGGCGATGTGATTGTGAGACAGCGCAGATTAAATATTTAAAATGAAATTTGATTTAAGATTTAAGTAGGATTTTACAACTATTATAACTCAGTACAGTACAATCTAACTATAAAGAGCTCTTAACACTGCATATCACTGATCAGAGAGAATAGTCACTACCAGTGTTATTACTAAATGCAAGATTAGCTTAATCTTTAGCACCGTCGAGCAAACCAAGTGATGTCATCATCTGTGCTTTGTTGTTGTACCCGTTCCCACACTCCCTTTTAGCAGTGGAAAAACATCTACATGCCGAGAATCAAGAACATCATTCCATCTACATGTTTCAAGATTGCTTTTATCGCATTTATCATGATGTTACTCCAGTGGAGGCGGCGCAACTGTAACCATAAATCTATAATCCCACCCACACCGAGCCAAAGTAAAGCGAGCTGAGCCCAGCTTTGTCGTACCACACTAGCAAAAGCACCATTAGTGGCTGGTTTAGTGTTTAAGAAAATACAAGTGTACTGAGTTATCAGTTCTGTTCTCTCCCTGTGAGAATGTTCTTAATAAGTCCCAGACCAGACCAGGAACGCCCGGAGACTCCAGCGAAACCCATTACACATGCTGATCTGATTGCCTTCATTTATTATTAAATCAAAATGCTGTGTGGCCTTCATGTTGGGCACTTTATGAGACTTTAAAATTTAAACACTTGAAACTGACTGGTAATTTTGACTAAACCATATAGTAAAAACGGCAGTCAGCAAAATGCCCAATCTGCTCCCAAGTGCTCTGAGTCATGATGCTAACAGTTCAAAGACAGCCCATCAACGACAGCTTTGAGACGTAATAAACAGAGCGTGACTATAAACAATTTACACAAAACAACATCATAAGAGAACTGTAAGCCTGTTTTATTAATATATCTATTTATTACCATAATCTATTTAAAACCTAGATTGATCTATAAATAATGGGACATATTTTAACAATCTAAGCGCATGGTCACAGAGCACGGCGCATGGTCTAAGGGGCATGTCCACATGTTCCACTTTTGCTAATTTAACAACGGGAAAAATTGTGCCAAGCGCATGGGATAAAAGGGTTGTTCCTATTCCCGTAATGAGTAGTGGGTGTGTTTTGGGCATAGCGTGCAATAAACCAATGCGAGTATCAGCACTTATCTCCTTTAAAAGCCTGGTTGCGCCTTTGCCATGCTGATTCCCTATTTACATGCCGGAGTTTGTAAACTGAAAATGGAGGAAGAAGACCACCAGTTTAAGATTGATGCTAATAAATATTGTTGTTTTCATTTTATTGAAATAGATTTTTTATTAAAACCTTTAAAATCTGTTTTCTTTCGGTCATAAAAGTAAAAATAGCATGCTTTTAATTGCTGTAAATTTATGGTTATCCTATATAATCAGTGTAATCTCATAAAATAAGTTTTAAAAAAAAGCATTACTTAAAAATGTTTCTCATCTCACCATATCCACATCTATTAAAAATAGTTGCAATATTTGCATTTAAAGCAAAACATTTAATTACTTACCAGACTACAGGTAAAGCAGCGCTTTACACCTTCCAACGTCTCATAACCGGTTCTCATTTATGTCCAAGAGACTCAATAATAATCTTTTACATTTTAATCCTTTAATTTTTCATATTATAAAATGTTTGTGTGCTGCCGCGCATCCATGTGTGTGATAAGCAAAAGCGCCTTGTTGTCCCGTTTAAGGCCGCTTATGACTAACGTGCTCATTAAATAAGAAAAACAATATTGCGCCATTGACTTTAGACCAGGTTTATGTTGGTCAATGGCGTAGTCTAATTTAGTTCCTTTAAAATAGCAACGCGCCAACAATGCACCTGAACGCACCTCGTTTTCCTACCAGAAAGCCCATGGGCACACAAATGGGCGCAAATGCATTTGCTATTTAAACAACGTGGCGCTAAACGTGAAAATGATTATTGCACCGGGTTCAAACTAGGAAAAGACATTGCGTTGTGCATTGCGTCGGTTGTATGATGATAGGACCCAATAACATTAAATATTACATCGTAGGTCAAAAATCAGCATAATTTCATACATTTATTATATCTTTCATATATCTATTAACAATAAACACAGGTTCTTCTGCTGAGTGTCCTACTTAAGTTGCACAATTGCCCAATATCTTTTTAAGAGTCTGATCACATATGGGATGTATTCCTGGTTAAAATAAGATGTCATTCAAATTGAACAAGGAATCAGTTTCTTGCTAGTAATTCACATTCGGCAAAGGCCATCATGCGTGTAGAAATTGCATCAGTGCATCATGCATTATATTAAATTTAAGGATTATCAATGCTTGAATGAAAGCCATTCAAAATGCAGACAATTTTTTACACACATCTATCTTTTTTTTCAGTAGAGAAAAATCAGTACAAGGAATTGCTGTAAGCCCATCTTGCCTCCACTCGACTAGGGCATCTCACAGGTGATCAATCACCTGCATTTTACCGTCTGTGTGTCCGATTTTACACGGCGATAGACGTGCGGCAATAGCATCCCAAATGGTCGCTCGTGTCCGCCAGCTCTCATTGTAAATGAATGACTTCTCCTTCAAACTGGTGTCAGTGTGAATGCCCTTTCAGCCCGACCACTTTAAATAGGCTGCAATTATGTGTGGTGGTTTTAATGAGCAGATGAATGAGACTGCAGCTGCGGGCAGACCCTGCAGAGGATCCTGCTCAGACAGAGTCTGGCAAAGGTCTGGTGACCACTGCTGTGCTTTCAATCTATACACGCCGCTGCCCTTAATATTTCTTTATTTCACATCCTCTCCTTTCTATCTCTCCTCTTATTCTCTCTAGGCCGTTTAGAAAGGATTTTAATTACATTATAATCAAGGGAGCAGTTTTGTGACAGATGTTTATTTGTGTAAATGCGTAAAACAAGCTCTCAGATGTATATTACGGTTTGCTGAGGTAACACCTCAACTGTTTGCACACGCAAAACAAATGTATCAAAGTAATCAAACATTGTTTTTGAATAGTCAACAATGAATAGACACATCACAAAATCACGTATCTGTAAAATATGATCTGATGCTGCAGGTGAAAGAGAGAGAATTTTTTTTTATTGACAGCACAATTGAGTTTCAATTTCAACAAACTGCCATCATTGTGATCAGTGTTAGCATTTCATCAGCTCATTTGCATTTTAAAAGGACACACCCAAAAACGCCACAGTTTTGCTCTGACCTACAAAATGTGATTTTTAACATGCTATAATAAATTATCTGTGAGGTACTTTGAGCTAAAACTTTACATAAGCACTCTTGGGACACCAAAGACTTATTTTACATCTTTAAAAAAATTCATAATATGACCCCTTTAAAAAAATTTCCAACTCTGGGTGCTCAGCGGCGAGCGCAGAAAAAATGGTTGGCGCTCAACATGGGGGAAAAAGCTTCCATTGGAACCAATTGAAAAAAAATTGTAAACGCCTTGGTGTGCATGCCCCCTTACACTTTATAATTTATTTCGTACCTTTACTCGAGCCACTGTCCATGGTAGAACCATATTCAGCCAAAGATATATATATATATATATATTTTTGTGTGTACGTGTGTAAATACTGTATGCAGCAGAGATCCACAGATGGCTGGATGTGATTGTCAAACACTATCATTTCGCACACTGCCAGTTTACTAATGGCTGCCGCAACCGTAATTCATTATTATCAAAGATCTTTTCCGTAGTGCTGGCAGGGGAAAAATTATCACTTAAAAAGTGCAAACAACCGCACAAGCGGAGAGAAAATCAAAGACATCTGGGAGACAACAGCTTCAAAACGCATAAAAACAGCCATATATGCGTGCAATTAATAGTAACTTTATGTTAATCGGATGAATGTGAAGGATGAATGCGCTTTAAGGAGCGGCATGCGGTGCGGCCTAGACAGAGCAATAATTAAGCAACATGGCTAACATCACACGTACACTAAAAGACAGATGCACAAAAACTCCCAACAGGGAGCAATTCATGTGTCTTCAACCATAAAATGGCGCCTTTGATGAGCTGCATGGTCAGGCAAGCTTTGATGATTTGGTCATTTGGATATGATTAGTCCACTATCAGCAATAAACAAGCTAAAACCATACAGCTGACGGCGGCAAAGCAATAAAATCGACCTGACAGGAAGAGTTTACGATCAAAACCCTTGTAAATCTGAGCGTATTCAATCCAGTGCACACATATACACACATGGCACACATAAACACACAACACAAATACAGTAGATCTACACAGGTTTAACAAGCTAACCAAAGATTGACATACTATAGACTTTTTAAATAAAGTCTCTTTCTTAAGGGGGTCGCACACCGGACAAGAAGCGCAGCCCGTGTCGCATCGTGCAATATATCTAAAAACAGAACACATTGTTTTCTATGGATGTATGCACACCGGTGGCTGTCAGCAGGTGTCCGCTGTGACTCTGGACAATGCTCAAATCCCAGTCGCACCACAGACATAGTTTAACATTAAATAACATCATATTTGTCCCAAATCGTTAGCGGTTAACATTAGCTGCTAACGTATATTTTACATTTAGAAGTAGACACCATCTGACTAAGGTTGCGCTATTTAATCTGCACTTCCGGTGTACGAAAAATCCGATGCGCTTCTCATCAGGTGTGCGACCCCCTTAAGGCATCAAGGAACATCCGAATCCTGTCTCCTAAGTACCAATTCTATGCGTGGGTGTGTGCGGGGAATGTGATTGGTTAAGCCTAGTTCGAAAAAATAAAAAGGCGGCCCAGAAAAACGGCTGGAGCACAAATTTAGTATACATTTTATTTTTACATCTATTAATTGCATTTCTAGCGATACATTTATATTTTGTTTTCAAATATGGGATTAGTTAAAGTCTTCGAAAGCAAATTTTGTTTACCTCTGGGGATTTGTTGGCAAAAAAAAAAATTCATGGTGCCTCAGATGCTGACAAAAGAAGGACTCTCATACAGTCCAATAAAAGTGCAGCGCTTTAAAAAAACACCAGCAGCTGCCATTTTTTGTTTGCGCTGAACTCCAGTGCATGGCAGTTTTACTATAAGTGTTGAAACATTTTTTACTTGTTTGAAATGCTCAGCTTGTCAATGTCACTTTTCACACAGTAGTCCAATCACAGTGGAGGAGGGGCGGGACACATACCACACCAACCAACTGGGGCATCGTACAATGACCGATCAACAAAACAGAAGTATCATGGCAACTAAAGCTCTCAGCTGAAGAAACGCTGCCCGACGCATACAGTGGGCATTCGCCTGCTGTTTTTACCCGCGTTTAAATGCTTTGGTGGATGCAGGGCCTCGCTTTTGAAATATTTTATGCATTAGGATCATGTACTGACCTGCAGTGACACACTGACCAGGTTGTGAGTTCTGATAGCTTTCCTAATGCCCCTTACTGGAAGGCCAATGAGGACAGATCAGCACGCACAGACGGGCACAAAAACATGTGTCGGACAAGAAGGACTGTGCCCAGATGAGCAGCCAATAATCAGTGTTTCTGTGAAAATGTGGTGGGGGGCTCACACTTAAGTCTTGACTTTGCATCTCAATGCAGGTAAATTTCACTACTCCTCATGTACAAGAACGCATTAGCACTTAGCCTGAGGCCATACACACCGGCTTTGACACTTAATTTACTCACATACTCCTCCCATGCACCTTACGTATCATATTCATTTACTCTGACACTCCCTCTCTTTCTCTCGCTCGCTCTCCTTAGCACTTCAAGACAAACTGAGAGTAGAACTGATCTGTAATGGTACTGCTCACAGGGAGTCATACAAATTTAAAGTTATTACTGCTGCGGCTGATGATGATGATGGTATGTGTATGTGAACGCACACAGCTCATTTCACAGGACTGTTTGACTTCTTCACCCCAGCAGATATGAGGCGTGTCATGTTCCAAGTGCCTGTTTGAGGGCATAGAGTGGTTTTGTACAGTTGAGAGAGCACAACACTTTCAGAGCCAGTGTTTTTATATCTTTTGCTCTTTATGTCACACACTTATTCTGGTCCAACTGATCTTGCATGTGTAGTTGGTTTCCTCTGTTTATTTCCGTCCTTTTCTCTTGCACAAATTGAGTGTTTACAGTACACGTAAATTAGGGAAATAAAAAAAATATTTTTTTCAGAAAAAAATCCAAAACTTTACTTCTTAAAAACTTTACCAACTCAAAAAATATGCGCCTGACAAACAGACAAACTTCTTACTGATGCAGTCTGAAACTTCATCCATGCTTTCCTAATGTTAGAATCACATGGAAGTAGAAATTTCATTGATCATTGATTAGTTCGTCTGTGATGTCACATGCTCCCGTACCACCATTGGTAGGATGTGCACCAATCATTAAAGTCAGGCACTTTTTCTTCATACAACACGAGCTGACCGTGAGGTGCTTCTTCTCAGCGTTGCCAGGTCCTCTGCCTTTCGGCGAAGTTCTGAATTTGGCCACTTTTAAAATGTTTTTTTTGCGGGTCAGAAATGGTATTTGGTTCATTAATTGTAGGTATTTAGGCTATGAATAGTCATTGGAATGCCTTAGGACTAATTTTGAATGGCCATTGGCTTGGTTTTGTTACGCAGATCTGGCCACCCTGACAGGACAATGACGGATGCAAAAGCGCAAACAAATGCTGGTTAATAAAGATTAAATTTTTATTTGATTGTTGTTTTGTTTAATTGTTGTTGGGTTTTCAGAAAAACAGTATGAACCAGAACCTAAGAATCAATTCAGGTTTTAATTATAAATTATATTATAATGGATTGTTTATTTTGTTAATAATTAATAATGT
Source organism: Misgurnus mizolepis (assembly GCA_025389145.1). NCBI lineage: Eukaryota > Metazoa > Chordata > Actinopteri > Cypriniformes > Cobitidae > Misgurnus > Misgurnus mizolepis. Next base: position 14,421,462 of record JAIFKI010000023.1, read on the forward strand.
TAGTGCTCATAAAGGTCTGTGGCAAAATTTCCTCACCAGCACATCCCTGATGACTCAATTAGTTTTGTTTATTTATATTTTGACATTTAAAGATGTTTACAATTTAAAAGCTGCACAAACTTTTTTATTGAAGGTTTAAAAAATCGAAATAAAAAATATTATATTATTAAAACTCTCTGCGGCTTTTGCACTTTTGAAAGTATACTTATATATGTTAGTATGCTAATTTAGTGCCTGATTTAGCTATAATAAATAAAAAAATCTTTATTGAGTAAATATTTGCGTTTTATCCGATTAAATAATCCCATTAATCGATAATGAAAATATTTATTAGTTGCAGCCCTACATGGAAGTAGTGATAGACCGATATATCGGGGCGATATTTGCAAGTTTTATGTGTTTCGGCATCGGCCGATACGTGGCTGCCGTGTTCGCCGATTTTTTTCCGGCATTATTACAGACAGAGTGCTGGAAGTTGCAAGCGATTGCAGGTCATGTGACTGAAAACAACCAACTTTTCCATGACAACATCGAAAGTATTTCCATAGCATCATCACCTGTTTTTACTATTTGTTAAATATAGTTTTTTTTAAAGTTCAATAAATGTTACTTTTTGAAAATTGAGACTTGCAACATTTGGCATAATTGTGTCATTTTTACGATGTAAATTGGGTGAGCGAAAGCAATATCGGCTCAAAATATCGGCAGCCTGTATCTTTCATCGGTTAAGGCTGATGAAACAAAAATCGGTATCGGCATCGGCACTGAAAAATCCATATCGGTCGAATCCTACATGGAATGCAATGCAAAAGACAATATCACAATGCACTTGTAATGCTTAGTGGCATCTCTATTGTTTATTTGCTGGAGTTATCTTGTGCAATGTTTATTTTTAATACTATGATACCTCTTATATGTCAAAAGATCCAGGAAAATAACATTTCCAAATTCATGACTCTTTTAAAAAAAGTTTCTCAGTAGGAAATAGGGCTGACAGGCCAACAGAATTAAATTAAAAATGTCCTCGGCAATAACAAACGTGGCTCATGAGCAGGATCGCAGCTAGCAGTGTTTACAGTACGTTCAAATCTAAAAGTACAGCGTGCATAAATATTTATGAAGCTTTTTAGAAGTCGAGCCTTGACTCTTCACACTCAGATGTGTGCATGACAAATACAGAAATAATACAGAAACAAGGTTCTGTTCAGTCACGGCCATACAGACAGGCAATAACGACACCAATAACTCAAGGGGAGGTTGTTTAAAGGGTTAATAAACACCTAGATGCAGGGTTCAAAATGAACACTTGCCAAGTGCACATAAAAATTGGCATTTAAATTTAACAGTGCAGTTGAAACATGCATGGTTTAAATGGAAATGTAAGAATGATGGTCTGACCTGCTGATGTAAGTGAAAATGAAAGTCTTTATTGTCTTTGTATAGCCCCACATACACGGAAATTAGGACAGCAGAGAATTGAAACAAAGCTCAAAACGGTCTTCTAAGAAATCAAAGTAATACTTTTGCAATGTATTTATTAAAGTCTGTGTAAAGTCATTTCAGAGAATTGTTTCTAAACACAATATGTTAGAAATGTGTTGCTAAAACAAGTTACAAAGACTGTGAACTACAGTATATAGTACTGAACTGAGTTTAGGATTCTCAGTTTGGGCCTGAAATCGCAGTTCAATGATGCACTGGGACCATCAAGCATGGCCCCGCCCCTTAACCAAATATAACTAAAGTGCATTAGCATCAATGGTTCGCATGCTCAATCGCAAGCATCCATTTATGTAGCGATTGAGAGATGACAGCTTCTTTGCCAACAAAATAAAAATGCCTCTGTCATTGCAGATGTAGTTTCAATAAAAAAGTCTAGGCAACCCTATCTGGTATATGCCAGTAATATTACCGCTAAATGGATGGTAAATTGACTTAATTCACCTGCATAATTCACTTGGAAAAACAGCAAAAGTTAATTTTGGACCCAGCCCGAATGTATTCATCCAGAATTAAGACTAACACAGTAAAGGTCGTCTAACCGTGTGCATCCTTATTTCCTCAAGAACATTCCTCTCATGCACCCCGATGCCTCAGAGGAAAAGGTTATCCTCGTTAGCCAGATTAAACCTTTAAATGCCCTGTCATGGGCTTAATCGATGGGCCACTTCATTGCTGTGCGGTATCGATCTGTGTCGTCAGGGGGTCGGCCTTAGCGTGGGGTATAACGCAGCAGGCAGGGATGCTGTTAGGCCCCTCCGGAGACCAAACACCCACTCATCTCCACGGAGGCCAGAATCTGTCTTAGCTTTCCAAGCAGGAGAGAGAGAGAGAGAGAGAAAGAGAGAGAGAGAGTGGACCGACTCAGCAGAAACTCTTACCTTCAAACAGACAGTAGCTTTTACAGTCAGCAGGGATTCAAGCTTTTAAACACAAGGAAAGTCCAATAGTATAGTTTGTAATCTGTCAAACACGTGTCAAAGAAATCAGCATCTCAGCTGGTTCCTCTACTATGTTTTCTCTCTGCTTTAAAAGATCCGAGAACTCCACAACTCATGCACGGGTACTACCTTGATTTTGGGATATCACAACTACCTTCTGTATTATGTACATCTGTCCCAGACACCCAGAAAAATTATGCACCTGTCAGATAATGGTTTCTAGTGCTCGACCGATGCTAATGGCCGATGCCAATACAAAAACAAGGTTAAGAAAGCAGTATGGCTGATATGCCTATTTAAGGCCGATTTATCTAAAGATATTTAATATTACCAAGATGCGTCACTGGTATTGATAAGAATGGGGAAGATCGCAATGGTCAGAATGGCCACACAAGTCACCATTAAAATGAGCCAATCAAAATCATCTGAGAGAGGGACTTTGCACATGCACAGAGTCGACTGTGTTGTTCGTCTTGTTCTAACAAGACCTGGACGCATTGCAAATATGACGGTGGAGTGATGCAACTTCCTTAATTCTTTCCCCGCCATTGACGAGTTATTTCGTTAATTAATAGAAAACGCTTCCCTACCAATGGCAAATTCAAAATTTTGTATTTTTAAAAAAATCTACTCTTTTTTGAGAGGTGATAAAAGAGAACAATTAAAGATAGGTTGAAACTTTTTTTAAACAGAGGATCTGTTCTTTTATTTGATATATTGTATAGTTTATATGTTTAAAGAAGAACATTTTCTGGAAGCCATTCAACTTTTGTAAAAATCATAAAAATGCTGGGGCTAGCTTGCAACTTAAAAAAAAAAAACGCTGGTGGGGAAAGAGTTAAAAGGACTTTGATGTAACACAAATGTAATTACAGTAAATGAGAGACAAACAGAAAATTGGTGAAACTCAATAAAAAATTGTTATGCATAATATTTATTAATATAAACATTTTAAGGTACTGAAAACATATTTACAAGACGTTACTGTTTGAACACAACATGTCATGTTAAAAAGCGAGTAATTATTGCTCATATTACTGTGTGTCAGACTTTGGCTGTACATTTAACTCTTTCGCCGCCAGCGTTTTTTATAAAATGTTGCCAGCCAGCGCCAGCGTTTTTCATGATTATCATAAAAGTTTAATGCCTTCCAGAAAATGTTCCTCTTTAAATATATAATAAATATATATTGTTTTGTAATCAGCTTTTGAATATGGGTAGGTTTCTGCAAAAACATCACATTTTGAGCAAAAAGCAGAGATAATTCCATTTTTGTGACAGACTTTTCATAGAGATCCCATTCAAAGCGATCTTTAAAACAGACACGGACATGCAGCCGCTTGCCATAGGGCAATACTTCCGGTTTTAAAAAGTTGAGGGAAGGGCGCCACCTGGTGGATAATAGCGGTATTGCGGAAAGCCGGAAATACTCGTCATTGGCAGGGAAGCGTTTTCTCTTGATTGACGAGATATCTCGTCAATGGCGGCAAAAGAGTTAAGTGTCTTTTCTTTACAAACAACAAATTTAAGTAACAGAAAAATTTACGTTCGAAAAGGCAGAAAAAACCTAATATCAGCTGATAAAAAAATTTAATATCTGCCGATCAGCCACTGTAATATATTGGTCTATCACTAATGAATATTTGATAAAGATGTTTTCAGCCAATAAACCTTTTCACATACATTCAGTTTTTATTAGATTCCTACATTCTACATACATTCAGATTTACTAGAAATCATTTTACATCATTTTTTGGGGTCCTGTCTGAGAAAAGCATGGGCGTCGGAAGAAAAACGTCTGGAGAAGATGCCATTTCTTGTATTCTTATGCCTTTTAATTAAACAATTGTTTTTATACCCTTGTTTACCATGTGTCGCAGAGTGAATTTGGTGAAAGTAGTAAATAATACGAAATGGAGTTTAACTCTTTCACCGCCATTGACGAGATATCTCGTCAATTAAGAGAAAACGCTTCCCCGCCAATGACGAGATTTTCCGTCTTTCCGCAATACCGCTATTTTCCACCAGGTGGCGCCCTTCCGCAACTTATACAACCCGGAAGTAGCGCCTCACGTGAAAGAGAAAGAACTCTGTGTATGTTTTAAAGATCGCTCTGCATCTGATCTCTATCAAAAAACCTTCGCAAAATTGAATTATCTCAGCTTTTTGCTCAAAATTGGGTGTTTTTGAAGAAACCTACCCATGTTTGAGAGATGATTACAAGAGAACTAATGAAGGTAGGATGAAACAGTTTTTTTTGTTTGAAAGCAGAAGGTCTGTTCTTTCATCTGATATATTGTTTGTTTATATATTTAAAGAAGAACATTTTCTGTAAGGCATTAAACCTTTGTGAAAATCATGAAAAATGCTGGCGCTGGCTGGCAACTTTTTTTTAAAAATGCTGGCGGGGAAAGAGTTAATTTATATGGACTCAAATGAGCCAAGTGGAATGGATTTGAGAAAATGAAAGTCACGGCTGTAGCTAAAATGCGGAACAGAGTTTAATTTATTATGGCATTCCTCTAGTGGACTGGATTTGATTGACAGCGCTCTGACGAGTGACCAGACATATGCACTAAATTAGAGAAAAAGTGAGTGGGTCCAATATCAATGGTCTTTAAAAGTGGGTGGGTCTTGTCCCACCCACATATAATTGTTCTGACGCCGTTGGTAAAAAGAATCAAAATTCTCTGTTATTGCCTACTGCTTTAGTATATTTTTCATCAGTAGTATTCTCTGGTAAAGTGCTAAGATCCGACACACACAAAAAGATAAGATTATTAAACATATGCATTTCCTCTGATATAAATCAAACCCACACCCAGTCCAGGACCAAAGTGTTTCTCTCGTAAAAACTTCCAACGACGTGTCATTTTGCTCTTAATCAGAATATAAATGAGAAGGAGGAAGAAAAGACCCCTGTATGCGGGTTTGCTCCAGACACCTGCTCGGCTCTTCTGAAGAGAGGAAGTGTAATGGAATGTATGTGAGCACATTAAAGGCGGTGAATGGAGCACTTTACTGCCTTGAATAGACTAAAAAGCTCACTTGTTCTCTTTTCTTCCCTCTCTCACTCCATCGCTCATTCTCATTCAACATCTTGCTCTCTCTCTTACACCTCTGATATCAGAACTGCAATATCATAGAACTAAAGCAAGCCCTCATTTACAAACCCTGAAATTTGACCTCATGTATGATGTTATTTCTCATAGTAGCTTGAAAGCCCGATTAAAAAAAGATACAAAAAAATCACTTGACGAGTTTCATTTACTGTGTTTTTGTATTTTCTTTGAAGCAGGAAGGCCTTCATCCGATAGGCTTCACATACATCACAGCCATTAACTATGAATCGCTATTTAAATTGCTTGATTTACATTGCTAGTTGGTAGCAGGTCTTATTTTACATCTAATTAAATCTTATTAAAATGAGTACAATATTACTCATAATTAGAGATGCACCGATTGCAATTCCTTTTGCCGATTCCGATTTCCAATTTTTCTGTAGGTGTGACCTGCCGATACCATTTTTTGCCAATTCCGGTTTTCTTTCTAAGAACTATAACTGACCGCATATTTTTAAAAGTCTTATTTGTGTTCAAAGTCTAAAGGTTTCTAATTACAGCACAATTTGTGGGTACGGTTCGTCTATATGTTAAACGGATCACATGTCTGTGTACTAGTTGGGTTCTGCTTCCACTGCGTGTGTGGCTTTGACGTTATTACTAGGGCTGGGTATCGATTCAGATGTTCCGGATCGATTTGATTTCTATTCATAAGTAGGGCTGGGCAAAAAAAAACGATTTTTCGATTAATCGGGGGTTTTTTTTACGTGGTCGATTCAAAATCGATTCTCAAAGAGACGAATCGATTTTTTTCTTTTATATTTATTTCTGCAAACATTGAACGTAAGATTAACGTTAATCTAATTACTAGTCTTCTTCACTAGATCGTCACCCTCTTTTTTCATTGCGCGATGTTACCAAGTAGCGAAGGGTGAGCCTGTCATTCTTTCATTCAGTGCTTAAAATGCCAGTTTTAGGTGCTTCATCGATGTTGATGCCACCTTCACATAAAAAGTCAGAGGTATGGAAGCATTTTAGATTTTGCAAGCAAGACGACAATAGTGTTTATTAATTCCCCACTTGTAAACTGCTGTTCACTGTTCTTTTTTGTTAATATAGTATTTGTATTAAATCTATATTAATTTAGTTGAATCGAGAATCGAGTATAAAAAGTGACCCGAGAACCGGAATCGAAAATTGAATGGAGAATCGAAATCGAATCGATTTGATAGCTTGTGAATCGAAATCGAATCGATCGGGAACATCTGAATCGATACCCAGCCCTATTCACAAGCTATCGGATCGATTTCGATTCTCGGTTCGATTCTGATTCTTGAACCGATTTGTATACTCGATTCTCCATTCAACACAATGAATATAGATTTAATACAAATACTTTATTTATAACTTGCCGCAATAGTTAGCCTGTCTGGAACCGAGCTGAATTAAACCACTATAATGTATGACACTTGCATTACATGCGAACGGCCCCTACGCTAATAGAATTCTGTTTTTGTCTCCCTGTCTCGTCCTCGACCCCGAGGACAATGAGACAAACAGACCCAGTTCCTGTTGCTGTGAAGGTCATCGCACCACTGATCTACTGGCTGTCCTTCAACGTGATGCCCAGCCGATGCGCGACCAACAACCACCGGCTGAACCAGTTTAATCCGCTTACCCGCTTCCTATCCCTACCGTGTCTATATATATAAATATTAATTTCTCCCTAGGTTTTTTGTCGTTCTATGAGTTTTTCCCACTGGGTTTTCTCCTAGGGGTTTTTTTAGTCCCAGGGAGAGTCAGCCAACTTTGGCTTAACTTAGCACTGTACTTTTGTACGTTACATTATTAATACGCTCGCTTGTACGGTTTATCCTTAGCAGCTATATTCTACTTCTTATACTATCTATTGATTTTCAGTGTTCTCCTCTACATCTACTCATGTAAAGCAATTAACAATTGTGAAAAGCGCTATATAAATAAAATTGAATTGAAAAATTGAATTGAATATAAAAAAACTGTGAACATAAAGTTCAAATCAAGTGGGTAATTAATAAGAGCCACCAACCTGTATATTACACTTTTTTATTTTAGGTACACTTGGGTACATTAAAACAGAACCCATCTCTAATTTTCAAATGCATACAATTATGTTAAATACAATACAATTTTGATGCAAGATGAAAAATGTATGCTGAAAAAAGTGAAAACAGTCGCAGTCCTTGATCAAACAGGATCAGGTTATTTCATAAAAAAAAACGATTCGTGGCTTTGAGAATCGATTTTAAATCGACCATGTTTTTAAAAAAAAAACGATTAATCAAAAAATCACTCGAAAAAAGGACCAGCTCGGTATCAAAATATTGTGAGAATGACCGTCTGGTTCCGATCCTGGCCAGTCATACATAAAAGCTGCCATTTACAGTCTCTGGTCAATTGGTGCACTCATAATAATTAAAAAACAGATTTTTGCGAGCTGCTAGTACTACATTAGCATATAGATAGTGCTAACGGCCTGGACTTAAAGACATATTACGTTTACAATTATGCATTTCACATATGCTTTTATCCAAAGCCATTCAATCTATACCTTTGTATTTTCTCATTATGTGTTTCCCCATGACTTTTGAGCTGCATGACTCCTACATTAATGTTTGAAAATCAAACTAAACTAAACAATATCTAAAGCATACAAAAATGCATTTAAATCTAGCGACCAGTAAATCCATCTCAATAATGAACAACATCATTCTGTATCATCTGAAAACCAAGCTCACCCGTCTTCCAAATTTACCCAAGGTTGCAATTGATTTGACTCGAGCTCTGTTCAGTCTATTTGTGTGAACTTTTAGCTCTCGTTTTCCCCCCTTTCTTTATTACACCCATTTGCATTTGTCCTCTTCCTGCCCTTTGCCGGTAAACGAGCTGAGCCGTGTCCTCGGTCCCCGTGCCTTTAATGAAATCACATCTGCATGTGAAAGGGACGGGAGATACGACTATCAGGTTGGATGGGCTGACTGCGTTGGGCGTACGGATAAGGTCTTTACATGTGACTCCAAATATTCATCTCACCTCTAACTGTCAAGGGGGAGAATGAGGAAAGCATTCTGGCCGTCGCCGAGGACCAGACAGTTTCTGTCCACTTAGCGAATGATTTAGCATTGCCTAAGTATGGATGCGGCTGCAGACCCTGTCTTTTAGGGGGATGGGTGTCCTTACGTGAGGCTTAAACCCTGCAATGCGTACTCCTGCTCGGGCCAAGGGTCATTTATCGTAAGATCCATTATGGTTATTAAAGTGCTCAGACAGGAAGATAAATCGTCCGTTGGTGAATTCGAGGTGGTAGAAGAGATGCTAGACTATGGCACTGATGTTTATTAAGTCAGAGCTTACTATAACGCAGTGAACGCTCTAAACCGACCAATCAAACGCAGTCCTGCTCTCCAAGCACCTCCAATAAATATACAAATTCAATGGCTTTCGATTCTATCCTACTTTGTTTCAATCTGAAGTGCTCTATTTGGCTCCAGTCTAATTTCATTAAATCTCAAATTCCTTATGGGTTGTTTTATTGTTTTGTTTAGAAACGGAGAGCAATGGTACAATGTTTCCCATAATGGAGTCTCCCTTAGCGTGCCCATTTCTTATAAACAGCATCGCCCCCAAACTGACAGATTGCATTGAATTTTGTCATAAATAAAAGCCCTGACAAAGAGCCATAATGAAAGGTCATTAAGAATGTGGAAATAGAGGCCATTTCTCCGAGCAGAGTCGAGGGCGGGAAAGCTCGGAGCGCTGAATGAACACTTTGCTTCTAATTTACCTCGAACAAATTTGAGCTCCAGGGTTTCCTGTCATCTCATCAGAGACCAGAGGGAGTAAAACAGATTTTTGTCTGGCACATTGAAGTTGTTGGGCATTTGAAAGTGAGCAAAATCAGGTGTGACATTAAGGAGCTGCTGCGCTTAAAGACCTGATCAAAGATGAAGAAATCAGGGATGACCAACAGACACATTCAAGCTCTTTAAAGTCTGGGGCCAAACATCAAAGGATGTGGCTTACTGGGATGCACAATTTTAGATAGCTACCGCCTCGTGCAGAGAGTTTAACTAGGAAATGATACTAGTTCACAGCAGGTTCTGAAAGATTCTAATAAAAAAACGCAGGACGGTTAATAATGTAAAACTCGACTGGCATTTGAAGCCTTGCAGGTCATTGGACAGCATGTGGCCCCCTTAAATGGTTTCATAAAGATGAGCTGGATGCGAACGCTTGCAGAGCTAATTAATTGACATGTCAAAAAGACATCAAGGATGTGGGGCCATTGCATCGGTTGCCTTAAAGTATGAATCAGTGTGCCAGTTTCATACATACTGTACAGTATAGACGCTTTTATCGGACGCACGTGCGGTGACGCGATAACACGTCTGGTCGGAACTTTACTTCCGGTTTCTGTTTGTTTAATGGTCTGACTAGTTGCTAAACTGAATGCTTAAACAAATACCTCATCGAAAATAACAAATGTTTTGGTTTCCTAGGTAATCAGCCTGTTGTCTATTTTGCTTATTATATAAATAAAGTACATTAAAAGGACTTTGTTGTTATTTATTTTTAGTGGAGGTTACTGGAAGTTACGTGTTTTCCATGAAACCCGCCTGTTTATGTTGTTACTGCTGAAACACTGCATTGAATTGAATTGTTTTCCAAGTGATGTTTGAGTTTCAACGTGTCATTAAGTTTAGTACAATATATGCGCGTTAGTAAGATCTTACGGCAGATAACATTGGCCAAAACACGACAAGAACTGCGTTTTCAAAAGATATTGCGGACTAAAGCCCTATTCAGACGGGATTAATATTACAGGGGGACCTCTGAGAAAATCGTGCTTCTCAGAGGTCCTCTGTGTTTTTAATCCCATCCGAATTGGCTATGTCTGTGTTTTTTTCTGACGACCTCCGTAAGAATTCCAGAGCAATTTACTTACTGTTTTTCGCCGAACTCAGAGGTCCTCTGAGAAATGTAATCCCGTCCGGATGCACATGTCTGTGTTTGCCCGCAATATCTTTTGAAAACACGGTTCATTTTGTGTTTTGGCCAACGTGATCTGCCGTAAAGTCTTACTAATGCGCGTATATTGTATTTCCTGAGTCCCATTCATTCAGAAATGAATGTTTTTCGCATTCGGCAAAATAAAATAATTAAATCAAGACGAGCTGAATATCAAACACTGTTAAGACTGGCCACTGTAATATCATTAACTTTACATTAAACTCCGTTTAATGTTGTTCAACTTCGGAATAGTAATGTTAATTAATAAAGATAATAAATTGTTATTAATCATTATTTCTTCATTTCTTCGTGTTTATTATAAGCAGACAGTTATATAAAACACGTAGGCTAACGTTACTTTAGTAGAATTTGTATATTTTATTTTGATTTGTTAAAATTAAATTAATAAATTACATGTTCTGTCATAATTTTACATTTAAAGCAAAATATTAAACATTACAAACACGCGTATCCAGAGCACGTGCTCTTCTGCAACGGCCAAATGCATGAAACAGACACTCCCATCTCTGGAATAGCCTGAGAATTTTAATCCCGTCCGAATCGGTACATAAAATCACAGACGTCCTGGGGGACACGTTGAAACTCAAACGTTGTTTGGAAAACTAACCCCGTCCGAATAGTGCTAAACACAGACATTTGCATCCGGACGGGATTAAATTTCTCAGGGGACCTCTGAGTTCGGCGAAAAACAGTAGGTAAATTGCTCTGGAATTTTTACGGAGGTCGTCAAAGAAAAACACAGACATAGCCAATTCGGACGGGATTAAAAACACTGAGGACCTCTGAGAAACACGATTTTCTCTGAGGTCCCCCTGTAAAACTAATCCCATCCGAATAGGGCTACACAGCTGCTGTATTTGTAAAAATTTTTATAAATGTTTCAAGAAGCTAACAGAATGTCTGAAGGATGTAAGCTCATGTCCTTTGTGGCAGTTGTGGTTATCAAAATGAAAAGTTTTGCCATTCTAAAAACGTTCACATTTTTTTTTTTAAGTGGCATGCACTTCAAAAACATGATGTATTTCCAAATTTTTGGACTACAATTTTTCATGTTACTGTAATTGCTAGTGGGTGTAAAGTACGTGGCTTTACATGCAGGGATAATGGAAAAGGATCATTTAAAATTACCATACACGCATCTGTCAGGGGGTCTGTGTCTCTCACGCAGTGTAAACAGTGAGAGGGGATCCGTGTCCCAAAGGACATCGGTGACAAAGAGAAAATATGCTGATTTGTGGAATTTAAGGGAGGTGACAAATACACCAGCTCAGCACTTTCAAGATGCTGCCTCATGTGACAACAAATCACACACCTACATACACAGCAGGAGACGTAAGACCAGCCCCTGCGCCAGAACGCATGAACGGGGGGGACTATGCCTCCTCCATGTGGGGGCACACAGAGTCAGCACCAGTGGGTGTTTAGCAATCACATTGGTATCTGCACTGTTAACGATTTCCCTGTATTTTTACAGTACGGTACTGGCAGCACGGTTGCCAGTAAGTTACTGTATTTTGGTTCTACAGTACTGTACTGTAATCCAGTTTTACAGTACACAAACTAGTACCGTATAGTTACAAAGCAGTACTGTACTGTAATTTTTACAGTAATTTACTGTAATGTCTATATTGACCCATAAATACTATTTATTACTTATTACAGTTAATACAATAATGTATTATAGCTAGATATTTAGGTTTAAATCTATAGTTATTAATATAGTAAAAAAATGCTATCCTTGACATGACATTATGAATTAAAAGGCAATCCAAGCAATGTTTATATCAAAAATTTTATTAAAAAAACATGTAATTGAAACAATCATTTAAAACAAGATAAACAATAATAAACAAGTAAAATAAAATAAAATATTATAAAGTATAAACAAGTTTGGAGGCCCCTGCTGTAATATATTTAACTCTGGCAAATAGAACACTGGTCCATAGTTTGAAGTTTTCAGTTTAAAGTCCATCATCGACTAAAAGGTAACATTTCACTGTGGTAAAAAGAACACTGTTCCATAGTTTGAAGTTTTAAGTCCATCATCAACTAAAAGGTAACATTTAACTGTGGTAAAAAGAACACTGGCCCATAGTTTTAAATATTCTATTTGAATTTTATTGAACACTAAAAATAAATGCATTAAACTGTGGCAGACTGACACTGGCCTTTAGTTTGAAGTCGCCCATTCAAACTCTATCAGGGACTGCATGAAGCTGTTCACATGGGGGTTAATGGCCACAGCTTTTCTCTGCACCAAGTTCCTTGTCTTTTTGCTTGCTCCTTGTCTGGATGTGCACTTTTTCCCATCTTTGGAATTAATTCTATCCAGAAACCTGTTAGAAATATCACAAACTTTAAGTCAACAAATATAAGATAGAAAAAGATTCTTAAAAAACACCTAAACTCAGCCCTGAATTTACCCCTATTCTGAAACCTTTTGCTTTTATTCTAATGTTCCACACCTAATTACATTAAAATACAGAAGATTCACTTACCTCTGAACAAACTCTTTCCTCAATGGACAGCATCCACATGGATCATGTCATGATTGAATGTCCTGAACAGAAAGTACAATTGTTACTGATTTGGATACAATATTTTATTCTGTGTGGGTGTGTGTGGTCGTGTGACAGTGTTGTGTGTGGGAATTGTGAATGAGTGTATACATGGGTATTTAAAGAAACTGTAGTGGTAAAGTGTAAACTTACCGAACATAATGTGGTTGGTGTGTGTCTGGTGTCACCCGTGTGCCTCCACATCTGCCTTAACTCCTGAAAAGTGCAAGGACACTCATGTAAACTACAAATAAAAAGTGATCAGCCACATTCCTGTGTACTTTTACATGTGACGTAAAAGCATTTAATATTGCAGTCGAAAAAATACATGACTAGTAACGTGTAACTGTACATCCTGTACTTGCCTGGTTCCTTTAAAGATGATCCATCTTACTCAATCCAGCTTACAAGCAATGGTAAGACTGTAAAAAATACAAATGTTACAAAATCTGTTAGCCATAGAAATAAGTAGACTTTTTTACAGTCTATGGTTATATATAAATGTGGTCAATACTTACAGAAAACATATAAACCACAGAGCAAAGTGGAGCAAACTGTAACGTTAGAGCTGTAAAAAAAAGATATGATGTGTTACTGGCTGACATTTTGAAAGCATTCTGTTTAATATGATGCATACCAGTGGAATAAGATTTTCAGAAAAGTAACTAAATAAGTCAAATGTAACTTTTGTCAGAATTGGGTTTTTATTAAATTATTATTCTAACATCTTGTCTACAGAAAATCTCTGAAAATATATTTAGTGAGGAAATAGCGATTTATAGTGACAAGGTAACAAGCCTGCCTCTTTAATGTTTCACCCGGACAGGCGGCGGTGTAACACACTATTTCACGCAAAGTTTTTTTTTACAAAGTTGCTCACTTTAAGGATTAACATGATCGCCGCAATTTGAGCAATCCTGTTGATGCCAGTGTCCTACACGATGTTATAATGGACTATTTTACATCCAGAGATGAAGAATCAGATGACAGACGAGAAGAAGGTACCTGTCATGCTATTACGTAAATGCGGAGCCCATCCTCCTTTTGTGCATTGATTTGAGGTGTTTTGGAAACTTATATTGCATGTAATACATCTGAAGTGGTGGAAATAATATGCCATACAAAATGTATCGGACAACTTATTGGGCGTGTAAAACGCTTTAAAGAAAATATGCTTTGGTTTTGCTAATATACCGTAATGATAACAATAAGCGCGCAGCAATCATCTGATAATAAGATGAGCCCAGGTCTGAACGATATTTGGCCGCAGTTACAACTGCAATGCATATATCCAGTTAAATATGAGGTTTCTTGGTTTCACTTCTGTTGAGGAGTTGTTTACTACGGTCTGTGTTGAATATTAAGTTTACGGCGTGTCTAGTCCTGTCTGTTTATGTTGATATTCTTATATCCAACTTTTCATATTTGAAAAAGACGCAAATACAGATTAATGTGAATATGAATATGAAACTGTGCTTTTTCACGTGCACAGCTAACGTTAATCTACGAGTCAGCCTTGCCAAACAGTCGAACTTAATACTTCTCTCTACCGCTAACTGAACAGATAAAACACCGAGATAAACGACCATATGCTGGGACCGCAAGACCGCGCTGGCGGGTGGTCTTTGTCCATTTTGTTAAAAATAGTTTCATTGTTACCACACTTTCAACAAATATAAACTCACCAAAACCGTCATAATTTAGTTAAAACAACCCTATATTCATTAATAAAGGTGTAAAGCGAGTTAAAGCAGCGGTAGGCATCTGTGTAATGTTAGCTTACTTTCTGAGGGAGATTAAAACTTTGTTGGCGACCATTTTCTCTCTCATTGCACGTTTAAAACAATATGACAAACTATTGACAAAATTCTTCTACTAAAAATTTAGTTTTCATGAAACAGAAAATATACCAAACTCACCGAACTGACAGAAATCAATTGTCCTCCTTCAGCTGCAGCCAGGAGTTGTGCTCTCTCTCCCTCTGTGTGATTTGACTCGTGCGCACTTTCTCTGATTATTGCAAGTACACCTGGCACATTACAGCAATGGCTACAGCAAGGTTACATCAAGACCAAAATATACTGTAAAATTTTCCCGCTCAAACAAATTTACCCAGAATGCACTATGAACTGCAGTACTTTACTGTAATGTACACATACAGTATAGTACTGTGGATTTTTACAGTACGGTGCTGCTAAATCTACAGCGACATCTAACAGTGTGTATGTGTTAATCAATTAAGTCCCACACTTTATTTTCTTTTGCATATTCCTCTAGAAAAACAAAAACATCAGATCCCCTTAACTTCCGATATAGATAAGAGTTTCGTTACAAAACGAGATTTTTGGTTGTGCATTCCAATTAATATCAATTCAACTGCAGTTGGTTTGTTTTGATTTAAATCTTCATAACTGTTTTGACAAAAATGTTAAAAACGGAGTTATCTCGTATTGCAACGAAACTCTTCATATGCAACTTTTGTATTAATATGTAATAGATGTACTTTATTTACTCTACAGTAAAACTGGCCAGCCAACAAAAGATTAATGCCTTCCAAAAAAATTTCACCTTTAAAAATATAAAATAGCAATATTTCAAATGAAAGATCAGACCCTTTGCTTTGAAACAAAAACAAACAAAAACGTTTTATCTTCATTTATTTTTTTATCAACTCTCAAATACGGGTAGGTACATTTTGAGCAAAAAAGCTGATATAATTGCATTTTTGTAAATGAGTTTTGTTAAAGGTCAGATTTAGAGAGATTTTTAAAACATACACAGTGTTTTTACTGTTTTTGGATCAGTGGATGCTTCAGTGTTTTATAAGTTGGGTAAGAGCGCCACGAAGTGGATAATAGCGGAAATATGGATTTCCGTAAAAACTCGGCATTGACAGGGAAGTGTTTTCTCTTAATTGACGAGATAATTCGTCAATGGCGGGGAAAGGGTTAATATGAATTATAGGATTTTAAATTATATATTAGATTTGTTTGTCTTTGTGCAATTATATTTGTCCCTTTTTTAATAATACATGGGTTAGAAATATCCAAGCCTTTTTTAGAGTGACTGTCACTTTTAGACTGAATGGATTCTATTGGTGCTTTTCCATTGCATAGTACCCCACGGTTTGGGTTGGGTCAGCTTACTTTTGGGGGCTTTTCCACTGGGTGTAGTATGTAGTACCCAATACTTTTTTTAGTACCACCTCATTTGGGGTTCAAAGCGACCTGAACTGATACCAAAACGGGACGCAAAAACACTGTAAATCACTGATTGGTCTGAGAGAATCATCACTACCAGCGTCATCGCTATAATGTAAAGATTACCTTTACCTTCATGCTAGTTTGCGCTGTCTCTAGTAAACCTGTTGTCATCTGTGTTTTGCTGTACGTTCCCAAACTCCCTTTTAGCGATGAAAAACATCCACAGGTTGAGAATCAGGAACACGATACCAGTTTTTTTCCAGCCTTGCAGTTTGTGGCGGCACATTCGCGATGCGCATGTCCATATATATGCTTAAATGCAACTTAAATGAGGCTCATTTAAGTCATGTGAGACAGAGTTAGTGATAAACTGTTGTGCAAACATCTATTTGTGGTGGTCAATTTTAATTTTGTGGCGGACTGAGAAATAAATGAATGTATGGGGATATATAGCATTCCAACAATGCTCTCAATTCTATGTTGTCACAGCATAGGCAGCGCAAATATAAAGACATGCCTATAATCCTCCCCACTTCAAAGTGATACTAAACTCGATGGAAAAGCTAACCAAGCCAAAGTGAGGTGAGCTGACCCGACCTAAACCTTGGGGTACTATGCAATGGTAAAGCGCAATATATGTTCACCTAAGACGTAAACGATTGTGTTGATGAGCCCTTTTGTGTGAGTATATGTGTGTGCCCGCACTTTTAAGTGTGTGCGGCTATGTCTCCATGTTTTTGAGCGTGTGTGCTGCTGAGTGTGTGTGTGAGACGGTGCGCATAGAAATGTCAAATCGGATCGACCCGATGCCGTCACTATACCTGATCCAAAATTACATTCCATTTTGAAGCCGATACCCGATACAAATATCGGATCATTCCTATGTATAGCCACACACCTTGCTACAACCACAACACGCTTGCTGTCCGTAGTCAGAGGTGCTCCGGGGCTCTAATAAGATTTAGTCACAGTGCCGGGTCAATTCTCAGCCATATTGGGGTCACAAATGTGGCTGTCACTTTGGGCCCTCATCCATAATGCAGTGTTTTAATATAGCGACACTTCCCCTGCCCTGCTCTCGCAGGCTTACAAGACACAGTTCGCTTTCCTCCACTGTATCGTCGCTCAATCTCGCTTTCTTTTTGTTTTGCCTTTTTTCTCTGACACAGAATGACAGCGGCTGTCCGTTCGCTGCGAATATTTGCCTGAAAAAGGAGGCGTTTGATACAGCAGGCAGGACGTCGTGTTGCTCTCTGGCCCACGCGGTCGTTGTGCCTATTATGTGCGACGAGAACAAAGCAAGGTGACACTTTGACAGCGTTTCTGCCTCGTCTCGTCCATCACTTTCGCATTATCACAAAAGAAAGAGAGACGCACGTAGTCACCCTCTACCCTCTTTCTCTCTTCCATCCATCTCTATTTCTCCTCATATCCCACGTGTTTGCGCGTGTTAGGTGAGGAGATAAGAACGCAGGACAGGATCATCAGTTGTGATTTAGTGACTCAAAGACGCATCCATCAGGACACAAAGGCCGTCACACTCCATAATGGAGGAAACTGTGACAAATTCGGTAATGAGCATTACAATGTGACCTAGACAGAAATTCGGTGGCATCCGCAGAGAATGAGACTGATCTATACATCTGCTAATGTAGCTAATCAGGTGCAGCGTTGTTGAAAGGACCAACATACAGTATGTGTTTTCATTCTAGCATTTTTTGGTCAACTTTATTAGAAAGACCATGCACCATAATGTCATCCCTAAACATTTTTAACAAACCACACCATGTCCTTACGACAGTGAACACGAAAAAGTGGCTTGCCGTGACCCAATCAATGACATAACACAGCCAATCTGGGTGTTTTTTACTGTACATACGTACTCTCGGATGCTAGGCCTTTTAATGACATAATTTTTTTTAATAATTTCTGATTTTAAACTTCTATAATCAGTCTCTCCTTGTTCATGTTTAATGATTAATATTCATGAGGTGAACAGCTTTAAGCGAATGAGGTCTCTGTGTAGGCGGAGCTGTCAGCTGGGACGTCGCAGTAATAGAAAACAGAATCTATTGTCGCGTGGCGTTGCTTCACGTCTGGTTAGGACACAATGTTAAAGTGAGCTTCAGAGACAGTCAAGGACATTTTTAATCAATGCAATGCATTTCTAGGTAGATGATATGTTTTTATAAATTAATTGACTTTTTTCGATTTGAATTTCAATTAGGCGCACTGTATTGTGGTGCATTGTAGACAGTTAATGATTCATCTATTGTGTGAGACCTTCATACTGTATAATGTCTGTGAAGGTTTAAAGGTTGAATACGGCTAAAACCAAACACAGAGACATACTACAAACTACAGTTAACCCGCTCGAAGATCAGACAGTGTTCTGCAAATGTATGGGGTTCTCAGAGCTCCCAAGAGGACCAGAAATAGGTCGGTGATTGTACCTAATCTCACCTACCTTTAAATGTCATGAGAGAACGAGAGAGAGGGGGTGGTGAGGATACAGCCTACCTACTCACATTGCCACCAGAAATTAGTCTCAGGTGGTAGTGGGAAGATAAAATGATTTTGAAAAACTACTTTCAGGGTTTATTAAAGGTGTGGAAAAGGTGTGGACATAGCTATTTTTGTGACTGACCTTATTACATATGCATTTGTAAGAGTTTCCCTTTCAGACGCAAATTTTATGGGAAAGATACACTCTCCTGAAGGATTATTAGGAACACCTGTTCAATTTCTCACTAATGCAATTATCTAATCAACCAATCACATGGCAGTTGCTTAATGCATTTAGGAGTGTGGTCCTGATCAAGACAATCTCCTGAACTCCAAACTGAATGTCAGAATGGGAAAGAAAGTTGATTTAAGCAATTTTGAGCGTGGCATGGTTGTTGGTGCCAGACGGGCCGGTCTGGGTATTTCACAATCTGCTCAGTTACTTGGATTTTCATGCACAACCATTTCTAGGGTTTACAAAGAATGGTGTGAAAATGGAAAAACATCCAGTATGCTGCAGTCCTGCGGGCGAAAATGCCTTGTTGATGCTAGAGGTCAGAGGAGAATGCCGACTGATTCAAGCTGATAGAAGAGCGACTTTGACTGAAATAACCACTCGTTACAACCGAGGTATGCAGCAAAGCATTTGTGAACCCACAACACACACAACATTGAGGCGGATGGGCTACAACAGCAGAAGACTCCACCGGGTACCACTCATCTCCACTACAAATAGGAAAAAGAGGCTACAATTTGCACAAGCTCACCAAAATTGGACAGTTGAAGACTGGAAAAATGTTGCCTGGTCTGATGAGTCTCAATTTCTGTTGAGACATTCAGATGGTAGAGTCAGAATTTGGCGTAAACAGAATGAGAACATGGATCCATCATGTTTTGTTACCACTGTGGTGGTGGTGGTGTTATGTTGTGGGGGATGTTTTCGTGGCACACTTTAGGCCCCTTAGTGCCAATTGGGCATCGTTTAAATGCCACGGCCTACCTGAGCATTGTTTCTGACCATGTTCATCCCTTTATGACCACCATGTAGACATACTCTGATGGCTACTTCCAGCAGGATAATGCACCATGTCACAAACCTCGAATCATTTCAAATTGGTTCCTTGAACATGACAATGAGTTCACTGTACTAAAATGGCCCCCACAGTCACCAGATCTCAACCCAGTAGAGCATCTTTGGGATGTTGTGGAACGGGAGCTTCGTGCCCTGGATGTGCATCCCACAAATCTTCATCAACTGCAAGATCCTATCCTATCAATATGGGCCAACATTTCTAAAGAATGCTTTCAGCACCTTGTTGAATCAATGCTATATAGAATTAAGGTAGTTCTGAAGGCGAGTATTAGTGGTGTTCCTAATTATCCTTCGGGTGAGTGTACAGTATATCGGCCTATATGGGTATTGGCAGATAAAAGGATTCCCCCATCGGACATCTGCTGATTGTTTAAAAACAGGCAGATTGTATCCTGTCAATCAATATGGCTGGAAAAATGCCTCAGAACTCATGCTGTGGGACTTCATTGAATTTGGGTCACAATGACAACAGAACTGCAGTTTGTACGCTCTGCAATTCTAGGATTTCATGAAACAATAATTTAAGTAAAAAGCAAAACTATTGGTATCTATGCATATCGAAAGATGTCATTCAAAGTAACCGAATATCGGTCGGTGCATCCGTAGCATTTCAATGAATCATACAACACGATTTACAAAGGTTTATGCTTGCCAAAATGTCCTGGTATTTGGGCCATTATTTAATGCCCCAAAAACGTGAACTTACACATGCAGATCGCTAGTAGGCATTGTCCACACCGGGCATGTCATGGTGTATACACAGTATCAAGGCAAAGCCAAATAAGCCACAGCTTTTTGTTGGAGAAGCATCAGCAATGATGGAGGTAAACATACAGTGACGTCACAACTGTGTTTTTACTGCCGCAAGTGGAAACGCATATGAAGAAATCCAGATTTTTTGGACCTTATGGGAGGGGTTAGCAAACCAATCACATCGCTTGCGGTCCGCATAGAATGGACATGTTGTTACATTTTTGGAGAGGTGTGTGTCAGGCTACGCATATGCTACGGGCGGCATACAGTAGGTCCTATGCAAAACCATAAATAACCCTTTAGTCATTTGGGAAAGTAGATATTGCACCTGTGTTTCTTAACTTGGGCCTTGTTAGTAAATCAACAGGAGTAATTCCCACTCCATTTGGGACTTTTTTGGAATTGCATTCATACACAAACTTGCCCTGTTTAGTAAATCTGGCCCTGAGTGTTTTAATTACTACCCACAACTTTATTAATCATACAAAAGGCTTTAGAAGCAGTCAATAATGATTAAAACTGAACTGCATTCAAAACACATGACTCAATAACACTGCCTTTTGCATGTTCACAATCCAGCTAAATCACTGAGGTCTTCCAATCAGATGTTCATTGATGTTCCAAGATTTAGGCTTAAGAAGGCGACCTAGCCTTTTCAGTGGCACCTCCTAATTTATGGAACAGTTTACCTGCGTGGCTGACGTTGGGACATGTGGCATTTTTGCACCCCGAAGTCCGTGATTGCATGATTGGTAGATTTTGATAGGTCCGTCAATCATTCATCAGCCTATCACATGTCAAGCTGAGCTGACTGCACAGCAGGCAGAGCAAAACGACCGTCAGGCCACTAGGAAATGTGCTGGGAAAATAGCTATGATTTGAACTACTAAGGTACTATCTACTTGGTGTTCATTAAGCTTGTTATCAGAAATAAACTTCTCTAAAAGGACTGAAACTGTCTATACTTCCAACAACAAGTTCTTCTTAGTTCAGTGAAGATCAATCTGGTGAGTAGATGGGGCATGAGAGGAGACACAGAGAGAAAGACAATCAGGGAGACAGGAAGAGCAGTCGGAGAGACGGACAGTGAGACAGGCTCTCATGATCTGTGCAGCTGCAGGGAGAGAGAAGGTCAGATCAGTCGCCGACAGTTCCAGAGCAGCCGTTTTGGGAGACAGACAATCAAAGAATCCACAGAGAGGGAAAGAGACGAGATCAAAAAGGTGGTGTAGGTACACCTGGGAGACATGAACAGCGCTGTGGGCGTCTGAATTTGAATATGAATGTAATTTCCGATGCACAACAGGGGTAGTGAATTGGACACATTTATCTGCTCTGGCCGTGTGTGTGTGTGTATGTGCACCCTTTGCACGGTGTATTAATCACAGAAATGCGTGAGCACTTCCATCCACCCAAACATACCGACCTTGAGGTTACGAGAAAGACATTAGGCCGTCTTTCCTCTCAAAAGAGGGGGGCTGAAAAGCTTTCAAGGTAATGAAATTCTGCCATAAGTTAACGGAAAGACTTGTGGGTACAGGCCTACGCTAAAATATATTAAAGAAAAAGAAACGAGTCAGGGTAGATTAAATTGGATTTCTTTCTCTCCGCCGCCACCCCACCCATCCTTTCTTTTAAATTAGGCTTAAGTGTGGCGCATTTTTTCTTTCTCAGGATAACGGCATTACCGTCCAGAATGAATAGAATCATTTCCAAACCAATTAACCTCTGACAGAACGGATGAGTGGACAGGAATGAGAGTGAGGTGGGAAGAGAGGGTGGTATCTTTGAGAAAAATAAGAAATGGAGTTAAAAAACTCTGTGCAGTGGGACGTGGTGAGTGACAGGGGTCTAGATAGCGACGAGACTGGCATGACAGTGGCTGTTATGCTGGGGTGCGGAGAAGGAACCTACCAACCCCCCCTCTCTCCAAGGGTCTGTTTCGTTCCTGGCAGCCCTGGTGCGCTGCCTGCATTAGTATTTGACATAAGTGAGCGCCCTGCTCATTCTTTATGCTGAGGAGTGTTTGGCATCCAGCTGCTATGGCTCCATTTAGTTAATTAAAGGCTCCATTTAGATCTGCAGCCCGCTGGCTACGAGCATGTCAATCAATAGGAACTCAGTGGCTCATGGTGGGGCAAGGCGAGTGATCCGCCACACCCCCTCCTCTCTCTGTACGCTTTCGGGCCAAAATCTTAGCTCCCAAAGGTACCCATCTCGAAGTTCTGATACATAATGATGGAAAGAAACATTAATGCAGGATGAATGCAGAAACTCTTCTGACTTCCATATCTTTCCTCATAAATGGCAAAGGGAATCTTTCTTCATTCCGAACTGGAAAGACAGATGGAGAAAGAGACGGAGAGAGAAAGCTAGAATTGAAAACACCATCAGCAAAGCTGGGAAAAGCATCAGTCATTCAGAAAATACAGTACAACGTCAAACTTTCCAACATTTCGAATCATTTTATCTTTGCATTAAACCCCGGTACAATTGGAATGCTGTTACCACACAACATCATGTCGGTCTGTTTATTCTGACATGCACCATCTTCAAATGCCCTTCTCTAAATTACCCAGAATGCTCTGCTGGAGTTATTACAGCCCATTACATTAGACAGGACTACGAGCAAATATACATTAGTGGATCGATAAAACACATTTCTGCTACCAGGCCATAAGTAAAATTAATTAAGCATTTACTTTTCATTCCCCTGAGAGCAGTGTTTCACTTTTATTCCTCTCTTTTTTATTTGGCTCTCTCGGATGATGTTGCGGTTGGGTTGCGTAATTAGCTGCGGTGATGGATGGAGGTGTGGCTAAAGTAGATGGAATTAATGCAGGGGGTTAAGGTTTGGCTTGGCATCACAACTACGCCCTTTTGCAAGTAACCAGTATATTTAAATAATAGCCAAATTAGCATACAAGTAAACTTACAGCCATTTAAAGTAAATTTACGGTACACTGTCAGTAAACATACGGTATACATTAAAAAATGAATTTATTTAATTTACTAAATTTTTTAAGGTAAGTGGTTGCAATCAATTTATTTAAGCTACATTTAAACAAAAGTTTTTTTATTTTATTTTATTTTTCTATTTGTAAAATACATTTGTTTGTTTGTTTGTTTAAATGTAGCTTTAAGGATTTGTCAATTTTCTTTAAAAAAATCCAGATAACCTGGTTACTCACCACCATGTCATTCAAAATGTTGATGTCTTTCTTTGTTCAGTCGAGAAGGAATTATGTTTTTTGAGGAAAACATTCCAGGATTTTCCTCATTTTAATGGACTTTAATGGAACCGAACACATTTTTTTAAAACAGAGTTTTAAAAGACTTTTAACGATCCCAAACGAGGCATAGGGGTCTTATCTAGCGAAACGATTGTCATTTTTGACAAGAAAAATAAAAATTATGTAAATCACAACTTTTAGTCTATATCCGGTCCTCACGCAATCTCACGCAACCTCACGCAATACGTCATCATGTTAAGAGGTCACGGATGACGAATGCGAAACTACGCCCCAGTGTTTACAAGTGTGGAGAAAGAGGACCGTTCCGACGTTGTTGTATGTCGAATGATACTAATTAATGTCTTGGTGCGTTTCATATATGTAACATGTGACCTTTCGACGTCATTACGCAATTACGTGAGGTCGCGCTGGCACATCACAGGACCGGAGATAGACGAGAAGTTGTGGTTTAAAAGTGCATATTTTTTATTTTTCTTGTCAAAAATGACAATCGTTTTGCTAGATAAGACCCTTATGCCTTGTTTGGGATCATTTAGTGTCCTTTGAAACTGCAATTTTAAACTGCATTAAAACTGTTAAGTGTTGGGGTCCATTAAAATAAGAAAAATTCTGGAATGTTTTCCTCAAAAAACATAATTTCTTCTCGACTGAACAAAGAAAGACATCAACATTTTGGATGACATGGTGGTGAGTAAATGATCTGGATTTTTTAAGAAAGTGGACTAATCCTTTAAATAAATTGATTGCATACACTCACCTTAAAAAAATGAGTAAATTGAATGAATCTTTTTTTTCAGTGTACCGGGCTGTATCCTTTGCATTTACAGAGTTAATATTAGTACCTCATACTGGTACCTGGTATACAATGACTATTTTCCTATGGATAACGGCTCAGCGGATTGGCTCAGAAATTGTGTCCAGAGTATGCATGGCGAAAGATGGCAGTATGCAAGTCGCTTAGTAACTGAGCTAAACCAGACCAGCATCAAAATATTTTGCGAAATGGAAATCCTTTCTCTTGAATTTATATCAATTACCTCCGTATGAAGGGCGAGAGAACATTTATTGACTGGATGTTTTCTCTCCAGCTCAGAATTTAAATAAAAATGTACAAAAAATATATACTGGCAGCTTCCACTGACAGGATGTTTTTGAAAAAAGATTAAATGCATACACAGGGAGTCAGTCGTCTTTTTTCTCAGGTGTACGCCCTGCCAGGTCTATAATGAGCCAGCTCTCTGATTCCAAAGTGGACTGTGGGATTAACTCCAGAGAGTAATGCCTCTCCTTGGACGGGTCATATAACTGTCAGGAGAGGGTCTGTGCTCACATAAGGTACCGCCCATTAAAATGCTAATGCGCAGATGGAGATAAAATAGAGTGGAAATAAAAACAACCCACCTTAGTGCTGTGTTTGCAGTGTTACACAGACGTACACACACGGGTCTTCTGACCCCCCTCCTACGGGCATAATTTAATCAGGGGGATGAATGGATGAGATCGCTTACCATCTCCATTTCCTCAAGCACTTGATCAGATTAATTGATTGACCCCACCCCCTACTCTACAGCATGACAGCTGGAAACAAGTTTGCATTGATATTTTCTATTAAATGCTTTTTCGATTTTTACACCCATGCCTTCACCCTTGACAGAAAAACTACACAGAAAAACAAAGCATAGGGAAATAAAAGAACAAAGAAAAAAGATGCTCTGCTCCTACTGGTCTTAACTGCAGAAAGTTGAAAAATGTTGCATTTACTTTACACATGCGCAGTCATGTCCCCTGTTGTCATGGGGATGTTATGAAGTGACGTAATTACACGACGTGAACATCAATGAAAAGCTGCAAACAGTTTTTGCAAGTTCACATAGACATTTGGAAGAATGATTTTGCAAATTGATGGATGGACAATTGATTGGTGGATGGGTTGAAGTATGGATAGATTGACAGATTGATGTGCAAGAAGGAAGGATGGAACTTCAAAGAAAAGATGGACTGATGAATGCTTGGATAGATTAGTTGTGTTGGGTTGAGTATCAACGACTAATTTTTTTCTTTTATTATTTAACATGCATAGCATGCTTCAATTGCTATGTTCATGACGAGGGACAAGTTATTCGAAAATGAATCTAAATAAGATTTTTTTTTATATTTGTATTTCCTAGTCTCTTGAAGGAGACCCTTTGGAACGCAGTGCATTTGATGCAATGCTCTGATAACAACAGGGCCATGTGCAAGAGAAACAGCAAGCGATACAAAAAGAGACCTCTTGCTTTCTCTTATCAGTCTGCTGCACAGGTTCCCTAACACAGCACATGTCAAAGCTTCAACTGTGGCGAGAGCATGAGAGAATTGAGTGTGGTGACAGCGGTAGTGGTGGTGAAGTGAACGGGAGGGGGTCTTAAAGCCCATCGAAAGAAACGAAAAATATCACTTCTCTACTTAACCCCTCTCTGTCCATTTAAACATAAGTGCCAACAGTATTCTCATACATACTGTAAATAAACATACACGCCTCTACTGAACACACACCCCTGAGTGTGGGGTTCAAACACAACCATTGTCTGCATTGTTTATCTTTAAGGAGAAAGAGACATGGGGTCATAGGAGAGGAGAGAGAGAACATGCGCAATACCTGCAGGAATGCACTGCTGCTCCCTGCTGTCCAGAGACGAGGAGGCACAAACAAGTGAGGAGAGGTCAAGGGAAGATGATTTGAATGTCAAGACATATGACCATGCGTCTCGTGGTGGGAATACAGATCTGCTGTGTTTCAGTCCAATATGGCAAAAGACAAATAAAACCAGCAGGATACAAAAGTATAACCACAAAAACTAAATAAGCAGTGTCTCCGAGGTCTATAGGTCATTCTACGAAATGGGTGCCTTTGAAGTTTGAAAAGGCAATTTCTGAGATTTTAAACAATCTATAAAATGTACGATGTGTAATATAATATGTAAGATGTGTTTTAATAGTTAATGCGTGGGGCAAAAACTAACGCGGGGTTAATGGTAACACAGACTGTTTACATTGTTGCACAAGGTTGAGCATTTTGGTTTTCCGGTATTTTATCTCCCGCAAATTATTGGAAATGTTTCCTATTTTTCCAGAGAGTTATTGATGAACAAGTGTTTTGGTGGTATGTAAGTAAATTTTTTCATCATATGTTTTTTTTTTTCGGTTCCTAAGTTGGGTGTGTAAGAAATCCAATGCTATGTCATATTAATCAGTGTCTTGTTGACTAAAACATAGTATCGTTTTGAAATATGTCTGCAGGTCTTAGCAACTTTTTTGGTGGGCTTGAAAATATTTTGACCCAGCGGGGTTAATTATAACGCTGTGTTACAACTAACCCCTCAGCACTTACGATATGAAAACCGCTAATGTTAGCGTAATTCTTGCCGTTGTTTTAAAAAGGCTACACACGAATGATTGCTGGCTGCCAACAAAATAAATGTGCCTGTCTTATCAAAAATCGTGTGTCAAATTTATTTTTGTTCATATCTTTAATATTGATCGAATAAGGTCACGTGATGCTCATTATCTCAGATTTTGATTTTGAAACTGTAGTATGGTTATTACAGACCGGGTCATATATATAAAAAATGTTTTGTCATAATTGTGCTGCTTTATTTAGACATTTGTATCCATTTATAATTTAACTATTGTTAGAAAAGGGCTGAATGAATGAATACAGTGTGGATACCTGTCTATTATAGACAGATATATAAACAATATCCACTTCAAGTATATAGACAAAATAGTATTGAAATATTTGCCTGCAAACTTAATTTTTAGCAAGTGTTACAACTAACCCCCTGCCTATGGGGTAAGTTGTAACGTTTGCACTTCTGTCACGTTTGTTGTAATTGTCCAAGAACGGTAAGTACTAGAAACAAACTTCAAATGATAATTTGTAGCAGAGATGTGTGTGCTGCTTGTGTAAAAATATAATTAATCAAACTCAAATATTTTTTGCATGATTGAGCCAAAACCAAAAAGCGCTCTCCCCTAAATCTAAATCTGTGGGGGGCAACACTTTTTCACACCCCTGTATCAAGATGCTGATTAGACAGCATGATTATTGCACAGGTGTGCCTTAGGCTGGCCACAATGAAAGGGCACTCTTAAATGTGCAGTTTCTATATTTTCATCAAAATGTACATATTTGAAAATGCCAAAAAGATGAACAAACAGGATGGAAACAAAAAAGGTGTCCTAGTAAAGAAGTTGCACTGATGTATCTACCAAACTAGTGTATATTACAATAATACCGTATCAGATATTCATATTAAAGTAATTTTTTCCACATATGTAAATGAGTGACACAAATGGCACCAATTTTGTAGTATGACCTCACTATGCTTTCTCTTTTTCGCCCAGACAGATGGGTAACCTCATCTTGAACTGCTGCCCCAAGGGTTCCTCTGAACTAACACAGCTGTGCCCACACATTTCAAGTAATCAACCAGCCTTTCATACGCACACTGTCATGTACTTCTATCAGTTACACCCCACATCCAATCACAGACTCACTCGCACTAATACTCTTAGCCCGAGGGTAACCTGTATGTGGTACCAGGTAAGAGATCGCAGAGAGTTGACAGAGCCCTGATTTAACACACGTATATGCTTATTATATTTACAGTGCGAATGGGTGTCAATACTGTGCGTGAAAAACAGAATCAAATCAACGGCGGCAGGCGGAGGAAAATCAATAAGCATTACAGATGCATTAGATATGACAGCTACAATTTCATACACCGCTTCCTGTCTGCTCCCAGCAATTTCAGAACAACACAAAGAAAAAGAGACATTATTTTTTAAAAGTGCAGGAAAATTTATTTTGAAATTCGCTTTTAATAATTCATGCCACAGCTTGCGAAAGAAAAATGCGAAGCGAGGAGGAGAGAGCGAGAGAAGAATGTAAAAGAATATAGGAGAGGGATAGAGAGAGTGTTTGTCAGTGGCTGAAAGCAAAAATGTATGATCCACTGGAAAATATATTCTAATAATATTCTGTAAAAATATAAAAATATATATTCTAATATATACTTATAATGATTATGAAAAAATTGCTAATCCATATGTACAAACTAAACTAACACATAACAGTTCCGTTATTGGTAAATCACAACTACAAGTGGTTAAATGTAGGACCATGGGTTTGCTCTTATTGATCCGAGTTGATGCTTCTTATAAACATCATTTGATGACTTCTATCTCAGTACACTTGACCATGACCAGTGTTGACAAATTATGTGAAAGATTATGGGGAGTATCTTAGCTTAGCCCCCCTGGCCAAGCCCCCCCCCCCGTCATTATAGGGTCGCCGTGATTTCACAAAGTAAGATGTGATCCTGACCCAATCCTTAATCTAACAACAATCTGTCAATTCCTCCAGAGAACAGCGTGAGGCACTTGAGAGTTTACATTTATTCCATACACAAATCCTCTGGATTTATTTTTTGCGAATTTGGGACAAATAATGGACAGTATCGCTTTGTGGCAGCGCAGTACGAGAACTTTAAATTCATGTAGTGTTTTAAAGGGACACTCCACTTTTTTTGAAAATATGCTAATTTTCCAGCTCCCCTAGAGTTAAACATTTGATTTTACCGTTTTGTAATCCATTCAGCGGATCTCGGGGTCTGGCGTTACCACTTTTAGCATAGTTTAGCATAATCCATTGAATCTGATTAGAGCATTAGCACCAGATTCGACCAAAGAGTTTCAATATTTTCCTATTTAAAACTTGACTCTTCCTTAGTTACATCGTGTAATAAGACAGACAGAAAATGTAAAGTTGCGATTTAGGCCGATATGGCAAGGAACTAAAAATAATAATTAAGGACTTTGCTGCCATACCATGGTTGCAGCAGGCGCAATGATATTACGCAGCAGCTGAAAATAGTCCCCTTGGTTACTTTCAATAGCAGGGGACTATTTTTCGGGCACTGCGGAAAATCTTTGCACCTGCTGCAGCCATGGTACGGCAGAAAAGTCCTTATAAAAATAACGAAACTCTTTAGTTAACATTTTTAAGCGTGATGCTAATGGTCTAATCAGATGGATTATGCTAAGCTATGCTAAAAGTGGTACCTCCAGACCCGAAGATCAGCTGAATGGATTCCAAATGGTAAAAATCAGGTGTTTAACTCTAGGGAAGCTGGAAAATGAGCCTATTTTCAAAAAAAGTGAAGTGGACCACCCCAGCCCACCTCCTCAATTCGAACACTGACCTTGACCAAACTTGGGTCATGGTTTGAGTTTAATTGTTGAGAGCAGTATATGCACACCAGAAGTATCATTTTAATTTACCTTCCAAGCAATACGGTTGCCTTTAGAGTCATGTTCCAGGGCAACGGGAAAGTCTCCACGCTCGTAGAACTTCCGAAAGGCTGTGGGTTTAGCAGGTCTCTCTCTGAACGCCCCGCAAGCTGGAGGACCCACCACCTATAGGACACAGAGAGAGAAAAGCTTTTCAAATATTATCAGGAGGGACCGTCAGTCCTTAAAACATCACAGAAAATGAAATGGTTTTGATGCCCATTTATCCTAATGTTAATTTCCTCTCTCTCTCTAATGTCAGCGGAGGCATCTATCTGTTTTATAGTGACACAAACCATCCAATATTCAACTTCTCTGGTTTATACACATTTATTACACGGCTCTCTGGAATGCTTGATTCTGATTGGTCAGTTGAGACATTTGCAGGTTCGTTCTTTTCAAATAATAACCGCTCCAAAATAATAACGCATAGCCGGACTACTTTCACGAGTAAAATCGCTCCGCGCCAATAAAGATCAATAAAGATTACTGTTTGGCGCCATCTTGTGACAAACACTCGACAACCACGACAAGACACAGAGAGCTTACTGAGACTGAACTTGACAAAATAGAGCATGACAGCTACGAAGCCAACACACAAAAAAAATACAGAATGGGCATTAAAACTTCTCAAAGACTGGCTAAAAGAGAAAAAATGGAGACAAGTATGAAGCAGAGGATCTTAATAAGGTATTACGATCATTTTATGCATCTGTGCAAAGTTTCGCGGAAGGATAAAAATTTTAATTTAAAACAAATATGCCAATAAAATGTTTCAAATTCATATTCATGTCCAGTTTTTTTTCTTATGTGGCAAGTAGCCGTGTAATAAGCGGCATAATGTAGAGGCAGCCGGTAGTTATTGGGAAATAAGCCCCTTCAGTGTGATACAAGACCCTCCGCTTCGCGTCGGGTCCTGATCACACTGTCGGGGCTTATTTCCCAATAACTACCGGCTGCCTCTACATTATCCCTTACCTAATAAGATAACAAAGAACATCCAGGTGAACCGTAATTGTGTGATTCTTCAAATAGGGCAATGCTTTCCAAACTTTTCATTGTGGGCCCCTCCCCACCCTTTGGGAAGGATTAATCCCTTCACCCACCCCCCCCCCCCCGAAAAAAATAGTAGCCTTATTTTTTAGGTTTAAGTAAACAAGATCTATGATAAATTCATGTATTTTATAAAATATCATAAAATCAGGGGCCCCTGGCACCATCTTGCACACCTGAACTTGAATTATGGGAACTTTTCTATCCCACAGGATGATTTTGTAGAAAACTGCTTTTCAAGACAACGATTATTTTAGTTTAATGGACTGATTATAACAGCTTTTTATAATGTTTTTTTTTATGGTTTATTGTTTTTATTTAGTTTCTAAAAATATAATTTATCAGACTGGAAATAATTATTTTAGGTTTGACCCCATCAGACTTCATTAACTATACGCCATTAATTATAAAACACATAAAAAAGTGTCAGAAGCGATCGAAAAAGGAAAATGAAATGTGATTTGCTTATTCAGGAACACATGACCTCATGAAAGGGCCCTGCTTAAAATCTGGCAGCCCAGGGCTTTGCTGCAGGCCTTAGAGTTAAACTCTGACTTTATCATAAAAAATCTTGAAGTAACTTACACACTGATGCTGTTTTTTAACTGAGATGCTATAAATGGATACATTTAAATTAATGGATTCATCTTATACTCAACAAAGCAACCAACTTGCAGAAAAGAGCATGCCAAGCATAGTAGAAAAACATACTCTATGTTTCAAACTTCACAACTTCCTTATAGTCCAAAAATAGCTTTAAATCGAACCAATCTGCCAAAACTGTTCATGTTACATTTTGTCTAAGTATGACATCATAACGTGACAAAATGCCACAACGCCAGTGTGTATCGCCATAGTATTGGGGAGGCGGAGCAGTAGTTTACTCATTTATTTATTTGTACAGTTTTTACTCATTTATGACAAGTCATTTGATTGGTGGAAAAAAAAGAATCAAGGGCAACACTGTCTTGACGCAACCTTCTTAAAACTGATGCCATTAAAAACTGTCTGATGCCATTAATCTGAGCGTGTCATTACACTCTAAAATTCCTGCGTGCCACACTCACTGGTTTAACCCACTGCGCTCCTAACAACCTCTCTAGTGCAAGAAAATGTCAGAGCCATGCGTATTACAAGCGTAACAAAAAAAAAACATAAAAAGAGTCTGAGCCATGCGCATTACAAGTTCAGGTGCTAGAAGGAGTGCATTCAGGTCCGAGCAAGAGTCCAAGATGTGCACATTAAGTCCAGGTGCATGCAAGAAGGAATATACGTGCATTAAAAGCTCTCTCGCACAAAGTGAAGCCCACAAACCCTCTCGTGCGAGGAAAAGCACGCAATGCGCATGTTAATTTGAAACTATGATGATAATAATAATAACCATCGCCAACTATCGTCATGAAAGCTTACTATTGGCGATATGTCTGACGATCGTCGATTAACGATATTATCGCCTATCAGCACAACCCTATAAGGGGCGGTTCACATATCACGTCTTTTGCGCGCTCAAGGTCGTTATTTCAAATGTAGGTGCACGCTCATAATGGAATGGGTCACGACGCGCACAAAGTGGGACGCGCTCGTTTTTTCAGACGCGTCCGCACCGCATCGAGTTAAAAACAGATTCAAGTGCACCGCAGATCATGTGACAAGAACCAACCAACGGTCGCGTTTTCGGTGCGGGTTTTAGACGCAAAATGTTAACCACCCCTAATGAATTATTCTGAGATTGTTAATGGACGTTTCTGAGTGGAAAGTTTGTGTTTTTTTCAATATAGATCTGCAAAACGTAACGGTAACGTCAATAGTAGAACTTCAGCCTAAGCGCTAGCATCTAGCGCTAACTCAACAGTCACAACTTTCAGCATTGTATCAAAATTGTACTTAATTTAATGTGTAATTTAATGTTGGAGCATACATCTACAACTGTTATTTTGAGATTTGCCTGTTTTCCAGCGGATGCACAAAGTTATCATTAGAAGGAGGAAACAATTGTGTTTAAGGCTCACGATACGTCATTACCATGTACAGAATTCTTATTATTCATCTATGCCTATGTAAATACAGTTTTCCGTTCTATTGATAGCTGATAGAAGCAGTTTAACCCATACTGTGTTAACTATATTTTACAATACCATACACCTGTTATTTTTATCTAGTATTTGCTAAGTTTAAGAGCCTCTTCTGAACATCATGCTCGGTCTGGACATCTCATACTACTTTATATGTCAGTGTGTTAAAAACCACAGTTTGGTTCTGGGCAAGTTATGACTAAATAATTTTACACAAAACCAGTAAGAAGTCTCAGTGTGGAACATATGACACCCACTTCAGTACATGTGAAAATGATTTATTTAGAGGTAGGGAAAAGTTAACATTTTGCCATTCATTCGGTGATGGACAGGCAGGAAGTAAATGAACTCTACACCGTGGTGGTCAGGTGTTCCTGTGAGTGAAGGGAAATGATTACAGCACCATTCTATCTGTAGTTGACCCCCAGATCACACACACCTCAGCTGGCGAGTGAGCTGTGAGTCCTCAGCCATCTCTTTCTATGATAGCCGTGTTTCAATCACTGGAAACGGCTCTACCTCAGAGAGAGAGAGAGAGAGAGGACCTCATTAATCCTCACACTGACTTCGCATTGGAGATGGTGTAATTCCATGAAGGTGATCAATCACTCGCCCGAACTGAGGCCACATCTCTTTCTCTCTCTCTGGGCTCCTAAACTGCTTCTGAGAGGCTCTGATGGATGCATGGTGAGAAGCTGCAGCTCCCTGCTTGGGCAGGTGAAACCTGCATTACAATTTCCATTGCTCGCTCTCCCTCTCCTTCCTTCCTCTCTCATAGGACACATTCCCCTGACAATATCATTCAATTTCTTATAATGCATTTGTGTGTGTGTGCGTGTGTGTGTGTGTGTGTGTGTGTGTGTGTGGCTGGTGACTCCAGGTTTAGCAGAAAAAACTCAGACTGCTCTGATAAGGTCAGACTGCACACAACTGCTACTGGCAACTAAATTACCTCCTTTTATTCATGGAGCATTCACTTCACACACTCACATATTCACATATCCACACACTAATATAAACACAGACCTAAACAGAAGGTCCCGAAAAAGTCACCAAGAGCCAAACAAGGGATGGGATCACTTAAATGTTGAATTAACACCTGATATAGTATCTGGTGTTTTTGTATAGACGGTTTGTATAGCAACAACAACATAAACAAATGGCTTTGGTGGCCCAAACGTTACTTTCAGTATAGACTTCCGCAAAAAATCAATAGCAACAGAGTCCTCCTAGAGTAGATTATGAAATGAATTAAGGTATAACGTAAATTATCTTAGTTATAGTCTAACTATAACACTGAGCTATCGTTTTAATTTTTGACAAGGTGTTCCTGAGGTAGGGGGGCACTCTTATTATACCTAAACCCAAACCCAAAAAAAAAAACGTTTCATCCTACCTTCATTAGTTCTCTTGTAATCACCTCTCAAACATGGGTAGGTTTCTTCAAAAACACCAAATTATGAGCAAAAAGCGATAATTCAATTTTTGCGAAGGACTTTTGATAGAGATCAGATGCAGAGCGATCTTTAAAACATACACGGAGTTCTTTCTCTTTCACGTGAGGCGCTACTTCCGGGTTGTATAAGTTGCGGAAGTGCGCCACCTGGTGGATAATAGCGGTATTGCGGAAAGACGGAAAATCCCGTCATTGGCGGGGAAGCGTTTTCTCTTAATTGACGAGATATCTCGTCAATGGCAGTGAAAGAGTTAAAGGGGGCATTTCACAGGCTTCTTAAAAATATAAAATAAATGTTACTTATGTGAAGTTTTAGCTAAAAATACCATAAAGATAATTTATTATAGCATGTTAAAATTGCCACTTTGTAGGTGTGAGCAGTGCCGTGGTTGGAAGAGGCGAAATTATCCCCTTCTGACATCAGAAGGGGGGCCAAATTTCAATTACCTATTTTTTCACATGCTTGTAGAGAATGGTTTACCTCAACTAAGTTACTGGGTTGCTCTTTTTCATATTTTCTAGGTTGATACAAACACTTAGGGCCCAATTATAGCACTTAAACATGGAAAAAGTCAGATTTTCATTCTTTAATATTTCGTTTCTTTATTGTGCAATGACACACAGCCCCTCACATGCCTATCATATTGCCTAGTCAATCTGTCACTTGTGCAGCTCAGACATTTACGTAATGTATCACATTACTGCATTTATCAAAAGGTTTTTACTAGGGGTGTAACGGTACGTGTATTCGAACCGGACCGTTTCGGTTCAGGGCTTTCGGCACGGTGCGCACGTGCACCGAAAGGCCGAATGCATTTTGTGTGCGCCTGTGCGGAACATAATACGTGCGTTTCCGCACGAACATATTAAGTGGCGGAAGTCTCCGCGTTCAGCGCAAGTCTTCTGTCAAACATATAACATAATTCGGCCCGCAGAAAGATTTTTATTTTACTTAGTTGTATATCCGTTTGATTATTGATGTAAACGTTTACGTGTCGTATCTAAAAGCGCATGTTAAACGCGTGTCAACGCGCTGCTTTGTTCTTTCAAAAGTGCGTGAGAGGATGCACGTCTTTCGTTGCTACGCATCCATGAAACGCGCTTTCTGTGACAGCAAGAATAAGGAATGCGTGATCAGATTTTTCATCTGCATATCACGTCAATCATATCATTGTCACAATGCGATCAGCTGGTCGGGACAGAGAAGAGCTGTAACCCGGGCTTACTCAGCTGTTACTCAGCTGCGGAGGGGTTCGTAAGTAAAGTCACAGCTTACATTGATGACACAAGCAAAGATTAGGAGAAACATGCAAAAGATCAAAGATGGCTATGTATGCAGCTCACTAATCTCAAAATGAGTGTATAATAAGTATATCATCATGTTGCTTGGTATGCAGTTACACATAGAGCAGTAATATTATTTTTATACAGAGATGGTACATAGCCAATTCAATTCTGTGAGTTAAACAATCCAAAATAAATCAAAACAGAAAATTTTTAGTGGCAAAAATGTAGGCTAATAGTTCATAAATGTATTCAGGAATTGAATTTGTTAGTTCAAGGTTTTAGTCGAAAAAGTTTAAGAGAAGGTTAAGATAAGAGTTACCTTCTGTTATAAAATAATGTAAAAAATAACTTTGCAGTAGTATTTTATTTATTATTTTTTCATTTTATATATATTTTATATGTTATATTTTAATAAAGTGTTTAAAAAAGTGTAAACAAATTGTAAAAAAAATTAAACAACCTGCAGTTTAATGTTTGCATTTCTCCCTTACTGTACCGAAAATGAACCGAACCGTGGCTTCAAAACCGGGGTTCGCACCGAACCGTGATTTTTGCGTACCGTTACACCCCTAGTTTTTACAAAAGCAGATGAAGGTAAGTAGTCGCGCAATTGACGTCTCTCCTTTTGAACCGCGCTCTGGCACGATTTGCGTTCAAACTGCTTGCTCTGTGCCTGAGCCAAAGTGAACCACGTCCAAGCCCACCTCTGCAAGCGGGCCCATGCACGATTAACCAAACCATGCCCAGGCACAGTACAGAGCGTTCACACTACTCAAACGAACCAGGCTTTGGAGGTCAAACGAGCTCGGGCGCAGTTTGAAATGGATATGTGTGCGCCCTCAGTTTAGCCAAAATGAGAAAAATAAGCAAACACAGACCGGAAGTTAACATTTTGGGCCAGGTGCACAAGTATTACAACATGCGTTCGTCTATATATTTTGTGCCTTTATTTATCGATAAATATATATAAGTAAAATAGAGGTTCCCTTTCAGTCGGTCACTACGACGTCACGTCGTGACCGACGAATTGGGAACTCGCTTAGAGAGACCAATCTGCTTCGTACTCTACTAAAACGCCAATGAACTTGGCATTGAGATATTTGCATAATGCTGGCGCCGCCCCGCCAGGTGCGTATATAAGCCACAGGTGCAAATATGGAAATTAGCTTTTTTCGCTTCGAAAGCCGGCATTATCTGCTACTGAGAAGCTACTCTCTGCTCTTCTGGGAACGGTTGCTGAAGTTGATTGACAAGCAGTACTGACACAGCGGACGCTCGCAGTATTCCACTGCTCTGCATCTTTTTTGTTTTGAGTTTAGTGTGTGCGTTGCCTCTCCCTGTGCGCATCATCAGCTGAGCACCTAAGAGTGATTTCCCTAAAGAGTGATACGTGAGAGCTCTGTGTCTTTTTAAAGACAGCCACTCTCTCGTATATTCGGAGATCAGCGTCCTTTTCAGGATAGCTTTTCCTCCGTGCGATCTTGGATGCGAGAAGTACAGGGATTCCAGTGACGGTCACGAGCGCTGTCTTCGTGCTATGGCATCGAGCACTCCGAGGCTGCGTTCGTGGAGAGCTTTTGCTCTCTCTGTGAGAGCATAACCCTCTTGGATTGCGGAGACGACTGTCGTTTCTACGGGAACGGCGTCCGCGCCTTTGCAGTGCTGAACGCCGCCATGGTGCGGCTGTCAAGCGCTCGCAGGACGCTCTTCGCATCACTACGCTGAGTAGGACGGAGGATGCGTCCTTCACCTACCGGCCTTCTCATCCTCAGCCGGTTGAGGCTCCGGTGGAGAATGCAGAGTCGTGTTCTGCGATTTCTGCCGAATCCACTGGACCTCCTTCTGGTCCCGTCACTTCTACAGCATCAGAGGGGTGCCCATTTTTTCCCTCCGAGGCGGAGTCTTCCCGGAGATGGCGGCCGTGCCCGCTCGAGCGGCGGAAACGGTAGAGTTGGAGGGGTTAATCCCTCTCCGCCCGAACCGTCCCGCCCACATGATTGGTACTTCGGAGCTGCCCGGGCCTCTACGGTCCTCACCTCCTGTGCCTGCCTTTCCCGACGGCACGAAGAGCTGACGTGATTTGCGGCCGTCTCGGCCGTTCAGCTTCACCCCTCATCTCCCTCACTAACGGAGCCGCTAAGGGGGGATCCCTTCAGTTGAGCGGGGGGTTGCGATGCAGCTGCGTTCCTGGAGGGACCTCCCAACCCTTCCCTCCCGTGTTTGTATAGACAGTCGTCCGGTTACGGGCGCTGCCCATCAGGCATGCGGAGACGCGGCTTCAGCCCTGCACGCATTAACGTACTGCAGGTTCACCAAACGAGGCTTTAGAGATATACGAGGGAAGCCGCGACCTTCAGTCGTGCGATGTCCACCACAGTGTTCAAGATCGCCACCCTTGGCTATGTCTGGCTTATATGACGGAACAACTTCATGAATGCTCCTGTCTCACAGACCGGCCTCTTCGGCGAGCCCGGGGAGTCGTATAGCTCCGCTGCGCAGACTGAGGCGATCTCCTAGGTCGTGCCCCGGCGGATGAGAGCTGCCCTGGTCCACCAACGCCGGGTCCTCAGTCTGCCTCTCGCCGTCCGCGTCCTGCGGCGGCCACCTCCGTTCCCCTCCTCGGACCCCATCTCGGCAGCGCAGGGGAACCGGTCGTCAGCAGCTCGCCCCGCCCGCTTAGCCGCTTCTCG
Organism: Misgurnus mizolepis; assembly: GCA_025389145.1. Lineage (NCBI taxonomy): Eukaryota > Metazoa > Chordata > Actinopteri > Cypriniformes > Cobitidae > Misgurnus > Misgurnus mizolepis. The sequence continues at coordinate 14,460,292 of JAIFKI010000023.1, forward strand.
TGAAAATCGGGAGTTTAAGTGGCCAGAGACGGGCGACCCGGAGTGGCAGAGGATCACTCTTCAGGAGACAGTGATTCGCTCCTTCCCCCGGTAGAGGGTCGGGTGGAAAATCCTTGGTTTGCATATGTTCCACCGGCTGTCCAGCCGGTACCCACTTAACCACACATAAGAGTGCATTCCTCTTTCCTCTCCAGGTCTCCGGAGGATCGAGAGAGCCGTGAGCGGGTACACACCAGCTCCCCTACCTCTCCTCTATCGCCAGCGGGTGTCCTGAGGAGTCCGAGCTCTCCACTGAGGAGACCGGACCACCAGCACCCTCATCGGAGTCTGCGCTCTCTGCAGAGGAGACCAGACGACCGTCACCCTCAGCGGGCTCAGGTCAGTGTCTCACACACACATACTGTAGATGTTTATGCTGTCACAGCAGACGCACCGGCAGTATCACCTGTCTCGCTTCGCTGCCCCACCGCGGGTACTTCGGTAGTGTCGTTAATTCTCCTCGTACGGTCCCGGGATGCTTCGCTTCAGTTCCCAGCCCGTCTCGTTGGGTTTTACGCACTATCCGCCTCGGTTACGTAATACAATTACCGGCACTCCCCCAAATTCTCGGGCATTCGTTTCACTATAGTGAAGCGTCCGATGCACATGTACTGCGTGCAAAAGTCGATGTCCTGCTGGCGAAGGACGTTTCGAGCCGGTCCCTCTTACCGAGAATGATGATAGGGTTTTTCCAGCCTTTATCTCATAGTACCCAAAAATACGCGGTGGGTTACGACCGATTTATTTACGCACCGGCTCTACAAATCTGATCCTTTAGGATGATACGCCGAGGCTCGTATTTCAATATTCAGATCGGTTTGCAGCAGAGACCTGTAGACGTGTACTTCATGTGCCCATCTCCCCTCGCCTTAGACCGTTTTTCGCTCTGCGTTCGTGGAGTGGACATACTAATACTAAGTACACCATTCGAGCTGTCTCTCTCTCCCCGTGTCTCCATGGAAGTGCTAGTCACGGCATTTAAATCTCCGAGAGAGAGAGCGTTGTTCGCATTCTGCTTATATCTACGTCAACTATAATGGCTCGTTCTTGGCAAACGTGCGCGAACACAGAGATTTAATGCTTCAGCATCTCGCTCGTTTAAGTCATCAGGTCAGCTGGGAAAAGAGCAACTTTGCCCCGTGCAGAGGATCCTTTTCTCAGTATGGAAATAGACTCGATCGATTTATTGGCGTGTTTTACAAGAGCGCGCAACCAGTCAGTTCTGACTTGCCTCGGTTTAATTCGAGGGAAGTACGCGGTCCCTCTGAAACAATTTCAGAAGCTCCTGGACATATGGCAGCAGCTGCGGCGTGACATCTGCTCGAGCTGCTTCATATGAGACCGCTTCAGCATTGGTTCTACGATCGAGTCTCGAGGAGAGCGTGGCGCAATGGCATACACCGTGTAACCATTACACCTGCGTGTCATTTCTATTTTACCCCGTGGTCAGACCCAGCATTTCTGATAGCAAGATATGCCTCTGAGTCGGGTCTCCTGGCATTCTGTAGCATGCGATGCCCCCAGCACGGGATGAGCAGCCACGTATGACGGGCTTGCAGTCTCAGGGGTGTGCATAGCACCCCAACTGCCGCGAGCGGTGCGCTGTATATCTGGGACTTGTACGCTCCGCTATAGAGATGCGAGGGAAGGATGTATTAGCCGACACCGACAACATTGCGACTGTTGCGTTATTTACCGTTAAGGCGGTTTTTGCGCTCTCGTCACCTGTCGCATCTCGCTCGTCATCTCCTCCTTTGGAGTCAGAAGCATCTGAGGTCCCTTCGTGCCATTCACTTTCCGGGGACGCTCAAATACAGCGGCGGACGCGCTTTCCTGAGCTGCGCGCCCCGGAGAATGGCGACTCCACCCCCAGACGGTCCAGCTAATTTGGAATAAGTTCGGTCGTGCGCAGATAGATCTATTTGCGTCACCGGACGATACCCACTGTCGCCTGTTTTATTAACTAACCGAGGACAGCCTCGGCGTGGATGCGTTGGCACACAGCTGGCCGCGGGGGACGCGAAACTACGCATTCACTCCAGTGAGCTTAATTGCACAGACACTGTGCAAAGTCAGGCAGGACGAGGAGAGCCTTTCGTTAGTCGCCCCATACTGGACGACCAGGAATTGGTTTTCAGAGTTAACGCTCCTCGCGACAGCCCCTCCCTGGCGAATTCCCCTAGGAAGGACTTTCTTTCTTTAGGAAGGGGCACATTATGGCACCCGCGCCCCGACCTGTGGGATCTCCATGTATGGTCGTTGAGTGCGCGCAAGGTTTAGATGATTTATCGCAAGCGGTATCTAACACCATCGACGCGGTACGAGCACCGTCCACAAGACGGGCTTACGCGCTTAAATGAAACCCTTTTCGTCACCTGGTGCTCTTCGCAACGCGAGGACCCCAGAGAATGCTTAACATTGTGCTTTTATATATCCTCAACATAGGTTAGATGGTAGGCTGTCACCCTCCACCATTAAAGTTGATATCGCCGCTATTTCTGCTCATCACTCGCTTATTAACGGCAGATCAGTTGGCAGCATGATTTGGTTATTAGATTTTAAGAGGCGCTCGCAGGCTAAACCCCTCGCGCCCTCCCTCTATTCCTCCTGAGACCTGTCCATGGTGCTGAAGCCTACAGGTTCCGCGTTCGAGCCTTTGCAGTCTGCGAGTCTGAAGTTTTTGTCAATGAAAACTCCGACCCTGCTAGCATTGGTCTCCGTGAAGAGAGTAAGGAATTTACATGCATTCTCTGTTGACGATTCGTGCCTTCAGTTTGGTCCTGCTGTCTCACTGAGACCCAGACCAGGCTACGTGCCCAAAGTTCCCACCACTCCCTTCAGAGATAAGGTGGTGAGCTTGCAAGCGCTGCCCCCCGGAGGAGGGCAGACCCAACCATGGCTTTATTATGCCCCGTACGAGCGTTACGCATCTACGTGGATCGCACACAAAGCCTTAGGACCTCAGATCAGCTCTTTGTTTGTTATGGTGGCCAGCAGAGAGGGAAAGCTGTCACTAAGCAGAGGATGTCTCATTGGATAGTTGATACTATCGCCCTTGCTTATAATCTGCAGGGCATTCCTTGTCCATTTAATTTGAGAGCTCACTCTACTAGAAGTGTAGCCTCATTTTGGGCATTCGCTCGTGGTTCCTCGCTAACAGACATCTGCAGAGCTGCTGGTTGGGCGACACCTAATACGTTCATTAGATTTTACAGTGTTCGTGTCGAGCCTGTCTCCTCTCGTGTTCTTTCCTCGTTAGGGGAAGCACAGAGAACAGGCTCGCAGGTCGGCTTGCAGCCTCCGACTGCTGCTCCAAACTGAGCTCAGTATGGAAGGCCTTCGAGGCAAAAACGCGTAATAAATTGTTTTGCCTTCCTCCGCTGCCTTGGCAGCCTGATGTTGCGGAGCATCCGCTGCCAGCCTCTCACTAGCTGCATCCTCGCGAACCTGTGTTTGGCTCGGGCATCCACATTGCGTCCCACCGGGTTCCTTTGTGAGTATTTTTCCGTGGGGTTAATCCTACTAGCCCACGTTTCCCTCAGCAGAGCACTGCTTTGCTTACACAGCCACGGCTGTCATTTAAACCTCAACTACGGTTGACTTTCGCCCACCAATAGCCCTTAACGGGGCGGTGGCTTCCGCAGCGTCCCTATACCGCTCAGATAGGGCGCTTCCCAGTCGCTGGCACTACTGTGGGGTTAAAGGAACATCTAGTGCCCGGCCTTCTGCCTTAAAACCTAATTCTCCTTATCCTTAAGTGGAACCGGAGGGCTTTACGCAGACACTGGAAGAGGTCAGCCCTCAGTGGCGTTTTGGTAGGGATTCCCAATTCGTCGGTCACGACGTGACGTCGTAGTGACCGACTGAAAGGGAACGTCTCGGTTACGTATGTAACCCTCGTTCCCTGAAGGAAGGGAACGGAGACGTCACGTCCCGTCGCCACAGGGCTGCTCCCTGCTGTTTATCGGCCGGTCACACTTTCCGGCTTTCTCAGCGAAATGAAGCTAATTTCCATATTTGCACCTGTGGCTTATATACGCACCTGGCGGGGCGGCGCCAGCATTATGCAAATATCTCAATGCCAAGTTCATTGGCGTTTTAGTAGAGTACGAAGCAGATTGGTCTCTCTAAGCGAGTTCCCAATTCGTCGGTCACGACGTGACGTCTCCGTTCCCTTCCTTCAGGGAACGAGGGTTACATACGTAACCGAGACGTTTTAACATGTTGCTTGTTATAGTAACTTTCAATGCAAAATTTATTGCGATTGTATATAATTCCATTTTATCTGACAAATTTATCTGGAGCTCATTTGAGTTATCTACTGTATCTCCTCACCCGCTCTCTCTCTCTTTTCTGGGGAGGAGAAGAAATATGCAAATAATTTCACTGCCGTCAGGGGAATTGGAGTCTAAAGTCGTGTTTAGACCTTGATTTAACACTCTTCCCTGCTGGTTGCCTGCTAAATACTAGTCAGTGTGTTGCCCCTGTGAGGAGACAGAGCTCAAATGAGTCATTTCTGATTGTGATAAAAAAAGACAAAACAAGGGCAAAGATACCAACATGCATCACATTAACTGTGGAGAACAAAGAAAGAAGCAAACAATATGATTTCAATTATGGAAACGAGATAAAAGGTTGAAAGCGGTCACAGAGCACTGAAGTACATTAATTCTTCTTGCAAAAGAAAAATAAACCAATCATGATTTAAGCCAGCTTAACAATAAAGCACACTACAGAGAGGGCAACTAGTACCCATCCTTTCTGTAGTTTAGCTGATGATACACAGTATATACTACAGTAATTTTCCCAACTTTGTTACTTTAGTTTTAAGCATCAACTCTCTAAATAGACGAAAGCTGAGTTACAGTAAAAATATCCTCCTTGAAAACCCCATTTGCATATTTACACTTCCAGCTCTCCCATAATCTTATAATCCTATAAATACCACCTTCACTCAGTGCTTGCCACGAAACGTTTTCTCTAACCTGACTTGCAATCAGAATCTGGGGAATGGAAATTTTGTTTGGAGTTCAATGCTCAGCTTGTTTGCCCTCAAATGTATTGGGTCAAATAAAACACAGATACAAAATTGAAATACAGTACGGAGCTATACAATAAGAGTAATTATATATGCAAATGTATAAATAATGTAAAAATCACAATTTCATTTTCCCGATAAACTGGTAATGACATAAGTTCGATAACTGATCAATAAAGTGTGCGTAATTCTGCACAGGCCTTTTGCAAACTGCACTTCCGGATGCCGCGTGCGGACTTGGTTTACAATCACAGTGTCAATCACTCAGACAGACTTGGAGTGGAGTAAGAAAAATGAGCGACACTGGGTTTCCATCCAAACGTGAAGTGAATCTTTTCAAAATGTGCAAAAATAACCAAACAAATGTGAATTAGGTGCATTTCCATCAAGTTGTTTGAGCGAATGAAGGTGGGATTGGTAACCTACTAACCAACAGTAAACGAAACAAGGCACACTTTGAAAATGGAGACAGGACTGCGTGTAGTCATGATGGGGCAAGTTATTCATTTGTTAGCAGTTCAGCTTGTAATTGCCAAACTAAATTCTGTCCACAGAAGAAGGAATGCAGCATTTTTGATGCAGGCACTAGCAACAAGGGCATTAAGACGACGTTGTGATATTGATTTTACTAGTAATATATATATATATAATATAATATAATTGATTTTACTGTATTCTACCTCAATTGATCACTTGTTTGGGAAGTATTTGTCATGTTTTAAATAAAAAGTATTTTAAAACCATAATTAACTGTCTGTTTTTACAACTTTCATTCAGGAGCAGAAATCTGCCTTTACATTTTACAGGAATAAATACTTATACTGAAGTAAATGTTTTGGCCATATCACAATGCCCTAAAAAAATATTTTATATATATATATATATATATATATATATATATATATATATATATAATAATTTATATTTTTTTATTTCATTTATAATTTAATTAAATATGTTTTTGCATTTAAAATATTTAAAATGTAATTTATTTAACTCAGATTTGTAAATAAATGTAGATACTTTTGGATACATTTGTAAACCTGAGCACAATTTGTGACATACCCCTCTTACCCCGCTGTAAAAAGCAAAAGACTTTTGCTTCATGTATGAAAACCACCCCTTAATGTGTTAAATAGCATAACACAAAACAATGTGTAAAAAATTAACATCCTTTCTCAGAGTGTACCTTCTGCAAGCTATAGGCAATTTTTTTTAAAGTGGTGGGACACAATCGACAAGGACATGTCCCAGACTCCCAACCTCAAATTATGCCTACACATGTTTTAGATCCCTTGATAACCACATTCATTTTATTTCTATACTTTGACTAGGCCTTTCTCTTGTGTCTTTTTTTAGGATCTGACACACAACTGATTGTTACATAAAACATTACAGAAACTTTATGTCTCATGAGCCATGAAAGAGCAACCTTTTAAGCCGTAAAATTTTCCTCTGGGAAGCCGTGATATTTTATTCTAGGTCGTTTCTATTTTATCTTGTTATTTGTTTAGCTTGTGTTTAGTGCCTCGACAGTTACTGTAGTGACCTGCAGCCATCAGATATTCATCTTTGCTTTCTCAGAGGTGAAGAAAATCTGTCTTCCTGTGCATCTTTTCCACTAATGTAGAGCCACACTAGTAGTGATCGCTCTAATGTAAATACACACAAGTATGCACACATCTCTTCCTGACATTTTGTTGAGCCAGCTGAATTAATGATGCACATTGATCAGTCTTGCCACACCTTACATTTCCTGTAATGATCAATAATCAGACCTGCATCTATAGGACTGTGCAGAATTTACAGCCATCACTTTTAACCTTGTCTCCTAAAACATCACCAAAAACACCTTGAATTTCACCTTGAAGAAAAACAACTTAGGTTGATGGTTTTTAAATTCTAGCTTAAAGGTGCAGTGTGTAATTTTTAGAAGGATCTCTTGACAGAAATGCAAAATAATATACAAAACTATATGATCAGTGGTGTATAAAGACCTTTAATAATGAATCATTATGTTTTTTGCTTAGAATGAGATGTTTTATCTACATTCACCGAGGGTCCTTTTACATAGAAGTCGCCATTTTGTGCCGCCATGTTTCCCTTAACGGACAAACTTTTTTTAGTAAGTTGTCTCCGACGATGACATGTTTGTCCGGTGGTGGCTAACGTAGCTTCTCTATGCGTTTCAAAAGCGAGGAGTGACCAGTGGACTAAGCCCAGTTGGTTGCAATGCGCAACCTCACCACTAGATGCCACAAAAATGTACACACTGCACCTTTAAACAAAACAATGGTTGTCCACTCAATTGAGATAAAAATACTCTACCCACCATCTGCAGACTTCAAATCAAATCTTTACTTTTACTCTAAAATTGCTAGGTTATTTTCAACCTGTCTTCAAATTGTATTGATTGTTTAGTGATGCCCTTTAAGCTACCTAATGCTGCATTTACAGCAACCGCGTTTCAGGGCGTCAAAATCGCGTCTACCGCGCCAAGTTTGCCGCTTGAACAGTTTCAATGCATTCGCGCGTGTAGAGCGCAGTAAACGTGCGGAAAAAGCATGCATTTGACGCGCATCAGAGGCAAACTCCGCTTCCTGTGGGAGGGGCAAGTGCTATGCGGTTGTCTGTTTGCAAGATGACTGATGTTGATTGTGCATTTGTCGAGAGAGTTACCAGTTTGTATTTGGTAACCTTACTATAGGGGAAAATAAACAGCGCAGGTCGATAAACGTCACGTGACTCAAAAGTGATATCAAGCATTGGTTGAATGAGTGACTCCGGGCGGGGCTGCCACCACAGTAGCAAGCAGGTTCCTGATTGGTTAACGCTGCGCGAAATTCCGCCAAAGTTCAAATGATTCAACTCGGGCGTCAGCCGCAAATTCGCGTGAACCGCAAAATGCACAAAAAGCACCATTTGCGCATACCGCGCACAATGCTCAATTCGCGCCTTTCGCTAGACTTGTGAATGAGGCGGAAACGCGTCTTCCGCGCTGCGCCAAACGCCTCTTCCGCGGAACCTCTAGACGCGCGTCAACGCGTCTTCACATTGACTCAACATTGAAATCACTCACGCTACAAATTGGTGTAAACGCAGCATAATAGTTTTACATGTTTACCAGCAGACAAAACGATAAAAATTTACACCAATTATCTTGTTTAAAAGACATTCGCATGGTTCTCATTGTATCTCGTTGCCTTCTTGAGCATCAGTAAATGTTCACACTTTTTGTAAAAGTTATAAATAATATTATCAGTCTTATACACTGTATAATCTTTAGTGTATAATTGTATACTCATAATACACTAAATCATCATAGACTGCTGAAAAAAGCAGGACCTAGATGAATTTTCAAAAGACTAGTTTAAAGGCTCAGATCAAAAAGGGACTCTTTTTGGACAACTACAGTTTATCCTGGCTGGTCATCAATTATTACTAGAAATAATTATTTTTGTTTTTTAAGCGCTTGTTCTACATCATTAAACAAAAGATAACAAGCATGTTAATTATTTCAGCTATCTACTGTAAATGCTCTATTGTTAATTCCATTAAACTGCTGATCTGTTTTTTGCTTGAGTAATCAAAACAATTAACTGCACAAGACCAACATCTGAAAAAGCCTAATCATCAAATCCACAGCATTCGCTACTGTTTTTAGTGCAGTCTTTGTGACTAATACATATAACTAATCCCAGATGAAATCTGCATGCTTTATTTTACATTTCCTGCACATCCAAGAGGAGGAGCCTGGGGATTTGTAGAACTTTGTGTATGATGGGTGTTCCAATTCTGTGAAAGTCAGCAGAGCTTTCAGTGGGCATGCGTTGGGTCCGCTTACAGCCCAACCTGCCACCGCTGTTTCTGCAGTAGCACAGGGCCTGAATCTTTAAATTATGGGGTACGATCTGATGGCTACTTATCTATTCACTCTGTGTGCGCTCTGAGTTGAAGCTGTCCTGGGTGATGGACCCCAGACCCTGATGATAATGAAAGAAACCCATAAGGTGACTACAACTGCAGGATACGGGATGAGACAATACTGTTTATATCTGTATGCTCTGATTAATTTTGATCAATATCAGCCAGCCCTACTACTAGCACAATTTGCATCTTGGAAGAGGAACCAAACAACAAACGAAATGTGCACAGAAGTCTGGTCTACCTTGCCAAAGAATTTCCACCTAATCAAAGTAGAAAACTTTATAAGAGAGAAAAGGGATGTTCCCTTTGAAGTACACATAAAGACTCTTCAGATGAGAAAGCCCAGTATTGCAATTAATGTGTTCAAAGGCTGAATGATAAAACACGCACTAAAAGATTCAAAGAAACAAAAACATTATGGTAAAGGTTAGAAATAAAAAACATAGCTCACAGGAAAGAAATTAAGCAATGAATGTTTATGAAGTTTTTTAAAACCACGCAGTTTTCACTAAAAGTTTCTGTTCTTCTCATAAACAGAATTTAGGCTTTTTATGACGTGCAAAGATTTAATATCTTAACTGGAAACTAAAAAGTTGTAGGTTCGAATTCCTTGTTTGATTGAGGCGTTTTAAAATGCATCCTTTCCTCGCATAAGAGGGCATGTGGGCTTTACTTTGTGTGAGACTCCTTATTGCACCCGAACTTGTAATACGCACGCTTGGAACTCTTCCTCGCACCCGAGCTCGTAATACACACGAGTGGGACTCTTCCTCGCACCTAAGCTTGTAATACGCACAAGTGGGACTCTTCCTCGCACCTGAGCTTGTAATACGCACGAGTGGGACTCTTCCTCGCACCCGAGCTTGTAATACGCACAAGTGGGACTCTTCCTCGCACCTAAGCTTGTAATACGCACGAGTGGGACTCTTCCTCGCACCTGAGCTTGTAATACGTGTGGCTCTGACAATTTCTTGCACGAGAGAGATTGTTAGGCACGCAGGGGTTTAAAACCAGTGAGTGTGTTGTTCCCGCTCCCTGTCATCCAGGAAATTTTAGAGCGCCTGGATTAATGGCATCAGGTTTAGGAAGGGTGTTGTCATGACAGTCTTGCCAGCTGCCCTTAGGGGGAATACACCAAAACTTTTTTGCCTGTGGCCGGCGCATGTTTTCAATTGTTTCGAATGGAAACAATTTTTTGAAATCTGCGTTTTATCGCGCTTGGCACTGAGCGTAAAGAGTTGAAAGAGATTTAGCTTTGGGTGAAATGCTCCACTCGTCAATGTCAGTTCTCGCACGGCCGTCCAATCACAGTGGAGGAGGGGCTGGACATTACCACAGCAACCAACCGGCTCACAGCTGAAGTATCAGAGCTTCCAAGGCACTCAGCTGAGAAACAGCTGGCATTCGCCGATCTCACAGGCTGGCGAAAGTACGGTCACACTATAGGACATATCGCAAAACATATTGCACAGTGTACTGTAATGATAATAGTGACACAACATTTTTAGGTGAACTATTCCTTTAAGCAAGCCACTTAACCCCAAGTTCCTCAAAAGGGATTGAAGTCAATTTGGATAAAAGTCTCTGCCAACTGGCTACTTACAATAAACACTAGAGCAAGCAGTCTTAGAGGAGCAAAACTACAATGCAACACTGCATATTTCATTTATAATAACTGCTATTACCTACTCTGAAATGTCAGGTCAACATAAAAGCAATGCATTTCCTATAAATTCAAATAAAGAATATGTCAAAGAAAGGACATCGTGTAGCATATTGGCATCATGTGACATACACTTTCCTGAGTGTATTGATTTTCTCCCTACAAGGTCTCATGTGCTAACTAAGAGCATGTGGGCAGTCAGCAAGCCTTGAGATAAATAAGAGTCCATCACACCTGGTTTAGCTTGAGGCTGCGACCCTGAGACTGGTACTGTTAATTTTACTGTCAGCTAAATCCTCACAGATGTCTCCTATGAATTATTTTGCTATTTATTTTCTTTTGCTTACTGTCATTAGATTCTCACACACAATCCTGAATCTGAATCAAATAATGTATGGGCGCCGCCCGCTGCTCTCTCAGGCCCAATAAGCACCACACCATACAAGACTTTTGGGCCCTTCCGTATCACAGAGCCAACTACTATGCCAAAAAATCTTCTTTTATACCAAAACCTTATTTGCTATTAAACTTAAAAATGTGCCGTGGTATTAAATTGTGTAAGAATGATTTGTTTCTCCATTTTGAAGTACAGGTGATATTGACATTTTCCTTCCTGCCAAGCGGTTGTAAGTCGTCTTATCTCAAGAGCGGCCAGCATATGTTACGTATCGATTGTCTTTTGTCTGCCTTGTGCTAACCCCTATTGACAAATGCATCCAATCATACTTTCCTAAGCCTGCTGCCCATAAACACACAGAATCGAATCCCAATCATGGGTCACAGATGCTATCTAACCGCTTTATCTGAGTTGCGCTCAAACTCTCACTATTTTCTCTTTGTGCTGCTGTCACTCGTATTGCTCTCATCCTGGGCATCACCATCACTCACGCCGAGTCAAAAACTCTAATTGATCTCATAAGCACACTCATATAAAGCCTATTTTATGGCACATTTTGGTTAGAAGGCTAACACTTATGTTTGGAAGCATTAGACGTTGCAGCTGTTACCATGAAGAAATTTGTCTCAATTACCCTACACTGCTATACTAAAAATAACAGCTTAAAGTCACAATGAATTGAAATTAAAAACGTTTTAACAAACACTCTGATAAAGCACAGATGCTTGGAAAATTTACTTAAAATACTCAAGTAGTGTCCGCCTCTGGATTTGATGTATCATATTATTTATGGAAACTTTAAAGAACTGATTAAACCTAAATTACTCCATTTCATTTGATCAAATTGATAAAAAATAATATGATTTTTATTAAACAGCAAAGATTAAATTTTTAATAGAGTTGGGTGACAGGCCCAATTTACAGAGGCTTGCAAAAAAAAAAAAAAAAAACGCCAAAGAAAGGTCACAGAGACCCTGATAGTCAGACACAAAAACATTCTTCTGAGTTCTTCCATTATCCATTTATCTTAAAGCCTTTAAAGTGTTTTCATAAGCAGAAACTTTTGGAGATAAACTACAAAGCGCAGTGCAGTAAAGAGTCCACAGCCGTCTAATTTTAAAGTAAGTAGGCATTTAGATGTTTCTGTGAATATGCAGCCTCTGAAGACCTAATCCACAGTTTCATGTTGCCTTTTGAAATGTGAAATGCACTAGAAAAAAGCCCAGGGCAAAGAGGTGAAAAATTATGCAGGCAATAACATTTCCAGTTGCTATGCGTTCCGTCAAGGACCTTTAGAGTCGAGACCAAGTGCTTGATCAATAGAGAAATGCAGATACCCTCGAACTGTCTCACATCCATTTCTCCATCAGACATGACAAGCAGTTACTAGAATGAATGAATGAATGAATGAATGGATGGATGGATGGATGGATGGATGGATGGTGAGTACAAATACATGTGGAGTGGCAGCCAGTAATCCCTCTTTTGGCTGTGTGGTGCACTGGTGCCCAAACAAAGAGGCTGTTTCTGGAAGTGACATTTCATTTATTCTGAATGGCACAGAATCAACTTCAGTCCTGAAGACAATAAACAGCACAGATCAATGCTACAAACATTAGAGCATGTCTTAACAACAACCAGGTAAATTCTCTGTCCATACACAAAGTGAAAATGCAATAACAGTCATCCCCAAATACAGTAAATCAGATTATCTTGCAATAACATCACCACTTGTGGGCAGGACCCTAAGCTCTTCACTATTAGAAATGTCACTAAAAAGAACGAACAGTTTTTTATATCAATGTTTCTTTCAATTCTGTCTTTGTAAAATAACTTAAAAGTGGGGGGTTAATGCTATTTTACGCATTCTGACTTATTAACACAGTTTAAAGGTATACTCCACTTTTTTTGAAAAAATGCTCATAGGCGCAATGATATTAGGCAGCAGCCGAAAACAGTCCCATTAGTATCTTTCAATAGCAGGGAACTATTTTTGGGCAGTGCGTAATATCACTACGCCTCCTGCAGCCATGTTACGGCAGCAAAGTCTTTAATTATTACGCCAGAATGAGAGTATAGTTCCTAGCCATATCTGCCTAGAAAATTGCAACTTTTTATTTTCTGTCGGTCTTAGTAAACGATGTAACTACAGAAGAGTCAAGTTTTAAATAGGAAAAATATCCAAACTCTTTAGTTATTTTTTAATGCGATGCAAATGGTCTAATCAGATTCAATGGATTGTGCTAAGCTATGCTAAAAGTGGTAGCGCAAGAAACGGTAAAAATCAAATGTTAAACTCTAGGAAAGCTGGAAAATGAGCCTATTTTCAAAAAAAGTGGAGTGTCCCTTTAAGAGTTGTAATCCTCATGCTAAACAAATGCAAAGTGTCAAAGTAGCCACTGAACATGTGACGGAGTATTTCTGGGCCAAACTCATGCCTCCTCTTTCCTACAAGTTTTGAAAAGTTTTTTTTTTTTCGAACAGGGGTACCCGTTACATATCAGTGACCCCATATTCCTTTTATGGGCACCTCCCCCAGAAAAGCACGCCCACATGTCAATCACATGAGAGCGAGAACAAGCATTATTCCTTCGATTAGAAGTCACAGGCATCACTGAACGCAACAGCTTTGTTTTATATCAAGAATCAACAATGGCATGAAAAAAGAAGTGTGTTTTGGATGTAAGAAGAAGAAAGCCAAGTAAGCCAGCCTTAAGTCGCATTCACATTAGCAGTGACTAGCAGTAGCAGAGCGACGTGATTTCATAGATTTCAATAGAAGCTTGGGGACTTCCGGCGACACAAGCAACAGTGAACGTTGGCGACCCGATGGGGCATGTCCAGTTGCGCGACAAGGTTGAGAAAAATGTAACTTTATGCAAATGATGAGCGACTTTCTGGAGCGACTACCAATGAGAGCAAAGCAGTGGAGTTCACGTCATCCGTCTCTCATCAGTTACTGGAGTGGACATCACTCATTTGTTTATTACAACGTGATTTAGAAACGCCCCCTAACAAACTTATTGAAAGAGATGAGAGACACACAGCGACAAAGTCGCTTATAATGTGAATGTTGTGAATGTTTGCTTATCTGGGGTAGCAGCAGAGTTATGCGTGTGTGTTTACTTAACGCTGGATTTCGTTGATATAGGGCAGTCCCAACTGGGTAATGAGTCACAGGCGGTAAGTAAAACAGCATCCAATGTCTGTGTTTTGTTGGCAATCGGCGTGTAAGTGCATAGAATGTAAACAACACGAACGTAGTGAATCATAATTCACTCTATGTTTTGTGTGTGCTGCTTGCTCGTGACTCGCTCCTCCTGCTGTACGCTCCCGGGATTTTGTGCTTTTCCAGAAAAAAAAACGCTGATCTGTTTTATGATAAAACTAAAGACTCTTTAGAGATATGAAGGATGCAATACTACTCTATAGGTACTCAAGATAAAAATTTGATAAGCAGAAACAGCGTGTGTTATGGGAGCTTTAATAACTAACATCTTTGAGCTCCTCATCTAATGGGCTAGAAAAGCTGATGTGTTTCTCTAAAAAAAAGGTGAGGACCTCCACGTGGAATATAATACATCATCCACTCTTCCAACGTGGCAGGATAAATGGGCGAGAAGAAGGCCTTGTATTGATTTGGCTTCTATGGCCACAAATATCTGGCAGCATAAGAAGCCTGTGTGCTTCAAGACTTTTGGCATTTAAGGCATCAAATGGCCTTGCTGCTATCTGCAAATCACGCTGCTTACCGCACCGTCTGGCTATACATCAGTGAATGGAAAGAGAGGAACATTTATTAATACCTTTAGAGGCAGATCTCAGGTCAGTGATATGTGCTGGAGCAATCCTAAATGTCCAGAAGTGTAAGTAGTTGGCTTTTGGAGGGCCCTTGATGGGGACATTGTTTATGACCCACAAAAAGTGATGGAGTCACTCACCAGTCGGCGACTTAGCGGTTGTTAAGTCATATTATAACATCACACCTGATGACCTAGAACTAATTTAGGAGCTATTTTTGGTTTATAACCAAAAATAGTTACAAAACAGTATCAAAGGCAAGCTCTGTGATATTATGACGGATAGTGGAATGATGTGAGATGTTGTTTTCACTACTTGAATAAACCCGAGAACACACAATGCCTACCAACACAACATACCAAAACTGCACTTGTTTTCTAAAACCCTCCCATTTACAACAAGCATCAAATATAATTTTTTTTTCGCTCTGCCAGTTGCTAATTAACACAGGGAACAGGCATAAAGGCATCTGAGAATATAGAAACGACACAAGAAAATATTGCAGTCAGCCTCACTGCAATTGCTAACAGTAATGAAAAGCATTGTATAATCGGTAAGACGGTCTCAAGATTAACTGCAAGTGAGTTTGACAGGAGACGTACGTCGGTGTAGATCCTTTTCATTTTTGAAAATCTGCGTGCACAGAAGCTCACGCTTCAAACTGGGCGACACGCTTTGTTGTATAATGAACTTAGCGCTCCTTTGCCTTTCATTTCCAAGCAGACGGATCGGCGTGGGAGATATTAAACGTCGGACCGATGATGTGCTTGTCATCGGAGACAAGATGCAACTTTTCTGGATGATTCAGCCTCTGACTATACTACCTCTAACACACACATAACAAGCAATGCACCTCTAAATGTTTAATGCAGCTGGTAAAATGTGTGGGCCGCTGTGTCAATATACTGTAGATTAGCAGCTTTAAAAGCAGGCCTGTGTACAGTGAAGTGACAAAGCACAGATAAACAAAATCCCCATGATATTAACAGACAGCTTTTGATTTTTGCAGAAATCATCACTTTACTGTTCAATGGCACTTTACATCCCACACAACAAATAAAGCTGGAAGAGTTTTTACTGTCCATTAGTCTAATTCTGTCCAGTTTTACCCAAAAGATTTATAATCGAAAATCGTGTTTGAAAATTCCTCAATATCCCTCAATAAAAGCTCCTTTAAGGCTTAAAGGGATAGTTCACCCCAAAATAAAAATTTGCTGTTTATTTACTCAACCTTTGCCGAGTTCAGACTGCATAATTTTCAAAGTAGTTGGGTCAACTACACTAGTCAACATTTGAAGTGGATCAAATCCTTTTCTAAAAGTTTTCTTAAAACCAATATCCAATACCCGTTCTTGTTTTAGGACAAATTTGTTGAATGTTTTTGATCCACTTCAAATGTTGACTACTATAGCATCAGGGGGTTTCACACTGCATAACTTTACCATTGGAAGAATCGCCAACAACTTTGTCCCGGTCCACAAACTACATCTCACAACCAAACGCTCACGAGAAGTGAAAAGAAAACAATGCGTGCAAGACCGGAGTTTTCACGTGAGACTGGCCCTGCGTTCCAGTTTTTTTTTATGACCTTACCTCGTTAACTTCCCTCAGTCTCGTTCATTCGGATGTACGTCATTGCTTACATTGTACGAGTGCCCACTACTGGCGAAACACTTGAAGTGGGTTCAAAAAGCTCTTGATCACATGGAAAATGGAGACCGCCCCTCCATCATTTGAACTGTGCAAAGCGTGAGCTGCTGAAGTGATGTCACAATCGTGTTGCATTGTAATATATGGAGCTGCCTGAAGTGTATATATGAAGTAGACTCGTTCCCTCTGTCAAAATCGAGGTTATGTCCATATAAACTTCCCTCGTTCACTTGACGAAGTGGATCGCACTTCAAAATGGCGACAGGGATTCCCTGCAGGTTGAAGTGTTGGTGACATTTTTTCTTCGGTAATACAATAGAGATATCGGTTTTCGCCACTTTGAGCAAATATATCCAATACAAAAGTAATCCCCATGACTCCTGGTTACATACTGACGTCTTGTGAAGCCAATGAACCGGTTTTTTTTTTGCAATAAATTGCGCTTTACCCTACCACAGTATAGGTGGTGCTAAGAGGCTGGTTTACCAACCAAACACCACAAAAAAAAGATCGCGCTCATGTTTAGCAGGGTTGTGCCTAGAAGGGATACAGAGATTGTATGGCCAAAATCTTGTGAAATCTCGCCGGATGAGCGTTGTTTTAATCCTAATCCTACCCTCATACCTAACCCTAAACCTAACATTTCACGGGATTAAGGCTGTAGCTGTGTCCTATCAAGCCAACCACTGTTTTCATCCTTATCCTACCCCAAAATCTAACCCTAAACCCAACATTTCACAGGATTTAGGCTGTAGCTGTGTCCTATCAAGCCAACCGCTGTTTTCATCCTTATCCTACCCCCAAATCTAACCCTAAACCCAACATCTTGCAAGATTTGGCCATAGCTGTATTCCCTTTAAGCAGAGGCTCTGCATTGACGCTAATAATGTTGCAGGGCTCAACATAAAGGACTGCCCGGTGGCTTCGCCCTCAGTGACTAAAATATATTTTAGTCTATGTTCTTATGCAACATTACAATCAAGAGGCATTTTAAGCATTGCAAACGTTAACTTCTCAGCAATGTCATGAGGTTTCTCCTACTGTACCTTATTGGTTGTTGTGGACGCTGTTGCGTGTTACGTCAGCTGGTAGAGCAAAGAGACGTTAAGATGGCGACGCCCTCTAAGAATAAGCCAAACCAAAATGTAATTTTTTAACATCTTGGAAGCAGACATTTACTTGGTTAAAACTAGAAGAAAGAAATGATGCAATGGTTTGCAGTTTGCCGTCAGTTTCCAAGTAAAGCAGACAAGTCGGGAGCCTTTTTCGTTGGAACCATTCAACTACAGTAAACAAAACCTCAAAGCTCATAAGAAAAGTCGACAGCGTGGTGTCTGAAAGGGTTGCTGATAACCCTTCATCTGGTCCACTGTATTGTTAATGGCGAAACGTATGAATGAAGAGAATTTTAAGGGCATAGAGAGACATAGTAATAACACTGTTTTATTAAAATTGGTTTGTTATCAACAAGATTTCTTTGATCTGAGTTCTCCATTTCTGTGCACAGTAAATCCTGATATACCTGAAACTATTGACTCTGATGACAGTTTTGTGAAATTTCAGACTTAGAGTTTACTTTTAAAATTGCCAATTATCTTAACAAGTGATGAACAAAATGTATATGTATACAATTATATTTGACTTTTGAATTATTCTTTTAAATATGTGACACTTTTTTTGGTGGGGCCAGTGAAAATTTGGGCAGGGCAAGTGAAAACCCGAACCACTGGCCCAATTGGGCCAATATAAAAAATATTTGCGTTGTCATGTCATTCCAACCGAACAAAGCACATGATTCGCACAGTATGCACAGTTTTTTGCCTGTGTGAATCTTGACATCAATACATACTTTGTAAGAGAAATATCTCAAGAAAAAAAAATATGGGCAAGTAAATACTGAAACAATTTAATTTGCGGTGAATTTCAATTAGTCAATATTTCACCATTCAAACACAAACAGTGTCAAACACTAACTTCTTAAGGGCTCGTTATAGTTGTGCGTAGGTCCTACGGCGTAGTCGCAACAGCGTTTTCATTTATACTTTTGCGTCGTCCTCCGCATCGACGTGCAAACACACGCGCAAACCGCTGGTAGGCAGTATCCACGCTTGTAACCACAGTAGCAGCGCGACCGTCAGAGAAGAAGAAGCTTGGCAAGTTAACCCACAAACGAAGAAGAAACAGCAACTTGTTGTGTATGATTTGAGAAGACCAGCAATGATGGAAGCAAATAAAGAGTGACTTTTGTTGCAGTTTGAGTTAAATCACTCCTCAACTTGGCTCATCTTTGTTATCACCGTCGCAAACGGAAATACCTATGACACAGTTTTTTTACCTGACGGGAGGGGTTCTGCTGGACCAATCACAGCGCTTGCGGTCCGTGTAGTACTGACGCGCTGTAAAAATTTTTGCGAGGTGCACGGCAGGCTTCGCAGAGGGCTACGGATAGCAGAACTTACGCACAACTAAAAGTCGAGCTTTATATGACAACTCTGTCCTGGAAGAAAGGGTTCGTGGAAGGCCATGTGGTCTTTATATTGACACCTTCTGAACAGGTCAATGAGCAAACCAACAGCTGTTTGGCTCTAGGAAATATGTATAATTTAAATTAAGAGTGAAATGCTTGTCACATTGATGTGAGGTGATGGCTATAATGAGGAACAGTCATAAATTAACAGACATGCCCTCAACAGCACTCAGCATCTCCTGTGAGGGACCGCAGCTTAGATCACAACCTTAATTAGCACATGGGGGAAATTTAGGTCAGTTTAAGTACAGGAGTGAGGGTTTAGCCATGAGTTAAGGAGGGTAATTAATTAGTCGCATACAGATGCTAAAGAGGCTCATTAGTGAAGTGACTGTGGGGTAGAGGACCGTGTGTCTGTGTTAGCCCCCTGTCAGAAGTTAATAATCAAGAACCTAAACATTAAAACAACAAATAGATGCAATTTACGTCAAAAAAGCACAAAAGCAGCTCTCAAATGATTTAAAACTGAGGCCTTAGTTTTAAATTATTAAATTAACTACACAAAATAAGCTCAGAACATTTAACGTCTTTTCTCACAAATTTATAATTTCACTTTAAAAGACGAATTAGGTAAACTATGATGTTTTATGTGCTTTTTGGAGCTTTTGGCAATTTCGGGACCAGTCCTGTGTTTAGTAGTGAACAGGAAGTAAAGTCGTGAAATCAAGGCCCTGCCCTCACTCTCACAGAATGCGCATATAGGGCCCTATAAAATCCGTTTTATTTTTTCCCAAATTCCGTTTCTCCGTTTTAATTTTTGCAAATTCCGTTTTATCCGTTTTAATTTTTGGCAATTATTTTTTTTACCCTTTACTGTTATTTTAGTCATACAAAGAGTGTGCCTTTAATGTTAATGATTAAAATGTAAATGATTTGGGGAAAAACTGGATAACACGATTACTTAAAGCTAGCGTAGGTAATCCTGTTCAGATACATTTTTTATTATACTGGGTGAAATGGTCCTTCTATCCTGAGAGTAGTCAATACATTATGTGTTCAGAAAACGGAATGAAAACAATCAGACCTCTGTAGCAGCTGCAGGACAGTAAAAACTCCGACCAATCACTGCCATTCGGTGCGTGTGTAAAGAACCAATCAGATGCCTTCATGTCTCGTGGCCCAGCCCCACTGCGCGCGCTGCCCTGCGTGCACTAATCACGTCATCGTCACCCTGAACACTACACCGAGTAAGCAGGAGTTTGCGGCACCGGCACAATGGAAGATAAAAAGCAGCCAAAACTACCACTGCCAGCTTTGCTGGTAACTGCTCGCCCTAATAAAAAACCTAGAAAAAGAAAATCTGAGGCAGAAAAGGCTGCAACTAAACAGGTACTGGATAAAGCCAGAGGACAAACTCGCGTAAACATCGGTGGAGCATTTGAACGGTGGAGACAACTGAGGGAGCTGAAGGGCCTGAAAAGCGATGCCGAGGTTGCGGTCTTTCTGCTGAACAGGTAATAATTTGTTTTGCTTCGGGGGGATTTGTTATTTCCATGATAAATGTTACGTTAGGCAACGTAGCTATTTTTGTAGCTAGTATTAGCCCAATGCTAACATTAGATTCTCTGTCGGTGTAAATCAGTTGTTACAGGTGAATGAGACATGAAGTCGTTTGGTTGATGCCTATAATGTGTTGAAATACTCGGTTTTCCTGTGACCTGCAGCTGACTCCGACTGTGGATGCGCGTTCATGTTTGTGGGGGCGTAGCTTTGGACGGAGTGCTAACGAGAGGGGGTGTAGCTTAGAAGAGGTGCCATTTTCTAATTTTGCTAGCTCTCAAACATTACCTATCCTAGCTTTAATGACTGTAAAACATGCACTTACAGACACACACACACATACACATGCACACACACACGCGTGCCCGCACACACACACACCTCAATTCAATTCAATGCATTGTTTAGTGTTGTTGCAGAAGGCTACAACAAGGTGTCAAAGCAGTTGTGCCTTCAGAAGTGCCTTAAACACATCGGTCCAGCGGAACGCGATCCATATTTTATACACGATTTGCCCTCCATCTGTGTGCGTGCACGCGTTTGAAGGCAGGGTGCATTATTTTTGAAAAACACTTTGGAAAAGGGAGTCGGGCCGAGTACCAAAACACATTTGTAGCCAATCAGCAGTAAGGGGCGTGTCTACTAACCAACATTGTTGCTTAGGTTGCGTATGTGTGGGGCGGGTCTATCAAAAGAAGGTCCAGATTCTATTGGGGTAGGGGCGTGTTTGTTTAGGTGATTTTAAATGTAAACATTGGCATTCAGAGATCATGCACCCCGCCTTTAAGTGCACTCAGAACTGCACACATGGAGAGACGCATTTAAAAAGCAAGCTAACAACCAATCTTTCTGTTCTTGTCAGGACACATACAAACAAAATGATCTCAAAATACCACAGTATTCTTTTTTTAATAAAAACATTTGTTTATGTCTTAAGTGTATGCATAGAGTCAGAAACCAGTCTGTGCTTATCTTAAAGAAACAGAAACCTCAATTAACCTACTTAAATCTGTGTCATTAATGTTAATCAAACAATCGAAGAAAAAAAGAAAATTACTTCTGTAGCTCTAATTATAGTTATATTTAATTTATATAATAAAGACAGTGTTATTATTCATATGATTCAATTTCTGTACATAATGCCAATTTTAGACCTTACTTATTGTGCAACTTTGTTCAAAATTATCTGATCTGTGCCTTAAAAACATCAATGTGATTCGAACCGTGAGTTTTGTTATCTGTTACGGCGCATTCACACGGGGCGTAAGCGTTGACGCTTCCTATTCACTTTTAATGGGTGACGTCAAGCGTTGGCGAACTGAATTGTGGATCCGTCGGCGCCGCGTCAGTGCCGTTGCTCGCGGCAGAAGTTGAACATTTCTCAACTTTTCAAGAGGCAACGCGTGCGTCAGCCAATCATATCGCTTTATGCAAATAACCTAGGCAGAGCCAGCCAATTATGTTTATGGAAGACCGGAGCTTGTGGTGCGGCCACAGTGATTGGCTGTTGGCCACGCTTCAGACAAGCCTTCCGTTAAGCGTTAACGCTTACGCCCTGTGTGAATGTACCGTTACACTCCTATATTTGGGTTAACTATCACTATTGCAGGTAGTGTTAAATAAACCATCTTTTAAAACATCTGGTCTTGTAATTTTTACATCAAACTACAGCACATATTCAACAGTGTTATAAAAATGAGCAAATACTATCTTCAATAGACCAAAAAGATCTGGGCTTTTATATTTGTTATGGGCATCTAATACATCTTCATCTCTGGCTAACTTATAGAGACTATCAAAAGAAAAGCCAATATTTTACTATTATACCCCATCCTGCACTGATGGGGGTTATGTCATGGAATGATATCAAGAATGATGGGGAACTGTCAGCTGGATGATGACAAAACTGGACCCACATCCAGCAAAAACTCCATTTTAAGGTGACAAATATATTTGTTGTATGAAATCTAACAAATGCTGTTATAGTGTGCAGGTGATGACCAACCAGGTTTAGCTGGATCAGATTTGAAGGGTTAAACCACATGCCTTTCTTTACACACAAGTGACAGCCTGCCTTTTTGTGTTCATATCATTTTTGCATTACTCCACTGATACAAAAACAAATTTTTCATTTCTTACCATTTCACAAGTGGTGCTTATTTATAATGATCCTTAATATTGCAAGAACCTGCTCTGACAGGTAAGCACATGTATCCAGCACTGACACCTGCCCCACAACCTCAATGCCTGGTCAGTCAATGACTTAACAGACAGCAATACAAACTTTCAAGTCAGCAATACAATGTCCCAATTGAAGTGAGCTATAGACTTAGGCAAGTTAAGTAAATATTTAATAATCTTATAATTGTTTATGATTTAGAAAATCTTTATTGTCACTGTAGGTGGTGAAACCTCCAGATGCCATCATAGAAAATACAAATGCCAATGTATAAATCTATAAACAAGTTTTATAAACTGAAGGCCAAGTACAATAACTATAATCCACTACAGTTTATGCTATACAACAAAATATAATGCAGTAAGACAACAAGGATAACCAATGTATCTAAATGTTAGCGTTATGTGCAATAAAAACAGAAAATGATGACAAATAAGTGATCGTTACACGGTGAAATAATGCAGTGGAGAATTATGAAGATATGGCAATATGGAAGAAAACTTTAAGGTCTCATATAAATGGTCATTCATTAATATACTTTGTAACCACTTCATCAGCCATTTTGTTACCAGTATGTGCTATTATCATAACCAACAGGGGACGCACGTATCTACAAGTCCAGCATCAGACATGCCTTGATAATTTCCTAGCTAAGAAGGCAGCATTTGTCAGGTTTTGGACGCAGTGACATTGACAGCCAGGCACAGGTACATTATAACTTAATCACTAGCCATGTATGAAGGCATGGCCAAATTAACAAAGTAAACAGCGCATTGATACAGATCGTACAAATAACGTTACATAAAGTACACGAGGATGTTGACGCAGGCAATGAGCAGCACCGCTAAAACACCTCAATTAATACAAACGAAAGAAACATTTTTGTGAGTGATGTGTTGTGTTTGTTCGATGTGAATTATTAATCTGACTGTCGCATTTGTTTAACTATTAAAGTTAACTGACTAAATTAAAAACGTAAGAAACATAAGTTATAACTTCATGCAATCTTACCACTGAGTTCTTCATGGTGGATTTCACCGTAAATCCCTCCGTTTTCAAATCTCCTTTCAGCAAATGTTGAAAGCTTCTCGTTTTCGTACACATCTCAAAATAAACGAAATTTAAATAACTTAACAATATAAGTTAAACAAGTAAAGCTGTGTGAAAAGCAGGTGATAACTCAACAGCGTCGCATCGGCCCTCTCCTGTTTGGGTTGCTAAGGACTCGCGTGTACTCCGGTTGCCATGGAGGTTTACACAACCCGGATGTTATTCTCGCCGGGGAAACAGCACGATGAGCGCAGTCGTTTATCAAACGTCATTATAATGAAATTGAGATGGAAAATTACAGTGTGGCAAAATCATAATCAATACTGGAAAGCAATATAATGTTCCAGTAATTCATAAGGCATTGATTTTCTCGATACATCTATCTTTTATTAATGGTTAATTATTTTTTCAATAAATACTTTCAGTTTTTCTTTATGACTTTACAAACCAAACACTTTGTATTATTTGTAGCCTGATGTATATGCCCAGGGCTATATTCATTATTTATTTGCTAAAACAGGTTTGACTTTTACCATTTAAAAGTTTACCATAGCTTACTTTATGTTTTAGTAAAGAAATCCTATCTATTTTTTAGTGTAGTCACCCTTTGCCTACAGTAAAAACGGCTGTGTTAAAAAATGACTTTTTTAAGATGAAAGATAAGTCTTTCCTGTCCCCAGAGTACATATGTGAAGTTCTAGTTAAAAATATCATATAGATAATTTATTATAGCATATTAAAACTGCCACTTTGTAGGTGTGAGTAAAAATGTGCCTTTTAGGGTGTGTCCTTTAAAATGCAAATGAGCTGATCTCTGTACTAAATGGCAGTGCCGTGGTTGGATAGTCTAGATTAAGGGGCGGTACTATCCTTTCTGACATCAGAGAGGGGTGCCAAATTTCAATTACCTATCTTTCACATGCTTGCAGAGAATGGTTCACCAAAACTATGTTACTGGGTTGATTTTTTTTTACATTTTCTTGATTAATAGAAGCACTGGGGACCAAATTATAACATTTAAACAGGGAAAAAAATCAGATTTTCATGATATTTCCTCTTTAATCCTACTGCTGGGGTATTAAAACCCATGGTTGCATAACAACAACCCAACATTAGGTTATTTTTAACCAACATTGGGTAATTTTAACCTTGCATGTGTTTTGTCCCAATATTTACCCAACATGAATAAAAAATAACCCAGCCATTTTTAAAGTGTAATTTACACAACTTTAGATACTTCAAAGAAAAAAAAAAATTCTGTCATCCTTTACCTCAAGTTGTTCCAAACTTTTATACATTTCTTTGTTTTGCGGAAAAATGCTTGTAACCAAGCAGATCTGGGCAATGTTTACTTCCATTGTTTAATACTATGGAAGTGAATGGTGCCCCAGATCTGTTTGGTTTTAATAAAAATAAATTATCAAAATATCTTTGTTTGTGTTCAGCAAAACAAAAACATGTATACAGGTTTAGGTTTGGAACAACATGAAGGTGACAATCGGTACTTCCATTTCATGGCGACTTTAAGTTCCGTCCAGACGCGAAACGGCAACAATGCGCATGCGTCCGATGAAAGTGTGTATAACACCTGAGATACCCCCCCCCCCCAACACACACACTCACTCTCAGCCTCCTCAGTGGAGTCATAAAACCAAATATGAGTTTTCAGAGAAACTGCTTGCACACCACACTGAAGATTAATTACTGTAGCCTACCGCCGTGAAGAGACCAAAGGCAAAGACACACCAGAGATTAAATGTGCCAAACTCTTATAGTGGAATGATTTAGTATAGTGGAATTCTCTCTAGATTTAGCAGACAATGAGCAATAAACCTGTAGGATGAAGCATGATTGCTTAAGCACAGACAGGACATCCACGGGCCTACTGACGTGACATCCTCTACGTTATCTACTAACACCATTCCAGCATATTCATGGCTAGAATTGGTTAATCTACCTAACCTGCATGTTTTTGGATTGTAGGAGAAAACTGACGTACCTTAAGTACACCCATGCTGACACTAGGAGAACATGAAACAGAAAGACCTCCAGACCCGCCTCGAATGGGGGGACCTTTTGGCTGTGAGGCAGTGCTCATTTTCATTTTCATAACCATTTTCATGCATGAAACAGAAATTGCGACTGATAGTGACTTGCGTTATGGTGCATTTCTAAATAAAATGGCGTATCATTGAAAGAAAACGTAAAGAAGACATAATATTAGCAATCAGTTGTTGATTGTATTGTGTAAGATGGGTGTTGCAGATGCAAATGTGACTGGCTTAACTGCAGTGCCGGTGTGGCTTGCATCCGTTAGCAGTCAAGTACACATAGGGTCACTATGAGTGTAATGTTTCTTTTGACTTTACAAATGTTTTGAATGCCAAAAAGTGGACAAAATCTAAATATAATTATATCTCATTACAAAAATAACATTTATAAAAATCATTTGACCTTAGCATAATGTAGATTAACTAATATTACATTTTGTGAAAAGTGATATTAAATATGTGTTCTGAGTTTGTCATACCACAGAAAAATGTGTTATTAATCACCCAGTCAAATTTAAATGATAAAAACTCCATGTAAATAAAATTAGTTATCAAAATCTGGGAAAAATAAGCAGCATTTTTTGCATTCAAACACTGGGGGCGTGTCTGTTGTCGGCACTGAAACCACGCCCATTCGCCTCTCAACTTTCAAATACCGCTACAACTAGGGCTGTCACAGTTAAGAAATTTGTCTAATAAATTGTGACGGTTATGACGTTTAATTGCTTGTTTTAGGGCTTTGGCGGTTATAATGATTTTATTGCTTTGACATTTACTTCTCAAACTTTTTTTGTTTGTTTGTTCATGAAATAATTTTTGTTAGGAAATGTTTTTGGAAATGTATGTTCTACATGGCAGTTCTACCCAGTCTCACGTGGTTTCGTGATATAGTCACATAATTTTTGTATTCTTTTTTTGTGATATTATGATGAATTTCCGCGCTTTTTCTTGATCGTATAACGAATTCCTGTTTTCACGTGATTATCACATATTGGTTACTCAACTGCTTGTTCCTATTTTGAAACCATTGTCACTTTGGTTTAGGGTTAGATTTGGTGCTTGCATTAGAATGTCACTGTATACATTGGTTTATACTATTTTTTTGGATTTATCTTTTTATATGTCGCCTGGCGTTAGGATTAGAGTTGAGTTTGGGTAGGGATGTCATTTTATGTAAATCTAACCCTAAACCAAAGTGACAATGGTAAGAAAATAGGACAAACAGTTGAGTAACCAATACGTGATAATCACACGAAAACAGGAATTTGTTATACGATCACAAAAAAACACAGAAATTCGTGATAATATCACGAAAAAAGAATCAAAAAATTACGTGACTATAGACGGTTTCATCGGACGCACGTGCGCTGACGCGATACACGTCTGGATCTGAACTTTACTTCCGGTTTCGTTTTTTTAATGGTCTGACTAATTGCTAAACTGATCTCTTGAACAAATGCCTCGTCGAAAATAACAAATGTTTTGGTTTCCTAGCTAATTTATGTGTTGTTTTTTTGCTTGTTATATAAATAAACTACGTTTAAAGAACTTTGTTGTTATTTTTTCTTAGCGGAGTTTACCGGAAGTTACGTGCGGACCACGACATACGCTTGTTTATGTTGTTACTGCTGAAACCGTCTGAAACTGGGCTGGGCAGTTAATACTACTTTTTGCAGCATTTCTTTAAATGCTGTTTTTTCCACTGTACTGAATGGAGATGAGGTCAAATAATCGTGATGAGACGATTATTTAATCATTGTGACAGCCCATAGCTACAACATGAATGGATGCTTGGTTGGGTTATACAATCCTAAAAACAGAAATGTCAAACAATCTTTTTAACGGTGTAACTTCACAACTCAGTACTATATCGTTCACGGTTTTTGTAAAATACTGTATTTCAGTAATGCATTTTTTATACAGGTATGTGTTCAGAAGCAACTCTCTGAAATGACTAAGAAATAAAACATTATTGTAAATTTTTTTTTTAGAAAAAATAGTAGGAAACTTTCCCAACATGAATAAAAGGAAACACATTTCTAAGAACTTAGCACACGTGTTCTACTAAAACATTTTAACAGTCTCTGCCATCCTTATATTTTATTGACCCATAAACTCTCCCTTGTCGCCAAATGAATCATCTGTGGCACAGTATTTATAGTTATTTGCTGTGTTTTTCTGTTGGTCTAGCTGTCTCTTCTAGAAACCACATATTGGTCATTGTGGTTTAATTGTAGAGTTTTTAAGACTTTCTTTTACTGTCACTGTGCTATTTTTTATATGACATAGCTAAAAGAATTGCCCCCAGACACAAACCATTAGATGCTGAGTGTGTGGGCCTCATTTATACCATTCTCGTGGCACTAATGATGTGTGTGTGAATGTGAGACGGGTCTTGGTTTTGATGTATGAAGGTCTCCGTCCCACTGCCTCCACCACACACACACGATATGTAGGTAATGAGTAAACAACAAGCCTTCATCTTCCTCATCACGGACTCCGGTCCACATTTGATGTATGTCTCATTTGGCCGTTCCCCTCTGGTCGGATGCAGCCTCCACTGACATAAGCAGCAATTAGACAGGCGACGGTCCGAAAGATGGGTGCTGCAAGACCATTAACTCAAGAAAATGCACGTCTCAGACTGGGCACCACAACCGACAACGCTCACTGGATACGCCAATCAGTTTCCCACAAACGGCCCATTATGGGTGCGGGTTCCAGTTTCTCTGCAGGACAGCCTAATATCCAACACATCACTTTGTGACTGTAGCATCTAGCGTAGAGGAAATGTGATGGTAAACAATGAGGCGAACGTGTGATCGTGCAAGAGATATTTCAGAACAGAATCATGAAAATTCATCACAAGTTTTTTCCGAAGGTTCGTAGAGCACGTAGTAATGCTCTCTTTTGGTTTCAATGTTTGCGCGCACGTCTTCTGTCTTCCACCCACTTGCGTTGCCTTGTTTGTTAAAGTATGCTAATAATAATTCAGATGCTCTAAAGCACATTTTGGAGCCACCTTACACGTCGGGTTCTGGTGAATACATACAGTGGCATGAGATGAAAGCCACAGCGCTGAGGTTGACTTCACTCGAAAGTCAAATTCAAAGGAATTACAGTCGCAGAGTGAAAATAATCTTTTACAGAGTTGGATAGATGCAAAAGTGTCATACCCATTCAAACAGACTTTCGAGCAAAATGGATTTAGAATGCAGCTTTTCAAAAAAATTTATTCGTATCTCTGATCTTTTTGGTCGCTCAGTGAGTTAGTGTTTATCTAAAACGCAGTGGTGAAAATATGATGTCTAAATTCGGTTAGTCCAGTCGAGTTGCACTTTTTCACCATCATCTTTACTGTGGGACAAAATACTTTATTTTAACTACAAAAACCATGATTAAACTATGGTACTGTAGCAAAGCCATGCTTTATTTGGTGGTAACCTTGGTTTTATTTGTAGTAAAACCATAGTCAATTTGTGTCATGAACATGAAGGAGATTTTATGCACATTTATGACAACTGTCATTAAGTGTCATTTGTTCAATGATGTCATTTTTAATGCAAAGATGAGATTGTTTGAGATGTCTTTGTTATGACGACTTGACATAAACCAACACATCATAACTTTTCATAAATCTGTCATAAACATGACATAGCAGAATAATTATCACAGTTAAGAACTACCTAGTTTTATGGGTTAATATTACCTTAAATTGTCATTTAAATGTCATTAAGTGTATATGTCAAATAATACCTTAACAAAATGCAACAGACACGTCAAAATATAATACTTAACTTTAGTATGTGCACAATACATAAAAAACTGACAACAGAACTTGCTCTTCCTGACACAGAGGGTTCTGAAATTTTCTGACATAGAAGAAAAAAACTAACAATCATTTTTATTAATTTAATTAATTTGATGAAATCAGCTGTTTTTGCAGCGATATGGACCCAACGATGCACGGCTTAACCCATTATTGTATTATTTTCATTTAATTTTAGGTTAATCGTTCTCCAAATGAAATAAAATATAATTTTATCAATTTTAATTATTATTATTATTTAATTATTGATTTTATTTGTTTAACACAAGGATGAAACTTAAAAAACATAATAAACTGAAAAATATTCATGATGAAGTTATAAAACTATTTGACAGAGTATTAACACTTAATGACATTTTAATGACAAATTATATTTGTAGCACTGTAGTTGAGGTCAAGAAAAATATTCATGATGCTGTTATTAAACTATATTAACACTTAATGACAAATTCAATTTGTATCACTGGTAAAAAGTGATCAGTTATGTTTTCTTGGTAATGTCAAGTTGTCATGACAAAGACATCTCAAAAAATGTCATCTCTGCATTAAAAATGACACAACTGAATGAATGACACTTAATGACAGTTTTCATAAATGTGCATACAACATCCCTCATGTTCATATCATGTGTTATGTCATGATTATGAATGTATCATGTCATTCTTATGAACACCCCTTCAAGTAAAGTGTTATCATAAATTTCCATAACAGAAGTCAGCCCCCAATACTACTGGCGCCAAGAAAATAGATCCATAGTACCTGTGGATGGATGTGTTAGAATTTTTATCAGCTCCTGGATTACATATACAGGCACAGGCTGTAAAAATCCCTATAAAACCCCTTTTAAAAAGTTCAGAAGCTTCTCTGATTGGTGGACCTTACAAGCTGAATATGGGACCGCACAGAAAGTACGACCATGCTGCTTTCCTTCTTCTTCCAAAGCACTTGGGCTCTCCTGTAGCATCTACTGTTGCTAAGCAACCTAAGCATTGCGTGATGTTGTGCCGAGCACCCACCGGTAGAAAATCTGCGCCATTCTTGCATGTACAGGATTGCATATAGAGTAAAGCCTGCAACTTTTGGAAACATGATGCCAACAATGTAGTAATGAAGCTTGGTTTTTATAAGTTTTTTCCTAGACCCCCATAAGATTCAAATAAATAAATATATTTTTTAATTCAACAAGCTTTTTAGTCTGGTTCCTCCTGGAGGTGATGGAAAAACATCACACACTCAAATAATAATCTAAAGATCAGATCCATGCAGTAATCGATACTTTTCAGGGGCATATTGAGGCTTTGTAATTTCTTTTGTTTTGTGTTGTTGTCATCTACGGTTGGCCTGTTTTAATCTTTCATGGTGATTATTTAATCATTTTCTCCAAATCCAGTCTTTGATCCGACTGGCTGCCCCTTTTCACTTTTCTCATTTGCCGGAGAATTATTAACTGAGATTTATCTAAATGCCTCGGTTTGAAATCGCTATTTTTAGTGAATCTCCCAGCAACAGCACATGAAATCTTAGCTCTGTCTGTCTCTCAAATCTATTTGCTTTTTCTGTATACAGACTAGCTTTTGATTAGCTTACCACACTCAGATCATTGCCTTTACCATGTTAAATGTCCTGAACTCAGATCAGTCATTAAGGGTGATGAATCTCAGCCAAAGACATGTTTCAAATCATATCCTACACAATATGCACTTAAACTGTGGACTATACTAGAGATGCACCGATATGTTGGTGAATCAGTATCTGTCAGTAAAAGGAATTTTTTTCCACTACGGGCTATCGGACGATAGTTTAAAACAAACCAATAGTCATGGGCGATATAGCCTCTCAATCAAAAGAGAACAGGAAAATGCAATGAATTTGAGCTTAGTGTAAAATAATGTAAAGAAACATCACTAGTTTAATGTTTAATATTAATGGTCATTATCGGAATGAATAACTTTAACCCATTCTCCGCCAGCCTTTTTTTTTTTTAAGTTGCCCACCAGCATTTTTTGTGATTTTGTGAAGTTTCACAAAATGCTTTCCAGAAAAAAATTCTTCTAAAAATATATAAACATACAAATATATCAAATGAAAATACAGACCTTCTGTGTCAGTGTCAGCCCGTGACTTTTCGATGGTGCACGATGCGAAGTTCGTCACAACATGTATGTAGCCCGTTATGTGTGTGGTTCTTAATTTCAAAACATGTGTTCTGCGTGTCGAGTGATCCTATGTGCATCACATGTTTTGTCAAAATAAGTGCCTGTTGCAGATGCGTCTAAAGGGTTTATGTTTGCCAGATACTCGTGTAATCTCATGCATGATTAAAGTTTACTGTTAAGGGAGTGTGCGTGTATTTTGTGAACATGAGCTTCATTTTGACGCGTATGCAGCCGCAGCAGGCACTTATTTTGACAAAACACATGATGCACATGGTTCACATGACACAACAAACACATATTTTGAATTTGCGCCCCTCGGAAAATCAGTCACGAGCCGCCACTGCTCTGCTTTCAAATAAACAATAAACAAACAAACCAAATGGAGGGGGGGTTCATCATATCTATATATTTTTTTCTGCTTCTAAAGTCTTAAATATGAGTATTTTTCTAAAAAAAAAAAATTACCAAACAAGTGAAATAATTGCATTTTTGTGAAGGAATTTTATTAGTAATCAGATTCAAATTCATTATCAAAACATGCACAGGGTTTAAAATGAGTAAATAATGTTTTGCTTCAGTTTAAGATTAACATAAAACCTCACAAGAAACACGTTTTTCTTGCAAATGTTTACTCTTAATTGATGAAATAACTCGTCAGTGGTGGGAAAAGAGTTAAATAACTTTAATTTCCAGAATTTAGTTAATGCAAGTTAATATAAGACCAAACTATCAATATCAGCATCGGTATTGGCAGAATATATTGGTTGGAATATAATTTTTGCTATCGTGAAAAAATATAGTATTGGTGCATCTCTATACAGTACTCAGCCATCTAGTGAATGAATACTAGAATAAGAATTGTATTGTCTCAAAGATAACAGGATAGTTTGATGTCATACGCCGATCAATCTGCTAAGTGCCGCACAAAGTCAAACACATCTATCGTTTCTATGGCAGCAAAACCTGATAACCCGAGCATGGTGCCATAGGCAAGCAACATTTTGGACAAAGTAAATACACACGTACATAAAATCAAAGTAATTTGTATATTAATTTATGCGTATTTGGCGTGCTGTCTGGGGAGGGCTCCGAGCTCCGAATTTGGCCTGAACCCAGAGTACTCCCTCCCCTACTGGAAAAGAAACCAGCCAAGAGTGAGGTGATGGGGTGGTGGAGGGATACTTTGAAACTTGTCACGGGATAAAGGTGAAAGACGCTTTATATACCGACTTTCTCTTGCACTGATTGGTTGATTACCTGAATGTGCGCCTCCTGAATTATGTTAGTTTTTGAATGTTTTAATGCTAAAATCGAACACAATTGCATCTTGAATTTGAAGAACTCTTTAAAACCTTTCATTTCCATTCAAATATGAACACTGCTGATCATTTATATGTATACGGCTTTATATTCTGTACCATCAAATGCATCAGTTTTCTCATTAGGATTGCGTCCGTCTCTCTCTCTCTCCCTCTCTCTCTCTCTCTCTCTCTCTCTCTCTCTCTCTCCCTCTCGCACACACTCACTCACTCAATCTTTCTCCGCCTCAGCAGTCTGAGCAGATGGCGTTTAAGTAAAATATTATTTGCACCTCCCAGCAATCACACACAGCAGCACAGGTGAAAATGATTAACATAATGGAATCAAAGACCTTACACAAAATCTGAATGCTCATATCAACGCCTTTCAATCAAACATCACATCAGCATTTAGACATACATAAGGTTAAGTTATTTTTGACAATTTTTATTATTATTAATTGTATTGCTGACATGCACACACACATCTGTCTCAGGCTGAATTGTTATGGGAAATTTCAATGTGGATATGTTCGTGTCAGATCGTGCCATCTCTGCTCACAGCCTGACGTGTGGAGACAGGCCAGTGTCAGAGAGGAACACAGCTATTGCCCGATTCATTGATTGAGTTCATTTTCAGGCATGTCGTTCATTGGCATGCAGCTCGGCGGTGTAACAGATTACAACAGCATATCCAATGCCGATGCAGTCATCTTTATCCTATTCATTTCACCTCTATCCTCGTGTCCAAAATCGAGTACTGTGACAGCACTGACTTGAATGAAGTACTTACTGCTTGACTATTAAAACAGCATGTGTTTACATGTGTGGGTGCAGTAAGCATACTTTTAGGGATACTGCCATCTACATTGTGATCTATACAGTATGTTTGCAAACTACTTTAAAAGGACTTTGTTGTTTTTATTCTTCGCAGAGTTTACCGGAAGTTACGTGAAGACCACGAAAGCCGCATGTTTATGTTGTTACTGCTGAAACCGTCTATAACCCATACACTTGAAAAAAGTTGCCCATGTAGCACGCAAAGTTAAAGGTATACAAAAGTTGTCAATGGGGGTGTGGGGGGTACCTTTTCAAAAAGTACACCTTTGTATCTAAAGAATGCATATTAGTACCTCTATTATTGATGCCAAATGTATGATACATATTTGGACTTTATTAAAGTGTACTGCCCCAGTGCCAGCTTTTGAACCATTTGCATGTCAAAATTGACAACATGTGAACTTTGACCAGCATTTGCATGCTTTCCACACTTCCACATTCACATATTAATATAAGTATTAATACAATCCACCGCAACTAGCCGTATATTAAATTTGCTAAGTTTTTGGGCGAAAGATTTTATTCCATTGAAATTTTTATTTTCAAGGTTATGCCAATGCTACAGCTGCTTTGGACTCAAGGATGCTTGTCTTTGATCCTTTGCACTTGACCTCAACTTGACCTCTATATTTTATAAATATAGACTAGGCATGCTTTATAAATGAGGTCCCAGCATTCATGTTTTGGACGCTTATCCAGCAGGTCATCACCAGTAACTGTGTATGGTATGGTGGTCAAAAGTATGCCCATGCTAGTTTAAGAATAAACCAGTGTTAAGCAGCATGGAAAATAATGCTGGCCTTTTTTGCAAGGGGTGGCACTGCCATCTTTGGGGATGTCAAATTTATTTTGTGTATACTGATGCTTTCCAGAAATTCCCAGAATGCCAGGTAAATTCCTATGGACATCAGATGCTCGCTATATATCCATATGTTCATTACTGAAAATGTTTCCTTGTATCTGTCAAGGGCAAGGCAACAGAGGATAAGCGAAAATGTAGCCTGCTGACAGCAGCAAGTCGTCTTTGTCTTTTAAAGGGTTAATACAATGGCATGTTATATAGCAATGTCATTCAATGTTTAAAGTGCAATCTCATAAACATGCTGCAAGTTATGAAGTAATCATTGTCCCATTATTTGGTACATAAAAGCTGTTGCTAATGCCCGAATTTGTTTTTTTACAATTCTGATTTGCAACATACTATAGGGACCTATTGAGTGGATTGAAACACAGCCAGCATGTTGAAGCTGGATGAGCGATGAGCACAATGGGTAAAATTGAGAAATAATAAAAAAGAAAGGGCCTGGCTACATTCTGAGCCGATATTTCGGCGTTTCAGTGTGGGTGCATAAGAGAAACACATAAGGAGAGAGAGAGATAGAGAGAAACTTTAATATAAAGGAGGAAAAGGCAATACTCTTATATGTCACCGACAGATATAGGAAATGCCACTATTCTGACCTTTAACTTTTGCCCTCTTATCTTTGCTGGAAAATTGAGCGTTTAACTTTTGTTCACCACTTCAAATGAACACAGACACTCACATACCTACAAAAAGGCAGACGTGACCTCTGCCATCTTCAACTGCTGAATTATTCTACCTTAGGACATGGACACACACACATGCAAGCGCGTGCACGCACACACACACACACACGCACGCACGCACGCACGCACGCACGCACGCACACACACACACACACACACACACACATATACACACAAGAGACCAGGAAAAGTCTGGTACGCATACATTTTAAGAGGATGAATATACAGTATGAGTTGACTTAAACAGGTCAATGATTCATGAAATAAAGAAGTGCAAGCCCCCATGCACGCCTCAGAGAACGAGTCTCTATTAAAACTCAAACTGAAGTTTCAACCATTTTCATGAAAAAAACATTTCATGAAAAGATTTAGAGGTCTGCTTTGGATCTCACTGCCATAATGATTTCAGCCTCAGGTATGAGACAGAAAGAAGGAAAACATCTTAAGGTAGAAACACACAAGGGCAGTAAAAACACATAGACAAACAGCCCAATTTTGCCACCAATGTTTGATTTTTTTAAATAAACATAGTAGCCCTGAATGTTTTGGTCCCCTGATGTTTAGGATGTGGTTACGGCCTTGGGACACACCAAACCGACGCCAACAAAGTAGCACAGATTGTGAAGTCAATTCACATTGCCCACTTGCTGTCTGCGTCCAAAGTCGTCAATTCCGTTATTCTTCTTGTGCAAATTAAATCCAAACGGCTCCAGGATGATAAACAAAGGTCTTCTAAGGGTAATCCATGCGGTGTTGTTGTAGAAATATTCATATTTAAAACTTTATTAACGAAAATAAATACCTTCCGGTAGCGCCGCCATCTTAGTCGTGTCCGCATTCAGGATGAGAGCGCACGCAGCCTACGGAGGCTACTCTGCTGCTGCTCTGTGCCCCCGCCCTCCGAATTTGTCATACGTCACTAAGAAAAGTGCGTACACTACGCTAATACTCTCTCCTGAATACAGAGGAGTCTAAGATGGCGGCGCTACCCGAAGGTGTTTATTTTCATTTATAACGTTTTAAATATGGATGTTTCTACAACAACACCGCGCGGATTACCCTCAGAAGACCATTGTTTATCATCCTGGAGCCGTTTGGATTTAATTTGTGAAGGATGGACGCACTTTTTTTGGACTTGAAGGTATGGACCCCGTAACTTTACATTTAATCAACTGAAAGATCTAAAATATTTTCTAAAATATCCGAAAATGTGTTTGTCTGAAAAACGATGGACATATGCAACTCGGACAGCTTGGGGGTGAGTAAATCATGGGTTTTTGGCTGAACTATCCCTTTAAATATGATTATTTTGTTAGCTGCATTTTCATCACCAGTGCCCATTTTAAAACGGTGCATGATGCCCCTACTGGTCAGAGAAGAGAAGAACAACCACAAAAAAATCACCAATTAGGATAGTTAAAGGATTGCTACACAAATGATCATGTCACTTGTGCGTTTTCTGCATCACCAGCTCTTCCTCTGAACAGAGCGCTTACTAAAACCTCAAATGACTCTGACAGGGTATTGAATTCAGCGAGTGCTGCTCTAACATACGCTTTGTGCAGAAGAGAGCACACACTGCTCTCCCGGTGTCAATAACTGAACGTTTAAGCGATGTAAACCATTCAACAATACCATTATAGACTTGGCTGCAACATGACAGCAGGCGGACTGAATACCTGATGGCCAGAAACGCTCTTTGTGGACAATAATGGTGAGATGTTTCCAGCTACAGGCTTTAGTGATTTTCCCAAAGTGTGTCTGGGTTTTAAATCATCTGGTTGGAAGGCATTTTGTCAGATCTACTTAGTGCAGCCACACATTCATGCAATCAATATAACAAATAATTCTTACAAAATACATTGTCTATAAAATAATGTTTGTTGTTCATTTTTGTAAGATTGCAATGCATTATGTAAGCGTTATGTGTTCAATGAATAAACCTTTAAAGGGCCAATATTATGCCCATTTTTACAAGATATAAAATAAGGCCCCATTTACACGTACATGGTTATTTTGAAAAACTGAGACATTTCCCTTCGTACTGTATGCGCCCTCATAATCTAATTTTGAGATTTGGAGCATCAAAGTTTAATTTCAATCATTGATTTCACCTTCATTTAAATTTTTGACAAGACCTTACTCAGTCAATATTAAATCTTCAAAATGATTTTATGTAGAAAACAGTAAATTTTACTTGGGTTTTTTACAGGCAGGGTCACAAATGTTAATGCAGTTTCTCAATGCAGCGGAGAAAATGTAAAACATATTTTTTTATCTATTCCCATATTACTTTTAGTAGTCAACACACAGGCAGCAAACACATCCGCCTGTGTCTCATAACCTCCCGGTGTTTACATATTAAAAACCAATACGCTTATAACTTCACATTATTTTCTTATCCTCTATTGCGGAGGCCAAGATCAGACCTTTGTGACACCCAATGGACGAACGTTTTTATTATGTTTCCCCTTTAAAAATGAAAGTGCTGACTTATAAACACGGTTCTAGTTGTTCCCGCTTAAGATGCGCTGGAGAGATCCACAGCTCTTAAATTTGTGACTTTATACTGAATTAAACCGCATTTATCCCTACTGTACATGAATGGGGAGACATCACAACACAGTGCTGAATGAATCGGATTAATGCTTTTATTGGGTCAGCATGCATGGACTCAAAAGTAGTTTAATTGTCCACAACTCACTCAAGCAAGTCTTGATGATACAGTACTTCACCAAACTTTCTCACAACACAACGGACGTGGTCTTACTGCTCCTTAGGCACTTTCCGGATATCTGGGGATGTTGTTAGTTTGCCGTGCCGAGCTGGGTTTGCTGACCGAAACTTCACCTGTGGGAGAGAAACAACACAATGAGAAACTTCTCTGAGAAGTAACAGCATTGTTCGCACAGACAGCGGGAATGATCATCTTTCATCTTGTATTTACGCTGTGTACACAAAATATCTCTTCTGTCAGAGCTGTTATGATACACTTTATTTGATTTAAGTTCTCTTGAACCCACGTCTGAGCGGTTTAATGTTTTCATTCGCCAATTTCCCGGTAAATAGCATTTTAATAAATCTCGCAAAGATCAGCTGTTATGAAGAGTCGGCTGGGTTTTCCTCGGGGGAATAAATTGTCTATATAGAGCTTCTGCAAAGATAAAGCAGGATAGTTCAGATTGAGCATTTGTTTGTTGTTGTTTTAGTATTGCATGTGGAATATCTCAATAATGTTTCTTTACAATTTACTCAAGCTAATAATTTACTAAACCTGGTTATTGTAACCGTTAACAATAAGGATGTATTTGATATAACATGTATTAGCTAATATATCTGGTTTATGAAGCCACGTACTGTATGTCAGCGCTTTACTCCTTCCAATCAGTGGCGGGCGAATTTAGCTCGTCATGTGTGTGGCTTGTCATGTCAAAATATGTGTTCGACATGTCATGTCAAAATAAGTGTCTGCTGCAGATGCTTCGAAGAGGTTTATGATAAAAGAGACGCTCAGATACTCGCATAGTCTCATGTGTAATCAGAATTTAGTTTTAAGGGTTTTGTCAGCGTCTCTTTTATCATAAACCCTTTCGACATGTGTGCGACAGGCACGTATTTTGACAAGACATGATGCACATGGTTCACATGACGCAACAACCAACCCATTCTCACCAAATGCGTACAAATGACACGCAGTGTGATTATCGTGCAATAGATACGCCAAATTCTGCATTTGCGTGCGTATGATACGCCAGTCCCTCCCGTTCACTTAAATGGCGCATCGTGTCGTTTTATTTATTGTTTTCTCATTTGGTTTATGTTTTTTAAACCATTTTCACTTGGGTTTAGGGTTAGATTTGGGTTTTGCTTTAGCATGTAATTTAATATATAGGTTTCTCCATGTTTTGTCTATTTTTAAATCATGGTCGCTTGGAGTTGGGGTTAGAATCGGGGTTTGGGTAGGATGTCATTTTATGTTACAAAAAGTTTTTCTAACTCTAAACCCAAGCGACAATGGTAAAAAAAACATAAAACAAATGATAAAACAATAAATAAAACGACATGACACAATGCGCCATATAAGAGAACGGGAGGGACTGGCGTATCATATACATGCAAAAGCGGAATTTGGCGTATCTATTGCATGATAATCACACTGCGTATCATTATTTTACGCATTTTGGTGACAATGGGCTGCAACAAACACATATTTTGACATGACGAGCAACACACGACACTTCGGACACATATTTTGAATTTGCGCCCCTCGGAAGAGAAGTCACCGGCCGCCACTGCTCCCAAACGTAAGCAAGTCATTCTCATGCTAGACGAGAGAAAGGCAAACAAACAAAGACGACACGCTTATTGCTTTATGGAGCAACGACAGCGGATAAAAAAATTCTAGAACCAATAAAAGACCCTAATGACAAACTCAATTATATTCAACAAAAAAATAAAACTTTGTTTTTCGTTAAGCGCTTTTCCACCTGTCATAAGCGTTGTCTTAAGTTTTTTAAGGCAGAGTAATGAATAGTGCATTATTTGCATTTTTCCCAGGAATGGAATATCAGATTGATATCCGTTCAGCCAAGATGCATTTATATGGTCGAATGTAATTGGAATGATTTTAAAGAGCACCTATTTCATTGCTAAAAACAACGCTATTTTGTGTATTAATTATACATTATTTTCCACATACCATACATTTTTGTAGATCCAGATTTCACTCTTTTCCTGAAACGCACAGATTTTAAAGTTACTCTGACGTCAGCCAGAAATGTGACGCTCATTAACATGTTTGAAAGATTTGCTCACAATGCAATGCTAACAGGAGTTAACTTACAGGCTGTTAGTCCGAAGCGGGAGGAATTATGATAATGTCAGTCTTTACTACATCACCAATCCCAGGAAGTAAACTGTTGCATACAATCCGTGTTTTTGTTGTAGTCCAAGAAAAGAGATTTACGTTGGAGACAATAACTCGCATCATCGTTTACTTTGGGGTTTGTACCTTTTGCATATCGTTAACATGTACTAATACACACTTACACACCAAAGGAAATGTAAAAATGTGAATCGGACCATTGGTGCTCTTTTATAAATAAGAAAGCTATTCGATCAGAGAAAACACATGAAGTGACCAGGTGTAAAAAGGCCCTAATATAAACAAAGATCAATAAATCCCAATAAATGATATTCCTCATTGTTTGCTTGTATTAGCTAATACATTTACTAATGTTAACAAATTGGAAAGTGGTTCCAAGTTTCTTTGTTTTGCACTCATTTCCCCACAGTTTGCAATAGTTTTTATAAATAGCAGCACTGATTTGCAGCAATAGGGATGCATGTGAACTGTTGTTTTTAACTTCTATCCACCTTTTCTCTCAGTGCCTTTGGCAAAAAAAGTGAATGCGCTTAAAAGAATATTTGTGTGGGGGAAAAAAGCTTGAAAACAGAAACTTTGAGGCACTTCATGGGTGTCAAAGATTTTCTCCATGGGCACTGAGAGCCAAAGACCTCAATAAAAGAAATATTCCGGTTAGTAGTGTAGATGTGGTGATAAATAAAAGCATTTTTTATTCATAACCAGACATTTTTCGCTTCTGGCTATTTATTCATTGCAGCTGTTTACCAGGGAGTTGGTCTGTCAACCCTTTCCGCAAAAAGCTGCAATTTCATTTAATTTAAAGGTGCATTGTGTAACTTTAAGAAGTATCTCTTAACATAAATGCAATATAATATACATAACTATATTATCTGTGGTGTATAAAGACCTTACAAAATGAACTGTATTATTTTTATTACCCTATAATGAGCCGTTTTTATTTAAATACACCGCGGGTCTTCTTACATGGACGTCACCATTTTGCACTGCCATGTTTCTACAGTAGCCCTAAATGGACAAACTGCTCTTTAGAGTGCATTTTGCTGTCTCAGAGGATGACATGTTTGTCCTGTGGCAGCTACCGTAGCTTATGTGTTTCTAAAAGGGAGGGGTGAGCTGTGGACTGAGCCATTGGTTGCAATTCACAGTTTCACCACTAGATGCCGCTACAAATCTACACAGTGTACCTTTAATATTCACTTTTACTCTAGATATTGCAATGAAGACTTATATCAATAATGTCACATACGCTTATATGTTTCTCAATGCATATAACTAAATAAAAAATAGATATAACTAAGACTAATTAAACAGAGCCTGTTTATCCAGAGGTATCTTTGCTTTAGGCCACCCAAGACACTTACT
Source organism: Misgurnus mizolepis (assembly GCA_025389145.1). Lineage (NCBI taxonomy): Eukaryota > Metazoa > Chordata > Actinopteri > Cypriniformes > Cobitidae > Misgurnus > Misgurnus mizolepis. The sequence continues at coordinate 14,502,035 of JAIFKI010000023.1, forward strand.
CACTGAAGCAAAGCCATGGATTCAAGTATCCACACTTCATAATGAAAATGATTATTAAAAAAGTTTAAACAGTTACCCTCAGGTGGCCGTATTTCAAAATTGAACAGCTAAACCCTGCAGCTGTTCATTCAATTCGGAAGGTTAATTGTTCCCTTTGGAGCTTTCTCCTTTAAGAGATTTGTTCAAATTTTCTCCATTTGTTAAAGCTTTGAACAAACCTTGTTTGCATCTTCATTGCTTAACTCGGTAAACACCCTTCACGATCGATTACACAGATAAAAGGGCTCGTATTAATAAACGCACGCTTCTCATTCCACTGCCTTTTCTTTGCCTTGGCATTAACTCAACACAGCGTTCCCTGAGTTTTTCCCTTGGCCAATGCAATCCCAGAATGCTCCTGCCTGAATTCATTTATTAATTTATTATTTAGTAATAACTTCTCTCTGCATTATGATGAAGCATTTAAAATATTAATGATCATTTATACTATCATATTCATTTGAGAGCCTGAATTGATTGCATTTTAATAGTTTATTTTGTAACATTAACTTCATGGGCCAGATTTGCTAAAACAGGACAAATTAGTCAAGTCAAGCCAAGTCATGTCACTTTTTTTGTCATTACAACCACATATAGGCAGTTTGTAAGACATGCTATTTTGGACGTAAAATATTGGCGCAAATATCTGTAAACTAGCATGTGCACACCTTGGTAAATCCAGAAAGAACTTATTTATTTATTAAAGGGTACCGTTTTATTTTAGCAGCATAAAAATTGCAACCAACCTCAATTTCGAAATGCATAGAGAAGCTACGGTAGCTGCCACAGGACAAACATGTCGTCTGAGACAATGCAGGGACGAAACGCGAGCAGTTTGTCCGTTTAGGGCTACTGTAGAAACATGATGGCAATTTCCATATAACGCCCCATTCAGACAGCCAACGACAAGCAGTAGCAGAGCGACGCGATCTCATTCATTTCAATTGAAACCTGGCGACTTCCGGCAACACGAGCGAAAGTGACCGTTGGCGACTGTATGGGCGTGTCCATGTTCTCATTGGTAGTCGCTCCCGAAATTCGCTCGACATTTGCATAAAGTTAAACTTTTCTTAACTTTCTCGCGTCGCTGGACACGCCCATACGGTCGCCAACGGTCACTTTCGCTCGTGTCGCCGGATGTCGCTCGATTTCCATTGAAATGAATGAGATCGCGTCGCTCTGCTACGGCTGGTCGCTGTCTGTCTGAATGGGGCGTAAGGAGATCCGGTGTATGTAGATAAAAACGGCTCATTTTGAGGTAATAAAAACAATACAGTTCACTATTTAAGGTCTTTATACACCAATGATAATATAGTTATGTATATTATATTGCATTTCTGTCAAGAGATCATTCTTTAAATTTGCACCTTTGAGTAAAACCAAAGCGATTGTGTTTTATTACTGCTACATTGTAGGAAGAGATAACATATGACCATGCTCTGTATATGCTTTTCATAAATGCCCTGCACTCTCATTTTCGTCAATTTGCCTAATGCATTGCATACTGTACATCTCCAAAAGTGTCTGGGGCCACCCAAATGTGATTTTCTTTTCAAAACCGCATGCCTTAACAGGGTGTTGTACAACATTTTCCACCCTTCTGGGAATGTTTTTTATGGGATGAATTGGGTAATGATTGGGGTCTGGCTTACAGCTGACATTTCAATTCATCCCAAAGGTTTCCATGGGGCTCAGGTCTGGGCTTTGTGTAGGCCGGTCAAGTTCATTCACACCATTTCTCTATGGACCTTGCGGTAGAGGTTTGCTGACGGTTACCTTATAGTTCACTGTAGGAAGAGCTGAAACTGGCCATATTCCTTTCCTGGAGCCATGGGATTTCTTAGCCATTTTAAAAGTTCGTAGCTACACCTGTTTTATTTAGAACATCTGTTAAATAATTCTGATTTAAACCTCAGGCTTATACTGTGTGCTGGTTTTATAGATGGTGCAAATGGATCACGGCGATTTGATGAAGCTGGGATTGCTTCTTGATGGGATTACTATTCAAGTCACAAGCTTTAATACAGACAATTTCTTTGTTGGTGATTTCAGATATCAGTAAGACGCCATTAAAAAGATTCTGCTGTTGGCTAATGTTTCACTGCGAGAGATTTAATTGTTCTCTTTAATGGATGGGTTTAACTGCGCAGATTAACATTGTGGATTTGCTGCAATGTGTTTCAAAGCTTTATGTTTGTTTGTTTATTGCATTTATTTGCTTTTGTTGCCCGTGGTAAATGGCTTTGTCCAACATTTCCATTAAAAACTGCAATAGCTTCTTAACATCAACAGGGTAATTTAAAAGTCATTTCAAAGGTGCGCTCTGTAATTTTCTGCTTACGCTGTGCTGGCCAATATGGCTGTCGTCCTAGATTTAAATTCAGTTACTTATGGCATTTTAGAAATGCTCGCGATCAGCCATAATGAATTAATTTCACGAGCAATGGGTCCGGTAGCAGGGGATTTAATGAGGTAAAGTGAGTTGTATTTGAGTGATATTGTACTTTTACTGTGACCCTCTATATGCAAAATAAACCAGACCTTTTTATACTGCTAATATGACTGAAATCTCAATGCAATCTCATGGCAATTCAGATGCATTTTACAAGGTAGCTTTTTCGTATTCATTTGTACAACAATCAACGATTTGCTTTAAACCCTGTGACATTGGGGTTGGGGTGGAGTTTAGGGGTGAGGTTTTATTATTGTTTTTATGATAATCATACATGTTTGTACTATTCACTTTGTACAAATCAGTCAACTCTTAAAAAACTTCTGGGAATCATCTCAAGTGAGTATACATGATTTTAAAAATTATTCTTAAACTTTCATTTTGTTATTAATGTTTTATTTAGGGAAACATTACCAAGAGCCCCTTTAAAGAGACATTTCACAAGACTTTTTAAAGATGTAAAATAAATCTTTGGTGTCCCCAGAATACGTATGTGAAGATTTAGCTCAAAATATCATATAGATAATTTATTACAGCATGTTAAAATTGACACTTTGTAGGTGTGACCATTTTTGGGTGTGTCCTTTAAAATGCAAATGACTTATCACTGATCGCCATAATGGTGGTTTGTTGAAATTGAATTATTAACTTTTTGCATGTACACGATGCAGTTCGGTTAGGTATCAAACATGTTAGGCATGTAAGGTAGTGGTGGAATGTAAGTTAACAAAGTACAAATACGTTGTTACTGTATTTAAGTAAATTTACCACTCATTTGTACTTTACTTAAGTAGAATTTATAGTGCATACTTTTAACTGGCTTTTCTCAACAAATTATCTGTATTTTTACTTTGCTAGGGAAAAAGTCAGATTTTCATGATGTGTCCCCTTTAAAACATTTTCATTGTGGATTTTGTCATAAACTATTAAAATAAAATAAAAAACACTAGTGAAATCTGTTTATCATCTTAATCTTTCTTATTTAATTTAGATTGTTCATATTTTTTGTATGTATATTTTCTTAAAAAATAGCTTTAAACAAATGAGTAAATGACAAAAAATACATAAAGTGATCTCTACTGCTTTACTCTCATTAGTAGTCACCGCTGAAGATTGCTTGTCATTTGCATAAAATTGAACTTTTCTCAGCTTTGTTGGACACTAGCTGCGTTTTCATTGCGTTTGACATTGCGAATTGAATATTTGGCCAATGGAAACACGTCAATTTTGTAAAAACTCGTAAAAAAGTATTTACGCTTACATGAGGTGTATTTTCAGGAAATTCGGTATCAGACTGATTTCACGGAATGTCATGTTTTATTCATGAAAATGTTTATTAATTTATTCATTTCCATGGCAAGAAATTCAGCTTTTTCGGTGCCTTGAGCACAAATTTCTTTTTCGTATCAGTCGCACGAATTTCTGTAAGTTTTAATGTCCGACTTTCTTTTTCGTGTGATTTTGTTTTCTCTTTTTTTTCCCTATTTTCTTACCATTGTCGCTTGGGGTTGGGTTTAGAATCACTTTCTGATACATTTTAAGACATTCTTACCCAAACCCCAACTCCAGGTGAGAATAGTTTTAAAAGCAGAAGAAAAACATGTAGAACCAATACATAAAAGTACATCCTAACCCAAACCCCAAATCTAAACCCCAGGCCACAATGATTTAAAAATAGAAATACAACATAAAATAAAATGACATGAAAAAGAAAGTTGTGCCATAGACACGAAAAACTATTTATAGAAATTTGGGCGAGTGACACGAAAATGACATCCGTGCTAAATTACTGTAATGAATATTATAAATTGTGATAAATTAACTGAATTTTTCGTGACTATAACACGACTTTCTGTGAGATCATACCATTTACAGGTCGCCTGATGTACATAAGTCACATAATCATTATTTGAACATATGTGTCTGCTCCTAAATATAAAAGCCTTTCCTTGCCAATAATGTCTGGATAACGCTCCTACATCTCTTTTGATTTAAAATAATGAATTATTACCTCCCTATACGTTGCCTTTCCTAAGTAAAATAATGCCTAGTGCGGTGGATGCGATATTAGTAAACCAACAAACATAAGTTAACATGATTTTTGGAATGACTTATCACACAAGGAAAAACTAAGTTTCAGTCGAAGTCATTTCGCAATTTATTGATTTTTTTGTCGACATTTAGAAAATAACGCTACAGTTTTGCACGAATCTGTAATGGAAACGCAGCTGCTATTGCATGTGTTGCCAGAAGTCGCCAAGCGTCCATGAGATTGCGTCTTTGCTAGTCACTGTGGTGTGCACAAGGCATTAGCCTTTAACCAAGCACATCTGTAGACCAATCTCACTGTCTTCCTGCATTTCTTCTGGACAGAAATCTAACCAACCTTTATGTTTAACCCCTGTAAGTTTTCAGTGGTTGTTATAGTTTAATCTCTGATCTACACCTTACGGGTCCTAAGGCCACAGATCTGATAAGTTTGGCCGCTGCTTTTCCGTCCCAGAATCCTTCAGCCCATCGCCACTCCCAGCCATTAATCTCCTTTCTCTGCTTTGTTTACGGCGACCCGTAAGTCAGAGCACCGCTTGACAGGGTCATCCCTCTCCTTCTACGAGATAAAACTTTTACAGGGCTACAAAGATAACAAACTGCAGCTACTGCCATGGGAGGCCAGAGAGAGAAAGTGAGTGAGCGAGAGAAATGGGAAGTTAAAAAAAGGATAAATAGCTACTTGTAAATTTGTTCTGGCAGCTGTCTTCTCTTTGATCTCTGGCTTGCTTCGAGCTAGCCGTGCTTTCGCAGTTATACTATATGAAATGCTACATACTGTAGGCTTAGTGGGGTTTGTTCTATCAGCATCGCAAAAAAGATGGAAAGGTATACGAACAGGTGGAAATTATGGTCAAACACATCTGTTATGCATCTTCACACATGCGCACACACCCTCCCTTCGGTGGTCTGCAGAGATTACTCACATCGGTATAGTGCAGCAGAAAATAATGGCGTTGGGTTGTTTTGATATCAGACATTTGGGAGTGATTATCTTTTTCATGGGCCAATAAAAGCATTGGCATCCCGATTCATCCTGTTTCCATCTGCTAGAATGGCAGCTCATATCTACAGTACTGTGCTGAACTCCGACTGAAGCTCAATAAATACCAATAAAACTACTTTAGCCCCCTGATACGCACACACACACTCATCTAAACTCTAAGCGTGCATCCTCCAGGCAAAATACAGAAACAACAGCCGTGCCTGTGTTGTAATTAAAGCTCATTATCATAACTGCACTGGAGTTTTGGAGTTTATACAGAATCTCTCAATTTTGCATCTGCCAAAGTTTTCATCAGATTGTGTAGTGCTGGTCTACACAAATGTGCTTGCCAACATTGTCTGAACATCAAATCCATGACAACCTGAAGAAACTTTACTCAACTTTATTCAATACTCAAATGTTGCTCTTCTATAGCTGGCACTGTTGTGCTGGCATTTTCAATTCCAAACCATTTACAGTAAGTGCCAAAGTTATCTAACGCAGCATGTTTCACTTTTCTCTGTGCCTCCCACGGAAACGGCAAGATATTTGGGCACCGCGTGCAGACTGTCTACGCTCTGTGTTTTGCTTTTCTCCGCATGTCTCTCATATTGAAAATAAACTTGACACCCGCTTGAAAGTGTTTTTAAATTATGTATTTAATATTAAAAATCAGTAAACATGTCTTTAAAGATTGCCAAATGTAACCAAAATTAATTTTAAATACATTTTTCCTGAGAGACTTTTATTTTGATGCGGTGATCTGTTATGAGTACCCATGGAAACTGAGTGTATGAATCATCATGCGGGCCGAATTGGACACCTTTTATGACTGTGTTCAGGATAGTTCACTGGAAAATGTACATTTTTATCATCATTTATGCACCATCAAGTTTTTCCAAACCAAGCAGATTTGGGACACCATTGACTTCCATAGTAAGAAAAAAAGTAAATGGTGCCCCACAGATCTATTTGGTTATTTACATTTTTCAAAATATATTCATTTCTTTTCATCAAAACGACAGAATGTATACAGGTTTGTTACAACACGAGGGTGAGTAAATGATAAAAAAAATGATTTTTGTATAATTTATCCCTTAAACATAGCAAAAATACAATTATTTATCGTTTATATCAATGAGATTAAATGGAGATCAAATGAAAACGTTTGTTCAAGTGACCAAGAAAAAGACCAAGAAATCTCTTTATTAAAAAAGTGTAAGTTCTTGATTAATATTAAAAAACCCTTTAAATAAAACACAACTGAAAATTCTAGTGAGGAGTTGCTCTAAATGATCAAAATAAAGTGAAAATAACTTAAGCTAATTCAACTTTATTTTTTAAAAACTATAGCAACTCCTCACTAATCAAGAAAGTTTAAATGAATTGTAAATTAAGTTCAAAAAGGAATTTTACAGTGTGTGAGTTATGAAAGCGCAACATCTAATTTGAACAATAAAATATTTTGCTTTTTATGTCATATTAAGTAAAAAAAAGAATGCATTTTAATTTATTAAAATGTTTTTTATTCACCTAGATGCACTGTCAAAACTGAGTAGTATGAGACTTTGTTCTTCATTTATATTTCAAACAGAGTTGGTTGGTAAGTGACTGTGTGAATGCGTTGGGTTTGTTTATGTGTTGAAGTGTACCGTGTTATCTTACTGCACACATATGAACATTACAGGTCACTGTGAAAACAAAATGTCTCTCACTTTCTCTAGTCTCTTTCATCGTTTAATTGATGAGTTTTTAGATAGTTAGGTAGCTGACACTGTTATTGAACTTGTATACGTTTCTTGCAATATTATTCAATGGAAGCGTAAGTTTTCCAGGATGGGCAATCGATCGGACCAGGGAAATCATATTTCCCCTCTCTCCACTTTCTTTAAGCAAATTAAATTTGCTCCTAACTGTCCCACTGCAGTTAATTAGCTGCCTGCGGTAGCAAATTGCAAATTTACATTTTTATAGTTTTTCAAGTTAATTAGCTTGCTCGCTCAGCCAGACATTTCCTGTTTATGCGTCTTCCGTTGTGTACCGTCTGTTTCTAAACTATTCTGACATAGCGGTGTGTCTCTCGGTGACAAACCTGCGACAAACCCTCAATTTTCTCAAAGCGAAAACATGAATGATATATTAACAGCAAACAAGAACATCATTCAGTGTGAATCAAATTAGTCAAACACATTTATTTATCCTCATTTTCTTTTTCTCTGCCGAATGGTTCCTGTCGTATTTCATAGAGCATTGCATAAGTAATGCACAGGTCATGGGTTCAATCTTAGGAACACACAAAAAAACATAAACTGTCAAAAAACAAAAGTACAAAATAGTACATATTCTGTCGGTTGGGTGGTACCCTCAAACGTTAATTTTTTGGTATACAACACATTGAAATCTTTTGGGTACAATAAGGACCGTACAGTTAACTGTACATTTAAAGGTACATAATAGATTCTTAAAGCTCACGCTGTTTCTGCTAATGTACTGTTAATCTTGAATACATATAGAGTAGTATAACATCTTTCATATATCCAAGAGTCTTTTGTTTTATCAGATTTCTAAGACAGATCTGCTGTGCCGATTCTTTCCGAATAAACCAAACCCCCTGGAGGCGTACCGTGGACAGAGCGAGTCACAAACATTATCCCACTATCTCTGGATACCTTACACCAGGACTAGTCACTGGCGCCCCGTGGGCCAAATGCGGCCCTCCAATCATCTTCATCCAACTGCCGGTCATCTTTGTCTAATTTAAAATCGGTTTGGTTACTTTTACCTTATTATGTACCACTGTATATGAAAAATGACGGCCGATAAAACTGAAAGGAGGGTCAGAAAGGGGCTGCGTGGAGTGCCAACCATCTGCGGTGCGCGTAATTATTGGATCCAAATTTGTGTGACTCATAGTTAAACTATTAACATTTGGCTTTTGCGATGTAAAACGGCAATTGTTTTTAAAATATTAAAAATGAAATATACTCAGTAAATAAATATATAACAAAAACAACACAAGTTCTAACATATATAATAAAGTAAAAATATATGTAAGGGGTAAAAATAGAGGTAAAAGTTTGGCCCGCATCATATTTACAATTTTAAAATCTGGCCCTCGAAGAAGAGTAGTTGAAGACCCCTGCCTTAATGATTCATGTCGTTTACATTATATGCACTTACTGCCAACAAAACACAGACATTTGATGCAGTTTTACTTGCTGTCTGCGACTCATGACCAATTTGGGACCACCTCATTTCAACGAAATCCAGCGTTAAGCAAACACACACGCACAAGTCCGCTGCTACCCTGGATAAACAAACTATATATTGTTTCCATAAGCCTGGGTTCTTTGGGAAGCTAAACAAACATAATTTTTTCTTTCGTATCTGTTGATTTCGTATCAGCTCTTGGTTGGTGTTTGTGTGTGGCTATTCCGGGTGAAGTGCCCATATAAGGACTTCCACTGTACTTCCTGCACTGATATTGCCCATAAAAGAAATAAAGCAAGATTGTTACATGAATCTTTCATGTTCGAAAAAAACTTGGACGACGAAGTGAATCTGGCACATTAATACATCACACGTCCAACGTCAGAATGCATGAGATAGCTTTACACCCCCTCCCCCTGCATTACTGTATGTTTAGCCAACATATCCTCCAACCCATACAATTGCTTTGGTCGTTTGTCCATTTTACCAAATACGACAAATAGATGCATTTGGTAAATTAGGGCCTTGTCCGGCAGCAGGTAAAACTTTATATATTAGGGTATAAAATTATATTTTGGGGTATCATTTTGCTATGATAACATGTCATGGGATAAGATTTTCAATTTAAACCGCCAGGATTAATTGTATTTTATTACACATTACACTATCCAGGCATTTAGGGCAAAGCACATACCCATATATTTATTTTATGATATAAACACAGCATACAAAACAGTCACAACTTTTTAAAAATATACTTAAAATATTCCAAGTGTACCGAAGTCAAACGATCGATTTATTTGAAGAAAAGATGCAAAAGTGATGTCAATCCACTGTAAATATCAGATCCGGTGTAGACTGGTTCAAAAACCGTCGCCAGATTTAGCGATGATACGTCATCTATGATTGTGAAAAGGCATTGGCTCTCGTGTGTCTCGTGACCAATTGCATCATTACGTCAGCTAAGAATGTGAAGCGCTTTTGGCTTTTTTGACTGACTCCGTCATGCTGGTTTATGTTTGAATGAGATCTGACTGTGCGTTCTTCATATAAAGTACTGTAAAACTGTTGCATGCGATAAATACATGACTGTACTTTACATGCGTGTTGTGTTTTATATGGTTGAGAAGTGGTTGGGTTTAGGGTAAGGGTGAGGGTGGGGGTGGGATTAGATGCTTCAAAATATTTTTAAAACCACAAATGTTTATGAAACCATTTCTACGTTTACAAATTCATAATATTAAATGTGTCTAATCTGATGTATAAGGCAAAAACCTTAAAACGTAACAACAGGCTGCCGCTAGAGGACACTAATCCCTTAATACTTCACTTTACGCCGTAATAAGGTGCTTGCACAAAAGACCTATGAGGTTGTTATATTTTGGAGGACAGTCTCTGTTTAGCATACACTGTAAAACCTAACAGTTAACTTAACTCAAACCATTTAAGTAAACTGGTTTCATTAGACCATTTAAGTTTTAAAACACATAAATTTAAGTACTGTGAACTTGAGTCATGTGCAATTATGCACTTATATTTAAGTAGTGTGAACTTAAATATAAGTGCATAACTGCATAAAACTCAATTTGTTTAAGTTCACAGTACTCAAATGTATGTGTTTTAAAACTAATGCAACCGGTTTACTTAAATGGTTTGAGTTGAGTTCACTTTTAGGTTTTACAGTGTACCTGTAAAGTTACAAAACGGAACCACCCCAGCGACCGAAAAGGAACAGTTTGGTACTTTTTTTTCTGACAGGGTATAGATTGAATGCATGTAAGTCGTTTTGGATAATAGTGTGTGCCAAATGCAATTATATGTATAAATAAAAAATGCCACTAATTATTTGGGGTGTTGGAAAAAATCACTCCCAAAATTCTGTGTTTTTACTGTTTTAGAATAAAAATTATTGTTTCTCATTACACGGGGTCATCTCCATTCCTCCTCCGTTCCTAATAAGTGTGTGTACACAGGCTGTCACATGACTTTAGGGAATTACGCTGTACAACATCATGTTTGTTGCCATTGCAAAGCTCAATGCATCTGTCTGTCAAACACATCTCTCCAGTTCTCTCACGGGTCTCACTCTTTTTCGAGGGGGGGTCTGTCTGTCTGCCTCCGACATGCTGTTCCCCTAATCTCCCCTCTCTTCATTAACGCATTCACAGGCCAGATGTTTATAATTAAATTTATACGCAGTGGTGAATAGGCAGATAAAGGGAACAGATAAATCTAACACACAAGAAAAGGACAAACATTTGTACATTATCACTAATTAAGCAGGGGTGCGGGGGGAAGCCGTAGGTGAGCTTGCTGTGCTGTTATACTTTTTCTTTAAAATTCTTGTTTTGTTATACAATATGACTGTTTGTGTATCTCTCTCTCTTTCATTCTCTCTTGGTGTTTTGTAACCTTGTCAGAATCCTCTGGAGGGCATCTGGGCAGATTGAACAAGCTTATCTTTTGTCAGTGACAGATCCATACAGAGATACAGAGAGAGTACATTTTCTTATGCAGTGTTTTTTATGAAGTCCCGTTTCTTCTTGTATGGGGTTATGGTTCCTCAGTGGGTAAACAATTGGGAAATTTGCCTTGACTGCGTGGCAAGGGAAACAAACGCAAAATAATTCAATTACCACACAGAGACAATACACATAATTAAACAAAAGAATAAGATAAGCAAAACAGTAAAATGTGGTGGTCTAGGTCTTTACAGAATCATGATTTCGAAATCAAAGACACACAGCAAATGGTAACACTTTACTTGAAGGAGTGTTCATAATCATGACATGACACATGCTATGATCATGAAGGAGTGTTATGACAACTGTCATTAAGTGTCATTCGTTCAATTATGTCATTTTTAATGCAAAGTCTTTGTTAATACTTTGGGTGAACTATATGAGTGGACTAATGACTAATGAATGAGGGTATTTGGGGGCTAATTCGGACCAGCTATAGTTTCTCTGTCCATGGTGCTGAAAGTAATGGGCCAAGGGCAGAGCTCTTTAGAAAGAGAGTCAAAAAGCTCGGCCGTCACGTAATTCAGTGAGCCATTAAAATACACTGAGTTAGAGGCAAAGACCTGTGTTTTTTCTTAATTAATAGTCATGCATTAATTTACAATATTTATATATCACACCAATATGTAGGTAGCATCTTTATGTAGAATTCATATTCAGTGTTGTTGATACTGTTGATACTCCTACAGACACAATTATGATGATTACTGCTTTTATCTTACCGAATGTAGTATCAGCAATAACCTGCTCGCGCTGAATGATGCGTCTTATTGGATAACTTTCAGTTTTTTCATGTTGCCAGATATTAGTATGAAATACAAGCAAAATAATTGGCGTTAAAAAACAAAGTTCGTCCAAACCTTGTATTTCAGAAATAAATCTGAAAAACGCTAATACTAACCTACACCTAACAATCACTTTATAGATAATGTCAAAGTGTCACATTAATTGCTAAAACACTACGTCTAAAGAGGATATTTAACAATAGGATCTGGCAACACTGCAAATTCTTTACCCGCGCCATCACAGCTTAAGCCAATTTTCGTCATTTTACACTAAACTATACAGTAAACTGTCCAAACTTGATTAGATATGCGGATTCATTTTGAAAAACTAAATAATCAATCAGAGAACTTCAAATTTTATTTTTTTATATGAAAAAAATACAGAGGTCCTGACCTCTGTGACCTCATAGCTGGCTACGACCATGTGTGTAGTATAAATTTCCGTGGGACAGTCACAAAATGTTTTGCTAATTTTTCAGTGGCATTCCCACGGATCCCCACAATTTTCCATGGCCCTGCCACGGACTTTCTTTTCTCTGGCATTCTCACGGATTGGTTATTTAACTTTTGTCCTATTTTCTTACCACTGTCGCGTCAGTTTAGGGTTAGATTTACATAAAATGACATCCTTAGCAAACCAACTCTAACCCCAGTGCCAGGCAGCAATTTAAAGTTTAGAAAATATATAAGAATAAATCAGAAAAAATTGTATAATGGTATAGCAAACACCAAATCTAACCCTAAACCGAAGCGACAATGGTTTGAAAATAAGAAAAAGCATTTACGTAACAAATCCGTGAGAATGCCACGGAAAAAATGAGCAAAAAATTTGGACCTTTGTGAGATCAAGTTGCAGTGTATAATGTTTATGCATGGTTATAATGTACAATTGACTGTGTGCTGTGTATAGATGGTTTCAGCGGTTACAACATAAACACGCGGCTTTCGTGGTCATCACGTAACTTCCGGTAAACTCAGCTTAGAATAAATAACAACAAAGTCCTTTTAAAGTAGTTTATTTATATAACAACAAAATAAACAACACGTAAATTACATAGGAACGCAAACATTTGTTATTTTCGACAAGGTATTTGTTTAAGAGTTCAGTTTCAGCAACTAGTCAGACATTTAAACAAACAGAAACCGAAAGTAAAGTTCTGACCAGACGCTTATCGCGCCACCGCACGTGCGCCCGGTGAAACGGTCTATATATGTCATGCCTGTCTAATTTATACAAAGAACAAGATTTAAAAAGACTCATAAGGCACGCTATTGTAAATTATAATAATACTCCTGGCTCAGTGTCATTTTCTTTTTGTTGTTTACATCAGATGGGATATTAATTAAGTTATACATTTTTTTTTTGCATTTAATGTAATTTGATTAACAGTGAGAATCACAGTGCCAAAAACACCCCACTCGTAAGTTTTATGCATAAATATGCACATGGTCAAATATGCACCACCATCGCAGTTAATAGCCTGTATCTCTAATTACACAATAATTGATGAATGTGCATTAAGAAAACCTAAAAAGCTGTTAGTGGTTTGTTGTGTTTTGCTAATGTTTTCCTCATCCTGTCATAGCCTGAATCATTTTCTACTAACATCCCCTAAATGCACTAATTTAATGAGAAATAATCCACTACAAACGCATTGATGAAAAAATTTATTTGATTCCATGTAGTGCTAAAAACAATCTTATTTTTAAACATTATGGGGCGGTTTCCCAGAGAGGGATTAGACTAGTCCTAGACAAAAAATACATCAGTGCCCTTTGTTTTGCCTCAAAATGTTTTTAGTAAGGTATGTTTGTTTGTTAAAACTAGTTATATTTCCTAATTAACCCATTAATTGGTGATGTCCCATGAGCGGGACACCTAGGTTTACTTCAAAATTTTTCATGTAAATGATAATCTATCACGACAAACCGTATATTGTTGGAAAGGTCTATGAATGTAATTTTCATATTTCAAAACCTTTTAGCAGTAATAATAATAATAATGCAGTTACTGTAATTTATTCATTTGTGACAAGATAATGCAGCAAACCTCACAGCAAACCAACACAAACCTGAGTTTTATGATAATTTTATGTATTAAAAAATATACTATATTGCATTTATTTATTTTATTACAAATAATTGTAAACTGCTATAAAAATATATATATTTCACGTCCAGACACTTTCGTAAAAAACATTAAAGTGTCTTCTTTAAAACAAGACCAAAATTAGGCTTCTAGACCCAAAAAATGCCAGAGTTATATTAATTTAAAGGTGTACATCACCTTTTCACCCCCCACTCAAAAAGGGCTGCGCCAGTTAAAGGGTTAAACTGAGGCCTAGTCCTGGTGTAAGCTAATCCCTGTCCAGGAAACCACCCCCTTAAATCTTAAAACTTTAATCAAGTTCATCACATTTAGTCTTTCCGCTGCGGCTCTATATATCTGACGGTAACTTTCGGGAATTCTTGAGAGGCTTCATGATCCGCCATTGCTGCAGAAAACGGGTCAATTGGACTGAATGGAGTTGACGCGACTCTCTTCTTTCCTGCAACGTGAATCAACCCTTTTTAAAAAGCCACTTTAAAGTGCATAAGGATCATAATCATTTGATAGTTCTCCTGTGATAGCTATGTAAACAAATAATTCTCTCAAATAATATTGTTTACCAGCTGTTTTCCAAGGACCATAATGGCGCAACGTTAATCGTGCCAAGCAAGAAAACTTTTGTGAATAAGGCACGATCTATAAAAAGCTTAATTTACATAGAAATGAGGCATATTTGTAAAAAAAATTATGATGGCTTAATTTGAATGCTCACAGCAAAGCGTTATTTGAGCACATAGCGCTTGGTTAAACTGTATTGGGGGTGGTTAGCGAACAAAAGCAGCTTTATCATATCATATATGCACTGATAACATCACATATAATAACATGAATACATCAAATCCTCTATATTCTCTTGTTTTTCTGAATAAATAATAATGTGCTAAATAATGCGCTGTCGAAGACTGCGAACAATCAGTGTTTGGTGGATGTGTTTTGTCCTGCTGTCCAATAAACTGATCATCTGGTTTGTTATCTTATGTGACTCATAAAAACTGTTTTGTGCAATAAAAGTGTTAATTATCTTAAATCATTTATTGTCTTTAGTTTGTGTCATACTTTATTTAAAATCTAGCATATAAATCAGCAAATTGCAGTACTGTAAAACATGAACACAAAACCTCTTCTGTTCATATTCTACCTAACTCTAGCTGAATTCCCAACAGCTGGTATTTACAACACCACAAAACCATCATACGACGTGAGAGAAACTGTCTGCTGGAGAGAGAATCTTGTGTGAGAGAAAGCAATTTGGGGGACGGGTAGTGGAAACAAAAAGCTTTTCAGACATACCTTTATACTGTGAAACATCTTGCTGAATTTATGGTGAAAAGTGGCTGCGGTTGCCAGACGTCTGCTGTCAATGATACAGTATAACTGCAGCAAAGGCTTTGTTTGATGCCATTTTTGTGCCTGTATTTTGCACAGGTCATAAATGTGCATATTTCATAACTTTAATATACCAACTTACTTAAACTGCCAAAACAGACTTTCTACCTTTAATTATATACTATAGACGAAAAATTCATCGGACGCACGGCAGGTGTCGCGGTTACGCACCTGAACCGAAGTGAACTTCCGGCCTGTATTTATCTATTGGTCTGGCTAGGGGCTAAACTGATCTCTGAAACAAATACATTGTTGAAAATAAAAAATTGGTTTGATAAGGACGAGAGGAGACAATGAGCATGGATCAAACTGGGCAGAGAGGTTTGGTATTAACATCGTATACATTCATTTTCCACAATAACATTAGCTCAGTGTAATGTCAACTCTTTTCCCGCCATTGACGAGTTATCTCGTCAATTACGAGAAAACGCTACCCTGCCAATGACAAGTTTTTACGCCAATCCATATTTCCGCTATTATCCATTAGGTGGCACTCTTACCCAACTTATAAAACATTAACGTATCCACTGATCTAAAAAACAGTAAAACTCTGTGTATGTTTTGATCTTCATTTAGAATCTTCGTTTAGACATCCATGGTGGAAGAAGAAGAAAACTATCGAAAGCAATAAATGTAAAGTGTGACACGTAAACTTGCATTATACATCTCCAAATATGTATTTATACTCATTTACAGTGACATTTCTTATTTAATTTTAGAGTTCCCACACCTTAGTTACCTTTAAATTCAAGGACCTTCAATGACTTTCCAGGTCCAATACCCTCAAATTTAAGAACTAAATGTGGGGACACATTTCAAGTGAGAGCAAGGTTACATTGTGTTATCTTTAAAGATACATTGTTACAGTTCCCTTTCGAGGAAACTCGCGCTGCGTCACTGCGGTGACACTTTGGGGACGCCTCCAGGGGTAAGTGTGTCTGAATGTGTATATCAAATTCAACCAATGGTGAGGCTTAACGATAAAGACAGGGTGATGCAGGAACCAGGAAGTATATCGCTATCTCAAATATTGCCAAAGGCGGCGTTAAAGGGATACAGGAAGTATGGCAAGGAAGACGCAGCGTCTCGTTCCCTTCTCAGGGAACAACAGTTACATACGTAACCAGAGACGTTTTGATGTGTCAAACACAACTATGCAAAAAAGCATTTTGGTATGAATCAACATTCGCATACAGAAGATATAAGCATTTAAAGCAAACAGTTTAACACGTGTGCTTAAAAAGTCTAGAATTTTTATAATATGATCCTAAACTACACAGGGAATAATATGGATTTTTCCAGAAAACTTCTTGCATAAAATAGATTCAAGCACTTTTAATGACCTGTATCTATGTATGTATATTTTCAAAAACTTCCCAGGACCTTGAATTTTTTCCCCCAGATTCACAAACTTTCAAAGACCCGTGGGAACCCTGTGGTTTTCACCTCATGTGGTATTTTATGTTTTTTTTTCATAAAATTTCGGTTAAATCGGCAAATGTTTGCTGTGAAGGTCCGTGAGGTGAGGTGAGATGAATGCGACTTAAGCTCCTCCCCTCCACACACTAATTAGGTATTGACCAACCACTAATGGCTAGAGAGAAAAGGAGATTGTAACTAGATTAAAAATAACCCATCTAACGAGCTAATGTGAAGGAGCTTGATCTATAATCTGCAAGACCCGCTGACTTATTTGAGACAATACGTATGTCAATACTCACATTCAAAACCCAAATTTGAGCGTATAGTGCTATTGATCTGCAGAGGTAAACATAACGGTTGACCACCCACGGCACGTGCATGGCCACCAAAACTATAGCGGCCCCAAGGCTACAGTATGAAGCGTTTATAAATTCATTGGACTTCAGCCCATCTCTTAACACAAACAGACCTATGAGCTGAGCTTATGGGCCCATTAACTCCTCTGCAGCTCCATGTTTATCGTAATACTGGCAGTGCAGAATAGTCCCCACGGACAATACGCCGAGCATAAATCCACTCTCAAAAACCTCGGCGATGCTTTACAGCTCATTCTCATAGACTAAACGGCTCTCAAATGGGTGTGCGGGAATTAAAGGGGCCGTAGCGATTGTTACCGGCATGTCTGATAAAACCGACCTTGTAATGCTGAGACGGTACCGGCGGCATCGAATCAAAACACACACATAGGAGCAGGGCATCCATATTCACATTCGACATATCGCGTGTCTCTACACATCTCGTTCGTGATTTAATCTCTAAGGCAACATGCCCTCAATCTAATTCTCTCATATCAAACATTGACGCTCCCTCCGTGTGCATTTAAATTACGGACGACGACGGCTCGAAATCCTCATTTCCTGTCAGTTATCACAACGTGCGAACACACACACATCACCGCATTGACACAAGTTGAGCTCTGCTGGAAGGTTGAAGTGCTAATGGGGGTGAGTTATTCGAGACTGATGCGTATGTGTGGTTGTCAGGAGGATTTATACATCCCTGCGTCTGGATTTTCATTTGGGAGAGAATAATAACAGATCAGATATGGGAATTAATCACTGCTTTTTTCTTTATATAACCCCTGAGAATTAGACATAGCTCGACCGCTCTCTCTCCCCTGGTCTCGCTCTATCTCTTTCTCCTTCAGTCCCAACCTTCTCCATTGTCATCTTGCGCTCTTCTTTTCTTTTTTTCTGTGTAAATGCCTCATAAATCAGGTTCATATAAAGCAGGCGTCACATCGGGTCAGCTGTTGTCCCCTAGAAACTCATTAAAAGAAGAAGAAAAGCACTTTTCCCTAATGAAAGCGAAGTGATGTCTCGGTCTTAACATGCATTATTCTACAAGGGATTCGAGAGGCAATGGTAAAGAATAGAAAGGAGACATATGGCGGATAGAAGAGAGATAATGGGGTGTTAATATGATTAATATAAATATGTGAGACAGAAAAGTATCAAGGAAATTTGTGTTGTTAAACCATCAAATAATTCGGGACACTATCAGAAAAAGCTGTCATTGAGACAGCACCCTTTCAAAAAGTACACCTTTGCACCTAAAGAGTTCATATTTGTACTTTATATGTATGTATAGGTACCAACCCAGACAGCAGACTGGGGTCAGCTGTGGTCATCTGCTGTGTGGGAAAGAGTGCATATTAGTACTTTAAAGGTACATATATACAATGGCAAGAAAAAGTATGTGAACCTTTTGGAATTTAATAAATTTGTCATAAAATGTGATCTGAACTTCATCTAAGTCAAGTGTATTGACAAAATAATAACACAAAAAATTCTGATCTTTCATGTCTTTATTGAACACACTCATTTAACATTCAAAATGGCAGTGGAAAAAGTAAGTGAACCCTTAGAATGAATAACTGGTTGACCCCCCTTGGCATCAATAACCTCAACCAGGCGCTTCCTGTAGTGGTGGATCAGACCTGAAGACCTGTTGAAGAGGAATTTTAGCCTTTCTTCCTGGCATAAGTTCTTTAGCTCTGTCATGTCTCATGTGTATGGCCGTCTTCAAGTCAATCCATAGCATCTTTATTGGATTGAGGTCTGGGTTCTGACTTGGCCACTCCAAAAGGTGGATTTTGTTTATTGAAGCCATTCTGTTGTGCACTTGCTCTTGTGTTTTGGGTCGTCGTCCTGATGCATCACTCACCTTTTACACAGTTTCAGCCGATGTACAGACATTTTCACATTATCCTGAAGAATTGTCTGATATATTGTCAGACATCCAGGCCCTGATGCGGCAAAGCTGGCCCAAATCATGATGTTTCCTCCACCACACTTTAAAGTTGGGATGATGTTTTAATGATGATATGCCGTGCCCTTACTATGCCAGATGTAGCGCTGTGTTTTTTCCAAAACTTAGTTTCATCAGTACACAAAAATTTTGCCAATACCGCTGTAGAGTGTCAATGTGCTCTTTTTGCAAACTTCAGGCATGCAGCAATTACTTTTTAGTAAGCAGCAGTGGTTTCCTTCATGGTGCCCTGTCGTGGATAACCTGCTTGTTTAATGTTTTACGTATTGTAAACTCATAAACAGAGATGTTAGCAAGTTACAATGAGGCCTTCAAATATTTGGCTGTCATTCAGGGTTGTTTCTTTACCTCACTGATGAGTCTTCATTGTGCTCTTGGCTCATCCATCCATCCATCCAATTATCTATCTGTCTGTCTGTCTGACCATCCATCCAATTATATATCTGTCTGTCTGTCTGTCTGTCCGTCTATCCATCATCAATCTTTCCAATAATTTGTCCGTTCATCTGTCCACCCATCTGTCAGTCTGTCCATTTATCAAAAAAAAAGTTCACATACTTTTTCTTGCCACTGTGTAGCTAAATGAGACATATTGGGCTCTTGGACTCTGTTGGGTCAGTGTGAAACCCCTGTTGGCAGTTATTGGATCAAAGTAAATGAGACTTTAGAATGTTGTGGTTTGTTGGTTGTTGTTGGACCAGTGTGAATTGGCCTTTAAAGGTTACTGCCCTTTTTGATCTGTTCAAACAACAGCAGCGCATAAAATCAGAAAGATGATATTTTGGCTTGTGCACTGTAAAGTTTGCTTTGGTATGCTAGTAGTTTTCATTAACGGCTGTTTTAATGGTTCTTTTGGGATCAACTGTATGCCATTATGGCCAAAAGCTGATTCAGCGGTTACAGGATTACATTTTAGGCTTTAAATCAAATGGTTTTCCCATTACAGGCATGAAATGAACATCCTTGGGGACGTCGCCACAAGAATAAAGGTTCACAAAGGGACTAAGTAATGTCTTAATATTCTAATTTCCAGCAAGGTTTATGTTAATATGTGTGCGTATCCGTGTATGTGGGAATTAGCTTCGCTAATCAATTCGAATGGGGCATTGTCGATTTTTGTTGTTGTTTATTTTTTGTTTATTCTTGGTAGCGGATAAAAGTTTGAAAAGGAATATTGGTCTGATAACACATATTGCCTGTAACTATAGAAGGGAACATTCAGACTCATGCAATAACTTTCAAACAGAAAGGTTGAGTGTCAGAGAGAAAGGAAGAAATAGAAACTCCATTCACACAGCACTTTGGTCCCAGAAAATTTCCATAAAATTGGCAGAGAGGCTTCTGTGTGAACACAAACACGTCCCGTAAATGTTCTGGGATCGCTTTCTAAAAGAGGACTTAGTAACATTTACCAAACACTTTCTGTGTGAACAAGAGTCAGAGACTCTTTGAAAAAAAAAAAAAAAACAGGTCACTGTGTAAGCCCAAACATTTAACCCAACTGATTAACTTCTCTCGTTCTTCTTATATCTCATTTCATTAACAATCACAGTAAATTAACATTTTAAATATAAGGACTTCATCTTTTATCTCTGTTAATATTGAGCCCTAATTAGTGATGCATCGAATATCAATGACCATATTGGTTAATGTCAATTTTTACTTTAATTATTGTTGTAATTGTTCGATTAGATCAATACTGAAAGCACAAAATATCCAAGCTCATTTTTACGCTGCCAGATTCCTACAGTGCTAACTAAACAGTTATCTGCTGTTTCTACATTTTATATATAAAAAAAATCAATCATAAGATTAAAAATATTACAAAATAATCTGTATGCTGTTAATGCTCTGATTCTGACATAATCTCATTTGACTTCTGAATCTGATTCTGAGTGAGTCAGTCCAAAGGTGGAATAAGGCTGTTTTGGTTGTCCAGTTGCGCAGGGTTGTTATTAATGTGATGAATAAACCCAAGTAGTCTGTAGTCTGGTGAAACGGATGAGAAATAATAAAATAGTAAAGATACAGGTGGAGGAGGACTGTTGATTCTCAACACTCTAGAGGACTGAAATGTTTGAACATCAGCATGCTAATATAGATGAAACAGGTTTCCCTCATTTAAATACAGAATTAATTATGCATGAGTGTCTCATTAGTTATGCAACACAGTGTTTGGATAACATGTGGGGAAATTAGAGCTTACAAAATGAAACAACTTGATGATTTGTAAAACACACCTTAACAAACTGAAATCTGATATCTGTCTGTCTGTCCATCCGTCTGTCCATCCATCTTCCCATTAGCTATATATGTGTCTGTCTGTCCGTCTATCTGTTCAAATATCTGTCTGTCTTTCCATCCATCCACCTGTCTATTTGTCTGACCATCCATCCATCCATCCATCCATCCATCCATCCATCCATCCTCACATTATCTATCTATTTGACTGTCTGTCTGTCTATTTGTACATCCATCTATTCATCCATCCAATTACCTATCTATCTGACTGTATGTCTATCCATTCATCCAATTATCTATCTGTCTTTCTATCTATCTATCCAACCACCCATCCAAGTATCTGTCTATCTGACTGTCCATCCATCTATCCATCCATTCATCATCCATTCATCCATCCAATTATCTGTCTGTCCATCCATCCATCCTGCCATCATCTGTCTATCTGTCTGTCCGATCAAATATTTGTCTGTCTTTCCATCCATCCATCTATTTATCCATCCATAATCCAATTATCTGTCTATCTGTCTATCCGTCCATCCATCCTCCAATTATCTATCTATCTGACTGTATGTATATCCATCCATCCAATTATCTATCTGTCTGTCTGTCTGTCTGACCATCCATCCAATTATCTATCTGTCTGTCTGTCTGTCTGTCCGTCTATCCATCATCAATCTTTCCAATAATTTGTCCGTTCATCTGTCCAGCCATCTGTCAGTCTGTCCATTTATCAAATTATCTATCTGTCTGTCCATCGATTTATCCATCCATCTAATTATCTGTCTGTCTGTCAGTCCGTCCGTCTGTTTGTCCATCCATCCAATAATTTATCTGTCTGTCTGTGTGTCTGTCTGACCATCGATCCAATTATCTATCTATCTGTCTTTCTGTCCATCCATCCAAACTTCCAATAATCTGTCTGTCCGTCTGTCTATCCGCCCATCCATCCATCCATCCATTCATCCATCCATCTATCCTCCAATTATTTATCTATCTGAATGTATGTCTATCCATCCATCCAATTATCTGTCTGTCCATCGATTCATCCAATTATTTATCTATTTGTCTTTCTGTCCATCCGTCTATCCATCCATCCTCCAATTATCTATCTATCTGACGGTATGTCTATTCATTCATCCAATTATTTATCTATCTATCTTATCCAATTATTTGTCTGTCCATCCATTCATCCAACTATTTATCTATCTGCCAATTATATGTCTGTCTGTCTGTCTGTCCATCCATCCATCCATCTAATTATCTATCTATCTGTCTTTCTGTCTGTCCGTCCATCCATCCAACCTTCCAATAATCTATCTGTCTATGCGTCCATCTGTTTATCCATACATATATTTATCTTTACAATTATCTGTCAGTCTGTCTGTCTGTCCATCCATCCATCCATCTAATTATCTATCTATCTATCTATCTATCTGTCTTTCTGTCTGTCTGTCCGTCCATCCATCCAACCTTCCAATAATCTATCTGTCTATCCGTCCATCTGTTTATCCATCCATCTATTTATCTTTACAATTATGTGTCTGTCTGTCAGTCTGTCTGTCTGTCCATCCAATTATCTACCTGTCTTTCTGACTAACTGTCGAATCTCTCTCTCTCTCTCTCTCTCTGACACACACACACTCTCTCTCTCCATTTCTAACCGAGAGCACAAGCCTTTAAATACATACATACCATGTCAGCCTACCTGTTGTGCAGCAAATCATTGTCATTTATCTACTGTCGACATAAGAGCATTGTAACACATACACACCCCCACATGCTTCTGTCTGTTGACACATCAGTTTATGATCTCATTACACAGTCCATTAATTAGCAGTGAATTAGTAAGAGAGCGAGCAGCCAACAGTGAACACCTGTCCACACACACATACTCACGACTCCTCTCTATATCATGGCCTGTATGCTCTGCTTCTTGCATTCAAGTGATGACATGCTCAGTATGACGGCCTTCTCGACAAAGAAAAATAAAGGCTTTTGCTCAGGCACCCGAGAGGACACCTAATCACACCAGCGATACAACAGCAATCACTTAACTACAATGTCATTCATCACCATGTGGGTTAATTGACAGGTTCTGCTGTAACTGGAAGAGCTGTGTCAGCACAGATAAACGCTGCGCGGGCAGACGGATAAAAGTTGTTGTTTTAGTTTAGCGGCAACGGGAAACACACCAGAGGCCTATTTCACTGTAAATCGCTTTAGGGAGACAATCGTAAAGGTAAATGTAATCTTGGGAAAGCCGTGAGACATAGAAAAGAGGGAACGTGGAGATTCCATAAACAACCACGAGATAATAAACAAATCGCACAATTTCAACATCTATATATAGACACAGCTTTAAGTAACCCAAAATAAACTTTAATTTGGTTATTGCCCAAGTCAACAGTCATTAATGCGTTTGCTTTCATTTATTTATTTATATATCCAACCCTACCCAGCCTTTCTTAAAGTGTGTCTATCCGGTGCTTAAAAATAATAATGATAACTCAAATTGCATTTTAAAAACAAATCCTATTCAATGTAACTGATTAATCTGTGTTCTTTTCGAAAGGGTCACCTCTAACTCCATAAAAAAAGCATTAAAACCAACACCATTGCTATAAACCAGCAATCGAATTTGGCATTGTGGTCAGGTTTTAAATTATTGCATCTAAAGGTCACTGAATACAAGATGTGACTGTGATAGATTACTCCCAATGTCAAGTCAATAAGTGGTCGATGGCCATACCTGCTGGAACAAACCCGGTGGGCTTGTCTGAGAACGAGACGGCAGCGGAGATGCTGAGACATCAGTCGAAGCGCTGGGGCGAGACCCTTCATTAGCAGCCAGAGGCCAACGGGTCAAGTCTCGCCTGAGGGAGTTCAGTGACACAAGGCTGAAGAAACTAAGAGAGGATTTGGCGAATTTCTTTGTCTGTTTGAAGCACAAAGGTCTGAATAAGAACAGGTGCCAGGGGAAAAGACAGAAAGAAAAAGAGACGGGTCAGAGCAGGTTCACAGAAAAGAGAGAACGGTGTAGTCGGATTGTCTGGGTGAATTAGAAGCAGTATATATCGGCCTGCTACTTTAACAGGGTCAGACGCATGGAGAATACAAATTGCTTGATTTGTAAACATTTACGAACCTTTATGGCGCATGACGACAAACAGACACAACTACATTCACACTTTCTATAAAGGAGTAAGTAAGAATTCAGCCATCAGTTATCCTTTATTACAAACCTGTTTGTCTTCTGAACACCTAGATTTATGCATTTGGTGGATGCTTTAATCAAAGGCGACTTATAGTGCATTGAATATAAAGATTTTATCATTGTGTGTGTGCGTTCCCTAGGAATTGAAACCGCACTTCTGTGTTGGTTTGCTTGAAGAAGCCTCAACCCCATTATTAAAGAGTAACTAAACCCCAAACCAACTTTTTTTAGTTAATGATCTGTAAGAATGACGCTTTATTAGTGCTGTTCATTGATTTTAGTAAGTTTTTTGACATTTGGATATAAAGTGTTTCAATACTACAATATATGGTGTAAAAACGTCTGAGTGCTGCCCTCTTGAGGTTGAACGGTGGCTACTGCAGTTGAATTTTCCTATTGGATGTTGGGTCCAAGAAATGACTCGTGACGTAAGCAGGTTCAAGCTCACCACGCCCTTGTTACGATCTCACCACACACTTGATACGAGCTTAGTTCGTCCCCTCTATCTCCGTTGGGATCTGCCCACTTTTCTTGCATTTTTCAAATATTGCAGTGGGTGGAGTCAGCCTCTGACCCAGGGGTTTAGTTACGCTTTAAAAATGACTTTATAATTGAAGAGCAACCAGAACATAGTTTTTATTTTTGAGGACTTATTCCTTCATAGATATTTTTTTTTTGTATGTTCCTAACATTTATTTTACGAAGCTAAACATACACGTTCCCAGCAAGAACATTTGCGTTTTAAAGGGGACATATCATGATAATCTGACCTTTTCCATGTTTAAGTGCTATAATTGGTTCCCCAGTGCTTCTATCAACCTAGAAAATGTGAAAAAGATGAACCCAGTAACTTAGTTTTGGTAAACCATTCTCTGCAAGCATGTGAAAAAAGAGGTTGTTAAAATGTGGCTCCCCTTGTGATGTCAGAAGAGGATCTTATTATTATAAAAATGCCCCTTAATCCAACCACGGAAATGCCATTTAGTGCAGAGAGAGCGAGAGAGACCAAATAATTGACAGCACAAATGAGTTTCAATTTCAACAAAACCACCATTATGGTGATCAGTGTTTGCAGTTCATCAGCTCATTTGCATTTTTAAAGGACACACCCAAAAACGGCACATTTTTGCTTAATTTTAACATGCTATAATAAATTATCTATATGGTATTTTGAGCTCACATATGTACTCTGAAGACACCAAAGATTTATTTTACATCTTAAAAAAGTCCCCTTTAAAGATGTCTAATAGCTGTCCAAACACAGCCGAGGAGTCTAGGCTAAAACAAGCCAAAATTTGGGCTGTCAGTAAAAATTTTATCAACGTCTAATCATAGCCTATTTTTGAAATAAAAAAACATAAATACTGTAAATGAAAACAAACATCTTGTTTAAGCCTGGTCCACACAATAAGAGAATCTAGTTGAATTTGTGCCAGTGGCGGCTGGTGACTTCTCTTCCGAGGGGCGCAAAATCAAAATATGTGTTCGGAGTGTCATGTGCGTTGCTCGTCTTGTCAAAATATGTGTTTATTGCGTCATGTGCATCATACGTTTTTGTCAAAATACGAGCATGCTGAACATGCATCAAAAGGATTTATGATGAAAGAGCCGCTCACTTTCATGAAACACTCGCAAGACACTCCCTTAACACTAAACCTCATTTGCAAGTCGCTTTGGAAAAAAGCGTCTGCTTAATGACTAAATGTAAATGTAAACTCTGATTACACATGAGATTAAGCGAGTATCTGGCAAACACGAGTGTCTCTTTTATCATAAACCCCTTTCGAAGAGTTGGCAGCAGGCACTTATTTTGACATCACACGTGATGCACATAAGTTTACATTATATTTTGAAATGACAAGACACGTGTCTTCGTGGTTGAACCGATTATCTTATCAGATTTTCCTGTGGTGCGTGGTGTGTTAAGAGCGTCTGAATCTGCTTGGAAGCATGTTGGAGGCGCTCCAATCGCAAATTGGAAATATTCAACATGTTAGGAATAAATAATCATAGATTTTGAGATGATGACAGAATTTAAATTTTTGGGTGAACTATCCCTTTAAAAAAATCTTTTGGTGTGACCTTAGCTTTACATGATGGCATATCTCACATCTTCTCAAGTTATATTGGCAAAAACTAAATTTTCAACCAAATTCAAGCCGGACTATATCGGGTCTAACCTAGACGGTGAAATGATGGCTATTGCTTTCTGGGTTAATACCCTTAGTGTGTTACTATAACACATCAGAAATCATTTGCATATTAAAACCTACAGTATTTCAAACACTTTATCTACATTCCGGCCACCCCTTACATTTCTAAACTCTTAATGAGTTAAGATCTGCTAAAGACCTTTTCCTCTCTAACTAGAAGTCCTCTCTTTGTACTCTCAGTAGCTAATTTCATTTAAGTGCTTCAATTAAACGCTGTTTTGATGTAGCTGGCATGGCGAGACGTGCACCGAAAAAGGATCAAAGCATTTTAAGAAATCTCTTGCTTCTCGGGAGGTTAATATTTCATTTTCAGCCTAATTTGCACCAAATCAAAAAGACAAGAAAGCCAGGCGACGGCACGCAGCGACAGCGAGCTTGGACCTGACACGTCTCATTCCCACTCCTGTTGCCGAGGATATTTCATTTACAGTCTGTTAGAGGGGGACATGGCAGTGCACCCCCTCAATCAAACATCTGGTCATGGCGACGTATGTGAATGTGTTTGCTGAGGGTGATGCAAAACAGGGTGCACAAAAAGGTACTTCATAGTGATGTCAGAGAAGAACCCCTACTGAAAAATCCAGCTAAGACCAGCATAAGCTTGGTTTTAGCTGGTATTGCTGGTGTAGCAAGCTGGTCTTGCTGTGTTTTGGTCACTTTTTAACCTGGTCTAGCTGGACTTAGTTGGTCAGAATGGAAGACCAGCTGACCCACCATCTTGACCAGCTGGGAGGACCAGCTACTGCCACCTTAAATCAGCTAAAACCAGCTACCAGCTTATGCTGGTATTTTTCAGTAGGGGCCATTTTTGGTTCCTAAAGAACCATGGTTCTTCTATGGCATCATGAAACAACTTTATTTTTAAGAGTGTGGGTGTTGTCTGTTTTGTGTCTACATCAGTGGTCTCCAACATGGTCCCGCGGGCACAGAGCACATTTTATTAATAGCCTCAATTGTAATATTTATTATTTTTTAATATTAGCTTGGCTTCTTTTATGTATGTTAACATTTTAAACCACGATAAAACATATTAGAAAGTAAAATTAAATAAAATCAACAAGTAAAAGAAAAAATTGAATCTATAAGTATTAATCTTGCAGACTTGTGCGCCCTCTAGAGGTCCTCTGATTTGGCAACAGTGCTGTGAATGACGTCATTAAATGAGTACTACTGTATCTATACTTGTGATGGTCTAAATGACTTTAAAGTACAGTTTATGTGGCCTTTGCTATTAAAAGGCCTTTAAATAGTAAAAAAAAATGTCTATAATAATGTGCATAAGGTTTAGGGTTAAACAAACTTTAGGCTGGTATAAAAACAATGCAAAGGTAGAGGTCCTCCTCACAAATATGATGATGAAACAAATTGTGTGTGTGTGTGCTACAGAGACGAATAGTAGTTTTTAGACCAAATTCAGTGAGTTTATGTGGTAATCTGGATTAAATCCCTCAGAGACTGCATTAAACAACACTGACCGAAAATCTGTGTGCGTCTGTGTGTATGGCGTATTAGTTTTGATTGGATTGACTCTGGGGATTTGTGTATTTAAACTGAGATTACCAATGCGATCCAGCTTTTGAGAGCTCTATACACAGATGGAAAGAGAGAGAGGCCAACATCTCTGACCCTGTTAGCTAAACCTCTGCTGTTTGGGATAATGCCCTGGTCTCATGTGAGCATAGATGAAACTCTTACATTTTTACGCACTATCAGCAGAAGTGTGAATATGTGTGCATCTGTGCATTCATGATTGTGTTTGTGTATCTAGGGAGTCTGGTGCTCCACAAATGTGTTTAAAGAGTGCCCTCTGCTGACTGTTAAAGGAATAGGTTATAATTTATTGACCCTATAGCCCTATTCGGACGGGATTAGTTTTACAGGGGGACCTCTGAGAAAATCGTGCTTCTCAGAGGTCCTCTGTGTTTTTAATCCCGTCCGAATCGGCCATGTCTGTGTTTTTCTCTGACGACCTCCGTAAAAATTCCAGAGCAATTTACCTACTGTTTTTCGCCGAACTCAGAGGTCCTCTGAGAAATTTAATCCCGTCCGGATGCAAATGTCTGTGTTTGCCCGCAATATCTTTTGAAAACGCGGTTCATTTCGTGTTTTGGCCAACTTGATCTGCCGTAAGGTCTTACTAATGCGCGTATATTGTATTTCCTGAGTCCCATTCATTCAGATATGAATGTTTTTTCGCATTCGGCAAAATAAAGTAATTAAATCAAGACGAGCTGAATATCATACACTGTTAAGACTAAACACTGATATATCATTAACATTATAAGAAACTCCGTTCAAAGTTGTTCAACTCCGGAATGGTAATGTTAATTAATAAAGATATAAAATTGTATTAATCATTATTTCTTCATTATTTTGTGTTTGTTATAAGCAGACAGTTATATAAAACACGTAGGCTAATGTTACTTTAGTAGGATTTGTATATTTTATTTTGATTTGTTAAAATTAAATTAATAAATTACATGTTCTGTCATGATTTTACATTTAAAGCAAAATATTAAACATTACAAACACGCGTATCCAGAGCACGTGCTACTGCAACGCCCAAATGCATGAAACAGACACTCCCATCTCTGGAATAGCCTGCATCATTTTAATCCCGTCCGAATCGGTACATAAAATCACAGACGTCCTGGGGGACACGCTGAAACTCAAACGTCGTTTGGAAAACTAATCCCGTCCGAATAGTGCTTATGTCAGCTTTCTTCTTTGGTAACAAATAGAGGAAACGCATTTGCTCTTAATCGACTGGATTAAAGAATTAATAAAATGTGACCCTGGACCACAAAACAGTAAGTCAATTTCTTGAAATGTATGCATAATCTGAAAGCTGAATAAATAAGCTGTATGATTTGTTAGGGTATTAGGGTTAGCGTTTTAAATGTGTGAAACGTGCCGCACTATCTTTTTTTCGTCACTTTAAAAAAAGAGCAACGTTGCTTTTTATGTTGCTAGGTAACCACCACGGCAGATGTACTGTCAATCAAACTTTGAAGCGTGAGCCCTCTCTTTAACTATCGTATTAGCAAAAACTTTAAAAAGAGGACGCTTGCTCTGACCTTGATCGAGGATGAGAGGTGCACAAACACGCAGGAGGTAGTGAGTGACTGCAGTCTCCGGTTGTTCCTAACTGTAAACTTCTGTCACTACAACGGAAAGCCCGCCTCTCCCCTCATTCGATTGGACAATGAAAAAAAGACGCGTGCTGCGGCAGGTGGCAAAAAACGCAAGGAGTTTTTACTATTCCCTATATGGGGAATGACAATTGAGTCCACTAGAAGCAAATGAAAATGAGTGAGCGATTTCGGACACCGACGTAATTCTTTATTTTTTTAAACATCAAGTTTGGGATAATAATATAATAATATAATATAATAATAATAATAGTAATATAGGTCCATTTTAAATGTGTAGGTAGTATAGGACTCCCCCCTACAGGATATGAACGACCATTTTTTCTACTTGTACGAAATGTCATTTCTATTGCTATTTAAAAAAGAAAATCAACTGTTTCTCCAAAACTATGCAGTAATTTTGGTCAATTTTAACTGTGTATGTAGTATAGGATGCCCCCTACAGGATATGACCGTCCATTTTTTCTACTTGTAAGAAATTACATTTCTTACGTCATTTAAAGAAGAAAATCAACTGTTTCTCCCAAACTATGCTGTAATATATGTCCATTTTAACTGTGTATGTATAATAGGACGCCCTCTACAGGATCTGACCGTCCATTTTTTCTACTTGTAAAAAAAGCAATTTCTAAAGGCATTACAAGTAAAAAAAAATGCTTATTTCTCAGTTATGCTGCATATATAACAACACCCTTGACAAATACTGTTAAAAATCTCCATTACTGTCATAAGTTAAGTCCGGTGAATATCGTGAATATTTTACTCTAAGTATTGCAAGTAATAGTAAGTGTTCAATATTACTGTAAGCAGCACTTGTATTTTGTAAAAAGTCAGCAATTCAACTGCAAATTTTGCCAATTTGCATCATCTCTGATGTCCTGCTCTTTATCATACTCTTCATCTGCCTCTCAGACTGTTTCCAATCCACACAATTGGTAAAAAAAATACCATTAGAAAAAAGTGTGTACAATTTTGAGTTGTTGTGTTTACCCGATGTTAACTGTGTTGTAGTAGTGTTCAACTTTTGCCTACCTGTGTTTAGCATTCATAAAACAAGTGCATTGCTGTGTAAAATGTGTGTTTTAGTGAAAAGTTTGTGTTTAGAGTTTTGCAAAAAGAGTGCATGATTTGACTAATGGGTTTAGGCCAAAATGAATTTGATTCGGAGATAGAGGTTTAGGTTAAGGGTTTTAGCAATTCAGATAAACTGTAAGATATCACTTATGTTTGTTTTAGCAGAGGGAATTTACACTTTGTAAATGTACTCTTTTCATTGATAAATTTGTCTTTAAATCTTAAAATAATCTTATTAACATGTACTCAACTGTGCAATTTGTTAAATACTTTTAATTAGTATATTTGTAGTGTACAACATGTACACTTTAGCACAAAATAGGAATGTTAAATAACAAACTTGCTGATATTTCATTATATTTTAGTAAATTGAAATATAATTATTTTTACAATTTTAAATGTAGGGTAATATAAAGGAGACGTACCATAGGTGAAAAAATATTTTTTTTAATAATGGTATTAAAAAACAAACAAATTAAGTAGTGAAACATGATTTTGTGACATTTAACACAGTGAGTAGTGAACACATACATACATTACACACACGCACGCACACACACACACGCACGCACGCACACACACACACACACACACATTCTGGTTTCCATGTTTTATGGGGACATTCCATAGATGTAATGCATTTTATACTGTACAAACTGTATATTCTGTTCCCCTTACCTGCCCCATTCCCTAACCCCAACCATCACAGAAAACTTTCTTGTACCTTAGATTTTCAATAAACATCATCTTGTTTGATTTATAAGCTTGTTTCCTCATGGGGACATCAAAATGTCCCCACAAGGTCACAAAAACACTGGTATTCCTATCTTTGTGGGGACAATTGGTCCCCACAACATGATAATTACCAGGTACACACACACACACACACACACACACACACACACACACACACACACACACACACACACACACACACACACGCACACGCACACAGAGAGAGAGAGAGAGAGAGAGAGAGCGAGCGAGAGAGAAAGGGCGAGCAAGAGAGAGAGAGAGAGAGAGGGAGAGCGAGCACGCACGCACAGAGAGAGAGAGAGAAAGAGCGAGCGAGCGAGATGCCCGGAGCAATGTATGGCATATCAAGATGCTGATTAGACGGTATGATTATTTTACCACAATAAAATGTGCAGTTTTACTGTTTTGGTGTAACAGTTCAGACAGGTTTGGATCTATATGCAAATCTTTTGGGGCCGGAGGCATCCAAAAATCAGTCAGTATCCGGTGTCACATAGTGCAAAACATCTATTACTGTTATCCTTAAAAAGAAAAAGGAACCTTATAATTATGGTAGTTCGGAGCCAGTTAGTCTAGGCAAGGCAAGGCAAGGCAAGGCAAGGCAAGGCAAGTTTATTTCTATAGCACATTTCATACACAAAGGTCATTTAAAGTGCTTTACAAAGAAATGAGAAAACAAAAATCAAAGAGACATGAATTTAAAATATCAATTAAAAGAAAATAAATGTGATTTTAATAAAAACTGTTTAAATGTGTGAAAAAGAATAAAACAGGAAAAGTATAAAACAGTTAAAAATAAGAATAAAAACAAGAGAAATAGAAAATAATTAAAATAGTGCATATATAATATAGTGCAATCAGTTCGGACGCAGCATAGTGCTCATTCAGTGTTTTGAGTCTGGATTTGAATGTGACTACTGTTGGAGCACATCTGATCTTTTCTGGAAGCTGGTTCCAGCTGCGACTGGCATAATAGCTAAAAGCTGACTCTCCTTGCTTTGAGTGAACCCTTGGTATTTCTAGCTGATGTGATCCTAATGATCTGAGTGATCTGTTGGGTTTATATTCAATGAGCATATCAGTAATGTATTGAGGTCCTAGTCCACTGAGTGATTTATAAACCATTAATAATACTTTAAAATCAATCCTAAATGTAACTGGTAGCCAGTGTAGAGACCTGAGGACTGGTGTGATATGTTCATAATTTCTGGTTCTGCTCAGAATCCTGGCAGCAGCGTTCTGAATGAGCTGAAGCTGTCTAATGGTCTTTTTGGGAAGGCCAGTGAGGAGGCCATTACAATAATCCACCCTGCTGGTGATGAAAGCATGCACAAGTTTCTCCAAGTCTTGTCTGGAAACAAAGCATCTAATTCTTGCGATATTTTTGAGATGATAGTATGCTGATTTAGTTATTGCTTTGACATGACTACTGAAACTAAGGTCAGACTCCAGAATCACACCAAGATTCCTGACTTGATTTTTAGTTGTTTGACCCCTAGCGTCAAGGTATGCATTCACCTTGAGCACTTCATCTTTGTTTCCAAACGCAATGACTTCAGTTTTCTCTTTGTTTAACTGAAGAAAGTTTTGGCACATCCAACTGTTAACTTCATCAATGCATTTGCACAGGGAGTCAATGGGGCTGTAGTCATTAGGGGATAGAGCTAAGTAGATCTGAGTGTCATCTGCATAACTGTGATAGGCAATTTGGTTCTCTCTCATTATTTGGCTTAGTGGGAGCATATACAGGTTGAACAGGAGTGGCGCTAGAATTGAGCCTTGCGGGACTCCGCATGTCATGGATGTCCACTCAGATTTATGGCCACCTATACTTACATAATAACCTCTCCCTTCTAAGTATGACTTGATCCATTTTAGGACCATCCCAGAAAGCCCGACCCAGTTTTCGAGCCTGTCAAGAAGTATGTTGTGATCGACAGTGTCAAAAGCAGCACTTAGGTCGAGTAGCACCAGCACTGATAGTTTGCCTGTGTCTGTATTGAGGCGAATATCATTTATTATCTTTATGAGCGCTGTCTCTGTACTGTGGTGTGGTCGGAAACCAGATTGAAAAATGTCAAAGTAACCATTAGAAATTAAGAATTTGTTCAGCTGATTGAAAACAACTTTTTCAATGATCTTGCCTATGAAAGGAAGATTTGAGATTGGTCTGTAGTTGCTCAATACAGTGTTATCCAGGTTGCTCTTTTTCAGGAGGGGCTTAACAACTGCAGTTTTAAGGGACTTTGGAAAAGTCCCGGAGATAAGTGATGAATTTACCACTTTTAGGAGATCTGCTTCTAAACAGTTAAAGACACTTTTGAAAAAAGATGTTGGGAGTGTGTCAAGGGCGCAGGTTGATGTTTTAAGATGCTGTACTGTTTCTTCCAAAATTTTACCATCAACTGCTTCGAAATCAGACATCGTAACTACTTTCTGATGTTGTGGTCTGATTTGTCTGACCCCGGCGCAGCTCAAGGATGTGCTGATCACCTTTCTGATATTATTGATTTTCTCGGAGAAGAAGTTAGCAAACTCACTACATTTGCTGTCTGAGAGCATTTCACTTGGAATGTGACTTGGGGGGGTTGTTAGTCTCTCTATAGTAGCAAAAAGAGTGTGTGTGTTATTTATGTTTTTAATATTTGAAAAGAAGGTCTGTCTAGCTTTGCCTAGTTCCACACTGAAAGAACGAAGGCTGTCTTTATAGATATTATAATGGACTACAAGTTTTGTCTTCCGCCACATGCGCTCAGCTTTTCTGCATTGTCTCTTCATATTCTGCACCGCTGTTGAGTTTCTCCAAGGTGATTTTTGCCTGCCATTCTTCTTCCTGACTTTTACAGGAGCAATATCATCGATTGCACTCTTAACTTTCGAATTAAAGGAATCAAGGAGAAAATCAACAGAGTCTGCAGATATGCTTGGTGTTAAAGATATAGCCTTCATAAATAGCACACTGGTGTTCTCATTTAAGGATCTCTTTTTGACAGACACAGATTTAGTTTCAATAGTAGGAGAGATTAATATATCAAAGAAAATACAGAAATGATCAGACAGTGCTACATCCTTAATAACAATTGATGAAATGTTTACACCCTTACTGATGATTAAATCTAGAGTGTGTCCACGATTGTGTGTGGGTCCATGTACATGTTGAGTCAGATCAAAAGTATTTAAAACAGCTGTGACATCTTTTGTCATACTGCTTTCTGGCTTATCTATGTGAATGTTAAAATCTCCGGCAATAGCAAAACAGTCAAACTCTGAGGAAATCATTGATAACAGTTCTGTAAAGTCCTCAACAAATGCTGGAGAGTATTTTGGGGGCCTGTAAATAATGATCAGTAGAATGCGTGGGGTACCTTTCAACACAATACCTAGATGTTCAAAAGACGGGTAATTCCCAAATGACACTTGCTTACATTGATAGACATCTTTAAAAAGAGCAGCTAGACCTCCACATCTCCTGGCAGTTCTGCAGACACTCATAAAAGTAAAGTTAGGAGGGGCTGTTTCATTAAGGACTGTTGCACTGTAGCTTTCTTCTAGCCATGTTTCATTTAGAAACATAAAATCCAGGTTGTTTGTGGCTATTAAATCGCTGACTAGAAGTGATTTGTTTTTAAGTGAACAGATATTTAAAAGTGCTAACTTAACAGTACAATTTTTTTCCCTAACAGAGATCTTAGTTAGACAAGTCACAGGCAGCAGATTAGATTGATTTGCCACACGATTTGATCTAGCCTTACACTTTCTATCATGTACTAAACAGAAATAGAGAAAGATATAGGCACACTGAGTTCCTGCTTTTGTAAACATTTGATAAAAGTATTAGTATTTTCATAGCAGGAACTATCTAGAAAATATTGATCGTAAAATTGTATCTAAAGTATTATAATTAATCATCCAAGATGAATTATATATAATCAGCATCTTGATATGCCACACCTGTGAGGTCAGGTGGTTGTATTATCTCGGTAGGAGAAGTGCTCACTAACACAGATTTAGACAGATTTGTGAACAATATTTGAGAAAAAACTTTTATTTTTGAGTTCAGCTCATGAAAAATAGGGGCCAAAACAAAAGCGTTGGTGTTTTTTTATTTTGTTAAGTGTATTTCTGCAATTACAACATGCGGCCTATTAATCCCTCATTTTAAATATATTTTGCTGAAATATATTTTGGATGACGTCAAAGTAATGCGAGAATGATTAAAGAAATCAGACAAAGTCTAATTTCGTCTCGCTCTTGCGGTACTTTGACGTCATCCGGCTGTCGAACAAGCCTTCTCTGTTCTCAGCTCATTAACTGCTATTCTCCTTCATTCGCAACAGCTGTCTCCACCATTGAGAAACCTGGTAATTGTAGTCTGGGACCCGGTGGCCATCTTGGTTTGTAGTCCCCATGCTGCAACCACCTAGATGGCAGATGCCTTGCCTCTATAACATACCTTCTCATGATGCCACACATCTAGGGTGGCCATTCGTGCCAGTTCCGCCGGACACGTCCAGAACATGTTTTCGGGTTCGTTCTCCAGAAGTCGCGTTGCTCGACCGCATACGTCATCGAGGTTCTCACATTTCAGTTAAAATACATTATAAAATTAAGATTTCTTTCTTTTAAGACATACAACCATTGTAGTGTCATTATTACCTTGAAATGTAACGGTTGCTTTACTAAAATTGAACCAGAAATATTAAACCTTGGTGACGTATGCGGTTTACTAGGGGTGGAACGGTACATGGATTCGTTTGGAACCGAATCGGTACGGGGGTCACGGTTCGGTGCATGAATTTAAACTGAGAATACACGGTATGAAAATAAAAAACTTGCGTGCAAAATAATTAATGTAACGCGGAACTACTGTTATATACGCGGGTTCTTTAGGGACAGCCCCGCTTTAGCTCTGAAGCTCTGATTGGCGCCGATGCAGTCGAGCTCCGCCTATGTATGCGCTCTATCAGAGCCTTTCTACATTCTCTGGCACTCTGCAGTTTTTTGTCAGGTTGACGGTCTAGTGAGTGTGACGCCCCATTCAGACAGCCAACGACAAGCAGTAGCAGAGCGGCGCAATCTCATTAATTTCAATGGAAACCTGGCGATTTCCGGCGACACGAGCAAAAGTGACTGTTGGGGACCGTATGGGCTTGTCCAGCGACGCGAGAAAGTTAAGAAAAGTTTAACTTTATGCAAATGTCGAGCGACTTTCGGGAGCGACTACCAATGAGAACAAAGCAGTGGAGTTCACGTCATCCTTCTCTCGTCAGTTACTGGTGTGGATGGTACTCATTTGTTTATGACAAGCAGATTTAGAAACGCCTCATTGAAAGAGACGGGCGACACACAGCGATAACGTCGCTGGCTGTCTGAACGAGGGGTGAGTGAGCAGCGACAGCGAGTATGGCAAATGGTGGTGAGGATCCGCCGGCCTCTTTAAGATCGCAAGTTTGGCAAAACTTCAGTTTTCCAGAAAGTTACAGTAGTACAGGTGAGAGAGTGGTGGAAAAGACAAGGACTGTGTGTCGGCAGTTCTGTCGAGTTCAGCTGCTTTCAGTTTTTTAAGTGTTCTCAACTTTACGCAGCGCCATCAGCGTCAGAGTACCGTGAGAAATCTTGCGGAAGAGGCTGATTTCAAATCGCTCTCGCGTTACTCTGACGTCATCCACTTGTCGTTTCTTGCAGCGCCTCATGAAGTCGTACACACCTATTAATGCATCCCACAAGCCTACATTTTTTGTTCTTTAGTATATTAATATGAAATAAATGTGCTAAAATGTAATTTAAAAATGTATTTAGATAACTTGTAATACATTTGAAACCTATCTTTGTATGAAAGATGAGTACAAGTTTATACATTTTTGTTATACAAGATAGTATGTTAAATGCATTTCAGTTCATATTCATGACATCTCACAATAACAGAGATAAGGACACCTATGTTTTTAAGATTATCTTAAGTACTAAAAAAATTTGCCTTCTTTTTGTGTTGCTTTTCCCTCCATTGTACCGAAAATTGAACCGAACCGTGACGTCTGAACCGAGGTACGAACCGAACCGTGACTTCTGACTACCGTTCCACCCCTATGGTCTACCAACGCGACTTCCGGAGAACTCACCCGAAAAAATGTTCGGGACGTGTCCGGCAGAACTGGCACGAATGGCCACCCTATACACATCCCCTTTTTCTGCTCTGTGGCTCGTTGTTGCAGGGAGAAAGTGTAGAGGGCCTCTCATTGTGAGAGGGCATCAGCGTTGCCATGGCAAGGTCCGGGCCTGTGAATGACAGAGAAATGAAATGCTTTGAGGCTCAGGAACCATCGAGTTACTCTCCTATTGGTCTCTTTATTCCTTGCCATCCATTGTAATGGGGCACAGTCTGTTACCAGGACAAACCTCCGCCCTAGAAGGTAGTACCGAAGGGTCTCCAATGCCCATTTGATTCCTAAACATTCTTTTTCCAATGTGGAATATTTTTTATGCTTTGCTAACTTCCTGCTTATATACAAAACTGGATGTTCCTCTCCCCCTTTTGTTTGGGATAATATTGCCCGCATTCTCCACCATATATGGCATCATGAGAGGTAGGGTATCACCAAAGTGTGGGTTGTTTCACAAATCGAGTCCAGGCACAGATCAAATCACTGGGTTCTTTTTAATCATCAACTTAAACACCAAAACGATTTTTAACCAAAAACTCTTCCAGCTTCTCTTTGTGTGCCCTATCAAACACAAAACAAACAAGACTCTCTGTTCTCAGCTCATTAACAGGGAGAAAGTGTAGAGGCTTTTCTCCTTCATTCGCAACAGCTGTCTCCACCATTGAGAATCTTGGTAATTGTAGTCCAGGACCCGGTGGCCATCTTGGTTTTTAGTCCCCATGCTGCTACCACCTAGGGTGCGTTCCACTCCAGTTTTAGACATGCACTCGCAAACTTCCCTAAACACTTCCCCTCGGGGGAATCCCTGTCGCCATTTTGAAGTGCGTTCCACTTCGTCAAGTGGACGAGGGAAGTTTGTATGGACAGACCTTCGCTCCCTCGAATTTGACACAGGGAGCGAGTCTACTTCATATGTACACTTCAGGCAGCTCCATATCCCACAATGCAACACGATTGTAACGTCACTTCAGCAACTCGCGCTTTGCACAGTTCAAATGATGGAGGGGGCGGTCTCCACTTTCCATATGATCAAGGGCTTAGGGCGATCCATTTGAACCCACTATAAGTGTTCTAGCAGTAGTGGGCACTCGTGCAACGTAAGCAATGATGTACCTCCGAGTGAACGAGACTGAGGGAAGTGATCAAGGGAAGGTCATGAAAAAACGAACTCGAACGCAGTGCTAGATGGCAGATACCTTGCCTCTATAACATACCCTCTCACGATGCCACAATATGAAGGTTAACATTTAAAAATATTTTCAATTGATCATTACTTTCTACAAAATGTATAAAGCATATATTTAAAATATATTTTTGGCCAGAGAAATGTATTTAAAAGAAATGTTTGCATTTAGAGTTGAGCACGGTAATAGGCAACGTCCGTTCGGACTGAGATCTATGATTGGTTGAACATTTTTTGGTCGTACACCTTTCACAGATGACATAAATTTCTACAAATACATTTAAACAACTTAACATAGTGATTGTAATCAAGATGTGAGGAGACTTTTAACCAGCATAACTAAAAATGTTTCTGCATCAAATGAGATACCGTGCTTTTAAATGACAAAATAAAGGAAGTCAACAACAGTAACCTAGGTAACACCTAAAATGCATCACAGAAAGGGAGGAAACATTATAAAGTCAGATTTCTTTGCTACTAAATTTATACTTACATTTCCCAGAGTTTTTGGATTCAAATCTGAAATCTGGATAATTCTTGCATATGGGTATTTGGGAATTTGTATTTCTGCATCTTTTTAATCCTAAAAGACTGTTATCTGTGATCAGGTGCTACTGTAAAAGCTCAAAATAGACTATGTACAGGGTAAAGTTGTTAACCAAACACACGCATGGGGGGAAGTTACATCACAATGTACTGCTGATTTAAGCTTTATTTTGAGGAACACGTTTCGCTGTTTGGAAGAAATATGGATGTGTTTAAATTTTAGGAAAGTTTTTTGTTTCTTAATGTCGTTTTTAATTATTTTCCAATACATAAACCTCATATGGGCTGATTCATAAAACACAACCCTTACAGTATACCCTTAATTTGCCATCTGCTTGAAGCTGTGAATTTCCAATTCTTCCTGGAATAAGCGATAAGTGTCATGGTTTTTGAGGCTTTAGAACAGGATTTTGTAAAAGATACTACATGTTGGTGCTTGTTTGCCTCTGAGCCTTATTTTTAAGTCCCAGGAAACCAAACTTCTCGGACTTCCACATGCTGTTCAAATTTCTCTAGAATCCAGAACCTTGGCAGGACTAGTTCTTACAAGTCACTTCCTTCAGAGGCTAGGCGAGGCTCCTCCTAAGAATTCAGAGAACAAGTTAAATGGAACAGGCTAGCAAGTGCACGTCATTGCGTGATTGAAAGGTGTGCTTTCAGTGCTGCGCGCATAGGATTGTATATGTGTTTGTTGCATCATGTGAACCATGTGCATCACGTGTTTTGTCAAAATAAGGGCTTGCTGCACACGCTCACGTTCACAAAATACACGCAAGAATCCCTTAACACTAAAATGATAACGCATGAGATTATGCGAGTATCTGGCAAAAGCGAGCGTCTCTTTTATCATAAAACCTTTAGACGCGTCTGCAGAAGGGACTTATTTTGACAAGACACGTGATGCACACAGGATCTCTCAAAGAGCAGAACACATATTTTGAAATTACGAACCACACACATGATGGGCTACATACATGTTGTGACGAACTTCGCATCGAGCGCCCTCGAAAAAAGAAGTCACCGTCTGCCACTGTTTAGATTATGAAAAGGTATGAAAGAAATGGTTATTTAAGACTGAATAGTTCTTTAGGGAACCAAAAATGTACTACTATGGCATCACTGGGACAATCCAGTGATGACCATCCGCTGTAAATATCAGATCCAGTGTACACTGATTCAAAAACTGCCGCCACAAGAAGCGATGATACGTCATGATTGTGAAAAGGCATTGGATCTCGTGTGTCTCGTGGCCGATTGCATCATTACGTTAGCTAAGAATATGAAGCGCTGTTGGTTCTTGTGACCGACTATGTCATGCTGGTTTATGTCAAATGTATAAATATAAAAATATCATGATATCATTTGGCAAAGAACAATACTTCATAATAAGGTAACACTTTATTTCGATAGTCCACTTTAGACATGTGACTAATTATAAGTAACTTTGCAACTACCTATCAACTACCAATCTTTAGAGAATTAGTAGACTGTCTGCTTAATATCTACTAACACTTTATTGTGATGATATCTCAACAGACATTCAACTGACTATAAGTACCTTTGCACATGCATGTCAACTTATTCCACTAACCCAAACCTCTTCCCTAACCCCAACCCTTACAGTCTACTAATACACTAATGACAGTTAGTTGACGTATAGTTGCAAATTATTGAAAGTTAGTTGACATGTAGTTGCAAAGTTATTTATAGTTAGTAGAATGTCTAAAGTGGACTATCAAAATAAAGTGTAACCCAAAATAAATGCAATGATCAAGCATTAACATTTAGAGATCTTTCTACCACCTGTCAGAAAAAAAATGTCAAAATATGGTGTCACTGGGCTGTACCCTTCGTAAAGCACACATTTGCTTCGAAAGAGTGCATATTAGTACATTAAAGATGTTGGCACCAAATGTATATGTACCTAAATGGTACAGGACCTTTTGAAAGGGTACTGCCCCATGTGAGGTACATATACCTTAATAATGTACTTTTTGGGGTACAATATTAAATCCTAAGGACCTATTGTATACCTTAAGGAATTTTTTTTATCGGTTAACTTTAAGGGGTACAAAACAGTTAACTGTACCCTTTTTCTGTCAGTGTAGATGTTTTGACATGTTTTTAATTGATGTGTTTTTGTTCACATTTCAAAGAGAAAAGGGCTGCACTTTGCATATAAAACGTGTTTATTGCACAAACACGTTTCGGCTTAGCGCCTTCCTCAGTGTGCCTCAAGCACACTGAGGAAGGCGCTAAGCCGAAACTTGTCTGTGCAATAAACACGTTTTATATGCAAAGTGCTCCCTTTTTTGTCTTTGAGATTACTTATATGTTTGGTCAAAGAAATTGAGTGAAGCCTTCTCCTACGACACAATTATTTGTTTACATTTACCATGTATTATATTGAAGAAGAACGGTATTAAGCTTGACATACTATATATCATTACAAAGGGTTTAAATATCTGAGCGCCTTTTCATAAAATAAACTGCATATGTCATCCTACCACACTTTCTCCCACCCATACACTGTTAGACTTTTTATTGTATATATGCTGTAACTGCCTCATTACAGTACCATAACTGTACATGTTTTTTACAGTATGATGCCTTTACTGCAGTTCCATTTTACAGTGTAATACACTTACTGTAACCTAGCAGGTGCGTCACCAGCCGATTTTGCTGAGGCTTCAGCCCCGAATGTTTTGAGTCAAGCCTCGTATGTCATGACCTGAGCACTTTTGGGAGTACTTTAACTCGCCTGAAAAATCCGCTCCCCTTCTCCCTCTCATAATGGGAGAGGGAGGGTGTTACTGCGCCGAGTCCAAGTACTCCCAAAAGTGCTGTTCCGCCATACAATATAGTTCCTCTTTTAAATCCGCTTAGAAAAGCGCTACGTTTAATTTTGTACCACCAAACTTGCTTGTATAACTACTCGTCTTAAATAGGAAAAACGTTGATGTGTTTGGTCACTTCTAACTTTATCTCTGATTGGTACCATTGAATGAATGGGGCTAAGCTAAATGCTATCAAAGTGTAGCAGCGCGCTCCAGCGCTTACGTGCACGCACTAAGATGATAGAGGGATGTATCAACTCTTCTTAGTTAAGGTAATAACATATTTTAATATTGAAAATGAGTAGACTATTCCTTTAATATAGCCTACTTTTTTTTCTTTAGTACGTACATCAATATGAAATATTGAAATATGCTAAATCTGACGGTCAAGCATTTATCCATAATCCCTTTCTTGTTTCTATCTACAATTCTCAATAAATTATTTACACTGCTGAAAAACAATTCACATTTTGAAATTTGCTTCACTGCTAAAAGCATAACAAATAAAATGTATTTCATTTCATAGATATATTTTATTTTTCCATTTTATATGCTTTTATGACACTAGTATTTTTATTCAACTACAGTAGCACTACAGCTATTGTTTTACAGCAGTCTACCGCAAATTCAAAACATACAGTAAATCACTGTAAATTAAATTTTAATACCCATAATGCAATGCATATTAGAGTAATGAACTGGAAAAGAAAATGATGGTATTTTACTGGGCATTTTGTGGTAAGTAACTGTAGAAATTAAAGTTAAGTCTAACAGTGTACGATTGCAGTGATCGTTTGTCCATTTCACCAAATATGACCATGCGTTTACTAAATTAGCACCTCTACCAGTAGCAGGTTAAACTTAATAATATTAGGTTATAAAATTATAAATTGGGGTATAATTTTGCTATGATGACATGTACTGGCATAAGATTTTCAATTTAAACCGCCAGGATTAAGTGTATTTTATTACACATTACACTATTCAAGCATTTAAAGCAAATAACGTACCAATTTATTTATTATATGATAAAAACACAACTTTAAGTCACAACTTTTAAAAAAATTACTTAAAATATTCCAAGTGTACCGAGGTCAAACGATCGATTTATTTGAAGAAAAGATGCAAAAGTGATGACCATCCAGTGTAAATATCAGATCCGGTGTACACAGATTAAAAAACTGGCGCCAGAAGAAGCGATGCTACGTCATCTATGATTGTGAAAGGGCATTGGCTCTCGTGTGTCTCGTGACCGATTGCATCATTACGTTAGCTAAGAATGTGAAGCGCTATTGTCTCTTGTGACCGACTACGTCATGCTGGTTTATGTTTGAATGAGATCTGACTATATGTTTTGTGAGAATAAACAAAAAAGCAAAACATCCAGCTTAATGAACAAAGTTTATTTAATTGATTTAAATTTACACGGACATCAACTTTATTATTTTATGTACAAAGATGAATGAACTCTTGAGAACTCGAATAAATAGTAGCCGCACAATCATCGAGTCATCAATAACCCATCTTTCTGAGCATTGCACATATTTGTCTGAACCATGCAAGCATTAGCAGACATTAGCAACACATTTTTGCCTAATTTCCTGCTTGATGGACATAAAGCTGAATCATTAGCGGCATTATAATATCATGAAATTTGATAATATTAT
This sequence comes from Misgurnus mizolepis, assembly GCA_025389145.1. NCBI lineage: Eukaryota > Metazoa > Chordata > Actinopteri > Cypriniformes > Cobitidae > Misgurnus > Misgurnus mizolepis. Next base: position 14,546,370 of record JAIFKI010000023.1, read on the forward strand.
AACAAAGAAAAACAAAGATGAGCATTAAATACTGTATGTATCAAAGATTTCAGTGTGGAAAAAGTCATATTTTATAAAATGAACACATCTGACAAGGTTTAAAAATATAATTGTACACCATACAAAATACAAAACAATATAAACAAGAAATATTACAATCAGTTTTAAATAACAATACAAAATTGAAATGTCGGAAGTTCTATTGGGAAAACAACATAAAAAAATTTCTGAGTGTCTTTTAAAAATGTTGAACTTTTAAACTTATCACTGTAAGTCACATATAAAAAGACATTTTGATTATTTAAAATGTTCAAGTTCTCCTTTTGAGCAACAAATTATTGCAAAAGAAAATAAAAGTTCCTGAAAAAAGCAATTATATTCTTGATATGGAAACCAGGAGCAAGCATGTGACTCAGATACAGCAGGTGAGCCTGAGCTTGCTGTTAATTTAAGATGGAGACAAAAAAAACTAATTATCTTTGTCTCTCAACAGGTATTTTTTAAGAATTGTAAAAACTTGGTTTAACGTCTCATCTGAATGACGGTGCTTTTTTAAAATTACACAATGTGTTAAAAGCATAAAACCAAAAGATGTGTAAAAAAGTTAACACATCCTTTCCTAAAGACAGGATTAGGCCTTGGTTAAATAATTATATTTAAGTCATTTTTAAAAGCATAATTTATAAATAAACACTATTGGTGTGCATCTTGAGACACAAGACACATATTTTAAGATATGCCAGAGCAAGTTATTTTTGATTAAGAAAACACTAACATTTAATTAAGTTAGTCTGGGACTAGCCTTAAGCCCTGTCTGGGAAACCGCCCCATAATATAACTAATGCCTAGTCCTGGATTTGGATAAAACCTGACTGGGGAACCTGTTAGTTTAATAGAGTCACTAAAAATGTACATTCTGTGGTTTATCCTAGTCCCAGACTGAACTGCATGTTTGAGCTGCCATCATTTTAAAACACTGTATACCGACAGATCTTAACATATATCAGTGCCATTGTTTTATGTCAAGATGCACACCAGTATGTTTTTTTTTTTGTAAGATATGTTTGTAAAAACTATTCAATTTCATAAAATAACTAAGGTCAAGGTCCGGGATTTATCTAAACCCTGTCCGGGAAAACCCTAAGTGCTATAATTTCAGTGATGGTTCTGCACAGAAACGCTGCTTACAGTAACAAAGCTACTCTACGCTCATTCATTCAAAACAATCTAATATTTGTTTTCATAGTCAAACTACTTAAAAGCTGTTTTTTTACAAAGTGCATTTAAGATTATAAATACATTTAGATTAGAAATTACATAGAAAGCGACTTACAGTACAGTGCAATCAAACATTTTTTTTTCTCAGTTAAACTCACAACCTTGATGCAGATTGTGTCCTGCTTTAAAGACTGAGCTGCAAAGACAAAAAGATAAACAGCAAGTTCAAGTTTATTTTGAGAACAAATAAAAGCTATCTTACAGATCAACCACATGTGACCTCTTATTTGTCTTTGTCAATCTTCAGCTACTGGCATTACGTTATCATTCTTCATGAAACTGTCGCCTAAACACTGCACTAACAACCCTTACAAAATTAAACAAGTTTACCATTGGCAAAACCATGGTCTTACTACAGTAACCCATGGTTTTGTAGCAAACCTATGCTTCAAGCCTTAAAAAACCCACAACAACCGCAAAGTGGTCCATGTGACTACATTTCAAGTTATTTAAAATAATAACGCTTAAAATAGTTTAGTTGCTACACCACCAATGCATGCAAGTAACTGTGGAGCAAACTTTGAATTGTGAAATGAATTAATAAATTAATAAACAAACATCGAGAGTCATCTATACTTTTGGCAACATTCATAACTCGGTCTGATTTCTGCTCTTCGGAGACATAGCTGTGCTTAGCGTCTGACGTGAGCAGTTTTTCTTATTCTTGACCTTTTTAAAGTGACCCTGGATGTATTTGCGAAACTTTGTGGTGGCAAAGCAATACACCACAGGGTCCAGAATGCAATTTAATCCCATCAGCATGAGTGTGATCTGATGAGCATCATTAATGAGTTGATGAGTCTTCATGCTCCATTCTTTTTCTCTTAGGCCCAACACTGACAGAACCCACGGACCCTGCACCACATGATGGGGTAAGAAACAGATCACAAACACGCCCACAACGGCAAACAGCATCTTTAAAGCTCTCCGCTTTGTGCCGTCGGGTCGCTTCCCCGTACTGGCTCGGGGCTGACTGATGGGTTGAGACAGAAGAGTTCGAGCAATCGAGATGTTGCACAGAATCACTATTAAGAAGACGACAAAAAACACGGCGATAATAAGGAAATGAATTGTGGCGACTGTGTTTTTCGTAGAATCAGTCTCGTTGCGATAACCCTCGAAGCAGCTGTTATTCGCGGTCCTGCGGTCTTCCTGGAGCCCAGGATCAATGAGAAATTTAATAGAAGCTGAAAGAGTGAGGCCCCAGACGCCCGCTGAGATGATCGCTCCACGTTTCCAGCAGTTGGAAGAAGCGGCGATCAGTGGCCTGGTAACAGCCCAGTAACGGTTAATGTTGATAATAGCAAGAAAGAAGGAGCAGTAGGTGTTAATAAAATAGAATGACCCTTTGATGCGACAGACAACATCCGAATACTTCCAGATGCCATTGTGAGCATAGTACCCGATCCAACACGGTAGAGTGAACACGAACAGCAAGTCTGCAACCGTCAGGTTGGTCATGTAGATGCGAATCTCATTCATGGCTTTAGAGTCCCGCATTTTGTGCAATACATAAAGCGCGTAGCAGTTGGCTGCCAATCCTAAGACAAAGATCACGCTGTAGAAGATGGGGAAGAGGGTGTAACGAAACTCAGAGTCAATGAACTCCATGTTGAATATCTGAAAAGAGATGCATGAGATAAATAAGACTTTATGAGCATTTCACATTCTTATTTTTGTTAAGTTTTGCTGTAAAGTGGTAAGCCAGTCTGGTCTCACTGTTAATACGTTGTATTAATATGTAGCTTTAAAAATCACAAAAATGTACTTTTGTACATTTAAATCGATGCTAAAGCATACAATGTAGACGTATTTGCAACATTTAATCGTAGCATTTTAACATTTTAATGAAGTCATCATTAATCCGGCTTCTCAGAGGGTGTGCATTTCAAATTTTAAAAGTACATAGATTGAAAGACGGCAATGTCGCAAATCTGTGCAGGATCCAATGAGCGTTTGATGTAAGTGCCGTGAAATGTGTCGTAAGGCTTCTTGAGGCTCGATATTTGAATTTGAGTTCATAACAAATGCGGGATTAGACATTGATGAGAACTGGGATCAAGATCGCAGAATTTAATTTTATTTTTCAATTTGGCCAGAATGATGCTTCATCAAGTTGAAAATGAAAAAAAATCAATTTAATGTTTTAATTATTTTTTTAGGCATTTAATTTTCAAATTTTGGACATATTTTGCGATTTAATTTTTTATTTTATCATTTAATTAATTAATTTAAAAAAGACCAAAAATACCTTCCATACATAAGAGACGAAAATTACGAAAAGACTCAAGGCAAGGCAACACGCCAATCTATATTTAGGCTATTAAACAGTTGTATATTAAAATATATGTATAGCGTTTTTTTATGATTTAAAATAGTTCAGCAGCTTTCACCAACTTCCATCTTATCATTATTGATGAGAGGTTTTTTTATTTTGTCTCGTGCTTTATTTAAACTGGTATGCTCTTTATTCAAAGTAAGACTGTTATTTAAATAAAAATGTAATAATTTATTGTAACCCACCTCGTATATCGAGATCAATGTGTTTGTTCCAGCACGCGCTCCTCACGCTCTCTATGAAGTGCGCGCAACAGCCTTTAATGGCTCTGTTCATGTTCAAAGTCACACCTCTCTCACCCTCTCTCTCTCTCTCTCTCTCTCTCTCTCTCTCTCTCTCTCTCTCTCTCTCTCTCTCTCTCTCTCTCTCTCTCTCTCTCTCTCTCTCTCTCTCTCTCTCTCTCTCTCTCTCTCTCTCTCTCTCTCTCTCTCTCTCTCTCTCTCTCTCTCTCTCTCTCTCTCAGGAAATTTATTGCACTTCTTTCTGGCTCTGTTTCTGTTTCATGAATTTAAAAGAATCCATTTGGTTGAAGAAAATTGGGAAAATTTGGAAATTGGCCACTTATGGATTAAGAAGTTGTTAAGGTTGAACTGGTTACAGACATGAAACTCTTGGTGCTCCTAATCTCTTCATCACAAAGGCTTTTGCACTGTTAGCCTTCAGGCTCACATCACTGGGTATCTGCTGAAATATATAATTTGTTACATTTATATAGCGCTTTTTCTGCAGACCTCAAAGCGCTTTACATATGAATGTGGGAATCTCCTCATCCACCACCAATGTGCAGCATCCACCTGGATGATGCGACGGCAGCCATATTGCGCCAGAACGCCCACCACACACCAGCTTATTAGTGGAGAGGATATATGGTGCATACAGTATATGATGTAATGTATACATATTATGTGGTTCTAAGATTGTAATTTTATATTAATGTTTAGCATTATTTTAAAGGTCACGGTGCGATAAGTAAAAATATCTCATTTCTATAAATCTCAGATAAGATAGGACAAGGTTTTAGAACTTAGGATAGAAGATGCATTTCTTGTAGAGTTGGGGTTTTGCCAGATACTTCTGGCTAGTTTGACCAGGTGTTCTTTAAGATCACTTGGCACAGGTCAAACTGGGTTTTTGTAGTTTTGCAATGTCTTTGTCTCAAGCTGTGTATAAAAGGTGGCCTGGTAAAATATTCTGGGAGGCAATCTGTTCAGAAGCTCCCACACTATGTGTGTATTGAGACATCATGGAAGAAATCTTTAACAAGAATCTTCCTACACCATTTTGGGTGTATTATATCCACATTGAATGTACTCTGTAGCCAGAGTGTCTATTCCCAGGTATGACTATTCTTTAATTGATGTTTGAAGCTGCAACCTGCCTGGTATAATAAATTGTTACATTTGTTTCATCTAAATTCTTCAGAAATTGTATTGATTTATTTTAATTCTTTCAGAAATTATTATTTCCAGTAGATTAGAAGGAGTCTGGTATTACTGCAAAATATGTATGTCAGGATATGATCACAGATTTATGTCTATGACCTGACTTAACAAGTTGCATGTTTCAGTATACAGAATTAAGTGAGATATATTTAAACCATGTTAATTTTGTTTTACACTGCTTAAAATAACACTAAATTGTAGGGCTGGGCAAAATCGATTTTTCAACAACTTCATAGGTGCATACCGCCCCCTACTGTATCGGGTGCACGGCATGAGGGCGCTTATAAACTATACGGGGCTCCCGATACAGTAGGGGGCGGTATGCACCTATAAAGTTGTTTCGCAACCCGCCATTAAACATTAGATGAATAAGACGGTGATGTGAAAAATAAACATAATGGTGATGTGAACGCACGTGTTGTTCTGGGGTTAGTGTTGTATTAGAGGTAAAAAATTATATAAATACTGTTCGGTTTTTCACACAAACCGATCGTTTAGTGTCTTAGGACATTGATGTGTCGTCACGAGCCGAAAATCCAAAATTTGGATTTGTCTGTGCATGTTTTTTTTTCTCTATCAGAGTTTGTTACCATCCAATTTTTACGACTGACAGACTGAAACGGTTGGACTTAAAAATGTACATTTGTGTTATGTATTAGCACGGGTGCCAGATTAACACAGATATCTGTGAGGTATCTGAACGTGTTGTCTAATTTTGAACAGTCTTTTTTTTGTATTATTTCATTTTATATTATTTTTTATGTCTTAATGTTGTGTTTAAATGTAGTGTGTTATGGAAATGTGTTTTTGTCAATGTTTTTGGAAGCAGTGTTTAATAAATAGCTTTTATAAACTCTAGTGATGGTCATTAATTATTAATAAATCAATAGCTAATGGTTTGCAAATATATCATTATGTTGTGACTTTACTTGTTGAGGCACATTATTATTAACTCATTATTTAGTAATTGTATTAATTAACACACTACTAATGCTGTAATTAATAATGTATTAATGCATATTAGTTTACCTGTATTAAAAGGCTTTGGATCATTGTGGTAATTAACAATTTAATTAACACTATTCGTTCATAAAAGAAGTGATGATGGAATTAATCCACATTTACATATTTAATTAATAACAATTCATATATGAACTAATATATTAATCAGACAGACTCTTCATTAGTTGCTAATGAGGCAATCATTAATGAATAGCTTAGATAATCATTAGTAATACATTAATTCAGTATTATATGTGCATTAGTTAAGCATGAATTCATGATTATTAGTGCACCCTTATTGTAAAGTGTTACCTACTTATTTTGACCCATACAATGAATTTTTGGCTTTTTCTACAAACATACCCGTGTTACTCATGCAGTGGTAGTCTGTTGTGGTTGAGCTCATTATTATCAGCTGTTTGTGTGTGGTTATACTCATTGATTTTTAAAGAACGAATGAATGGGAAATGAACCCATGACCATGGTGTTGTTAGCTTTAATTTATCTAGAAGGAATAGATTTGAATATTTATATGATATTAACATTGTGCCAAATTGATCTTGATTTATTTTATTGCATTTGGAGTTTTGGTCATTTTTTGTGGTCATTTGTTGCAGTGAAATCAATCGCTGTTCATTGTTGACTGTTCTGAATCTGACCTGCTGCTGTCCAAGTGCTGATTGAAAACAAGTGGAAGCAATTTGTTGTCCTAGATTTTGTCTCCCTCTAGTGAAAGGGATGGAAACATTAGATCATCCTTTTGCAATATCAACACTTCTGACTTTCCATTTCATTATTGTCAAGAACTAATGTATTATCATACAGCAGGCTGCAAATCAGATGCCTCCTAATATATAATAATCGATCCTGCCAAGTCAGTCAAGTTAATATGCAAGTTAATAAACAGACAGCTGGCTTACTCTCGTTCAGCTATCCATATTGTGACACTATGTATTAAACAATTTTGTTTAAGTGTTCAAGACAAGCCATTAGTCGTGTTTGTTCTTAGCTCTGTAACCTCTGGACACCATCATCTAAATCAGAGAGACTTACAAACATCAATTACTTCAATCATTAATCCTGTTCATTATCCAAGTGAATGAGTAAATCAGTCCTGTGTAAAAAGACATCCACATAGACAGTTCAGCACATCCGAAATGTCATTTGCTTTTTCCAAACTATATCCAGCCTTCAATGCAGATGGATTGTAAAGGCCAAATCGCCAAAATCACTAAAAAATTCGGCCAGCTGCTGCTCGGACAAAGATTTTCCTGAAAGTCTGACACTCCAGAGATCAAGACTGTTTGAGAGGAAGGAAGAGATATCCACATGGGTACGATTGCTGACCTGTGACATTGTTTGTTTAAAAACTGTCTACTGCGGAAATGCTGCAGGATGCCATATGTGAATATGAAATGTATCTTTACCATTTGCCATTTAAGATCCGTCTGTAATTTAAATATTGCATAATGTGTACAGTTGTGTGTTGTCTAGCATTTGACCATCAATGCATCTGGCTTTTAACACTACACAGCTCTTTCTTTTTTCTGTCAGCCAAGAACGTAGCGCCACCACAGGCCTCAGTCTCAGGATAAATATATTACACCTTTAAAGGAAAACACCATAGTATTTCAATATTGTTTGGTGGCATCTATATTCATCCCAGTTTGGATCCTAAGGAATGCATGGGGCTAGGCTAAATGCTAACACATTCACAACGCACTGTGCAAAGATGAAGTGCACCCATTGAAAAGATAGGTATGTATTAATTTGTCTAAGTTGAGGTAAGAACATAGTAAAATATTGAAAACCGGTGGTGTTTTCCTTTAAATAGGTGTGTGTATAGGTTTAGTTATTTTTGTGAAGTGCTGTTGTTTAATGTTCTCGCAACATTCTGTGACACTGTCAGTGAAATCCAGGTTAAAGTCTCATAATCTGATTATGGTTTAGGAATATCAAAGTTTGATTTCAATATTTAATACAGTCTTAGTCATTATTAAAGATAACAAGGTTATATTTTCACAGAATGTTCTTTACATCTAGAATGATTTTATGCCGAAAACAGCAATTCACAAAAAAACGACTCTATCTGGGCTTTTCCAGATTGGGTCACAGTCATGTTGAAATCTGACTTGTGAGGACACATAAAGCAAATGTCTCAAATGTTCAAATTTTTCTACCTCTAGGAATGCATCAAAGCCTTGTCTTTACTTAAAGCCCCCCAAACCTAAAAAAATGTTTCCAGTAGAAGATGAGTCACCAGTGTGTGTGAGGAAACATCCGGTTATTATACAAATCCATCTTTTCTTCTTTGTGTAATCGCCTTTAAAACGCAACAGTTACCAAAACAGGCTGTTGGGGATTCCCTGTGATTTCACATTGATTAAGCCCCACCCATAACCGTTCACAGACTCCGCCTTATTAGTGCGTAGTTCAACCTTCTGCCAGAGACAGATGTTTTGATGTAGTCCAAAGCACGTGTAAGCGCTCTACCCCCTAATGTGCATATGGGGAAGAGAACAGAAGCTTTCTTGGCATTTAAAGAGATAGGATGTTTTTATTGATGGCCATGTTCAACATCGTATAATAAAAGATCTTTTGTGTATTTTGAGCTGAAACTTTACAGACACATTCTGGAGATACCAGAGGGATACTATTTTTATATTGCTGAAAACACATTAGGGGACCTTTACTAAATAGAATTTAGAAGTTCATTTAGCTTATTAACTGATATACAGTACTGTGCACAAGACTTGTTGTTTTAGAAATTTTAATGTCCATCCATATTTATTTTTTAATCTATTTTATTAAGACACAAACAGAAAATACAGGGGAAAAAATCAGGACTAAATATCTTCTTTAGGCATCGTGGGTGTTTAATGTGACTTCTCTTGGCACTAAACACATCTTGAGTGTTTTTGAGCAGAATGAAGTAAAAAGACTGGATTTGATTTTATTTAGGTTTAAGAGATCCTGCAGTTTCCTGCTATTGCTCAAGTGGAAGGGGAGTTTACCCTAAAAACATGAAACAACAGTTTACATTTCTATACAGTTTTTAGCACTATATACACATTTCCTGTATGTTCTGGATGTATTCTATTAAAGAGACTGAAAAACAATTATATATGATCACTATAACATTGAAATAACAACAAATCTAATTCTGGCATGGTGGCCTAAGACTTTTGCACAGTACTGTGTGTATATATATATATATATATATATATATATATATATATATATTAGTGTCCATAATGCTGTGATGATTACCTAAAAGCCTTTGCACCAAATATTTTGATTATTTCTGCTTGGTTAAAGAATAAGAACTAAACTATTTAAATAGTTTTTAATTATAGGCCAGTTTATAGCTATAATTTTTAGAATTATAGATGTTGTAAAAAGTTTTTTCACATGAAGCCGCCATTCCAGTAATTCATGTTTGTTTTGATACACACTGACCCTGTTATCTCAAGAAAGTCAACACCAGAAGATTTTGAAGTATCAGGGCTGTAGTGGGACTCATTTTTTTAGCACTGGAGATTCATGCCTTAGACCGGCCCACTTTAGTTCATGACTAATTATATTAAAATAATATAATTAAATCCTTAGTAGGCTACAGAAGTCTGCAGTCAGCTCATTCTCATGAAATGCATATAAATAGCATGCAGTGTGAAAATTTAAAATGTAGTTTCGTGTGCGCACGTAAAACATTTGCGTGCGCATGTGAAACTATCGTGTGCGCATGTGAAACTACCGTGTTAATGTTTCGCGTGAGCACGCAATAGTGCACTGTTCTCTGCAGCCTTGCAATTCATTGAATTTTTCAAATATATAATTTCCAATTCAGTGCAAATACTCAGTTCTTACGGCGCTGCGTAAAGTGGAGTACACTTAAAAAACTCGAAGTGTAACGACACAATAAAGTGGAGGAAGCAAGCGCAGGCGATCAACACAGATTTATTTGTAAATGATGGTAATGACAGAGAAACAACAGAACATGTGACAGAGTCCCGGATGATGGCGATGGTGATCGAAGGTCTACGGTGGCTGAAGAGTGATGAAGCGTGAAGTCGGTAAAGAGTGTGATGATGGCCAATGGACGAAACCAGGAACGGACCCAACACTCACACGGAGACGACAAACACGAACACTGATCCAAAAGCACACGAAGACGAGAGACGATAATCCAAGTGGTACTGCTGGAACATGAAATGAGGATCTGACAACAGGAAGAGAACTGAGTGAGTATATGTAGCTGATGGGTAATGAGGACCAGCTGGAGCGAGGCAATCATACACAGGTGACAACACTTAATCAAACGAGCACATGGCAGAGGTGAGTGAACAAACAAACACACACACACATGACACGGAGGAAACAGAGGATTTCCTACCGTGACAGTACCCCCTCCCCTAGGAACGCCCCTTGGCGTTCCCAGCCTGCTTTACCTGAAGATTGTAATCATCAATAAGGCGGTGATCCAGTATGTCCCGAGCAGGAACCCACCTTCTCTCCTCCGGACCGTAACCTTCCCAATCCACCAAGTACTGAAAACCGCGTCCCCTCCGTCTAGAGTCCAGAATACGATTAACCGAATATGTGGTCTCCCCATTAACGATACGAGGCGGTGGGGGAACCGGGGCAGGCGGATTAAGACGGGAAAAAATCACAGGTTTAATTTTGGACACATGGAAGACGGGATGCACCCTCCTGTACGCCGGTGGAAGGCTAAGACGCACTGTTACCGGATTAATGATTTTGGTAACAGAAAACGGGCCAATAAATTTGGGAGCAAGCTTATTCGAAACGGAACGCATCGGAATGTTCTGGGTTGAAAGCCACACTCTTTGACCGACGACGTATCGGGGAGGCTTCGACCGGTGGCGATCGGCCTTGGCCTTGGTGCGCGACCTTGCCTGGAGCAGAGCTCTACGAGCTCTGGTCCAGGTGCGGTGACACCTCTGGACTAGTGCGTTTGCAGAGGGGACCGACACCTCGGATTCAGTACTGACAAAATTAGGTGGTTGGTACCCTAAACTACACTTAAATGGAGACATGCCCGTAGATGACACTGGCAGAGAATTGTGTGCGTACTCCACAATTGAGATTTGTTGACACCAGGACGAAGGATTGTTGGAAGCCAAACATCGCAAAGCCCTCTCGACATCCTGATTGGCTCGCTCGGTTTGACCATTGCTCTGGGGATGGAACCCGGATGAAAGACTAACAGTCGCCCCTAACAATTTACAAAATTCTCGCCAAAATTTGGACACAAATTGGGGACCCCTGTCAGAAACCACGTCTGTCGGAAGGCCATGTATACGGAAGACGTGGTCAATGACAGTTACCGCTGTTTCCTTGGCTGATGGCAATTTGGGCAAGGGAATGAAATGAGCCGCCTTCGAGAACCGGTCCACTACGGTTAAAATCACCGTATTACCCTTAGAGGGTGGGAGGGCGGTAATGAAATCTAGCGAGATGTGGGACCAGGGTCTCGAAGGGACAGACAGCGGTAAGAGTAACCCATCTGGAGGTCGATTGGAAGTCTTACCAACAGCACAAACCGAGCAAGCCAAGACGAAATCGTGGACATCACGAGCCATACCAGGCCACCAAAATCGTTGCTTGACTAGAAATTTAGTTCTACTAACCCCTGGGTGACAAGCAACACTGGAACAATGACCCCACTGGAGAACGTCTGACCGTAACCCCTCCGGCACAAATAAACGGTTCGGTGGGCAACGAGCCGGGGGCGTTGCCCCTTCTAAGGCAGTCAAAACCTTCGATTCGACCTCCCATCTGAGCGCGGAGATAATGATGGTCTCCGGTAAAATGGGCTCGGGAGTAGCAGTACGATCGGAACGCTCAAAAAGACGGGATAAAGCATCGGGTTTGATGTTTTTGGAACCCGGCCGTTAAGATAATGTAAAATCGAAACGACCGAAAAACAATGCCCACCGAGCCTGCCTGGAGTCTTTTAGCAGTTCTAATGTATTCAAGATTCTTATGGTCCGTCCATACAATGAAAGGTACACCCGACCCTTCAAGCCAGTGACGCCATTCCTCCAGTGCCAATTTGACGGCCAACAACTCCCGATTGCCAATGTCATAGTTAACTTCCGCAGGGGATAAACGATGAGAATAATACGCGCAAGGATGAACCTTTCCGTCTGAGGATGCGCGCTGGGATAACACTGCTCCTACCCCCACCTCTGACGCGTCGACCTCCACTATGAATTGACGTGAGCGATCAGGGGTGACAAGAATTGGAGCTGAAACAAAGCAGCTTTTCAGTTTGGCAAACGCAGCCTCAGCTGCGTCTGACCACCTGAACGTCAAACTAGGGGAGGTCAAAGCGGTCAGAGGTGCGGCTAGCTGGCTGAAATTGCGAATGAAACGCCGATAAAAATTGGCGAACCCCAGAAATCTCTGCAGGGCCTTGCGAGACTCTGGGGATGGCCAATCTACCACAGCCTTAACCTTCTCAGGATCCATGCGAACACCCTCAGTCGAAATGATGTGTCCTAGAAAAGAAACAGACTGTGCATGAAAAACGCATTTCTCCGCCTTGACAAACAATCCATTCTCTAGCAACCGCAGAAGCACTCGTCGTACGTGTTGCACGTGTTCCTGGAGAGACGAAGAAAAAATCAATATGTCATCCAGGTAAACATATATGAACTGATCGACCATGTCTCGCAACACGTCATTAACGAGTGCTTGGAAGACTGCCGGCGAGTTAGATAGCCCGAAAGGCATCACGCAGTACTCAAAATGGCCACGAGGGGTGTTAAACGCAGTCTTCCATTCGTCCCCTTCCCTGATGCGGACCAAATGATAAGCGTTACGTAAGTCCAATTTAGTGAAAACGGCCGCTCCCTGCAACCTCTCAAAAGCTGAAGACATAAGCGGCAAAGGATAAGTATTCTTTACCGTTATGTTGTTCAGCCCTCGGTAATCAATACAAGGTCGCAAGGATCCGTCCTTCTTTCCCACAAAAAAGAACCCCGCCCCCGCTGGAGAAGAGGAAGGGCGAATGAACCCCATTGCTAGAGAACTGGATATATATTTCTCCATGGCCGCCGTCTCTGGAATAGACAAGGAATATAACTTGCCCTTAGGCGGAGAGGTACCTGGCAATAACTCTATCGCACAGTCATAGGGACGATGAGGAGGAAGAGAATCAGCCCGAGACTTACTGAACACCTCCTTCAGGTCGTGGTACTCCGCGGGCACGTTAGTCAAATCCACTGCGTCCCCCTGAAACACAGACTCAGAAACATTAACACCAGCAGACAAAAGACAAGACAAATGACACTCCTCGCTCCAGCTAACCACAGATCCGAGACGCCAATCAATCCTGGGGTTGTGTTGATGGAGCCAAGTGTGGCCGAGAACAATGGGAGTCTGAGGTGAGTCTGTGATGAGGAATGAAATGTTCTCCGTATGATTACCAGATGTGATGAGTGAAACAGGAATGGTGGTCTTAGTGATGACTGGAAGCTTGTGTCCATCAAGTGCAAAAGGTGCAATGGGGTGTTTTAGGGAGGTGAGAGGAATCTTGATCTTACATGCGAAGTTAAAATCCATGAAACTACCCTCGGCCCCAGAATCCACCAAAGCGTGCTGATCCAGTGTATGTGTGGACCACCGTAGTCTCACCGGAAGGAGTGTTGATGAGGTCTTCCTGGCAGAGATCCCACCCGATAGTAGCCTCAGATTTACTATCGGGCTTGATCTTTTACTGGGCAGCGCTGGATGTGATGTTCTGGGCTGCCACAGTATAAACACAGTCCAAGGGATCTCCGCCTAATCCTCTCCTCCCGGGAGAGCCGAGCTCGCCCCACCTGCATGGGTTCCAGATCTCCAGGTGGGCTGACCGCAACCTCTGGCCGTCGATGCTGAACCTCTGGACTGGTGGTGCGAGTGGTCTTCCCCCTCCGTCTGGCTGCTTGATCTAGCCGGTTGTCAATCCGGATAGCGAGATCGATTAAACCGTTGAGTGAAGAGGGAAGCTCCACGGCTCGAATCTCCTGTTGAATGCGGTCAGCCAACCCATGCAGGAAATGATCCCACTGCGCCTCTTCGTTCCACTTACACTCCGCCGCCAGGGTGCGGAACTCGATGGAATAATCAGATACGGACCTATCCTCCTGCCGTAGGTCCGCTAGAAGCCTGCCCGCCTCCCTCCCGGCGACGGAGCGATCGAAGACCCGTCTCATCTCCTCCGAAAGGGTGTGGAACCAAGCACAGCAGCGATCTTGGTTCTCCCACACCGCCGTCCCCCAGAGGGCAGCCTTCCCCGTGAGTAGAGAGAGAACGAACGCCACCTTCATCTCCTCGGTGGTGAACGTACGGGGCTGCAAGGCGAAGTGCAGAGAACAATGAGAAAGAAATGATCGACAAAATCTTGGCTCACCCGCATACTTCTCAGGAATGGGGAGGCGTGGCTCGGACTGGGGAGAACCCCCCGTGGTGATCGGCGGTGTGGGTGGCGTGGGGGGCGCAGTGGGCGGCGATGGATGATGTTGTTGAGCCTGGAGGGCGAGCTCGGAAACCTTCGTCACCATCGCTTGGAAAGCTCGACCCATCTCATCTATCGCTTTCTCTTGACGATCCATACGACCCACTGTGCGTTGTAAAAATTCCTCCAGATGAGATGGGGAGCGATCGCCTGCTGCTTCCATGATGGTCAGATCCTACTGTAACGACACAATAAAGTGGAGGAAGCAAGCGCAGGCGATCAACACAGATTTATTTGTAAATGATGGTAATGACAGAGAAACAACAGAACATGTGACAGAGTCCCGGATGATGGCGATGGTGATCGAAGGTCTACGGTGGCTGAAGAGTGATGAAGCGTGAAGTCGGTAAAGAGTGTGATGATGGCCAATGGACGAAACCAGGAACGGACCCAACACTCACACGGAGACGACAAACACGAACACTGATCCAAAAGCACACGAAGACGAGAGACGATAATCCAAGTGGTACTGCTGGAACATGAAATGAGGATCTGACAACAGGAAGAGAACTGAGTGAGTATATGTAGCTGATGGGTAATGAGGACCAGCTGGAGCGAGGCAATCATACACAGGTGACAACACTTAATCAAACGAGCACATGGCAGAGGTGAGTGAACAAACAAACACACACACACATGACACGGAGGAAACAGAGGATTCCCTTTCAGTCGGTCACTACGACGTCACGTCGTGACCGACGAATTGGGAACTCGCTTAGAGAGACCAATCTGCTTCGAATACTACTAAAACGCCAATGAACTTGGCATTGAGATATTTGCATAATGCTGGCGCCGCCCCGCCAGGTGCGTATATAAGCAGCAGGTGCAAATAGGGAAATTAGCTTTTATTCGCTTCGAAAGCCGGCAGTATCTGCTACTGAGAAGCTACTTTACTCTGTTGGGATTTGATTGCTGAAGTTGGTTGAACTAGCAGTATCACAGCGGACGCTTCGCTTATTCCACGGCTCTACATCTGTTTATTGTTTTGAGTTTAGTGTGTGCGTTGCCTTCCTGTGCGCTCATCAACTAAGCATCTGAGTGAATTTCCCTAAAAGAGTGATACGAGAGAGCTTTGTGCCTTGTTAAAGGCAGCCACTCTCTCGTATATGCGGGGATCAGCGTCCTTTTCAGGATAGCTTTTCGCCCGTGCGATCTTGGATGCGAGAAGTATAAGGGTTCCAGTGACGGTCACGAGCGCTGTCTTCGTGCTCAGGCATTGAGCACTCCGGGGCTGCGTTCGTGGAGAGTTTCTGTTCTCTCTGTGAGAGCATAACCCTCTTGGATTGCGGAGACGACTGTCGTTTCTACGGGAACGCTGTCCGCGCCTTTGCAGTGCTGACGCCGCCATGGTGCGGCTGTCAAGCGCTCGCAGGGCGCCCTTCGCGTCACTACGCTGAGTAGGACGGAGGATGCGTCCTCCACCTACCGGCCTTCTCATCCTCAGCCGGTTGAGGCTCCGGTGGAGACTGCAGAGTCGTGTTCTACGATGTCTGCCGAATCCATTGGACCTCCTTCTGGTCCCGTCACTTCTGCAGCATCAGAGGGGTGTCCATTTTTCCTCCGAGGCAGAGTCGTTCCGGAGATGGCGGCCGTGCCCGCTCGAGCGGCGGAGACGGTAGAGTTGGAAAGGTTAACCCCTCTCCGCCCGAACCGTCCCGCCCACATGATTGGTACTTCGGAGCTGCTCGGACCTCTCGGTCCTCTCCTCCTGTGCCTTTCTTCCCCGACGGCACGAAGAGCTGACGTGATTTGCGGCCGTCCGGCCGTTCAGCTTTCACCCCTCACCTCCCTCACCAACGGAGCCGCTAAGGGCGGGGACCCCTTCAGTGGAGCGGGATGCGTTCCTGGAGGGACCACCCAACCCTTCCCTCCCGTGTTTGTAGACAGTCGTCCGGTTACGGACGCTGCCCATCAGGCATGCCGGAGAGGCGGCTTCAGCCCTGCACGTAATAACGTTGCTGCAGGCTCACAAAGGATTTACCAGGGAGGCCGCGACCTTCAGTCGTGCGATGTCCACCTCAGTGGTTCAAGATCGCCACCTTTGGCTGTGTCTGGCTGACATGACGGACGCAGACGAGAACAACTTGAATGCTCCTGTCTCACAGACCGGCCTCTTCGGCGAGCCAGGGGAGTCGTACAGCTCCGCTGCACAGACTGAGGCGATCTCCTAGGTCATGCCCCGGCGGAACAGAGCTGCCCTTGGTCCACCACGCCGGCTCCTCAGTCTGCCTCTCGCCGTCGGCGTCCTGCGGCGACCACCTCCGTTCCCCTCCTCGGACCCCATCTCGGCAGCGCAGGGGAACCGGTCGTCAGCAGCTCGCCCCGCCCGCTTAGCCGCTTCCCGTGAAAATCGGGAGTTTAAGTGGCCAGTGAAGGGCGACCCGGATTGGCAGAGGATCACTCTTCAGGAGATGGAGCTCCTTCCCCCGATAGAGGGTCGGGTGGAAAATCCTTGGTTTGCATATGTTCCACCGGCTGTTTAGCCGGTACCCACTAACCACACATAGAGTGCATTCCTCTTCCCTCTCCAGGTCTCCAGAGGATCGAGAGAGCCGTGAGCGGGCACACACCAGCTCACCCTACCTCTCCTCTATCGCCAGCGGGTGACCTGAGGAGTCCGAGCTCTCCGCTGAGGAGACCGGACCACCAGCACCCTTATCGGAGTCTGCGCTCTCCGCAGAGGAGACCAGACGACCGTCACCCTCAGCGGGCTCAGGTCAGTGTCACACACACATACTGTAGATGTTTATGCTGTCACAGCAGACGCACCGGCAGTCCCACCTGTCTCGCTTCGCTGCCCCACCGCCGGTACTTCGGTAGTGTCGTTATTTCTCCTCGTACGGTGCCTGGGTGCTTGGCTTCAGTTCCCAGCCCGTTTCGTTGGGTTTTACGCACGATCCGCCTCGGTTACGAATCCGGCACACCCCAAAATTCGGGCTTTCGTTTCACTGTAGTGAAAGCGTCCGATGCACATGTACTGCGTGCAAAAGTCGATATCCTGTTGGCGAAGGATGTTCGAGCCGGTCCCTCTTACCGAGATGATGATGATAGGGTTTTTCCAGCCTTTATCTCATAGTACCCAAAATACGCGGCGGGTTACGATCGATTTGATTTACGCACCGGCTCTACGAAGGTGTTCTTTTTGGATGATAACGCCGAGGCTCGTATTTCAATATTCAGATCGGTTTGCAGCCTTAGACCTGTAGACGTGTACTTTGTGTCCATCTCCCCTCGCTTTAGACCGTTTTTCGCTCTGCGTCGTGGGGTGGGCATATTAATACGAAGTACACCATTCGAGCTGTCTCTCTCTCTCCGTGTCTCCATGTGCTAGTCACGGCATTAAAATGTCAGAGAGAGAGCGTTGTTCGCATTCTGCTTTTTTCTACGTCGACTTATAATAGCCCGTTCTTGGCAGACGTGTGCGAACACAGAGAGTTAATGCTTTGGCATCTCGCTCGTTTAAGTCTTCAGGTCGACTGGGAAAGAGCAACTTTGCCCCGTGCAGAGGATCCTTTTTCTCAGTATGGAAATAAGACTCGATCGACTAATTGGCGTGTTTAACAAGAGCGCGCAACCAGTCAGTTCTGACTTGCCTCGGTTTAATTCGAGGGAAGTACGCGGTCCCTCTGAAACAATTTCAGAAGCTCCTGGACATATGACAGCATGCTGCGACTGTGACGCCGCCCGAGCTGCTTCATATGAGACCGCTTCAGCGTTGGCTTACGATCGAGTCTCGAGGAGAGCGTGGCACACCGACATACACCGTGTAAACATTGCACCTGCGTGTCATTTAAATTTTTCCCCGTGGTAGACCCGGCATTTCCGATAGAAGATATGCCCCTGAGGGGTCTCCTGGCATTCTGTATATTGCAATGCCCTCAGCACGGGATGATCAGCCACGTATGACGGGCTTGCAGTCTCAGGGGTGTGCATAGCACCCCAACTGCCGCGAGCGGTGCGCTGTATATCTGGGACTTGTACGCTCCGCTATGGAGATGCGAGGGAAGGATGTATTAGTCGACACCGATAACATTGCGACTGTTGCGTTATTTACCGTTAAGGCGGTTTTGCGCTCTCGTCACCTGTCGCATCTCGCTCGTCATCTCCTCCTTTGGAGTCAGAAGCATCTGAGGTCCCTTCGTGCCATTTACATCCCGGGTTCGCTCAATACAGCGGCAGACGCGCTTCCCGAGCTGCGCCCCCGGCGAATGGCGACTCCACCTCCAGACGGTCCAGCTAATTTGGAAGAAGTTCGGTTGTGCGTAGATAGATCTGTTTGTGTCGCCGGACGATACCCACTGTCGCCTATTTTATTCACTAACCGAGGGCAGCCTCGGCGTGGATTCGTTGGCACACAGCTGGCCGCGGGGGGTGCGTAAATACGCATTCCTTCCAGTGAGCTTTATTGCGCAGACACTGTGCAAAGTCAGGCAGGACGAGGAGAGCCTTTTATTAGTCGCCCCGTACTGGATTGGTTTTCAGAGTTAATGCTCCTCGCGACAGCCCCTCCCTGACGATTTTCCCTGAGGAAAGACTTTCTTTCTCAAGGAAGGGGCACATTATGGCACCCGCGCCCCGACCTGTGGGATTTCCATGTATGGTCGTTGAGCGCGCGCAAGGTTTAGGTGATTTATCGCAAGCGGTATCTAACACCATCGACGCGGTTCGAGCACCGTCCACAAGACGGGCTTACGCGCTTAAAGAAACCTTTTTCGTCACCCGGTGCTCTTCGCAACGCGAGGACCCCAGAGAATGACCATTAACATTGTGCTTTTATATCTTTAACATAGGTTAGATGGTAGGCTGTCCCTCCTCCATTTAAGTTGATATCGCCGCTATTTCTGCTCATCACTCACTTATCAACGGCAGATCAGTTGGCCAGCATGATTTAATTATTACATTTTAAGAGGCGCTCGCAGGCTAAACCCCTCGCGCCCTCCCTCTTTCCTCCTGAGACCTGTCCATGGTGCTGAAGCCTTCAGTTCTCCCTCTTGAGCCTTTGCAGTCTACGAGTCTGATGTTTTTATCAATGAAAACTCTGACCCTGATAGCATTGGCCTCCATGAAGAGAGTAGGGGATTTACATGCATTCTCTGTTGACGTTTTGTGCTTTTAGTTTGGTCCTGCTGTCTCACTGAGACCCAGACCAGGCTACGTGCCCAAAGTTCCCACCACTCCCTTCAGAGATAGGTGGTGAGCTTGCAAGCGCTGCCCCCGGAGGACGCAGACCCAACCATGGCTTTGTTGTGCCCCGTACGCGCACTGCGACTCTACGTGGTTCGCACGCAAAGCCTCAGGACCTCAGACCAGCTCTTTGTTTGTTATGGTGGCCAGCAGAAAGGGAAAGCTGTCACTAGCAGAGGATGTCTCTTTGGATAGTTGATACTATCGCCCTGGCTTATAATCTTCAGGGTATTCCTTGCCCCTTTAATTTGAGAGCGCACTCCACACGGAGCGTTGCCTCATCTTGGGCTTTAGCTCGTGGTTCCTCGCTAACAGACATCTGCAGAGCTGCTGGTTGGGCGACACCTAATACGTTCATTAGATTTTACAGTGTTCGTATCGAGCCTGTATCCTCTCGTGTTCTTTCCTCACCAGGGAGGGCACGGAGAGCAGACTCGCAGGTCGGCTTGCAGCCTCCAACTGATGCTTCATAACTGTGTCAGTATGGAAGGCCTTCAGAACAAAAATGCGTAATGGTTTGAATTGTTCTTCCTCCGCTGCCTTGGCAGCCTTTGTTGCGGAGCATTGGCTGTCAGCCTTTCACTAGCTGTATCCTCGCGAACCTACGTGTCTGGCTCGGGCTCCACATTGTGTCCCACCGGGTTCCTTTGTGAGTATTTTTCCGTGGGGTTAATCCTACCAGCCCACGTTTCCCTTAGCAGAGCACTGCTTTGCTTACACAGCCACGGCTGTCTTTATTCCTCAACTACGGTTGAGTTTCGCCCACCATTAGCCCTTAAGAGGGGCGGTGGCTTCCGCAGCGTTCCTATCCCGCTCAGGTAGGGCGCTTCCCAGTCGCTGGCACTACTGTGGGGTTATGGAACATCTAGTGCCCGGCCTTCTGCCTTAAAACCTATCTCCTCCTCCTTAAGTGGAACCGGAGGGCTTTACGCAGACACTGGAAGAGGTCAGCCCCTAGTGGCGTTTTGGTAGGGATTCCCAATTCGTCGGTCACGACGTGACGTCGTAGTGACCGACTGAAAGGGAACGTCTCGGTTACGGATGTAACCCTCGTTCCCTGAAGGAGGGAACGGAGACGTCACGTCCCGTCGCCACAGGTGCTGCCACCTGCTGTTACGGCCGGTCACACTTTCCGGCTTTCTCAGCGAAAAAGAAGCTAATTTCCCTATTTGCACCTGCTGCTTATATACGCACCTGGCGGGGCGGCGCCAGCATTATGCAAATATCTCAATGCCAAGTTCATTGGCGTTTTAGTAGTATTCGAAGCAGATTGGTCTCTCTAAGCGAGTTCCCAATTCGTCGGTCACGACGTGACGTCTCCGTTCCCTCCTTCAGGGAACGAGGGTTACATCCGTAACCGAGACGTTTCCTACCGTGACACGAAGCAGCTGAACTCGACAGAACTGCCCCGCGTATGCCTGCGCCTCGTCCATTAATTGTATATAGCAGGACAATTTATCTCTTACTTCTCAGTGTGAGAAATACAAGGTGTGTCGTGTGAACTGACTGAAATGAGCCCAGGTCATGACATTCGGGGCTTGACTCAAAACATTTCGGGGCTGAAGCCCCGGCAAAATCGCTGTCGACGCCCCTGCTAGGTTACAGTAAGGGTATTATACTGTAAAATGGAACTGCGGTAAAGGCATCATACTGTAAAAACATGTACAGTTATGGTACTGTAATGAGGCAGTTACAATATATATACAATAACAAGTCTAACAGTGTATGGGTTGGAGAAAGTGTGGTACGATGACATATGCAGTTTATTTTATGAAACAGCGCTCAGATATCTAAACCCTTTGTAATGATATATAGTATGTCAAACTTAATACCATTCTTTCATCAATATAATACATGGTAAATGTAAACAAATAATTGTGTCGTAGGAGTAGGCTTCACTCAATTTCTTATTTATATTGTAAGAGTGCTTGACCAAATGTATAAGTAAAAAAAACATGTGTTTTTGTTTACATGTCAAAGACAAAAAGGCCGCACTTTGCATATAAAACGTGTTTATAGCACAGACAAGTTTCGGCTTAGCGCCTTCCTCAGCGTGCTTGAGGCACACTGAGGAAGGCGCTAAGCCGAAATGTGTTTGTGCAATAAACACGTTTTATATGCAAAGTTCAGCCCTTTTCTCTTTGAAATATAAACAAAAACACATCAATTAAAAACATGTCAAAACATCTACACTGATAGAAAAAGTTTGTACCCCTTAAATTTAACCGTTAGAAAATTGTTCCTTATAAGGTATACAATAGGTCCTTAGGATTTAATATTGTACCCCAAAAAGTACATTATTAAGGTATATGTACCACACATGGGGCAGTACCCTTTCAAAAGGTCCTGTACCATTAAGGTAAATATACATTTGGTACCGACATCTTTAATGTACTAATATGCACTCTTTCGAAGCAAAGGTGTGCTTTACGAAAGGGTACAGCCCAGTGACACCATATTTTGACAAATTTTTTTCTGACAAGTGGTAGAAATATCTCTTAATGTTAATGCTTGATCATTGCATTTATTTTGAAGTATTGTTCTTTGCCAAATGATATCATGATATTTTGATATTTATATGTTTGACATAAACCAGCATGACATAGTCGGTCACAAGAACCAACAGCGCTTCATATTCTTAGCTAACATAATGATGCAATCGGTCACGAGACACACAAGAGCTAATGCCTTTTCACAATCATGACGTATCATCGCTTCTTATGGCGGCAGTTTTTGAATCAGTGTACACCGGATCTGATATTTACAGCGGATGGTCATCACTGGATTGTCCCAGTAATGCCATAGTAGTACATTTTTGGTTCCCTAAAGATCTATTCAGTCTTAAATAACCATTTCTTTCATACCTTTTCATAATCTAAACAGTGGCAGTAACTTCTTTTTTTGAGGGCGCTCGATGCGAAGTTTGTCACAACATGTATGTAGCCCATCATGTGTGTGGTTCGTAATTTCAAAATATGTGTTCTGCGCATCACGTGTCTTGTCAAAATAAGTCCCTTCTGCAGACGCGTTTAAAGGTTTTATGATAAAAGGGACGCTCGCTTTTGCCAGATACTCGCATAATCTCATGTATAATAATTTTAGTGTTAAGGGAGTCTTGTGTGAACGTGAGCGTCTCTTTTATCATAAACGGCTTTGACGCGTGTGCAGCAGGCCCTTATTTTGACAAAACACGTGATGCACATGTTTCACATGATGCAACAAACACATATTTTGAAAACATAAGCAACACACATGACACTTATTTTGAATTTGCGCCCCTCGGATGAGCAGTCACGAGCCGCCACTGAATCTAAACAACCTTGATCCACAGCAAAGAAGGTTCTTTAAGGTTCTTTGTGAAACTACCAAAAATGTTTCTTCTATGGGATCGTGTAGCACCTCTATTTTAAGGTTTATTTATTTATCATCACAATTTAGGTCTAACAAAGCTAATATACAAAGATGAGGAAAAAAGTCCAGGGCAGGCAATAGTTAATATGATTTTTTCAGCTTCTAAATATCCATGAACTTTTTTAAACCCTTAACAGCAATAATGGCAGGTCAAGCATTTTTACTGCACTAAATATAAAAACAGATCTAAAACCTGGATTCTAGAGAAATTCAAACAGCATGGGGAAGTCCGAGAAGTTTGGTTCCCTGGGACTTATAAATAGGGCTCAGAGGCAAACAAGCACCGACATGTGGTATCTTTAACAAAAACACATATCGCTTATTCCAGGAAGAATTGGAAATTCACAGCTTCAAGCAGATGGCAGTCAATAATATTAAAATGTTGCACCCTTGCTTAAGGGTATACTGTAAAGGTTGTGTTTTATGAATCACCCCATATGAGGTTTATGTATTGGAAAATAATTAAAAACGACATTAAGAAACAAAAAATGTAAACACATCCATATTTGTTCCTAACATTTCTACCATTACAGAGGACGTTTTGCTAGAAACGAATTACCAGCGAAACGTGTACCTCAAAATAAAGCTTAAATCAGCAGTACATTGTGATGTAACTTCCCCCCATGCGTGTGTTTGGTTAACAACTCTAGGTAACACTTTATTTTACGACCCGCAAAGTACCGCGTAATTAAACCGAATTTACAGCGTACCTATTTGTAACAACAGGGTAGGTAACCTGTAGGTATAAGGGAATAATATTTTAAGTTTGGGGTAATAAGGGGGTAAGAATATGAAGAATTATAAATTATTTATACTCTAAGTATTTTATAACAACAGGGTACCTATTGTAATATTACATGGTATGTATGACTTAGTCAAGTCTATGGGGAAATTATGTTTTATTTATTTTTTATTGTGAATTTTTCATATTGACTACTGAATGTTGTATACAGTCAATGTCTACGAGCCACATCGGCAAATAAATATAACAGCATATCACTTTTATTTTAGTAGCCTATATTACTTGCTTTTAATAACAAAAGTCAAGCTGATTTAATGTGGTTATCTTTTTTTTAAGGTAAGTACAATAAAAATAGCAACTTATTCCCTATTTACCAGGAAACTCCTACATTTGCGGACATATTTGAAGTGGTGCTTTGCAATTTATTTACTGTAAAGTATTTTAGCCAAATATAATTTATGCAATGGCAAACCAGAATGAAACAACAGCAGACATCAGCTCCCGCTAAAGCAAAAGACGACTACATGCGTAGACTACTGCGCAGGTGTAGAGCGCGCGGTCGTCTGCAGGAGGTTTGCTGGAACGCGATCCTGAGGTGAAATTTCTTTAAGAGGTTTTAAAAACGTTCTACACTGTGGAGTACAGCTGCGAGTGATGTTAGCAGGTTCCGCATGCTGGATAAGGTGACTGGTTTTGTTAATACATGACTCACGCATTTCAAACAATGTTTTTCAAGAAAGTTGCTAGCTAACGGTAGCAGGTTAGCTAGCACATAAGTAAGCCTAAAATTTATAAACGTAACTGGCTTAGAAAACTCTGTTTCTGTCAAGGCACAGTGAAGAAACATTTACTGAAGGCTTTCATTTATGTTTTTTATATGTAATGCAGAACAGCATTTGTGAGACGACATCAACTCATCATCCGAGTGGACAAGAACACCAACAGAGGAAGCCAAGCCGCAAAAACAATGAAAAATTGTCATGACTTTTTATTTTAAATAAAAGTTATGTGATAATAAACATTAAGTGTTGGCTTAATTATAGTGTTATTGTTTTAAAGATGTTTTGAAATAAGTTGTTTTAAAATAAAAATAACAATATTCTGTATGTTTATGGTATTTACCCTATAACATTTATTAACAAGAGGTGAACAAAGCACCACTTTAGTTTACAGCCCGCAAATATGAGAGTTACCTGGTACATACACAGAACAAGCGGGGAATAAGCCCCACTTCAATTTACAGCCCGCAAATATAAGAGTTACCTGGTACATACACAGAACAATCGGGGAATAAGCCCCACTTCAATTTACAGCCCGCAAATATAAGAGTTACCTGGTACATACACAGAACAATCGGGGAATAAGCCCCACTTCAATTTACAGCCCGCAAATATAAGAGTTACCTGGTACATACACAGAACAATAGGGGAATAAGCCCCACTTCAATTTACAGCCCGCAAATATAAGAGTTACCTGGTAACTCCTGTATACATATACAGATCAAAGAGGTACAAGTTGCTATTATCTTTATTGTGTGTTATATTTTATTTGCCGACGTGGCTTGTAGACATCAACTGTAGGCTATACAAAACACTTCATCAGGTAAGTAGCAAATATGAAAAAAAAAAACATATTACACATAGACCATATTACCCATAGACGTAAGTCATACATACCACGTAATATTACAATAGGTACCCTGTAGTTATGAAATACTTAGAGAATAATTTTCCATATATTCTTACCCCCTTATTACCCCAAACTTAAAATATTATTCCCTTATAACTACAAGTACGTACTTTAGAGATACTCTGTTGTTACAAATAGGTACGCTGTAAATTCGGTTTAATTACGCGGTACTTTGCGGGTCGTAAAATAAAGTGTTACCCAACTCTACCCTGTACATAGCCTATTTTGAGCTTTTACAGTAGCACCTGATAACAGATAACAGTCTTTTAGGATTAAAAAGATGCAGAAATACAAATTCCCAAATACCCATATGCAAGAATTATCCAGATTTCAATGCTATGAATCCAAAAACTCAGGGAAATGTGTAAGAGTATAAATTTAGTAGCAAAGAAATCTGACTTTATAATGGTTTCCTCCCTTTCTGTGATGCATTTTAGGTGTTACCTATGCTGTTGACTTCCTTTATTTTGTCATTTAAAGGCACGGTATCTGATTTGATGCAGAAACATTTTTAGTTATGCTGGTTAAAAGTCTCCTCACATCTTGATTACAATCACTATGTTAAGTTGTTTAAATGTATTTGTAGAAATTTATGTCATCTGTGAAAGGCGTACAACCAAAAAATTTTCAACTAATCATAGACCTCAGTCCGAACGGACGTTGCCTTTTACCATGCTCGATTTGTGAAACAACCCACACTTTGGTGATACCCTACCTCTCACAATGCCACATATGGTGGAGAATGCGGGCAATATTATCCCAAACAAAAGGGGGAGAGGAACATCCAGTTTTGTATATAAGTAGGAAGTTAGCAAATCATAAAAAATACTCCACATTGGCAAAAGAATGTTTAGGAATCAAATGGGCATTGGAGACCCTTCAGTACTACCTTCATGGGCGAAGGTTTGTCCTGGTAACAGACCATGCCCCATTACAATGGATGGCAAGGAATAAAGAGACCAATAGAAGGGTAACTCGATGGTTCCTGAGCCTCAAAGCATTTAATTTCTCTGTCATTCACAGGCCCGGACCTTGCCATGGCAACGCTGATGCCCTCTCACGACGAGAAGCCCTCTACACTTTCTCCCTGCAACCACAAGCCACAGAGCAGAAAATGGGGATGTGTATTGGGTGGCCATTCGTGCCAGTTCCGCCGGACACGCTCCGAACATGTTTTCGGGTGAGTTCTCCGGAAGTCGCGTTGGTCGACCGCATACGTCATCAAGGTTTAATATTTCGGGTTCAATTTCCGAAAAGCAACCGTTACATTTCAAGGTAATAATAAAACTACAATGGTTGTATGTCTTAAAAGAAATAAATCTTAATTTTCTAATGTACTTTAACTGAAATGTGAGAACCTCGATGACGTATGCGGTCGAGCAACGCGACTTCCGAAGAACGAACCCGAAAACATGTTCGGGAGGTGTCCGGCGGAACTGGCATGAATGGCCAACCCAGATGTGTTGCATCGTGAGAGGGTATAGCAAGGCATCTGCCATATAGGTGCTTGCAGCATGGGGACTACAAACCAAGATGGCCACCGGGTCCCAGACTACAATTACCAGGTTTCTCAATGGTGAAGACAGCTGTTGCGAATGAAGGAGAATAGCAGTTAATGAGCTGAGAACAGAGAAGGCTTGTTCTACAGCTGGATGACGTCAAAGTACCGCAACAGCGAGACAAAATTAGACTTTGTCTGATTTCTTTAATTGTTCTTGCGTTACTTTGACGTCATCCAAAATATATTTCAGCAAAATATATTTAAAATGAGGAATTTATAGGCAGCATGTTGTAATTGCAGAAATACACTTAACATAAAAAACACACAATGCTTTTGTTTTGGCCCCTATTTTTCATGAGCTGAACTCAAAAATACAAAAAAATTCTCAAATATTGTTCACAAATCTGTCTAAATCTGTGTTAGTGAGCACTTCTCCTTTACAAAGATAATCCAACCACCTCACAGGTGTGGCATATCAAGATGCTGATTAGACAGTATGGTTATTTTACCACAGTAAAAGGTGCAGTTTTACTGTATTGGTGTAACAGGCCAGACAGGTTTGGATCTATATGCAAATCTTTATTTAGAGTATCATTACACAGCAGACAGAACAGAGGTAAGGTAAGGTAAGGTAAGGCAGCAATTAGACAGATAACACAATCCCAGGTCGGGGCAGGCAGATACCAATTATAAACGGTAACACAGTCCAACATAAACACCAAGTAAACAAAAACACGGGTACACAGGGAAATAACACTCAGTAGTGCAGCACAGGGCAAACAAGACTTCGCAATGAGCATGCGTGAGAATCCCAGGTATAGGCACAGTAATGAACATCAGGTGGCATGTAATCAACGCCGGGGGCGTTAGCGCTGACATCCGTAACAATTGGGGTCCAGTGGCATCCAAAAATCAGTCAGTATCTGGTGTCACATAGTGCAACACATCTATCACTGTTATCTTTAAAAAGAAAAAGGAACCTTATGATCATGGAAGTTCGGAGCCAGATAGTCTAGAAAATATTGATCGTAAAATTGTATCTATAGTATTATAATTAATCATCCAAGATTACTTATATTTTTTATTACATGGCACTCTGAAATGATTCTGATTGTCCAGTCGCAACATTTCATGGTATGTAATTCCGAGATTACAACCGCCTGAAACTACAGTATGTTACATTTTCTAGACTAACCGGATGAGGACCCTCAGGATCATAAGGGTCTTTTTCCATTTTAATGTTTAAAGTGATAAGTGCATAATTGAATGTTGGAGGCAGTTCAATCCAAAGCCAGAGCGTCTCATAATATTGATGCGACAAAGCACTTCTTTTATTTTTTGACAGGAAAGCCATCCAAGGCCGGAGACTTTGCAAGCTTCATTGACATTACTGCAGGCCCGGATTGGTCATATAGGGAGGACTGGGAGAATTCCCGGTTGCCCGGGCTGTTTTTTTGGCCATTGCTGTCCCTATGCTGTCCCAAAATTTTTAACGCAGGACGCATGGTTTCTTCTGCTTTTCATAGAGCTCGCCTGTGAACACAAGTTTTGTTTCAGACACATCTATTTGAGTAAGTCACGCATCTAGATTTAAAATAAACTTGAGTGAGACTTAATACGAATGGCTTTTGAAATGAAAAGGTTCAACAAATCATATTTTTTTATATCATAAGTCATTCAAATAATAAGTCATAGAAGAGTAACAAAAATCTATTAAACTCATCAGTTGAAAAAGATTCATATGAATATGATACAATTTTGAAAGTCCATTATATATTTGTGCTTTTTTGACAAAAGGTTACGTTATTTGGCAAATTACTTACATGATAAGTGCTAAAAATTAAGATAAGAATTTTTTTTCCATTAGTTTTCACTGCATTCTTAATAAGTCTTGCTTGTGTATTGTATATCTGGGGTTTCCAAACTTTTTCAACCCAACAGATAATTTCAAGATCCACCATTAAAAAAATAGAAATTTGTTCCCATTGAGTAGTTTTGAATATGTTTAATTGAATAATATTAAAATGGTAGGTCTGCATGATTATGATTAATAATTATTATGATAATTATTTAGTTTATACGTCACTTTACGTCGTAATAAGGTGCGTGCACAAACGACCTATGAGGTCTCCACTTATCTCAACTACATCCACCAAACTTGACACAGACCCGTTCTGACTCATGAACAGCCTAAATGATGATCAGACCAGTTAGAAATCCTACAAGATTCCTTAGAAATCTTTGTCAAAAGATAAGAGAATAAACAGAAAAGCAAAACATCCAGCTTAATGAACAAAGTTTATTTAATTGATTTAAATTTACACGGACATCAACTTTAGTATTTTATGTACAAAGGTGAATGAACTCTTGAGAACTCAAATAAATAGTAGCCGCACAATAATAATATTCCTGAGTCACAGTTGCCTGAGAATAAAATGGAGTCATGAATAACCCATCTTTCTGAGCATTACACATATTTGTCTGAACCATGCAAGCATTAGCAGACATTAGCAACACATTTTTGCCTAATTTCCTGCTTGATGGACATAAAGCTGAATCATTAGCGGCATAAATATCATGAAATATGATAATATTATGTCAAGGAAAAACAAAGATCGCCATAAATTACTGTATGTATCAAAGATTTCAGTGTGGAAAAAGTCATATTTTATAAAATAAACACATCTGACAGGTTTAAAAATATAATTGTACACCATACAAAATACAAAACAATATAAACAAGAAATATTACAATCTGTTTTAAATAACAATACAAAATTGAAATGTTGGAAGTTCTATTGGGAACACAACATAAAATTCTTTCTGAGTGTCATTTAAAAATGTTGAACTTTTAAACTGATCACTGTAAGTCACATATAAAAAGACATTTTGATTATTTAAAATGTTCAAGTTCTCCTTTTGAGCAACAAATTATTGCAAAAGAAAATAAAAGTTCCTGAAAAAAGCAATTATATTCTTGAGATGGAAACCAGGAGCAAGCATGTGACTCGTCATGTGAGCCTAAGCTCGCTGTTAATGAGACAAAAAAATTATCTTTGTCTCTCAACAGGTATTTTTAAAGCTCACCGTGTGTTTGTCTGTGTTTTTTAGACTCGTTTTATTTTCTAAATAGCATTTTAAAACCGTATTTTGTCATGGATTTATTTGTCATGAAAATTGTGCTGCTATGGATACTACTTTGCCTAGCCGCATTTGGAATTGTGGATTGTTTATCAGACCGTCAAGATTACCTCACTTATTCTCGTGAGCACCTGCTCTCCCTACGAGGAAACGCTGTAGTTCCACCAACTCTCCCTGGTGACTGTATGGAAATATGACGGCTTTCCGAACGGTCAAAGAGAAGGAAGAAAGCAAAGAAGAAGCGAGGCTCAAGGGGAGGTGTGAGGCATCGACTTTGGAGACGTGGAAATAGATTCCCACTGCCTGTCATCACTCTGACTAATGTTAGATCGGTAAGCAATAAACTTGATGAACTGGCGTTAAGAGCAGAACATGAGTGTGAATTTAGGCAGAGCAACCTTGTGTGTTTGACGGAAACATGGCTTAAAGACTACCATGATACCCCAATTCTGTCTGGGTACACCTGCATAAGAGCAGACAGAAATGAGCGAAGTTCACGCAAATCAATCGGAGGGGGGTTGTGTTTATTTGTTGACAATTGCTGGGCTACACAATATTGCGTTCGGGAACAGGAGTGCACCCCGGACTATGAAATATTGACTGTATCCTTTCGACCATTCTATCTCCCGCGAGAGTTTGGTCAAATCACCATTATTCTCGTGTATGTGCACGGACCGAATGATGCAGCAGCAGGGGATAAAATAACAGAGAGCTACAATAACGCACTCGCCCGATCTGCAGACCAGCCTGTATTTGTTCTCGGGGATTTCAACTCATGTAACTTGTCTACACATCTTCCCACTGTTTATCAATATGTTGACTGTCCTACACGGTTAAATCGGACCCTTGACCGCTGTTATGGAAATATTCCAGAAGCATACAAAGCACTGTGTAGACCACCCCTAGGGAAATCTGATCACAATCCATCTCCTGCCTAAATATAAAACTATGCTTAAAAAGAAGAAACCAGTTAACAAGCAAATACAGACATGGTCTGAAATAAATAAAGATCAACTCAGGGACTGTTTTGACAACACAAATTGGGACATCTTCTTTGAATCCTGTGAGGATGGGAATGAACTTACGGACACTGTTACCTCATATATTAAGTTCTGTGAGGGCTGTGTGACTGAAACAAAGACTATTCGAATTTTTCCAAATAATAAACCATGGGTCTCCAAACAACTAAAAACCTGCCTTAATGAAAGAAAGATTGCCTTTTGTTCAGGCAACATGGAATTAGTGCAGGAGAAAAGGAAACAACTAAAAGGGGATATTTTTAAAGCAAAAGTTGAATACAAAAATAAGATAGAAAATAAATTTTTTACAGGGAATATAAAACAGGCCTGGGAGGGCCTAAACATTTTAATGGGAAAAAGCTGTAAGAAGGGTGGTAGCCTTGTGAGTTGTAGTCAAAATCTGGTAGATGAAATGAACATGTTCTTCTGCAGGTTTGATGTTGTGGATGACATGGGTGAGTGTGACAACATCTGTAGAAATCTCCCCATAGGCTCACAAATATTTATTACAGAAGATGCTGTTGCCAAAAGCCTTAATAAAATAAAGCCAAATAAGGCCACTGGCCCAGATGGCCTAAAAGCACGTTTACTAAAAGACTGTGCTCCACAACTAAAAGGTGTTTTTTCAAGGCTTTTTAACTTCCTTATAGTTGCAGGTGTACCTATGTCTTGGAAATTTTCTTTAATAAGGCCAATACCTAAGAAGCCTGGTGCTAGTAAGCCTGAAGACTTCCGACCAATAGCTATCACCTCTATATTGTGTAAGACAATGGAGCGGGTTCTGGTGGATCTTTTGACTTCTCAAGTAATCAGTATGTTAGATCCGCTGCAGTTCGCTTACAGAAGTGACAGAGGGACTGATGATGCTGTGTTGGTCCTTTTAGACTCTGTTTCAAAACAGCTTGCACTCCCAAAAGGTTATGCTAGAGTTCTATTTGTGGACTTTACTGCAGCATTCAATTCCATGAAGTTACACATTCTCCTTCAAAGACTTGCTAATATTAATATTGATAAAGCTTTGATTCTTTGGATTAGAGATTTCCTCTCCTGTCGCCCTCAGAGGGTATGTGTAAATGGTTTTCTGTCAGCAGTGAATACCATCAGTACAGGCTGCCCACAAGGCAGCGTTCTCTCCCCTATGCTTTTTTCTTTATTCACTAATGATTTTCTAATTGATAGTACCAATTGTAAACTGATAAAGTACGCAGACGATATGGCCTTAGTAGGCCTTTTACAAAAAACTGATCCCCTTGGCGAAGCCTCTTATTTTGCACATATAAAGGCTCTTGAAGCATGGTGTAGAAACAGCGAGTTAGAAATAAATGTGGTAAAGACAAATGAGTTACTTTTCTGCAAAAAATTAGACATAGTAACAGAATCAGTTTTTCTTAATGGCCAAGCAGTTGAAACTGTTTTAAGTTTTAAGTACTTAGGTACGGTTCTTGATAACCAGTTGAGTTTTAAAGATAACTCAGATTATATTTTTAAGAAATGTTCACAGCGACTTAGTCTTCTTAGAAGACTGAATTGCCTGGGAGTAATTGCACAGATTATGGAAATGGTGTATATTACACACATTGAAAGTATCTTAACCTTCCATCTCTCTGCTTGGTTTGGTCATTTAACCTGCAAATTGAAATATAAGCTTAATAGGATTGTGTCAATGGCTAGTAAAATAGTAGGAAAACCTCAAAAAAACCTGACACAAATATACACTGAAAGAATGAGGAGAAAGGCCAGGAAAATTACTGCAGATAGTACTCACCCTCTTTCTGTTCAGTTCGAGCCTCTAAAGTCTGGGAGACGCTTCAGAGTACCTATAGCTAAAAGTACTTTAAAAAAATCTTTTATCCCAAATGCTATAAGCATTCTTAATCAAACTAAGTAATAATGACAAATGAGTGGTAAGGTATTGGAGTATATTTTTATCATGACATTTCGCATTGTATTGTATTTTTACTCATGTTTAATTAATTTTTTGGTAACACTTTACGGTAATGGTACATGAATTATCATGAATTCATGTATAAATTCATGCATGAAATATGCATTCATTTATGCATTAATATCTCATGAATCATCAAGAACTAACACAAGTTCAACGTCTTTCATTCATGACTTCATGGATGAACAACACCTTAATTAAAACATTAACTAAGAGGAGTACATCATCATGAATTATGATTTATTACACATGAGCATAAGGTTTTCTCTGTTCACAAAAAAATCGGTCTTCACCACCCATTGTGGATAAAGCTACAGTAGTGGTGGTACATAAATCATCATATATTCCATTATTAACTAAGCATTAACTATCAATGACTTCATCATGTGTGTGGCCCCTCAACTAAAGTGGTGACTTGGTGCTTTGAAACACTTATGAACAATGTGGCATAACTGGGAACATACAAATTCTGTGGGCATTCAAATAAAGTGGTCATCATTAACTAAGCATTAACTATCAATGACTTCATCATGTGTGTGGCCCCTCAACTAAAGTGGTGACTTGGTGCTTTGAAACACTTATGAACAATGTGGCATAACTAGGAACATACAAATTCTGTGGGCATTCAAATAAAGTGGTCATCATTAACTAAGCATTAACTATCAATGACTTCATCATGTGTGTGGCCCCTCAACTAAAGTGGTGACTTGGTGCTTTGAAACACTTATGAACAATGTGGCATAACTAGGAACATACAAATTCTGTGGGCATTCAAATAAAGTGGTCATCATTAACTAAGCATTAACTATCAATGACTTCATCATGTGTGTGGCCCCTCAACTAAAGTGGTGACTTGGTGCTTTGAAACACTTATGAACAATGTGGCATAACTGGGAACATACAAATTCTGTGGGCATTCAAATAAAGTGGTCATCATTAACTAAGCATTAACTATCAATGACTTCATCATGTGTGTGGCCCCTCAACTAAAGTGGTGACTTGGTGCTTTGAAACACTTATGAACAATGTGGCATAACTAGGAACATACAAATTCTGTGGGCATTCAAATAAAGTGGTCATCATTAACTAAGCATTAACTATCAATGACTTCATCATGTGTGTGGCCCCTCAACTAAAGTGGTGACTTGGTGCTTTGAAACACTTATGAACAATGTGGCATAACTGGGAAATGACATCAATATGAAAGTGAAGGTTCAAGCCGTTGCAAACAATGTACTGTGGACACAAATGGACTTTGATCTTAACTTTTAC
Source organism: Misgurnus mizolepis (assembly GCA_025389145.1). NCBI lineage: Eukaryota > Metazoa > Chordata > Actinopteri > Cypriniformes > Cobitidae > Misgurnus > Misgurnus mizolepis. The sequence goes on from JAIFKI010000023.1 coordinate 14,580,858, forward strand.
TGCTTTATTCAGTATATATAAACAGTATAAACCAGTTGAATCAACAGCTGGAAAGAGCTGAGAAGGAAATTAGTACATACACCATGAACTTTATTTTAAGTGCCTGTATATCTCAAAACTTTTCAAAAACATAAAGCTGTTTTACAAAAAAGAAAAAATATTTTACAGGTTGATCTTTTTTGGTAAAGAGTCACCTTTTAATGTACAGTATAAAGCTACTGATGTGGACCATGCTACTGATGTGGATGCATGACCATGTTTTTGAATGGTCATGCATCAATTTCTCAGTTGCCGCTGAGACAGGAGAAATACAGATTTCAGTGTTGCACTTCCTTCTTTCAATGATGTAAAAATCATCATTTTGCATCATTGAAAGAAGGAAGTGCAATGTCTTTGTTGAGGGAGTGAGACTACAAACACCCCTTTTCTCTGTCAAATAGGCACCAAATTCTAAATGTATGTTACATTTCGACTACAAATATGACACACTTTCAATAAAGATTAATGTTTCTACGGGTGAAATGCTCCTTTAATGCTTAGTTAATGATGACCACTTTATTTGAATGCCCACAGAATTTGAATGTTCCCAGTTATGCCACATTGTTCATAAGTGTTTCAAAGCACCAAGTCACCACTTTAGTTGAGGGGCCACACACATGATGAAGTCATTGATAGTTAATGCTTAGTTAATAATGGAATATATGATGATTTATGTACCACCACTACTGTAGCTTTATCCACAATGGGTGGTGAAGACCGATTTTTTTGTGAACAAAGAAAACCTCATGATCATGTGTAATAAATCATAATTCATGATGATGTACTCCTCTTAGTTAATGTTTTAATTAAGGTGTTGTTCATCCATGAAGTCATGAATAAAAGACGTTGAACTCGTGTTAGTTCTTGATGATTCATGAGATATTAATGCATAAATGAATGCATATTTCATGCATGAATTTATACATGAATTCATGATAATTCATGTACCATTACCGTAAAGTGTTACCAATTTCTTTTTATTATATTGGTAAATGTTGTCTGTATGTTTACTGTTTTGTATGTTTGGTGAGCCAAAGAAAAATTTCCACCTTGGTGGACAATAAAGATTTATTCTATTCTATTCTATTCTAAGAATTGTAAAAACTTGTAAGTTGGTATAACAATTGTATTATAGCCTCCCTATGACAAATCGCTTGATTGTTTCTTGATCTTTGTAAGCGGCTGCTTAATGCCTAAATGTAAAAGGTGACCCGCTAAATTAGGATTATATATATAGTTTTCATATAAACAAAAATGTACAACACACTGTCAAAATTATATCAGATCAATATATGTTTTTGGTTATGTCAATGTAACGTCACAAGTCAAAACTCAATAATTTTAATAATTAGGTTGTTATAACTTTTAAAAAAATGAATATTGACAACAATAAAAATATAGATTTTTATTTATTTAATAAAAAAACAAACATATTAAGGTACCACTTAACAATTAGGTTTTGTTTGTTATTAGTTAGCATGAACTAATCATAAACAATACTTTAAAGGTGCAGTGTGTAATTTTTAGAAGGATCTCTTGACAGAAATGCAAAATAATATACAAAACTATATTATCTAACTATATTATATTATATAGTGTATAAAGACCTCTCATAATAAACCACTGTGTGTTTATTACCTTAGAAAGAGACGTATTTATCTATATACACCGAGGGTCCTCTAAGTCGCCATTTTCGGCCACCATGTTTCTACAGAAGCCCTTAAATTACAAACTTTTTTACTAAGTTGTCTCCGATGATGACCTGTTTGTCCGGTGGTGGCTACAGTAGCTTCTCTATGTGTCTCAAAAGCAAGGGGTGAGCAGTAGACTGAGCAATCTCAACACTAGATGCCGCTAAAATTTACACACTGCACCTTTAACTGCATATTAGTTTTTTCACTACTAATAAAACATTATGGGGCAGTTTCCCGGACGAGGCTTAGTCCCAGACTAAAATGCATGTTGAGCTGCCCTAACATATTCGTAACATATCAGTGCCATTTTTTTTGTCTCAAGATGCACACCAGTATTATTTTCTGTAAGGTTAACTTAACTTCACACTAAATGCGTTGTAACAAAATGACACATAATGTGTTAAAATTACACAATGTGTTAAAAGCATAAAACCAAAAGATGTGTAAAAAATTTACACATCTTTCCTAAAGACACGATTAGGCCTTGGTTAAATAATTATATTTAATTAAGTCATTTTTAAAAGCATAATTTATAAATAAACACTGTTGGTGTGCATCTTGAGACACAAGACACATATTTTAAGATTAAGAAAACACTAACATTTAATTAAGTTAGTCTGGAACTAGCCTTAAACCCTGTCTGGAAACCGCCCCATAATATATCTAATGCCTAGTCCTGGATTTGGATAAAACCTGTCTGGGAAACTTGTTAGTTTAATAGATTCACTAAAAAATTTACATTCTGCTACCCTAAAAAACACTATGGAGTGGTTTATCCTAGCCCCAGACTGAACTCCATGTTTGAGCTGCCATCATTTTAAAACACTGTATACCAGATCTTAACATATATCAGTGCCATTGTTTTATCTCAAGATGCACACCACTATGTTTTTTTTTTGTAAGATATGTTTGTAAAAACTATGCAATTTCGTAATATAACAAAGGTCAAGGTCCTGGATTAATCTAAACCCTGTCCGGGAAACCCCTAAGTGCTATAATTTCAGTGATGATTCTGCACAGAAACGCTGCTTAAAGTAACAAAGCTACATTACACCCAGTCATTTAATATTAATATTAAATATAACAATTAATATTTTTTTTTATAGTCAAACCACCTCAGAGCTGTTTTTTTACAAAGTGAATCTAAGATTATAAATACATTTACATTAGAAATTACATAGAAAGCGACTTACAGTGCAATAAAAAAAAACATGGTTTTGTAGCAAACCTATGCTTTAAGCCTAAAAAACCCACAACAACCGCAAAGTGGTCCATGTGACTACATTTCAAGTTATCTCAAGCCATACGACAGCTTTGTGTCATACAAGTTTGTATTTTTCATTTTGAGCAATACTTTTAACAAACACATAAAATAATAACGCTTAAAATAGTTTAGTTGCTACACCACCAATGCATGCAAGTAACTGTGGAGCAAACTTTGAATTGTGAATTAATTAATAAATTAATAAACAAACATCGAGAGTCATCTATACTTTTGGCAACATTCATAACTCAGTCTAAATACTGCTCTTCGGAGACATAGCCGTGCTTAGCGTCTGACGTGAGCAGTTTTTCTTATTCTTGGCCTTTTTAAAGTGACCCTGGATGTATTTGCGAAACTTTGTGGTGGCAAAGCAATACACCAGAGGATCCAGAATGCAATTTAATCCCATCAGCATGAGTGTGATCTGATGAGCATCACTAAGGCGTTGAAGAGTCTTCATGCTCCATTCTTGTTCTCTTAGGCCCATCACTGCCAGAACCCACGGAACCTGCACCACATGATGGGGTAAGAAACAGATCACAAACACGCCCACAACGGCAAACAGCATCTTTAAAGCTCTCCGCTTGGTGCCGCCGGGTCGCTTCCCCGTAGTGGCTTGGAGCTGACTGATGGGTTGAGACAGAAGAGTTCGAGCGATCAAGATGTTGCACAGAATCACCATTAAGAAGACGACAAAAAACACAACGATACTAAGGAAGTGCATTGTGGCGACTGTGTATCTCATATCATCAGTCTTGTCATATCCCTCGAAGCAGCGTTTTTTCGCGGTCTTGCTGTCTTCCTGGAGCCCAGGAACAATGAGATATGTAATCGAAGCTGAAAGAGTGAAGCCCCAGACTCCCGCTGAGATGATCGCTCCACGTTTCCAGCAGTCAGAAGAAGCGGCGATCAGTGGCCTGGTAACAGCCCAGTAACGATTAATGCTGATAATAGCAAGAAAGAAGAAGGAGCAGTAGGTGTTAACAAAATATAACAACCCTGTGATGCGACAGAGACCATCCCAATAGTTCCAGTTGCCGTCGTTTGCGTAGTACCCGATCCAAAACGGTAGAGTGAACACAAACAGCAAGTCTGCAATCGTCAGGTTGGTCATGTAGATGCGAATCTCACTCACGGCTTTAGAGTCCCGCATTTTGTGCAATACATAAAGCGCGTAGCAGTTGCCTGGCAATCCTAAGACAAAGACCAGGCTGTAGAAGATGGGGAAGAGGGTGTAACGAAACTTGGACTCGATGAATTCCGAGGATGTGTTTCCGTCTGCCATTTGGTTCTTGATTGTAGGGGTCACCATGTTGAACATCTGACAAGAGATCCATGAGATAAATAAGACATTATGAACATTACACAATAATACACATCCGGTTATTTTTAGCACGATGCTAATGGTCTAATCAGATTCAATGGATTGTGCGAAGCTATGCTAAAAGTGGTACCGCCAGACCCGCAGATCAGCTGAATGGATTCCAAAACAGTAGAAATCAAATGTTTAACTCTAGGGGAGCTGAAAAATGAGCATATTTTCAAAAAAGTGTAGTGTCCCTTTCAGGTTTTAAAGTGTAGTCTTCTTTACTAATGTGTAATTCTCTGAAAGTCATGAACATTTCATTTAATAAATAAACTGATGAGTAAACTGTCTTAAGTATATCAGAAAACACAAATTTTAAATATTTAATAAATGTGTTCAATAATTCTGAGGTTTTTTATATTTAAGTGCTATAATTCGGTCCCCAATGCTTCTATCAACCTAGTAAATGTGTAAAAGATCAACCCAGTAACTTAGTTTTGGTAAACCATTCTCTGCAAGAATGTGAAAAATAGTTGATTGAAATTTGGTTCTCCTTGTGATGTCAGAAGGGGATAATACCGCCCCTTAATCTGCACTATCCAACCACGGCACTGCCATTTAGTGCAGAGATCAGCTCATTTGCATTTTAAAGGACACACCTACTAACCAAGATTGTTGCCTGGGTTGTGTATGTAGGGTAGGGGCGTGTTTGTTTAGGTGATTTCAAATATCAACATTGGCTTTCAGAGATCATGAGATCTCCTCTACTTTCTTCTTGTGGATATCGCTGTTGTTTTAGTTGTTACACATTATTTAAAAGTAAACATACTAAAACAAAGAATATGAACTAAAACAGGGGAAAAATTGTTACATTTACATTTAGTCATTTAGCACAGTGGTTCTCAAATTGGGGTATGCGTAACCCTAGGGGTACTTTGGGGTACTGCAGGGGGTACGTGAGAGAAAATGGAAACTGACATTTAGGAATAAATCAGTAAAATCAGTAAATCATGATGATAGTATTTTTATATGACATTATGACTACACATGATAAGATCATAAATTTAAAGCACATCGTACAAAATGCATGTGCGTGTTCAACCTGTTGATCTTGTCTGGCGCATGCGCTAAGGTTTTAGTTCAGCAGCTTTAGCAACGGAGATACCCGGAGTCTGCTCCTGTTATCATTTCTTACTTAAAGTTTACTTTCTTTTGTGGTGTTGCTGTGCGTTTATATATATATTCAAGTAAGTGACATCTGTCAGTGTTGTAAATATGTTTGAGTTTTATTTGGTTAAATGTACCTCATTAAAGCTTCCATAATAACCTTGGGAAAGCAGCTGTAATCCACACAAAATAATTTAAGTTAGGAAAGGTGGCTTCTTAAAAGAAGATGCTAAAAAAACAGCCTCAAAAATACCACCAGTTTTGTGATGAATACTAATAAGCAGTAAACCTGCTCTGGGGCATCAGATATAATAACTGTCTCAATCTCGTTTCACTGTATTTTAAAGCTAAATGTTGTTTTCTGGTTAAGGGGTACTCGGCTTGAAAAAATCATAAAAAGGGGTACTTCAGCCAAAAAAGTTTGAGAACCACTGATTTAGGAGACACTTTTGTCCAAAGAGACTTATAAATGAGGTAACAATAGAAGCAATTAGCAACACAAGAACAACAATACGTAAGTGCACTAAAACTAGTCTCATCAAGTCTAACAATATATATAGGCATGGGTTTGTTTTTTATTTATTTATTTATATATCTGCGTTTGGGTTCTGAAGAATAAAGAATGACATTGGGGATCAAATGACACTTTATAACAAAAGCGTGAGTAAAAATAACAAAAAGTTGTTTAATATGTTTCTTTAATTTCTTCAGTGTGTCAAAACTTAATTATTTAATTTTAATAAAAAAACAGTCCGCCACTAAGCCCTGATATAACCATCATTAAACCAGTCTGAGATTACATAAATCAGAAAAGACTTCAACGGGGACGTCCAATTTATATTGAACTGAGCTTATATGCAAAGTATATGAAGTATATGCAAACATAGCTTACTTCAGCATACTTACAAGCTGTTAACAAACTCACTGCCTTTTCATTTCTCTGTCTGACTATAGGTATTTTAACATTAGCATGTTTTGAAAACAGCACATAAATGTACTCTTAATAAATGCGTTAATATATGTTAGGCTATATATAAGGAATAATTGACAACAAGCCATTGAATTATTCGAAATAATGCACACCCAAGATGATAGTGCGGCACGAGGTGAAGCACTGTTACACTGTGGGTGTGCATTATTTTTGAATAATTCAAAGGACCCGAGTCAATTATTCTGCTTACACCACAGTGACCACAGACATTGCTTTAGTGGTAATTTTAAGACATTTGACAAATCAGGTGTGTGTTTTACAGATAAATAATCAATGAATAATCAGAATAAAGCATTCATCAGCCCCATGGTAAATAATAGTAATACAGTTATTCTAAATTGCTAAATACTAAACCCCAATCCTCGAACCATAGTGGCCTAAACCCATTTGTCAAATCATGCACTCATTTTGCAATACTCTAAATACAAACATCTCACTAAAACATACATTTTACATGGCAATGCACTTGTTTTAAATGCTTAACACAGACAGGCAAAAAAAGAACACAACTACAACACAGTTGTCATCAAGCAAACACAAAATTGTACACACTTTTTTTCTAATCGTATTTCCCAGTCGTGTGGATTGGAAACAGTCTGAGAGACGATGCAATTGGCAAAATTTGCCGACTTTTTGCTAAATAAACGTGCTGCTTACAGTAATATTGAAAACTTACAATTACTTGCAGAACTTAGAGTAAAGTATTCACTATATTCACTGAACTAAACAGTAATAGTGATTTTTAATAGTACTTGTCAAATGTGTTATATACAATAAACATGTATTTTTCTGTAAGCAGATGTCCTGGATGTTGTGTTTTCCATTTTTTAAGGTGATGCTCTCTAGAGTGTTAAATAGACTTATGTGTGTGATTTGAAAGCATTGTTTGATTTTGAGTACAGGTGAAATGGTTTTGAAGGAATGTTAATTTAGTTTGACAATATGGATTTGTGGTTTAAAACATTGTTTTAGCCATTTAAAAAAACTGTAATAAACAAAATGTCTGCGTTATTAAAAATGTTATATACCAAAATATTTAATACAATTACAGATTGTGCAACAACAGATGTAAATTTCAGCTATTATGCAGGACATTATATTTATTTATTCATAAACAATGCGCTTTTGTCCAAACACACAAGGAAGCATTCAACATTTTGTCTTTATAAGAAACAAATTAACCAAAGGAATGACATTTATTTGAATAATTTACAAAAACAACATATTTGTTTCATTGTGTGCTCATAAAATTTGCCCATAAAAACCTCCTCCTGTACCGCAGCTGGCGTAGCAAAGTATTGTTGTTTAAAAAGCTGTAGCCTATTTACTGTAGGACTGAACTTTTGCTGTTTTTATCTGTAGCCTACTCCAATAATACAGCCTACTAAATTCATTAATTAGGGCCCGAGCACCGAGGAGCAGGCCAGAATGGCCTGCACCGTGGATGCAAAGCCCCGTTGTTTTTGCTCAATTTCTTCTGCTTTTTCTTCTCCGAAGAGGGCCTAAACATGCTCGAAAACTCATAAAATTTTGCACACGTGTCAGAGGTGGTGAAAATTTACATGTGGTATAGGCGTCAGAAGTGGGCATGTAAAAATGGCTCGATAGCGCCACCTGCAAATTTCAAAAGAACAACCCTCCCACTACGAAAAACATACAGATACGAAATTTGTTAGGGTCGTCTATCACCTCAAGATCTACAAAAAAGTCCATTGGAACCAGGTTCTAAAACCCACTGGAAGTCGGCCATTTTGAATTTTCGCTGTGATTTCTGTGCAAATTTTGGCATTTCCAGGCTTCGTACTTTAACGAACTCCTCCTAGAGATTTAATCCGATCATCATCATATTTGGTCAGTATCATCTAAAGGCCTTTGCGATGCTAAATTGCGGAGCTTTTGACTTTTCGTTGGAGGGTGTGTCCGTGGTGGCCTGACAAATTTCAGCATTCTCGCCATGAAACAGGATGTTGTTCTAACTCAGGCATACAATGTCCAATCTGACCCACGCTTCACACGTTTGATAAGGGTCTTGGCCTGAACACATTTCCATGCCAAAATTCAGCTTCAGTCATAGCGCCACCTAGATGCAGCAGGAAATACCATGTTTTACGCCGTGATTTACTGCTCTAAATAAAATCATCATCATATTTGGTCAGACTGATCTTAAGTCCTCTGCGATGATAAATTGCGAAGATCTTGACTTTTCGTTAAAGGGCGTGTCCGTTGTGGCCTCGCAAAGTATCGACAAATGAATCGCAATTTTGACAGCCTAAACAAGCCCCAATAGTCATGAAACATTGCATACGTGTAAAATGTGATTCATTTTTTATTTGAAATAGGCTTTAGAACTGGAGGTGTAAAAATGGCTCTATAACGCCACCTACAAAAACTTAAGAGAGCAGCCCCCCGCTACGGTAAACGTACAAATATGAAATGTAATAGGATAATGTATCACCCCAAGACCTACAAAAAGTCTCTTGGAGCCAAGCTCTAAACCCCACAGGAAGTCAGCCATTTTGAATTTTCTCTGTAGTTTGAGTGCAAATTTTACCATTTCCAGGCTTCATACTTTAACGAACTCCTCTTACATATTTCATTAGATTAAAACCATATTTGGTCTGTGTCATCTAAAGGCCTTTGCGATGCTAAATTTCAGAGATCTTGACTTTTCGTTGGAGGGTGTGTCCATGGCGGCCTGCCACATTTCAGCTTTTCGCCATAAAACCGGAAGTTGTTCTAACTCAGGCTTACAATATCGAATCTGACCCACGCTTCACATGATTGAAAAGTGCCCTGGCCTGAAAACATCAACATGGAATTATTCACATACAGTCATAGCGCCCCCTGCTGGCAGCAGGAAATGTCAGGTTTTACACTGTGATTTACTGCTTATAGAAATTTAATTAGATCATCATCTTATTTTGTCAGACAGATCTTAAGGACTTTGCGATGATAAATTGTAAAGATCTTGACTTTTCGTTGAAAGGTGTGTCCGTGGCGGTCTGGCAAAGTTTGATGTTTCACCATGAAACTGGAAGTTGTTGTAATTCAGGCAAAATACAGATACAGTCATAGTGCCACCTAGATGCAGCAGGAAACACTGATTCACTGCTCTAAGAGATTTAACAATATCAACATCATATTTGGTCAGTCTAATTAAAATATCCACATATATTTGCACACAAAAATTAATGTCCCCACTGTTCACAGTTTTTCCTAAGGCCATCGGGTGGCGGTGCTCACACGTGCGAGGGCCCTTCCATCGCTGCTTGCAGCTTTAATAGTATAATTTTTTTAGAAAACATACTGCATTTTGCCTAAAATTAAGGTTTAGCCTAAAATTCGTTTTCAGCATCATGTGAGTGTTGCGTGTGAAACGTAAACAACGGGGTTTTCCTGCATTGCATGTCGTATAAAGGCTATAAATGTGGCTCATCATATTGGCGGGAAATTTGTCTTACACCCAAAGTTACAACATAAGTATGGAAGGTATTTTTGGTCTTTTTAAAATTAATTAATTAAATGGTAAAATAAAAAATTAAATCGCAAAATATGTCACAAATTTGAAAATTAAATGCTAAAATAAAAATTAAAACATTAAATTAAATTATTTCATTTTCAACTTGATGAAGCATCATTCTGGCCAAATTGAAAAATAAAGCAAAATTAATGATTTGACATTTCATTTTCCATATTATCTTGAGGCATGACAGCCAATATTAAAATAAAAAGGCAAACTTGAAAAGGAATCTGTAAAAACCGTTTTAAAAGGCTTTTTATTCATGCCCAAGCAATAACAGGGACAAAATTAAAATGTAAAGTTCAGTTTTAATTTTATGTTCTGTTTTTCTTTTTCATTTTCGTTTTCATTTTCGTGTTCATTTTTATTTTCAACTTGTATGCAAATTAAATGTTAATCAGTGGGTGTGGCTTACTTGCTTAAAAAAAGGGGATTGGCTGAAGCAGTGTTGCCAACTCAGCGACTGTGTTGCCAACTTAGCGACCTTATTGCTACATCTAGCGACTTTTAGACCCATTTAGCCAAACTTAGCGACTGTTTGGATGAATCTTAGCTTCACATCTATACAGATAGGCTACTGTGTCGATTGTACTGGCCAACGAGTGCCAGGTGTCGCGGTCCCGGTGAAATGTGCGTCTACCCTCTGTGCATGGAGCTGGGCAGTGAGCAACATTTAGACTGAGGATGAGATTCGCATACATTGTTAACATTTCCAAAGGAGGAACAAACACTAAAAAGTGGCTAGTCCGCTGTTATGTATGTGCATATTTTCACACATCTGATCCGGTGAAGCGAAAGTTCAATGAATTGCAGACATACACAAACAGTCAATTACTTTTAATTGAACATTATCTGTGCTGTCTGTACCACCCCACAAGTATCACTCCTATGTGAGTCTTTCGGGGTCTACTCTGTACACTGCACTGGACACAACATAGGCTACAGTTGTGACCATATAGCTGAAGCGTGAAAGACGAGCTACGCACATAAATGCGGTGCGGTGATTTAACGAACGCAACCTTCATAAACATGAAGCGTGTCATGCCCCAGTGCTCTGATTTCTTGAACGGTACCAACTCACTCCCTAGTTTTAAACCCCTGGGCGAATAACAACATCTCTGCATGGAAATGTCAGAGCCATGCGCATGAAAGTTCAGCTGCAAGGAGTCCGAGCCACGTGCATTACAAGCTTTCTTGCGCAAGGAAAAGCAGGCACTGTGCATTGGTGATAATAATAGCGAGCGCTTACTGACTCGTTATTTGGTTGAATGCTGTAAGCAAATTTCTCCAAGTCGGGATAAAAGTCTTATTATCTTCTTGATTATGTAAATGTACAGCTGAAATTGAAAGCATTGATGGGAGTATCCTTAAGTTTTGCGGAGCTTTTTACGAATGATGCAATTGGCGATTTCGTTTTGTATCCGCTTTGAAAAATCTAATCAAACAGGCTAACAATAATAACATTAAAAAATATTTATTTTCAATATCTTTTAAGTTTAATATGAATTATGGAACAGTTTTTTCATTGTTTGTACACATCAGCTTGTACAGTCTAAATGTTGTTCTCTGCCCATCTCCATGCACAGAGGGTAGACGCACATTTCACCGGGACCGCGACACCTGGCACTCGTTGGCCAGTACAATCGACACAGTAGCCTATCTGTATAGATGTGAAGCTAAGATTCATCCAAACAGTCCCTAAGTTTGGCTAAATGGGTCTAAAAGTCGCTAGATGTAGCAATAAGGTCGCTAATTTGGCAACACAGTCGCTGAGTTGGCAACACTGCTTCAGCCAATCCCCTTTTTTTAAGCAAGTAAGCCCCACCCACTGATTAACATTGAATTTGCATACAAGTTGAAAATAAAAATGAACACGAAAATGAAAACCAACATGAAAAAGAAAATGAAAACAAAAAAAGGACATAAAATTAAAACTAAACTTTACTTTTTAATTTTGTCCCTATTGCTTGGGCATGAATAAAAAGCCTTAAAAATTTTTTTTTTACAGATTCCTTTTCAAGTTTGCCTTTTTATTTTAATATTGGCTGTCTTGCCTCAAGATAATATGGAAAAATGAAATTTCAAATCATCAATTTAATTGTATTTTTCAATTTGGACAGAATGATGCTTCATCAAGTTGAAAATGAAATAATTTAATTTAATGTTTTAATTTTTATTTTAGCATTTAATTTTCAAATTTGGGAAATATTTTGCGATTTAATTTTTTATTTTATCATTTAATTAATTAATTTAAAAAAGACCAAAAATACCTTCCATACTTTATTCAAGGTAAGACTGTTATTTAAATAAAAATGTAATAATTTATTGTAACCCACCTCGTATATCGAGATCAATGTGTTTGTTCCAGCACGCGCTCCTCACGCTCTCTATGAAGTGCGCGCAACAGCCTTTAATGGCTCTGTTCATGTTCAAAGTCACACCTCTCTCACCCTCTCTCTCTCTCTCTCTCTCTTTCTCTCCCTCTCTCTCTCTCTCTCTCTCTCTCTCTCTCTCTCTCTCTCTCTCTCTCTCTCTCTCTCTCACACACACACAGAAAATTTATTGCACTTCTTTCTGGCTCGCAACAGCTATGAGATTTTTGCCATGGTTTGACTAACAACAGTGTTGTGGCTGTTTCTGTTTCATGAACTAAATTTAAAAGAATCCGTTTGGTTGGAGAAAATTGGGAAAATTTGGAAATTGGCCACTTATAGATTAAGAAGTTGTTCATACGAACAGGATCATTGCTTATATAAATGATCTATTAGTATGATGATCGTTTCTAAAATTAAGATGATATAACAGCCACACTAAAAATGAATTATTGAACTCTTCTAACTGCCCATAGATTCTCTTGTTTAGTGGTTTTCTAATGGACAATTCATGCACATTATTAGCCAGAAAATTGATATGGTTACAACTTCTTAGCTTTTAACCGTGCATCTTGTAGTACAGCTGGTATATAATAAACTTTAAGTTTATTTATGAAGAGATATTGTAAAACAATTAAACCTCAGGTGGTGTTGTTAACACAAATTTGACCCTCAGGTTGAACTGGTTACAGACATGAAACTCTTTGTGCTCCTAATCTCTTCATCACAAAGGCTTTGCACTGTTAGCCTTCAGGCTCACATCACTGGGTATCTGCTGAATATATGATGTAATGTATACATATTATGTGGTTTTAAGATTGTAATTTTATATTCATGTTTATTATTATTTCAAAGGTCATGGTGCGATGAGTAAAAAGGTCTCATTTCCATAAATCTCAGATAAGATGGGACAAGGTTTTAGAACTTAGGAGATGATGCATTTCTTGTAGAGGTGGGGTTTTGCCAGATACTTCTGGCTAGTTTGACCAGGTGTTCTTTAAGATCACTTGGCACAGGTCAAACTGGGTTTTTGTAGTTTTACAATGTCTTTGTCTCAAGCTGTGTATAAAAGGTGGCCTGGTAAAATATTCTGGGAGGCAATCTGTTCAGAAGCTCCCACACTATGTGTGTATTGAGACATCATGGAAGAAATCTTTAACAAGAATCTTCCTACACCATTTTGGGTGTATTATATCAACATTGAATGTACTCTGTAGCCAGAGTGTCTATTCCCAGGTATGACTATTCTTTAATTGATGTTTGAAGCTGAAACCTGCCTGGTATAATAAATTGTTACATTTGTTTCATCTAAATTCTTCAGAAATTGTATTGATTGATTTTAATTCTTTCAGAAATTATTATTTCCAGTAGATTAGAAGGAGTCTGGTATTACTGCAAAATATGTATGTCCGGATATGATCACAGATTTATGTCTATGACCTGACTTTACAAGTTGCATGTTTCAGTATACAGAATTAAGTGAGATATATTTAAACCATGTTAATTTTGTTTTACACTGCTTAAAATAACACTAAATTGTAGGGCTGGGCAAAATCGATTTTTCAACAACTTCATAGGTGCATACCGCCCCCTACTGTATCGGGTGCACGGCATGAGGGCGCTTATAAACTATACGGGGCTCCCGATACAGTAGGGGGCGGTATGCACCTATAAAGTTGTTTCGCAACCCGCCATTAAACATTAGATGAATAAGACGGTGATGTGAAAAATAAACATAATGGTGATGTGAACGCACGTGTTGTTCTGGGGTTAGTGTTGTATTAGAGGTAAAAAATTATATAAATACTGTTCGGTTTTTCACACAAACCGATCGTTTAGTGTCTTAGGACATTGATGTGTCGTCACGAGCCGCAGGGTTTAATTTGGATTTGTCTGTGCATGTTTTTTTTTCTCTATCAGAGTTTGTTACCATCCAATTTTTACGACTGACAGACTGAAACGGTTGGACTTAAAAATGTACATTTGTGTTATGTATTAGCACGGGTGCCAGATTAACACAGATATCTGTGAGGTATCTGAACGTGTTGTCTAATTTTGATCAGTCTTCTTTTTGTATTATTTCATTTTATATTATTTTTTTATGTCTTAATGTTGTGTTTAAATGTAGTGTGTTATGGAAATGTGTTTTTGTCAATGTTTTTGGAAGCAGTGTTTAATAAATAGCTTTTATAAACTCTAGTGATGGTCATTAATTATTAATAAATCATTAGCTAATGGTTTGCAAATATATAATTATGTTGTGACTTGTTGAGGCACATTATTATTAACTCATTATTTAGTAATTGTATTAATTAACACACTACTAATGCTGTAATTAATAATGTATTAATGCATATTAGTTTACCTGTATTAAAAGGCTTTGGATCATTGTGGTAATTAACAAATTAATTAACACTATTCGTTCATAAAAGAAGTGATGATGGAATTAATCCACAATTACATATTTAATTAATAACAATTCATATATGAACTAATATATTAATCAGACAGACTCTTCATTAGTTGCTAATGAGGCAATCATTAATGAATAGCTTAGATAATCATTAGTAATACATTAATTCAGTATTATATGTGCATTAGTTAAGCATGAATTCATGATTATTAGTGCACCCTTATTGTAAAGTGTTACCTACTTATTTTGACCCATACAATGAATTTTTGGCTTTTTCTACAAACATACCCGTGTTACTCATGCAGTGGTAGTCTGTTGTGGTTGAGCTCATTATTATCAGCTGTTTGTGTGTGGTTATACTCATTGATTTTTAAAGAACGAATGAATGGGAAATGAACCCATGACCATGGTGTTGTTAGCTCTTATTTATCTAGAAGGAATAGATTTGAATATTTATAAGATATTAACATTGTGCCAAATTGATCTTGATTTATTTTATTGCATTTGGAGTTTTGGTCATTTTTTGTGGTCATTTGTTGCAGTGAAATCAATCGCTGTTCATTGTTGACTGTTCTGAATCTGACCTGCTGCTGTCCAAGTGCTGATTGAAAACAAGTGGAAGCAATTTGTTGTCCTAGATTTTGTCTCCCTCTAGTGAAAGGTCAGGAAACATTAGATCATCCTTTTGCAATATCAACACTTTTGACTTTCCATTTCATTATTGTCAAGAACTAATGTATTATCATACAGCAGGCTGCAAATCAGATGTCTCCTAATATATAATAATCGATCCTGCCAAGTCAGTCAAGTTAATATGCAAGTTAATAAACAGACAGCTGGCTTACTCTCGTTCAGCTATCCATATTGTGACACTATGTATTAAACAATTTTGTTTAAGTGTTCAAGGCAAGCCATTAGTCGTGTTTGTTCTTAGCTCTGTAACCTCTGGACACCATCATTTAAATCAGAGAGACTTACAGACATCAATTACTTCAATCATTAATCCTGTTCATTATCCAAGTGAATGAGTAAATCAGTCCTGTGTAAAAAGACATTCACATAGACAGTTCAGCATATCAGATGAGAAATGTCATTTGCTTTATCCAAACCATATCCAGGCTTCAATGCAGATGGATTGTAAAGGCCAAATCGCCAAAATCACTAATTCGGCCAGCTGCTGCTCGGACAAAGATTTTCCTGTTTTCCTGAAAGTCTGACACTCCAGAGATCAAGACTGTTTGAGAGGAAGGAAGAGATATCCACATGGGTACGATTGCTGACCTGTGACATTGTTTGTTCAAAAACTGTCCACTGCGGAAATGCTGCATGTTGCCAACTGTGAATATGAAACGTATCTTTACCATTTGCCATTTAAGATCCGTCTGTAATTTAAATATTGCATAATGTGTACAGTTGTGTGTTGTCTAGCATTTGACCATCAATGCATCTGGCTTTTAACACTACACAGCTCTTTATTTTTTCCATCCACTGAACCAGGCAGCACAGCGCCCCCTGTTAGCCAAGAACGTAGCGCCACCACAGGCCTCAGTCTCAGGATAAATATATTACACCTTTAACGGAAAACACCACAATTTGTCAATATTGTCGCAGTGCTAAGTCCCTATTTAAACAGTCTAAATAGTAAAAATAGGGAAAACATGGAAGTGTTTGGTGGCATCTATATTCATCCCTGTTTGGATCCTAAGGAATGAATGGGGCTAGGCTAAATGCTAACACATTCACAACGCACTGTGCAAAGATGAAGTGCACCCATTGAAAAAGTATGAAATACGTATGTATTAATTCGTCTAAGTTGAGGTAAAAACATAGTAAAATATTGAAAACCGTTGGTGTTTTCCTTTAAATATGTGTGTGTGTGTGTGTATAGGTTTAGTTATATTTGTGAAGTGCTGTTGTTTAATGTTCTTGCAAATATGTGACACTGTCTGTGAAATCCAGGTTAAAGTCTCATAATCTGATTATGGTTTAGGAGCTTCAAAGTTTGATTTCAATATTTGATACAGTCTTAGTCATTTCCAGGCTTTTCCAGATTGGGTCACAGTCATGTTGAAATCCGACTTGTGAGGACACATAAAGCAAATGTCTCAAATGTCCAATCTTTCTACTCTAGGAATGCATCAAAGCCTTGTCTTTACTTAAAGCCCCCCAAACCTAAAAAAATGTTTCCAGTAGAAGATGAGTCACCAGTGTGTGTGCAGAAACATCCGGTTATTATACAAATCCATCTTTTCTTCTTTGTGTAATCGCCTTTAAAACGCAACAGTTACCAAAACAGGCTGTTGGGGATTCCCTGTGATTTCACATTGATTAAGCCCCACCCATAACCGCTCACAGACTCCGCCTTATGAGCGCATAGTTTAACCTTCTGCCAGAGACAGATGTTTTGATGTAGTCCAAAGCACATGTGTAAGCGCTCTACCCCCTAATTTGCATATAGGGAGGAGAACAGAAGCTTTCTTTGCATTTAAAAAGATAGGATGTTTTTATTGGAGCCACAAATGGCCATGTTCAACATCGTATAATGAAAGATCTGTGGTGTATTTTGAGCTGAAACCAGAGGGGATACTATTTTTATATTGCTGAAAACACATTAGGGGACCATTAAGTAATCATGACTAAATATACTTTGGCATTTTGGTCCTATAAATAAAAACCTAAGTTCATTTAGCTTATTAACTGATATAAAGTACTGTGCACCAGACTTGTTGTTTTAGAAATTTTAATGTCCATCCATATTTATTTTTTAATCTATTTTATTAAGATACAAACAGAAAATACAGGAAATATGTAAAAAAAAAATCAGGACTAAATATCTTCTTTAGGCATCGTGGGTGTTTAATGTGACTTCTCTTGGCACTAAACACATCTTGAGCGTTTTTGAGCAGAATGAAGTAAAAAGACTAATTTCTTTAAAATTAGAAATTAGGATTTAATTTTATTAAGGTTTAAGAGATCCTGCAGTTTTCTGCTACTGCTCAAGTGAAGTTTACCCTAAAAACTTCAAACATCAGTTTACATTTCTATTCAGTTTTTAGTACTATATACACATTTCCTGTATTTTCTGGATGTATTCGATTAAAGAGACTGAGAAATAATTATATATGATCACTATAACATTGAAAAAAACAACAAATCTAATTCTGGCATGGTGGCTTAAGACTTTTGCACAGTACTGTGTATGTATACACTGTAAAAAAAGTCCGTAAAAATTTCAATGTTATTGCAGCTGGGTTGCCGGTAATTTACCGTAGATTTACATTTATGTTATTTACTGGCAAGAGTTTGTTCAAAGTTAAATAATTTTAAATATTAACAAGTCTTTATCTTTACAGAATAAAACTATACAAAAACAGCCTCATGCAAAGCATTCTGGGAACCAGAAATCATCATCAACCTTTTTCTGTTTTTTGCTTCAGATTTTGTTTCCCAGAATGTTTTGCTTGATGCTGTTTTTTAGTTTTACTCTGTAAAGACAAAGACTTGTAAATGTTAAATGTTCATTTAACTTTGAACAAAATGTTGCCAGTAAATAACATAAATTTAAATCTACGGTAAACTCAGCTGCAATTTCTACGGATTTTTTTTACAGTGTATATATATATATATATATATATATATATATATATATATATATATATATATATATATATATATATATATATATATATATATATATTAGTGTCCATAATGCTGTGATGATTACCTAAAAGCCTTTCAAGAAAAGAAAGTCAACACCAGAAGATTTTAAAGTATCAGGGACAGAATGGGACTAATTTTTTTTAGCCCTGAAGATTCATGCCTTAGACCCGGCCCACTTTAGTTCATGACTAACTATATTAAAATAATATAATTAAATCCTTAGTAGGCTACAGAAGTCTGCAGTCAGCCCATTCTCATGAAATGCATATAAATAGCATGCAGTGTGAAACTATCGTGTGCGCATGTGAAACTACCGTGTTAATGTTTCGCGTGAGCACGCAATAGTGCACTGTTCTCTGCAGCCTTGCAATTCATTGAATTTTTCCAAATATATAATTTCCAATTCAGTGCAAATACTCAGTTCTTACGGCGCTGCGTAAAGTGGAGTACACTTAAAAAACTCGAAGCAGCTAAACTCGACAGAACTGCCCCGCGTATGCCTGCGCTCGTCCATTTATTGTATATAGCAGGACAATTTATCTCTTACTTATCAGTGTGAGAAATACAAGGTGTGTCGTGTGAACTGACTGAAATGAGCCCAGGTCATGACATTTGGGGCTTAACTCAAAACATTTCGGGGCTGAAGCCCCGGCAAAATCGGCTGGCGACGCCCCTGCTAGGTTACAGTAAGGGTATTATACTGTAAAATGGAACTGCGGTAAAGGCATCATACTGTAAAAAACATGTACAGTTATGGTACTGTAATGAGGCAGTTACAGCATATATACAATAACAAGTCTAACAGTGTATGGGTTGGAGAAAGTGTGCTAGGATGACATATGCAGTTTATTTTATGAAACAGCGCTCAGATATCTAAACCCTTTGTAATGATATATAGTATGTCAAGCTTAATACCATTCTTTCATCAATATAATACATGGTAAATGTAAACAAATAATTGTGTCGTAGGAGTAGGCTTCACTCAGTTTCTTATTTATATTGTAAGAGTGCTTGACCAAATGTATAAGTAAAAAAAACATATAAGTCAAAGACAAAAAGGCCGCACTTTGCATATAAAACGTGTTTATAGCACAGACAAGTTTCGGCTTAGCGCCTTCCTCAGCGTGCTTGAGGCACACTGAGGAAGGCGCTAAGCCGAAATGTGTTTGTGCAATAAACACGTTTTATATGCAAAGTTCAGCCCTTTTCTCTTTGAAATGTAAACAAAAACACATCAATTAAAAACATGTCAAAACATCTACACTGATAGAAAAAGTTTGTACCCCTTAAATTTAACCGTTAGAAAATTGTTCCTTATAAGGTATACAATAGGTCCTTAGGATTTAATATTGTACCCCAAAAAGTACATTATTATAGCCTAGAAATCTAGACGCACCCTAGCGGCCGCAAAATATATTTGCTGCCAGGGTTTAGTCTAGGCACTCACAATACACTTAACCGGTCCAAAAACCAAAATTTGGTCAGGCCAATCACATCGTGTGTAGTGTCTGTGGGGCGGGCTTAACATGATGACGACAGAGCTGCAACGGTTCCTACTTGAAAACAGAGAATGGCTGGTGCTGCTGGCGAACAGCTATCTTTTGAAGCGGCTTTGGCCGCGACTCTGGAGGACTTAGACTTATGTTTTTCTTTGAGAGAAGAGCAAATAAACCCTACTGAAGTCCTTTTTAAGCAAGAAAGATGTGTTTGGAGTTTTGCCGACTGGTTACGGTAACTACGTCACCTTCTTCGTTGCTCTGATCCGTCATAGCGCTATCCTATTGCGTGCAGAGGCATTTTGAGGGACAACCTTATATCCCGCCCCTTGCATTGAGCCGTTTGTGTGAAGAGTTGCCAGACCTTACATCTTGATGTAGGTCTGGCTAACCAGGCTAACATTATTAAGGTATATGTACCACACATGGGGCAGTACCCTTTCAAAAGGTCCTGTACCATTAAGGTAAATATACATTTTGTACCGACATCTTTAATGTACTAATATGCACTCTTTCGAAGCAAAGGTGTGCTTTACGAAAGGGTACAGCCCAGTGACACCATATTTTGACAAATTTTTTTCTGACAAGTGGTAGAAATATCTCTTAATGTTAATGCTTGATCATTGCATTTATTTTGAAGTATTGTTCTTTGCCAAATGATATCATGATATTTTGATATTTATACAGTATGTTTGACATAAACCAGCATGACATAGTCGGTCACAAGAACCAACAGCGCTTCATATTCTTAGCTAACATAATGATGCAATCGGTCACGAGACACACAAGAGCTAATGCCTTTTCACAATCATGACGTACCATCGCTTCTTATGGCGGCAGTTTTTGAATCAGTGTACACCGGATCTGATATTTACAGCAGATGGTCATCACTGGATTGTCCCAGTAATGCCATAGTAGTACATTTTTGGTTCCCTAAAGAACTATTCAGTCTTAAATAATAATTTCTTTCATACCTTTTCATAATCTAAACAGTGGCAGCCGGTGACTTCTTTTTTTGAGGGCGCTCGATGTGAAGTTCGTCACAACATGTATGTAGCCCATCATGTGTGTGGTTCGTAATTTCAAAATATGTGTTCTGCGCTTTGAGAGATCCTGTGTGCATCACGTGTCTTGTCAAAATAAGTCCCTTCTGCAGACGCGTTTAAAGGTTCTATGATAAAAGAGTTGTCGCTTTCGCCAGATACTCATATAATCTCATGCGTAATCATTTTAGTGTTAAGGGAGTCTTGCATCTCTTTTATCATAAACGGTTTTGATGCATGTGCAGCAGGCCCTTATTTTGACAAAACATGCGATGCACATGACGTAACAAACACATATTTTGAAAACACGAGCAACACACATGACACTCCGAGCACTTATTTTGAATTTGTGCCCCTCGGATGAGCAGTCACGAGCCGCCACTGAATCTAAACAACCTTTATTCACTACAAAAAAGGTTCTTTAAGGTTCTCTGTGAAACTACCAAAAATGTTTCTTCTATGGCATCGTGTAGCACCTTTATTTTCAAGGTTTATTTATTTATCATCACAATTTAGGTCTAAGAATGCTAATATACAAAGATGATGAAAAAAGTCCAGGGCAGGCAATAGTTAATATGATTTTTTCAGCTTCTAAATATCCATGAACTTTTTTAAACCCTTAACAGCAATAATGGCAGGTCAAGCATTTTTACTACACTAAATATGAAAACAGATCTAAAGCCTGGATTCTAGAGAAATTCGAACAGCATGGGGAAGTCCGAGAAGTTTGGTTTCCTGGGACATATAAATAGGGCTCAGAGGCAAACAAGCACCGACATGTAGTATCTTTAACAAAAACCTGTTCTAACTCCTCAAAAACCATGACACATATCGC
The DNA here is from genome assembly GCA_025389145.1 of Misgurnus mizolepis. Taxonomy (NCBI): domain Eukaryota; kingdom Metazoa; phylum Chordata; class Actinopteri; order Cypriniformes; family Cobitidae; genus Misgurnus; species Misgurnus mizolepis. The sequence goes on from JAIFKI010000023.1 coordinate 14,602,658, forward strand.
TTATTCCAGGAAGAATTGGAAATTCACAGCTTCAAGCAGATGGCAGTCAATAATATTAAAATGTTGCACCCTTGCTTAAGGGTATACTGTAAGGGTTGTGTTTTATGAATTACCCCATATGAGGTTTATGTATTGGAAAATAATTAAAAACGACATTAAGAAACAAAAAATTTAAACACATCCATATTTCTTCCTAACATTTCTACTATTACAGAGGACGTTTTGCTAGAAACGAATTACCAGCGAAACGTGTTCCTCAAAATAAAGCTTAAATCAGCAGTACATTGTGATGTAACTTCCCCCCATGCCTGTGTTTGGTTAACAACTTTACCCTGTACATAGCCTATTTTGAGCTTTTACAGTAGCACCTGATCACAGATAACAGTCTTTTAGGATTAAAAAGATTCAGAAATACAAATTCCCAAATACTCATATGCAAGAATTATCCAGATTTCAATGCTATGAATCTAAAAACTCTGGGAAATGTGAGTATAAATTTAGTAGCAAAGAAATCTGATTTTATAATGGTTTCCTCCCTTTCTGTGATGCATTTTAGGTGTTACCTAGGTTACTGCTGTTGACTTCCTTTATTTTGTCATTTAAAGGCACGGTTTCTCATTTGAAGCCAAAACATTTTTAGTTATGTTGGTTAAAAGTCTCCTCACATCTTGACTCACTATGTTAAGTTGTTTAAATGTATTTGTAGAAATTTATTCGTTTTTTTATGACCTTCCCTCGCTAACTTCCCTCAGTCTTGTTCATTCGGAGGTACATCATTGCTTACGTTGCACGAGTGCCCACTACTGCTAGAACACTTGAAGTGGGTTCAAATGGATTGCACTAAGCCCTTGATCACATGGAAAGTGGAGACCACCCCCTCCATCATTTGAACTGTGCAAAGTGCGAGTTGCTGAAGTGACGTCACAATCGAGTTGCATTGTGGGATATGGGGCTGCCTGAAGTGTACATATGAAATTCGAGGGAGCGAAGGTCTGTCCATACAAACTTTCCTCGTCCGCTTGACAAAGTGGAACGCACTTCAAAATGGCGAGGGGAAGTGTTTAGGGAACTTTGCGAGTGCGTGTCTAAAACTAGAGTGGAACGCACCCTAGGTGGTTTCAGCATGGGGACTACAAACCAAGATGGCCACCGGGTCCTGGACTACAATTACCAGGATTCTCAATGGTGGAGACAGCTGTTGCGTATGAAGGAGAAAAGCCTCTACACTTTCTCCCTGTTAATGAGTTGAGAACAGAGAGTCTTGTTTGTTTTATGTTTGATAGGGCACACAAAGAGAAGCTGGAAGAGTTTTTGGTTAAAAATCGTTTTGGTGTTTAAGTTGATGATTAAAAAGAACCCAGTGATTTGATGTGTGCCAGGACTCGATTTGTGAAACAACCCAAACTTTGGTGATACCCTACCTCTCACAATGCCACATATGGTGGAGAATGCGGGCAATATTATCCCAAACAAAAGGGGGAGAGGAACATCCAGTTTTGTATATAAGCAGGAAGTTAGCAAAGCATAAAAATACTCCACATTGGAAAAAGAATGTTTAGGAATCAAATGGGCATTGGAGACCCTTCAGTACTACCTTCTAGGGCGAAGGTTTGTCTTGGTAACCGACCATGCCCCATTACAATGGATGGCAAGGAATAAAGAGACCAATAGGAGGGTAACTCAATGGTTCCTGAGCCTCAAAGCATTTAATTTCTCTGTCATTCATAGGCCCGGACCTTGCCATGACAACACTGATGCCCTCTCACGACGAGAGGCCCTCTACACTTTCTCCCTGCAACCACGAGTCACAGAGCAGAAAAGGGGGATGTGTATAGGGTGGCCATTCGTGCCAGTTCCGCCGGACACGTCCCGAACATGTTTTCGGGTGAGTTCTCCGGAAGTCGCGTTGGTCGACCTCATACGTCATCAAGGTTTAATATTTCGGGGTCAATTTCAGAAAAACAACTGTTACATTTCAAGGTAATAATGACACAACAATGGTTGTATGTTTTAAAAGAAATAAATATTAATTTTCTAATGTATTTTAACTGAAATGTGAGAACCTCAATGACATATGCAGTCGAGCAACGCGACTTCTGGAGAACGAACCCGAAAACATGTTCGGGACGTGTCCGGCGGAACTGGCATGAATGGCCGCCCCAGATGTGTGGCATCGTGAGAGGGTATATTATAGAGGCAAGGCATCTGCAATCTAGGTGGTTGCAGCATGGGGACTACAAACCAAGATGGCCACCGGGTCCCAGACTACAATTACCAGGTTTCTCAATGGTGGAGACAGCTGTTGCGAATGAAGGAGAAGAGCAGTTAATGAGCTGAGAACAGAGAAGGCTTGTTCTACAGCCAGATGACGTCAAAGTACCGCAAGAGCGAGACGAAATTAGACTTTGTCTGATTTCTTTAATCGTTCTCGCGTTACTTTGACGTCATCCAAAATATATTTCAGCAAAATATATTTAAAATGAGAGATTTATAGGCAGCATGTTGTAATTGCAGAAATACACTTAACATTAAAAAAACACACAACGCTTTTGTTTTGGCACCTATTTTTCATGAGCTGAACTCAAAAATTAAGATAAATTCTCAAATATTGTTCACAAATATGTCTAAATCTGTGTTAGTGAGCACTTCTCCTTTACCGAGAAGTAACCACTTCTCAACCACCTCACAGGTGTGGCATATCAAGATGCTGATTAGACAGTATGATTATTTTACCACAGTAAAAGGTGCAGTTTTACTGTATTGGTATAACAGGCCAGACAGGTTTGGATCTATATGCAAATCTTTATTTAGAGTATCATTACACAGCAGACAAAAAAGAGGTAAGGTAAGGCAGCAATTAGACAGATAACACAATCCCAGGTCGGGGCAGGCATATACCAATTATAAACGTTAACACAGTCCAACATAAACACCAAGTAAACAAAAACACGGATACACAGGGAAATAACACTCAGTAGTGCAGCACAGGGCAAACAAGACTTCGCAATGAGCATGCGTGAGAATCCCAGGCACAGTAATGAACATCAGGTGGCATGTAATCAACAGAGAGAGGGGCATGATGGGGGTTGCAGTCCGTGTTAAAATTCAGGTGAGCGTGAAGATTGGACACCGGGGGCGTTAGCGCTGACATCCGTAACAAATGGGGTCCGGTGGCATCCAAAAATCAGTCAGTATCTGGTGTCACGTAGTGCAACACATCTATCACTGTAATCCTTAAAAAGAAAAAGGAACCTTATGATTATGGAAGTTTGGAGCCAGTTAGTCTAGAAAATATTGATCGTAAAATTGTATCTATAGTATTATAATTAATCATCCAAGATTATTTATATTTTTTATTACACCGCACTCTGAAATGATTCTGATTGTCCAGTCGCAACATTTCATGGTATGTTATTCCGAGATTACAACCGCCTGAAACTACAGTATGTTACATTTTCTAGACTAACCGGATGAGAACCCTCAGGATCATAAGGGTCTTTTCCATTTTAATGTTTAAAGTGATAAGTGCATAATTGAATGTTGGAGGCAGTTTAATCCAAAGCCACAGCGCCTCGTAACATTGATGCGACAATGCACTTCTTCTTTTTTTGACAGGAAAGCCATCCAAGGCCGGAGACTAAATGGCAAAAAATAAATTTCTCTGGCCAAAAATATATTTTAAATATATGCTAAATACATTTTGTAAAAAGTAATGCTCAATTGAAAATATTTTTGAATTTTAACCTTCATATAATAACATATATTTTAAAATGTATTTCAAGCTTAAGCAAAAACATTTCTAAGTTTACATCCCAAATGGCAAAACATTTATTATTTACCAAATTTATTTTTAAATATATGCTAAATAAGTTCATTTTATAAAGCATATTTATAAATATATTAAATTTTAATCTTTTTAAAACTTATTTTTTTACAGGTTCATAAAATATAAAAAGTTTTTCTTTCAATGTGACATGAATATATTTCCTTGATTTAAAATATATAGAGGGCTAAATATATTTTTTATGCTTTAAAGCTCACGTAACACACGCTGTTTCTGCATTTCTGTTGTTAATCTGGAGTACCTATAGAGTAGTATGACATCCTTTATATCTCCGAAGAGTCTTTAGTTTAATCAGATTTATAAAAGAAAGATTAGCTTTACCGAATCTTTCCGATAACATACGAAACAATGAAGAAGGAGGAGTTACTACCGCGGGTGGAGCGAGTACGAGTCATGCAACACTATACAACACTGTTTAACTTGTGATCCACTACATGTTCGTGTCATTTATATAATATGCACGCGCATATTTACAACATAAGACAGAAGTCTTACTTACCGCATGCAACTCGTGACCCTGTTGGGAAATCCATCGCATCAAACACACACGCAAAACTCCGCTGCTACCCCGGGTAATAAACTATATCCATCGTTTTCATAAGGCTGGCTTTCTTCTCCTTACATCCAAAAACACTTCTTCATTCGTGCCATCAGTGCCGGTCCTAGATGCTGGGGGGCCCTAAGCAAAGCTTTGTGAGGGGCCCTCTGTCAGTGCATTCAGACCCTTATAGCATAGCACACATACATCTCGGAGACGTCTATTTGATGTCTGCGTTTACATCTGCAAGATGTCTTATTTAAATTGTTTTCTCATCTGCAATACGTCTGTGAGACGTCTCCTAAAAGATGTCATATAGACATATTGAAGATGTCTGCAAGACGTTTTTGATTTAGAATGTATGTAAAGCAGCTCTTTTCCTTTATAAGATGTTTTTACACACCAGATGTATTCCAGATCTCCAGATCTTTACCAGACATCTCACAGACGTACCTGTGCTATCTGGGTAAAACCCAGTCAATGTTGCTGTTAGTTAGTTGTTAACTAACCACATAGTGTATTATCTTATAGCTGTATAATATTCCCATATGCACATTACTTTGAAACCCTGACTGATAAACTTGCTGATTATAACATGAAACATGTATTTGCTGATAAGTTGTTTTGATTTAAAATGTGTTGTGAGAAGCACTAAAAAAATTTACCTGATCTAAATGAATGTAATGAATCAAATTAAATTACATATAAATACATACTGTTAATACACAGGGGTTAAATTGGGATTTGTTATGTGGGGGGGGGGCTCTGTGGGGAGGGGTACTTCGAGGGGTAACATGTTTAATACTGATGACAGCAAAGCCACTGGTGTGTTTCAATGACATTCTGGACCTCTGATAGGATTTGATAAGTTTCAGCTTTAAAAGAGCATTTCACCCGTAGAAACATTAATCTTTATTGAAAGTGTTATATTTGTAGTCGAAATGTAACATACATTTAGAATTTGGTGCCTATTTGACAGAGAAAAGGGGTGTTTGTAGTCTCATTCCCTCAACAAAGACATTGCACTTCCTTCTTTCAATGATGCAAAATGATGATTTTTACATCATTGAAAGAAGGATGTGCAACACTGAAATCTGTATTTCTCCAGTCTCAGCGGCAACTTAGGAAATGATGCATGACCATTCAAAAACATGACTGGAGTTCTAACTATACAAAGCTTAATGCAAATGGGTGAAGTGTCCCTTTAAAGCTGTCACAGAGGTTGACCCCAAATATTTTAAAAATAGTGTCTGATTTTAAATATTGCAAATCTATGAGTTTGACACCCTATATCCATTTGTTGCACATGTCATTATGCACAACTGATCAAACTTTAAAGGAAGTTAAAAGAATCAATCTCCTTGAATAATTCTAGGCATAAGATGCCCAAAAAGACTCAATTAACAAGATAAGGTACAACACACAGTACTGTATCAGCAACATGTCTTAGAAATTAGCCATAGAGATTCCCTATGCTGGTCAGCAGCTACAATCATATAGTTAGGTTTGATTTGTGTTATCAAAATACATTATTTTATTATCTATACAATGAGTTATATCCAGTGTTATCCAGTTAACATACTGTAATTAAACGAGTGACATATACTTTAATCCTTTACAAATTTCAAGTCTTCTATTAAGTTTTCTCGACGTGGGCACCATTCTTACCTCTCTCTCTCTCTCTCTCTCTCTCTCTCTCTCTCTCTCTCTCTCTCTCTCTCTCTCTCTCTCTCTCTCTCTCTCTCTCTCTCTCTCTCTCTCTCTCTCTCTCTCTCTCTCTCTCTCTCTCTCTCTCTCTCTCTCTCTCTCTCGTCAAATTATCCTGCACGAGAGCGCGTTCTTGAAGTTCAAAGGAAAAAGCGCGTGTTTTCGCGGCAATTGTGTCACCCAATTCGCGTCATTTGAATCGCCCCATGCTAAGACGCGTGTCTTTACATTGACTTAATCTGCTCGCGCAAATCCTTTATCTTGTTCCCTTGCTTCACGTTTTTTTCCCTTTATTCTGCTCCAGACGGATAGCTTTGTCTTTGTTTTAAATCAATGGTGGGCATATAATATGCGCATCGTTACCAAATCACTCTTCTGCGTCATGCACGCGGCCGTTTCTAAATTTGAAGGCTGCAACCTCCGGATCATGTCGCATATGCGCGCTGCATACGTCATCAAGCCTGATTTATTTAAGTTAAATAAGCATTTCATTTGCAAGTCATAAGCATAATATAACAATTAGCCATTAACTAAGAATAATAGTCAACATTATAATTGTTAATATTCTAAAATACGTTTTTATGACGCATATGCAGCCTACAAATGTGACCTCTGAAGGCTGCAGCCTTCGGATTGAGAAACTGCCTGCATTTTGTCCGAGTACATATCAGTGATTTAAGAAATCATTAAGTATTTTTAAAAACCCGCACAAATTCGGAAGTTTGCAAATTATTTAAATTATAGCGTCTTGTTTTCATTAAACATAATAATAATTTTTCTTTGATATAATGGTTTTAAATAATTCTGAGATCAAGGGGGCCCTCTAGTGGTGCGGGGCCCTATGCAAATTGCGTACTTTGCGTATAGGAAAGACCGGCACTGCGTGCCATTGTTAAGTTTTGAAATTAAACAAAGCTGTCGCGTGATGTGAATGTTTGTAAGCTCTAGCGTCTCCCGCTGATTGACGGGTGGGCGGGGTTTTCCGGGGAAGTGCCCATATAAAGAAGTGATGCGTATAGAAAACCCCTGAAACGTCAGTTGGACCTGTAATCTAAAAAAACTGGCGAAGTGCATTCGGCACAGAAATACTCTGTAACACGTCCAACTGCTTTTTGACACTTTGCCTACGTTTAGCATGAAAAACACCTCTATAACTGCGTTAATAAGTCAGAATGCTTGAAATACCATTGAACACCCCCTTAAAATGTATTTAATTTTAAAAAATATTTCAAAATATAGCTAAAAAATATATCCGTAAACATATTCCAAAATATATTTCAGCAAATATATTTAAAAGGAGGGATTTATAGGCGGCATGTTGTAATTGCAGAAATACACACAAAAAAAAAAAAAAAAAAAACTTTTTTTCTAGAATATTGTTCACAAATCTGTCTAAATCTGTGTTAGTGAGCACTTCTCCTTTACCGAGATAATCCAGCCACCTCACAGGTGTGGCATATCAAGATACTGATTATTTTACCACAGTAAAAGGTGCAGTTTTACTTTTTTGGTGTAACGGGTCAGACAGGTTTGGATCTATATGCAAATCTTTTGGAGCTGGTGGCATCCAAAAATCAGTCAGTATCTGGTGTCACATAGTGCAGCACATCTATAACTGTTATCCTTAAAAAGAAAAAGGAACCTTATGATTATGGATGTTCGGAGCCAGTTAGTCTTGAAAATATTGATCGTAAAATTGTATCTAAAGTATTATAATTAATCATCCAAGATTATTTATATTTTTAATTACATGGCACTCTGAAATGATTCAGATTGTCCAGTTACAACATTCCATTTTCTAGACTAACCGGATGAGAACCCCCAGGATCATAAGGGTCTTTTCCATTTTAATGTTTAAAGTGATAAGTGCATAATTGAATGTTGGAGGCAGTTTAATCCAAAGCCAGAGCGTCTCATAATATTGATACGACAAAGCACTTCTTTTATTTTTTGACAGGAAAGCCATCCAAGGCCGGAGATTTTGCTGGCTTCATTGAGATTAGCCTACTGTAGCTAGGCCTGGATTTGTCATATAGGGAGGACTGGGAGAATTCCCGGTGGCCTGGGCTGTTTTTTTTTGGCCATTGCTGTCCCTATGCTGCCCCAAAATTTTATGCAGGACGCACGGTTTCCTCTGCTTTTCATAGCGCTCGCCTGTGAACACAAGTTTTGTTTCAGACACGTCTATTTGAGTAATCACGCGTCTAGATTTAAAATAAACTTGAGCGAGACTTAATATGAATGGCTTCTGAAATGAAAAGGTTCAACAAATCATATTTTTTTATATCATAAGTCATTCAAATAATAAGTCATATAAGAGTAACAAAAATCTATTAAACTCAGTTTGAAAAGTTTCATATGAATATGATACAATTTTGAAAGTCCATTATATATTTGTTCTTTTTTGACAAAAGGTTACGTTATTTGGCAAAGTACTTACATGATAAGTGCTAAAAATTAAGATAAGAAATTTTATTTTTCCATTAGTTTTCACTGCATACTTAATAAGTCTTGCTTGTGTATTATATATCTGGGGTTTCCAAACTTTTTCAACCCAACAGATAATCTCAAGACCCACCATTAAAAAAAAAGAAGAAAAAAAAACAAGAAACAAGAACTGAAGGTCCGGATCCAAACATCATGCTCGGACACAACAGACAAGGATGTCACGATCCTTTCACATAAAAATAAGAAACAAAGTGCATACAGGGCTTACAGGATCGTGACAATTCAATATTTTCTATCTAGACTAACTGGCTCCAAACTTCCATAATCATAAGGTTCCTTTTTCTTTTTAAGGATAACAGTGATAGATGTTTTGCACTATGTGACACCAGATACTGACTGATTTTTGGATGCCACCAGCTCCAAAAGATTTGCATATAGATCCAAACCTGTCTGAACTGTTACTCCAAAACAGTAAAACTGCACATTTTATTGTGGTAAAATAATCATACTGTCTAATCAGTATCTTGATATGCCACACCTGTGAGGTAGATTGATTATCTCGGTAAAGGAGAAGTGCTTACTAACACAGATTTAGACAGATTTATGAACAATATTTGAGAAAAAAAAAATGAGTTCAGCTCATGAAAAATAGGGCCAAAACAAAAGTGTTGTGTTTTTTTTTTTTTTTTTTTTTAGTGTATTTCTACAATTACAACATGCTGCCTATAAATCCCTCATTTTAAATATATTTTGCTAAATATATTTTGGAATATGTTTACTGATATATTTTTTGACAATATTTTGTATATTTTGAAATATATTAAAAAAAAAAAAATTTTAAAGCATTAAAATCTTATATTTTTTGACAGGAAAGCCATCCAAGGCCGGAGACTTTGCTGGCTTTATTGACATTTCTGCAGCCAGGCCCGGATTGGTCATAGGGATGACTGGGCTGCTTTTTTTGGTTGAAGGTTGCTGTCCCTATGCTGTCCCAAAAATTGCCCAAAAAGGGAGATGGTTCTCACTGCGGACACAACATCCAGGGGGCGGGGTTGGATCTAGATCCAACTCCTCCCACTTTATATACTTTGTTCCGCCAAATGAACCAGTATATTTGCGTTGTTGCAGCCCGCAATTAGTTGCAACCTGTGGTCGCCAACGTTTGGTCTTAACAATTTAAGTTTGATTAATAATATAGTTGAGAACGATTCATAATTAAGAAAGTATCACAGTTAGGTGTGAGTGGAGGTAAGGACACGTTCCCGACATTGTGATATCACTGAAGGGATTTATTTGTACATTATCCCACTTATTACACAGCTATTCCTATATGAGTAAATATATAAACTAATTTATTTGATATCTTTTATTAGCAAATTAAAAAAAGTAAACCATAACTTACGAGGGAAACCTGTTTCCTAATGGCTGAAAGCAACGCGTAAAACAAGTTCAAAGTCCATACAAGATAAACATTCAATTTATTAATTTCTAAATAACATGCCATAGCCTATATATTTTAATAATTATGCATATTTATACTCAGGGCCGTGCACAGACCTTTTGAGGGGCATGTGCTGAAACTGAAAAAGGGCACCCCCTCCAAATAAATATCACATAATAATCATCTTAAAAGCTTTATATTTATTCACTATTAATGATTGAAAAAATCACTATTAATGAATGAAAAATGACATTTTATGATAGCTTGGCATTATACAGTGCAAAGGATATCTGCCCTTGTGAATTGGCTTTAACAATGTACATGCTGGGTGTTTGTCTGTATTAGGCCTATTTGTAGTCATGTGTTTGTGAACTGCTCTTGTGTACTCGCTCTTATTTAATTGTAGAATATATTAATTTTAATTTTTTCCTCTGCTTACATACATAAAGTTTAATAATAATATGTTTGAAAAAAAAGGTATTCTGTTTGGTTTTATAAGCTTATTTTTATTATTTGGTTAACATGTTTATGTGATTGATATGTGATTGAGAAGTGGGGGAAATAGGAGATTAAAGATCAAAATAGGAGATTATACTACACTTTAGCCATACCATTATCATATTCAACATGTATCTGCCTACCTGGCAAAAATTGTGCTGAGGACCAGGAACCTTGGTCTTTTGAAGGTGCAAATAACTGCATTACTGAAAAATATACTAAATACTAAATAGACTTAACTCTATGCAGTTGATTTCAGAATAAAAAGTTATGAACCAAATAATAATAACTCCCTTGACTAATTCAAGGCATAAGATACATGCATATACAATAAGTTATATCCAGATTGCATACTGTAATGAGTGACAGGGCAATATAATGTACATACTTGTATCCTTTACACGTTTTTCGTCTCTATCCAGTTTTCCCAACTGGGCATCTGATGTCTAAGACCTTTCTAATCTGATATGTTTTTGGTGTTAATGTAGGCTAGACATTTACCCACGCGGGCGCGTCTTCTCGCGTGAGATGTGTTGACTTTAGTTTAACGATTGAGACGCGTCATGCAAAAAAAGCGGTAAAAACCCGACCGTGCATTCCGTATTGTTGTCACGGGTGCCCTTCACATGGGTGAACACTTGTTTAAAAACTGCTCGCGCTTTGTCAAAAACTCAATTTGGTCGCAGTTTGGAGCCCTTAGTACCCCCTGATTGCCTACTCGACCAATCCCGTCTATGGATAATTCGGCTCTGCTCAAATTTATAAAACATGCGCCGTTATATACATACTAGTGTTTCTTTCGTAATGAGACAGCATTGTACTCAAACAACAAGATATTTATTTACCGTTGCAAGACGTTCAGCTGCTCTGACTGGAACTTCAGCTCGCTGCACTCAGGGGGCGGAGTTAAGAGGTTTGACAGACAGTTTGAGCAGATCCAAAAAGATTTAGTTTTTTAATACTTTTATTTGATAAATATATTTGTAAAACACACAGACAGACGTAAATGTTTAACAAAAGCATTAATTTATATATTAAAACAAATAATAAAACACCTCCAAAAAAGGGCACTTCGGAGTGTAAGGACAAAAAGGGCATGTGTTCTGCACAGGTTGAGCCCTATCTGTGCACGTGCCTGTTTATACTGTATCCATTCATAGGTCTTTAACTGCATGTGGTAAGATTACTCGTAGTAGTAGGCTTACCCGATATGTTTTACTCCAAACATTATAGCAAAAAACTTACATTTCACCCTAAAGGCACTACTTTTATTGTAGTCCATAAGTAAAGTTAGTTTTTATGTCTAAAGAATAACTTAATTTAGTTACGACTTTAATGCGGAAATGGTAACGCAGCAACACATGTATGACGTGTCTTTTGGTAAAACTGCCGACCAATGGGATCTCTGGATCTGGATCCAGCTCCGCCCCTGGATGTCGTGTTCTGCAGTGAAGCGCTACTGCAAAAAGGACGCACAGTTTTCTCTGCTTTTCAAAGTTTTGTTTCAGACACGTCTATTTGAGTGAGCTTGTCACGCATCTAGATTTAAAATAAACTTAAGGGTGACTTGATACGAATGGCCTCTGAAAGGAAAAGGTTCAACAAATTATATTTTTTTAAGTCATTTAAATCATAAGTCATAGAAGAATAACAAAAATCTATTTGATGCGAAACTGATCACTTTAAAAAGTTTCATGTGAATATGATAAAGTTTTAAAAGTCCATTATATATTTGTTCTTTTTTGTCAAAAGGTAGGCCTATACGTTATCAAGTACTTGATAAGTGCTAAAAAAGGAAGGAATTTTATTTTTCCATTTGTTTTCCCTGCATACTTAATAAGTCTTGCTTGTGTATTGTATATCTGGGGTTTCCAAACTTTTTCAACCCAACAGATAATCTCAAGATCCACCATTAAAAAAATAGAAATTTGTTCCCATTGAGTCGTTTTGGGTAACGCTTTAGATTACAGCCCGGAAAGTACTACGTAAGTACAGCGAATTTACAGCGTATGTTTCTGTAATTATAGTTTACTTATGAAGTACGTACATGTAATTATAAGGGAACAATTTATAATATTTGGGGAATAAAGGGGTAACAACCAGGAAAAATACAAATAATATATGCAGTGAAGTACTGCGTAAGTACAGGGAATTTACAGCGTATGTTTCTGTAATTATAGTATACTTATGAAGTACGTATGTGTAATTACAAGGGAACAATTTATAATATTTGGGGAACAAAGGGGTAACAACCAGGAAAAATACAAATAATATATGCAGTAAGTGTTTTAGATTACTAAACAAAACTTAAAATTCAGTTAATGTGTTTATGCTATTTATTAGTACGATACAATTTATTTAGAATTTTCAATAAAGGTTACTTACCTTAAGAAAGAAAAAGAGTACAGGAATTTTTGGGTCATCAAGCAAAATTAAAAATAGGCAAGGCAACTTTGGTGAAAACAAAGCAAGCAAAACTAGAACTACACTCTTAGAACAAATGTGTTAAAAACAACACATTAGTGTTGATTCTGGGACGACACACTAAATGCGTTGTCCCAAAATCCACCCATCTCTGTGTTATTATGGAAACAACACATTTTGTGTTATATTTTAACACAACTTGTGTTATATTTTAACACAAAATCAACACAAAATGATATATAATGTGTTAAAATTACACATAATGTGTTAAAAACTTAACACACAAAGATGTGTAAAAAATTAACACATCCTTTCTAAGAGTGTATTTTCTGTAGTTACTGTTTTGTGTTGTTACAGTCTAAGTCGAAATGTTTTACCCCCTTGTTTCACGTAGTTACAGAGTAAGTACAGAATCTGCGGGCTGTAAATTAAAGTGGCACTTGTTACCCCCTTGTTTCACGTAGTTACAGAGTAAATACAACATCTGCGGGCTGTAAATTAAAGTGGCACTTGTTACCCCCTTGTTTCACGTAGTTAAAGAGTAAATACAACATCTGCGGGCTGTAAATTAAAGTGTCACTTGTTACCCCTTTGTTACGAAAATATTATTAATTGTTCCCTTAAAATTACATGTATGTACTGTATAAGTACACTATAATTACAGAAATGTATGCTATAAATTCGCTGTACTTACGCAGTACTTTACTGCATATATTATTTTTATTTTTCCTGGTTGTTACCCCTTTATTCCCCAAATATTATAAATTGTTCCCTTATAATTACACGTACGTACTTCATAAGTAAACTATAATTACAGAAACATACGCTGTAAATTCGCTGTACTTACCCATTACTTTCCGGGCTGTAATCTAAAGCGTTACCAATTATTTAGTTAATATGTCACTTTACGTCGTAATAAGGTGCGTGCACAAACGACCTATGAGGTCGTTATTTTTTGGAGGACAGTCTCCACTTATCTCAACTACATCCACCAAACTTGACACAGACCCGTTCTGACTCATGAACAGCATAAATGATGATCAGACCGGATAGAAATCCTCCTACAAGATTCCTTAGAAATCTTTGTCAAAAGCAATAGAGAATAAACAGAAAAGCAAAACATCCAGCTTAATGAACAAAGTTTATTTAATTGATTTAAATGTACACAGACATCAACTTTAGTAGTTTATGTACAAAGATGAATGAACTCTTGAGAACTCGAATAAATAGTAGCCGCACAATAATATTCCTGAGTCACAGTTGCCTGAGAATAAAATGGAGTCATCAATAACCCATCTTTCTGAACATTACAAATATTTGTCTGAACCATGCAAGCATTAGCAGACATTAGCAACACATTTTTGCCTAATTTCCTGCTTGATGGACATAAAGCTGAATCATTAGCGGCATTATAATGTCATGAAATATGATAATATTATGTCAAGGAAAAACAAAGATCACCATAAATTACTATATGTATCAAAGATTTCACTGTGGAAAAAGTCATATTTTATAAAATGAACACATCTGACAAGGTTTAAAAATATAATTGTACACCATACAAAATACAAAACAATATAAACAAGAAATATTACAATCAGTTTTAAATAACAATACAAAATTGAAATGTCTATTGGGAACACAACATAAAATTGTTTCTGAGAGTCATTTAAAAATTTTGAACTTTTAAACTTATCACTGTAAGTCACATATAAAAAGACATTTTGATTATTTAAAATGTTCAAGTTCTCCTTTTGAGCAACAAATTATTGCAAAAGAAAAGAAAATTTCCTGATAAAAGCAATTCTATTCTTGAGATGGACACCAAGAACAAGCATGTGAGCCTGAGCTCGCTGTTAATTTAAGATAGAGACAAAAAAACTAATTATCTTTGTCTCTCAACAGGTATTTTTTAAGAATTGTAAAAACTTGTAAGTTGGTATAAGCGCTTGTATTATTGCCTCCCTATGACAAATCGCTTGATTGTTTCTTGATCTTTGTAAGCGTCTGCTTAATGCCTAAATGTAAATGTAAAAGGTGACCCGCTAAATTAGGATTATATATATAGTTTACATATAAACAAAAATGTACAACACACTGCCAAAATTATATCATATCAACATATGTTTTTGTTACTTTAACTTGGTTATGTCAATTCAACGTCACCAGTCAAAACTCAATAATTTTAATAATTAGGTTGTTATAACTTTTTTTTTTTTAAATGAATATTGACAACAATAAAAATATAGATTTTTTTATTTAATAAAAAACCAAACATATTAAGGTACCACTTAACAATTAGGTTTTGTTTGTTATTAGTTAGCATGAACTAATCATAAACAATACTTTAAAGGTGCAGTGTGTAATTTTTAGAAGGATCTCTTGACAGAAATGCTAAATAATATACAAAACTATATTATCAGGAGTGTATAAAGACCTCTCATAATGAACCGCTATGTGTTTATTATCTTAGAATGAGACGTTTTTATCTACATACACCGAGGGTCCTCTTAAATGTAAGTCGCCATTTTCGGCCACCATGTTTCTACAGAAGCCCTTAAAGGACAAACTTTTTTTACTAAATTGTCTCCGACGATGACCTGTTTGTCCGGTGGTGGCTACAGTAGCTTCTCTATGTGTTTCAAAAGCAAAGGGTGAGCAGTGGCTGAGCAATCTCACCACTAGATGCCGCTAAAATTTACACACTGCACCTTTAACTGCATATTAGTTTATTTTTTCATTATACTACTAATAAAACATTATGGGGCAGTTTCCCGGACGAGGCTTAGTCCCAGACTAAAATGCATGTTTGAGCTGCCCTAACATATACGTAACATATCAGTGCCATTGTTTTGTCTCAAGATGCACACCAGTATTATTTTCTGTAAGGTTAACTTAACTTAACACTAAATGCGTTGTAACAAAATGACACATAATATGTTAAAATTACACAATGTGTTAAAAGCATAAAACCAAAAGATGTGTAAAAAATTTACACATCCTTTCCTAAAGACAGGATTAGGCCTTGGTTAAATAATTATATTTAATTAAGTCATTTTTAAAAGCATAATTTATAAATAAACACTATTGGTGTGCATCTTGAGACACAAGACACATATTTTAAGATTAAGAAAACACTAACATTTAATTAAGTTAGTCTGGGACTAGCCTTAAACCCTGTCTGGGAAACCGCCTCATAATATAAGTAATGCCTAGTCCTGGATTTGGATAAAACCTGTCTGGGAAACTTGTTAGTTTAATAGATTCACTAAAAAATTTACATTCTGCTACCCTAAAAAACACTATGGAGTGGTTTCCCAGACAGGGTTTATCCTAGTCCCAGACTGAACTGCATGTTTGAGCTGCCATCATTTTAAAACACTGTATACCGACAGATCTTAACATATATCAGTGCCATTGTTTTATCTCAAGATGCACACCACTATGTTTTTTTTTGTAAGATATGTTTGTAAAAACTATGCAATTTCGTAATATAACAAAGGTCAAGGTCCTGGATTAATCTAAACCCTGTCCGGGAAACCTCTAAGTGCTATAATTTCAGTGATGATTCTGCACAGAAACGCTGCTTACAGTAACAAAGCTACATTACACCCAGTCATTTAATATTAAAATTAAATATAACAATTAATATTTGTTTTCATAGTCAAACCACCTCAGAGCTGTTTTTTTACAAAGTGCATCTAAGATTATAAATACATTTACATTAGAAATTACATAGAAAACGATTTACAGTGCAATAAAAAAACCCATGGTTTTGTAGCAAACCTATGCTTTAAGCCTAAAAAACCCACAACAACCGCAAAGTGGTCCATGTGACTACATTTCAAGTTATCTCAAGCCATATGACAGCTTTGTGTCATACAAGTTTGTATTTTTCATTTTGAGCCATTCTTTTAACAAACACCTAAAATAATAACGCTTAAAATAGTTAAGGTGCTACACCCCCAATGCATGCAAGTAACTGTGGAGCAAACTTTGAATTGTGAAATGAATTAATAATTTAATAAACGAACATTGAGAGTCATCTATACTTTTGGAAACATTCATAGCTCGGTCTAAATACTGCTCTTCGGAGACATAGCCGTGCTTAGCGTCTGACGTGAGCAGTTTTTCTTATCCTTGGCCTTTTTAAAGTGACCCTGGATGTATTTGCGAAACTTTGTGGTGGCAAAGCAATACACCACAGGGTCCAGAATGCAATTTAATCCCATCAGCATGAGTGTGATCTGATGAGCATCATTAATAAGTTGATGAATGTTGATGCTCCATTCTTTTTCTCTTAGGCCCAACACTGACAGAACCCACGGACCCTGCACCACATGATGGGGTAGGAAACAGATCACAAACACGCCCACAACGGCAAACAGCATCTTTAAAGCTCTCCGCTTTGTGCCGTCGGGTCGCTTCCCCGTACTGGCTCGGGGCTGACTGAGGGTTTGAGACAGAAGAGTTCGAGCGATTGAGATGTTGCACAGAATCACCAATAAAAAGACGACAAAAAACACGGCGATAATAAGGAAATGCGTTGTGGCGACTGTGTATCTCATATCATCAGTCTTGTTATAACCCTCGAAGCAGCGGTTTTTCGCGGCCTCGCGGTCTTCCTGGAGCCCAGGAACAATGAGATATTGAATTGAAGCTGAAAGAGTGAAGCCCCAGACGCCCGCTGAGATGATCGCTCCACGTTTCCAGCAGTCGGAAGAAGCGGCCATCAGTGGCCTGGTAACAGCCCAGTAACGATTAATGCTGATAATAGCAAGAAAGAAGACGGAGCAGTAGGTGTTAATAAAAAAGAACGACCCTGTGATGCGACAGACAACATCCGAATACTTCCAGTCGCCGTTGTTCGCGTAGTACCCGATCCAGAACGGTAGAGCGGACACGAATAGCAAGTCTGCAACCGTCAGGTTGGTCATGTAGATGCGAATCTCATTCATGGCTCTGGAGTCCCGCATTTTGTGCAATACATAAAGCGCATAGCAGTTGGCCGCCAATCCTAAGACAAAGACCACGCCGTAGAAGATGGGGAAGAGGGTGTAACGAAACTCCGACTCGATGAACTCCATGTTGAATATCTGAAAAGAGATGCACGAGATAAATAAGACATTATGAGCATGACACATTCTTATTTTTGTTAAGTTTTGCTGTAAAGTGGTAAGCCAGTCTGGTCTCACTGTTAATACGTAGTATTAATATGTAACTTTCAAAAACACAAAATGTACTTTTGTACGTTTAAATAGATGCTAAAGCATACAATGTAGACGTATTTGCAACATTTAATCGTTGCATTATTAAATTTTAATGAAGTCATCATCATTCCAGCTTCTCAGAGGGTGTGCATTTCAAATTTTAAAAGTACATAGATTGAAAGACGGCAATGTCGCAAATCTGTGACGTAGCACACAAGATCCAATGAGCGTTTGATATAAGTGCCGTAAAATGTGTCGTAAAGCTTCTTGATGTGCAATATTTGAATTTATAATGAACGCGGGATTTGATATTGATGAGAACTAAGATGAAGATCACTGGATAAAGGTATGAATTTGGATCTGCAATTTTAAAGATGTGGATTACAGCGAATGAATAAAATTACCATCTTTTGTGAATTTATGTTGTGTTTTGGTGTAATTATTGTTGCATAGGAGAAAACGCCTTTTGTGTGTCATGGCAAATAAACTTAATATTACAAAATGGTTAAATGATTACAGAAATTGTATTCATTTTAAAGGGACACTCCCCTTTTTTTGAAAAAAGCCTTATTTTCCAGCTCCTCTAGAGTTACACATTTGATTTTTATTATTTTTGGAATCGATTCAGCCGCTCTCCGGGTCTGGCGGTACCACTTTTACCATAGCGTAGCATAATCCATGGAATCCAATTAGACCATTAGCATCGCACTCAAAAATGACCAAAGAGTTCTGATATTTTATTAATGATATTACGCGGTGCCCCAAAATAGTCCCCTGCTATTAAAAGTTACCTAAGGGACTATTTCAGGCGCTGCATAATATTATTGCGCCTCCTGCAGCCATGTTATGACAGCAAAGTCCTTGATTATTACCCCAGAATAAGAATATAGTTCTCATTACAGCATATTTATCTACAATCTCTTGAGTGAGTAAAAATAACAAAATGTTCTTTAATACGTTTCTTTAATTTCTTCAGTGTGTCAAAACAAAATTTTTGATTTCCATAATAACTAATTTAAATAAAAAAACAGTCCGTCACTGAGCCCTGATATAACCATCATCAAACCAGTCTGGGATTACATAAATCAGAAAAGACTTCAACTGGGACGTCAACTTTATATTGAACTGAACTTATATGCAAAGTATATGAAGTATATAACATAACCTACTTCAGCATACTTACAAGCTGTTAACAAACTCACTGCCTTTTCATTTCTCTGTCGGACATAAATACACCTATAGGTATTTAATCATTAGCATGTTTTGAAAACAGCACATAAATGTACTCTTACGTAAATGCGTAAATATATGTTTGGCTATGAATAATTGACAACAGGCCATTGAATTATTAGAAAATAATGCAGAATGCAAGGTGGTAGTGCGGCACGAGGTGAAGCATAGCACTGTTACACTGTGGGTGTGCATTATTTTTGAATATTACTCGTTGGCCAGTTCAATCGACACAGTAGCCCATCTGTACAGATGTAAGGCTAAGATTCATCCAAACAGTCGCTAAGTTTGGCTAAATGGGTCTAAAAGTCGCTATAGATGTAGCAATAAGGTCGCTAAATTGGCGACACAGTCGCTGAGTTGGCAACACTGCTTCAGCCAATCCCCTTTTTTAAGCAAGTAAGCCCCACCCACTGATTAACATTAAATTTGCATACAAGTTGAAAATAAAAATGAACACGAAAATGAAAATGAACATTAAAAAGAAAATGAAAAAAAAAACAGAACATAAAATTAAAACTAAACTTTACATTTTAATTTTGTCCCTATTATTGCTTGGGCATGAATAAAAAGCCTTTTAAAAAATGTTTTTACAGATTCCTTTTCACGTTTGCCTTTTTATTTTAATTTTGGCCGTCTTGCCCTCAAGATAAAATGGAAAAAAAATGTCAAATCATCAATTTTATTTTATTTTTCAATTTTGCCAGAATGATGCTTGATCAAGTTGAAAATGAAATAATTGAATTTAATGTTTTAAATTTTATTTTAGCATTTAATTTTCAAATTTGGGACATATTTTGCGATAAAAAAAAATTCATTTTAGCATTTAATTAATTAATTTAAAAAAGACCAAAAATACCTTCCATACATAAGAGATGAAAATTACGAAAGACTTGTATGATCTTTATTCAAAGTAAGACTGTTACTTAACTAAAAAAGTAATAATTTATTGTAACCCACCTCGTATATCGAGATCAATGTGTTTGTTCCAGCACGCGCTCCTCACGCTCTCTCTCTCTAGGTGCGCGCAACGGCCTTTAATGGCTCTGCTCACGTTCAAAGTCACACCTCTCTCTCTCTCTCTCTCTCTCTCTCTCTCTCTCTCTCTCTCTCTCACATAGGAAATTTATTGCACTTCTTTCTGGCTCGCAACAGCTATGAGATTTTTGCCATGCTTTAACTAACAACAGTGTTATGGCTGTTTCTGTTTCAAGAACTAAATTTAAAAGAATCTACATGAGGAGCTACATACATGTTGTGACGAGCTTCACATCATGTGCCCCCGAAAAATAAGTCAGCGGCCACCACTGATTTGGGCCGATTTTTCCCATTCCGACAATCCTAAGTAAAGTCCTAATCGTCTTTGTTGTCAGATTTTCATGTGGTGCGTGGTGTGTTAAGAGCATCTGGGTGGAAGCACGTCGGAGGCGCTCCAATTGCAAATATTCAACATGTTAGGAATAAATAATCATCGATCTCACAAAGTTCTGTGGGATAGTCACAGAATTTTTTGCTAATTTTTCCGGGCATTCTGATGGATCTCCACATTTTTCCGTGGCCCTGCTACGGACTATCTTTTTCCATGGCATTCTCACGGATTGGTTACTCAGTATGTCACTTTAACTATTGGTTTATACAATTTTTTCTGATTTATTCTTTTATATTTTGAGTATATATAGAGTGAGTAGATGATGACAGAGTATTCTTTTTCGGGTGAACTATCCCTTTAAAAAATCTTTTGGTGTGACCTTAGCTTTACATGATGGCATATCTCACATCTTCTGAAGCTATATTGGCAAAAAACGACATTTTCAACCAAATTCAAGCGGGATATTGCTTTCTGGGTTAATACCCTCAGTGTGTTACTATAACACATCAGAAATCATTTGCATATTAAAACCTACAGTATTTCAAACACTTTATCTACATTCTGGCCACCCCTTACATTTTTCTACTCTTAATGAGTTAAGATCTGCTAAAGACCTTATCCTCTCTAACTAGAAGTCCTCTCTTTGTACTCTCGGTAGCTAATTTCATTTAAGTGCTTCAATTAAACGCTGTTTTGATGTAGCTGGCATGGCGAGACGTGCACCGAAAAAGGATCAAAGCATTTTATGAAATCTCTTGCTTCTGGGGAGGTTAATATTTCATTTTCAGCCTAATTTGCACCAAACAAAAAGACAAGAAAGCCAGGCGACGGCATGCAGCGACAGCGAGCTTGGACCAGACACGTCTCATTCCCACTCCTGTTGCCGAGGAGATTTCATTTACAGTCTGTTAGAGGGGGACATGGCAGTGCACCCCCTCAATCAAACGTCTGTCATGGCGACATATTTGCTGAGGGTGATGCAAAACAGGGTGCGCAAAAGATTCTTCCCAGCATGTTATAGCACGGTCATGTTATACTCATTGATTTTAAAAGAATGTGAATTTTTTGGGAAATGAACCCATGACCATGGCGTTGCTAGCTCCAGTTAAGCTAGAAGGAATAGATTTAAATATTTATAAGATATTAACATTGTGCCACATTGATCTTGATTTATTTTAGTGCATTTGGAGTTTTGGTCATTTTTTTGTGGTCATTTGTTGCAGAGAAATGAGTCGCTGTGCATTGTTGACTGCTCTGAATCTGACCTGCTGCTGTCCAAGTGCTGATTGAAAACAAGAAGAAGCAATTTGTTGTCCTAGATTTTGTCTCCCTCTAGTGAAAGGGATGGCAAACATTAGATCACTTTTTATATACAGTACATAAAGGAGCAGTTACCTGGACAGGGTTTAGATTAATCCATGACTAGCCCTTAGTTAAATTAAGATATTTAGGTAGTTTTTACAAACATACCTTACAAAAAACAATACTTGTGTGCATCTTGAGACAAAACAATGGCACTTATATATGTTAAGGTGTTAGTTCAAGATGTTTGAAAATTAAGGCAGCTTAAACATGCATTATAGTCTGAGACTAGGAAAAGCCCTGTCCTGGAAACTACACCCAAGAGTTTATCTGTTTTATGTCTTATTTCACAACAACATCCTAAACGTTTGAATTGTTTTTTAATTGTACTATTGAAAAGTTTCAATAACTATCTCAATTGCATACTTAGATTATTTCAGTTCAGAAGACTTTTTATTGTTCGGTCTTGGTGCTACTGTAATGTTTACTCTCTGAAGACGGTTTCATCGGTTATGCATCTGGCCGGAAGTTAACTTGGTGCTTGTTTGTCGGTCTGCCTGGTGACTAAACTGACCTCTGGGAAGAAAATCTTGTCGAAATTAGAAAGGTTTCGGTTCCCATAAGAAGAGGGGACGATAAATAAATGGAATACCCATAAAACAGTTTATGCATTCCGATCTTATTATCTAATAAAATGACTGGATGGAAACTGTCTTGTTTTGCAGTGTAAACCTCACTTTTAAATAATAGAGGAAAATCCTGACTTTTAAATTTAAATAATGAGCTTTAAATCCATTTCATTATTGTCAAGAACTAATGTATTATCATACAGCAGGCTGCAAATCAGATGTCTCCTAATATATAATAATCGATCCTGCCAAGTCAGTCAAGTTAATATGCAAGTTAATAAACAGACAGCTGGCTTACTCTCGTTCAGCTATCCATATTGTGACACTATGTATTAAACCATTTTGTTTAAGTGTTCAAGACAAGCCATTAGTCGTGTTTGTTCTTAGCTCTGTAATCTCTGGACACCATCATCTAAATCAGAGAAACTTACAAACGTCAATTACTTCAATTATTAATCCTGTTCATTATCCAAGTGAATGAGTAAATCAGTCCTGTGCAAAAAGACATCCACATAGACAGTTCAGCACATCAGAAATGTCATTACCATATCCAGGCTTCAATGCAGATGGATTGTAAAGGTCAAATCGCCAAAATCACCAGAGAATTCGTCCAGCTGCTGCTCGGACAAAGGTTTTCCTGTTTTCCTACAAGTCTGACACTCCAGAGATCAAGACTGTTTGAGAGGAAGGAAGGGATATCCACATGGGTACGATCGTTGACCTGTGACATTGTTTGTTCAAAAACTGTTTACTGCGGAAATGCCAACATCTTGCCGGTTGTCGATTGCTATGAACTGTTTACCATTTGTCATTTAAGATATGTGTGTAATGAAATATTGCATAATGTGTACAGTTGTGTTTTGACCATCAATGCATCTGGTTTTTAACATCACACAGCCCTTTATTTTTTCCATCCACTGAACCAGACAGCACAGCGCCCCCTGCCAGCCAAAAGAATGTAGGGCCATGCACCACAGGCCCCAGTCTCAGCATAAATATATTACACCTTTAAAGGAAAACAACACTGTTTAATATTTTCAAGGTGCTGCAAACTAAGTGCTCTTCCACCATACAATACTGTAGTCCTCTTTTTTTTTCCACTAAAAAATCGTCACGTTTTATTTTGTGCCACCATACTTACTTGTGTAACAGTCTTTGAAGGGGAAACATGAAAGTGTTTGGTGGCATCTAAATTCATCCCTGTTTGGATCCTAAGGAATGCATGGGGCTAGGCTAAATGCTAACACATTCACAACGTGCCGTACAAAGATTAAATGCACCCATTGAAAAAAGATAGGTATGTGTTAATTCGTCTAAGTTAAGGTAAGAACATAGTAAAATATTGAAAACCGGTGGTGTTTTCCTTTAAATAGGTGTGTGTACTGTGTAGGTTTAGTTATATTTGTGAAGTGCTGTTGTTTAATGTTCTCACAAATATGTGACACTGTCTGTGAAATCCAGGTTAAAGTCTCATAATCTGATTATGGTTTAGAAGCATCAAAGTTTGATTTCAATATTTAATACAGTCTTAGTCATTATTAAAGATAACAAGGTTATATTTTCACAGAATGTTCTTTACATAGAATGATTTTATGCCGAAAACAGCAATGCACAAAAAAACTGCTCTAGCTGGGCTTTCCCACATTGGGTCACAGTCATGTTGAAATCCGACTTGTGAGGACACGTAAAGCAAATGTCTCAAATGCCAAATTTTTCCACTCTAGGAATGCATCAAAGCCTTGTCTTTACTTAAAGTCTCCCTAACCTAACACATGCACTTGTGTTTCTAACAGAAGATCAGTCACCAGTGTGTGAAGAAACATCCGGTTCTCCATCTTTTCTCCCTTTTGTGTAATCTCCTTTAAACCACAACAGTTACAAAAACTGGGATTCCCTATTAATGTGATGTCACATTGATTTCGTCTCAACCACAACCGCTCACAGACTCGGCCTTATGAGTGCGTAGTTCAACCTTCTGCCAGAGACAGATGTTTCGATGTAGTCCAAAGCGATCTACCCCATACTTTGCATACGGGGGGGGGGGGGGGGGGGGGGGGGCATAAGCTTTCTTTGCATTTAAAGAGACAGGATGTTTTTATTGCAGATACAAAAGGCCATGTTCAACATTGTATAATAAATGATCTGTGGTGTATTTTGAGCTGAAACTACTGATGTAGTAAGACCGGGTCTCGAGACCGATTTCTGCTTTCTCTGACTCGTCTTGGACTCGTTCCTTCAAAGCCTCAGTCTTGACTCGGTCTCGGACCACAGTGGAAGGAGAAGGACTCGTAACTAATCATGACTAAATAGAATTTAGCAATTTGGACCTATAAATATTAACCTAGGTTATTAACCATTTAGCTTATTAACTGATATACAGTACTGGTCAAAAGTCTTAGGCCACCACCACCAGACTTGTTGTTTTAGAAGTTTTAATGCCCATCCATGTTTATTTTTCAATCTATTTTATTAAGATACAAACAGAAAATACAAGAAATATGTAAAAAAAATATATATAAAATTTTCTGGACTAAAAGTCATCTTTAGGCATTGTCGGTGTTTAGGGCGATTTCTCTTGGCACTAAACACATTTTGAGCGTGTTTGAGCAGAATGAAGTAAAAAACATATTTCTTTAAAATTAGAAATTAGGATTTAATTTTATATATATGTATATATATATATTAGTGTCCATAATGCTGTGATGATTATCTAAAAGCCTTTGCACCAAATATTTGAATTATTTCTGCTTGGTTAAAGAATAAGAAATAAACTATTTAAAACGTTTTTAATGATAGGCCAGTTTAGGGACTTTTTAGAATTATAGATGTTGTAAAAAGTTTTTCACATGAAGCCACCATTCCAGTAATTCGTGTTTGCTTTGATATACAATGACCCTTTAATCTCAAGACAGTCAACAGCAGAAGATTCCAAAGTATTAGGGCCGGAGTGGGACTCATTTTCAGCTGGAGTTTCATGCCTTAGACCGGTCATGACTAACTATATTAAAATAATATCATTACATCCTCCGTAGCTTACAGTAGTCTGCAGTCAGCCCGTTCTCATGAAATGCATATAAATAGCATGCAGTGTAAAAAGTTTTGTAATACCTATTCATTCTATTGATACGCATTTCATGAGAATGGGTTGCTGCAATAGTGCACTGTTCTCTGCAGCCTTGCAATTCATTGGAGTTTTCAAATATATAATTTCCAATTTAGTGCAAATATAGTAGCATAAACAAATATGATTTTAGCATAATCATGCAGCCCTACCATTTTAATATTATTCAAATAAACGTATTCAAAAACTACTCAAAGGGAACAACTGTGTTTGTGTTTCCCCTATATTTCAGTTTTTTTAATGGTGCGTCTTGAGATTACCTGTTGGGGAGAAATGACTTGAAAAAATATGATTTGTAAAACCTTTTCCTTCCAGAGGCCATTCGTATCAAGTCATGCTCAAGCTTATTTTAAATCTAGATGCGTGACAAGCTCACTCAAATAGACGTTTCTGAAACAAAACTTGTGTTCCCAGGCGAGCGCTTTGAAAGCAGCAACCTTCAAACAGCATGACAACACCGGCCCTTATGGCCAAAAAAAAAAAACAGACGGGGCCACCGGGAATTGTCCCGGTCCTTCCTATTACCAATCCGGGCCTGGCTGCAGTAATGTCAATGACCTTGGATGACTTTCCTGTCAAAAAATAAAAGAAGTGCATTATTGGATTAAACTGCCTCCAACATTCAATTATGCACTTATCATTAAAATGGAAAAAGACCCTTATGGTCCTGGGGGTTCTCATCCGGTTAGTCTAAAAAATGTAACATAGTTTCAGGCGGTTGTAATCTCGGAATAACATACCATGAAATGTTGCGACTGGACAATCAGAATCATTTTAGAGTGCTGTGTAATAAAAAATATAATTAATCTTGGATGATTAATCCATCCAATACAGTGGATGGATTATCTTGATAAAGGAGAAGTACTCACTAACACAGATTTAGACAGATTTGTGAACAATATTTGAGAAAAAAAATGAGATTTTTGAATTGAAGAAAAGTTCATAAGATATTTCATTTGTCTTACCTTAAACTAGGATATTCTTCATCATGGAATTGTTACCCAAACTCATGCTTTGGGTCTTGTGTTTGTGTGGGGAAGCACATGGCCTTTGTGTTTGGTGTGCCATGTGCTCTCCTGTCTTGTACCTTTTTTTATTTAATATTTTCAAACACAGTGGCGGCCGGTGACTTCTTTTTTTGAGGGGGCTCGATGCGAAGTTCGTCACAACATGTAAGTAGCCCGTAATGTGTGTGGTTCATTTTTTCAAAAAAAGGGTTCTGCGCATTGAGAGATGTGCATTACGTGTCTGGTCAAAATAAGTGCCTGTTGCAGATGCATCTAAAGGGTTTATGATAAAAGAGATGCTCGTGTTTGCCAGACACTTATTTTGAATTAGCGCCCCCTTCGGATGAGCAGTCACGAGCCGCCACTGTAAGTTTACGTGTATCTAACACGCAAAGTTTTCTTCCAATGTGACATGAATACAAATGCTTTAAAAAATATATATACAAATATATACATAAAAATATATTGGTGAAAAATACATTTGGTAAACATATTTAAAAATATATTTCAGTATATATTTTTTATATTTTGTATATTCTAAAAATGTTAAATTATTTATTTATTTAAAAAAAATTCTAGGTTGTGTGTCTTTCAATTCCGTTGCATGGAACAGTTTTTTTGGAAACAAGTAAATTGTCTTGCTGTTTAATTTTAAACTTTTATTGAATGCAATTACTATTTTACTTTCTTTTTTTCCACATTCAGTTTTTGTGGTTGGTGTGTTTTTGTATTCTGTTTTGTGGGTGAAATGTTCAAAATAAAAAAAGTTAAATGACAAAATAAAGGAAGTCAACAGCAGTAACCTAAGTAACACCTAGCATCACAGAAAGGGAGGAAACCATTATAAAGTCAGATGTCTTTGCTACTAAATTTATACTCTTACACATTTCTCAGAGTTTTTGGATTCATAGCATTGAAATCTGGTTAATTCTTGCATATGGGTATTTGGTAATTTGTATTTCTGAGTAGTTGTAGCGGGACGGCATTCGTCAAACTTTTATGACCCCCTCCCCCACCCGGTGACAGTTGCTATCTGACAGGTCGTTTTTATGACCCTTTGACAGGGGGGCGGGGCCATCAATCAAAAATCTGTACAAGTTGTCAACTTTAGACAGAAAGTATTTAATGGTTTTATTGCCGGTCATTTAGAGTGATTGTTTTTCCTGAGTGTGTTTTATGTCACGCGTATGCTGTTATGTTTAATGACAGGTTGTGTTTGTGACATTTGCTGTCTATCACCCCTCCCTTTTCGACCCGTGCGAGTCTCACCACTGCGTGTCACGCTGCGTGTGTGTGTGTTGTTGAATCTAAAGTTTTGCAACATCAAAAGTTTATTTAAAGGCAATCACTAATCATATATATATATATATATATATATATATATATATATATATATATATATATATATATATATATATATATGTATATATATGTGATTAGATGTAACTGGTTAAACTTAAAGCCGATATTTTCTATCGAACTAGTCTATTTTCTGTTCAGACACAAAGTTTTCTGATGGTGATATTATGACAGTGTGTGTTTGTGTGGGGGTCGTGTGATGTAATCTTTGAAAGTTTATGACCGAACCTTTATTGGGGAGCGACAAGAGATCTCCGGCATCAGTTTGGATGGATCAGAGCTGTTATACTCAAGTCTATTGGTACGTATGTGTTTCGCTGTGTTCGTTCCAGTATTTTGTCTGATTTATTTAAAAACTAAAAATTCAATCTCTGGTATTGCAGCGAAATTGTCTAAACTGGTATTAACTATTCCTGGTAAATCGCGGAGAAGAGTGGAATGAACAAAAAAAGTCAGACCGTGACTAGAACCATCAGCAGCGTAACAAGGAAATCTTGGAACAAAAGAGACGCAGAGTCGAGCGTGTTGTCCGGTGTGTATTTATTTAATCCTGTTACAATAGATTTAAACAAACTGGTTTGTTTAAATATTTTCTAATAACATGTGTTATCTGTTTTAAAGGTTTGGATATCAGCGGCAAAGGGAACGTTGTGTGTACTATTGCAAAATATATATAGCGGATCTCCACGGTACGTTTATATTGCATAAGAAAAAAGTTGTTTTATTTAGATATTTGTCCTAATAACTTGTTTTTATCTGTTTACAGGTTAGGATACAGAACACAACGCTTTGGACGTATCTTTAAAAAAGAG
This sequence comes from Misgurnus mizolepis, assembly GCA_025389145.1. NCBI lineage: Eukaryota > Metazoa > Chordata > Actinopteri > Cypriniformes > Cobitidae > Misgurnus > Misgurnus mizolepis. Next base: position 14,631,597 of record JAIFKI010000023.1, read on the forward strand.
AAAAATCAGAGACTTTTTGGATTTGTCTGGGACATTTTAAACATTTTGTGGCAAATTGGATTTAAAACGTTTCGGATACTGGATACATGTGTTTGATTTGTCCACAGAGCTTGTTTAAGACGTCTTCACCTCATTTTAGGGTTTATTTTTAATTAAAGGCTTCTTAAAACATGTGTGAAAATGTGTATATTATACAATGAGTATTATATTGACTGCTCTGACAAAAATAAATTATTATTTTAGATTTTAGGTCAAATGACTGCGTGTGTTTTATGTCAAGCGTATGCTGTTATGTTTAATGACGGTTCGTGTGTGACAGCTCGTGTTTTGGCATTCGATGTCAGCTCTCACCCTTCCTCCCTCCTTCTCACAAGCATGCATTCTTTCACAGGGTTGCGTGTTGTAAAGCGAGTAGAGATTTCTAAAACTCAAAGTGGAGTCAAATAATTCCCCATTACGGTATCAAAAAAGTAAATGTTTATTTTAGATTTAGACAGATCATGAACAATGCTATGATTAAAACTGTTTTTTGTAACATCACAAGTTATTTAATTAAATATTCCGTATACGTGTATAGTTTAAGCAATGACCTGTGCCATATCCTTCGGCGCCGTCAATACTACAATATTTAGACGATAGTCTAAACTAAATAAAATTTTAAACGGTTTCAGGAACTCCGTGAATCTTTTCATAACCTGCTCTATAGTTTCACGCGTATTAAAGATCCGGCGGTGCCTGACAAAGCGCCGGGGTGTGTGATCATATATGCCGTTTTAAATTAATCTTAATAAAATGTAATTCTGTACACTATGGCAAAATAGGAGGTTTTTTTTAGATTTAGGGGAATCTTTAACCAAGGCTATGATTAAGACATATGTATACGTGCACCGATGGTGACAGAGAAACTTATAGCTGTCGTTAATAAACTTTTTAAATGTTTTTAAGACGTCTACAACTCATTTTAGGGGTTTATTTTTAATTAAACGCTTCTTAAAACATGTGTGAATATGTGGATATTATACAAAGAGTATTATATTGTCTGCTCTGACAAAAATAAATTATTATTTTAGATTTTAGGAAAAATGATTGTGTCTATCTTATAAATACAGCTTGATATATACGTTTGTTTTGTCAAGAGACTTTTTTAAAGTCACGCAAGAATAAAATCTTTTAGTTGTAATTGGTTAACATTAAATGTACTATTATCTATTTAACTATAAGATATATTTTTCTGATCAGATATTTATCTGTTGCTGATGATGGTCTTATAACAGTGTGTGTGGGATGATGATGGCTGTTCACAGCAGGTGGCGGGATGTAAACTAGGGTCTTTTTAAAACTGTAGTGGTAAAAATGTAATAGCACACTGACAAAAATAAAGCATTTGGTTGTAACAAATTATTTAATGAAATATTCAGTATGTGTATAGCGATGAACGGTGTCAAAATCACCGGGGTCCCAACAATACTATAGTCTTTAGACTAAAGGGTATTTATTTTAATATAAATAAAATCTTAAGCTTTTCGTGCACAATATTCTGATCAAGCCATTAGATTGTGTTCCAGCGTTTACAATAGAGAACATACGCGGATGCGTGCTCATATACACCGTTAAGAAACTTTAAAACGATTAAAAAATTCATATCTTCGGGGTTTTGTTTTAAATTAATGACATCTTAAAACCAACTGGGAATATGTGTTTATTACACAATAAAATGTAATTCTGGCCGCTCTGACAAAATAAGGGTTTAATTTTAGAATTAGGGAATTCTTTAATCAAGTCCCTGATTAAAACACATGAATGCGCGAACCACAGTTGCCAGAGAACGTACGCTGAGGTGCTCTTATGGCGTTAAGAACCTTTTTATTGTTTAAGACATTTTGACCCCATTTCCTGGTTTTGGTGTCCGCTGTGGATCCCATTCCCAAATCTATGTGTTTATTATACAACAAATGCAATTCTGTCAGCATTTCTAGTTTAGAACGCCTCTGATTTAAACATGCGGGTTTTAAAATGAAACGGCCATGTGACTTTTATGACAAAAGCTATTCGATCTTAATTTTTTGTTTTAACATCCAAAAGTTTTTATACACATTCCATAATTAAACATCTAGGTGTGTATGAGTAAGTTTATATCTAATGTCACACGAGCAGCACCAAATCGCGCTTGTGTCTCTGTGTGTGCATACAGGCTGTTTATGTGGGGGCGTGTTTATGAGCCCGTGTCTTTGCAAGGTGTGTGTGCGTGCGTGTGTGTGTGTGTGTGTGTGTGTGTGTGTGTGTGTGTGTGTGTGTGTGTGTGTGTGTGTGTGTGTGTGTGTGTGTGTGTGTGTGTGTGTGTGTGTGTGTGTGTGTGTGTGTGTGTGTGTGTTTGCATGGGGGTCTATGATGTCTCTGTTTGTTACTAAAGTTTTGACATTAAGTCTGAGTCCTCATTGACAATAAGTAAGGGTTTTTAGATGTAGGCTTCATTACACAGATACTGATTAAATCATGTTATCCATTATTTGCGATTTAAAGAAACTTAAAAGGTTTAAGACATTTTATCTCACATTGTGGGGTTGTTTTTTAATTAATGTAACCTTAAACCCCTCTGTTATCCATTTAGGGAACAATAAAATGTTAGCAAATATTATTTATCAAAGTTGACGATGTTATAAGCCAGGATGTCACTAACGTGACAACAAACATTTATTTAAAGACAAAACATTTTAACAAATTGCCATGGCTTACAGAGACACACTAGACTTAATAATAAAAATAAAAATATACTATTCGAACATCCTAACCTGATATTAGGTTAGATTAGGTTTAAGGTCAATCAGCGTCTTTAGCTTTACAACTTACAGCACAAAACCCCCCCAATGACAGGATTTTTATGAAGTGAAGCAGACCCTTGGTATGCCTGTGGGGTTAGGTTCAACTAAGGTCAACATCTATCAGTGCATAATAAGCAAACATGAAATTATATTTTACCTATGGTTTGTTAATGATGTTGCTAGGTTCGCGTATTTTTTCTGAAACAAACTTTTCTTTTCAAACTTAGTTAGGATACACATGTTGTCGCCTCAAACACCTGATCAAAGTTTTTCTTCGCTAGCGACAACTAATGTCAGAGATTTTGTAAATTCATCAGATGGTTTTACGTGTGTATTTCTTAAACAAACATGTTGCTTTTCAATCTTAGTCAGAGTTCATACGTTTTGTTTTTTCATAAGTTGTTCATAGTTTTTTCTTCGCTAGTGTCAACTAATGTCTGAGATTTTGTAAATTCATCAGATGTTTCTTACTTGTGTATTTTCTTAAACAAACTATTCTTTTCAATCTTAGACAGTCTTCATACGTTTGTCTTTCGATAAGTTGTTCATAGTTTTTCTTCGCTAGTGGCAACTCATGGCTGAGATTTGTAAATTTCATCAGATGTTCTTACATGTGTATTTTCTGAAACAAATGTATGCTTTTCAAACTTAGGTAGTCATCATACTTTTGTCTTTCGATAAGTTGTTCATAGTTTTTTATGTGGTAGTGTCAACTTATGTCTGAGATTTTGTAAATTCATCAGATGTTTCTTACGTGTATATTTTCTTAAACAAACATTTTTTTGTTTTTCAAACATAGTTAGGATACACACTTTTGTCGCCTCAAACACTTGATCAAAGTTTTTTCTTTGTTAGTGGCAACTAATGTCTGAGATTTTGTAAATTCATCAGATGTTTCTTACTTGTGTGTTTTCTTAAACAAACTTTTCTTTTCAATCTTAGACAGTCTTCATACGTTTGTCTTTCGATAAGTTGTTCAGTTTTTCTTCGATAGTGTCAATTCATGTCTGAGATTTGTAAATTTCATCATATGTTCTTACATGTGTATTTTCTGAAACAAATTTATGCTTTTCAAACTTAGGTAGTCATCATACTTTTGTCTCTACATACATTTGTTCAAAGTTTCTTGTAGCTAGTGTCAACTGATGTCTGAGATTTTGTAAATTCAACAGATGGTCTTACGTGTGTATTTCTTAAACAAACATGTTGCTGTTCAAACTTAGGTAGAGTTCATACGTTTGTCTTTTCATAAGTTGTTCATAGTTTTTATTTGTTAGTGTCAACTAATGACAGAGATTTTGTAAACTCATCAGATTCAAACAAAACTCATTCATTTCTGTAGTTTATGTAACACCTTGTCAAACTCTTAAAGGTAGTACTAACTGTTTAAAACAACAATGCAAAGTATTTTAGATTTACTTGATAAATCTTTTACATCAAAACAAACTAGGATAGCAATATGGCTGAATCTGTAACAGGTGATACCACCAATAGCGTGTTGTACATAACAAAGTCTGCAAAATAATAAAGATTGATTAGGTTTTTATTTAGTAAACCTTTTAACATAAAGTGTAGAGTCTTTTGTATGTAACAACAAAGATGCGATGAAACAAACGCAAAACAAGAGAGGATGCATACATCTACAAATGGGGCAATGTCTTTAATCTATTGGTCCCGAATTTAGAGGCTATACGGGGAAACTATTTCAAACATTGCCCCATTTGTAGTTGTATGCATCTTAAATTTATATGTGTTTTAACAAACGCATCCTCTCTTGTTTTGCGTTGTTTCATCGCATCTTTGTTGTTACATACAAAAGACTCTACACTTTATGTTAAAAGGTTTACTAAATAAAAACCTAATCAATCTTTATTATTTTGCAGACTTTGTTATGTACAACACGCTATTGGTGGTATCACCTGTTACAGATTCAGACATGTTGCTATCCTAGTTTGTTTTGATGTAAAATATTTATCAAGTAAATCTAAAATACTTTGCATTGTTGTTTTAAACAGTTAGTACTACCTTTAAGAGTTTGACAAGATGTTACATAAACTACCGAAATGAATGAGTTTTGTTTGAATCTGCTGAGTTTACAAAATCTCTGTCATTAGTTGACACTATCGAAGAAAAAACTATGAACAACTTATCGAAAGACAAACGTATGAAGACTGTCTAAGATTGAAAAGAAAAGTTTGTTTAAGAAAATACACAAGTAAGAAACATCTGATGAATTTACAAAATCTCAGACATTAGTTGACACTAACGAAGAAAAAACTTTGATCAAGTGTTTGAGGCGACAAAAGTGTGTATCCTAACTATGTTTGAAAAACAAAAATGTTTGTTTAAGAAAATATACACGTAAGAAACATCTGATGATTTTACAAAATCTCAGACATAAGTTGACACTACCACATAAAAAACTATGAACAACTTATCGAAAGACAAAAGTATGATGACTGTCTAAGATTGAAAAGAAAAGTTTGTTTAAGAAAATACACAAGTAAGAAACATCTGATGAATTTACAAAATCTCAGCCATTAGTTGACACTAACGAAGAAAAAACTTTGATCAAGTGTTTGAGGCGACAAACGTATGAAGACTGTCTAAGATTGAAAAGAAAAGTTTGTTTAAGAAAATACACAAGTAAGAAACATCTGATGAATTTACAAAATCTCAGACATAAGTTGACACTACCACATAAAAAACTGTGAACAACTTATCTAAAGACAACAGTATGAAGACTGTCTAAGATTGAAAAGAAAAGTTTGTTTAAGAAAATACACAAGTAAGAAACATCTGATGATTTTACAAAAAAATCTCAGACATAAGTTGACACTAGCGAAGAAAAACTATGAACAACTTATGAAAAAACAAAACGTATGAACTCTGCCTAAGATTGAAAAGCAACATGTTTGTTTAAGAAATACACACGTAAAACCATCTGATGAATTTACAAAATCTCAGACATTAGTTGTCGCTAGCGAAGAAAAAACTTTGATCAGGTGTTTGAGGCGACAAACATGTGTATCCTAACTAAGTTTGAAAAGAAAAGTTTGTTTCAGAAAAAATACGCGAAACCTAGCAACATCATTAACAAACCATAGGTAAAATATAATTTCATGTTTGCTTATTATGCACTGATAGATGTTGACCTTAGTTGAACCTAACCCCACAGGCATACCAAGGGTCTGCTCCACTTCGTAAAAATCCTGTCATTGGGGGGGTTTTGTGCTGTAAGTTGTAAAGCTAAAGACGCTGATTGACCTTAAACCTAATCTAACCTAATATCAGGTTAGGATGTTCGAATAGTATATTTTTATTTTTATTATTAAGTCTAGTGTGTCTCTGTAAGCCATGGCAATTTTGTTAAAATGTTTTGTCTTTAAATAAATGTTTGTTGTCACGTTAGTGACATCCTGGCTTATAACATCGTCAACTTTGATAAATAATATTTGCTAACATTTTATTGATCCCTAAATGGATAACAGAGGGGTTTAAGGTTACATTAATTAAAAAACAACACACAATGTGAGATAAAATGTCTTAAACCTTTTAAGTTTCTTTAAATCGCAAATAATGGATAACATGATTTAATCAGTATCTGTGTAATGAAGCCTACATCTAAAAACCCTTACTTATTGTCAATGAGGACACAGGCTTAATATCAAAACTTTAGTAACAAACAGAGACATCATAGACCCCCATGCAAACACACACACACACACACACACACACACACACACACACACACGCACACACACCTTGCAAAGACACGGGCTCATAAACACGCCCCCCACATAAACAGCCTGGATGCACACACAGAGACACAAGCGCGATTTGGTGCTGCTCGTGTGACATTAGATATAAACTTACTCATACACACCTAGATGTTTAATTATGGAATGTGTATAAAAAACTTTTGGATGTTAAAACAAAAAATTAAGATCAAATAGTCATAAAAGGCACATGGCCGTTTCATTTTAAACCCGCATGTTTAAATCAGAGGCGTTCTAAACTAGAAATGCTGACAGAATTACATTTTATTGTGTAATAAACACATATTCCCAGTTGGTTTTAAGATGTCATTAATTTAAAACAAACCCCAGAAGATGATTTGAAAATGTCTTTAATCGTTTAAAAAAAGTTTCTTAACGGTGTATATGAACACTCATCCGCGTATGTTCTCTATTGTAAACGCTGGTACACAATCTAATGGCGTGATCAGAATATTGTGCACGAAAAGATTAAGATTTTATTTATATTAAAATAAATACCCTTTAGTCTAAAGACTATAGTATTGTTGGGACCCCGGTGATTTTGACACCGTTCATCGCTATACACATACTGAATATTTCATTAAATAATTTGTTACAACCAAATGCTTTATTTTGTCAGTGTGCTATTACATTTTTACCACTACAGTTTTAAAAAGACCCTAGTTTACAACCCGCCACCTGCTGTGAACAGCCATCATCTCACACACACTGTTATAAGACCAACATCAGAAACAGAAAAATATCTGATCAGAGAATATAACTTATAGTTAAATAGATAATAGTACATTTAAGTTTAACCAGTTACAACTAAAATATTTTATTCTTGCGTGACTTTAAAGAAGTCTATTGACAAAACAAACGTATATATCAAGTTGTTTTTATAAGATAGACGCAGCCATTTGTCCTAAAATCTAAAATAATAATTTATTTTTGTCAGAGCAGACCATATAAGACTCTTTGTATAATATACACATATTCACACATGTTTTAAGAAGCGTTTAATTAAAAATAAACCCCTAAATGAGTTGAAGACGTCTTAAAAACATTTTAAAAAGCTTATTAACGGCATACATAAGTTCTCTGTCACCATCGGTGCACGTATACATATGTCTTAATCAGAGCCTTGGTTAAAGAATCCCATAAATCTAAAATAACCCCACTATTTTGCCATAGTGGACAGAATTACATTTTATTAAGGTTAATTTAAAAAGGTATATATGAACACACACCCTGCGCTTTGTCAGGCACCGCCGGATCTTTAATACGCGTGAAACTATAGAGCAGGTTATGAAAAGATTCACGGAGTTCCTGAAACCGTTTAAAATTTTATTTAGTTTAGACTATCGTCTAAATATTGTAGTATTGATGGCGCCGAAGGATATGGCTCAGGTCATTGCTTAAACTATACACGTATACGGAATATTTAATTAAATAACTTGTGATGTTACAAACAAAAGTTTTAATCGTAGCATTGTTCATGATTTGTCTAAATCTAAAATAAACATTTACTTTTTTGATACCGTAATGGGTAATTATTTTACCAACGTTGAGTTTTAGAAATCTTTAGTCGCTTTACAACACGCACCCCTGTGAAAGAATGCAGGGATTGTGAATAAGGATGGAGGAAGTGTGATATCTGACATCAAATGCCTAAACACAATCTGTCACACGAGCCGTCATTAAACATAACAGCATACGCTTGACATAAAACACACACAGTCAATTGATCTAAAATCTAAATAATAATTTATTTTTGTCAGAGCAGACAATATAAGACTCATTGTATAATATACACATTTTCACACATGTTTTAAGAAGCCTTTAATTAAAAATAACCCCTAAAATGTGGTGAAAACGTCTTAAACAAGCTCTGTGGACAAATCAAACTAGGTATCCAGTATCCGGAATGTTTTAAATCCAATTTGCCACAAAATGTTTAAAATGTCCCCAGACAAATCCAAAAAGTCTCTGATTTTAATCTTTTTTAAAGATACGTCCAAAGCGTTGTGGTCTGTATCCTAACCTGTAAACAGATAAAAACAAGTTATTAGGACAAATATCTAAATAAAACAATTTTCTTATGCAAGATAAACGTACCGTGGAGATCCGCTATATATTTTGCAATAGTACACACAACGTTCGCTTTGCCTCTGATATCCAAACCTTTAAAACAGATAACACATGTTATTAGAAAATATTAAACCAAACCAGTTTGTTTAAATCTATTGTAACAGGATTAAATAAAAACACACCGGACAACACGAGCCAGTCGGCGTCTCTTTTGTTCCAAGATTTCCGTGTTACGCTGCGGGAGGTTCTAGTCTCGGTCTGACTTTTTTGTTCAGGGCACTCTTCTCCGCGATTTACCAGGAATAGTTAATACCAGTTTAGACAATTTCGCTGCAATACCAGAGATCGAATTTTTAGTTTTTAAATAAATCAGACAAAATACTGAAACGAACACAGCGAAACACATACATACCAATAGACTTGAGTATAACAGCTCTGCTCGATCCAAACTGATTCCGGGGGATCTCTTGTCGCTCCCCAATAAAGGTTCGGTCATAAACTTTGCAAAGATTACATCACACGACCCCCACACAAACACACACTGACATAATATCAGCATCAGAAAACTTTGTGTCTGTACAGAAAATAGACTAGTTCGATAGAAAATATCGGCTTTAAGTTTAACCAGTTACAACTAAAATATTTTATTCTTGCGTGACTTTAAAGAAGTCTCTTTACAAAACAAACGTATTATCAAGTTGTATTTATAAGACACATGCAGTCAATTCCCCTAAGTCTAGAATAATACTTTATTTTTGTCAGAGCAGACAATATAAGACTCTTTGTATAATATACACATATTCACACATGTTTTAAGAAGCCTTTAATTAAAAATAAAACCCCCAAAATGGGGTGAATACGTCTTAAAAACATTTAAAAGTTTATTAACGTCATATATAAGTTTCTCTGTCACCATCTGTGCACATATACACATGTCTTAATCAGAGACCTGGTTAAAGATTCCCCTAAATCTAAAATAAAATCCTATTTTGCCATAGTGGTCAGAATTACATTTATTAACATTATTTTAAAATGGCAGATATGAACGCTCACCCTGCGCTTTGTCAGGCACCGCCGGATCTTTAATAGGCGTGAAACTATAGTGCAGGTTATGAAAAGATTCACGGAATTCCTGAACCGTTTAAAAAATTTATTTAGTTTAGACTATCGTCTAAAGAATGTAGTATTGACGGCTCCGAAGGTAATGGCTCAGGTCATTGCTTAAACTATACCCGTATACAGAATATTTAATTAAATAACTTGTGATGTTACAATCAAAAGTTTTAATCAGAGACATGGTTAAAGATTCCCCTAAATCTAAAATAAATTCCTATTTTGCCATAGTGGACAGAATTACATTTATTAACTTTATTTTAAATGACAGATATGAACAATCACCCGACGCTTTGTCAGACACCGCCGGATCTTTAATACGCGTGAAACTGTAGACCAGATCATGAAAAGATTCCCTGACTTCGTGAACCGTTTAAAATTTTATTTAGTTCAGACTTTGTGTCTGATCAGAAACTATAGCTCGATAGAAAACATCGGCTTTAAGCGTAGCCTGGTACATCTAATATATATATATATATATATATATATGATTAGTGATTGCCTTTAAATAAACTTATGCTGTTGCAAAACTTTAGATTCAACAACACACACACACGCAGCGTGACACGCAGTGGTGAGACTCGCACGGGTCGAAAAGGGAGGGGTGATAGACAGCAAATGTCACAAACACAACCTGTCATTAAACATAACAGCATACGCGTGACATAAAACACACTCAGGAAAAACAATCACTCTAAATGACCGGCAATAAAACCATTAAATACTTTCTGTCTAAAGTTGACAACTTGTACAGATTTTTGATTGATGGCCCCGCCCCCCTGTCAAAGGGTCATAAAAACGACCTGTCAGATAGCAACTGTCACCGGGTGGGGGAGGGGGTCATAAAAGTTTGACGAATGCCGTCCCGCTACAACTACTTTTCTGTCTTTTTATCCTAAAAGACTGTTATCTGTGATCAGGTGCCAAAAGCTCAAAATAGGGTAAAGTTGTTAACCAAACACACGCAGGGGGAAGTTACATCACAATGTACTGCTGATTTAAGCTTTATTTTGAGGAACCGTTTCACTGGTAATTCGTTTCAAGCAAAACGTCCTTTGTAATAGTAAAAATTTTAGGAGGAAATATGTATGAGTTTAAATTTTAAGAAAGTTTTTTGTTTCTCAATGTTGTTTTTAATTATTTTCCGATTCATAAAACTCAAATGAGGTGATTCATAAACCACAACTTTCACAGTATACCCTTAAGCAAGGGTGCAGCATTTTCTGTATACTATTATTGGCTACATGCCATCTGCTTTTTAAAATGCATATTTCAAATTCTTCCTGGAATAAGCGACATTTGTCGTGTTTTTTCAGGCTTTAGAACAGGTTTTTGTGAAAGATACAACATGTCGGTGCTGGTTTGCATCTGAGCCCTATTTATATGTCCCAGGAAACCAAACTTCTCGGACTTCCCCATGATGTTCAAATTCTCTAGATTCTCTAGAATCCAGGCTTTAGATAAGTTTCTATATTTAGTGCAGTAAAAATGCTTGATCTGCTATTTTTTCTGTTAAGGGTTTCAAAAAGTTAATGGAGTGCCTGCCTGCACTTTTTTCATCATCTTTGTATATCAGCATTCTTAATAAAGCCTTTCTAAATTTTAAAACGTTGTCGCCTGGCGTTAGGGTTAGAGTTTGGTTTGGGTAAGGATGTCATTTTATGTAAACCAAAGCAAAAATGGTTTGAAAATAGGAAAAAGCAGTTAAGGAACCAATACATGACAATTCCACATAAACAGAAATTCGTGATATGATCACAAAAAAAAAATGGGGAAATTTGTGACAGTAGGGAAGAGCGTGGTTGGTTGGCACACTTTGTGTGTGTTTGTGTGTGTATGTGTGTGTGTGTGTGTGCATTAACTAATGTTAACAAGATTTTAATAAAGTATTAGTAATTGTTAAAAGTTACATCAACAAAGATTAATAAATGCTGTATAAGTGCAGTTAATTATTAGTATATGTTAACTAATGTACATAACTAATGTTAACTAATGAACCTTATTGTAAAGTGTTACTGAAATCTTTGTCAAAAGCAATAAACAGAAAAGCAAAACATCCAGCTTAATGAACAAAGTTTATTTAATTGATTGGACATCAACTTTAGTATTTTATGTACAAAGGTGAATGAACTCTTGAGAACTCGAATAAATAGTGACCGCACAATAATATTCCTGAGTCACAATTGCCTGAGAATAAAATGGAGTCATCAATAACCCATCTTTCTGAGCATCACACATATTTGTCTGAACCATGCAAGCATTAGCAGACATTAGCAACACATTTTTGCCTAATTTCCTGCTTGATGGACATAAAGCTGAATCATTAGCGGCATTATAATATCATGAAATATGATAATATTATAACAAAGAAAAACAAAGATCGCCATAAATTACTGTATGTATCAAAGATTTCAGTGTGGAAAAGTCATATTTTATAAAATGAACACATCTGACAAGGTTTAAAAATATAATTGTACACCATACAAAATACAAAACAATATAAACAAGAAATATTACAATCAGTTATAAATAACAATACAATACCTTTCACAATTTAAATGTCCGAAGTTGGGAACACAACATAAAATTCTTTCTGAGTGTCATTTCAAAATGTTGAACTTTTAAACTTATCACTGTAAGTCACATATAAAAAGACATTTTGTTCATTTGAAATGTTCAAGTTCTCCTTTTGAGCAACAAATTATTGCATAAGAAAAGAAAAGTTCCTGAAAAAAGCAATTCTATTCTTGAGATCGAAACCAGGAACAAGCATGTGACTCAGATACAGCAGGTGAGCCTGAGCTCGCTGTCAATTTAAGATAGAGAAAACGAATGATCTTTGTCTCTCAACAGGTATTGTTTCCGGATTGTAAAAACTTGTAACTTGGTATAAGCGCTTGTATTATTGCCTTCCTATGACAATTCGCTTGATTGTTTCTTGATCTTTGTAAGCGTCTGCTTAATGCCTTAATGTAAAAGGTGACCCGCTAAATTAGGATTATATATAGAGTTTACATATAAACAAAAATTTACAACACACTGTCAAAATTATATCATATCAATATATGTTTTTGTTACTTTAACTTGGTTATGTTAAATCAACGTCACAAGTCAAAACTCAATAATTTTAATAATTAGGTTGTTATAACAAAAAAAATATTGACAATAATAAAAATATAGATATTTACATTTTTTTTTATTTAATAAAACCAAACATATTAAGGTACCACTTAACATTAGGTTTTGTTTGTTATTAGTTAGCATTAACTAATCATAAACAATACTTTAAAGGTGCAGTGTGTTAATTTTAGAAGTAAGACAGAAATGCAAAATAATAATAAAGACCTTTCATAATGAACCGTTATGTGTTTATTACCTTATTAGATGTTTTTATCTACATACACCGAGGTTCCCCTTACATGTAAGTCGCCATTTTGGGCCGCCATGTTTCTACAGAAGCCCTTAAATGACAAACTTTTTTTACTAAGTTGTCTCCGACGATGACCTGTTTGTCCGGTGGTGGCTACAGTAGCTTCTCTATGTGTTTCAAAAGCAAAGGGTGAGCAGTGGACTGAGCAATCTCACCACTAGATGCTGCTAAAATTTACACACTGCACCTTTAACTGCATATTAGTTCATTTTTTCATCATACTACTAATAAAACATTATGGGACAGCTTCCTGGACGAGGCTTGGTCCCAGACTAAAATGCATGTTTGAGCAGCCTTAACATATATCAGTGCCATTGTTTTGTCTCAAGATGCACACCAGTATTTTTTTTTTTGTAAAAACTATGCAATTTCGTAATATAACAAAGGTCAAGGTCCTGGATTAATCTAAACCCTGTCCGGGAAACCCCTAAGTGCTATAATTTCAGTGATGATTCTGCACAGAAACGCTGCTTACAGTAACAACGCTACATTACACCCAGTCATTCAAAACAATCTAATATTTGTTTTCATAGTCAAACTGCCTCAAAGCTGTTTTTACAAAGTGCATTTAAGATTATAAATACATTTACATTAGAAATTACATAGAAAGCGACTTACAGTGCAATCAAACATTTTTTCTCACTTAAACCCACAACCTTGCAGATTGTGTCCTGCTTTAAAGACTGAGCTGCAAAGACTGAAAAGATAAAAAGCAAGTTCAAGGTTATTTTGAGAACAAATAAAAGCTATCTTACAGATCAACCACATGTGACCTCTTATTTGTCTTTGTCAATCTTCAGCTACTGGCATTACGTTATCATTCTTCATAAAACCGTCGCCAAAACACTGCAATAACAACCCTTACAAAAATTAAACAAGTTTACCATTGGCAAAACCATGGTCTTACTACAGTAACCCATGGTTTTGTAGCAAACCTATGCTTCAAGCCTTAAAAACCCACAACAACCGCAAAGTGGTCCATGTGACTACATTTCAAGTTATCTCAAGCCATATGACAGCTTTGTGTCATACAAGTTTGTATTTTTCATTTTGAGCCATTCTTTTAACAAACACCTAAAATAATAACACTTAAAATAGTTAAGTTGCTACACCACCAATGCATGCAAGTAACTGTGGAGCAAACTTTGAATTGTGAAATTAATTAATAACTTAATAAACAAACATCGAGAGTCATCTATACATTTGGCAACATTCATAACTCAGTCTGATTTCTGCTCTTCAAAGACATAGCCGTGCTTAGCGTCTGACGTGAGCAGTTTTTCTTATCCTTGGCCTTTTTAAAGTGACCCTGAATGTATTTGCGAAACTTTGTGGTGGCAAAGCAATACACCAGAGGGTCCAGAATGCAATTTAATCCCATCAGCATGAGTGTGATCTGATGAGCATCATTAATGAGTTGATGAGTCTTCATGCTCCATTTACCTTCTTTTAGGCCCAACACTACCAGAACCCACGGACCCTGCACCACATGATGGGGTAGGAAACAGATCACAAACACGCCCACAACGGCAAACAGCATCTTTAAAGCTCTCCGCTTTGTGCCGCCGGGTCGCTTCCCCGTACTGGCTCGGGGCTGACTGATGGGTTGAGACAGAAGAGTTCGAGCGATCGAGATGTTGCACAGAATCACCAATAAAAAGACGACAAAAAACACGGCGATAATAAGGAAATGCGTTGCGGCGACTGTTTTTTTCGTATCATCAGTCTCGTTATGATAACCCTCGAAGCAGCGGTTTTTCTCGCCATCTTTCTGGACCCCAGGATCAATGAGAAATTTAATAGAAACTGAAAGAGTGACGGCCCAGAT
Organism: Misgurnus mizolepis; assembly: GCA_025389145.1. Taxonomy (NCBI): domain Eukaryota; kingdom Metazoa; phylum Chordata; class Actinopteri; order Cypriniformes; family Cobitidae; genus Misgurnus; species Misgurnus mizolepis. The sequence goes on from JAIFKI010000023.1 coordinate 14,646,636, forward strand.
GCCCGCTGAGATGATCGCTCCACGTTTCCAGCAGTCGGAAGAAGCGGCGACCAGTGGCCTGGTAACAGCCCAGTAACGGTTAATGCTGATAACAGCAAGAAAGAAGACGGAGCAGTAAGTGTTAATAAAAAAGAACGACCCTGTGATGCGACAGACAACATCCGAATACTTCCAGTTGCCGTTGTTCGCGTAGTACCCGATCCAAAACGGTAGAGCGGACACGAACAGCAAGTCTGCAATCGTCAGGTTGGTCATGTAGATGCGAATCTCATTCATGGCTTTAGAGTCCCGCATTTTGTGCAATACATAAAGTGCGTAGCAGTTGGCTGCCAATCCTAAGACAAAGACCACGCCGTAGAAGATGGGGAAGAGGGTGAAACGAAACTCAGACTCGATGAATTTCGAGAATGTGTTTCCGGCTGGCGTTTGGTTCCCGAAAGCGTTGACAGCAGTTGGCCAGACTGTAGGGGTCACCATGTTGAATATCTGAAAAGAGATGCACGAGATAAATAAGACGTTATGAGCATTACATATTCTCATTTTTGATATGTTTCCATGTAAAGTGCTCCTGTTAAGCCATTCTGGTCCCACTGTTAATACGTAGTATTAATACGTAACTTTCAAAAAATAAATTGTATTTTTTTGTATGTTTAAATAGATGCTAAAGCATACAATGTAGACGTATTTGCAACATTTAATCATAACATTATTACCTTTTAATAAAGTCATTATTAATCCGGCTTCTCTCTGTAAAGGCACGCATTTCAAATTTTAAAAGTACATAGATTGAAAGACGGAAATGTTGCAAAACTGTGCACTGTGAACGTAGCACACAAGATCCAATGAGCGTTTGACCTCAGTGCCGTGACATGTGTCATAAAGCTTCTTGAGGTGCAATATTTAAATTTGAGTTCATAACGAATGCAAAATTTGACATTGGGATGAAGATCGCTGGATAAAGGGATGAATTTGGATCTTTTCTCGCAATCGTATGAATTTTAAAGATGTGGATTACAGCGAATGTATAAAATTACCATCTTTTGTGAATTTATGTCGTGTTTTGGTGTAATTATTGTTGCATAGTAGAAAACGCCTTTTGTGTGTCATGGCAAATAAACTAAATATTACAAAATGGTTACATGATTACAGGAATTCCATTATTTTAAGGTTTTAAAGCGTAGTCTTGTTTACTAATTCTCTGAAAGTCATGAACATTTCATTAGATAAATAAACTGATGAGTAAACTGTCTTAAATATATCTGAAAATACTAATTTAAAATATTTAATAAATGTGATTTTAAAGGGGACATATCATGAAAATTTGACGTTTTCCATGTTTAAGTGCTATAATTGGATCCCCAATGCTTCTATCAACCTAGAAAATGTGAAAAAGATTAACCCAGTAACTTAGTTTTGGTAAACCATTCTCTGCAAGAATGTGAAAAATAGTTAATTGAAATTTGGTTCTCCTTGTGATGTCATAAGGGGATGATACCACGGCACTGCCATTTAGTGCAGATATCAGCTCATTTGCATTTTAAAGGACACACCCAAAACAGCACATTTTTGCTCACACATACAAGGTGGCAATTGTAACATGTTATAATGAATTATCTATATGGTATTTTGAGCTAGAACGTCACATACATACTCTGGGGACACCATTTATTTTACATCACAAAAAAGTATTGTGAAATGTCCCCTTTAATATTTATAAATAGGAATACGTAAAAATCTGTACATCTGTAAAACTGTTAATACGTAAATTACCATGTTTTTTTGGTGCATTGAATACTATTAGCAAACCAGGTTTTTCAAATTCATGACTATTTTGTGGTAACCATTTTTACTACACTAACTTTTTGTAAGAGTAGAGCATTGCGTCAGCAGTGCAAAAACCCAACAAACCCACAAACTGATAAAAATTAATACCTTTTAAGTTGCTTTGGATAAAAGCCTCTGCCAAATACGTAAATGTAAGTCTGATGCAAATTTGTAATCACATGGGGTTTTCTTTATTTGGGGGGTGCAAATATTTTAAGAAGCAGCATTAATGAATCTCATACTGGTGCACTTAGCATTCGGTTGGGGTGTGGATTGTATCACAATGCTTATAATGATGTTTATCTTTCAAATAAATATACACATGGGAGAGCTCTCAGCGATGAGAATAACGCCTCTTTTCTCACACTTTATATAAAAAATGTTCTTCCTTCCAGTCAGTGATGTGATGTATCGGGTTTTCTGTTCTCATTACAGCTTATTTATCTGTAATCTCTTGAATCTTAAAAAAGGAAATAGATGAAGCTTCATTCTATAAAACCACAGAGCATCATCAAAGTCTATATATCTTTGCAGTAGTTTTAACGCCAGGCCTACACTGCCCACAAGTTAACTGCGTGTACCAATCAGGAAACATCACGTACTGAATAGCTATCAGTTAGAGGCGGACACAGCTTCATTACTTGAGTAAAAGAACAGATACCCTTTGCTAAATTTTACTCAAGTACAAGTAAAAGTACTACAGTCAGATATAATTAGAGTAAAAATAACAAAATGGTCTTTAATACGTTTCTTTAATTTCTTCAGTGTGTCAAAACTAAATTATTTGATTTCCATAATAACTCATTTTCAATAAAAAAACAGTCCGCCACTGAGCCCTGATATAACCATCATCAAGCCAGTCTGGGATTACATCAATCAGAAAAGACTTCAACGGGGATGTCAACTTTATATTGAACTGAACCTATATGCAAAATGCAAACATACTTAAGCATACTTACAAGCTGTTTACGTACAAACTCACTGCCTTTTAATTTCTCTGTCTGACATAAATACAGCTATAGGTATTTTATCATTAGCATGTTTTAAAAAAGCACATAAATGTACTCTTATGTAAATGCGTTAATATATGTTAGGCTATATATAAGGAATAATTGACAACAGGCCGTTGAATTATTCGAAATAATGCACACCCAAGATGATAGTGTGGCACGAGGTGAAGCGTAGCACTGTTACACTGTGGGTGTGCATTATTTTTGAATAATTCAAAGGACCCGAGTCAATTATTCTGCTTACACCACAGTGACCACAGACATTGCTTTAGTGGTTATTTTAAGACATTTGACAAATCAGGTGTGCGTTTTACAGATAAATAATCAATTAATAATCAGAATAAAGCATTCGTCAGCCCAGTGGTAAATAATAATAATAATAATACAGTTTTTCTAAATTGCTAAACACTCTAAATGCAATACTCTAAATACAAACATCTCACTAAACCACACATTTTACACTGTAATGCACTTGTTTTATAAATGCTAAACACAGACAGGCACAACCACAACACAGTTGTCATCAAGCAAACACAAAATTGTACACACTTTTTTCTCATTTTTTACCAATTGTGTGGATTGGAAACAGTCTGAGAGGCAGATGAAGAGTATGAGGAACAACAGGACACCAGAGACTAGGGATGCACCGAATACCAATACTGGTATTGGGTATCGGCCTCGATACCACATTTTCTAAAGTACTCGTACTCGTTAAAAGTCCCCCAATACCTGGAATCGATGCCACGGTCTGAGAAATGTCTATGTTTGGGGGCGTGTTAGGGGTTAATGCCTCTTGTGTTGTTCAAAGAGGCAGCGTTTACAACAAACTGGAAAACTAGCCCTTTGTTTTTTTGTTAAATTATACTGTATGACTAAAGCTGTTACCTGTAAATATAAATCATGTTTTTTTATTAAGTACTCGGTATCGGCAAGTACTGAAATGCAAGTACTCGTAGTCGTACTCGTATTCCAAAAAAGTGGTATCGGTGCATCCCTACCAGGGACGATGCAATTGGCAAAATTTGCCACTTTTTGCAAAATAAAAATTCTGATTACAGTAATATTGAAAACTTACTATTACTTGCAGAACTTAAAGTATTCACTATATTCACTGAACTAAAAGTAATAGAGATTTTCAATAGTACTTGTCAAATGTGTTGTTATATACAATTAACATGTATTTTTTCTGTAAGCAGATGTCCTGGATGTTGTGTTTTCCATTTTTTAAAGGTAGTGAATGGATGCTCTCTAGTGTTTTATAGACTTATGTGTGTATGATTTAAAAGCTTAGTTTGATTTTGAGTACAGGTGAAATGGTTTTAAAGGAATTGCTCGAATTTGTTAGAAGATTCAGTGGTTCTGTGAATTACCTTTAAGCGTGAATTACGTTTTAAACCTTAAACGTAATTCACAGAACCCCTGAATCTTCTAACAAAATCGAGCAATTCCTTTAAAACCATTTCACCTGTACTCAAAATCAAACTAAGCTTTTAAATCATACACACATAAGTCTATAAAAGTAACTAAGGTTTTGAGAAAATTAGTGAGGTTTCAATAAATGTGTTTTAGCGATTCAGAAAAACTGTAATAAAAAAATGTCTGCGTCATTAAAAATTTTATATAGCAAAATTGAATACAATTAAAGATTAACAACAGATGTATATTTCAGCTATGCAGGACATTATTTATTTATTGATAAAAATGCGCTTTTGTCCAAAGTGACTACACGATCGCATTTTGTCTTTATAAGAAACAAATTAACCAAAAGAATGACATTTATTTGAATCATTTACAAAAACGACATATTTGTTTCATTATGTGCTCATAAAATTTGCACATAAAAACCTCCTCCAGCACCGCAGCTGGCGTAGCAAAGTATTGTTGTTTAAAAACCTGTAGCATATTTACTGTAAGACTGTTTTTATCTGTAGCCTACTCCAAAAATATAAAAAAATAATTATTATTATTTTGGAAAACACACTGCATTTTGCTTAAAAGGTTTAGACTAAAAGTCGTTTTCAGCACCATAGGAATGTTGCGTGTGAAACATAAACAACGGGTTTTTCCTGCATTGCACGTCGTATAAAACTATAAATGTGGCTCATCATATTGACAGGAAATTTGTCTTAAACCCAAAGTTACAACATAAGAGACGAAAATTACGAAAGACTCTACAAGGCACCACGCCACCATAGCTAGGCTATTAAACAGTTGTATATTAAAATATATGCGTTTGTTTAACGATTTAAACTAGTTCAGCTTTCATCAACTTCCATCTGATCATATTGATGTGAGTTTTTGATGTCTCGTGCTATATTTAAACTCGTATGCTCTTTATTCAAAGTAAGACTGTTATTCAACTAAAAATGTAATAATTTATTGTAACCCACCTCGTTTATCGAGATCAATGTGTTTGTTCCAGCACGCGCTCCTCACGCTCTCTCTGAAGTGCGCGCACCACCAGCCTTTAATGGCTCTGTTCACTTTCAAAGTCACACCCCTCTCTCTCTCTCTCTCTCTCTCTCTCTCTCTCTCTTTCTCTCTTTCTCTCTCTCTCTCACACACACACAGGAAATGTATTACACTTCTTTCTGGCTCGCAACAGCTATGAGATTTTTGCAATGCTTTAACTAACAACAGTGTTATGGGTGTTTCTGTTTCATGAACTGAATTTAAAAGAATCCATTTGGTTGGAGAAAATCGGGAAAATTTGGAAATTGGCAACTTATGGATTAAGAAGTTGTTCATACGAACAGGATCATTGCTTATATAAATGATCTATTAGTATGATGATCTTGTTTCTAAAATTAAATTAGTGAGTCAAAGATGCGTAGAGGCCTGTGTAGAGTTTGTAAAGGTGTGAAATAAAGGTGTGAAATAGTGCAGTACACTTTTAAAATAAAGAGGCTTTTAGAGAAGCTTTCTTTCTTTCTTTCTTTCTTTCTTTCGTGCATTGGTATTATTCATATCCATTTCCTATAAAGGTTTCAATATACTGAAACATGTGACTGCATAGGAAACAGAAAGCAGCTTGTGTTACTCGATGCTTTGGCAACATTAGGACACACAGGAAATTTGCTCTTAGATGATATAACAGCCACACTAAAAATGAATTATTGAACTCTTCTAACTACCCATAGATTATCTTCTTCAGTGGTTTTCTAATGGACAATTTATGCACATTATTAGCCAGAAAAATGACATGGATACAACTTCTTAGCTTTTAACCGTGCATCTGAATGTGCAAAAATATGATAAATTATACTCCAAGGCTGTTTTTTTGGATAGCCATTCCTGAAAAGAGAAACAATTGCATTTAATATATTTCATACAATCTGCCTAACCGTTGATTTAGACAAATTCTTTCTTTTGCAACTTTTGATACAAATTATTAATCACTACGATGATTAATTATTAATTATTATGCCATTTATGTACTACAGAGACATCGTGTTTTGTTATAAACAATGTTTCTGGATTGCAAGTGGATTGCTATCTCTCTATTGAACCTACAGATTTCTGACCACATTTTCACACTGGAAATAGTTAACCCTGGTTTATATAATCTATCTGTTTATTCTATCTGTTTCACACTGTTCATACTTAACCAGGGGTTAACCTGTGTATTCATAATCTGACTGTGCATTTGTAAACTTCTAAATTACAAGTGTGAAACAATCTTCAACCTATGGTTTAAAGCGAGTTTTAGAATGAAGATGTTTCAGCGTTTAGGTACCGTGTAAAAAGCCCTATGATTTCAGAAAGGTACCTAGAATATGGTCTCATTTGTATTTCGCTATTGATGATTTCAAATGTGTCCCCATCTGTTGTGTGTATTATTTCACAAATAGGCTCATATATGATAAAAAACTAATTTCCTATTAGGAGATTCAGTTTCAAATAATTTACAAAACTTTACACACAATGATCATTAGATTCATTTTAATCCAATTAAGAGATTTGCAATGGTTCTCAAGTAATCAAGTTGTTTTCTTGCCCTCTTTGTGTCTTTGTAGATGTCTTTTCAATTGATGGAAATCTCCTAATTGTATTGATAAGAGCTATGATTAATACAATTTCAGTAGAATTAATTAGTAGTGATTCATCATGGGATTAGTTTTGTACATGTTCATTCATTATCATTTCCCAAAACAAGTTTAGTCGGTAGTGCATGAGCTCTCGACATGTAAGAAAAGTTCTGTTCTCGTGAACTAATATATTCGTAGATATTTAGAAAACACGCTAGGTATAAAATCCACATAAGGGTGTTTGTAATGTGCAGACAACAAAAAAACATGGTAAGGAGTGTCACGTTTCCGGCTGACGTCAGAGGTATTCAGGCCAATCTCAACATACAGATTAGCTGGCCATTCAGGGACACAGAGCTTTTCAAATCCATGTGTTTCAGGAAGAGAGTGAAATCTAAAGGTACGAAAATGTACAGTATGTGTAAAATAATGTGTTTTTAACCATAAACCACGCAAACACAGAGAGAGAGGTGGTAAGATTACCAGTCAAATTACCAAGCATACGTAAGCGATATGTGTGAACGGAGAATAAGGATTACTGCCAACTGATGACGTCAGAAAGCGCTGACAGTTTTGGGCCAATCATTATGTTTTGATACAGATGACCTGTTTACCACCGAACTGTTTAAAGACACTTGCCATCTGTTTGCTGAAATGCCCACGTCCTTAGCACACCCTTTGTGAAGCGTACTGTGTAAACATGACAGCGGTTCAAAATGCAGGTTGAGACTCTTCTCCAGTTCAGTTTAGTTTAGTTGTATAGTCATCTAATGCCATGTGAAATACGAACCATGGATATAAAGTCATAAGCCGCCATTGTTTACAAATGCCCTTAAAAAATTAACTATGGTTTTATTACAGTAAAAACCAAAATACATGGTTACTGTAGTAAAACCATGGTAACCACATAATAACCATGGTTTTGACAGCTATGGTTTCAAAAACCATTGTTAAACCATAATTAGTGTAGTAAAAACAGTTTTGCTGATAGTAATCAATACACCAAAAACCATTATTACTACACTTTTACCACAATAAAACCATGGTTAATTTTCGTAAGGGTTACACTTTTTTCAACGAGTTTACCGGTATTTTGGTACTGATGTGTTAATGATGTCTTACAGGTAAAAGTATTTAGTATTTTGTTTATCAGTAAATTTTGTATTTACTGGTAAATTCATTCTTGTAGATGAACAATAATTTACCAAAATGACTGTGTGAAAGAAGCTAATGTTACATACAGCTCATTTAAGTTAAAAACTTAAATACACATCCTACTCTAATGAAGCTACAGAATATCAGATTAAATATTGATCGTGGGAATTATACACCTGGGAAATAACAAACTTTTATACTTTCACTCACATCAAACCACAATGCACAAAACACACGTCATCCCTTTTATCTAAAATCAATCTTCATGAACATTCTCACTGTGGTCTTTATGATCTCTCACGGAGTGTTGTAGATGTTCACAACACTTGGATCAAGATACTGATCAAGATAATGCATGGATGAAGATACTGTAATAGGGTCATGTGTGTGCGCACGTGCGTGTCTGTGTTTGTTTCCATCAAATAATTCAGATCATATTGGGTTAAATGTGCAGTGAATGCAAAATCCTCAACAAAAAGTTCATAATAGAAATTTTTGAATGTGCACATTTATGGATAACATTTATTAAACCCTTTTTAGATGTTCATAACCTTATCAAAAAACTGATCAAGACACTACATGGGTGAAGATACTGAAATGGGGTTGTGCGTGCGTGTGTGTGTGCGTGCATTTGTGTGTTTCCATCAAATGATTCAGGTCACATTGGGTTAAATGTGCAGTGAATGCAAAATCCACTAGACGGAGATATTGTCCATAAAGTCCATAATAGAAAGTTCTGAATGTGCACATTTATGGATAACATTTATTAAACCCGTCAAAAAGATACAACGTAAAAAGTAAAAGTTGGATTTACTTCAAATAATTACTTCAGTTGGTAACACTTGGCAACACACGATGCCATAGAAGAACCCTTTCTGTCTAAAAGGTTTTGAAAGCACCTTTAACATCCAAATAACCTTTTTGTATCACAAAAGGTTCTTTAAGGTAAAAAAAAGGTTCTTCAGATTATAAAAATGTATTAAAGATATGGTTATTTAAAAAACTTTGACTAAATGATTCAAGCCCTTCGTAGAAATGACACATTAAAATTGTGTTCAATAAATGTAAAATACCTCATTAAGAGCAATAAGTATATATATTTAATTAGTCTAACACAAAATGAATATAATGTATTGATTTCTTTTTAATTGTGTTAACACAATTAATTTAAGTCTGGGTTCTGGAAAAAGAATTTCCCAGCATGCTTTGCATGCAACTGCTTTTGGAGAGTAGTTTTTTAATTAAGTGTTATTTTATGCATTTTTAGGTAAAGAGAAAGACTTAATAGTGTTTAATGTTCGTTTTTCTTATTGATTTAGAAGTGTTTATTTTTTCAAATTGTTTGGTTACCATCGTGCAGAAGAGTGGCGCTTGTGGTTAGGTTGTGGATGTGACATATTTCTCTCAATGAGCACTAATGGTGTTAATGTCTGTTTGGAGATCAGTCTCTTCTCACAAGCTCATACAAAGTATCACATGTTATTATTATTAGCATACTAACATGTGCTTATGCTAGTCAGTATGATATAAAAACATTTTATATAGAATAACAGAATTGAGTTATTCAGACTTCACTACATTGAGTTATTCAAACTACTCTAAATCGAGTTATTCAGACTACACTAAATTGAGTTGAGGCAATTAATTGAGGTTTGCCATTTACTTTAAATTGAGTTGAACTAACTCAATATATTTTTATTGTGTAAAGCAGTTTTTATGAGTTAGGGGTACACATTCATATTGGATGGAAATCCTGCCCACAATTTTATTGAGTTAATCCAATGAATACTTTTTTTGAATATCACTAACGCCTATTCCTGGATTTGGATAAAACCTGTCTGGGAAACCTGTTAGTTGAATAGATTCACTAAAAAAATTACTTCTGCTACCCTAAGAAACAGTATAGGGTGGTTTCCAAGACAGGGTTTATCCTAGTCCCAGACTAAAATGCATGTTTGAGCTGCCATAATTTTAACAATTAACACTGTATACCGACAGATCTTAACATATATCAGTGCCATTGTTTTGTCTCAAGATGCACACTAGTATTGTTTTTGTAAGGTATGATTGTAAAAACTATTCAATTTCGTTATATAATATAAGGTCAAGGTCCTGGATTAATCTAAACCCTGTCCGGGAAACCCCTAAGTGCTATAATTCCAGTGATGATGACAATTCCAGAATGTCACAGGTCGGAGCGGACCACAGATGTTGCAAGTCACGCCCCTCCCTAGTATTCACCTCAGGGAGTTCCCAAAAGCACCCCAATGACCAGCCAAACGAGAGGAGGTAGGTAAAATTTAAAACAAACTTTATTAAATTACTTAAAATCAATGAGGGGAAGGGGAGCTAAAATCCAAAGCTTGGATGAGGGTCAGTCTTGGGCCTCTTCGACCCAGTTTCCTGGCGACTTTTTTCAGTTCATTCCCAAATCTCCTGTTTCTGTTTCCTTCTGCAGGCCGCCGATCCTGGAGCTCCCGCCCTCTCCTGAGCGCAAAGAGAGACAAGGGTGAGTAGTTAAGCAAGGAGAGTATAGTACCTGGATCCCCGTTTGGCGATTAACCCAGCTCTGTCCGTTGGAGGACCACACAGAAGGACCCTGAGGTAAGTATCCCGTTGGTTTTTGTCCTGAGATGGAGATACAGGCAGGGGTCTCGGATGACTGGGGCGTTACTCTCCTTAGGGCGCTGCTTGATGGTTCTGACAGAGCAACACAAGGTAAGTATTTCGGATGGCTGAGGCGTTCCTATCCTTAGGGCGCTGCTTGACACTGCTTGGTGGTTCTGAAAGATCAACACAGGGTAAGTATTTCGGATGGCTGAGGTGTTCCTCTCCTTAGGGCGCTGCTTGACACTGCTTGGTGGTTCTAAAAGATCAACACGAGGTAAGTTTTTCCAGTGGCGTATAGTGCTAATAGATAACCCTCAGCTATGACAGGAGGTAAGTACTTTAGCTGGCGACTGGGACTTTTACTCTCACAGGGGCGACGTTGGACACAACCCAATAAGTCTTAGCTATGACGGGAGGTAAGTACTTTGGCTGGTGACTGGGACTTTTACTCTCACAGGGGCGACGGTTGACACAAGCAACTAGCTCTTAGCTATGACGGGAGGTAAGTACTTTAGCTGGCGACTGGGACTTTTACTCACAGGGGCGTCGGTTGACACAAGCAAGTAGCTCTTAGCTATGATGGGAGGTAAGAACTTTAGCTGTCGACTGGGACTTTAAAGTGCCCGTATTATGAAAAACTCACTTTTTCTGGGTTTTGAGGTGTTATTTTGTGTCTCTGATGCTCCCACACGCATACAAACTTGGAAAAAAATCCATCCATGCTGTTTTGAGTGAGATACAGGTTTCTGAATGTCCTCTGCCTTGACTCTCAGATTGCGGGAGTTCAAACTCAGCTCCGTTGTGACGTAACAAAAAGTTTCGTCACATTCAGTTTGAATTTTCCCGCCCACCACCCCACTCGCAGGTCTCCACCCACCAGGTAGCTAGAGAGCATAGAGCAGTCACTTGAATGAGACCCTCTGTGCTGTTATCATCTCTCACGGAAATAACAGCGCTATTTGGATATTATGGATTATACTCCCACCTACTTTTAAAAACAAAGTTTTAACGCGTGATTATTGGAACCCGGAGTATCTTATATACAGTGTGTTACGACGCAAACAGTCCTCAGATTGTAGGCGATAAGACCTTCATGCGAAATCTGATGTAAACAACAGACTATGTATCTATATTTCACGGATTATAAGCATTTGTGGACAAAATGGTAATTGGATGTATTTTATTGGACTTTCATGGATCATTCACACATCTGAAACAGACTGGATTCGATTCGCGATCTTTGTATATCAACAAAAAAAGGTAAGAAGTCACGTTATATTTTGCATGTTGTCATCTTCTGTCACAAAATACTACATTTATGATGCTAGAGCTAAAAGCTTTTTGCCAAATTAACCGAGACTTTTCTGACGAGGTGACTTTTCCCGGCTTTTCTGACGAGGTGAGCCTCTAATAACTTTACGGTCCGCATAGATATATAAACGGTCCGGACGTCCCGCTAGCTTCTAGCAATTAGCATGCGGTCCACAAGCAGTATACATCCCCCGCCAGGTCTTAATTTCTGTAATTTGCGAAAATAATGCGTTTGAAAATGTTTATAACGGGAATATGTTAGTATTGTCCAGGGAAAATGAGTGTATTGTTCAGACTGCTACATCACAATTTACGCTGGAATCTTTGTGTGTCATGATGAGTTTGACACACCGAGACCGGGCCTTACAGCCCCGGCTTTTCTGACGATGCTAACCCCCGAACGGTCCGGACCTCCCGCTAGCTTCTAGCAATTAGCACGCGGTCCACAAGCAGTATACATCCCCCGCCGGGTCTTAATTTATGTAATTTGCGAAAATAATGTGTTTGAAAATGTTTTATAATGGGAATATGTTAGCATTGTCCAGGGAAAACGAGTTTGTTGTTGTGACTGCTAACGTAACATCACAATTTACTCAGGAATCATTGTGTGTCATGAGTTTCTTCTCCTGTAGTGTACTTATTAGTGATACTTTTCTGTATGATTTGTCTGTTGGCAACATAAACCGTTAATAATAATAATAATAATATATAAAATAATAACACAGTATGGTCTGTACTGCTCACAATACCACTGAGCATGCGCACGATCACATGACGTTAGTAGTGGGGCGTGATCAAAGGAGCAGTAGCTCATAAATATGTAAGACTAGCTCAAAACGGCACAATCTGAAATGCCTTGAAACAGAGGCTACTAGAGATGGATAACAATCTTTTCCTACAAGCTATTTCGAGCAAACAACTTTTGAAACATGCTTCATGGAACTCATAACACCTATATAACTTGTGGAAAAGCAGTCATAAGATGGGCACTTTAACTCTCACAGGGGCGACGGTTGACACAAGCAACTAGCTCTTAGCTATGACGGGAGGTAAGTACTTTGGCTGGTGACTGGGACTTTTACTCTCACAGGGGCGACATTAGACACAAGCATGTAGCTCTTAGCTACGACAGGCAGTGAATACTTTTACTGACGACTCGACCTTTACTCTCACAGGGACGTGAACAATTCTCTGCCGGACTGATATACTTATGACAGGTGAGGTTTTCCGAAACGGTGAGTGGCAAGGAATGTACAGACCTTTAGTGGTGGTGGAGATCCTAATGTTGGCCTAGTCGAAGACTCCAATGTCTCGGTGAAGCTGCCGACTGCTGCGGTGGGCCGAACGCTTCCCTCTCCTCTCCTCCAGCTGACGGGGTCAGAGATCTAGACAGGGGCGAACTTCGAAGGGCTCCACGACAGACGTAAGTACTCACACCGACATTATCTTCTCTCCACCATAAATTTTCCTTATTACAGATATCTCCCTCTGTAGTACAAAAAGTCTCACTTGCCTTGTTAGTTCTCCCCACCGCCTCACCAGGACCAGAGGATTTCCTCAATGTCAGCCCGGGGTGTCAACACTGAGCTCCGGAACCAGATCGTCCTTACTTGGTGTCCACACAAGGGGGGGGGGGGGGGTCAGATGAGGCACATAATTTAGGTGTTGCTGCACCAGAATACAACTTCCACTTGTTTCCCGGAACTCCTTCGGTCCAGAGGTGGTCACTGACAACACAAGCACAGCACTTCAATTCTTTTTCACGTGTACACACTCACGACAAGGACCCGGACTCACCCACTGCACTCCACACACACTTCAGTGATCTAGGGTCACCAACCAACAACGGACTGGAATTTGTCCTGGGGTTTCACTGGGCGCCGTCTTCGCTGCAGATGAAAAAGCAATCGTCGCCGTCCTGGCTCCCCCGCTCCTTCCTTTATTCTGCGGGTTTCTGGCTCTCCCACAACACTCTTTCACAGTGGGGCCGTCTTCCTACGACAACTAGACTCCCCGTGATTCACACGCCCATCAGTTATGACTTCCACAAGTTATACAATGGTACTCACAAACAGATGCTAATACTCTCCTCTCTGTGTCTTTCTCTTTCTAGTGGCCAGCTGAAATCCTCCTTCCTGCGTGTTCCTGCTTCCAGAACTCCTCTCCCAGCGACACTTCCAGTGAGTATTCCTATTGCACACACTTAGCACGGATCATTCAATTTAAATGCTTGAGCACACACATCCTGGTTGCATAAAGTAAATACTCAGCCAATTCCTGTTTTCCTATATCCTCCTTCACCCAGTCACTCGTAAATCCTCCGTCTCTTCGGCGCTGCACTCGCTCCCACGCTCTACTTCCTCTCACCAGGTCAGCTCGAATAAACTGCACCATTGGCAACTTCTGAAGCCCCTTATATCCTCCTCCTCTTCTCTCGGTCGTCTAATCCACGATCACCACGTCCGCTTGTCACACCTGCGCCTGATCGCGCCTAATTTTCCCTGGAACCCGGAAGTGCTGGTGTTTGCGCTTTTCGGTCCGGGCGGAACAATCTCCAACATTTAGTTCCGCCATCAGAAAGTCCCCGTGACAACAAAGCTACTTTACGCCCAGTCATTCAAAACAACCTAGTATTTGTTGTCGTAGTCAAACTACCTCAAAGCTGTTTTTTTACAAAGTGAATTTAAGATTATAAATACATTTACATTAGAAATTACATAGAAAGCTATAATAAAAGACAAGATTTAAAATGTATTGATGTTAACCATTTATTTTGCCAGGCAGGTTACACTTAAATCAATCATTCATCAATCCAAAAGATCCACAACTAAAAGATCAGCACAAAGTTAAAATCATACCTGGCAAGACACACAAAGTGGTCTAGGAAGATTCTTGTTAAAGATTTCTTCCATGATGTTGTAATACACACATAGGGCCCTATTTTAACGATCTGAAACGCAAGTGCGAAGCGCAAAGCGCAAGTGACTTTGTGGGTGGATCTTGGGCGCTGTTGCTATTTTCCCGGTGGGAGAAATAACTCTTGCGCCAGATGCAAATCAATAAGGGGTTGGTCTGAAGTAGGTTCATTATTCATAGATGTGGTTTGGGCATAACGTCAAATAAACCAATCAGAACGCTATTCAACATTCCCTTTAAATGCAAGGGCGCAAGTTCCATGGCGGGTTGCTATTATTATGACGGATTTACCAGGCGCACGCCAGGAGCGGTTCACAGCCGAGGAGACTGACGTTCTTGTAAGAGCAGTCAAAGACAGAGAAGTTGTTTTGTATGGGGATGGGAGAAACCCGCCCAAATCAGCATGGGTTAAACAGGCGTGAGAGAAAATAGCCACAGTCTCATCAGCTGGCATCCCCATCGTTGCGCCAAGCGCTACAATGATGTCAGGAGACGGGGGAATCCCAAGCTTGCCAGCATAAATCGGGCACGCCGTGTAACGGGAGGTGGATCTGCCTCTACACAGGACCTGACGCCATCAGAGGACATCACTGCGTACACCCTCACCGCTGAAAGAGTTTGGGGGCTTTGAAATCGGAACCAAGAAACGCAAGCAAAGTCCAACCCCAAAGTACACTTACAAATCAAGTTCATATACATTAAGGTTTCTTATGAAAACATTTTAATTATTATTTACATAAAATAAACGTAATACAGCCACACAACAAACTTGACAATATTTTAATCGTTATTTGCATGAGAATTTTTTAATGCAGCCACACAATAAATAAAAACTATCACCACAATGCTCACCACAATGTTTTTCCTTATCTAATGTGTTATTATTTTTTATTGTAACAATTTATGATTGCAAAAATAACTGTTGCATCTGTGTAGATTAGAAAAGCAAAGTGTGTGCACGTTGTGCATGCTATACATTATGGCCAAGCATGCGCCCTTATAATAGCATAATGAACCACGCGCAACGCGCCACTGACTTTAGACTAGTTTTTTTTTGGTCAGTGGCGCAATTGTTTTTTAAAACTGCAAAATAGCATCAGGGATGGTTTGCGCCACAACACGCCTCCTTTTTTGCGCTGAACCGCCCAGGGAGATTAAGTTCATTCCCTAGTTTGCCGACGTGCGTCTGTGGAGGGAAAAACCCGCTGTGCGCCGGTGCAAAATACGAATGATACATGCATCACTGTCAACGTCAATTGCGCTGGGTGCAAGATAGGGCCCATAGTGTGGGAGCTTCTGAACAGAATGCCTCCGTAAGGTTTGAATGCACACAAAGTGTGGGAGCTTCTGGTAACAGAATGACTCCCAGAATGTTTTGCCAGGCCACCTTTTATACACAGTTTGAGACAAAGAAAGACATCCTAAAACTACAAAAATCCAGTTTGACCTGTGCCAAGTGATACATTAGAACACCTGGTCAAACTAGCCAGAAGTATCCTGGCAAAACCCCACCTCTACAAGAAATGCATCTTCTATCCTAAGTTCTAAAACCTTGATCCATCTTATCTTAGACTTATAGAAATGAGATCTTTTTACTCATCGCACCATGACCTTTAAAATAATCCTAAACATGAATATTAAATTACAATCTTAGAACCACATATTATGTATACATTACATCATATATTTCAGCAGATACCCAGTGATGTGAGCCTAAAGGCTAACAGTGCAAAAGTCTTTGTGATGAAGAGATTAGGAGCACCAAGAGTTTCATGTCTGTAACCAGTTCAACCTGAGGGTCAAATTTGGGTTAACAACAGTTTTTACTAATTGCTTACACACATTTTCAAAATGAAGTCTCCTTTTTTTTTAAACTCTACATACAATTCTCAAAACTGCAGACACAAAATGCAAAGTAGCTCACATCTCCTTCAAAATGCAACACTGCATTCAAAATGCCACAAACACATGTCAGCATGAAGCATTTGCATCAAATGGCAAACACTTCTTTCATAATAATACATTTTTGGATATACCATCTAAACGCTGCTGTTCAAAATCTAAGGCTCTTTGGTCTTCCATAGGCTTATATCTACATTTCAATACAATGTTTTACAGTGAAAGTAATCTGCTGAGAGGGGTAACAAGTACAATGGAAATGCTAATGCAATGTAGAAACAGAAAATATTTATTAGGCCAAATATAACTGTTAGCATACAACAAAACTATAAACATGTAAACCAAAAGTATATTCTTTACAGTAGAATACAGTAAATTGTGTGGGGTCCCGGTCCAGGATCTGGCAGGGGGGTGGGGTGCAGATTGCCAAAACAGGTAATCTGACCTTTGACCTATTTATAGGCCTATCTATACTACTGTAAAGTAAAGCAGTGATTGGTAAGTGATCAGTAAAGCAATTAGTGTTTACACATTGTGAGGAGTGTGTCTGTGTGACCTGGTGAATAAGTGTAGCATTTTGATTGGTTGTGTTTGAAAAAAGGAAAGCAAGTCACTTCCTCATAGATCTTTGTGTTTTAGGTAGAGAATTGTGTGTAGTGTTTTGAAAAAAGTGTTTTATGCAATTGAAAACTGAGTCAAAGGCTAAGAAATAGCTTATGGGTTTGAAGATTTGGCTGTAGTTTTGCACTTTGAGTGAGAGGTTTCAAAAATCGTGTGACATGAAAAGATTTTGTGTGTAAGCAATCGTAAAAAACTGTAATTGTTTTACAGTGTCTCTTCATAAATAAACTTAACCTGATCTCACGAATTTCCGTGGCATAGTCACGGAATTTTGTGCTCATTTTTCCGTGGCATTCTCACGGATCTCCACATTTTTCCGTGGCCCTGCTACGGACTGTCTTTTTCCGTGGCATTCTCACGGATTGGTTACTCAACTGTTTTGTCCTATTTTCTTACCATTTTCGCTTCGGTTTAGGGTTAGATTTACATGAAATGACATCCCTACCCAAACCCAACTCTAACCCCAACGCCAGGCGACAATTGTTTAAAATTTAGAAAATATAAAAGAATAAATCAGAAAAAATTATATAAACCAATAGTTAAAGTGACATACTAATGCAAACACCAAATCTAACCCTAAACCGAAGCGAAAATGGTTTGAAAATAGGAAAAAGCAGTTGAGTAACCAATCCGTGAGAATGCCACGGAAAAAGACAGTCCGTAGCAGGGCCACGGAAAAATGCGGAGATCCATGAGAATGCCACGGAAAAATGAGCACAAAATTCCGTGACTATCCCACGGAACTTTGTGAGATCATGTTGAAACTTAAAGTTGATAATACAAGCTTGTATTTTTCATTTTGAGCCATTCCTTTAAATAAACACATAAAATAATAACGCTTAAAATAGTTCAGGAGCTACGCCACCAATGCATGCAAGTAAGTGTGGAGCAAACTTTGAATTGTGAAATGAATTAATAAATTAATAAACAAACATCGAGAGTCATCTATACTTTTGGAAACATTCATAACTCGGTCTGCTTTCTGCTCTTCAAAGACATAGCTGTGCTTAGCGTCTGACGTGAGCAGTTTTTCTTATTCTTGACCTTTTTAAAGTGACCCTGAATGTATTTGCGAAACTTTGTGGTGGCAAAGCAATACACCAGAGGATCCAGAATGCAATTTAATCCCATCAGCATGAGTGTGATCTGATGAGCATCATTAATGAGTTGATGAGTCTTCATGCTCCATTGTTTTTTTCTTAGGCCCAACACTGCCAGAACCCACGGACCCTGCACCACATGATGGGGTAAGAAACAGATCACAAACACGCCCACAACGGCAAACAGCATCTTCAAAGCTCTCCGCTTTGTGCCGCCGGGTCGCTTCCCTGTACTGGCTCGGGGCTGACTGATGGGTTGAGACAGAAGAGTTCGAGCGATTGAGATGTTGCACAGAATCACAATTAAGAAGACGACAAAAAACACGGCGATAATAAGGAAATGCGTTGTGGCGACTGTGTATTTCGTATCATCAGTCTCTTTATGATAACCCTCGAAGCAGCGTTTTTTCTCATCGTCTTCCGGGACCCCACGAACAATGAGAGATTTAATCGAAGCTGAAAGAGTGATGGCCCAGACGCCCGCTGAGATGATCGCTCCACGTTTCCAGCAGTCTGAAGAAGCGGCGACCAGTGGCCTGGTAACAGCCCAGTAACGGTTAATGCTGATAACAGCAAGAAAGAAGACGGAGCAGTAGGTGTTAATAAAAAAGAAAGACCCTGTGATGCGACAGAAAACATCCGAATACTTCCAGTTGCCGTTGTTTGCGTAGTACCCGATCCAGAACGGTAGAGCGGACACGAACAGCAAGTCTGCAATCGTCAGGTTGGTCATGTAGATGCGAATCTCATTCATGGCTTTAGAGTCCCGCATTTTGTGCAATACATAAAGCGCATAGCAGTTGGCCGCCAATCCTAAGACAAAGATCACGCCATAGAAGATGGGGAAGAGGGTGTAACGAAACTCAGAGTCAATGAATTTCGAGGATGTGTTACCGTCTGGCGTTTGGTTCTCGAAAACTTTGACGCCAGTCTTCCAGTCTGCAGGGGTCACCATGTTGAACATCTGAAAAGAGATGCATGAGATAAATAAGACATTATGAGCATTACATATTCTCATTTTGTGAGTTTAATAAAGTTTCGCTGTAAAGTGCTCATGTTAAGCCAGTCTGGTCTCAATGTTAATACATAGTATTAATACATAACTTTCAATAACACAAAATGTACTTTTTGTACGCAGTGGCAGCCGGTGACTGCTCTTCCGAGGAGCGCAAATTAAAAATATATGTTCGGAGTGTCATATGTGTTTGTTGCATCATGTAAACCATGTGCATCACGTGTTTTATCGAAATAAGCCTGCTGCACACGTGTCAAAACCGTTAATGATAAAAGAGACTCTCACGTTCACAAAATACATTCAAAACACTCCCAAAACAGTAAACTCTGATTACGCATGGGATTATATGAGTATCTGGCAAACGAGAGCGTCTTTTTTATCATAAACCCTTTAGACGCGTCTGCAGCAGGCACTTATTTTGACAAAACATGTGATGCACTTAGGTTCACTCGACGCGCAGAACACATATTTTGTAATGACGAACCACACACGAAGGGCTACATACATGTTGTGACAAACTTTGCATCGTGCGTCCTCGAAAAAAGAAGTCACCGGCCGCCACTTTTTGTACGTTTAAATAGATGCTTACGTATTTGCAACATTTAATCGTAACATTGTTACATTTCGATGAAGACATCATTAATTATGTAAGTACTGTACTCAAGTAAATAAACTCTGTTACTCTCCGGCTCTGCTATCAGTTAATAATTGGTTTTAAATATAATGGACTATAAATAATTATAAATGCTTTGCTATGTGATCTATCTTCATACAGCAATGCTACTTAGGCACAAAAATGTTTCACCAATAATAACATGTTTAAAGGTATAGCTCACCCCAAAATTAAAGGTCTCTTCCTGATCCCATTTTTTTTATTATTTAGTTAGTGTGTAATCAGTGGTGCAAAAAGTGGTTATGCGGTATTTCGGGGCATAGGGGCGCAGCACCAAGGGGAAAGGACACAGAAAGAACGGGACCTTTAAATTAATAAATTCATTCCAAAAGGCGGGGTGCATGATTTTCGAAAAACACTTTGGAGAACGAAGTCAGGCCGAGTACCAAAACACACTTGTAGCCAATCAGCAGTAAGGGGCGTGTCTACTAAACGACATCGTTGCCTTCGTTGTGTATGTGTGGGGTGGGTCTATCAAAAGATGGTCAAGATTCTATTGGGGTAGGGGCGTGTTTGTGTTGGTGATTTCAAATATCAACATTGGCTTTCAGAGATGATGCACCCCGCCTTTACGTGTTGTGTTACTCCTCTACTTTGTTCTTGTGGATATCGCTGATGTTTTAGTTGTTACACATTATTTAAAAGTAAACATCCTAAAACAGAGAATATGCACTGAAACAGATAAAAAAAAATTCACATTTACATTTAGTCATTTAGCAGAAGCTTTTGTCCAAAGCGATAAATGAGGCAACAATGGAAGCAGTTAGCAACACAAGAACAACAATACGTAAGTGCACTAAAACTAGTCTCATCAAGTCTAACAGTATATATAGGCATGGGTTAGTTTATTTATTTATATATCTGCGTTTGGGTTCTGAAGAATAAAGACATTGGGGATCAAATGACACTTTATAACACAAGCGTGAATAAAAATAACCAAAAGTTTTTTAATATGTTTCTTTAATTTCTTCAGTGTGTCAAAACTAAATTATTTGATTTTCATAATAACTAATTTAAATAAAAAAACTGTCCACCACTGAGCCCTGATATAACCATCATCAAACCAGTCTGGTATTAAATAAATCAGAAAAGACTTCAACGGGGACGTCAACTTTATATTGAATTGAGCTTATATGCAAAGTATATGAAGTATATGCAAACATAGCCTACTTCAGCATACTTACAAGCTGTTTACAAACTCACTGCCTTTTCATTTCTCTGTCTGACATAAATACACCTATAGGTATTTTAACATTAGCATGTTTTGAAAACAGCACATAAATGTACTCTTGACCAAATGCGTAAATATATGTTAGGCTATATATAAGGAATAATTGACAACAGGCCATTGAATTATTAGAAAATAATGCAGAATGCAAGGTGGTAGTGTGGCACGAGGTGAAGCGTAGCACTTTTACATTGTGGGTGTGCAATATTTTTGAATAATTCAAAGGACCCAAGTCAATTATTCTGCTTACACCACAGTGACCAAAGACATTGCTTTAAGACATTTGACAAATCAGGTGTGCGCTTTACAGATAAATAATCAATGAATAATCAGAATAAAGCATTCATCAGCCCCGTGGTAAATAATAATAATACAGTTATTCTAAAATGCTAAATACTAAACCCCAATCCTCAAACCAAATTCATAGTTGTCTAAACCCATTTGTCAAATCATGCACTCTTTTTGCAATACTCTAAATACAAACATCTCACTAAAACACACATTTTACACTGCAATGCACTTCTTTTATAAATGCTAAACACAGACAGGCAAAAAAAAGAACACGACTACAACACAGTTGTCATCACTTTTTTCTAATCGTATTTACTAGTTGTGTGGATTGGAAACAGTCTGAGAGGCAAATAAAGAGTATGAGGAAGAGCAGGACACCAGAGACGATGCAATAGGCAAAATTTGTTGATTTTTTGCAAAATAAAAGTGTTGCTTACAGTAATATTGAAAACCGACTATTACTTGCATAACTTACAATAAAGTATTCACTATATTCACTGAACTAAACACTAATAGAGATTTTTAATAGTACTTGTTGTTATATACAATAAACATGTATTTTTCTGTAAGCAGATGTCCTGGATGTTGTGTTTTTAATTTTTTTAAGGTAGTGTCTAATGGATGCTCTGTGAGGTGGTGAGGGCGCAGTGGATAAGACAATTGCAATTGTGAGAGACCCGGGTTCGAATCCACTGTGACACACCATTGTGTCCCTGAGCAAAACACTTAACCCCTGCTCCAGAGGCGTACGACCTCTGACATATATATAGCAATTGTAAGTCGCTTTGGATAAAAGCGTCAGCTAAATGAATAAATGTAAATGCTCTGTATTGCTGTGTATTATATTATAAACTTATATGTTTGTGATTTGAAAGCTTTGTTTGATTTGGAGTACAGGTGAAATGGTTTGAAGGAATTGTTTGATTTTGCTAGAAAATTCAGGGGTCATGTGAATTTAGTTTGACAATATGGATTTGTGTTTAAGGTTTTGATCAAATAAGTGATGTTTCAATAAATGTGTTATAGCCATTCAGAAAAACTGTAATAAAACAAAATGTCTGCGTCATTAAAAATGTTATATAGCAAAATATTTGAATACAATTACAGATTACATAAAAGATGTAAATTTCAGCTATTATGCAGGACATTATTTATTTATTCCTAAACAATGCGCTTTTGTCCCAAGTGACTTACACATGAGGAAGCATTCAACATTTGGTTTTTAAAAGAATCAAATTAACCAAAGGAATGACATTTATTTGAATAATTTACAAAAACGTCTCGGTTACGTATGTAACCAACCCATCCTCATGCCCGTGGCGTCAATATTTGACGCACTTGACCATGCGTCAATATGTTACGCGGAGGGTATACCTTTCGCGTCATTTTTTGACGAACTGGGGACTTCAATACTATTACGTCCGTTGCATTCTCTTTCCTATTTTCTTACCATTTTCGCGTCGGTTTAGGGTTAGATTTACATAATGACATCCCTACCCAAACCTAACTCTAACCCCAACGCCAGGTGACAACTGTCGTACCTAACTCTAACCCCAACGCCAGGTGACAACTGTTTAAACTGTTTAATTTCGCGTACACTGTTTAATATGCGTAATCTAACCCTAAACCGACGCGACAATGGTAAGAAAATAGGAAAGAGAATGCAACGGACGTAATAGTATTGAAGTCCCCAGTTCGTCAAAAAATGACGCGAAAGGTATACCCTCCGCGTAACATATTGACGCATGGTCAAGTGCGTCAAATATTGACGCCATGGGCATGAGGATGTGTAGATGTAACCCTCGTTTCCTGAAGAAAGGGAACAGAGACGTCACGTCGTGACCGACAAATTGGGAACCGCTCCGCAGTGACCTATCTACTTCGAATAACTATGAAAACGCCAATGAACTTGGCATGCAGGTATTTGCATAATGCCGGCGCCGCCCCGCCAGGTGCGTATATAAGCCGCAGGTGCACAATACCAAATCAGCTATATTATTGCTGAGAAAGCAGAGCAGCAGTGCCCTGCTTGAAAAACAGTAATGGAACAGTAAACTGTGGTGACGGGACGTGACGTCTCCGTTCCCTTCCTTCAGGGAACGAGGGTTACATACGTAACCGAGACGTTCCCTTTCAGTCGGTCACTACGACGTCGTGACCGATGAATTGGGAATCCCTACCAAAACGCCACTGCAGCTGAACCCTTCCAGTGCCTGCAAAAGCCCTCCGCCCTCCACATAAGGGGCGGAACCTAAGGCGAAATGCAGAAGGCCGGTCAGTACCTGTTCCATAACCCACGATAGTGAACCAGCGAACTGGGGAAGCGACCTAAACTGAGCGGAGCTAGGAACACTGCTGAAGCCATCCCCTAAGAAGGTTGAATGGATGACAAAAAATATGAAACAACCGACGGGTTGCTCATATAGAAGTCTTTGAACAATACATGGTATGCAGAGAGATGTAGAGCAGGCTCTGCTAAGGAAAAACGTGGAGGATTAGAACCCCACGGACTATACACACAAATGAACCCCACGTAGGGGCCAAATGTGGGCGCCTAGCCTACACAGGTTTACAAAGAATACATCAGTGATAGGCTGACAACGGATGCTCTGCAACATCGGCTATCAGGGCGGTGGAGGAGAGCCAAAAACAGTTTTTGTGACGTTTTTGCCTCAATGGCCTTCCATAATGGTGCAAATGTGCAGCACCAAAATAGAGGCTCCAAGCCGACACACGAGCCGACCCTCTGTGTTCTTAACTAGTTACCAGAAAGAACCCGAGAGGATACCGGCTCGACACAAACACTATAGAATCTTGTGAACGTATTAGGTGTCGCCCAGCCTGCAGCTCTACAAATGTCCGTTAGCGAGGAACCGCGAGCCAGTGCCCAAGATGATGCCACACTGCGTGTAGAGTGAGCACGTCAATTAAATGGACAAGGCATGTCTTGCTTTTGATATGCAAGGGCTATAGTATCCACAATCCAATGGGACATCGTCTGCTTGGTGACAGCTTTCCCTTTCTGCTGACCAACGTAACAGACAAAGAGCTGATCTGAGGTCCTAAAGCTTTGCGTCCTGTCAATATACACACGTAGCAGTGGTGTAGTCTACGTGATACGCAGGTATACGCTGTATACCCACTAGAAATTGTCAAGGATTTCCGTATACCCACTAAAAATAGCGCGAGGATGCGTAACAGCATGGTTTTGTGACATTTTTAAACTTTTAGTCATAATATAGATGTGAAGCAGTGACCATTAGCATGCTACACTTGCTACTTTAGCGGGTTGAAATACATATTAGGCTATATACTTCCTGCCGAACTGCGCGATCCGATCGGCGTATGAATTTCTATGAAATCAAATTACTATAATGAAGCGAAAGTGACTGGGGAGCAGACTGGTGTGGCGCCACTGGCGAGTGACAGCAAAGTACCGCGAGAGAGACTAGTCATCACATGGAGAAATCTGCTTTGAATCGCTCTCGCGGTACTGTGACATCTCCAAGAGGTCTGCTTAGTGCAAATGAAGTCGAACCTGCAGTGTAGCTGCTCACGCGACACTGTAAACAAAACCATGTGGAGAATTGAACAATTGGAGCAGTGCATAAAATCCGGAGGGTTAACAACGCACATGTGAGTAAACAACATTTAAATCATCAGTCCAGTTTATTACTTTATCTGGAGGTAAGAATCCAAATGCAATAAAATAAGCCGGTGATTATATCCTGATGGTTTTTAGCTGCCTTCAGTTCCTCTGCATGTTTGCTTGTGCTTCACAGTGTTAAACTTCCTTTCTCTGTGTTCATTTATATATCTACGTTCAAGGTCATCTTGACAAGATGTATATGATCTTAAACTTCTGTGAGGAAATTCATGTCTGCAACTCTGCATTGATGTTCACTTCAGACTTGCAAATTAAAGATAATTTTCTTCACTTTGGTTTGGGTGTCTAATATTAGGCTACATGATGGTCTTGTAATAATAATTAAGTATAAGCCTTTTAGACAATGCTTATATTATATGCAAAAAATAAGCTTTTATATCAATGACTATGCAAATTAGAGTTAATTCATGGTCATCTTAAATGTGTATTAATTTAAACATTTACACCATTAAATTACACATGGTAATGTTATCAATAGTTGTCAGATAATAGCTATTGAAAGAGTGGATATTTTTTTCTCCTTCAATACATGTGTTAGCCACGGATTGAAGATTGTAAACAGTTTATTTAATTTTAATTAACAGTTAAGTAACTTTTGTCCCTGAGTTAGATGTTGATTAACACTAAACCAGTCTAAAAATCAGTCCAGTTTCCCCAGCTGTAAACCCACTGGCTCTAAAGTCATTTTTTCTTATAATAAACTGACATGTTGAGAACACATTCAGTTTATGTGTTTATGAGTACACTTTCAGAATGCTCTTAGTTACATGAATATCTATACTGTGCATCTGTGAGTGTGGTGGTGCTGAGGTGTCGCGCTAGGACGAGTGAGCATAAGGGTGAGAGGGAAAAATCACAGTATACTCACTACAAAAATCTAGACTACACCACTGACACGTAGTGCACGAACAGGGCACAACAAAGCCATGGCTGGGTCTGCCTCCTCCAAAGGCAGCGCTTGCAGGTTCACCACCTGATCCCTGAAAGGAGTGGTGGGAACTTTGGGCACGAAGCCGGGCCGGGGTCTCAGTGTTACGCTGGATGCAGCTGGCCCGAACTGAAGGCATGAATCATCCACCGAAAATGCATGAATATCCCCTATCCTCTTAACAGAAGCCAAAGCCAGGAGAATTAAAGTCTTCATAGTAAGAAATTTAACACTCACACTATGCAGAGGCTCAAATGGGGCTTCCTGGAGTGATTTCAGCACCAAGGACAGGTCCCAAGGAGGAATAGAGGGAGGACGCGAAGGATTAAGCCTTCGGGCGCCTCTGAGAAATTTAATGACCAGGTCGTGCTGACCCACTGTCCTACCGTTTACGGGTGAATGGTGAGCTGATATTGCAGCGATATCGACCTTAATGGTGGATGGTGACAGCCTAAAAGCACAACACTAATCGGGCATTCTCGGGGGTTCTCACGTTGGGAAGAACACCAGTCGACAAACAGCACTGCAGCAATAGTGTTAGATACCTCTTGCTGTAAATCACTCAAATCCTCCGTGCCCCGTCCAGAGAACACACATGGAGGTTCCAAAGGTCGGGGTGCGGGTGCCATAATGTGCCCTCTTGTTGAGAAAGAAGGTCCTTCCTCAGGGGAATCTTCCAAGGAGGGGCTGTCGCGAGGAGAGAGAGTTCTGGAAACCAACTCCTGGTTGTCCAATATGGTGCCACTAACAGCACGCTCTCCTTGTCCTCCCGGATCTTGCATAGGGTTTGCGCAATGAGGCTCACCGGGGGGAGCGCGTATTTGCGCATGTTTCGCGGCCAGCTGTGTGCCAATGCATCCAGCCGAGCGAGTCGTCGGCTAGTGAATAGAACAGGCAACAATGGGCCGTCTCTGGGGAACCAAACAGATCTATCTGCGCTTTGCCGAAACGTCTCCAAATCTGCTGAACCGCTATGGGGTGGAGTCGCCATTCGCCGGGGCGCGCAGCCCTAGAGAGCGCATCCGCCTCTATATTGAGCGTGCCCGGGATGTAAATGGCACGAAGAGACCTCAAATTCTTCTGACTCCAAGTGAGGAGGTGACGGGCGAGATGCGACAGGTGACGCGAACGTAAACTGCCTTGGCGATTGATGTACGCTACGGTTGCAGTATTGTCTGTGCGAACTAATACGTCTTTGCCCCGTAACTCGTTGCTGAAACGGACGAGCGCAAGATATACAGCCCACATTTCTCGGCAGTTTATGTGCCAATGCAGCTGGGGTGCCGTCCAGACCCCCGAAGCCGCAAGCCCGTCGTACGTGGCCCCCCACCCCGTGTCTGAAGCATCTGTGCATACTATTGCATGCCTGGAGACCTGTCTCAGAGGCACACCGGCTCGGAGAAACGCACGGTCTGACCACGGGCGAAAGTGCGACGACACGCAGGTGTAATGATAACACGATGAATGTCGCGCACCCACGCTCTCCTCGGGACTCGGTCGTGAAGCCAATGCTGAAGCGGTCGGAGCTTCTGAAATTGTTTCAGCAGGACCGCGCTCTTGCTCTTGAATGTATTCAGGCAAGTCAGAATCGACTGTACACGTGCTTCTGTTAGACGTGCTGTCAAATCGACCGAGTCCAGTTCCATCCCGAGAAAAGAGATTCTTTGCACAGGGCAAAGCTTGCTCTTTTCCCAGTTGACCCGAAGACCCAAACGAGTGAGGTGTTGTAGAGTTAAATCTCTGTGATCGCACAGCATCTGACGTGTTTGAGCTATTATGAGCCAATCGTCTAGATATGCGAGAATGCGCACACCTTTCTCTCTCAGGGGTTTTAAAGCCCCCTCCTCCTTTGGTGAATACACGGGGTGACAGAGAGAGCCTGAATGGGAGGACTTTGTACTGGTATGCTCGCCCCTCGAACGCAAAGCGGAGAAACGGCCTGTGCCGGGGGAGAATCGATACGTGGAAGTACGCGTCCTTCAAGTCGATAGATGCAAACCAATCGTTTGGACGAATGCATGGAAATATGCACTTGGGCGTCAGCATCTTGAACGGCATTCTGTGAAGTGCACGGTTCAGCGAACGCAGGTCCAGGATCGGTCGCAAGTCGCCACTTTTCTTGGGTACAATAAAGTAAGGGCTGTAAAACCCCGACCTCATCTCGGCTGGAGGGACCGGCTCGATCGCGTCCTTCGCCAATAGGACAGCAATCTCCGCACGGAGGACGTGCGCATCGGCAGCTCTCACCACAGTGAAACGAACGCCGGAGAATTTGGGGGGACGGCGGGCAAACTGGATTGCATAGCCGTGACGAATCGTGCGTAAAAGCCAACGCGACGGGCTGGGAAGCTGTTCCCATGCCCCCAGATACGGTGCGAGGGGGACTAAAGGCACGATCGGTGTACCCGCGGCGGGCGCAACGGATGTGATCGCTGGTGTGTGCGTATTGGCCGCACCGACAGCAGTGTTGTGTATGGTAACACTCACCTGAGTCCGCTGCTGGGTGGGTGAGTAGGAGAGGCTCTGCTGAAGACACCTCAAGCCACTCGATGCACCCTCTGGCGAAGGAGGATGAGGAAGACGATGGGTTATGAGCCCGTAATTGTCTCCTACGTACCCCTCAGAAGTCGGAGAGCGCGATGGGGCTATGAGCCCGTGCATCACTCTCTTGCGCTCCTCTGATGAGTCGGAGAATGAGGGAGGGTTATGAGCCCGCTCATGCCTCCGGAGCCCATCTGAAGACCTAGAGATGAAAGTGGAATTCGCTCTTTCTGTGACTGTGTGGGTGCCAACTGAAAAGTCGGCGGAACAGAAAATTGAAACAAAGGATTCCCCAACCGGCCCTCCTCCGGTGGGGGGAGTGGTGCCTTCACCATCTCCCGAAGAGCGATCCCCTCCATCTCTAGGTTGCTCGTCTCAGGGCCGCTTCGACTTCCTTTTTTCACCCTTCGAAGCGGGCTGAGCGGGCGGGGCGGGCTGCTGACGACCGGTTCCTCCCTTCTTAGAAGAGCCCCGGGGAGGAACGGGGGCGGCCGCCGCAGGACGCCCTCGGTGAGGAGCAGGCTGAGGCGCCGACGTGGATGGGGCAGGACGCTTCCGAAGTGGCATGATCTGAGTGATGGCCTCAGTCTGCTTCTTGGCCGCGGAGAATTGCTGCGCAAACTCCTCGACCGTCTCGCCGAACAGGCCGGCCTGGGAAACCGGAGCATTCAGGAGCCAGGTCTTATCAGCATCCTTCATGTCCACAAGGCACAGCCAGAGATGACGTTCCTGGACTACCAGGGTAGACATTGCACGACCGATGGCACGTGCGGTGACCTTGGTAGCACGAAGCGCCAGATCAGTGGCCACACGGAGCTCGGAGAACTCCGCCGAATCGTGACCTCCCGCGTGCAGGTCCCTCAGAGCCTTAGCCTGGTGAACCTGCAGCAATGCCATGGCATGCAGGGCTGAAGCTGCCTCCCCACAGGCTTTGTAAGCAGCACCGGTTAGCACGGAAGACTGCTTACAGCCCCCTGAGGGGAGAGTAGGATGGTCCCGCCAGGAGGAAGCGACACCGGGCGGACACAACTGCATCACGACCGCCTGCTCCACTGACGGGATACCAGTAAACCCCCTGGCATCTTCACCCTCTAGAGAGGTGAAGGCTGAAACGGCCGGTTCCGGGCGGAAAACGTGGTTTTCCACGACCGCGTCAGCTCTTCATGCACCTCGGGGAAGAAGGGGACCGGGGGCGATGACTGAGAAGCCCTGGCACCCCCGAAGTACCAATCATCGAGGCGGGACGGTTCGGGTGGGGGAGGTTCAGTCCACTCCAAGCCGACCGCCGCCGCCGCCCGAGCGAGCATGGCTGCCATCTCGGGATCGAATGCAGGACCAGCAACCCTACCCAAAGGCGGGAGCGGGTCTGGATCGACGTCCGAGGCTGACAACCCCGCTCCGACGTTACGGTGGACATTGTCTCTGGTGGAGGCTCGACAGAGCGTGAGGACACCGTAGAACACGGGCCGCTCGTCTCCATCGGGACCTCCACTGGCAACGGATCAGGGCCCTGGGAGCTACTGGACGAACCAGCAGACCGACCCAGCACCGTTATACAGAGGTCACCCTTCGCAAGCCTGGTAGCTGCGCCCTTAGCAGGCTGCCATCTCGGGATCGAATGCAGGACCAGCAACCCTACCCGAAGGCAGGAGCGGGTCTGGATCGACGTCCGAGGCTGACAACCCCCCTCCGACGTTACGGTGGACATTGTCTCCGGTGGAGGCTCGACAGAGCGTGAGGACACCGTAGAACACGGGCCGCTCATCTCCATCGGGACCTCCACTGGCAACGGATCAGGGCGCTGGGAGCTACTGGACGAACCAGCAGACCGACCCAGCACCGTTATACAGAGGTCATCCTTCGCAAGCCTGGTAGCTGCGCCCTTAGCAGCACCAGGCTTGGAAGGCGGGGGCCGTTGCTGGAGGAACGACACCCGTCTCCGCAAATCCGCCATAGTCATGCCCTCGCAGACGGAGCATGAACTATCACGAAACGCTGCCTCAGCGTGCTGGAGCCCCAGACACGAAAGACAACGCTCGTGGCCATCCAGGGGAGCGATGAACACACTGCATCCAGCAATGGACCACGGACAGAATTCCATCTTTGAAAAGACGGACCCGACCGTGACACGAATGAGTGGCTGTCTTTAAAAAGACACAAAGCTCAGATGTGCTGCTCTTTTTAGCAAAAATCTTTTGTGCAAGCTGGTGAAACACACAGGGAAAGGCAACGCACTCACTCGAACTCAAGTCCTAAATTAAAGAGACAGAGAGAGAGAGAGAGAAAGGGTGGAGAAAAACACTGCGAGCCTCCGCTGAGGTGCTTAGCCCAACCAACTTCGGCAAGCTGAGATCTTTTTTCCCTTCACACACAGGATCTACGAAGATCAGTTTCGCTTCTCGAGAGCAGATATCTGCCGGCTTCGAAGCAATAAAAGCTGATTTGGTATTGTGCACCTGCGGCTTATATACGCACCTGGCGAGCTGGCGCGGGCATTATGCAAATACCTGCATGCCAAGTTCATTGGCGTTTTCATAGTTTCTCGAAGTAGATAGGTCGCTGCGGAGCTGTTCCCAATTCGTCGGTCACGACTGAATCGTAGTGACCGACTGAATCGTAGTGATCAACTGTAGTGACCGACTGAAAGGGAACGACACATTTGTTTCATCATGTGCTCATAAAATTTGCACATAAAAACCTCCTCCTGCATTGCAGCTGGCGTAGCAAAGTATTGTTGTTTAAAAACATGTAGCATATTTGCTGTAAGACTGTTTTATCTGTAGCCTACTCCAAAAATATACAAAATTAATTATTATTATTATTTTGGAAAACACACTGCATTTTGCTTAAAAGGTTTAGACTAAAATTCGTTTTCAGCACCATAGGAATGTTGCGTGTGAAACATAAACAAAGGGGTTTTTCCTGCATTGCACGTCGTATAAAACTATAAATGTGGCTCATCTTGACGGGAAATTTGTCTTACACCCAAAGTTACAACATAAGAGACGAAAATTACGAAAGACTCTCAGAAATATGCGTTTGTTTAACGATTTAAACTAGTTCAGCTTTCATCAACTTCCATCTCATCATATTAATGTGAGTTTTTTACATTGTCTCGTGCTATATTTAAACTCGTATGCTCTATATTCAAGGTAAGACTGTTATTTAACTAAAAATGTAATAATTTATTGTAACCCACCTCGTTTATCGAGATCAATGTGTTTGTTCCAGCACGCGCTCCTCACGCTCTCTCTGAAGTGCGCGCACCACCAGCCTTTATTCGCTTTGCTCACGTTCAAAGTCACACCCCTCTCTTTCTCTCTTTTTCTCTCTTTCTTTCTCTCTCTCTCTCTCTCTCTCTCTCTCTCTCTCACACACACACACACACACACACACACACACACACACACACACACAGGAAATTTATTGCACTTCTTTCTGGCTCGCAACAGCTATGAGATTTTTGCAATGCTTTAACTAACAACAGTGTTATGGCTGTTTCTATTTCATGAACTGAATTTAATAGGATCCATTTGGTTGGAGAAAATCAGGAAAATTTGGAAATTTGCCACTTATGGATTAAGCAGTTGTTCATACGAACAAGATCATTGCTTATATAAATGATCTATTACAGTTTTTCTGAATTGCTAAAACACATTTTTTGAAACCTTCACTCATTTTCTCAAAACCTTAAACACAAATCCCAATTTTAAAAAAAATTCACAGAACCCCTGACTCTTCTAGCAAAATCAAACAATTGCTTCAAAACCATTTCACTTGTACTCAAAATCAAACTAAGCTTTCAAATCATAAACACATAAGTCTATAATATAAAACACTATACAAGCATCCATTAGACACTACCTTAAAAAAATGGAAAACACAACATCCAGGAGATCTGCTTACAGAAAAATACATGTTTATTGTATATAACAACACACTTGACAAATACTGTTAAAAATCTATATAACTGTAATCACAAGTTTAGTTCAGTGAATATAGTGAATACTTTACTGTAAGTACTGCAAGTAATAGTACGTTTTCAACATTACTGTAAGCAGCACTTGTATTTTGTAAAAAGTCAGCAATCCAACAGCAAATTTTGCCAAATGCGTTGTCTCTGGTGTCCTTTTCTTCCTCATACTCTTCATCTGCCTCTCAGACTGTTTCCAATTCACACAATTGGTAAAAAAATACCATTAGATAAAAGTGTGTAGAATTTTGAGTTGTTGTGTTTACTCGATGACAACTGTGTTGTAGTTGTGTTCAACTTCTGCCTGCATGTGTTTAGCATTTATAAAACAAGTGCATTGCAGTGTGAAATGTGTGTTTTAGTGAGAAGTTTGTGTTTAGAATTTTGCAAAAAGAGTGCATGATTTGACAAATGGGTTTAGGCCACTATGAATTTGGTTCAGAGATTGGGGGTTAGTGTTTTAGCAATTCAAAAAAACTGTAGTATGATGATCGTTTCTAAAATTAAATTAGTGAGTCAAAGATGTGTAGAGGCCTGTGTAGAGTTTGTAAAGGTGTGAAATAGTGCAGTACACTTTTAAAATAAAGGTGCTTGTAGAGAAGCTTTCTTTCTTTCTTTCTTTCTTTCTATCTTTCTTTCTTTCTTTCTTTCTTTCTTTCTTTCTTTCTTTCTTTCTTTCTTTCGTGCAATGGTATTATTCATATCCATTTCCTATAAAGGTTTCAATATACTGAAACATGTGACTGCATAGGAAACAGAAAGCAGCTTGCGTTACTCGATGCTTTGGCAACATTAGGACACACAGGAAATTTGCTCTTAGATGATATAACAGCCACACTAAAAATGAATTATTGAACTCTTCTAACTACCCATAGATTCTCTTGTTCAGTGGGTTTCTAATGGACA
This sequence comes from Misgurnus mizolepis, assembly GCA_025389145.1. Taxonomy (NCBI): domain Eukaryota; kingdom Metazoa; phylum Chordata; class Actinopteri; order Cypriniformes; family Cobitidae; genus Misgurnus; species Misgurnus mizolepis. The sequence continues at coordinate 14,680,332 of JAIFKI010000023.1, forward strand.
ATTAATGCACATTATTAGCCAGAAAAATGACATGGATACAACTTCTTAGCTTTTAACCGTGCATCTGAATGTGCAAAAATATGATAAATTATACTCCAAGGCTGTTTTTTTGGATAGCCATTCCTTTAAAGAGAAACAATGGCATTTAATATATTTCATACAATCTGCCTAACTGTTGATTTAGACAAATTCTTTCTTTTGCAACTCTTGATACAAATTATTAATCACTACGATGATTAATAATTAATTATTATGCCATTTATGTACTACTTACTGAGACATCGTGTTTGTTATAAACAATGTTTCTGGATTGCAAATGGATTGCTATCTCTCTATTGAACCTACAGATTTCTGACCAAATTTTGACACTGGAAATAGTTAACCACGGTTTATATAATATATCTGTTTATTCTATCTGTTTCACACTGTTCATACTTAACCAGGGGTTAACCTGTGACTGACTGTGCATTCGTAAACTTTCAAATTCTCAGCGTTTAGGCGCAGTGTGAAAAGCCCTAAGGCTCCAAGAATATGGTCTCATTTGTATTTCGTTATTGATGATTTCAAATGTGTCCCCATCTGTTGTGTGTATTATTTCACAAAAAGGCTCATATATAATAACAAACTAATTTCCTATTAGGAGATTCAGTTTCAAATAATTTTCAAAACTTTACACACAATGATCATTAGATTCATTTTAATCCAATTAAGAGATTTGCAATGGTTCTCAAGTAATCAAGTTGTTTTCTTGCCCTCTTTGTGTCTTTTCAAATTAAGATGCACTGATAAGAGAGGTTGAATGACATCAACAACCAGCAGCTACAAGCTAAATACTTTAATATTTAATAGCTTATTAAATAATATTGTGTAGTCCAAACTAGCCAAATTCAACATTAGTGCTAAGGCTAAGAAAAATACATTAATTTGTAGATGTCTTTTCAATTGATGGAAATCTCCTAATTGTATTGATAAGAGCTATGATTAATACAATTTCAGTAGATTTAATTAGTAGTGATTCATCATGGGATTAGTTTTGTACATGTGCATCCATTATCATTTCCCAAGACAAGTTTAGTCGGTAGTGCATTACCTCTCGACATGTAAGAACAGTTCTGTCCTTGTGAACACAGAATGCCACTTTATATAGGCATTAAATGAGTTGTATGTATAGGTTTTTGACTGTACTAAATAAACAAATACTGTAATATATTCGTAGATATTTAGAAAACATGCTAAGTTTGTTTGGTCTGTGTGATCCTGCCCATTGACAATTTACCCAAAAGTGTTTTTCGACAGCTCGGTTGCCAGTTATTATGGTTGCCAAAAGGAGACCACAATGGCTCATAAAAGCTCCATCCGGAGGATGCAACCTTCAAAATGAGCAACAGATTGAGGTATAAAATCCACATGAGCGTGTTTGTAATTTGCAGACAACAAAAAACATGGTAAGGAGCGTCACGTTTCTAGGACATCAGAGGTATTCAGGCCAATCACAATGTACAGATTACCTGGCCAATCAGGGACACAGAGCTTTTCAAATCCGTGCGTTTCAGGAAGAGAGTGAAATCTGGGGCTACAAAAATGTATGTTATATGGAAAATAATTTTTTAACCATAAACCACGCAAACACATTATAGTATACCAAATACACAAAATAACATTGTTTTTGGCAATGAAACAGGTGCTCTGTAACACATAAAAGTCTGTCAGACTTTACAAATGCAACACTGCCCTTAAGAAAATTAACCATGGTTTTACTACAGTTTAAACCAAAAAACCATGGTTACTCTAGTAAGTTTTCAAAAACAATGGTTACACCATGGTTAGTGTAGTGAAACCATGGTTTGGCTTATAGTAATTAATACACACAAAAAAAAAACACTTTTACCACAAACATGATATTTTCGTAAGGGTGAGCTCGCCCGCATGGCAGTTTAGAGGTAACTTCCCTTACTAAATTAATTATGGTTTCACTACAGGTAAAAAAAAACATGGTTACTGTAAAACCATGGTAACCACAAAATAACCATGGTTTTGACAGCTATGGTTTTCAAAAACCATTGTTAAACCATAGTTAGTGTAGTAAAACCATAATTTTGCTGATAGTAATCAATACACCAAAACCATGATTACTACACTTTTACCACAATAAAACCATGGTTAATTTTCATAAGGTTCCACTTTTTTTACAGAGTTTACCGGTATTTTGGTACTGATGTGTTAATGATGTCTTACTGGTAAAAGTATTTAGTATTTTGTTTATCAGTAAATTTTGTATTTACTGGTAAATTCATTCTGGTAGATGAATAATAATTTACCAAAATGACTGAAAGAGGCTGATGTTACATACAGCACATTTAAGTTAAAAACTTGCACGCAAACACTAAAATACACATCCTACTCTAATGAAGCTACAGAATATCAGATTAAATATTGATAGTGGGAATTATACACCAGGGAAATAACAAACTTTTATACTTTCACTCACATCAAACCACAATGCACAAAACACACGTCATCACTTTTATCTTAAATCAATCTTCATAAACATTCTCACTGTGGTCTTTATGATCTCTCACAGAGTGTTTTAGGTGTTCACAACACTTGGATCAAGATACTGATCAAGATAATGCATGGATGAAGATACTGTAAAAGGGTCATGTGTGTGCGTGTGTGCGTGTGTGTTTGTTTCAATCAAATAATTCAGGTCATATTGGGTTAAATGTGCAGTGAATGCAAAATCATCTAGATAAAGATATTGTCCACAAAGTTCATAATAGAAATTTTCAATGTGCACATAAATGGACAACATTTATTAAACCCTTTTTAGATGTTCACAACCTTACACACTGGATCAAGATACTGATCAAGATATGTGGGTGAAGAAACTGAAATTGGGTCGTGTGTGTGTGTGTGTGTGTGTGTGTGTGTGTGTGTGTGTGTGTGTGTGTGTGTGTGTGTGTGTGTGTGTGTGTGTAGGCCTGGTAATTATCACGTTGGGGGGACCAATTGTCCCCACAAAGATAGGAATACCAGTACATTTTGACCTCGTGGGGACATTTTTGAGGTCCCCATGAGGAAACACGCTTATAAATCAAACAGAATGATATATCTTGAAAATCCAAGGTAGCAGAAAGTTTTCTGTGATGGTTGGGGTTAGGGAATGGGGTAGGTAAGGGGAATAGAATATACAGTTTGTACGGTATAAAATGCATTACGTCTATGGAATGTCCCCACAAAACATGGAAACCCAACATGTGTGTGTGTGTGTGTGTGTGTGTGTGTGTGTGTGTGTGTGTGTGTGTGTGTGTGTGTGTGTGTGTGTGTGTGTGTGTGTGTGTGTGTGTGTGTGTGTGTGTGTGTGTGTGTGTGTGTGTGTGTGTGTGTGTGTGTGGGCCTGGTAATTATCACGTTGGGGGGACCAATTGTCCCCACAAAGATAGGAATACCAGTACATTTTGACCTCGTGGGGACATTTTTGAGGTCCCCATGAGGAAACACGCTTATAAATCAAACAGAATGATATATCTTGAAAATCCAAGGTAGCAGAAAGTTTTCTGTGATGGTTGGGGTTAGGGAATGGGGTAGGTAAGGGGAATAGAATATACAGTTTGTACGGTATAAAATGCATTACGTCTATGGAATGTCCCCACAAAACATGGAAACCCAACATGTGTGTGTGTGTGTGTGTGTGTGTGTGTGTGTGTGTGTGTGTGTGTGTGTGTGTGTGTGTGTGTGTGTGTGTGTGTGTGTGTGTGTGTGTGTGTGTGTGTGTGTGTGTGTGTGTGTGTGTGTGTGTGTGTGTTCGTGTGTTCGTGCATGCGTGCGTGTGTGTGTTTCCATAAAACAATTCATGTCACATTGGGTTAAATGTGCAGTGAATGCAAAATCCTCTAGATGGAGATATTGTCCATAAAGTCCATATAAAAATTTCTCAAAAAGATACAATGTAAAAAGTAAAAGTTGGATTTACTTCTAATAATTACTTCAATTGGTAACATTTGGCAACACACGATGCCATAGAAGAACTTTAGACTTTCTATCTAAAAGGTTTTTGAAAGCACCTTTAGCATCTAAAGAACCTTTTTGTATCACAAAAGGTTCTTTAAGGTAAATAAAAGGTTATTCAGATTATAAAAATGTGTTAAAGATATGGTTCTTTAAAAAACTTGGACTAAATGGTTCTTTGGAGAACCAAAAAAGTTTCTTCTATGACATCGCTGTGAAAAACCTTTTAAGCACCTTTATTTTTAGGAGTGTTAAGTGAAGTATTTTTTAAAGTTAATCCAGCTTTTACTTTTTACAATGTAGTGCTGGTGTTGAATAGTACAAAGTCTTTACTATATGCTAGTCAGAATCTTCATTTGACACACGCATGAGCTATTTTTCCCACAAATTATTCCAAACAAAATTATGCAGTAATAGTATATTAATGAGAATTGTTGTGTTTTTAATTTTTAATATATATACTGCGATATGAATTTTTGCTCATAACGCCCAGCTCTATGCAGTATTGTTCAAGCATACAAAAACTCTAAATAGTGAAATATTTTCCACCAAAAGTCTGATGAGTGTATGCGGTAGGACAGTTTAATTGCTGGAGTTGCTTGCTCTGCTATCTATCCTTACATCCTTGCATACATTTGCAGTTACTTTATACAGCTAAATCTTTTACATGTACATTTCCAGTAACACACGGCATATACTTATATATGAAAAACTGCATGGCTTTAAGTCTATAAATTAAAAATGGGCCATGTCTGAGCAGCACACTCTCACGATCAATGCAATTTTTTAAACCTCAATCATTCCGCACAGAGGCAAGGCCCTGCAGATGGAATCCGGGAAAGTGATGGGCCGAATTCACCCAGGTGCTCTTCGGGAATGTTGGCCTGCAGCCTGAAGGCTTCATGCAATATGGTGAAGATAGAAAGAATCACATTCCAGCTAAAACCCTTAGTGGTGAACACCTTTTGCTCCTCATACAGTACATCTCTGAACTGTGCTGTAAACAACAATGAAAAAGACATTGTTGATGATGGTGCGCTGAATGACGTTGTTCCTTTGATGGGGTGGAATGAGGTGAGGCGTCTTATGTCTGCTGTATATCTGGATTCTGATTGGTTGGGAGTTTTAAAAAGCCTAAAGGCTCTTGAGTCCATCCAGGTAGAAATATTGATGGTTGTTTCACAGGAAGATGTAGGATGGAATGACTTACAAAGTACAACATGTACCAATAGAAGTTATGTTACATAACCTTAAAAAGACTATGCAGTAATGTATTGAAAATAAAACATTTTATTTTTTGAATAATACATTTAAAATGTTTATTATTTTTACTCTTGATATTTGTAAGCCGCTGGGAATGAAAAGTTGAAAAGAAAATTATATATAGGGATGCACCGATGTGCATTTTTAATAAAAGCATTTTTTCCACTTAAAATGACATAATAGTTTGAAACTTGAAAAAGCAAAACTATGGGTATCTGTAGATGTTTTTCACTTAATCGAGTATCAGCTCAGAAATTTTGTATCAGTGCATCTCTACTGAATATAAAAGTGATTGCAAAAATACAAAGAAAATTGTGTCACTGTTGTGCAGTCGTGCACACTGATTCCTGGGCAGGTCCCATCATGTCTTGTAAAACACACACACAGTTGAAGCTGGGTTATTTGAACATCAAAATATAAAAATACTTAAAAATAACACATGCATACACTGTGTATAACCTTTATGTTAAAAGTTAAATGAGAGAACCAGTACATCTTCTGGTCACCCTTCCGAACCATTCTGCATCTGTTATCACCTTTTGTTTTATTTTAAACTGTTCCACAGAGGAAAAGCATGCATGATTTAACTTTTTGAGTACATTAGGTAAGATTGTTTTTCCCACGTTCACCTCACCTTTCTTTCAGTGCGAGTTTGAAATAGTCTTCCCACCTACGAGCCTACAAGCTACTCCTGCTGTGACATGCAGTGGCCCTATACAAAAATATTTAAAGAGTGAAGGACTTTGTTTTGATTTAACAGATGACGGCTTGTGTAGGAGTCAGAGAGATTCAAACTTATAACCAAAGCTACACGTGTTTGAATGTGAATATAAAGCAAAGAGGCAATTATGGTTACACTGAATGGTGTTTGAAATACCAGACCGTGTTTCAGATGCCTTCACTGTAACCATAATATCAATGTAGGGAAAGAAAGAGAAAGTTTACACCATGAAAAATATATATTAATTATAAAACAACTCATATTATACTATACATTAAAATTCCTACAATGTAATGTTTTAATATTGAAAAAGAACAAATATGTGAGGATTTTAGTCAATATTATAGATATCAAGGTTAGGAAAGATCTTAACTTTATTTAGACATTAAGTCACATTAAGTCACAAAGAAAGGACTTTGGTTGGGTTTTCACAGACAGGGTCACATATTTTAGACTTTTTCAAACAGGAAATAAAATAAATATATATATATATATATATATATATATATATATATATATATATATATATATATATATATATATATATATATATATATATATATATATATATATATATATGGCTGGGTGGGCATAGATTGATCTAGATTAATCTCATACAAAATAAAAGTATTTTTTTGCATAATATATGAGTTTGTGCTGTGTGTAAATATTATGTATATTTAAACACACACACATACATATATGTTCTATTTATATATAACATAGAATTTATAAAAATATAAATAAATGTATATACACATGCAAATGTTTCTTAAATACATACATGAATGTGTGTGTGTGTTTATATATACATAATAATTACACACAGCACAAACTTATACGTTATGCAAAAAATTACTTTTATTTTGTATGATATTAATTTAGATTAACCTATGCCCAGCCCTAATATATATATATATATATATATATATATATATATATATATATATATATATATATATATATATATATATATATATATAAAGCGTATCTGTCTTCAACAGGCAGGTGAAACTCATCTAGTAAAGAATTTTTGACCTAGTCATATGCAATATATTTGGTTGGCTACATGACAGTCACTCTGAGGACAGCAGTTTTTAGCTTTTTTATTCCTGCCATGTGCTTATTCAGGATCACTGCCACTGCATGGGGAAGCAACAAGTAATTTTAACTGGCATGCAAAGCAAAGCACATAAAGCTTGGTCTCGAACTTTAATGAAATGCTGCTAGTTCATTGAGGTCTGATGCAGAAATACTCGAACCTTTCACACAATCTGAATCAGTGCAAAACCCTAATTCACAAATCACCCCGATTGCATTGCTGATAAACTCTTCATGCTGGAATAATAAATGCATGCCTATGGTTCACTGAGTTCACTGAGTACTTAAATAGTAAATTGAGGTACAAAAATACAACTTGGCAACCGCAATAGCATGCTGTTAGAACCGAATGCTTTCTTTTCTTTCTGGACCCTAAATTTTGCATTCAAAGTAGAACTGAACTAACCATTGATAATAACGTTGTGCCCTATCTCTTCTCACCATCTACCAATGTGCAGAGCGAGAGAGTTGGTCTTAGAAACCACTAAAGCCGTTGCTTTGATAATAACACTAATGAAGAGTGAAAAGATTGCAATCTAAAATGCTACAGCTGCTGAAAATACAATGTTGTTGGTAATTTTGGTGGTAGCTTGAGGGTTGAGGCTTTACACCAGCACTGGAAACCCAAATAACTTTATACTAAATTATTATTATTAGTAATACTGTAGTAGGCTAGTCTTTCTCTCTGAACACTACTGTGTTATTGCTTTTCTTATGTATATATATATATATATATATATATATATATCTGTCTTTCTAACTGTCATCTGTCTATCTATCATCTATCTATATGTGTGTCTATCATTTATCTGTCTATTTATCATCTGCCTATCTATCATCTGTCTTTCTGTCTGTCTATCATCTGTGTCTCTGTCTGCCTTTCATCTATCTGTCTGTCTGTCTGTTTGTCTGTCTGTCATTTATCTGTCTGTCTATCATCTGTTTATCTGTTTATCTATCTATCCATCTATCTATCTATCTGTCTGTCTGTCTGTCTGTCTGTCTGTCTGTCTGTCTGTCTGTCTGTCTGTCTGTCTGTCTGTCTGTCTGTCTGTCTGTCTGTCTGTCTATCTATCTATCTATCTATCTATCTATCTATCTATCTATCTATCATCTTTCTATCTATCATCTGTCTATTATCTTTCTTTTTATCTATCATCTGTCTGTCTGTATATCTATCATCTATCTATCTATCTATCTATCTATCTATCTGTCTTTCTTTCTATCTATCTATCTATCTATCTATCTATCTATCTATCTATCTATCTATCTATCTATCTATCTATCTATCTATCTATCTATCTATCTATCTATCTATCTATCTATCTATCTATCTATCTATCATCTATCTGTCTATCTATAATCTGTTATCTATCATCTGTCTATCATCTTTTTGTCTATCATCTGTCTATTATTTATCTGTTTATATATAATCTGTCTGTCTGCCTGTATATATATCATCTGTCTGTCTGCCTGTGTATCTAATCTGTCTATTTGTCTATTTGTCTATCTATCTATCTATCTATCTATCTATCTATCTATCTATCTATCTATCTATCTATCTATCTATCTATCTATCTATCTATCTATCTATCTATCTATCTATCTATCTATCTTTTTTCAATTTCAATTTAAAGATAATGATTCAGTAGAGAACCTTCAGCAGGTGTCTGACCAAAGCTTTAATACAATAAAACAGGTATACTGCTATTTTTGCCCCCTGTTTTTGTAGGAAACGATAATTATATTAATTTTAAATTATATATTAATGATTCAAATTATTACATTTTTATTCTAATTAATTAATTAATAGAAATTAATAGCAGTGTGTCGGTGTTACAGTATTGCGCTTACAATATTGCCAAAGCATTATTTATAAAACAAGAATTATAATAGCACAATAACCAGAAAACAATGGATTGAAATTAAAGTATGATGCTACTGTAGGTGAAGGAAAAATTATATTAATACTTATTATATTTAAAATTACATTTAAATTAAAGATTATTTATTTGAATTATAGTCCTATTTAAAAATGACTTTTTTAGGACAAGGCAATTGTTTGTTTCTAAAGGTGTGTGTAACTAATGTTCCTGCATCTACCTTTCTATCTTTCTGTAGCCTATGCACGTGTTTGTCTAAATAAAAATACTTTAAATATTTATTTTAATACATATTTGTAAGGTATGAACACCAACATTAATTGTTTATTTAAAAAATAATTTTAATATTTATTTTAATACGTTTGTAAGATATGAACACCTAAATTAATTGTTTGTTAAAAAAATATAGGTATATATCTGTTAAAACATGTTCCCGTTATTCCTCCAGCTTCCACTAGAGCTGAACACAGGTCTGACCCGTCTCTCTCTCTTTTGCACGGGGAAGGCGGGACCGTATTAGCCGGGCAGGGCGTTCTTTTTGCGGTCACAGACAGCGTAGACGTGCTAGGGGTGGGTCTTTCTTGGCAAAGGAAAACCCACCTTTTTCATTGTTTGGATGTCGAAGGAATGTGATGGTTTGATCTTGCGGCGCAAGGGAGGGGGTGAGAGAAGGAACTAGCGCGGACCCTACTGAGAGAACTGCTCGGTTCAGTCCTCAAAAAGTCAAAATCGACTGAGTAGTTTTCCGAGTGCTACCTCACGGACGCTGACTCGGCCTGAAGACTGGTGGGAATTGTCAACTCTCTCCCAAGTGCTCAAGGTAAGAAAAAACTTAACCGGAGCTCGGTTTGTGAGGGGGGAGTTCAATGGTGGAATCTCGCCCCTTGTACACAACTCCAAACTGCGGCAAGTTTGCCATCCTCCTCCCCCTCCTGTTCACCGCAGCGGAGGTGCTTGATTAGATGGACTGCGGCGATTTTTGTCGGGATATTTCGTATTGGATAACCTTGTAGCGACGTTTGAGTTAACTTAACCGGGACTTTACAAATAGCAGATGTTCATTAGCCAACCGATAGCTGAAACATAGAGCATGAATCGGAGATTTTCCCGGTATTCAGATATGGTTTGTTAGATGTGGCGAATAAAACTTTTAGTAACGTTCACTGCCCGCTGAAGTCTTTATTTGCCGCATGCCAACGCTGAAATGTCAAACTGATTGAAATTCATCGCCACGTACTCCTAACATACGCTGTTTTCTTTCAGTAAAAATTTTGGTTTACAAACAAATCGCCATTTCTTACCTTGGGATAAACTCTGAATTTGTGAAAATTCCGGTCTTTTAGGAGTCGAATCGCAATTTTGTATTTTTACACACATTTTCTTAACGCGTAACCACGGACGCGTTTTCTGACGAATAAGCAAAACGCACCCGGTCGATAAATCTGCTGTGGGACAGTTTGAGTTCAAGTATAGCTCATGCGACCCGTGCCAAATTTGGATTTCTGTATTGTAACTTGTAGCTTTTTTGACGCAGTGTGTGTCCTGACCTGCGGTGCTGACGGATACGAATAGAAAATGTATTTCAAGCTGAGGCTATTAATGTTGACAGCCGTTATTAGAGCTTGCATATGATGACAGGGACGATTAATCGCGTTTGATGTCTTTAAACAGAAGTTGGCCGTCGTTTCACATTTGGGGCCTAAATTAGAATTAGAAATAGCTTTTTTTTACTTATCCCACAAAACTGGTGTTTATTTTTGAGGGTGAAAGGTCGGGATGTTGCAGTCTACCTGATGTCAGGGGGTTTGTGGGCTTAATTGCGCATGCGCTATTGCGTGTGTGCATGCCAAACCAAGGAGACCCAGGCACAAATACAGGCTATTTATTTGTCAGGTTAACTTTAGTGCTGGTGCCTGGGGGTTGGGAAGCGTAGAAAACTAAAACATTAAAGAAGGAGAACAGCAACCCCCATAGAAGCTCCATTACACTTGGCAGGTGGGGCCCATAAAGCATTAAAAAAAAAAAAAAAAAACTAGGGACAAGAGAGCAAAGAGAGGACCTGCCGTGGCCTGTCCCAGACTCAAATGCAGAACATAGATGGATTTCCAGTAAGGCCCGAGAGGCAGCGGCTGTGCGAGACTCATAGAGTGAGTGTTTGTATAAAGTATGTGAAGAATTGGCGGTATCTTAAAGGAAACATTGGTCCATTTACATTAGCTGTCAAAGAAATGCTATCTCTCATCTCTGAAGGTTCCTTTACATAAACTATCACCTAACATTTAAAAAAAATTCCATTAACATTTGCGTGCCTATCTAAGTTTTTGGATAAATCACCTTATGCATGAGTCTCACACTTACTATGCTGCTTTGATTTGTAATTTGATTAATGTCGGAAAATTTGCACTTTTTTGCAATAGTTTATCAGTGCTTAATTTTGAGAAATTTCCATAGACAAAAGTGTCTGTATGGAAATAATTGGGAATGTCTTAAAATCATTATTTCAAAGGGAGGAGGAAATGCGTCTAATATATTTTCTTCTTGACGTCAAAGGCTTGCAACCAATCACACTCTATGGTATTTTGGCACATGTTTGTGTCACTTTAAGATCACCAAATTAGGCAGATGCCAACATGGGCAGGTTGCACGAGTTGCATAAAAGGTAAAAAAATATGAGCCAAACTACATTATAATCTGGGTCCTGAAGCAAAAGCGGTCGAATATTACTGTACTTAGCTTTATGCTAGAGTCGGATGTATGTGCTTTCATTCAAACACTGACTGACACTCTCTGTTTATGCTTCAACTGTTTCTTTGTTACCGTGATTTGTTACGACTTCTCTTCTGAGTGTTTCATGACCTGTTTTGCAGTTTCGTTCCACTCTCATCTTAAAAGGGTAAAGGTTGCATTCTGATGAACCATTGCTGTTGTTTATACAACAATGCATGTGAACTTTGTAAGGTAAAACAGGACGGGTGTGTGTGTGCGAGGGAGAAGGCTGCTTCTCTGTGAAGTAAAAGTTAAACAGTATTAAAGTCTCATGCAGTCTGATTTCTGCACCCTCTGCACTTTTCTTTATGAGCAAGGCCTGCTTCTGGTTTTGCCAGAGTACTGATGGCTTTTCCACGCAGAGCAGTCATGTAGTGAAACTGATGTTTAATAGTTATAGGTGCCGCCCAATAAAGTAATTAATTACCAGACTTAGCACCAGACCTGGGGATTACGGAAAGGCTAAATGACTAGTCTGAGGTTCAAATTTAATATTGCGGTTCTCTCCTGGTGTTCCCCCGTCTCTTACTTTCTCCATCACTCACAATGATCTTTATTGCCCAAGTAAGTTGTGCTTACAAGGAATACACTAAATCAACTAAAAAATTTACTTCATTTTGTAACACCTAAAATTTCACTTTAAAGTTTAAAGGTGCAGTGTGTAGATTTTAGCGGCATCTAGGAGTGACATTGAAAATTGCAACCAATGGCTCAGCTATAGTAGCCGCCACAGTACAAACATGTTGTTGTCTACGACAAAATACAGTAGAGAAAAAAAAACGCGCTCTGTAGAGAAGTTTGTCTGTTTAGGGCTACTGTAGAAACATGGTGGCACAAAATGGCGACTTCCATGTATGGGGACCCGTGGTTTATGTAGAAATAAACCCGGATCATTCTAAGGTAATAAACACATAACAGTTCATTTTGTAAAGTCTTCATAAACCACTGATAATATAGTTATGTATATTTTATTGATTTTCTGTCAAAATATCATCCTAAAAGTTACACACTGCACCTTTAAGTTGGAAAAACTTACATTTTATATGTGTTACCAATTGATCAAGTTGATCCAACTTTATTGAGGTTACGTAGAGTATACGTATAAAGCTAAATTTACCAAACGATTATTTGAATAAAAAAATTTAATTAAAGGGGCCATGGCATGAAAATCTGACTTTTATGTTTAAGTGCTATAATTGGGTTCCCAGTGCTTCTATCAACCTAGAAAATCTGAAAAAGATCAACCCAGTAACTTAGTTTTGGTAAACCATTCTCTACAAACACGTGAAAAATAGGTCATTGAATTATGATGTCATAAGGAGGTCTTATTATAATAATACCGCCCCTTAATCTGCACTAGGGGTGGGCGATATGACCAAAATCTTCTATCACGATAGGATTAATTTTATATCATGATAACGATATGTATCACGGTAGAGTTTTTTATGTTTTAATAAGGTTTAAATCTTTAATACCATAGAAATGTTCATAATTCTCACAAAAAACATATACAAGCATAGAAAGAAGATAAAAACAAACAAAACTCAAGCTCTCTGAAGATACACAGTCAATAAGAATGATAATAAATAATTATGCATGTATGTATAGGCCTATATATATTTTTATTTAAGGTAGAAAAGTGATTTAATCAGGAGCGAGAGATTTTTTTCTCAATGCTGTTTGATTAACACGAGTGACAGACAGGAGCAAAATTAGGTAACTTCCCCTTTAAGACCAAAGTCCGGATCCAATACACTGTTACACATGCGCTTTCTCTTTTAGCTGTTTACTTTCTCTTAAGACCTTACTGGTCGTGTTTATGATGATGCTTGCAAAGACGGGAATTTTGACGCATATGTGTATTTAAGGCCAATAAAGCGGGAAAAATGCTCACGAGCTTAATAAGCAGAGGTCACGCGACTTGCACGCTCCTCACAGACAGAAAGAGCAGCGGTTGCGCGACTTGTCCGCTCCTGACACACAGAAAGAACGCACGCATACAGATCTGTTGTCTGTGTTTAAATGGCTTAAAATAACTTGTTTTAAAACTGCAGTGCTTAAATACGTGTACAAACGTTACGTTTTCGCGACCACACGCACAGGAGCGTGACGTGGGCACGTAACCTCGATAGAAACGATAGTCCAAAATCTCTACCGGTTGACAAATTTCTACCGGTTAATTTTGTCTACCGGTTTATCGCCCACCCCTAATCTGCACTATCCAACTACAGCACTGCCATTTAGTGCAGAGAGAAAGAACGAGAGAGAAAATAATTCACAGCACAATTGAGTCTCAATTTCAACAAACCACCATCATTGCGATCAGTGTTTGCGTTTCATTCGCTCATTTGCATTTTAAAGGACACACCCAAAACAGCACATTTTTGCACACACCTACAAAGTGGCAATTTTAACATGTTATAATAAATTATCTATATGGTACTTTGAGCTAAAACTTCACATATGTGCTCTGGGGACACCAAAGATTTATTTGACATCTTAAAAAATTATTGTGGCATGTCCCCTTTAATATTCAAATTTTGATTAAAATGCGGCGAAGTTTACTTTCATCCAAAGTACTTGTGATCTGACTCTTTAGTTTTTCTTTCCTCAAATGCGAAAGGAAGTAAAATTTACCATGCTTTCTGCCAGACAGATGAAGTTACTTCTTACATGTCAAACAGGTCGTAATGAACGTCAATGGTGGATTAACTTTTGGCGGCATCTAAACGTCCTTCCAGCACTGCTGTTGACATTAAAAACCAGTTGACTTTGTTGTTTATCTAGGAAATGTCTATTTAAAAGGTGAATAATACACATGTGAGTTGCAAAATGGGCTAAAATGTCATAGTTCATGTGAACTGCGTAATAGAATTGAATAATTAGGTGTTTATGGATCGAGAGGACCAGATTTAGTGCCCAGCTAAATGTCTTTCAGGGCGCACTCACATTATCCAAACCAAACCGCGCTCGGGCGCGTTTGACCCCCAAAGCCTGGTTTGTTTGACTAGTGTGATCGCTTCGTTCCGCGCCCGGGCGCGGATTGTTTAATCGCGCCACGGCCGGGTTGCAGAGGTGGGCCGGAGCGCGGTTCACTTGGGCTCAGGCGCGGAAGGCTGTGGTGTGAGCGCAATCGCGCCTGAGCGCGATTCAAAAGGTGAAGACGTCAGTTGCGCGACCACTCACCTTCATCTGCATCCGTAAAAACCTTTTGATGCGCGCAGCGGGGTTACGTGAATGTCCGAGCTGCGCACGTGACAGATCAACTAAGCAATATGATGACATGTGAGAGGGCTGTCTGTAATCGCGCACCAAACGACTCCGGATAAAAAAACACAGACTTATCATTACGGTGGGTTCCAGTGTTAAGAGAGCGCTTTACTTCCTGCTTTTTCAAAACAATCGCATCTTAATGACGAAAGCGCGCCCGGACTCGGATCGATAAGAAGTACAGTGTGAGTGCGCGCACCTGGGGGAGTAGGGAGGGGTGGCAATCGCGCCCAGGCATGGTTTGGTTTGGTTGGGATAATGTGAGTGCGCCCTCAGTGTCTTGCTGTCAGGGAGTGGGAGAGTTTGGTGACAGATATTCTGCTTGTGGAGAAAGAGGTGTCAAAGTGTGAACATGTGAAGATTACAGCAGCTTCTCCTACGCACAAACACACTTAACCAGTACAGCTGCCCCAGTTAGCCCTGTCTATTGATTGATCTCTGCAAAGTATCCCAAGACTCACTGCTAACATGAGCATTTACATTTGGAAAGTACAGGTGTAATCAAAAGGGCCAATTTTTTGTGTGAAAAAGTTAGCTTGGCTCAATGTAAGAGACTCAAATTCTCTTTAAAAGAGATTCCAGTTGAAACAAAAAGTGCGTTCTTGTTGAAACATGATCTGTTTGGTCTGTAATCCATGTTCCGGCAAGTCTAGTTGATGTTACGTCGCAATTTCTTTGGTTTTTAGCTGCACAGTTTGTCTGTCTATTACTCTATCTGTGTGATTTGTCCCAGTCGCATGTTTAGCCTATATTTACCTAATTCAGTTAGTCATCACTGGCAAGACTGATCCACGAACAGCACACCTTTGAGTCATAACTTTAGATATTGCAACGTATCAGTCAAGTAATTTGACAGTGTCGGCTAATGATGTACTTAATTGGATATTTAGTCAGTGTCTAAAGTTGGCTTCAAATTCCATGAGGAATTCCACAAATTCCTTATCAATAGACGCTTTCAGTGGCAACAACATAAACAAATGACGTGTATGTCTGCATATACAAATACCATCTTTTCAACTGGACACAATACATTTTATTTTTAAGCAACATACAACATTTATGCTAAAAATAAAGCCTTTAAATTATAAAACTCTTTCAAAACATTTTTGTAATGTATATTAAATAGATAGATGCTCATGCTAGTACCAGTCTAAAATGCATTGATGCATACTTTGATTGTGTTTACAGTGCGCAATATAACATGTTCATGTTTCACGTGTACAAAAACGCGGTATTTTTCACACAATTTACTTATACTTGTTATGAAGTCCCTCCTTCAAAAGTACGTAACGAGTTCTGATCGTGTAGTTTTGTTTAGTGTGTTGTGATTCGATAGCAGCGTAGCTTGCCATTAGCTAGTGCTGCACAACTAATCGCATCGGAATCGCGATGTCAGACTGTGCGATTATATGACAGCAAAATGTTGCAATTATATTAAATAAATAAATGTGTGGACTTGTTAACACAAACTTTCTGATAACAGTTTGATGATTTTCTTGCTGTTTAAAAAAAGAAAGAAAAACGAACAAAAAAAGGCAGTGCACGTGTGGACATCGCAATATTGGCATCAATAACCGCAATGGGAAAAATTACCCAAATCGTGCAGCCCTACCGTTAGCTTAGCTGGCGACTGACGTATTCATTTGGGCGGAGGTTATGCTGCGTTCCATGCAGGTTTTTGAGCACGTGAATTACAACTTCAAAACCACAACTTACGACTCTAAACTGGGAGTATGCGTTCCAGGCAGCCTGTAACCCGTGTTTTTACAACCTTCTACTTGTGAAAGTGCACTGGAACGGTAGTCAAACCCGTGACTTCCCACGCGTGAACTCGTAATAGATCGATGTACTCCCAGTTCTGAGTCGTGGTTTTGAAGTCGCGATTTACGGGTTACAGGTTGCCTGGAACGCAGCATTAGTCTCAAAAAACTGTTCTACTGATGTCATTAAAGCAGGAAGTAGAGAGCTGTGGTCCAAACCGGCCGTTCGCTGTAGGCTTTGAAAGGCGAATTCTGTTAAAGAAAATATATCGTCTGGCGGGGAACTTTGAGCTTTATTTGTTCACTGACAAGCTGGGCCATATCGCATTAATTAACGCAGGCGATACGTCCTCGATAATAAATGCGAAATTGGACTAATTGTCAGCGAACTACGGTTTTGTGTAAATGCCGCTCCATCTTAAAGCAGCTGATGGAAATTTACTACTTATAAAGGAACCGGCTTTACTGACAAGATGCGCATGACAATCCCCCGATATATATCGCCTAGCCCTATTAACAATTATTAAAACAGTTATTTAATTAATTTTATGTAAAGACAATTCAGACCTTGAAAATGGTATCACAGAAAATGTTAGTGGTTTTTAAAACCTCGGTATACCCTTGAAACTGGTAACCGGCCTATGCCTAATATAATGTTAGATACAGATCCTTGAATTCTTGTCTGGCTACCGAACCCACATCTTTAGGAAACCAAAACATTTTCGTTTTCGACAATGTATTTGTTCCAGTTTAGCCAGTAGCAAGTAGCCAGACCGATAAACAAACACAGACCGGTGCTAACTTCGGGCCATGGACACCACATGCGTCCAATGAAACCGTCTGTAAAATGTAAACATTTTCACACTTTCATATATATATATATATATATGTTTTGTCAATTCTGAGAAAATTTTTACATCAATGTTTTTTTAAATAGCCGTGTTTTGTCATGAGACACGCAAGAACCAATGACATTCAAAAAATTTTACGTGCCGCCATATTTGAATTTGCTGTGCAAATCTGTATGTTTATAGATATGTGAGATATCAATCAGTAAAAAAGTTTTCTCTCGTATTACTTTAAATTACATTTATTATTGTTATACTAATGGATGTATGTGCTTTTTGGAGCTTTGCCATTTTGAGCCCCATATAAGAAGACCATTTTCGTATTTGATGAACTATTCCTTTAAATAGTATTATTTGCATAATTTTTTGCCATCCTCCGCTCTGCTCTCTTATTGACACTGACTATTACATAAAAAAAAAACATATCAGAAGATAGAAAAGTAGATTTTCTGGTTGCTGATATACAGGGATACGCTCAGACTCGCTCCGCTTGGAGTGTTATACATCACAAAAAATACTTGATGGACTCATCAGTGTCTACAGCTGAAATTACTCAAGTCATCAGGAAAAGATGTCATGTCTCATCTGTGATGGCTCACCTTCAGAGAAGTGCCCAACCCTCTCACTCTCACCTGTGCACAAACACGCCCTTGTTTACACTTTGGTGTGTGTATATAGAAAGCAGAACATTTTGTATGCGACATTAAAGAGTTACGTGCAGAAGGAAGGAAGGCTGGACTTAATAAAGTAAGAGCGAGATGAGATGTGCATTGTGGAATTTGGACGTTTTGTCTACATGAATTCTTAACCGATACACATACGTTTGGAATCTAAATGATTCTTCATTGACCTTTAACAGTTTTTTACTACAACCCCCCTGCGTACTCCCCTAGGCGGCCGTATCCGTTCTGGTGTCAAGGAGCATGGATGAGAGGGTGGGAGTGTGTTTTGATATTTCAAAGTTTTCCTGAAATAGCTCAGCCCGTACCAGAAAGATGCACACACAGCAGCCCACATGCCCTGTGATGGTGTAATATTCCCTCCGTATCCGTGACGGAACGCTGGACACAGCTGCAGCGTTGCTTCACAGAAGAAAATGATTACATGAAAGTTTATTAGCTTCTGTGCGCGTTTGTGTGCATGTTTGTAATGGGTGGAGATGGGGAATTCCATCAGGGATCTGCTTAATGGCTTTCAACTGATGTTCTGGCTTCCTCTCTAAGTGTAGTGTGCCACGGGGGGTGCTAATAGTTTTCTTACTGAGCTTTTTTCCGGCTTGCCCAGTCTGCCATAGCTTGAAGACCCTTCCAGAAGATTTCAATAGAAAATGTTCCTTCTTTGCTCCCAAACCTGTTTGTGTTTTTTTGTTTTTACTGACTTATGTCATTTGAGCACCCAATATTTTTCTTTCTTGATTTTTTAAAGGAAAACCACAATTTTTTAATATTACTTACCTCAACTTAGACAAATTAATTCATACCTATCTTTTTTCAATGCATGCACTTTTAATCTTTGTACAGCGTCTTGTGAATGTGTTAGCATTTAGCCTAGCCTCATTTATTCCTATGGCTCCAAACAGGGATGAATTTAGATGCCACCAACTCTTCCATGTTTTCCCTATTTTAAGACTGAGTAGTTACACAAGTGACACAAAATAAAACTTTTGTTTGGAGCCATAGTAATGAATGGGGCTAGGCTAAATGCTAACACATTCAAAAAGCACTGTACAAAGATTAAAAGTGCACGCATTGAAAAAAGATAGTATGTATTCATTCATTTAAGTTGAGGTAAGAACATAGTAAAATATTGAAAAACGGTGGTGTTTTCCTTTTGTGTTGTTTTCTGTTTTTGCGTTTTCATTCATTTATTTTGACACTCACGTGTCCTCATTCCTTGACGTAACGTCCATCTACGCATTTTTGCCAAAGCGTGCAATTTCGTTTATTTTCGTGCGCTAGTGTCAACAAGTGAATGCAATGCAGCAACAAAGCGGTTGTAGCAGCGAAAACACAGTGAAAGTGGAAGACGTTGTGACTGCTATCAAAAGCAAATCGTGGGTTTGGAAATATTTTGTATTTGGAAAATATTTTGTATTTCATAAGCTTGATTTTATGTGCCATTTTTTCCTCACTATTTTTTATTTTATTTAAAAAAGTATTTTTTATCTTTTGACATTTGTACCATTTTCAAAGAGTTTAATTAAATGTTCATGTTCAGGGTTTCCCGCAGAAAATTTGTTAGTTAAGGTGGTAGGGTTGTGCAGGTGGGCGGGGCGTGGCGTGGCAATCAAAGGGGCGGGGCGCACGCGTCATGATGAAAATATTTTATTTAAAACACTCAAATAAAACTCAATTTTGAAGAAACTATGACAGAAAATGAACACATACTAGATTAGTAATGAATAAAATGTTTTATTAACAGGCTAGTTATCCTCCAGACAGTGACGGACCATGTCTTTCTCTCATTTTGGCCATGTGGCGTTGGTGGAATTTTTTTTGGACGACCTAGTTAAGGTGGTAGGGTATCCCAGCTTAGGTGGGCCGCCCGAACTGAAAAGTGCTGCGGGAAACCCTGATTTTATATATTTTGGTTGCATTCGTGAGTTATTAAAAATGTAACTGCTTAACTAGGCATGTGATATTAAAGGTCATGTTCTTCCTGATCTCCTTTTTTAAACCCTAGTTAGTGTGTAACGTTGCTATAATAGCATAAATAATACCTGTACAATGATAAAGCTCAAAGTTCACTGACAGGCGATATATTTTCTTTAATAGAATTCCTCTTTCAAAGCCTACAACGAATGGCCAGTTTGGACTACAGTCCTCTATTTCCTGCTTTAATGACATCAGTAAAACGTTTTTTTTTTTTTTTTGGACTAAACTCCGCCCACAGGAATACGTCAGTCACCAGCTTTGGCTCAAACGGCTCTGCTAAGCTAAGCTGCTATCGAATCACAACACACTAAACAAACTACACAAGCAGAACTCGATACGTATTTCTGAAGTAGGGACTTCATAGAACGAGGAAGACATCAGCCTGTGTTGAGGACAGTGAAAACAGTCATATACAGATAAGTAAATTTGGCGAAAAATACTGCACATGAAACATGAACATGTTATATTTCCCACTATAAACACAATCAAAGCTTTAAGAAGAAAGGGAGCTTTAAAGTATCGATAAATGAATCAAATTGTAATTGCAATCGAAGAAATGTTTGGTTAATCGGCAAATACCACATGGCTGGTGCCTGGCGACGATAACCGATACGGTGTCGTATCGCAATAAAATTTTATTTTATTTTAGACATTGCATTTACAGTTTTCTTTTTTTTTTAAAGTCAAACCACTGACTGATTTGCAGCCTGAAGAGGTCTCTCACAGATGCATAAACTCTAGCTTTAGTCTGTCTGTGGGGCTTTGTATCTTATTGACAATATGCAGAATGAACTCCCCTGTCAAAAATGTGTCTTTTCTTGACATGTGGGAGGGTGGTGTAAGCTGTGCCGCAGTTTGTTATCTAGTCATGGACAAATGAGACAGGTGAAACAACTACGACTAATGTTTCACGTTGTCAGCTGTCTTTTAAAATGAGTAGAAAATGTATACAATGTGCAACCAGAGAAATTTGACAGTGATAAACATGTATGCATTCTCATGCGCATGCACCTGCAATTGAACGTGCTGTTGACCTAAGCTTGCCCCGGGCCACAGCTTTCCACCTGTCCCATTTTATCCTACAGTTTGACAGTGATGCCTCCACAATACCTCTGTTTACAGATAATACATGTACTGTACAAATAAAGCGTACAGCAGATTTACCTTTATCTTGAACATCTGCGATGATCAAATGCATGGATGGGTTTGTACATTTTAGCGAGATATTTTAGGGCTTCACTTGTACTGATTTCATATTTTATGATCGCAGATGTGGATCTTCATCTAGATGTTGTTTATTGTGTGTAGACAGTGGGGATTGATGTAAATATGCTTTGAGGTGATTGATTGTTAAGCAGTGATCACCTGTGACATTGACGGGTCATTTATAAAATCCTACTTCATTGGCAGAGACTTCAGTGTTGTATTCATGAAAGTCTTATTTCAAAGGCTGGGTGGGTGTGTGTTTTGGTCTGGGAACGTGGCTGGGGTTTAGCTGTGTGGTTTGGGATTTGGGGTGTGTAATTGTGCAGTGCAGCATTTGGTTTTTGGCAGGCTGTCCCTTTGAAAGCACCTGAGGGCCGGTGGAGCAGCAGGTAATGGAGTGAACAAAGCCAATTGTCTGATGCATTATGAAGGATGTATGTAGTAACTTCTATAGCTGTTTTTGTTGAAATTCAATATGAATGAAATTAAAGGGACACTAATTTGTTGCTAATTTTCCAACTCCCCTAGAGTTAAACATTAGATTTTTACCATTTTGGAATCCTTTCAGCTGATCTCCGGGTCTGGCGCTAACACTTTTAGCATAGCTTAGCACAATCCATTGAATCTGATTAGACCATTAGCATTGCGCTCAAAAATAACCAAAGAGTTCGATATTTTTCCTATTTAAAACTTAACTCTTATGTAGTTTCATCGTGTACCAAGAAAGAAAAAGTTGTGATTTTCTAGGCAGATATGGTTAGGATCTATACTCTCATTCTGGCGTAATAATCAAGGACTTTGCTGCTGTAACAGGGCTGCAGGAGTCGCAATAATATTACGCAGCAGCCGAAAATAGTCCCCTTAGTAACTTTCAATGGCAGGGGACTATTTTCGGGCCTTGCGTGATATCATTGTGCCCCCTGCAGCCATGTTATGGCAGAAAAGTCCTTGATTATTACCCCAGAATGAGAGTATAGTTCCTAGCCATATCTGCCTAGAAAATCGCAACTTTTAATTTTAACTTTTATTTTTTAACTTAGTACACAATATAACTACAGAAGAGTAATGTTTTAAATAGGAAAAATATCGAATGTCTTTGGTAATTTTTGAGCGCGATGCTAATGGTCTAATCAGATTCAATGGATTATGCTAAGCTATGCTAAAAGTGGTACCGCCAGACCCGGAGATCAGCTGAATGGATTCCAACATGGTATAAATCAAATGTTTAATTTGTATATTTAAGATGATCAATTCAATCAATACAAAAACCAATTATAAAGTCCAATTTATCGAGACATTTAAAAAGAAAAACAAAACAAAAAGAAGGGCATGTGTTTGGATGATATGAATTTTAGACATATGCATGAAAATTAGACAACATTGCTGTCGGCGATATCACACATACAGTCAATACAAACATTTACTGTGTCCAAAATCGCCTACTTCCATACTTATACACTCTAAAAAAAAAAAAACGGTGCTATATAGCACCAAAAGTGGTTCTTTGCTCATAATCATAGAAGAACCGTTTTTAGTGCCATATAGCACCGGTGAAGCACCTGTGTAGAACCAAATAGGGGCCATATAGCACCACATATGGTTCTACATAGCACTATATGGTTCTACACAGGTGCTTCAACAGTGCTATAGGGCACTAAAAACAGTTCTTCTATGATTACGAGCAAAGAACCACTTTTGGTGCTATATAGCACCGTTTGTTTTTAGAGTGTAGTAGGTGTAAATAGTATGCAGTATGCAAGGTGAGTAGCATGTCCAAATGTATTTTATTAGAGAATAGTAGGCGAATAGTACCCGGATGACTTACTACTTTTCGGCTAGATTTTTAAATGTGTGCATTTGATGGACACTTTACAATCCCGTGAGGCCGCTCAAGCTGGCAATATCAAGAAAGTGAATAAAAAATACTGAAAATCTATGAATCGCGCGTCTTTTAAGTGTTATAGGTACCAAGAAATGTATTCCTCGTGATTTGAATTGTAAAAACAACACATGGTTTTTCTGATTATGTCATAGGTCAAAGGACATATGGGACACATGACAAGGAAAATATGGTAGATCCAGTATGTCTGAGATGTATTCATACTACACACACAAAGCAGTAGGCACTTCTAATTCAGTATGTGTGCTTTCACAGTATGCATGCAATATTATTTTATTGGCAGTATGAAGTGCTCTCTGTGTTCAGAATGTGACAGCTGCATCCTCTTCCTCATGCATTAGTCTACACAGGAGATGATTCAGCAAGAACAAACCTTTCTGAGACACAAGCTCCTTTTTACATTACATTGCATTTTATCCAAAGCAACATTAATTGTGCATTATGAAAGTGCATTAATTGTTTACATTTTATCAGCATGTCTGTTCTCTAGGACTGAAACCCATGGTCTTTTGCGCTGCTCTACTCTCGAATGCCAAATGCACCTGCCACAATGCGTGACGTATGTCTTGTGTGGTTTATCTGGAGACGGTTAAACTTTGCTATCTTTTATTAGAGGCAGTTTAACTGTGACCTGTGAACTGTGCAAACACATCGATAAGGTTTTCTATTCTGGTTCTAGGTCTTATCTGTGACAGAAAACATGTTTCTGCTTTGGCGCTTTTGTAAACGTTTCTGCGATGTTGGTTATGTAATGGTTTTCATGTTGTAGAGAAAGTTTGGAGTGAAAGTTCTAAAGCTTGAAAACTTTGCCCTACATGTCGTTTCGGATCCAGACATCACGGCAGAAACTTGTGAAACTTGTTCTGGTTTTACACCTGCAAGGTAATGTTAAAGAACATCACACCGAGTTCTGTAGAGCTCTCGCTGTCAAGAGGAAACTATGAATGAAGATGAAACACCACAACAAATGGAAAGCAGTCGAGGAGATAACGGAGCCAATGAATTTGTTGTCCATTTAGGTTTTGGTGTCAACAAAGCCAAACTTACTCCGGACACTTTCCAACAATAAATTACATAAGCTCTTTTAAGGCGTAAGGATATATGATCTCTAGAAATGGTACACATTGTGCGCAGATGTTCAGACTATTGTATTGTCTCTATACACAAATACATTTATTATAAGAGGAATGAACAAAATTAACTCACATAACTAAACTTTTTCACTAGTAATGCACTGATTCTGATTTTTTTATTTATTGCTGATTTCAATTTTTATTAGCAAATGGGTCGATTCCGATGAACAGATCTCAAAATAAAGTGAGCTCAGACTCAGTCAGGCTCACTGACATTGTTAGATGTGTAATTATCAGTTGTGAAACTAATTGCTGCTTCAGGATCGGCTTGTTACTGGCTGCATGTGTGATAAGGAGGGATGGGCTTGAGTACTTGAACGCGGCATCGATTATTGATCTCGAAAATGATGATTGTGTGGGTTTATTTATTTTTTGTAATGCCGCCATTTGGACGTCTGTCTGATTAGCGTTACAAGCGCCTGTGGTCCGTAGTAAAGACTGGGAGTGTGTTTGATGTCGTGTTGTGCTGCGCAGATGGCGTATGACATCAGTACCATGATTCAAAAGCAAACGGAGAAGACCGCTTCCAAAGCCCACCCCGTCTAAACAAAGCGCACCCCGTCCAAACAAAAGGACCTGCTTGGAATCTAATAGAATGTTATGAGACTGACCATCCGTGTACCGGTCCAGCTAATTATGCGTAAAATCTGCGAATTTCGGACTCTGACTGGTCAATCGATGCATCTTTATCATTTTTTTATTAATTTTAAATGCAGGGTCCTTGGAATCCTTGAAAATTTGTGAATCTGAGGAAAAAAATTCAAGGCCCTGGGAAGTCTTTAAAAATATACAAACATAGATACAGGTCATTGAAAGTGCTTGAATCTATTTTATGCAAGATTTCTAGATTTTTTTATATAATTCCCTGTGTAGTGTAGGGTAATATCTTAAAAATTCTAGACATTTTAAGCACACGTGCTAAATTGTTCACATTAAATGCTTGTATCTTTTGTATGCGAATGTTGATACCAAAATGCTTTTTTGCATAGTTGTGTTTGACACATGAAAACGTCTCTGGTTACGTATGCAACCTGAGAAGGGAACAAGACGCTGCGTCATCCTTGCCATACTTTCTGCATCCCTGTAAAGCCGTCTTTGGCAATATTTCATATAGCGATATACTTCCCGGCTCCCGCATCACCCTGTCTTTGTAGTTAAGCCTCACCATTGGTTGAATTTGAGATACACATTCAGACGCACTTACCCCTGGGTATCTCCGGGTATTGGACCTGGAAAGTTCTTGAAAGGTCCTTGAATTTGAAGGTTACTAAGGTGTAGGAACCATGTAAATGTGAACAATTTGCCTACAGGACTAAAGATGGGGCTGTACAGTGCAACATATTTCACGTAATCACGTAATTGATGATGAGAAAATTAATTTGAATTAAATAATTACCACTATAGAGAGGAGAGAGAATGATTGACAGCTTGAAGTCTTGAAATATAAATCATTAAAATGGGCTTTAGTGTTTTTGGATATACATTTTCTTTAAAGCCTTATGGAAACGATGAAACAAGTCTTTTATGGTTGTACGGCCTTTCTCGTTTCTTCATGTGTTTGTATTATGAGTGAGCGGCACGTCCTATTACGGTGATGAGAGAGAGATGGTGAGAGAGAGGTGCTTATACAGCAGTTACCAGGGTTACCTTGTAAACAAAGCAGGCTTGTGTGCTTATAAACAGAGCTTTATCAGACATTATACTGAGATAAGACGAAAAAATATGCAATCAATACTTTTCTCAGGGCATTTCCCTTCAGAGGCGAGTTTATATAACTCAAATCGGCAGAAATTAAACACAAATTGGGTTCCGATTTATGGTCGATCATTCGGTACATCCCTAGTCTAAAATTTGCTCCATCTGGAATCTTAGTTTATTGATGTTGAAATCATAAACTCAATTTGCCCACATATCCGAGGTTTCCTCTTCAAAAAACAATTTGAGATTTTCAGGCCTTAAATGGACAAGATGGCATTCGAAACATGAGAAACATTTTACACGTCTTAAGTGTTTCCTCAGGGCATGGATCTTCAAATTTGTTGCAGAAGAAGTAAGAGAGAAAAAAAGTTGAAATATCCTTGTAAATTCCTATGTCACATTACTTCTGTTCTGAATCCTCTAGACCGGCTCATATATTTTCTGGCTGTGGCCTCAGTGGGCTTTTATCAGGTCCGTCCAAGTCTGTAAAGCCCGTTTTCTTTTCAAGTCATCAAAGCCACAAGTTGTCAATTCAAACCAGGCGGGCAGCAAAATGATTTCTCTTCCCTGCTCTTGTTCCTGAGGTATTTTTGGAACTTAATGAAAAGAGAAATCTGAACCGCTTGCCCTTAAAAGGGATGTCTGGGTCAGCTGAGTGGAAAGTTGTGTTATTAATGCGTTTGACGTCTCTCTCTCTGTTTGTGAGTGCCGAGTGTTTTGTTAAAAGGGTTGAAGAACACTGGAATGCTCTGGGTTGGATGGTTAAATTGGGTTGGACTCTATAAGGGAGGAAGAGGGGAAAAAGGGGCATAGTTAGCATTTTTTCGAAGCCAACCCGCTTGCTTTAAGGCCTACATTTTGCCTACTCTCAAACTAGAACTTGCTTTGAAAGATACTTGTACGTGTTTGCTGTATGGTACCCAGAATTCTGGCTGTGCAAAGGACTTGAAAGTAACTTACATGAGCATTTACTAGAGAAAAACAGCATGAGTTTGTCCATTAAACAAATCAAACCTGTCTCAGCAGAAACTCTGGGTTTTAACAGCTTGTCATGTGTACAGGGATCTGTACTTGTATCTTACCCTTGAGAGAGCCCATGGATTACTTTGGGAATTTTACAGTTCATGAACTGGGTGAGTTACAGTCCACTTCTGCTTCCTTGTGTTTCTTAGAATAACGATATAAAGAAGATTGTTGTAGATAATGGAGCAGTGGGGTGGGTTTTATGATAAAAATTGTTGTTAAAGAGAGAAGAACAACTGCACTTTTGTGACTGTGAGTCAAGTGATTTGACACATGTCAAGTGATTTGTGACATTTTCCTCTTTTTCTTTTTTTCTGCTTTAAAAGCTGGTTTTGGAGGTTGTGTTCTGCTGTGTAATTTGAACTCTATATTTTGTATAGTACTTTACAGACCATGTAGTTTAGTCATTGGTTTCTTCTAGGGCTGGAACGACGCGTCGACGTAGTCGATTACGTCGATTACGTAATTACGTCGATTTGCCGGAAATGCGTCGATGCGTCGCACTGTTTACATTTTGAAATGAAGGCGGCTTCAGCTCCGACCGGGTGATACAAGTGTTAAACCAAACAGACAGAACGCGATCAAAAGTGTGGGAATACTTTAAGCAGAGACCAAATAAAACACATACTGTGTAAAACTGAAATGGCATACCACAGCAGCGCAACACCTGTGTATGATCATCTTAAAAGAAGAAAACCTGGAGCTCTCCGACCTCAAAATGACGAGACGTCAGCGTTAGAATTTGAACTATTACAGTAAGTTTTTATACTTACTCTATAAACAATAGAATCAATACATATTGTGCTTAATACAGCTGCGTTTACATCTTCGTTTAATACGCGCTGCGAGACGCCTGACAGACGTGACATTGCATCGCTTCTGGGCAGTATGTTGAAACAGTAAATAAAGAGCAGGACATGTTTTTATATTAAGAAGTTATGAAATAATAAGTTACTGTCACATTGAGAACTGATAGGCATGTGCCCGCGTGCACTGAAAGCCAGCTGGCAGTGCGGAGTTCCCAATGAACGTCTTTTTTGCGAATATGTGCGCAGATATTACAGAAGCTCGTCTTGTAAGGTATTCCTGACATGCGTTTATTTAAAGTAACAGCGGCGTAAATGCTGTTTATAAAATATTAGAAGATCATACTAACTGAACTTGTTTTTTACCCGGAACTTAAGAAAAGTTAAATGTTAAAGTTAAATGAGAATGCAGTACTACTAATAGTAATAATATTAACAGTAATAATATAACCATTACATCTTATATAAGGGTTCATGAATCACAATGAACTTATTTTTACTTCAGTCTGAACTAATGCTGAGTTAATGCATGTACTAATCATAAACTAATGTTTAAAATATTAATATATGCCTATTTTATTGTTTAAGGTGAATAATGCCTCTTTTAAAGTGGCACTGCCACTTTATTTTTCATGTTGAAAATTTTGGTTTGTGTGTTTGTTTAATTAAGAAAATGCTTAAATAAAATGTTAGCGTTAATGGCAGATGTTACATTTATTATTTGTTGGGGAATTATATGTATAAAAAAATCATTAGACTATTCGATTAATCGAAAAAATAATCGATAGATTAATCGGTTGAAATAATAGTCAATAGTTGCAGCTCTAGTTTCTTCTGTGTTAGATGCTGCTTTTGGGCAGGTAGTTCAGAGCTGCACTGCTGTGTAATGCTGTGTTCTTCTATGTTCAGTTTCATTTAGAGGCTGTGTTTACCTGTGTAGCTTAGAGGTTGTGTTCTGCTGTTTCGTTAAGAGGCTGTGTTTCACTGTGTTGTTTAGAGGTTGTGTTTTACTGTGCAGTTCAGAGGCTGTGTTCTGCTATTTAGTTTAGATGCTTTGTTTCACTATTTAGTTTAGAAGCTGTATTTCGCGGTGTAGTTTAGAGGCTGTGTTTTACTATGTAGTTTAGAGGTTGTGTTCTGCTGTGTAGTTTATAGGCCGTGCTCCCCTGTGTAGTTAAGAAGCTGTGACTTCCACTGTGTAGTTTAGTTTATAGGCCATGTTCCACTGTGTAGTTTAGAGGCCGTGCTCCACTGTGTAGTTTAGAGGGCGTGTTCTGCTGTGTAGTTTATAGATAAGTTTAAAGAGTAGTTGTGTTTCACTGTGTAGTTCAGAGGCTGTGTTCTGCTGTGTAGTTTATAGTTCTAGTTTAGAGGCTGTGTTCTACTGTGTAGTTCAGAGGCTGTGTTATGCTGTGTAGTTTATGGTTCTAGTTTAAAGAGCTGTGTTATGCTGTGTAGTTTAGAGGCTCTGTTCTACTGTGTAGTTTAGAGGCTCTGTTCTACTGTGTAGTTTAGAGGCTCTGTTCTACTGTGTAGTTTAGAGGCTCTGTTCTACTGTGTAGTTTAGAGGCTCTGTTCTACTGTGTAGTTTAGAGGCTCTGTTCTACTGTGTAGTTTAGAGGCTCTGTTCTACTGTGTAGTTTAGAGGCTCTGTTCTACTGTGTAGTTTAGAGGCTGTGTTCTACTGTTTAGTTTAGAGGCTGTGTTCTACTGTGTAGTTTAGAGGCTCTGTTCTACTGTGTAGTTTAGGGGCTCTGTTCTACTGTGTAGTTTAGGGGCTCTGTTCTACTGTGTAGTTTAGAGGCTCTGTTCTACTGTGTAGTTTAGAGGCTCTGTTCTACTGTGTAGTTTAGAGGCTCTGTTCTACTGTGTAGTTTAGAGGCTCTGTTCTACTGTGTAGTTTAGAGGCTCTGTTCTACTGTGTAGTTTAGAGGCTCTGTTCTACTGTGTAGTTTAGAGGCTCTGTTCTACTGTGTAGTTTATGGTTCTAGTTTAAAGGGCTGTGTTCTACTGTGTAGTTTAGAGGCTGTGTTCTACTGTGTAGTTTAGAGGCTGTGTTCTACTGTGTAGTTTAGAGGCTGTGTTCTACTGTGTAGTTTAGAGGCTGTGTTCTACTGTGTAGTTTAGAGGCTCTGTTCTACTGTGTAGTTTAGAGGCTCTGTTCTACTGTGTAGTTTAGAGGCTCTGTTCTACTGTGTAGTTTAGAGGCTGTGTTCTACTGTGTAGTTTAGAGGCTGTGTTCTACTGTGTAGTTTAGAGGCTGTGTTCTACTGTGTAGTTTAGAGGCTCTGTTCTACTGTGTAGTTTAGAGGCTCTGTTCTACTGTGTAGTTTAGAGGCTCTGTTCTACTGTGTAGTTTAGAGGCTCTGTTCTACTGTGTAGTTCAGAGGCTGTGTTCTACTGTGTAGTTTAGAGGCTCTGTTCTACTGTGTAGTTTAGAGGCTGTGTTCTGCTGTGTAGTTTAGAGGCTGTGTTCTGCTGTGTAGTTTAGAGGCTGTGTTCTGCTGTGTAGTTTATGATTCTAGTTTAAAGGGTTCTGTTTCACTGTGCAGTTTAGAGGCTGTGTTTCACTGTGTGGTTTAGAGGTTGTGTTCTACTATGTCGTTTAGCGGCTGTGTGTTTCACTGTGTAGTGTAGAGGTTGTGTTCTACTATGTAGTTTAGAGGATTTGTGTTTCACTTTGTAGTTTAGAGGTTGTGTGTTTCGCTTTGTAGTTTAGAGTAGGGCTGAACGATACATCGAATTTTCATCGTCATCGCGATATGAACTCACGCGATGAACACATCGCAACAGTCAGCCTTGACGCGATGAATGAAGGGAAAACGGTAAGCGCATGTAATAAACATTTGACCTATCACGTTAAGTCCTGAAGACATGGTTTGCACGTTCATGCTATTAGGCCAATCAGGGGAAACCCCAAGTCAGCTACCCTCAGATTGATTTGTGAGGTGTCAGTTGCAACGCTGTGCCTGTTAGCAAAAACGGTGGCGGAGGAAGGAGAAGAGTGAGGAAAATGTGTTGTCAGACGAAGACCTTGTGGTGAAAAGGAACAGCACTTCAGCTATATCATGGAATTATTTTGGATTTAGGAGAGATGACGCCGCAAACACAGGTACTGTGGAAGCGGTGATTCACATATTGCGTCTATTGCGCGCTCAAGTTCATTATTTCAAATGTAGGCGCGCAGTATGTGCGCTCTGGAAGAGTCGCGACCGCGGTGCGACGCGCTCGTTTTTTCCAGGCTGTTCAAAAACATTTTAACTTTTCAGAATGACACAAGCGCAGCGTGCAGGTCATGTGACAATAACCTACGTGTCTAGCGTTTTCCATGCATTTTTAGGCGCGACATGTGAATGGCCCCTAAAACATGAAAAAATAAAAAAAAATTTATCGCAACTCACATCGTCATCGCAACATTAAACAATGTCACCGCACATCGCAACTTTTCCTCACATCGTGCAG
This sequence comes from Misgurnus mizolepis, assembly GCA_025389145.1. NCBI lineage: Eukaryota > Metazoa > Chordata > Actinopteri > Cypriniformes > Cobitidae > Misgurnus > Misgurnus mizolepis. The sequence continues at coordinate 14,711,834 of JAIFKI010000023.1, forward strand.
CCCTAGTTTAGAGGCTGTGTTTCACTGTGAAGTTTAGAGGTTGTGTTCTACTATGTAGTTTAGAGGCTGTGTTTCACTGTGTAGTTTATAGGTTGAGTTCTGCTGTGACGTTAAGAGGCTGTGTTTTACTGTGTTATTTAAAAGCTGTGCTCCACTGTATACTTAAGAGGCTGGGAACTATACTGTTTTTAAATTTAGCCATAAATTACCCACTTTCTATGTTTTTAGATGCTATCCATTTTTGGAGCTGTGTAACACTGTGTAGCTTACAGGTTGTGTTCTGCTCTGTCGTTTAAGGGTTCTGTTTGACTGTGTACGTTAGAGATTGTGCACAGTTACTTAGTTTAATTGTTTTGATGGGTAATATAAATGCCACGTTTTGCTGAATGATTTGGACTCTGTGTTCTGCTGTGTAATTCAGACAGTGTGATCTGCTATGTTTTGTTAACTTGTGCCCACCTCTGTGCGTCACTGCAACAAGCTGGTTCTTATCTCTAAAAGAGACTCAAGCCCCTGCTGAATTGAATAAAAACATTGATGTCATGGTAACCTTGACAACGCTTATGGCATCAAGCCAGGCTTTCGGAAGTTTCTGTGATGCCTGGTGACCCACATTAGCATAGGAATGGCCGCTGTATACGTTACACATGCACACTGAGCATCCCACTTCCTGTCAATTGGTTACAAGGTAATTGGATTAACAGCTGTCAGTCTGTCTAAGGTCTAAAGTGCTAAATAGACCGTCTGCCATTTTATTCCTTAAACAAATTCTTTACTGACTGATTTCGCAAGAAGCAAGTTTATCTTTTTCATCCTAAAAGTTTTCTGTCCCAAAGAGAATTTAACCTGTTATGTGCCTGGTTCACAAAAGATCTAGAGCAAAAACATATGGAACACAAAACTAGATGAATAGATAGAAATCAAAGGAGTAGAAAGAGGTATTAAGATAGAGAGAGAGAGAGCGAGAGTGGTGGCCCAGGCACCTGTATCAACATCTTGAAGCTGGTTTTCATAAATCCTGAGCTGTGGTGGGCCTGGTGCTCTGGGCAGTTATGAGAGGGGAAAACAGCACAGACTCTTTGAAACAGGAAGCGGCATGTAAACAGAACACATGGGAAATTCAATCCCAGACAATTCATGAAACATTGTACTCTTCTCTGCACAAGAAACTTGCTCTAGTGAACGCATGTCTCTGAGAAACTGACAATCAAGTAAAGCTACATAATTATTGACAAAATAATCTAAATTATGATTATCGTTACCCTTGTGATGATGATAAGTATTGCCACAAAATGTGAAAAGTCCATTTTCTTAAAAATAAATCTAAATCCAATTTAATCGCCCCTGTGCCATCCAAAATGTTGATGTCTTCAACAAAGTTTTTTTTTTTTTTTTTTTAAGAAAAACATTTCAGGATTTTTCTCAGTTTGTTAGACTTTTTTTAGACCCCAACAGTTTACAGTTCAAATGCAAATTTAAAATTTGCAGTTTCAAGGCAGCTTCAAACGGCTCTAAACAATCCCAAACCTGTCACAAGGGTCTTATCTAGCAAAACGATTGTCATTTTCGACAAAAAGTACTTTTGAAACCACAACTTCTCGTCTTGCACCAGCCGTGTGACCTCACGTAATGCGTCATCACGTCAAAAGGTCATGCATGACGTATGCGAAACTACCGCCCCATTGTTTACAAGTGTGGAGAAAGGGGACCATTCCGACGTTGTTGTATGTGAAATGATACCATAGACTGAAAAAAAGATAGACGACGCGTCGTCACCTCCCACCATTGTAATGAATTGATGCCCAAAATGTCCGACCACGGTTGCGCCATGTTACGTAAAAACGTCAGATTGGAGCCAAGGCATGCGCAGAAGGAATCGTCCGTGGAGCCAGAGGCGGAGCCGCGGTATCAAACTTCCGCGCAACCAATTCAACCACGCCAATCATAATGTCACGCCCCGTTTCTATTGCATCAAATTACATCAAAAACTACTTGAAAGGACCAAAACCATCTTTCCGAAACTTTTATTGGAAGTGTAAATATTTTTTATATTTAGAGCAGAGTCCCATTCGTTTGAATGGAGAGGGCGGGGTTTATGACTTGTACTGCAGCCAGCCACCAGGGGGCGATCAAAGAGCCAGAGGCTTTACTTTTCAAGGCTTATGAGGCACACCCGAATGATACTAATCAATGTCTTTGTGTCAATTTATTGTTTAAAATGGTCCACAAATGTGCGTTTCATGTAACGCGTGTTCTTTTGACGTGCTTACGCAATTACGTGAGGTCACGGTGGCGCGTCACACGGCTGGTGCAAGATGAGAAGTTGTGGTTTAAAAGTGCATATTTTTTGCCAAAAATGACAACCATTTTGCTAGAAATGACCCTTATGCCTCTTTGGGATCGTTTAGAGCCCTTTGAAACTGCGTTGAAACTGCAATTTTAAACTGCATTTAAACTGTAAACTGTTGGGGTCCAATAAAGTATTAAATTGAAAAAAAAACTAAAATGTTTTTCTGAAAAAACTTAATTTCTTCTCGACTGAACAAAGAAAGACATCAACATTTTGAATGACATGGCGGTGAGTAAATTATCAGGATTTTTTGTAAGAAAGTGGAGTAATCCTTTAACTGTGTAGCTCTATTAAGTGTGTAGAGATGCAGGAGGAAGCATGGGGCAAAGAGAGATAGGGGAGCCCAAAACCTGACTATAATTTTTTTCTGCATCTTGAGTCCTTATCCATCATCAACCCTCATCCTAAGAATGGCACAATAACCACATGACCATATTTTTAACGTCCAGTGTTTGTTTATTTTTGAATAAAGAAGTTCATTATGCAGAATGTTCAAATGACTCATTTTGGTTCACATTATTAAATGTCAGGAGGGTCTTTCGGCACTTGTTACCATGTTGATTTAAGATTATATTTTACTATACATTTATATACAAGATTATAACATTTAATAGTGATCCAGAGACACCATTACTTGTGTTCACCAATAAAATTAAAGGATGCTGTTGTTTTCATACTCCATTTTTTCTGACATGGTGTTGGTGATGGAGCCAGAGCCCAACCTGGCCCTGTTCTCCATGTTTCCACCAACAAAATGCTGATTGTGGGTTGGAAAAATTGGCTTTGTACCGGCAAACTTGCTTCCCTTAAACCAGAAAGCACCAACATCAGTGGCTGTGTAAAAGTACACTAGACATTCACGAGACATGCTCAACATTAATTTGACGGATGCCGTGTTCCTAAACCACCGCAGAACCTGGTCCAGCCAGAACCAATGCGTTGTTCGACATGAAGTCAGTTGGGAATTTTTCATAGACGCGACGAGCGCTAATGCAGGGTCTCTGAACTGAAAATCGTGTAAGGATGGACAGGGTTGCATACAGAAGACTTTAGATTTAAGGCAGATCAAGAGAGTACAAGCAAAGTGTTGTGATGAAATGCAGAAACACATTAAAAGCGGACACCTGGATTTATTAAAGTTCAAGCAGGTAAGCTTTAGTTTTTCTTGCGTTTGCATTGTGCGTACCGAGAAGAACCATGAATTTTGCCTGGTATTGGTACCAACTACTGAAGTTTTTGTATCGTGACAACACTTTATACATATCGAGAGTTACGTATGTAACTACGGTTCTATGAATCCCGGATGACCGCCAGAGGCGGTGCTTAAGCACTGAATGATCCATCTCGCGCATGCGCAGGTCGAGTGTTTATACCAACAAAGTCACCCGTGACCCCTGATGCCTACGGAGAGTCTATAACTTCCGGTGACATCAGAGGATCTGTTCCTACAGAATCTTCTCGCGAGTACACAGTGATTCTGAGTGACAGAACGCTCTGGCGGTCATCCGGGATTCATAGAACCGTAGTTACATACATAACTCTCGTTCTATTTCATCCCTACTGACCGCCAGAGGCGGTGCTTAAGCACTGGATGACATATACCAAAAAAGTCACGAGGAATTTAGCACATACCTTATTGAGAGGAGAGCACAGAGTCCGGCAACAGGACCACCTCCAGTGGATGGGGGGTGGCGACATTCACCCGGTAGAACCTGGAGAAGGTACTTGGGGATGCCCATGATGCCGCCTCACAGATGCGCTCCAGGGGCACGCCGCGCAGGGCCGCCCATGAAGTTGAGACCGCCCTGGTAGAGTGGCACCTCACCCCGGATGGCAGGGGGTGACCACCTCGTTTATATGCCTGGGTGATTACATCCACCACCCAATGAGACAACCGCTGTTTGGAGAGAGCACAGCCCCTTCTAGGACCACCATAGCAGAGGAAGAGCTGGTCTGACTGCCTTATACTCGCAGTCGCGACCACGTAGGTTTTGAGAGCCCGTACGGGACACAGCCGCTGTAATCTATCCTCCCCTTCTGGGGGAGTAAATTGCGCCAGGTGGATAGGTTGGTTAAGGTTGGATGAAGACAAAACCTTCGGAAGAAAAGCTGTATTCGGCCACAGGGTAACCCCTGAGCCATCGGAGTTCCACCGCAAACATGAGTTACTCACAGAGAGCGCATGAAGTTCCCCAACACGCTTCGCTGACGTGATAGCAAGGAGAAAGGCAGTCTTAATAGAGACCCACTTCAGCTCTGCCTGAGCCAGGGGTTCAAAGGGAGGTGAGCATAGAGAATCGAGCACCAGGTGCAGATCCCAGGCTGGGGCGCGCTGTGCTCGTGGGGGGCGTAACCGCCATGCACCCTTCAGAAAAAGAGACACCAATCTGTGACACCCCACAGTGTCGTTGTCCACCCGAGCATGTCGAGAGGAAATAGCTGCCACATATACCCTCAAGGTAGCCGGGGACCGGCCGCCATCCAAGAGTGACTGGAGGAACTCTAGAATCTTTGGAACTGAACAGTGCACAGGGTCCACATCCCTGTCTGAGCACCATGTAGTAAACAGCTGCCACCTGTTCTCATACTGCGCCCGGGTAGAAGGCGCCCTTGCATTCAATATGGTATTGCAGACGCCATCTGAACACTCAGTCAGCAGCGGGTCGGGCCCTGCAGTGACCAGACCCACAGCTGCAGGCGATGAGGATCGGGATGCCAGATTCGGCCCTGTAACTGAGACAGGAGATCCCTCCTGTCTGGGAGGCGCCACGGTGAACCGTTGCAGAGACTGTACAACAGTGGAAACCATGTTCTTCCCGGCCAGAAGGGGGCTACCAACAGTAGCCTGTGACCCTGCTGGAGGACTCTCTGCAGTGTTGGAAGAATCAGAGGGATTGGTGGAAAAGCATAGAGGAGACCCTCTGGCCAATCGTGTGCGAGAGCATCCTGGCCCAGAGGGCTGCTCTTCTCTGTCCAGGAGAACCAGAGGGGGCAATGGGTCGATTCCTCTGAGGCAAAGAGATCCACCCCTGCCCTGCCGAAGATGTCCCAGATGCTGAGGACCACATCCGGATGAAGCCGCCACTCTCCCGGCGGAGGCTTGCAACGGGAGAGTAAGTCTGCCGCCTGATTCTGCTCCCCAGGCAAATACATCGCCCTCAGGCTGGCCAGGTGTGGCCCTGCCCACAGCAGGAGGTCCTGGGACGCCTGCAGCAGCGGTGCAGACCTGGTGCCTCCTTGGTGGTTTATGTGAGACACAGTTGAGACATTGTCTGATCGCACAAGCACATGCCGGCCTCCCAGGAAGGGAAGAAAGGCCTGCAATGCCCTGTGCACAGCCCGCAGTTCCAGAACATTGATGTGCTGTGAGCGCTCCCGGACAGACCACAGCCCCTGAGTTGTTCGATTCTGCCACACAGCACCCCACCCCGAGAGAGAAGCATCTGTTGTGAGGATTTCCCGACGAGATGCAATGGAACCCAAGGGCATGCCCTGCAGGAGAAATGACCTTACTCTCCATGGGGCCAGAGCAAGAAGGCAACGACGTGACACCTTGAGTTTCCTGTGTCGGTGCCACTGGACATCTAGATGAAAGCCGTGCAACCACCTCTGGAGGGGACGCAGCGACAGCAGTCCTAGAGGAATCACGGTAGCGGCAGCCGTCAGCTTCCCTAGGAGGCGCAAAAACTCCACATAGCGTAACTGCCTGCCCTCCCGAAACAGGAGGAGGAGGTGGAGGATGTCGTCCACCCGCTGTGGTGATGGGCGAGCCTTCATGGTGATTGCATCTAGAGTCATACCGAGAAAAAGCGTGCCCTGCGATGGAACCAGGCAACTCTTTGTAAAATTCACCCGGAGGCCCAGGCGGGCCACATGGGAGAGAAGACACGACGTGTCCAGTGCCACTTGAGACTGGGATGGCGCACAGATGAGCCAGTCGTCCAGATATGGGAGAATCTTCATGCCCCGCGACTGCAAGTGCGAAAGGGCTGCGGTCACACACCTGGTGAACACCCGAGGGGAGAGGGAGAGACCGAATGGGAGCACTCGGAACTGGAAATGGCGCCCTTGAAAGGCAAACCGCAGAAACTGCCGATGGTGTGGAGCTATAGGGATGTGGAAGTAGGCATCCTTCAGGTCTACTGACGTAAACCACTCTCCTTTGGCAATTGTACGTAGAACCTCCTGCAGTGGTCAGCATGTGGAACCTCAGAACCTTCAGGAACCTGTTGAGACCCCTCAGGTCGAGGATAGGACGGAGTCCGCCATCTTTCTTTGCTACCAGAAAGTAAGTTGAGTAGAACCCCCCGGGGTGCAATAGGGGATCTACTGGCTCGATGGCACCCTTGTCCAGGAGGGCGGACAACTCCTGGGTGAGGGCTTGGGCTTTTGCCGGGTCGTTTATGATGGTCATCTTGACCCGGCCATGGGCTGGGGGCCGGCGTCGGAACTGAAGTTTGTACCCGTGGGTTAAGGTTGAGAGCACCCATGGGTCCCTGGTGGAGGCAGCCCAATAGCTGAGCTGCTGCTGGGAAAAACAGCCGACGGCCGACCCCCGGGCTTCAGCGCCGGGGTCCCCGGCCTCTAAAGGTTCCAGAGGCACGACGGGTCGGAAAGGACTGAGGTTGTCCTGAGGGCAGCCGGTCAGGCACCCGAAAGGTCGGTGCCTGCTGCTGAGCAGGCTGTGGACGTGGGCGCAGAGACCTTAGGTAGCCCCTGGGGTGAGCCTGTGGACGAGAGCTGCGCTGTGGGACAGCTGGAGGACCTCTAGGCCTGCTAGGAGGCGGAACGCTTCTCTGAAGCCCGGACAGCTGCTGTCGAGTCCGTCCGGCTTGGACCGTGCGCTCAAGCGCTTCCAGAGCTGCGGAACCAAACAGCTCCCCTGGTTCCACCGGAACACTGCGGAGGGTTCTCCTACAGGCCTCAGTGAGAGGAGATTGTGCCAACCATACCTGGCGGCGAGCCTGCACAAGAGTAGACATCAACCGCCCCAATTCCCTAGACATCAATGCGAATGCTTGTAGTGAAGCATCGCTAAAGCTGTGGACAGAGGCATCCAACTCAGTCTCCTGCAGGGAAGTTGACAAAGCGAGCATCAGGTGGGACATGGAGTTACCGATGCGTCCCATGCGAGCCGCTGCATCATAGGCCTTACAGAGCAGGTCATCTGTAACCCGGCACTGGGGACGAGGGCACCTAGCATCCGGCCTCAAAGCCTCATCAGGTGAGATGATAAGAGCCGCTATTGTCGGCTCAACTGCTGGCATGCGGTCCAATCCGAACTTCTGTGCGTCCTGCATGGCTGCCAGGGTCCGGCCATCGGACGTTGCATGAGAGAGGGCCTTAGAATCCCTCCAACATGCCTGCAACTCCCTCAAATACTCCTCCGATGGGGGCGCAGTAAAGCTGACGGAGGCTGGGACACGCCTGAAAAAAGCACTGGCCGGAGCCGGCTGAGTTTGCGGGACGTCCAACTGGAGACGAGCAAGAGCCATACGAATGATGGCTCCCATAGAGCAGTCCTCAACACCACCAGTAGAGCTATGGGTTGAAGACCGGGAGCCGGCCGCAGAAGGTTGGGAGGCTCCCATCTGTGGAAGTACCTCTGGCTCATATTCATTAAACTGGCCAGCTGAAGCTGCCATGGAAAGCACATCGTCCTCCGACTCCATGGAGGCTGCCGAAGGGACAAAATCATCTGGCGGCTCTGCTCCAGTCCCGGACTGGAAAGCCAGGAAGAGGGACTTCATAGTATTGAGCTCCGCTGTTAGTTGGTCCACTTTAGAGGCAAGCCGGGGTCCCTTGGCCTTTTTTGCAGGAGTGGGGCCTGCGGCCTCAGCAGCCTGACGTTTAGACTGCCCAGTCTGATCTGGAACCAGTCGCTGGGCTGGGGTCAAATGTCCAATCGACGAAGTAGAGCCCGACAGTTGCTCCACCTCAGCCAGTCTAGCTGCCCTCACTGCCCGAGGCATAATACCACAGTTCATGCAGGGGTCGTCAGAAAGACCCTCCTTTAAATGTTCAAAGCCAAGACATGAGGGACATAAATCATGGCCATCCTCAAGCTGCAGAGGAGCCATACAGGCCGAGCAGGAGTGGTTGCCAACCATGCTGGCAACTGAGAAAAAAAGGTAGCCTCGGCGGAAACGCTGCCACCAATTAGTCACAGGGGCACACCTATGCTGGGAGCGGGAGCGAAAACACTGCCTTCACCAGCTAAGGGTAAACTATCCCAACGAAAAAATAGACACAGAATGCAGTACAGATGCCGGGAGAGGGAGCGAAAGCACAACCTTCACCAACAAATGTAGCAAAAAAGAAAAAAGATTAGCTTCAGCGGGAACACTGCCACCAATCTAGTCCCTGAGGCACAAATATGCTGGGAACGGGAGCGAAAGCACTGCCTCCACCAGCTTAGGGCAACGAAAAAATAAGACACTAAACGCAGTACCGGTGCCGGGAGCGAAAGCACAACCGTCACCGCAAACGTTGTGAAGCCAGTTAAGGGTAAGCGCTATTAACAAAAACCGGCACAACCGAGTTGGCACGAATACACAAAGCGCAGTTAAGCGCCGAAACGATGAACAAAAAACTGGCACAACCGAGTTGTTGCAAAATACACAAAGCGCAGTTAAGCGCCGAACGATTAACAAAAAACTGGCACAACCGAGTTGGCACGAATACACAAGCGCAGTTAAGCGCCGAACGTTTAAACGAAAAACCGACACAACCGAGTTGGTACTAAATACACAAAGCGCAGTTAAAGCGCAAAAAGACGTTTAACAAAATAAACCGGCACAACCGAGTTGGCACGAAGTAACTACACGAGCGCAGCTGAACAATCAACCAAAAACGCGTCCGTGTTACAACAATAAATCGCAGATGAATCAATAATATAAAGGTAACTGTTAACGTTAGATTACAAATGTCGGGAGAGGGAGCGAAAACACAGCCGTCACCAACAAATGCACCAAACGAGCAGTTATGTAAAAAGTTTGTAACTCACCTGTCGGTGGATTCCGTTGCGGCCTTTGGAGGGCGAGCAACTCGCTGCTCCGACAATACAATGCCACAAGGCCACCAGCAACGAATGAAACACAATATCCTAGTCTTTTGCTAGCGTGGAAAAAACAACCTGCGAAGCGAGAAGATGAAAAGGAACAGATCCTCTGATGTCACCGGAAGTTATAGACTCTCCGTAGGCATCAGGGGTCACGGGTGACTTTGTTGGTATAAACACTCGACCTGCGCATGCGCGAGATGGATCATTCAGTGCTTAAGCACCGCCTCTGGCGGTCAGTAGGGATGAAATAGAATTGTGTATTATTGTGTATTATTCCTTCAACTTTTATTTATGTTTAATAGCTTCTTCCAGTTAAGACTCGAAGGCAAAAGATAAAAAAATAAATAATGTTGAGGTTAAGATGTTTCATGATTTAGGAATAAACAAGTACCATAAAGTGGCATCCTCCCAAAGTCCTGAATTTTAAAGAGTACTTTCAAATCCAGACTGAGATGCCTCCATAATTGCTTTCCTTACTTCTAGAGTCTGGGTTTATATATCACCATGTCTTTAATGCTGAAGAGCTCTGGTTTGGATCACTTTGAGGTTCTTGGAGATGGTTGCCTGTTTGAGCTTGCAGGAGCCTTAATTTTCTTTCTTCCTATCTCTCTCTCTGTCTTCCTTTTTCTTACCATGTGTCTCTCTCTCTCTCTCTCTCACTCCCAGCATGCAATCTCAAGGCCCTTCTGCACTAGATTATTTTCCTCTGTGATCAGTGAAAATATACATGTTCTCAGACAGGAACGTACAGGCTCTCTCTGTACCTCTCTCGCACATACTTTCTCAAAAATCGCAAGTACAAAGCAGCATAGATTTACCAGATCTTCTTCTCCTTTCACCTCATAGTTTTTCTGTTCGGTCTGATAAATGTTGTGGTTTAGGCCTCCAAGACGAGCCATTTGGACTGTGATTAGTTTGAGGACTTTGAGAAAAAGTGGAATGTTGTTGATTTTGGCTTGTTGTGTTAATCGAGGTTTGCTGGGACTGTACACACAGCAACTCATAAACAAACAACCTAAAACTCATAACAACACAGCTTGGTACCATCACCGCTTATGCATCTCTTCTGTATCACTCTCGTTCTCTCTCACGCACCCTCATCATTTTCTAATCATTTTGTTACCATTCCTAATATCTTCTCGCACCATTAAAAAATTCATTCATTTCCTTGCCTGACGTCACTGTGGCCAGATCAAAGTCTCTCCTGTCCAGCCAGTTAAATATGTCCTGATATGTGTGGGTGTATGTGTGTGTTTTCCCTTTCATTAGTTTAACTGTGATATGTAAGCGATAATGCAGAGGCAGGCGGTAGTTATCGCAAAATAAGCCCCGACAGTGTGATCAGTCTTGTATCACACAGAAGGGGCTTATTTTGCGATAACTACAGGCTGCCTGTACATTATCCCACTTATTACACGGCTACTTGCCACGTAAGGAAAAAAACTGGACATGAATATGAATTTGAAACATTTTATTGGCATATTTGTTTTAAATAAACATTCTTATCTTTCCGCGAAACGATATAGTACCACCATTGTTAATGTGGTTGTCCAGTGTTTGTCACAAGATGGCGCCAAACAGTAATCTTTATTGTCGCGGAGGGATTTTAAACAAACAAGTAGTACCGGCTATGCGTTATTACTTTGGAGCGGTTATTATTTGAAAAGAACGAACCTGCAAATATCTCAACTGACCAATCAGAATCAAGCATTCCAAAGAGCCGTGTAATAAATAAATATATACATCCACAAGGGATGTTTTTCTATATTTACTATTTATATGGATCTGTTTAAGGTGAAATTGTCATTTTTTTTGTTTCATTCTGTCAACTACCGACAACATTTCTGCCAAATTATTTATAAAATGATGTTGTTATTTGCATTTATTTACTGAAAATTTTTAAGGGGAAAACTTGGGTCAAAATAACAAAAAAAGATAACAAAAAAGATGCAAAATTTTAAATTGTTCCTACAATATCTAAAGGTTGCTCAAAGCCTTTGAATATTTCCGAAATCACATATTTTTGCAAAAACTGTACCATTTAAAAATGCACAACACACACAAAACTTGCTTCTTGGAGGGTAACTTTGTTTCAGTTATTTCAGTCTCTTCTGATCCGAGTAACCAAATAGCGGACTTGCTTTGTGTTGCTTCAGCCATTGCCTCAGTGTATATTGTTTATTGTGCTTCATTCACATTTAAGCTTTCTTGTTTCGAAAGACATATCACAACTAAAACAGGAGTTTTAATTGCATGGAGCATGATCAAATAAATCCAGTGCTGCAATAAGTATATTATTAAACAATTATACATGCTAGCACAAATCACATAACAGTCCCTCCTGAAAAACGTCATTATGCGATCGCAGGATTTAACGCATTATCAGCCAAAGTCTGCATATTTATGCAGGGGGTCGCAGTTTTTCAAATACGCCGCACTTTCGCAGCATAAATTGCAGATTTCCGCGCGCAAAATATGCGGGGCTTGCATGATTTCATTATCACCGCATTTTTGTAGTAAAATTCACGTATATCTTAGCATAAAGTTGAAAAATTTTGCATTTATCTCACACAAGCGCAGCCATGTCCCCTGTTGCCATGGGAATGTTATAAAGTGACGTGACTATGTGACGTGAACATCATTGAAAAGCTGCAAAAGCTGAAAACAGCTTTCGCAAGTTCCCGCAGTTTTTGCAAGTTCCCGCAGTTTTTGCAAGTTCCCGCAGTTTTTGCAAGTTCCCGCAGTTTTTGCAAGTTCCCGCAGTTTTTGCAAGTTCCTGCAGTTTTTGCAAGTTCCCGCAGTTTTTGCAAGTTCCCGCAGTTTTTGCAAGTTCCCGCAGTTTTTGCAAGTTCCCGCAGTTTTTGCAAGTTCCCGCAGTTTTTGCAAGTTCCCGCAGTTTTTGCAAGTTCCCGCAGTTTTTGCAAGTTCCCGCAGTTTTTGCAAGTTCCCGCAGTTTTTGCAAGTTCCCGCAGTTTTTGCAAGTTCCCGCAGTTTTTGCAAGTTCCCGCAGTTTTCGCAAGTTCCCGCAGTTTTCGCAAGTTCCCGCAGTTTTCGCAAGTTCCCGCAGTTTTCGCAAGTTCCCGCAGTTTTCGCAAGTTCCCGCAGTTTTCGCAAGTTCCCGCAGTTTTCGCAAGTTCCCGCAGTTTTCGCAAGTTCCCGCAGTTTTTGCAAGTTCCCGCAGTTTTTGCAAGTTCCCGCAGTTTTTGCAAGTTCCCGCAGTTTTTGCAAGTTCCCGCAGTTTTTGCAAGTTCCCGCAGTTTTCGCAAGTTCCCGCAGTTTTCGCAAGTTCCCGCAGTTTTCGCAAGTTCCCGCAGTTTTCGCAAGTTCCCGCAGTTTTTGCACATTTTTTAAGAAAACGTGCCGCAAAATCAAGGATTTTTGCCCACAACAATCACAAAAAAACTGCGTTTTTCTGGAAGGACTGACATAATATGCGAATGTGTTGAACTTCAAAGGTCTTGAGGAACCTCTAAATATTAATTCACATTGAATTTTTATTTATTTTTTATTTATTTAAACATATTGGTGGGGTGAGAGCATGAACTTTTCAAAGTTGAAAAATAAAGACCACCCTAAAATTAATATTTCTTATTAATGTCTTAGTCACGTTTTATACAGACATCGACTCACTCGCTCCCTTCATGTCAAACTCTGGTCATACGACACACAGGCCAGTCATCTGTCTTTCATAAATGGTGCAATCAGTCAGTTAACAATTATTATTTCTGTTTCTACTCACGGCTCAGAGCTGTCAGACTGTCAGCCTTGCTGCCTGGAACTACATGACTGTGGCCTGACTCATTTCCCACCCATAATAGGATATGGACACAGCCTCCTGCTGAGGGTTTGGTAAAACCGGAAAAGCCATGCTGCAGAATTCTTTTAGAAGTGTTTGTCCAAAGTAGGCCGAGCAAGCAGATTTCCGATGGCTATCAGAATATTCCCAGACGGTTTACCCAATGTCCAGTAACTTTACTTGAGGATGAGCCAGTTTCCTGAACTTCCCAAGAATTGCCTTCTCATGTTGATTGTTTGGGATGTGTTATTGTGACAATGTAGTTTGTGTTGCGGTGTGTGTGTGCATTTCTAAATGGCTTTTCTTTGTTTTAACTGTCCCATAAGCTCTTCTAGTAAGGTCTGTCTGTGTGTGTTTTGTGCGTATGTGTGTGTCCACCCAAATATTGAGGGTAGTGGAGAGGTCTGCACAAACATACCATGCATACAAGCAAATCTTTTTATCCATTCTACCTCGGTCAAAACGGGGCAGATGGTGTTAAAGGTCAAGCATATTAAAAGCCCACCCACTTTGATTGCATCTCTCTAGTTCTCGTTCAGGAAAATTTTATCTAATTGAGTAGTTTTATCTGTTTTGTGTTTTTAGCTCCTACCAACCAGATGGATTTTGAGAGAGACTCTTTTCAGACCTTATAAGGACATGATACAGGCAAAACTTTTAACATTAAGGCTTGGCATCTTTCTTCTTCCCCTTCTCTCATTCTTTCACTCTTGTTTTATCCACTATCCCTTCGAGCCAGATGCTTGACAAGGATTGTGTAAGGCTCACACTTATGCAAAAGCTATTCCTGAACTATTTATTTATTTTTTCTTGAATTAAACTCTTCTGAAGTCATAGATGGTACCAGAGAGCATTTGGGCTTTATCAAGCTTTATACCTAAACGGATCACGAAACTCACAGTTCGGATTGCATTGCAGATTCAAGTCACAGATTGGATAATTTTTTAGGGTGGGAAATATAATAAGAACAAATAAAGAAATTACAAGCACATATATAAAAAACAAAGTAAGTAAAGTCTAAAATTGGCAGTAAGGTACAAAAATCGAATCAAATGAATAATAACACTGTCTTCATTGTATAAATTAAATATTATTAATCTTTTTTTAGCTACAGAAGTGATTTTTTCTTTGCCTTGGGTTGTTTTATTAACATTAATGACACCGGTAAATTCAGGTTACTGTCTCTTTAAGGCCGAGATAAGCACGGCCCTGGTTTCTGCCTTACCTCTGTCTTTCCGTCTATGCACTTTTCAGTGCTTTGGGAAAAACTTCCAAGTGTAATTTAATCGACTACAGTATCAGACACAGTAGCGCAACTCTTTAAAGTTTACACATCAAGAGGATTATCAGATCTTTGAAGGGAACAGACCAAAGGGTTGATCAAGTCTGATTGGAGTTCAATCGGACACAACCGCATGCGCGACAGAAAACTGCTCACTTTAGCGTCTTTTTGTGGTTAAATTGTTTAAAATTGCTCAAGGGGTTAACATTTACAAGCCTTTGAAATGCAAATGATTAACATTCACTATGTAAATTTGTTTATTTAATCTGCAAATCGCATGTATGCCGAATCGTGAAGTCTGGTCCATACAGATTGACTGCGATCCCTTTCACCACTATTTATACAATGGGGGCTGTTGAATGCTTTATTTTGATTGGTTAAGAAATGTTCCATGGGTGTTGATTATTTTTCAATAACTGCACACCTAACCTTTAAAATGTTTAAAAATTGACACCAGAGCAATATTTTTGGTAACCGTGGTATTAGCGGAATAATGGACTCTGGTCCTTTGTATTATTTGAAAATAATTCACACCCACGGTGTAACGTTTGCGTCGTGTCGCATTACTACCTTGGGTGTGCATTATTTTCTTATAATTCCACGGCTTGTCGTCAATTATTCCTTACTTATACAAATGGGCAGTTGAATGCTTTATAATGATTGGCTGACAAATGTTCCACGGCTTTGCATAATTTTTTAATAAACGCACACCTAACCTGTCAAATTTATCTTAACAACTCAAGCAATGTCTGTGGTATAAGTGGAATAATTGACTCTGGTCCTTTGAATTAGTATTTGAAAATAATTACATAACAACTATATACAGAATTGTGCAAAGGTCTTAGGCCATCACCAGCTTTGTTGTTTTAGGAAAGTTTAAATGACAATAAATATTTATTTTTAGCCCTCTTTATTAAGATAAAAACAGAAAAATACAGGAAATATGTACACACAAAATCCCAAATTTAGTGTTGACCTCTCTTGACACTAAAGTCTCTCTTGAGGAGACTGAAGTCATTAGATTAGGTTTAGAAATTAGGATTTAATTTCGTTTAGGTTTAAGAAATCATGCGTAAAGATTTTCATTTTTTTCTGGTTGTATTTTAGGAAAAAAAATATGGTTATTATACCATTGCAAAAACAACAAATCCCACTGTAAAAAAATTCCGTAGAAATTATAATGTTATTGCAGCTGGGTTGCCGGTAATTTACCGTAGATTTACATTTATGTTATTTACTGGCAAGAGTTTGTTCAAAGTTAAATTCATTTGAAATATTAACAAGTCTTTATCTTTACAGAATAAAACTATACAATTACAGCCTCATGCAAAGCATTATGGGAACCAGAAATCATCATCAACCTTTTTCTGTTTTTTGCTTCAGATTTTCTTTCCCAGAATGTTTTACTTGATGCTGTTTTTTTAGTTTTACTCTGTAAAGACAAAGACTTGTAAATGTTTAATGTTCATTTAACTTTGAACAAACTCTTGCCAGTAAATAACATAAATGTAAATCTACGGTAAATTACCGGCAACCCAGCTGCAATTTCTACGGAATTTTTTTACAGTATAATTGTATCTTGGTGACCCAAGACTAGGGTGACCATACCTGCCATTCTTCCCAGACGGGTCCTGGCCAGGATTTCTGGGTTGTCTTCCGAAAGTCGTATTTGTCGACCGCATACGTCATAGAGGATTATTATTATTATTATTATTACAGAAAAGCAACCGTTACATTTTAAGGTAACAATGAAACTACGATTGCATGTCTTCTTTTTTAACTGAATGGCGTATGCAGTTAACAAATACTACTTCCGGAAGATGCACTGAAATCCTGGCCAGGATGCGTCCGGGAAGAATGGCACGTATGGTCACCCTACCCAAGACTTGCACAGTACTTTATTTATAGTATGTTGATAAACACTATAAAACAAAGCTTTAACTTTTCGAGTTCGTATTTTTACGCCGCATTCATTGTTATTGTTATAGCTGATCGTTGTTGTTGCATAGCAACATTATGTTATTGTTTACATATTAGACACTATATCTAGATATCTAGACAAACTAGTAGACCTCACTTAATGATTAGTTGAAGAGCTAGTTGACAAACGCGACTCATCCCTTTTTGCAGATTTGGACGGATTCCAGGCGAGTTTTGTCACAGGCTGCGATTTCAAACCTTATTTGATCATAACTTGTATCAGTCTTCAGTAATTGTTCATTCAGTTGTTAAAAGCCTGTCATTTTAAATCCGACTAATTCCTCGTGAGATGGGTGTGAGGGTTTTTCACGTCGCACAGACTTTGTGTGTAATAGCACATTCCATAACACGTTCTTCAGGTCGGACACAGAAAAGGAGGCAGGCATTTTATTCAGCATTCCCGTCTGTCAGAAAATACAAACATGAATACAAAACATTCAGCTGCCAGTCTAATGTGGCACTAGACAATAAAAAATAAATTCCTAAGATGTTACAACGTTTCTCTATTCTTTTCTTTAATCTAGCCACTCACTCTTCCCTCCCCTGAGTTGTCTTTCTTTTTCCCTTTGCTCTCTCACGCACATGCTCTTTCGTCCGTGCCATCTTTTTAACCATGTACCTCTTTGGGCGTCCCGCATTCCACGTGTTTAATTCGGGGCATTCCTTTCCTTCGCTTGCAGACGAAACAACAACAACAAAGAGAATATTTCTGCACCGTGATCCCCTTACTAATCACTTACAGGAAATGGGCTCCCATACATGAGAGAAAGAGAACATAACAAGCCCTGGATGTATCGTGGACTTTTGAAATGGAAATGATTATTTCTCATTTTTTTGTGCTTCGTGGCTTCAGTTTAAAGTCACCATAAACAGTTGGAGTCTTGTGAGTTGTTGTCCATGTATTTGTGCATAAGTTATTGAAGTTTTTAGCATATATACTAGTTTTGAAATTTAAACCTCTTTCACATAGCGCATTGATTTAATACAATTTCATAAAATTGGCCTGTGTGAACGCAAACACATCCCAAAATTGATCCTGGGATTGCTCACTGGATGGGGACCTAGTAGCATTGCCTTAACCATCCCGGAATGCATCAAAAGACCGAAACCATGTCATCAATGGGGATGTCATGGTGATGATGCATCTGTCGTCGCAATGACATCGTCGTTATTCAACTCTTTGACTGGAGTTAAATGCAGATTAATGTTCAAAACAAAAAATGTCTGCAAACTGTAAGTAAGCAGAGGAATTAATCACTATGCTACACAATGCACTAAATCAGAAAAAAATACACAAGCGTGCACTTTAAAAAATTCTTTGCTACCTTGAATTTTTAAGTTTAATCAACTTAAATTCATTCAAGTTTAATCAACTCAAAAATTCATTTTACCTTAATATTATTTATCTCTTGACTAGAGATGATTTGCTAAAACTTAAATAAAGAAATATCTAAGTTATAATAGTATAATAGTATAGTTAAAATTACTTTTTCCCGATTTGATTAAATAAATAAAAAAAGGAAATAATTTTTTACGGTGTGGTTTCTCGAGAAAGAAATCGCAGATCATAAGCAAACTTATAACCGAGGCAAAAAATCCACCAAGTGCAGGATTACAATTACATTACACATCACATTACGTATCTTTATGGGATGTGTATGAATTCACGCACAGATTCCAGAAAACCACTGATGTGAATGAAACAAAATGAAATGATCCCGGGAGAAATCGCAGACACATTAACCGCATGCTTTCTGGCAACTGTGTGTGTGAAGAAGTGCTTTGGAGACTTTCCCTTGCATGTAAACAAACTAAAAATATTGCTGAACTTTGCTCCTTTCTCTTTCTTTTGACTTCCCTTTCAAATCACTAACAATTAACTATTAATATTTATAGTTTTTACTTGACCAGTCTTACCAAAGAATGAAGAATGAATAACCATAAATCAATATCTAAAGCCAAAGGAGGAGCCTTTCCTGGATCCCATCAAGCAATTAAATGATTTCGTGGGATCTCCCACCACAGCTCTTTCTGTGTTAGTGTGTGTTTCGTTTCGTTGAAGACGGGGTATTCCAGTAGAAATTCCCAGGAATTATCTTTCTGTACTACTTGTTTTACTGTAGGGCTATTTGGCATAACTTTATTTAAGGGCTGCCTAATGATTAGATTGATAAAATGATAAAAGTTTGTGAATACATAAGATTGGTGTACAGTGTATAATAATTTTAATATATTGATATAGCCAGTAACATTACAGTGAACACTGTAATTCTACAGCAGACTCCTGCTAAATAGCAGTGCATGAACTGTAACTTAATGGCTAAATACATTTATTCAATGGGATAATGCTGCTATATCACAGTAATCTAAAATACATTACTTGTAATTTCACAGTTAAATAACGTAGTACTACAGGAACATACTGCTAAATCACAGTAATATGGAGGACTAACTACTGTAAGATCACGGTATACAGCTGTCATTTCACAAGTATTTACTGTAAAAATGACACAGTAACATACTGTGAAAGTACAGTACCTGCATGACAGTAATTTACTGTGAAGTTACATACTGTACCTTCCTGTGAAAGTAATGCAACTGGTTGCCAGTAATTTACTGTGAATTTACAGTCAATTTTTTTACAGTGTACGTATATATAAATACACACACGTATATGTATAATTTTAAGAAAAATATGTATATAATAAATATTTCTTTATATATAATATAAAAGTGTAAATACACATGCAAATATTTCTTAAATATATACATGCATGTGTGTATTTATATATACATAATTATACACCGTACACAAACACAAACATATATATGTATGTATGTGCATATGTACGTATGTATATTTATTTATTTATTTGTTATGTAAACAAAAACTCTTATTCTCCAGATGCGTTGTTTACATCATATATGTGTTTACTGTGTATAATAACTTTGTATAGATAAATGCACACACATGCATGTATACTATATATATTTAAGAAATGTTTACATGTGTATATACATTAGTATATTTATGTATAATTTATATTATATAAATACTTAATATATAAATATTTCTTTCTTAAAATTATATATGCATGTGTGAATATTTATAAACATATTTATTATACACAGTTCACACATAAATGAATCGCGATTAATTGTTATGCATCCCTACAAACAATTAGTCGCCACTAATCATTAGGATGCCATACTTTATTTATTAATTTAGTTGACTGTTGTCTGTTCAGGAAATATAGTACTGTTTTTTCAACTTGGGGCCTATTGAGAATGGACTGAAATAGTTTAATTATCTGTTTCTTTGAACAAGTATTCTTCATCGTGCTAAACATGTAAATAATGACACATGAACTCTTGCAAAAATACAGTCTTTCCCTTCATTACCTCCCTACAGGTGATGTTGATCATGTAGTCTCTTCTCTCTCTTTTTTCAGTAGCACACAATAACTGTGCACAGTTCGCTGAATTATTAATACTGTGGACACACAAACACACACACACACACACACACACACGAGACACAGAAGGAAAAGAGAAAGTCAAAGCATGATGTAGCAGGAGAAAGGAAGACCTACAACAAATTTGTCTGAGTGAGTGTATATGAATGTTATTGTATGTTCCTCTGGCTGATCTGTTTTTAACTTGGCCAGCATTACCGTTTAGCCTATTTGTTTAAGTATGAAGGAGAGCAAAACTACCAAACACAGTCTATATCACCAAATATCCACAAATGGGTTTTGTCATATTTAACAAATCTCTGGAAAGACATTAGTGAGTGGTTTCACAAAAACCTGGCTAAGCTGAAGCCAGGACTGAACCTTAGTTTAATTAAGATTTGTAGGCCTCTTTAATAAACATCCCTTAGAAAAAGATGTTACTGGTGTGTATCTTGAAGCAAAAATATAACAATGGCTTATTTTCAGATCTTTCAGTGCAACTTATTTTCAGTTAAGACACGTCAAACATGTGTCTTAGTCTAGGACTATGCGTTATTTGTGAAACCAGGGGAATCATATCTTCATCAAAGTCATGAAAATCACTCAGTCGATGTTAAATATTTAGATGAGGAGAAACTAGAGATCATACTTGTAATGAGAGAGAGAGAGAGAGAGAGAGAGAGAGAGAGAGAGAGAGAGAGAGAATATTGTGTGTCAGGATCACACTGAGACTTTGACACACAAAACATGAACTCTATGCTGTGTGTGTGTGTGTGTGTGTGTGTGTGTGTGTGTGTGTGTGTGTGTGTGTGTGTGTGTGTGTGTGTGTGTGTGTGTGTGTGTGTGGAGGGAAGGAACAGTGGCGCCGGGTTTAGAGGAAGTGACTTACAAAAGGGTTCAGATGGACTTTGAGACAATATACACACTAACAAACAATTTCCTTCTCACAAACATACACACTAACACATGCACAAACATATTGGATATGTTAAATCTTTTGTACAATACAATAGGAATAAGAAAATAAACCACACACACAAATACTTACCTTCCAGGAATGCATCCTTTTAGTGTATGTCCGAAAAGATGACTCCGTCATACTGTACCACTGTAAACACACTTTGTAATTAAACAAAGATATCATGACCACCTTCACAAAAAAGTAAAGCATTACTAGGAAACATTATTTGGATTGTTGCTAGGGTATTTTGGGTGGTACCCAGGCCAGGGCATTAGTGCATTGCAGTGGCCAAAGTCAATGTTGGAGATGAGAGAGCTGTACAGGATGCAAGTAATGTTGGCTGCAATCAATGCGTGTACTTTCACTAAGTGTGAGCTGCTTAATGCTTCTGCGCCGCTGGGGTAGCAGAGGGGTGGGGTATCGCGAAACACCAGGAGAGTATCACAAAACGTACCGAGGGTGGTGTATCGGGGGTTTTTGATTCGATTCATACCTCAAAAATAATAAGTGTTATTTTTGTAACGTTTATATCAGTAGTATTTTACATAGTAAGTTATTGCTATTATACCTGTTATTAGACTTACATTTCGTAATTTTTTTTTATTGGTAAATAAAATCTGTCCAGTTCACAGTTTTAAAAAAATATATATTTTAGGGTTGTGTAATGGTCATATGACATACAGATATTTTATTATAAAATATTTTAAAAAATAAAATGTAGTGATGCAACGATGTATCTGCGCCGATATTTATCGGCCGATTTTTGATGAATTTGAAACCATCTGCATATCGGCAATAGCACGAGAAAGGCCGATACCGATTGTTTTTTAATTAACTGCATAAAGAAATCCATTATATGTAAAAATAGTTAATGTTGTTAATAAAATAAATGTTGAATAGCTAAAACCACCCTTGAAGGTTGTCATGCTGTCTTATTATATTTGTTTTAGCTTAATTTGTGCCTCTCTTTTTATGTTGGTCAGTTGAATGTTAATTAGATCCAATCCATGTTCAGTAAAAATAATTTGATGCAGAAATAAACTAGCTAATAGACCAACTGTATAGTATTGTATACAAGTGTTTAATATCGGTATCGGCCAGAAGTTGTCTGTTTAAATCGGTATCAATGTATGTTTTTGTTAGTGTTTAATTGTATTTAATTACATTTTGTGTTTTAATTGTAATTGATAATGAACTCCCTGTGAACCACCAGGCGTTTGATGCGATATTTTTTTTTTAAGAAAAATATTATTATTTAAAACTTTACAAACTTTTTGGCAAGATGAGAAATTATTTAAAACTTGTTTTACAAGCATGCATCAGGTTTATTTCAATGCACAGAGTGTATTTATGTTAAGTTTATGCAATAACAAATTACATTTGCACCATTTTTATGAAAGATAAGACTGAAAGGGCCTGAAAAAATGTCAAATGGTGTAACCGCCAATTGCGAAAACGAATGAAAAATATTAAATATTTTATTCACCTTGATGACATGTAAGCATAATCGTAAAAAAATATTTTAAAATATAACTAAAATTTCAAAATGTTAATTTTTATGTTTTTGTCATATTTGTCCTGACATATATGCTGAAGACAGCTCTGTATTCTAAATAATCTTTGACAAATTATGTAAAAATGTATGTAAAATATCATATTATACTCAACTAGATGATTATATTTATTCCACATTTTTTGAATATATTATATATGAATAAATTTATATTTTCATAAAAAAAAAACAAGTTACACCAATTGACACACCGGTTACACCACATTGACAGTTTTGCAATTATTCCCAAAATATTCTGTCAAAATGAAATAAAACCAGAAATTTTAGACTACAAGTAATCTGCAAATTTATTTTGAAATTTTAACCCTTTAACATTTAATTGAACCATACAGACACAAAATAATTAACATCACGTCATTGACCCAATGACCGACACACCGTTCACAAAAAAATGCATTTCCAGTATACAAAATTGCATCTATTGCCCTTAAAAAGCATTTATTAACCCCCTCAAGCCATGTGGATTACTTCTGTGAAGGATGGATGCACTTTTTTGGGCTTTGAAATCAAAAGCACCATTTACTACCAATATGAAGCTTGGAATAGCCAGGACGTTTTATAATATAACTCAGATTGGGTTCGTCTGAAAAATAGATAATTATATATATCAAGAATGGCTTGAGGGTAAGTAAATGATACGGTAATAAAATATTTTTGTGAACTGTCCCTTTAAAGTAAGTGTTTGTGATTTGGATGTATATACAAGAGACTTTAAATTAGCACATCTACATATCTAGCCAATATTCTGGGCCAGCAGCCAGTTATATAACCAGTTTGGCCAACCAATGGCAGACAAGGGAATTATTTTTGTTATTCAGCTTGGTCATACCAGTGCCGCAAAAAATGACACACTTTCACCTTTAAATCATGTAATGGATTTTATTGACCTATAGTGCCTTCACTTAGGAATGCAGAACTGCCTCAGTATTGTTTTATTTTTGCATTGTTGGCATAGCACGTTTGTGTACCTTGTTCACAATTCAGTACCTGCCATGTGTTTTCTGGCAACTGTTGCATCTGTGTTGTGTTTTGGAGTACTGGCTAGGTTGCTAGGTTTTTGGGAACTGAACTTTGTCCAGAATGCTTCTCTCTTTCTTTTATGTCTGTCACAATCAATCAATAATCTAATCGTGTTTAATTCCTGCGGCGGTGTGGTTTTGGGTAATTGGCAGAATTATATTTTCCCTGGGCTTGTGTCTGTAGGAGGTTAATGGATATCCAGGACTAGCTAAGAGAGAGGAGACTGCTTTCTAAATTTGTTTTATTTCCCGAGACCTGATTTTTTTTGGAAGGTAATATTTCCAGATTTATTTCAAGCAGTGCTGCTGGACTGCGTTGTAGCTTCGCTGTAATCCCTCAACCGTGCAGACAACTTAAGCAGGTCACCTACACAGAAGCAGACATCTTGATTTCTGTGTCATTCAGGGTGAGACCAGAATTTGTGGTTTCCAGGTCATTGTATGCACTATGCACTGAATATACTCTCTCTCTCTCTCGTCGTCTCATTCAAGTGACTCAATTTTTATGACTTTAGAGATAAGATTTTCCGGAGAAGCTTCTCAAATTCACACACACATTATCGCATTATCACAGTCCAACCCAAATACATCACCTTTAAACTTTACATCATTGTTACAGTTATTTGCTTACATTACACGCATAGACTCACAATTTTGTTTAATTTAATGAATCTTTAATTTCTCATTTGTAAAGTCTTTGTATGTGTAAAGACATACATTAGTGTCGTTTTGTAATTTTTTGTTTATAAAAGTAGACATTGATTCATTCAGTTGCTTAACTTTGCCCTTCCTGTAATAAAATAAAGTTAATCTCTCATATGACATAGCATTTGACTTAATGGTTTTCGAACAGACAAACAGATGGTATTGGCTTAGTCACAGTGCACACTTCCTCTGACAGCTGTTACGTGGCACCGCAATGTGATGTACAGAACACAAACTCATACACGGTTTTGTTTCAAACCATGTATGACTGTAAATAGCAATTATACACAGTTTTAAGTGTGTAACGTGTTATGTTTGCTGATTCTGAGAAACAAGTGCTTTGTTTAGCGTCCATAAATACACAGCATGAAACTTTTTAGATACGTCAGTGAATTTTTGTATCCCTAGAGATTTATTGTCTAGACTCTAAATCTCTACCGAAACTCAAATTATAGCATGAATACTTCTTAAGTACCTGCCACGAACGTGGGGACAATCCTCACATATCTCTTTAGGCTTTCCTGCTTGTTTAGTATGGATATTGGGCTTTCCAGTTATGTTTGTGTCTGTTTGGTTTAGTGGTTGCTACATCAGTGTTTAATCAGAACGGATATGTTTGGGTTATAAAGAATCTTGAGTCACTGAGACATAAATAAAGAGGAATAAACCTTTAAAGGGGACATATCATATAAATTTGACTTTTCCATGTTTCCATTGCTTCTATCAAACTAGAAAATGTGAAAAAGATTAAACCAGTAACTTAGTTTTGGTAAGCCATTCTCTGCAAGCATGTGAAAAATAGGTAATTGAAATTTGGCTCCCATTGTGATGTCAGATGGGGATAATACCGCCCCCTTAATCTGCACTATCCAACCACGTGATGGCACTGGTGCAGATAGACAGAGAGAGACCAAATAATTGACAGCACAAATAAGTTTCAATTTCAAGAAACCAATTTTAGCATGTTATAATAAATTATCTATAAGTTAAAATTTCACATATGTACTCTAGGGATGGCAAAGATTTATTTTACATCTTAAAAAAGTCTTGTATAATGTCCTTTTAAAAAAAACTGAAATAAATAATTAAGGGGGCGTGCACACCAAAGCCTTTACGCCCACGGCCGGCGCATGTTTTCAATTGTTTGCAATGGAACCTCAGCGTTTTTCAAATAAGCTAGCAGCTAGCGGGTTTCTTTCGTGTTGAAATTCGGCGCTCTGCGGTTTTTCTGCGCTGAGAGTCGAGAGTTGAAAGAGATTCAACTTCGGGTGAAAAGCTCCGCTCGTCTAACTCAGTTCTCACACGGCCATCCAATCACAGTGGAAGAGGGGCGGGACAAATATCACAACAACCAACCGGCTCACAGCTCAAGTATCACAACTACCAAAGCGCTCGGCTGAAAAAAAGCTGGCGCTCGGCTGAATAAACAGCTGGCAATCTGTGTCCTCCAGGTGTCCTCCACCCGCGCTTAAAAGTTTTGGTGTGCACAACCCCTAAGTTCTGTTAAAAAAAACCTTGATGAACTGTAAGAAACCAGATTTGTCGGTCTCTGATTACATCACATTATATCACCGTTTCGAATGAAGAGGGTTTTTGGAGAGAGTTCGGATCTGTTTATATTCCAGCACGTGTAAGGAGATGGGACAGGGAGTGTCGGTTCAGGGCATATAGAGGGAGAAAAATTAAGACAAACGTAATATTATAGTCCTGGGTCTGTAAATGCTTTGCATGCTGGTTCTGCAGTTTATACACTGTTGCCACATGTTGAGCAAGCAAACCAAGTAGAAATGATTTTAAATGCTCACACTCAGCAGGTAAGCCCATTCATGCTGGGCACAGCTGTGATGATAAACTCTGCTGATTCTGCCATCTTGGTGCCAATGTATTTTATAATAGTTCTGACACAGGGAGAACATGCAAACTCCACACAGAAAGGCCTCCTGACTGAACCAAGTTATTCAAGGCCCTGGGAAGTTTTTGAAAATATACATACAGGTCACTGAAAGTGCTTGAATCTATTTTATGAAAGAAGTTTTCTGGAAAATCCATTTTATTCCCTGTGTAGTGTAGGATAATATAAAAATTTTAGACTTTTTAAGCACACGTGCTAAACTGTTCGCTTTAAATGCTTATATCTTCTGTATGCAAATGTTGATTCATACCAAAATGCTTTTTTGCATAGTTGTGTTTGACACATGAAAACGTCTCGGGTTACGTTAGTAACTGTTGTTTCCTGAGAAGGGAACGAGACGCTGCGTCTCCCTTGCCATACTTCCTGCGTCACTGTAACGCCGTCTTTGACAATATTTCAGATAGCGATATACTTCCTGGCTCCAGCGTCACCCTGCCTTTGTCGTTAAGCCTCACCATTGGTTGAATTTGATATACACATTCAGACGCACTTACCCCTGGAGGCGTCCCCAAAGTGTCACTTCAGTGACGCAGCGCAAGTTCCCTTAAAAGGGAACTTTAACAATGTATCTTAAAAGGTAACACGATGTAACCTTGCTCTCACTTGAAATATGTCCCCACATTTAGTCCTTGAATTTAAGGTTATTGTACCTGGAAAGTCCTTGAAAGGTCCTTGAATTTGAAGTTAACTAAGCTGTGGGCATTTTTTCATGTAACATTATTATACAGAGCAACACTCAAAGTCTTATTTAAACAGATCAGTTAAAACTCATCTTTGAGCATCATAATAGCATATGTAAAAAAAAAATTCCTATGACAGTAATTTCTTACTGCTTTAAAACCGCTTGAATGTAACTCTACACCAGTGGTCTCCAACATGTTGCCCGCTGGCACCAGGTTGCCGGCACAGACTCTGTGAGTTGCCCGCCAAAGCCCATTCTATTAATAGCATCAATTTTAATATAATTTATTACAGATTTTTATATTAGCTAGGCTTCTTTTATGTATGGTAACATTTAAACAATGATAAAACATATCAACAAGTAAAATAAAGTAAAATCAGTTGTTTTATCATAAAACAATTGATTTTACTTGATTTTATTTTATTTTACTTGCTCACCAAAAGGTTGGAGACCCCTGCTCTACACCCTTGCCTCATTTAGTATACGTGGATCTATGAATATGCAAATTTGCTCAGACCATAGATATAAATATGCAAATTAGTCCCAGTGCTATTTTCTTAAATAATGATTTGTTTTCCAGGTTGATGGTGCTAAAAGGATGCTTGTGTTATTTTTTTCATGGTTGTCCAAACAATCAATCTAAAGCACGTCTTTATTTTAAACACTCGACCGTTTGTCTCTCATCTGAGTTTTTTGTAGCCCTGCTTTGTGTTGGCCCGTTCAGACACACAGTCCCACTAAAACATTCAGCTTCCTGTCCTTACTTTTCCATTTCTCTGAATGTGGTAAAGAGAGCGAAAGAAGAAAATGACACGACTGCACAGGAAACAACAAACTGAACATTATAGGCTGGTTTTCACTTTCATGGAAAGTGCCTCAAGCTTCAGGTTGCCACTATTTTGCGGCTTGGTGGTTTTTGCCAGAACAGCACGAGTTCAGAAGAGGCCAAATACGCTCTTATTTATTCATATTCGCCATGTTTTTTTGTCTAGGATTAAACATAGGCATTAGTTGTAATATTTCCTAAAGGTTATACCTATTAAACGCAAATGCCTACACAAGTTCAACAATTCTAATGATCTGAATAGATCTATTTGTGTGATGGGTGTAGATCATCTGGTTGCAAGGTTTATTGTTAAACTCGTGATCCTCGAGGGTGTGACCAAAGTATTTTTAAAGTGTTTTTCTCTCATATTTTATGCGGCTTACTCTCTGCCTCACCTTGCATTGATCACAAATAGTTTTTCATTTGGAAGCCATGTTTGTTTATACCTCTTTAAAGCCAGACTGGGCTTTTTTTCTCTCTCGCTGTAATGTGGGTTATGATTGGCATTATTTCTGGGGTTGAGGAGGGTTTATTAAGGCATGTTTATAGAGAATAAAGAGCTTCAGGCTGCCCAGCCAAACTGATGTCAAGTGCAGGGGAAAGTCTTTTTTCCCCTTTCCTCTTGGGGAACAGAATGTTCAGGCGGCTGAAGGATCGCTTAGCGTGGCTTGGACTAATGATATGGTGCATGATTGCATATGTGGTGCTCTAGAGGAAAAAAGAGAGCGTGTGAGAGAGAGACTATGCTAGAAAAAGCAAGAGAGAGTGAAGTCTTTCTATTCATTTTAGGTAGTTAAGCGTGCCATTGGTATCTGTGATGTTTTTTGTTACATGTATGCATTTGACAGATGCTTTTATCCAAGCGTCTTAAACTATACATTTTAGCCGAGGCGCAAGCTTCCGATCTCTCTGATGAAGCCATTACGGAAGAGACTTGGCTGGCTGCAAAAGGGAGTTTAAATTATATTAAGCCTTGAAGTTCTGCATAATTAAGGGTGTGGCCATTTGAGTGACAGATGAACTGCCACTGCTGTCACTACCGTGGAGCTGGCGGTGTGGTTTCATCAACCAGGGGACGAGACCGCCTATGCCAAGTCCGAGTCAAGACAGAGTCTTTGAAGGGTCCATTGGTTTTCAAATACAAATACAGTCAAGTCCGAGTCAAGACAGAGTCTTTGAGGAAGAAAGTCTTTGAGGAAGCAAGTTTGAGTCGAGACCGAGTCGAGACCAAGACATCAACATTGCATTTTATTATTATTGTTGTTGTGTGTTTTTTATATGAACAGAAAAAATGTGTTGGTCTCGACTCTGTCTGAAATTACGAGTCCTTCTCCTTCCACTGTGGTCCGAGACCGAGTCTTTGGGAGAACAATTCCAAGATGAGTCAGAGAAAGCAGAAATCTGTCTCGAGACCGGTTTCGAGTCTGAGACCGGACTCAAGTACTACATCACTACTTCATCCTGCCTCTTTACCCATTTTTGGTTATGGTAGAGCTGTTACGTTGTCATAGCCACCGGTAAAGTGCGACTCGTGGTGGTAAAGTGCGACCCGTGGTGGTGGTGTGCACGTCACAAACTAAGAAAAATATACAATCTAGTACAATCTCGCCCAACAAGATGTCTTCAAGTTTGTGTGAACGCAAACGGCCAGCAGACTAGTGCGCTATTTGCAAGGGGAGGCAACTGATATCAGTGATGACGTCCTGGTTTGGGGACAGAACAACGAGGCAAGATATTCTCCTTTGGTCACTCAAGGCTGCAAGAAAGTATGTGGGTATCATAATTAGGGATGGGTATTGTTTGGGGTTTTTTCGATACCGGTGCCAAATCGATACTTTTAAAACGGTTCCGGTGCCTAAACGGTGCCTAAAGCGGTACTTTTAAAAAAAGAGTCACAGAAAGATGGTAGATGAAAGTACAGCATAAAACACAATGACAATTCTTCTCTGTTTGTCATTTGTTTATTAATGATTTGCCTAAAGCACCATCATCTTTTAAGACCTGCATTCTTGATTTCTTTTTTATGAAATTTTTGATTTGTGAATTAAATAAAATCTTCTCAACACTCCACTTTGAGCTCAGAAAAATGTTCTAAGATTGGTTGTTAATAATCTGTTCAATGATTGGTTAAGGCCTGCGCGGCTGCTAGAGAACTCTAGAGAAAGTTGCGCAATTGTGTGTCTCATAGTGTGGCTAATTAAACACACTTGGTAAATAGAGCAATAAAATACAGCGTCTTTTTCTCTTTATTTGGATTGACTGCTCATGCGAAATCCGCTTCGTGAAGTGCCCTTCAATGGCGCAAAACGGCATTTGGAATTCACCCAAAATATTTTCTTTTCGGCTTGTAAAACCATTCACGTTTTGACGCTTTCTGCTTGTCTCCGATGAACTTGACACTCGTGACTGCCGCGGGCCATCTCAGGCCAATATCAGCCGAAGTACTAATAAAAACATTAGTGAGGTAATACGTTTTAGCAAATTCTCTGAAGGAATGTTACCATATAAAATATTTAATAGAAGAACAATGTCGCACACCTGTTAGTTCCGGTTAGGTGCGTTGGATGAAGAGACAATGAAGTCCACCAAACATTTATAAAAAAAGGGAATATCCCGCACACTATTAAGTTGCAAAATTATGCTTTTTGCAAGTTAATAATGTGCGGGATATTCCCTTTTTTTATAAACCATATAAAATATAAAATAAGCTGCCGTCAGATCAATTGCGGCATTCACGCGCTCCTCTGAGGATCTCATTTTCCAAATTGTTTTTTAAAAGCCAGAATATAAAAATAACCTGGACATATTTTCATACAAAATTTGTTCGATTTGTTTTATTAGGGATGTGCAGATGAGGATTTTTTCACATTTTAAACTTATTAAACACAGCGCATATTTTAAATGAAAATATATTTGGCAAAGAAGTTTAAAAGTTGGCTATTTAATCTTTAACATTAGATTATTTAGTATTTCCATTTATTAATAAAATTAATTTTTAAAATGTTTGTTCATTATTACTCTTAACGAAAAACTCAACTCCAATAAAATAGTAGCTCCAATGACAAACTTGCTTAAATTGCTTGTTTATTAATAAAACGAATTCGAGGGATGGTATCTGCGTTAAAACACAAATAAATGAAAGATTTAATTGACATAATTTTCATTACTACGAATGCTTATTTTTCTTTTTTTTTTTTATTAAAACAGAACAACAATAAAAATGTAAAATGACTCGCTTATATTAAACCAAACGTTTAACAAAAACGAATAGACGGAAAACATTTTATCCGCCCTATAACATAAATACATCTAAGATCCTTAGATTTTTCAAAACAAATGATTGATAAAAAAATGGAAACCAATATAAAACTAATATAATGTAAAAAAAAAAAATAATGTAAAATATGAACAAACTCACATAAGCGAAGAAATCAAACTTGAATCCTCTGTATTATCAAATCTTTCCGACTTTCCCATTCACGTGAATTTTGTAAGTGAGGAAATTATTTACACCATATGAGTGCAGTATAATTTAACTAGCGAGTGTGCTGTGCTTGTGTGATTATGCTTTTTGCGCTACAGAGAGCAAAATACTTCAGTCAACCGTTCATGCATTAAGAGGCACCGAAATGAGGCACCGAAATCTGTGTTCTGATTCGGTCCGGTAGGTACCGCCCATATAGGCTTCGGTGCCATAATGGCACCGCGTTTCGGTACCCAACCCTAATCATAATGCGTTTTCAGCATGGCTGGAAACATTTTAACCCCAAAAAGATTTCTCGCGTGAACCAGGTGGCTCGAGCACCCACCGAAATGGCCAAGCACATATGCTCAATAGCTTGTCGTGTCTAAAATCATATTAAAAACGTTTCTCTTTCTTTTTAAAGTGCGTGAGCGCTCCAGAGCGTCTGTCGTTGCTTAACGTTGTGACAAGCACCAACTGGCAGAAAACACGCAGTGAGATGCTGCCAAGATGGCGACGGCAGGCTCCACCAACTATTGGCTTTAACACAAACCTATGGGTGATGTCACAGACAATACATCCATATTTTTTAAGTCAATGATATTATCAGTACTGTGTATGTTCTCTGGGGAACAAACCCACATCATTTATGCTGCCAGCACAACACTCTACCAACGGAGCAACAGACCAACTTTCTTTTTGTGTTTGTTGTTGTCCATTTCTCCACTATAGAGAAAGATGCAAACTGTACAAAAAATTATGAATGTGCATATGGGTGTGGGAAGTCTGTGGTCCAGAGATACACATTTTGTGTGTGTCTGTCCCCACATGTTCCACAGAAACAGCAATGAGTAAATGTGTCAACATACAAATGTGTTAAATATTATCCGTTGAATAAATAAGCTTTGCATGACAGCAATACAAACTCCACTGCAGAAGCCCTGCTGTAGACTGATACTGTTTGCACATGTGGTTGTGTGTGTTTGGCGCAGTGCTCTCTGTAAATCGTTGGTAGACAGACATGTTTGCTCTTACATGCATGCAAATCATTTGTGTGGATAGTCGTGTCCTTAGAAGCCACTCACTGAGGAATCATACTAGAGTGATTATAAATTTCATGTACCATGGGATGGGCTGGACCTCTTTCCTGCCTGGCTAGTACATTTACTCTTTTCCTCTCTGAACCCAAAAGTACTGCTGCCTTTACCTCACACACCATAAAATTATGGGATTAAGAAAGTATTATGAAAGAATTCCTGCAATCCACAACAGCAACTCATTACTTCGGGCCTTTCGCCATGTTGGTGGGCCTGCCAGTCCAACAGTCATATTGAAATTCACTTTAGATTGACTTGTGTAAAATGCTCTGTTAACTCTGGACCTGCTGTTACCGCATTTGCGTTCAGTGTATTTAATGAGATATTTCATAAGACCTTGAGGTTTTTACCAAACAGGACAAGAAAAGTTATAGTGGTTATTTGTAATTAGTGGAGCACTGCTACCAATGCATTTTGGATAAAACCTTATATATGCCATTTGGAGTACTTTCAAGTTATACTGTATGTAGCAACAAAGTGAAAGACAGTGACATGTCTGATAGCGAAAATGGCTATATGAGTTATATTTTTTATTTGAGTGCTGCTGTGCTGTAGGCTACTTATAGTGCACGTTGCTGTGGCCAGAACTGTCACAGGCTTATACAGCAAATTTGATTCAAAGTCCTGAGGGTGTGATCAGGGATGGGTGTCCCTACCAGTGTTGCCTTAGCGACAGGCACATGGATTGAGGCTATGATCAGTGAATTGTGCTCCGTCAGCAGAAATTTCCAACAAGAAATCAATGCTGTATTATCATAGACATTGGGGGGGAGGTAGTAAATCATTGAATTTCCTTTCTATTATGTCTTGTCTTTGTCCCCCCCCCAACATCCAAGTTTAGAGGCCTAATCCTTTTAATGGCCTGTTTTTAAGGCTTGCTACACAAGGTTTCTAAAAATCACAAAAATAAAAGTAACAGTGTTTTTTTAAGTATTTAACACAACCTTGTATTCCTAGTTAAAATACTATCATTATATGAAAATCCTGAACTGTTTAGCTGTGCGCATCAATCCCCTTCGTAATCTTTAATCAAAATCTGTTTGAGCGTTTGGGTTAACATTTATTTCCCCTTCCCTCCAACATTCAACCTACTGCCAGCTCCATTTCTAAATAAAACATTTACTTTTCTGAATCTAATCAAATGGCAGTGAAAAAAAAAACGACCACGCCCTCTATTTTTATCATGTGGTATTCAGTTTCAATTGTAAATATATCACAATGCTAAAATAAAGTCGTCACAACTTCTGGTTCACGTGGTCTGTAAATCTTAGAGCAGCACTTAAATTATTCTTTTGTTTTCACCCTTTTATTGTTTTAAATTACTTGCATTTTTGCTTAACTCACTTAATCTCCTTTGTTTTTGTCTTGCAGGTGATCAAAACTAACACGGATTACCTGTGACAGTGGAGACAAAAAGTGAGAACTTCCTCTTGAGGAGTAGAAGGGTAGACATAGGGAGCTGAACTTCAAGTCGGTTCTTTATTATTTCTCCTTGGAATCCCAGACCATCTTGAAAACACCACCATACAAATGTGTACCTCTCCATCAAACAACCATAAAACCCACACAGTAGATTAGTATCAGATAGAAAAATGACAGAAACATCAAATCGCCACCTGAGACATAAATTGCAGAGCTTGGGACGACGTCTAGATGAGCTTGAGGAGGCCAAAAGCAAATTGCAAAAAGCTGAAGATGAACTTCTTGAAATTCAGGACAAAATCATTCAGGCTGAGGGGAGTAATTCCTCACTCCTGTCTGATGTGGAGGCAATGCGGAAGAGATTGCTCCGAATTGAAGGCAAAGATGAGGAAGTACGGAAGGCAGAAGATCTTTGTCGTGAGGTTAGGGAAAAACTAGATCTGGAGGAGAAACTTTCCAAGGAACTTAAGGTGGAGATCGAGCGACTTCAGCGCAGAATGTCAGAAGTTGAAAAGCTTGAAGAGGCTTTTGGCAAAAGCAAGTCAGATTGTACTCAATTGTGCCTTAGTCTTAATGAGGAGAAAAACTTGACCAAAAAGCTCTCATCGGAGCTTGAAACCTTGAAGACCCGTGTAAAGGAGATAGATACCTCTGAAGCTCGACTGGACAGGGCAGAAAAATCTCTTACTGCAGAAATGGAGAAACTCAAGAGCCTCACCCAGACATTTGTCACTGAACGCAAAAAGCTGCTAGAAAGGCAGAGAGAGGATGAAAAAATCATACTTAAGCTGACGGAGAAACTTGAACGTCAGAAAAACAAACTAGGCACAGCAGACCACAGTCAGTTTGATTCTAGAGACCTTCGAATTGAAGATGAGTTTTCAACAGGACTTACCAGCAAACTGGCGAGGAAGAAAAGTTTGGACTACTTGAAGCATACAGATGATATAGATTTGAGAAATGAGTCAGAGAATGAGAAAAATAGCTTAGAGGGACAGGAAGATAATAAAGTTAAGGATCTCAGCCAAGAAGTGGAAAGGCTAAAGAATCGTTTGAAACAGCTAGAATTAGTGGAGGAGGACATGAAGAACATGGAATCCAAGAATACTGAGCTTACAGAAAAGTACCAGCAGGAACGGAGCCGTAGTCAAACTTTGAATGACCAGGTTGAGCAGATGAAATTGCAGCTAGCTGGTTGCAGCAATCATAATGGAAACCCTCCAGCAGTTACCAGCTCTACAAAAGTCGTGGAGAATGGTAAAGCTGAAAATGAGGAAATTAACGTACGAGGAGGCTTCAGGCAGGAAAAACCTAAATTGTTAAACAGGAGTCCTGCTACTGAACCAGTCACCTCAAAGTACAAAAGCAGAGATGGGTCTCCTCAGCAGAGGAAAGAGACCAAGCTGAAAAATAAAGACCTTTCTCACTCCACAGAGAGCTCCCCAAAGACTGTACGAAGGGCACTTAGTCCAGCACACAATGTCAGGAAAGTTTTGAGAACTGGCAGTTCTGATTCTAACAATGGGACAAAAGAAAAGCTTGCAAGTGCTACACAGTCATCAAGCAACCTCACTGAAAGCAAGAAAGTGTCAGTCCTAAGTCGTTATCCTCCTGCCGCCAATGACAAGAAGTCTTGGAAGTCAACAGTCAAGCAAAATGACAGTGATAGCCAAAAGAGTCAAACTGAAAAGTTTTCCAGATACCCCGGAAGTGATAGTGAATCTAGTAGTTCTGATGTGGCCAATTTAATTTCAGCCAGGGCCTCTAGCATTGCCTCGCCTGACAAAGGATTAAGCGATCAAGAGAGTTTAGCGAACTCACAGGATTCTACTGGAATGTTGAGTCTGTCAAAGGCAAATGGATCATTTACTGCCTACAGATCCCATGTGTCTTCATCGGCTCTTAGTGATCAAGGTTCAGATGGTCACTCGTCAGCCTCAGAAACTGAATCAACTGGCTCTAGGCGATCAGTGGGTGAGCAAAGTGACACTTTAATGTCAAGTACAAGTGTAAGAACATCATCAGTTTACCCAAGATACTCACGTCTGCAAGAAGGCACCTCAAAAGGCACCCACAGTGAGGACCAACCCAAGCCTCATTTGACAGAAGGGGAAACTCAGGAGACTGTACAAGCCCCTTCAGGTATTGAGGTTCGAAGAGTTTGCAGTCCTCGTGAAGCTCTCAGATCAAAAGCTATCATCCAGCAAGCAATCTATGAAAGTGACAGAAAGGAAATGATGTCAGGGGGAGTCACAGAGCCTTTGACCACCAGTGGGAAACCCAAGATTTCTGCAAAACCAGCGTTGTCCAACAAGATGACCAGCAGCATCACCTTTTATCCCAATGACCCCAGCTCCTCTCGAACAAGCAGTCGGAGCAGCAGTTTATCAAGTGAGCCCTCTAAAGAAAGGCACACTTCCACCAGTAATATTGTTATTAGCCCGAGCATTGAACACAGAGGCAGCTTTTCTATACCTTATGAGATATCCATACCTAAGAGTGAGATCACTCTGCGTCAAAGTGATATTGATGCTGACTTCTCTGAACCTCTTAGTTTCATGGAGACCGCTCCTGTGGAGGCAACACTCTTGTCTCAAAGCAGCTACAGCCTTCAGGCTTCAGAACCTGCTGACTTTTACAATGATGAGTCTAGGTTTGAAAGCACCATTGCTACGACCAGTTGGAAAAGTCAGAGTCACAACCACCACTCATATGATGACAGTTTGTCAGAAATGAGAAATGTCACAGTGAGGAGCACTTGGAGAGGCCGTGGGACAGCTTCTCTTGATGAATATGGCCGAGCACTAAGGCAAGATGGCTCAGAGGATGAGTCCGAGTCTGCCACCACATGGAAAGCGTATAGGGCAACTACAGTGTTAGACACTTCATCAAACTCCAATGTTCAACCGAACTCTGGAGGTAAACCATCCCCTGCCGAGGTATATATGCGTAGGATTGGAAATACTTCAGTTCCTGAGCCAGGACGAAGGACCAGAAAGACTCCATCGCCGGAAAGGGCCATTGCACATGAGCCTGTCAGTGCTCAGCAACTTCAGCCAAGAAACCGTAAAGCCATTGTGAGTAATAGCTTTTTATGTTAAACCATTATTACAAAAAATATTTTTTTTACATACTGGACAAAAGAAGAGTGTTGGGAACCACTGGTTTACTGCATTTGCAGTTTGTTTTTACAGATTTCCCTTCTACTCTACTTATTATCTTACAACCTGTTTAATCCCTGTAAACCTTTTAGGTCATTCACACATATTTGGTGCCATAATCTTGACTAATATTTCTTAGCCATCGTATTCAACACATATTTTTCTTGGGGTTTGTTTGATTTCGAAGTCTTGTGCAACTGCTTTTGGAACAAGGTGAAGGGGACGGATATTTTATAAGCATGAAGTATTTTTAGATCTTTCACCATCTGCTGAAAGAGGAAAAAATAGGTCCTTGAGGAGTTTTGCTCTCCGTTCTGTTTTACTTGTAATGGAATTCATGCTGGAAACATTGTTTTCTAGTTGAGGTGGCTCGTGCAGTTGTTAATATTTCCTCATTTGAACACATTGTGCGTACATGCAAGATAAAGTGTGACAAATTTGTAAAAGAGACAAACACTGTGATATATTTAATGTGCATTATTAGCTCAGATTTGTACTTCAAGCCACATATTCTTAAAGGAAAACACCACCATTTTTTAATATTTTACTATGTTCTTACATCAGCTTGGATAACACAGTCTCACCCCATGTCGTCAATATTTGACGACACTTGACCATTCGTCATATGTTGACGCGAAGGGTATACCTTTCGCATCATTTTTTGACGAACTGGGGACTTCAATACTATTACGTCCGTTGCATTCTCTTTCCTATTTTCTTACCATTTTCGCGTCGGTTTAGGGTTAGATTACGCAAAATTAAACAGTCTACGCGAAATGAAACAGTTGTCACCTGGCGTTGGGGTTAGAGTTAGGTTTGGGTAGGGATGTCATTATGTAAATCTAACCCTAAACCGACGCGGAAATGGTAAGAAAATAGAAAAACATATGACGAATGGTCAAGTGTCGTCAAATATTGACGACATGAGGTGAGACTGGGTTGGCTTGGAAGAAATATACATACTTATCTTTTATCAATGCGTGCCCTTAATCTTTGTACAGCGCATCGTGAATGTGTTAGCATTTAGCCTAGCCCCATTCATTCCTTAGGATCCAAACAGGGATGAATTTAGAAGCCACCAAACACTTCCATGTTTTTCCTATTTAAAGACTGTTACATGAGTAGATACACGAGTAAGTATGGTGGCACAAAATAAAACGTAGCGATTTTTTTAAGCGGATAAAAAATGAGAACTATGTTGTATGGCAGAAGAGCACTTCGTTTGCAGCACTTGTCGTACAAGGTTTAAATTTGATGTGTAAAGGGATCGCAACACAATGTATTACCATATAGCAACATGAACACAAGCTTACCTTAGCACTACAATACTGTAGCAGTAAAACAAATAAATGTATATGAAAGGGGGTGTCGGAAGGTAAAGACCTATAGGTTAAAGGTCACAGCTTTGTTTTTAGCATTATTTGGCCTGAAAGTATTTTGTCTCAGCAGCTGAATCTTTTTAGCGATTTGTCGTCACTCGAAACAAAGAGTCTTGGCTAGTCAAAACAAGGCAAGCGGGACATTTTTCACCAGCTTACATCCTCTTTTCACTTATTAGTGACACAAGTAAGGGGCCCTTTATTTTTTGACTCATTTTCAACTAAAAACAAAATGTTTCATTTTTTTGGCCAGTCATTTACATAACAATGTACATAAAAGTGGCAATTTGGAGACTAAACACCAATTGTTTGAGAACCGGTTTCAAAGTGCCCTACTTTTATTGTCTTTGTGTAAACTACAAATACGCAAATTCATGAAAACAGTGACATCATGCATATTAATTGTTCAGACATCATTACAGTGCCAACTACTGGCCTTAAATGCATATTACAGTATTTTTGTCATGTTTTGGTTCCCTGTGATCATTTTGACAAATTAGCTGTCCGTACGTGAAAAACGGCAAGGAAAACTTTTAGGTTTCGTACATTGCTGTTGTGAAAACATACTTTCAGAGTAGCAATTAGCATCACCCTCTCATTAAACATCACAAACAGTCCAGCCCCCAAATATACCCACAAAGACCCCTGAAGCTCAGCCCCTTCCTGGCACACAAATTCAAAAACTCTTTCATTCCATCTCTTTACTTTCTCACATTTGGTTTCATGCAGTGTTTGTTTTCTTTGCCCATTGCACTGATGGATAGCAAACGCCAATTCATTTATCTGAGAGCGTCTTGAGATTTATGCACAAGTAAATTCTAGCACTTGCACGTACAAAGGTCAGATCATTTGTCTCTCTTTTCTCTATCAGTCCGTGAATGCCCGCTTTCTCTGTACTACTAATGGTTCCTCATGCCGTCATTGCAGCTGTAAGTTAATATACCGTTATTGTGAGCACACAATCCTTCATTCTCTCTCATTTCATTTTGTCCAGGATTCCCTATCATTAATCTTTTATCTCTTTTTAGATTAAAAGCCCGTGTCCATCTGTAGATGTAAATTTGGTTTAAGCTGTCCTCCCTGCTATCGAGATTGGTTGAAAATAGGAAAACTGGTTGGTCTGAGGAGTAAATATATAGTCTTACAGACTTCAACATCTGATTGAAAGCAATCTTCATCTGTACCCGCTCAATCTGGAGTCTATTAGGAAGGATTTATGTAAAATCAGACTCGGTCAGGCCTGCATTGAACTTTATCTTCAACTCGTGATTTTTTTAAATCTTTTTAATAAATACCTTGCTCAAGGATATCACTATGATTGTGAAATACACACATTGTTAAAACCTCTAATGCATGGCGTGCATCATGGTATTCTGTAATTTACACGACAAGTACCTCTTCTATTGTAATAGACAGATGTGAAACTACAAAATACATTAAAACGAAAGATTGGGATAATCATAAGTAAAAATACACATTTCAATATATTGTTATTTGACATTTAAAGCTGCAGTCTGTAAATTTGTTGTTAAAAATAAACACAAATCATTTATTGAGTACATATTTAAAACGGTCTCCTTACCATTTAACTGTAATAAATATGCAGCATTTTTGTAAAATCAACATATATTTTTGTTACTTTAACTTAAAAAAAATATTAAACTTGATTTGCTGAGTTATGTCAACTTTTCACAGCCCAAACTTAAAAAATTAAGTTGAATTGATTGACTTGTAAAACCAAGTTGTTTTAACTTCATGCAGCATATTTTTTTACAGTGTACCTTATAGCAGTAGTACAATAATGATTTATAACTTTAGCTGTTAGGTCAGTTGTTTTTTTTAATACTCGTAAACATAAATGCAGACCAACACATGCAATTTTAAGCTTCAAACAGAGATGGCGATAGAGAGGCAAAAAATATTTTATAATACTTTTTAAATTCCTAATAATTAATAATGCATTTGTTTAAAATTAATATGAAAATTTGGTTTGTTTTTCAGTCATTTACATATTGTTTTGTAAAACTCATCAGACTTCAGCTAGAAAAAACAGACCTGATAAATGATTTGGACTCACAGCTGCGTTACTGAATACAATTTTGGGGATCCATTTCAATGTCAATGTCTTTGTTTAAACCTTCAGAGACTGAATCACTTACAGTATATGATCAATACCACAGTGATTTAAGGGGTCTTCGCTGCCCATCAGTGCTGTTATTGTGCTGATCAGAGGTTTTATCTCATTCATTATTAATGAAGGCACCCGTTAGGGCTGGGCAAAAAAATAGATTTTTCGATTAATCGTGTTTTTTTTACGTGGTCGATTAAAAATCGATTCTCAAAGAGCAGAATTGATTTTTTTTTTTTCATATTTATTTCCGCAAACATTGAACAGAGGAATGGAAGCATTTTAGATTTTGCAAGCAAGATGTGTTGTGGCTTTTCATTTCTTTTTATTAATTACCCACTTGTAAACTGCTGTTCACTGTTCTTTTTTATTAATATAGTATGTGTATTAAATCTATATTCATTGAGTTGAATCGAGAATCGAGTATAAAAACCTACCTGAGAACCGGAATCGAAATTTAATCGAGAATCGAAATCAAATCGATTTGATAGCTTGTGAATCGAAATCGAATCGATCTGGAACATCTGAATCGATACCCAGCCCTAGCACCCGTGCTGAACACATCAAGGTCATCGGTTTAAAGTCTCTGACATTAAGCCTATGGGACTCAAATATGTGATGTCAATAATACTTCTGCCGTGCAGACTACAGTAAATAATCCTGCTCGGCCAGATGCTGTGTTAAGTAAGGTTCATCCTCGCTTATAGAAATACAAAGATTATTGATGTCATTTTAATCAGTTTGTTAAATAACCGTTTTTATAAGAAATGCAAACCTTCCATGAAGAAAACATGTTCCCTAATGGCACAAAATAACAGAACAAAATGAACATTGCTTTTTGTTTATTTATTACAAAATAAAATCTTATATGTGACCTTGGACCACAAAACCCGTCATAGGCAGCACAGGTATATTTGTACAGTACATTGTATGGGTCAAAATTATTGATGTTTTTATGCCAAAAATCATTAGAATATTAACTCTTTCCCCCCATTGACGAGTTAACTCGTCAATTAAGATTCTTAATGACGTTTTCCTGACAAGTTTTTTATGATAATCTGTAATTCCACTAGAAGGCATAAAAATTGATTCAAAAACAAATTTAATCAATTTTAAACTCGGTGTATGTTTTGATCTTCCTTCTGAATCTGATCTCTAACAAAATTCCTTTACAAAAATGCAATTATTTCAGCTTTTTGCTCAAAATTTGGTATTTTTGAAGAAATATTTAAGAAGTTGTAAAAAGAGAACAAATGAAGATAGGATAAAACGTTTTTCCTTGTATTTTGATTGTTTGTTTGTTTGAAAGCATAGGGTCTGTTCTTTCATTTGATATATTTGTATGTTTATATATTTATAGAAGAAATTTTCCTGGAAGGCGTTTTGTAAAACTTTTATAAAAATCACCAAAAAATGCTGTCTGACAACTAAAAAAAAAAAGGCTCGTTGGAACGAGTTAAGTAAAGATCATGAAGATAATATATTTACTAGGGACTTCATTTGGACAGTTTTAAAGGTGATTTTTTAATATTTAGATTTTTGGCATCCTCAAATTCCAGATTTTTAGTTGTAAAAATAGTTTTTATTATAATTATAATATTAATAATTATAATATTTATAATATTTTTTTTTATTACATTTCGGCCAAATATTGTCCTTTCCTAACAAACCATATTTCAAAGAAAAACTTATTTATTTCAACTTTCAGATGATATATAAATCTCAGTTGCAAAAACATTTACCATTATGACCAGCCACAAAACCAGTATTATCAATGTGTTATTAATTATGCATAATTAATAACACATAATTAATAACACATATTTATATTGAATTTATTTGTATTAAATTGCACTTGGTTTAATGATTTAAAGATTTAAAATTGTCTCTCAGTACCCCCAAATGAGGCCATTTTATTATTACAGGTTATATCTGCACTGTAAAAAAAACTTTGCTGCCTTAAAATTTTTTGTTGAATCAGCTCAGATTTACAAGTCATGTCAACAGAAATGAGAAAAGTCAACTTAAATTGATAAATTATAACAACTCACCTTATAACAACTCATCTCTAGTCAAGATAAATAATAGTAAGTTGAAATGACTTGTAAATCCGAGTTGATTCAACAAAAAATTTTAAGGCAGCAAAGTATTTTTTACAGTGTGAGAATAACAAACTTTGGAACGTCACCACTGGCCAATCAGAAACAAGCATTCCAGAGCACATAAGTAAATAACTGATAATGAGTAATGAACAAAGAAGAAAGAGAAAAACTATTGGAGTACTATTTATAATTTCCTAGAAAAATAAGTTATGGATTCATACTTAACTCTCATATTTGCATATACACATACTGCAATAAAGCTATAAAAACATTTTTGTTTTGCTCGGTGGTAAAGCATTGTGTTAGCAGTGCAAAA
The DNA here is from genome assembly GCA_025389145.1 of Misgurnus mizolepis. Classification (NCBI taxonomy): domain Eukaryota; kingdom Metazoa; phylum Chordata; class Actinopteri; order Cypriniformes; family Cobitidae; genus Misgurnus; species Misgurnus mizolepis. Next base: position 14,754,506 of record JAIFKI010000023.1, read on the forward strand.
TGTCATGGGTTTGAACCCAAAGAACCACACATACAGATGAAAATGGTATACCCTGTATGTCACTTCGAATAAAAGCGTCTGCCAAATGCATAAATTTAAATGTAAAAATGTTAATCCAGCTCTTGCTCTTTATACTGAATACATAATTCGATATGTTCCTGGGGTCAGGAAACATTTGCAATTTCAGCACAATCACTATAAATGTTTGCATAATGTGGCTTCAGCTTCCTGTATGATGAACTTATATGGAAGCCGTCCTGCCATGACATCTTGCTTTAAGATTGCGCTTGGGTTTTCCACCCGTTGCCCCTTCCTGAACGACACAGGAAGTTGCAAGGTTGCGCCTGCCCATTTGGCAGCCCATGCATCGTAACTGGTTTCCTGTACACCCACCTCTCGTATCCCAGCAGGCCTTACGCCCTATTATGGACAATTAGCATCTGTCTGCTGCGTACGAAATTCCACAGCAGTGTGTGGCATATCCTGAAGCCTCATTTGGGAACTTTTATGTAACTGACGTCATTAACCATTTGGTTGGCTGTGGAAAGTCTACACATTCATGGTAAAGAGACAATTGTTTTATCGCTATTAGGTCTGAGCAATATCTCTCGCTTTATGTATACCTGATAAAGAAGGGTCTATACAGAAATAAAGAGCTTTTATATTTCCGATTGTTTTGAGGACATTTTTATGAGGGCAACTGCATACAATGTTTGTCAGAACAGTGCTTACTTTTACATATTAAACCGTATGTGTCCCTGTACCACAAAAACAGTCATAAGTCGCAGGTATATTTGTTGCAAAAGCCAAATTTTTGTGAGTGAAAGCAGTTGCTAAGAAATATATTTTCAATATAGATTTTTTTTGCACCTTCAGATTTTTAAAGCGTTATATCTCTGCCAAAATATTGTCTTATCCTAACAAACCATGCATCAATGGAAAGCATATTTATTCAGATTATCTATACATCTCTTTTTTTGTATACACTTATATGTGGTCTTGTGGTCCAGTGTCACACATAAAACCTGTTTTCTACATAAAATCATCTTACATAATGTAAAAAGTACATTGTATGAAAAATTATCTTGATATGTTTAATATTGACTGAGTAAGGTCATGTCAAAAATTGAAATCGGTGTAAAAATCAAAGATTGAAATCAAACTTTGATGTTCCAAATGTCATCATTAGATTATAATTTATTTATAGACTTTTCCTGGGTCACGGGTATCAACAACCTTCTTCACTTTCCTAGTGAAGTATAAGCATACATTCATATATATATATATATATATCTTTTTTCCTCTTTCTATCCAGTCTGTAGATGATAGAGAATCTTCTCTGCTTTGGAGGCGACAGACCCCTGGTGACGTGGACCCATATGAGAGATCTGTGAGTCGTGAAACATGGTCCAGCAGAGGCCGTTCCATCGATGGAAGTCGCTTGTGGTCGAACCGCCAGCAAGACAACTGACCCGGATTACCCACAGTTCCAGAGGTGTGTGTTTTTGTACTCCTAAGTATTTCTAAACATGTGATCCAGTCATTTTTTTTTGTGATTTACTGTTTTCTACATAAAATCATCCTACATAATGTAAAGAACATTCTGTGAAAATTAGGGATGTTCATTTTGCAGCTTGTTAACCGAACATTAACCGGGTGATTCTCACGAAAACTTGGTTTTAAAAATGTCAAGCATGAAAATGTAAAAATTGCTTAAATTTACTTTTTTTCCCACCAGACATTGAAAAACAAAGTCTGGAGTAAATGGGAACAGTAATTTAAACACTTTTACTTATCATTTAACACTTTTTGTAACATAATTAAAAAAATTAGTCCTAAAAAATCTCATTACCGCAACAGTCAGAAAACATCAACACTGACATATTTTCAAAATGACAAGACAAACCTGAAAGAACATAATGTGGAGATTCTGCACATGCAGTTAAAATCAAAGTATTATGCTTCTATTAATTAAATTAACATTTAATAAGCATCTGTTGCGGTAATGATAATCAAAATGTCGTGTAAGCATTCTGACAAGACAATATTTCAAATTAACTGTAAAAAAAAAATGATCTTACCTGGTAGCCATCTTGAAGTAACTGGTCCATGTGCTTGGTCACTCAAAATCAAACTTTATTAAAATTCTGTATGTGTGCTTAAACTGTTCTCAAAAAGTGTTGCGGAGGATGAGAACATCAGGCATGGACACATACTTTTCCTAATTTTTCTTCATTATTATTATACATGAATATTCAGTAAATATTTTTTCTGTCATCTAAAGTAGTCTAGCAAAACATCCATTTATTTTTTTTCTAAATATTTTTGTGTTAATTTGATTAAATTACAACATAACGCATGTTCAAACACAGCCATACACATTGCGGTAATGAGAATTTCAGCAGAAAATGAGATAAAATTGACAAATTATAAATTCTTATGTTGAAATCACACATTGTGCAAGGTAGAACACAGTATTGTGTTAATTCTGATGCTTTTTAATATTACTATATTACACATTTTATAGCTAAAATCATTAGTGCCGTGGTGTTTCAATGGTTTCGTGAGAATCACCCAACCGTTAAAACTGAATTTTTTTAAAACCAGCACGTCAGCAATAATTTGCATCAGGCCATTCACAAATATAGGATAGAAAAGTAGCGAAATGTCTGTAGGCACGTGTCGACATGCACTACATTTTTAACTGATAATATTAGTGGGTCATAAATTCTTCCATTCGGTTAACATTCGGTCAATATGAACATCCCTAGTGAAATAACAACCTTGATATCTTTATTATTAACCGAGTAAGGTCATGTCAATGATTGAAATCAATCTTTGATGCTCCAAATCTCCTCATTAGATTCTAAAACTTCAACCTGGATTTCACATACAGGCTCACATTTAATCAAAAGCTAGATGACTCAGAGGATTCAATTCATTCTCCTGACTCCTGACCATAAGTGTCCTTGTGTGTTTTTATTACCTCAGATCTTCCATCTCAAAATGGGTCTCTGAGCAGAAGGAACGAAGGTCAGGCCATCTCTTCCTATAGTTACGTCGCGTCTAAAAGACTCACCAGCTTCAATGATTTCTAGTTGACCTAAAGGACCCCGGGAACCTCAGATTACTCTTACACCAGCCACATCTGTACGAATCCACTGTCATCCAGCTGTCACATGTTCCTACAGCAACGAATCCTCTTCTGCTTCCCATAGTGTATTAAGTCGCCGGATGTCGTGACAAGGGAGAGGTGGATGGACATGTGATGATAGGAGGATTGGGCCACACAGACACCTCTGGTGCCACTGATCTTAGCAGATGTCCAAACTTGATTTTTTTTGTTTTGTTTTATTCTAACAAGGAGCAAGTTACAGCTTGTGGCTTTTCATTTCCATTTGACAATCTCACACGTTTTGTTCATTCTTAATTTTTTGCTGCATTATGCTTAATTCAGGAATTAATTGGGATTATATATAATTTTGCATGTTGAGTCAAACCATAAATTTAGTCTATATTCATATATGAAAACATCTGGTGTTTTATTATCACACAGCCAAATTTATTTTTATCCAATTTGTAATTTGCTCCTTGTATCTGATCAAGTCACTTTTGTTAGTTCTGGTATTGTTAGTGCTTTATTTTCTCTCTTACTGGATTTGGTGGATTTGATGGTCCCCATAACCAGCATTGTACATGAACAGGACCACCACATGGCTTAAGGAATTCTAGGAAGCTGGAAAACACATCTGTATGTCCCTTCCCTGCTCCAGTAGCTCCGACTTTGGATTCCAAACCGCTGGAGAAGAATCAAAAACTTGTGTCGTAGGTCCACGGTGTGACCTCGTGCAGAACATCTGGAACATCTAAGCAGGATTAACCCAAATGCTGGACATTTCTGGAGGATTTTAAGAACGGGATTCCCCAGAAAAAATTTGCACAGAAAGACATGGATACAAACTCTCATGTGCTGAGCACTCAGTTATAGGAAACCAGTGTTTGGGATTTTGATAGTCCGTGTCAGCCCCCACACGGGTCGTGTTTTTGTATGTTATTTCAGCTGTATAGCTTGTCGAGCCTTAGGGGTGGGTAGCATGACACCACAGAAGATCCAGCATGCCAGGGATAAATGGCCAAAACATTGGAAAAATCGGAATGCTCGTCATGCACCTTTTGAAAAATTATTGAATATTGATATGCTGAGGTACTGTACCTTGTAGTTTTTAAAGCCCAGTACAGTTTGGGAAGCTGTCGGAATGCAGCATCGGAAGTCCTCAAGAGTCCGTCTGTATCTCTCATCTACTGCTGTGGCATGTTTAAACCCCGTGGTGATACCGAAGGGTCCATAATCCCTCAGGCCGCTCCAATTTCACTGGAATGTGGGATATTTTATGTTTTGTCTTGTTTTAATCTGATGCTGTACGTGTAATGGGTTGATGTTCGTGTGGACAGGGTCGGTCTTTTATGTTTTCTCTCTTTGCAATATTCGGTTATGGCTTTAAACAAATCCGCACCCCACAATCATGGTCAGTTCTGTTTCGTTCTGGGTCTGTGTGTTATGTACAGTCCGTCCGGGTTCGGCCAGACGGATGGAAACAAAAATGGATGTTGTTGTGTATTATTCATTTTATTTAAGTCATTCTAATGAATTTGTAACTGCACTTAAATCATTAAAACAGTCTTATAAGTAAAACAAAACAAGGTCCTTGTGAAAACGGGTCATTTCTGATTTAAAAATACATCACTGTATATACAAGAAACCCCAAGTTTATGAACGTGTCTGAGACAGACAAAACATTTCCATTTTCTCTTTGGCTTTACCAAGTCATATTTCTTTTATTTAGTTGTTCAATAACTCTTTGGGAAGCACTTTGGCTTTGTACTTCACAGACTCGTCCTCTTCTTTGTTTTACACATCATCAGACTTTCTCTCCAAATGCATATCCCAGACTTCACCTTTGCTTCCTGCTCAAAGGTCTTGCAATCATGCTGTCTCCTGTATCTCCTGTACCCCTGACTTCCCAGAATACCCCAGTGCTCTGAACCGCTGTAATCCAATCTTCATTGGCTGATATATTGCCCCCAGGTTGATCCCAGGTCAGAGGGCACCATTACATTTGATGGCCCTTAGTCTGGGGGCTTATAAGTTCAGAGAGTTTTTGGGATGAGAAAGAAGGAAACAAAGTCGGTGATGTGTGTGTTGGGATGGCATCCAAAAAAAGCGTCAAGAAGTTGAACCAGTATCCATAAAGAGCAATGCCATTCCCAAATTCTATAGAAAGTCTTTCCATAATAAAATCGGTAGTCAGACTTTATTCTTACTATAGAAGCTGTAAAAAGAAAAGAGTCGCACTCAAAGCTGGCCATTGTTTTCAAATTGGAGCATGACCCAGGTGACCAAAGTGATGATATAGTGCAAGTCTGTACAGTTTTAAAAACGGTACAAACTGGCCATGTAATGGTCTCGCAGCTGCTCCGTGGGTTCAGCAAACCACAGCCGTCGGAAACTGTATATTTTACGAGCTTGCGAGACAACTCCAGAGACAGGTTTCTCAAAGACTTCTTCTTTAAAGGGGTGTACCGTAACCGCAGTTCTCCTGCAATCCTTCCTTGTTTTCTAACTCCATTCGCTAAAGTGTGTCAGTGTGCCGTCCAAAGTCATCTAACACATGTATCTGATTTTCATTCCTCCGCCACTGTCCAAGACTTTACCTTGGTGTGGCAATGATCACTGGGAGGTTGGGTTACGCATCTCAGAAGGAACATGGAGTTTACAAGCAGATCAGATGTTATAAAGTGAAGTGAAGCCTGACCCATTTTGTTTCTAGATGCGTTTTGCATATTTGAAGAATTCAGCCCAATAAAACTTGATATTTGATCAACCTCACTTTGTTTTAAACCAATACGACTTTATTTATTCTGTCAAACTAATTTAGAAGAAAACAGGTGTTGTATTTTCAACGCTATCTCATTGCAATTTGTACGTATTTTACGAGTTGGTTAATTTGTATTACTTGTACGACTGCTTTCGTATATTGAGTGCAATTTCCCTTGACCCCTGTGACGTTGGGGTAAGGGGTGGAGTTTCGTTATTGTTTTTTAATAATAATCACGTTTTCCATGATTAACTTCGTACACATTTATAGAAATTAGCCAACTTGTAAAATATGTAAAATTCTCGTGAAAACAGGCTGAAATTTTTATGTAGTGAATGTAGGTGGCGACTGAAAGAATAAAGTCGTACATATTTGCAAAGACGAATGCATACAATGAATTTTCAGCCTGATCTCATGGGAATTCGTATGTATTTTACAAGGTGGCTAATTCGTATTAATTTGTACGACTGCATTTGTTCATTTTCGTGCAATTTCCCTTGACCCCTGTGACGTTGGGGTTAGGGGTGAGAATTCGTTATTGTTTTGTATAATAATCATGTTTTTGCATGATTAACTTCGTACGCATTCATACAAATTAGCCAACTCGTAAAATATGTAAAAATTCTCATGAGATTTTTATGTACTGAATATAGGTGAAGACTGAAATAATTAAAGTCATATAGATTTGCAAAGATAAAGGCATACGATGAATTTTCAGCCTGATCTCATGGGAATTCGTACATATTTATGAGTTGGCTAATTCGTATTAACTTGTAAGACCGCATTCGTACATTTTCGTGCAATTTCCCTTGACCCCTGTGACGTTGGGGTTGGTGGAGATTCGTAATTGTTTTTTATAATAATTACGCTTTTGCATGATTAACTTTGTACGCATTTATACAAATTAGCCAACTCGTAAAATATGTAAAAATTCTTGTGAGATTTTTATAGGTGGCGACTGAAAGAATAAAGTTGTGCAGATTTGCAAAGACGAGGGCATACGATGAATTTTCAGCCTGATCTCATGTGATTTCGTACGTATTTTACGAGTTTGCTAATACGTATTAATGTGTACGACTGCATTCAAACATTTTCGTGCAATTTCCCTTGACCCCTGTGACGTTGGGGTAAGGGGTGGGGGTTCGTTATTGTTTTTTATAATAATCACATTTTTGCATGCATGATTAACTTCGTACGCATTCATACAAATTAGCGAACTTGTAAAATATGTAAAAATTCTTGTGAGATTTTTATGTAGTGAATGTAGGTGGCGACTGAAAGAATAAAGTCGTACAGATTTGCAAAGACGAAGGCATACAATGAATTTTCAGCCTGATCTCATGGGAATTCGTACATATTTTACAATGTGGCTAATTCGTATTAATTTGTACGACTGCATTTGTTCATTTTCGTGCAATGTCCCTTGACCCCTGTGACGTTGGGGTTAGGGGTGGGGTTTCATTATTGTTTGTATAATAATCACGTTTTTGGTTGATTAACTTTGTACGCATTCATACAAATTAACCAACTTGTAAAATATGTAAAAATTCTCGTGAGACTTTTTATATGTAGGGAATGTATGTGGCGACCGAAAGAAATAAAGTCGTACAGATGAATTTTCTGGCTGATCTCATGGGAATTTGTACATATTTTACGAGTTGGCTAATTCATACGAAGCCTACGATTATTATAAATTAAACAATTATAAAACCCCCTAACCCCAACGTTACAGAGACGAACGCAAATCATACAAATTAGCCACCTCATGAAATATGTACGAATTGCCATAAAATTTTGTTGGAATTTTTATTTTATATTAAGCAAAATTAATAAAACAAATTCATCTTTTCTGCCCCAAACTTTTTCCCAATGCTGCTTTTATTTTAGAAAAATTTCACCTATGTATGATAGCAGTAAACATTACCATTGTCAAAGTCTGAGATTTGGTGAAGACTAAATGGTTTTTAATAACAATTTTTTTCTAAGCTTACATTTATATTTTATAACTGTCAGTTTGAAGCAATAAAATGATATTGATTGTACAGAAGAAAAACTGATTTTGAAAGCAGCGTGAGCTGCTATTGGTCCTGTAAGACTCGAGCTATAGGAAATTTCACAATCCGTAATCTGCACTTAACCAGCACTTATCTTAAATAACTCTTGCTTCTTGTCTTTATCCCTTTTGCTTTCCTTTAATTAAATGAATGTTCAGTCATCAAGTGCGTGTGTGTGTGTTTATAAATGTACATGTGTTTTTGCACTGGCCAAAACCGAATTACAGAGTAAGTTAACTTGCGGTTATTCGTGAGAGCTGTGGGTGGAGAGATGGACTGTCCGGTTTCTTTGTACAGACTGCAAAGTATTTTGTTATTTTAATTTGAATCATTAATCTCTATAAAGGCCAAGTGCTTTGTATCGTTTCAGTCGACACGTGCCAAATATCATTCCAGTGTATTTTTCTAGTTTACAATGAAACGAACCGCTTCACAAAAGCATGAATGAAATATAAAGGGTAAATATTTTAAAACTTCAACTATATCTGGCAACGTATATATTTTTAATACGAGATACTGTAATCGGATAGGTTTTATTTAAAAAATCATGTGATTTTTGTTAAGTGGGCCTTTCGTTTTTTACTTTTTTTGTAGATGTGTACCTTATTGGGCTCCTGGAGAGTGGTTTTGGTATATTAATTTCCATTTTGTTTAAGTATTAAAGTTTGCAGGATCTTTTAAATGCATTAATTCATCAGCTTTTCAAAACATTTGCCAGCTTTTTCAGTTCATCTGAAAGTCAATAGGTGAATACGGGGCCAGGGGCTCTGTATAGCACTGTTCCACTGAATGGTCGCTCCTTAATCGCACCTCATCTTTTATTATCCACTCAGACTGTGTCTTGTTGTTTTCTACATTCATTCATGGTTCTTTCACGTGCCGTATTAAATGCGCTGCCAAAGAAAAATTTTCAGGCCTTAAACACACAAATCTAAAAAAAAAAAGATCTAATCTTTGCTTTCACTTAATGTACATATAAAAATACAGGTATGATAGAGAAAAAGAGGTGGGAGGTTTTTGATATAGCAGTGTTTGTGATTGGCTGTTCCTCTCTGGGATCCAATCAGATGCTGGTGTATTTCCTGCAGCGATGACAGATGCTCAGTGTATTTAGCCTGTCAGTCGGCAGTAGCACACGATTTGTGTTTCAGTCTCACACCTGTGTACTGTAATATTTGTGCATGTTTCAGCTTAACCATGTTTCGGCATTTTGCATGAAGCTAGAAATCTCTTCAGGCTGAACTGCAGACTGTATGTATTCCAGCTAAAATAATAAAGCAACTTGTTTGTAAAAGTTTTTGTTGAATTATTTGTGTATTAAGTTAATGTTTTTAGTTGATCTATGTGCAGATGGCTCAAAAATACATTTTACTGTAAGTAATAAGTAATTGGATCAATTTTAAAAAAATTAATAACGCCTATAAATTTGAATGACTTTGTGAAAAAAATGTAATTGAAAATGTTTCAATATTTTAGGTGTTACCAATAAAAGTTTTTTCACCTTAATTTTTTTACTTAAAGTGGGAGAATATAAGTTTATAAAAAAAATAAAAAAATTTATTGAAGTAAGTTTTTTTTTAAAGTGCAGCTTCCACTTTGTACTGTGAAGTAATGAATGCAATGTTGGTTAAACACCTTAGAGAAGTGCGTTTTATATCTATTTTATAGATTCTGTTTACTGTATAAAAAAAAGAAAAAACAAAAAAAGGATATGTTGGTTTAACTTAGAGTTGATTTGAAAAAAATATTAGTTGACTCAAAAAAACTTGTTTAAAGGTGCAGTGTGTAAATTTTAGTGGCATCTAGTGGTGAGGTTGCGAATTGCAACCAATGGCTCAGTTAACTGCTCACCCATCGCATTTAAAACGCAAAGAGAAGCTACAGTAGCCACCACCAGACAAACATGTCATCTTCGGAGACAGCTTCGTAAAAGAAGTTTGTCCATTTAAGGGTTTCTGTGGAAACATGGCGGCACAAAATGGCGACCTCCATGTTAGGGGACCCTTGGTATGTAGATAAAAATGTCTCATTCTAAGGTAATAAAAACATAAGGATTCATTACAAAAGATCTTTATACACCCCAGATCATATAGTTTTTGTATATTATTTTGCATTTCTGTCAAGAGATCCTTCTAAAAATTACACACTGCACCTTTAAAAAAATGTGTCAGTGTCAGTGTCAAAAAATATTTTTGAGTTGAATTAACTTTTTTATTTTAAGGCAACCACACTGTAAAAAATACTTTGCTGCCTTAAAATTTTTAGTTAAATCAACTCAGATTTACAAGTCATGTCAACAGAGATGAGTTGCCACAACTTATAAAATTAAGTTGACTTTTCTCAAGTATATTTTATAAGTTATAACAACTCACCTGTAGTTATAACAACTCATTTCTAGTCAAGACAAATAATAGTAAGTTGAAATGACTTGTAAATCTGAGTTGATTATAAAAAAGTGTTTTTTACAGTGCAAACTTAAATTTTTAAGTTGAACTAACAATTTTTTACAGCAATAAATAATAACAAAATAAAGGTTATATTTTAGAACTAGTCCACACGGACACTGGTATTTTATAACTGTGACTTTTTTACGCGGTTCGTCCACACGAAAATGAACATTTTTGAAAACCCCTGGCAGGGTTAGTATTTAAAAAAACGGTTGCAGTGTTGTCGTGTAGACCAGTGGTTCTTAACGTTATTCCTGGAGGCCCACTGCCCTGCATGTTTTGTATGTCTCTTTTATCTGGCAGACTCAGTTCAGTTCATTGAGATCTCTTCTGATGAGCTGATGATTTGAATCAGGTGTGTTAAATAAGGGAGACATACAAAATGTGCAGGGCAGTGGGCCTCGAGGAATAACGTTAAGAACCACTGGTGTAGACAGTAAAACCGGGGTTTTTGCCTTGCGATGTCACTTTGTTAGGTTTGTGATTGGCCAAGGTGGCTTTACAATTTGGGTTATATCGCCACCTGCTGGTGTGGCATGCTCTTGACAGCCCTTGATAGGGTGTTTTTGCTTTTTCATGTGGACGGAGATTCCTTTTAAACCGAGCATGTGTGGACGGGATTTTTTTGGAGGAAAAATCTGGTTATAAAATACCCGTGTCCGTGTGGACTAGGCTGGAGTCTTACACTTTTTGGGGCAGTTTCCCAGCCAGGGTTTAGATTAATCCAGGACTTGGCCTTCGTTATTTTAGTGGTACTGATGCATGTTTAAATTTTTTTTTTTACTAAGGCAGACATGCTTTTCTGGGACTAGGAAAGGCTTATGTTTAACATTTGAATCCGTTAAAGCAACAAACTGGTTTCAGATTGGATGGACAACATCTCTTAAAAATAATGAGGGGTTCTGTGTTCCTTAAGTTTAAGTATGTGAAAATTCAAATATCATAAACAGGAATACAGCATGATCAAGGAGAAAAGCACATATTCAAGACATGCATAAAAATCTTCTCAGTTCTTTGAAAGCCAGCATCTGTCACCATTTGTGTGCTTGTAATTTTTGAAACAGCTGCTGAAGTGCTAATGCTGTTATGAAAATGAATTACTAGGCTACATAACAGGAAAATTGAAAGAAATTCACATTTTTTGACAAACTGAGTAAGAAAAAAGAGTCCAGACAGAAGAGGAATTATTTAGCACTTTAATGGAGCATTTAAAATGGCTGAAACTCATCAAAAGCCTGAATAGGCGACTGGAAAAAAATGTAATCATCTATGAGCACTTTATTGCATGTGGGAGTGGGAGTACATAAGAGTAGCTCTGCATTTACGTTCATTCTGTGTAAAGTACATCTACTTTATATGCATGCATTTATACACTCTTAAAAAGCTGGGTTGTTTTAACCAATGCTGCATCACCCCATGGCGTCAATATTTGACGACACTTGACCATGCGTCAATATGTTGACGCGGAGGGTATACCTTTCGCGTCACTTTTTGACGAACTGGGGACTTCAATACTATCAGGTACGCGAAATTCTCTTTCCTATTTTCTTACCATTTTCTACCATTTTCGCGTCGGTTTAGGGTTAGATTTACACAGTGCCGGCCTGAGCCTCTTGGGGGCCCTAAGCAGAATGTGTTTGGGGGCCCCCCTCCCACCACGCGGACACAAATGTCACGCTCTAATGTTACATTATAAATGAATAATAATTTAAATAATGAAAAAAATCTATACTTAAATAAAATACTTTATTCTTCAATGTGTCATGTCATATTAACAGGCTATGGAATGTTAACATTGGCCAACAAGAAAAACCTCATCTGCTGCATCATCAGCTGTGGAGACACTGACACTTGATAAAACATCAGGGGCGGGTGGAGTTGGTTGTGCTCCAAAGTACTTCAACAGTGTTCCTGAAAAAAATAGCATTGGATAAGTGCATAGTTGATCAAGCAGAATGAGTTTATTTTGCTTATTTTTCATTACTTACACAACAAGCAATAAATAAATAAATATAGGATAGCACTGTTACATCACTACCCACCATATAAATAAGATTGAAGTCCATTTTCATCACAGAAATCTCCCTACCCAACATGGTATTGGTATATATTCTCATAAAGTCCAATACCATCTCTTACCAAAGATCTTAGACAGAGAGCGCATGTGCTTTGCCTATGAAGCTGGAACATTACCGATGTTGGAACGTTCACTTCAACACATACAGCAATGCTAGCTAGGGGTGTGATATATCACAAAACTCACGGTTCGGATCACATTATGGTTTTTGAGGCACAGATCTGATCATTTTTCGGATCAGCAGAATAAGGGGTTGGAAAAACTAATAAAAAAATGAAGAAATTACTTACAAACATTTATAAAAAGAACAAAGTTGCACATTAAGTAAGGGCTAAAATTAGCATTAGGAACAGAAATCAAATCAAATGAATCATAACACTTTATTGTATGAATTAAATATAATTATTCTTTTTTAGAGCTACAGAAGTGATTTTCTCTTTGTTTTGGAAGGTTTGATTAACATTAATGACACAGACTTAAGTAGGTTAATTAAGGTTACTGTCTCTTTAAGAGAAGCACGGACCTGGTTTCTGCCTAATCTATACATAAACCGTCTAAAGACATAAACAACTGTTTTTATTGGAAAAGAGTACTGTGGAGATCATTTTGTTTGTATGTGCCCTGTCAAGAACAGAAAGATTTTATGTGTGCCCTACTAAGTGCACTTATACGCGGCGCGCTCACACAGACGGAAATACAGACGGCGGAGCATAAAAACGTTATGTTCTTTTCAGTGCTCTATTCCTCAAATATATGTTAATGGACTACAGTATGACACAAAATAGCGGAACTCTCTCTAAAGTTTAAACATCAAGTGTTAGTGTTCTGATCTCTGAAGGGAGCTGGGCTGGACAATTTAAACCGCATGGGCTTGCAGAATACTGCTCACTTTAGCGCCTTTTTGCGGGATAAAATGTTTAAAACCACTTGAAATGTTAACTTTTGCAAGCCTTTGAATGCAAATGATCAAATGATAAACTTTCACTATTTAGGCGCATGCGAGCCGAACCGTGGGTCGATCACGGTCACGGATTAACGTCGATCTGTCACACCACTAACACAAATTAAACATACTGTATATAATCATGCAAACATACCTTTATCTTGCTCTTTTTTCTCATCCTCGGTCCTTTTCTTTGTTCTCTTTTCGGCCCCAGAGGGATACATCCTTTTTTTTAACATGTCAAATGGCTCATCATTGTTTACAGTGAGTGACGACGTTGTGCACTTGCGCGCCGACGCGCAGGTGGCGCAGGTGTCTATGTTGTGCCTGACTAAAACGCTAGCACTGCAGACACATAGTTGTCTGCAAATCAAAATTTTCTTGTCTTTAATTATTCATTTATAAATTCGTATTCATTCATTCATCCATTTATATTACCTGTTTAAGTTATTTAATTGTATAAAAAATAAAAATAAAAAAACGATTGGGGCGGGGGCCCCCTGGTGGCCAGCGGGGCCCTAAGCAGCCGCTTGGTTCGCTTATGCCTCGGGCCGGCCCTGGATTTACATAATGACATCCCTACCCAAACCTATCCCTAACCCCAATGTCAGTTGACAACTGTTTAATTTCGCGTACCTAATAGTATTGAAGTCCCCAGTTCGTCAAAAAGTGACGCGAAAGGTATACCCTCCGCGTCAACATATTGACGCATGGTCAAGTGTCGTCAAATATTGACGCCATGGGTGTGAGACTGTGTTGAACTATCCCTTGGTATCACAGACAAGGCTTAAAGCTTTTGAATATGGGTATGCCAAATCCAGGTGGAAATCCCCAAAATAATGACATGAGTAATGTCTCTTTCCAAGACATTATTATACTTAAACATCTTAATTTAACTAAGACCTAGTCCTGGCTTTAGCTAAGCCGTGTCTGTGCAACCAGGGCTGTGGGTTGTCATACTTTTTAATCCAGCATTGTGTTCTCTTCAATATTTTCCCAACTTGGGTTAAAACCAACCCAGCATGTTTTGGATTGCAGTGTAATGGGTACATTGTTAATTTGCTGTAGTGTGTGTGGGTAAGTTTAACATCTGCCTGTGAACAGAATGAGTCAGGTTTGAGTTCTGACACGCTCTTCTGTACCGAGACCTTAAATACTTGTTACTGAGACGCCTACGCGCATCAGATATAATCTAAAAGAAACATAAAATATTCACCTCCGGCCCCTAAAGGCACCCAGGTGTTTGTGAATTTTATGGCATTTCAGTGTTAAAACTGTTAAGTCAAATAGATAAAATGTAACCCTGGACTACAAAACCAGTCTTAAGTCACCATGTATATTTGTAGCAAAGGCCAAAAATACATTGTAATATACATACATTTTTCTTATGAGTTGATATAGTTGCTAAGAACTTAATTTGGTCAACTTTAAAGGGGATTTTTTTACACACTTACATTCCAGATTTTCAAATAGTTGTATCTCGGCCAACTATCCTACAAACCATACATCAATGGGAAGCTTATTTATTCAGCTTTGATGTATCAATTAAAAAAAAAACTTATGACTTGTTTTGTGGTCCAGGGTCACAAATCAGTTTTTAGTTTATAAAATCAGAAAGTGGGTTTACAAAATATTCTTAAAAATTCTTAATTTCCTTTCTTTTTCCTATAAATGTAAGATAAATGTTAAGTATATTTCGTATTGCCAAAAAACTTAAGAAAGTTCTTTAATTTTAAGGTTGTAGAGAAAACAACAATTTAAGTTCTCAAATTAAAGAAAAACTTCCATAAGATTCATAAGTTGTGTTAAATCTCATAGGGTAAGATGTTTATTAAGTTTATTTGTATTTTTTGAGAATGGGATGCATATTGTGTAGTCAAAAAGGGAAATTTTCACAGTTTACTTCACAAAGATCAGATTAGTAATGAGGATATTCATATTGATTTAAAAAGGATCAATCTTACTTCACGAATATTTACTTTTTCCCATATGGCAAAACAAAATTATCTGGCCAAATATATATATATAAAAGATATTTTGTCGAGAGTAAATCTTAACTAAATATATTTTTGAATTTGAAAATATATTTAGTTTTAACCTTCATATTAACATATTTTACAAAAAAATTCAGGGAAACAAATTCATTTCTAAATTTACAAGAAGTAATGAGGATATTCATATTGATAAAAATTATCAATCTTACTTCATGAATATTAACTTTTTATCCTTTATGGCAAAAAATTTATTTCTCTGGCCAAATATATGCAAAATATATTTTGTAGAGAGTAAATCTTAACTAAATATATTTTTGAATTTGAAAATATATTTAGTTTTAACCTTCATATATTAACATATTTTACAAAAAATTAGGGAAACAAATTTAATTCTAATTTTACAAGAAGTAATGAGGATATTCATATTGATAAAAATTATCCATCTTACTTCACGAATATTAAATTTTTACCCATATGGCAAAAAATATATTTTTCCTGGCCAAAGAATAAAACTATATATCTATATATCCAAGTATAAAACTATATAAGTATATATCTGTACTGTATAAAATGTATGTATAAAATTGAAAGAATATTAGTAGTTAAAATATATATATAATTTGTTTACATGTAACATAAAAATGTGACGTGAATATAAATGCTTGACAATATATTTATGTTTAAAATATTTTACAATATACAAAAATGGTGAAATATATAATATTAAATATATTACTAAATATTTTTGGCCAATATATATATATATATATAACATAAAAAATTGGCCAAAAAATATTTAGTAATATATTTATATATATAAGTGTTCCCGTATTTTTTTGCCGTATGGGACCAGCTAAAATGTAGCTAACATTTGGCTTTATAAGTACCAGTAAATAATTTGTTCTTTAGTTTGTGACAGTAAATGTGGCTGTGGGTGGAGCTTTGTTTGTGTGATGTCACATTAACAACAGAATCAAAACAGCATGTGTAATGAGACTGATTTGGTTTAATAAGGAATAAAAATGAAGGAGACTGGATTTATTTTTTATTGTAGGGTTGTTGTGTTCACACACTGCCAACACACATTCATGTCCAAACACCTTTCAAAGTGGATTTTGCTAAATCTGGGCCCTTTAACAAAATACTTGATGAACACTTATTGAATAAGAACTCCAATCCCATGATTCTGAAGTCTGTCCTGAATTTGTGTAGCTCACGAGTGGCAAAGAGTGCCGTTTTGTTAAGCTTCAGAAATGGGATAAAGCACATGGCAAACAACTATAGAAGAACTCAATAAAAATTGGTCACAATATTTATTCAGCTAAAGAGTTCCCCAAATAATAAGACTTTATATTCCAAATCCTCGTTTCCGTAGTTAGATTTAGCTTCACAACATGTTACATTTGCGCTATAGTAGCTCACTCATAATTTCCTGCTCTGGACTTTAATGCTGTGGCATTTTAGGAAAGTCAATAAATCTAGATGATCTCTCAAGAGGGACAGCTCCCGAATTTGCCTGTAGTTAACAACTTAACATAAAAGTATCCACAAAATAGCATACGATCTGAGTGAGATTCAGTACTGTGGTCAATGAGCGGAACGTGCTCACATTATCAGAACCCAACCGGACAACTGTAGCATTATGAACTGGAGGATGGTTATGGCATTGTGGTGAAGGCTGTGCAAGGCTCTAATCACAAACCAAACTGCTGGAGCTAATATCAGCTCGGGTCCTTCAGACTCCCACAATGCAATGCAGCTGCCAAGACCTAAACCACACAAACTGGAGCTGTAGCCAGCGGTCTGGAGGGGTTACAGACATTAGTTGAGAACTTATGGGCCAGGATGACATGAGTTTGAAAATATGGGACAAAGATTGGGGTTAAAAATAGGCAGGTTGGTCAAGAGAATATCAACCGTAGCATACAGATAAACAAACTTTCTATCTGAGTTTAGATGCAAAACACTCTAAGTGCGTCTGATA
Organism: Misgurnus mizolepis; assembly: GCA_025389145.1. Taxonomy (NCBI): domain Eukaryota; kingdom Metazoa; phylum Chordata; class Actinopteri; order Cypriniformes; family Cobitidae; genus Misgurnus; species Misgurnus mizolepis. The sequence goes on from JAIFKI010000023.1 coordinate 14,771,881, forward strand.
TGTTTTCATGTAAATGAGCGTTTTTCCAGGCTCTTATGTTTAGGTTCAGTAATTTCACTTTAAAGGAAAACACCACAGTTTTTCAATATTTTACTATGTTCTTACCTCAACTTAGACAAATTAATACATCCCAATCTTTTTTCAATGCGTGCACTTAATCTTTGTACAGCGCATTGTTAAAATGTTAGCATTTAGCCTAGCCCCATTCATTCCTTAGGATCCAAAAAGAGATTAATTTAGAAGCCACCAAACACTTCCATGTTTTCCATATTTAAAGACTGTTACACAAGTAAGTATGGTGGCACAAAATCAAAACGTGGAGATTTTTTAAGCACTTTGACCTCGGCGCACAGTAACATCATCACTCCTGACTCCTGACAGGTATATTTGTAGCAATAGTAAAAATACATTGTATGGGTCAAAAATATAGATTTTTGGAAAAACATCTTTAGGATTTTAACTCCTTCAAGACCCTGTGTACACTGAAATGGACATCACGGGCCTCATTTATAAAGCGTGCGTACGCACAGATTTGATCGTAAAGTGTGCGTAGGCAAAAATCCACGGCAAAGTCCATATTTATAAAAACTGTCTTTGACGTGGAAAAGTGCTTAGCGCCACGTCAGGGTCTGAGCAGACGTACGCATTTTTGCTTGTCTGATTGCTGCAGGTTTTTGGAAATATAAGCCATTCTTTCTGTTTGAAATTGGGTTTAAACATTGATAAGCGCACTTTTATATGTCTGACATTAATTACGCATCGTTTAAAAGCGGAGATCTGAAACTGCTCGGCTGCGTGCACAAGTTCAAGTTCAGTTGCGATTTATAGATTTGAAAGGGGTACGCGCGTTTTCTGCGCGTACGTTCGGTTTATGAATCACACGTACGCATTTTTGTTAAAAGATCGTAAGATCAAATGTAGGATGGTTTTTATGCAGCATTTTATAAATGAGGCCCCACATGTTTTATTGATTTAAACCAATTAAAATGCTGATCAACCAATCAAAATAAGGCACACTGAAAAAACACCTGAAAATTTCGATATGAAGGGGTTAAGTATGTTCCATAAAGATATTTTGTACATTTCTTACCGTAAATATATAAATAAAATTATCATTACTAATATGTGTTGCTAAAGACTTCATTTGGACAACTTTAGACCCCCTATGAAATTTAAATTGAACTTTTTTGTATAAATATGTTAGGCTTAAGAATAAATATAAACTAGTATAAACTGATAAACATTCAAAACCAGACTGATCTCATGGAAAGTCGTTTTATAGTCATGCAAAATGTTATTAATTTATTTGTGTCCATGGCATGAAATTCAGCTGTTTTCGTGCCTTGAGCACAAATGTCTTTTTCGTGTCACTAGCACGAATTTCCATAAATAGTTTTTCGTGTCCGTGGCACGACTAATTTTTTTGTTTCATTTTATGTATTGTTTTCTCATTGCTTTTTCCTAAACATAATACAATAGATAAAATGACACAAATAGGAAAGTTGTGCCACGGACCCAAAAAACAATTTGTAGAAATTTTCGTGCGAGGAACACGAAAAAGACATTCGTGCTCAAGGCACGAAAAAGTAAAATTTTGTGCCATGGACACAAATAAATCAAATTTTTTGTGACTTTAACACAACTTTCTGTGAGATCATGTTGCTAAAAACCTACAGTTTGGTCCAGATTTTTTATGACATCACTCTACACTTCATCTTTTCATCAATTTTTCTGTCCAATCAAATGATCTTTAGATTGGGGTGGGGGGAAATCGATTTAGCTACACTGCAAAAAAAATGACTTTCTTACCTAGTTTCTTACCTATTTTTGTCTTGTTTTCAGTAGAAATATCTAAAAATTCTTAAATCAAGATGTATTTTCCTGATGAGCAAATGACCTAGACCAAACATTTACAATTTCAGCGAATTTAAAACAAGCAAAAAAATAAATAAATCTGCCAATGGAATAAGACATTTTTTGCTGAATTTATCTTGTATCAAGTAAATTCAAGAAAAAATGTCTTATTCCATTGGCAGATTTTTTTTGCTTGTTTTAAGCACAAATTCACTTAAATTTGAAAAGTTTTGTCTAAAATCTAGACTTATTTTCTTAGGTCATTTGATCATCAAGAAAATATATCTTGATTTAAGAATTTTTAGATATTTCTACTGAAAACAAGACAAAAATACTAAGAAAGTATTTTTGCAGTGTAGATGCATCACAACGCGCAAGTTGATGATTCTAAAGCGATTCATGTCAAAAAACAATTCTTAAAAGTTTACAAAATAATAACTTTATTGCATGATGCACACTGCACGAGTAGTTTAAAGGCTTCAGTGGGCATTTAAAGAATTTTCTCAATTTTGTGCACCTACACGTAAAAAAATAATTCAATTAACTCAATTTTTTTGAGGTAAGTGGTTGCAATAAATTTATTTAAGCTACATTTAAACAAAAAAGATTAGTAAAGTAAAATAAAAAACTTTTGTTTAAATGTAGCTTAAATAAATTTATTGCAACCACTTACCTTAAAAAATGTAGTAAATTGAATTCATCTTTTTTTTCAGTGTATACATTCAAGATTTTGAAATAGTTAAATATCTCAGCCAAATATTGTCCTATTCTAACAAACCACACATCAATAGAAAGCTTATTTATTCTTTCAGATGATGTTTAAATATTAAACATAAAAAATGAGCCTTATTATTTGTGTTCCAGGGTCACACAAATTGTCCGTAGAGCCTTTTTCCTCCAGGTTGCGAGGATGTTGAAGGTTCTTTATGGAACCATACAGCCAGACAAAGAACATTTGAACCTTTATTTTTAAAAGTGTACATGCTTATTCTTGAATACACCACAAAATAAAGATCACATAAGGTAGAGATCATATTAATTTTAATACAAAAAAATAAAAAACAGACTAAACAGATAATCAAAATAAAAAATAAAGCTCATAAAAACTATTAGGTGCTTCAAAAAAAAAGACAATACAAAATCAGCTATAATTTAATTTCTAATATTTAACAGAAACAAACCTATCAGCAACACAATGTGCATTTTCCAGCTAATATAATTTTTTCCCCAAAAAACATTGAAGCTACAAGCTCAGTACAAGCAAGCAATACCTACACACTTGGGGTGGTGAACAAATTCATCAACATTTTAACATTTTTCCTTTATTTATATTATGAAAAAATATAAGGGAATGTGTTAACAGTAATGCAATAGATTTATTAGGTTTAATATAATGCATCCATCTCTTCAGTCCTCTTCAGCGACAAAAAGAGTCTCTACTGCGGTTTGTACTGTTATGTGCCTTGAAACATTTGATACCTTGCAAGCAAAAATGTCCAGAGTTGCAGGTGAGCGGAGTTATCAGTTCTTTATGTGTTTTTCCGGGTTAGCAAACAATCCCAAGAATTCTTTGTGAACCGTCCACCCGTCCTATTACACTATAGATGACCTACAGTAAGTATTTAGTCAGCGAAGCTACATCAGCAGGAGGGAACCGAGTGAAAGGTTTCATTAAATCCCAGCTTCAGCTCCCAGATTAGTGAACTATTTCCCCGACGGCATGTTCTTACAGACACTGTCCCATAAACACACACACAAATGCATTCCCAGTCTAAGGAGTCACCCAGTGTCCTCACTTGACCTACCGCAAGTTTATCTACAAAGACATTTTTATCACAGACCATCCCCATGTCATTTCTTTCAGCTGCGTTGCGTTGAGAAATGTATTAGACGCTGGGTGAGGGTTGTGGGTTTGGGTTGGCCGTAGCTGGACGTGGCATAGTGTACATGGCCCCTAGGAACTGATCCGCAATTCTTCCAGCTTCCCTCAGCCCGCTCAACAGAGCGCCGTGGACCGTGGCGGGATAGTTCCTGATAGTGTGTTCACCCGCGAAGAACAGACGTGGGACGGGCTGTTAAAGAAATGCGATAACATTAGCGATAAAATGATATTTTATCATGGTATGCATGAGATGAACAACATTTCTGTCTTACCTGTGAAGCTCCAGGTATGGCAGGACCAGGTGTGATGGGCTGAGCCATGAGATCATAGTCATTACCAGACGAACCGGCGGCTACGTACGAGTAAGATCCACGAGCCCAGGGGTCGGCACGCCAGCGAGTCACGACCGTCTCTTTTGGCTGCCATGGCGACAGACACAGAACACACATTAAGTTTGTTGTCATTGGAGGGCGGCCAGCAGCCCCGCACCACTGGAATGAGCTTCAGTCTCGGTGTGTGAGTTTACGCTGCGACATTCCTCTCGTGATTGTTATTCACACAGACATTTGCCGTACAGTAATACAACATGAAACTAAATGAAGAAATTAAGCAAGCTATGCAATGTAGGCTTATTCTGCGATCATGACTGTGCATAATCCTGCTTCTAGAAACTTCTCTATCAAAAATGTTTAACCATTTTTTGATAGTCAGTAACATTTAAGAACATAAACCTGCATGAGGTCAGATTATTCAGAAATATCTGACTGCCAAATTTTGCAATTGACCAATTAGGATAAATTAATTCAGAGTGTTATCATCTAAGGCATTTGAGCTCACCTGAGGTACTGCACTGCTTCCAAAAATTCCCTTGAGGATTGCCAGACACCGCCCAACGATGACATCATCACTAATGTTCTCCATAATGCCAGCGGCTTCTCCTGCCATCAATGCCAGCAGTATGGGAGCTGAGAGGGTATAAAAAGATTATTACAAGGTGTTGATTAGGGATAAAACTGTAAAAATAGTCATCTACAGAAACATTATATTAGCAAAACTATAGCAAAAATATGCATATCAAAAGATAACTAAATCGATAAATATTAAATTGCTATATACTTTTTCTAGCATGACAGTTATCTAATATGTGAGCATTAGGTCAATTTTTGTAATTTATATTTATAGATCAAAGTTGAATAAACAAGCTTTCCATTTGCTTTGTTAGGATATGAAAACCTAAAGAGGGTGCAAAAATCTAAATATTAAGAAAATTGCCTTTAAAATGATGCAAACGAAGTCCTAAGCAATACATATTACTGACAATAAATACATTTTTGATATATTTACGTTAGGAAATATATTAAATATCTTAATGGAACATGATCTTTACTTAATATAATAATGACTTTTGGCATTAAAAAAATTTTATTTTGACTCTTACAATGGTAGGCTATTGCTACAAATACTAGTGATGGGGAGGAGACCGCCTATGCCGAGTCTGAGTCAAGACCGAGTCTTTGAAGGGTCGAGACCGAGTCCGTTGGTTTTCAAATACAGTCGAGTCCGATTCAAGACTGAGTCTTTGAAGGGTCGAGACAGAGTGAACATAAAAAAATGCGCTGGTCTGGAGGACTTGGTCTGAAATTACGAGTCCTCCTTTCACTGTGGTCCGAGACCAAGTCAAAACCGAGTCTTTGAAGGAACAAGTCCGAGACAAGTCCGAGACGAGTCCGAGAAAGCAGAAATCGGTCTCAAGTCCTACATCTCTAACAAATACAGCGGTGTTACGTATAACAGGGTCACATGTCATAAAAAAATCATAAGCTATGATGTGCATGAAACTTTTGCAAAAGTACAAAAAAAGGACAACATACATGTAACCCTAGAGAAAAAACTAAAATAGTAAAGCGACTATAAGATTCATCTAATTAATTGATCTTAGTTATACCCTTTTTATTGGACGAATGAACAATAACAAAATGAGCCATTTATTTCAAAGAGGAGTGTGCTGCGTAGAATCAACTAAAATCAAGACGCAATATGATGTTAATGACAATCACCTTTGTAAAGGTTCCAGAAGAGAAACAGTTCCCCTCGACTGGCTGTGGTGCTTCCCACGTGACCAAAGAGGTTAACACTGGGGTCCCAGAACACTCGATCGAAACACAACACCACCTAGAGGACACAGGTTAAGTCAAAACACAATTTTAAAACTTTAAATACATAGGTTTCAAGCGGTTGCCTTCTATGTAAGAACAACACTAAACATCTATACTTGCTGTTTAACCAACTCATAAGCACGCTGGGGTGAAATCATAGAAAAAGAAAACGTGTGTGTGTTATTGCAATCAGTATAATGATAACAAAAAATACAATAATTAAAACATTAATGCATTAAAGCAGTTCTGTAAACATCCAGTATATAAAGACAGTGGTTTCTGATATAACAGCATTGTGGACACGATGCCCTCTTGTGACAGAAAACAGGAAGTGGTGTGATATAATTGCATAATACTGCAGTATTTTTTTGCTGCAGTTGATGTGAGGGAGAACGAGTGCAGAGGAGTATGAGTATGACGCATCCAGGACTCTCAATGTGTGTGTGTGTGTTGGGGGGTCAGTAAGGATCTTACCCAATAACCACACACCCACAATTACAACATTAGCTATAATCTGACCAAACCTAACAACAACTGTGTTAGCAGTACATTAGTGCATTTTTACTGACGTTCCTAGCAGAAGTCAACCGATTAATCGGTTTTCCCATTTAATCGGTTTAAACAAAATTATCAGTGCCGATAGCAGCCTTAAAAATTGCTTTTGATCTGCCATTAAAACATATCATTACAACTGTGTTAGCAGTACATTAGTGCTTTAAGATCAAATGCATTTGGAATGAAGCCCCTAGCAGAAGTCGACCGATTAATCGGTTTAAAAAAAAAATGTATCAGTGCCGAAAACAGCTTTTAAAAGTTACTTTTGATCTGCCATTAGAAAATATTATTACAACTGTGTAAGCAGTAGATTAGTGCTTTAAGATCAAATACATTTTGAATAAAGTCCCTAGCAGAAGTTAACCGATTAATCGGTTGTACCAATTAATCAATTAAAAAAAAAAAATTATCAGTGCAGAAAACAGCTTTTAAAAATTACTTTTGATCTGCCATTAGAAAATATTATTACAACTGTGTAAGCAGTACATTAGTGCTTTAAGATCAAATGCATTTAGAATGAAGCCCCTAGCAGAAGTCAACCGATTAATCGGTTTTAAAAAAAATGTATCGGTGCCGAAAAACAGCTTTTAAAAGTTACTTTTGATCTGCCATTAGAAAATATTATTACAACTGTGTAAGCAGTACATTAGTGCTTTAAGATCAAATACATTTTGAATAAAGTCCCTAGCAGAAGTTAACCGATTAATCGGTTGTACCAATTAATCAGTTAAAAAAAATTTTATCAGTGCAGAAAACAGCTTTTAAAAATTACTTTTGATCTGCCATTAGAAAATATTATTACAACTGTGTAAGCAGTACATTAGTGCTTTAAGATCAAATGCATTTGGAATGAAGCCCCTAGCAGAAGTCGACCGATTAATCGGTTTAAAAAATGTATCAGTGCCGAAAACAGCTTTTAAAAATTACTTTTGATATGCCATTAGAAAATATTATTACAACTGTGTAAGCAGTACATTAGTGCTTTAAGATCAAATACATTTTGAATAAAGCCCCTAGCAGAAGTTAACCGATTAATCGGTTTTACCAATTAATCAGTTTTTTAAAAAAAATTATCAGTGCAGAAAACAGCTTTTAAAAATTACTTTTGATCTGCCATTAGAAAATATTATTACAACTGTGTAAGCAGTACATTAGTGCTTTAAGATCAAATGCATTTTGAATAAAGCCCCTAGCAGAAGTTAACAGATTAATCGGTTTTACCAATTAATCAGTTTTAAAAAAAAATTATCAGTGCAGAAAACAGCTTTTAAAAATTACTTTTGATCTGCCATTAGAAAATATTATTACAACTGTTTAAGCAGTACATTAGTGCTTTAAGATCAAATGCATTTTGAATAAAGCCCCTAGCAGAAGTTAACAGATTAATCGGTTTTACCAATTAATCAGTTTTAAAAAAAAATTATCAGTGCAGAAAACAGCTTTTAAAAATTACTTTTGATCTGCCATTAGAAAATGTTATTACAACTGTGTAAGCAGTACATTAGTGCTTTAAGATCAAATGCATTTTGAATAAAGCCGCTAGCAGAAGTTGTCCGAATAATCAGTTTTACCAATTTTTCGGTGCCGAAAGCAGCTCTTTTAAACTGCTTTTGATGTGCCATTAGCAAAAATGTAGCAAAAAAGAACATGATTGCACTTTTTGTTTTACATTTTGTGCATTTGGCAGACTATTTCGTACAAATTGACCTACTTTTTATCAGTATGTGCAGCACGTACAGGGGGAGTGGGCTGTGGCAAAGGGCATATTGGTACCAATTATTCGGTGCCGAAAGCAGCTCTTTTAAATTTTCCCGTTTTTGCTTGAGCCCCTGCCCCTTTTCCCAATGTGCCGTTTTTGCTGCCCAAATTGCCCTTTTAGCAAACAGATGCGCAGATTTAGCAAACTCCCCCCAAAGAGGCATTCGCTTTGGATTGTTTTCTGATAGAAAATCTTGAGAAAATCTGGTTACACCAAAGTGACAAATGAGAATTATTCGCACCTTGTTAAGGTTCCCGAACCCCATTCTTTGAATAGCAGCGGTCTTCCATTCCGGCAGTGGAGGCACGAACTGTACGGCTGGCGGCTGTTGCTTCATGACCCCCAAAGGCAGAGTGCACAGCACAGCATCACACTTATAAATAAACGTCTGTGTAGTGGAGCGTGTATTTACCGCTATCACCTCACAACCTGAGACGGGAAGAAAGCTACGGTCATTACACATGCAAATAAACATCACCGCAGACAGCAGAGACGGCACTGATCGACTCACCGGATGATGTGTATCGGACTTGTCTGACTGCAGTGTTGAGTTTGATGTCCAAGCCCTCGGCAAGGGCCACGGGAACGCATGAGTACCCGTTTCGCACGGTCAAGTGACTGCCGGTGAACTCAAAATCATCATCCTGCGTAAAAACAGACCGAGATGAATTCACACAAACACAGCTTTATTCACAAATCACTACCATTTTTTTTAGCTATGCAAAATTCGGAGACCTCTGCATATATGATCAGTAACCTTGTGTGATATCACGTGCTAAAGTGTTTAGTCACACAACTGGCACCATCATGTCTGCTTATATGTTATTATTGTACAAAATATGATTGTGCAATTTATTTACTTCTTTCAGTTTATCCTTCACCTGAATAGGTCTATCCTTCATCTATTGGTCACACATCTTCACGTGATACGAATGTGAACTTTGTAACGGACCGAAATGCAAAACATTTGCGCTTGCGTTTCCCGGCTGTCACATTCACATCCGTATGAATAGAGTCAATGAAACGAAAAGTCTACCATGAGCGCAGCATTACTAAAAAGTGCATTAAGTAAAAAATAACACGTGTAGTACCTGATCCCAATGTTTGAGCGAGAGCGTGGAGAGAGGAGTGGCATTGGCAAACTCCAGATTAGCAAAGTGCCAGTCGAGAATCTGTCGGTCTCTTGAAGACAAATACACATCACTGAAAAAGAGAGAAAAAGATTGAAAAGGATGATGCGTGGTTACCAAAGCAGGTTAGGCAGCTATGATCTTGCTAAACTGTGTTTGATTACTGAAACAGGTTTTATTCAAATACCTGGGTGGATTGGCCTCCAACTCCTGAAGTCTCTCCTCTAGTTTAACTTGCATCTCCACCAGCTCATCATACTCCTGCAGCAGGAACACCAGAGATCAGAAAATGTATGCATATTAAAAAAAAAAAAAAAAAACTTGTGGTTGTTGAACAGGTGGAAAATAAAGAAGGTTGTAGTGAACCAATCACCAAAACCTAACAATATAATTATCCAAGAATTAAAGATCCACACACATACAAGATCAGCCACAAATCTAATAATAAATATAATATAATATATAATAAATTAATTCGAGCTTTGTGGTCGATCATGGATGTGTGTGATATTTTTTTTGTATTCTGGGTTGAAAAGGGGCTCATGCCAACATCTAGATGCTGCTTTTCTTCATGCATAATGCATTTGATCTTACTTACAAAAACTTAGCAAAGGAAAGCACCCTGCAGTATTATCTTTTAAGTGTGAGTTTTCCCTCATGTGTATATTATGTCCTGAAAGGCACTGCAGAGGGCAGCAGCAGTGGTTTGGTAGCAGAAGGCAGAGTCATCCCACCGAGGAGGCCAACCTTTCAACAAACTAACCAGTCAGAGACTATTTAAAGCGAAATCCTTCCCTTCAGCCACATCATACGGCTCTAAAATACCCTGCCATGGTCTTTCTGTGTCCATCTGTTAACATAAAGTCTGAGAAAACCTGTTTTTACTCTAAAGCTCAGTTACACACAATGGACGGTATTATTCTAAAAAAGCTCCAAATGTACTTTTATAACTATAAAAAGAGAGAAAATTACAGGTGAGGACACACTTCTGCTTAGTGACACTTTAATGGGACGTACCATGGAAAACAAGATTTAAAGGAATCGTTCACCCAAAAATGAAAAGTCTGTCAATCTTTTTCTCACCATCAAGTTATTCTAAACCTATATGAATTTCTTTTCTGTTATGAACATAAAAGAAGATATTTTAACCATTGACTTCCATAGTAGGAAAACAAATATGATGGAATTTAATGGGTACCGTCAACTGTGTGCTTATCATCATTTATCCAAAATATCTTCTTTATCATTTATCATAATACTTCAATGATATTTGTTTTCCTACTATGGAAGTCAATGGTAACAGCACCTTTGTGCTTTACCATCATTTATCAAAATATATTTTGTGTTCATTGAAATAAAAACAAGTTAATACAGGTTTAGAACAACATGAGCAGGGCTCCAAACTAACTTTTTTTATTATTTTTAGGGTTGAGATCTTTTTAAAGACTACAATTTCAAAGGAGTAAGGGGCTGGACACACCAAAACTTTTAAACGCGGCTGAAAACGCCTTGAGGACGCCGAATGCCAGCTGTTTTTCAGCTGAGTGCCAGCTTTCTTCAGCTGATACTTTGGTAGCTGTGATACTTCAGCTGCGAGCCGGTTGGTTGCTGTGGTAATGTCCCGCCCCTCCTCCACTGTGATTGGGCGGCCGTGTGAGAACTGACATTGACGAGCGGAGCTTTTCTCCCAAAGTTGAATCTCTTTCATCTCTCGACGCTCAGCGCCGAGCGCGGAAAAACCGCCGAGCGCCGGTTTGCAGCGCAGAAAAAACCCGCTAGCTGCTGGCTTATTTGAAAAACGCCGAGCTTCCATTGGAAACAATTGAAAACATGCGCCGGCCGCGGGCGTAAAAGTTTTGGTGTACACAACCCCTAAGGTTTAATACCGAAACTTTATTTTGATATGGTTTTAATAATAAAGTTAATAAAACATTATTATTTCACACTTTATAAACCTAAACGGATGCTTAAAAAAAGTTCACAAAAAAAAAAAATTTCGGTCATCATTTACTCACCTTCATGTTAGTCTAAATCTATTTGCATTTCTTTATTCTGTTGAATACAAAACATATCTATCGATCGATCTATAGATAGATACTTTGTACTTCATAATCAACAAACAAACAAAAACAAAATAATACTTTTGATGGCATTGATAAACCTGTGGTGGGTTTCTGTGGCGGGGAAGAAACGTAAGCCATCAAAATCGAATAATTTAAGTGAGAGGCACTTGGTTGAAGGAAAAATGCCGGCTGTTGCTTGTTCTCACACCATGGCATCAAGCTTCTGTCATGCTAACACATTGACCCTAGGAGATCTTATGAAAAACTTTTCATTATTTTACTTCAAGTCAACAGAAATCGAGCAGGACCAAAACATTTTACAGCTGATTGCTGTCAAAAAAGTTCAGCGACGACATCCCAAGTATAACCGTAGCAATGGCAGTGTTCTTAATATGACAATGTAAGTGTTTGGATGAATGCCATTAATGTTTTTTTATCAGCGTTTACCACTAGTCAACTAAATGAATATAACATGACAAAGATGAATACACATTTATATATTGATTCAGTAGAGTTATACCATTTTGAAAAAAAAAACTTGTCATGGATTTATTGCATTTTGCGGAAAAAAATAATCAGTTTTTATAATAAATCTTTGAAAATCAAATTATGGATTTAAATTTTTAATGTTGTTATAACCTAAAGATGCTATGTGAACATAAGTGGTTTTCACCTTGTCACTTTCTTGGTATAGAAAACACATTTTTACCCAAATTAGTCAAAATGGATTTATTGCGTTTTGGAACCAAACTCTTCAAATGATGACATAATTTTCATTTTTGGGTGAACTATCCCTTTAAAATCCTACTTAGACATAAATCACACGCTATAAATAAGAATCTCAATTAAACGTACAAAATTAAGTCAAACACTAGCAAAAATGCCCTGTTTCGACCATAAATGGTTTGAGCGTCTCTAATGGGCTACAATTGCAGCTGGAAGCGAACTGAGTGTGATTATGTGAATTAACATGCTAAAATCCAAACAAGGAATGTAACTTTCTACTTTGTGGGCGCTAAAGAGAGTCTGACAATATTAGACTGCGGTCTGGAAAATGTAAAAAAAAAAACTGCAACATTGGGCTGAAATAGCATTATGCTCCATTAGAGAGTGTGGAGGTGTTTGGCAAACACTTCTGCGCTGTACAAAGATTTTCATTAGATTTAGGAGATGCTTCAGTGATGAGTATTCTGTTCCCCCCGCTTGTTGGATGTTTGGTGTACTACCTTGCAGAGTGCTGTGAGGTCTCTGTGTTTGCTCTTCACCAGGAACTCGGCTGTGATGTCTCTGGGTGGTTTCACCTCGCTGGCTTCTTTATACTGCTGATGCAGCTCCTTCACTTTCTCTTTAGCAGCCACCATCTGAACAAGTGAGCGAAAGTATCTGTGTATAATAAGTAGGGATGCGCCGATACCACTTTTTTGGAATACGAGTACGAGTACGAGTACTTGCATTTCAGTACTTGCCGATACCGATACTGAGTACTTAATAAAAACATGATTCAAATTTACAGGTAACAGCTTTAGTCATATAATTTAACAAAAAAACAAGTGACTAGTTTTCCAGTTTGTTGTAAACTCTGCCTCTTTGGACAACACAAGAGGCATTAACCCCTTACACGCCACTCAAACATAGACATTTCTCAGACCGTGGTATCGATCCCGGGTATCGGGGGACTTTTAACGAGTACGAGTACTTTAGAAAATGTGGTATCGAGGCCGATACCCGATACCAGTATCGGTATCGATGCATCCCTAATAATAAGCATGCGAGTGGCAAAAAAGCTGAAGGTGAGGAGCGTTTATGTGTTTTACCTTATTGAGAAGGTCCCTGAGCTCCTCTTGGGTCTTTACAATCTTCTTCCAGTGTTCGATTTGTTCATCTTTTACGTGCTTCTCCTGCAGCCTGTTTTAACATTTTAATACAGGGATTACTATCTTAATGTTTCAAATACAAACTGTAAGGCAAATAAGTCCACTCACTGTATGACGACTTCCAGAGCTTGTCCCAAAGAGACGGGTTTATTGTTGAGAAAGTTGAAGTCAAGTTGGTGGCTGAGGTATGACGTGGCCTCCAATAAACGATTGAACTCCTGCTCTACCATCTCGTCCTTTTCTTTAGGGACCTTAAAGAGATTTACAAGTATTTAAGGATTACTTCACAAGTCATTTCCGTTTCATTCAACCCCCCAAAATGTTTTTTTTTTTGTTATTTGTAACCAAAACAGGGATTTTAATTAAAGTTTCACTCTGTAGATTTTTAAGGCATCTAGCGGTAAGACTGTGAATTGCAACTAACAGCTCAGTAGCACATAGTGAAGCTACTGTAATCGCCACATAACAAACATCGCCTGAGACAACATAGTAACAAAACACAATCTTTAGAGCAGTTTGTCCATTTAGGGCAGGGGTGTCAAACTCAATTTCATCCCGGGCCACATCAGCATTACGGTTAATCTCAAAGGGCCGGTTGTATTTGAATGACTGTATGAATCTATCAACTCTTTTATTACTGTATATTGCATAATTTTCTCTGCATTTGCTTACTATTGGTTTTGTTAATAACTCAATTAATACCTAGCTTTGAAAGTAGAAGCCCGGGCAAATAATGACAAAGTGTATAGAGTACAACTATTCTACAGATTATTTTTAAAATAATTGTGGTGACAAAAACACATGTTGTATGTGAGTACAGTACACTCAAATGTTATGTTATCCTTCATTGTGCAGGTCAGAAAATGAGAGGCATTTTAGATAGGCCTACTAATAAAGAGTATTACCATCTCCACCACAAAATTAGGCATTTATTAAACACATCTACCCTTGCTTGTCATTTCTTGCCCTCTTTACAAAAAAGCTGTGATTTTTTTACCTGGCTTTGAGTGTCTGACTGTTTGACTGACGTCTCATGAGTTCATTGTTGTAGGCTACAGATCAATAGATTCAATCGTTTATTAATGAGTCAAATGGGTCATTAGTTTGCGTATTCAGCGGAAATAGACGCGTTGTAAACTAATCCCAGCTGGACATCGCGAAACATTTCTGTACACGAGTCGGAAAACATTTTCTCGCTGGATGCGCGTGAGCGGGCGCGAGAGAGGGAGAGAAAGAACAAGCAGATACTGTCCGTTTCCATATGCGGAGGTCGCATAGGCAGCGTCATCAAGCCTGGTTTATTTAAGTTAACTGACCATTACATTCGCAAGTCATACGCATATTACAACTATTTACTATAAACAAAGAATAATATTTAACTTTATAATTGTTAATTTAATATTCTGAAACAAGACAGTCTTGATGACGTATGCAGCCTGGAAATGCGAGCTCCGGACGCTGCAGCGTTCGCATTCAGACACGCCCATTCTAGTAGTGCGCGCGTGCGGGGCACTGCTCATTCTCTCTCATGCAATCATCAACATTATCACTATAATTACATTACAAAAAGACTTTGGCGGGACAAAAATTAGTTTTTGTGGCTGCTAAAAAAATCTATATAGGAAATAACCTGCAAAAATAAAACTTATAATAACAATAAAATAATCTGTAAACTCTCGCGGGCCACATAATTAACATAATTTGTAAACTCTCGCGGGCCAGATGAAATGAGGGGGCGGGCCGGATTTGGCCCGCGGGCCTTGAGTTTGACACCCCTGATTTAGGGCTACTAAAAACATGAAGCCGCAAAATGGCCCGTTGTATATGTAGATAAAAACAATTTGTAAATGCACACACATGCATGTATATATTTAAGAAATGTTTACATGTGTATATACATTTGTATATTTATGTATAATTTATATTATCTATAAATATAAATACTTAATACATAAATATATATTTTTTCTTGAAAGTATACATGCATGTGTGCTAGGGGTGTGACGAGACACTTAATCCACGAGACGAGACGAGACACGAGATTGGGTTCACGAGAACGAGACGAGACGATATTTTTACACTTTTTAAGAAACCCTCAATGATAAAATAAATGAATAAGAAACTGAAATCATGTTATTTTTAAATGTTTTAACTAATCAAGGACTGTCCCTAACAATTATTTTACTAACTGATAATGAAGTAATTTGTTATTTTTGGGTAATAAAAATAGACCCAAGTGAGCAGTAGCCTTTAAAATTACATAATAACGAAGATGCAATAATAATTGGTTTAAATAAAGTATTAAAACCAAGTTACATTAAACAACATTAAATTAACAAACACATTACATTTGTGGTCTATAAATAAAAAGCATTATGTATATATTATAACAAATGCCTGCAGGGGGCGATAGTAGACTCGTCTCTCGGATGCTATCTTCACTTTCACTTTCACTTTAGACGGAAAAAAACGCTTATTTTTTAGCCAAACAATGTTTAAATCCATTTGAATATTTAATATACGTCCATTTCTTTACAATAGAAATGAACATGCAGACATTAAATCATGTAAACTCTGATGGTTTAATCTGCTGAGACTTCACATCTGACACTGATCTACAGACAAACACAACACGTCTCAGACTTCATACGAGCTCCCAAACGAACATTATTGGAAACCCAAACAAAAAAGCAAATGCAGTAAAAGACAGAATATAATGCATGCACTGTAAGAGGCTAATTATACCAACCACGCTTTAAACGCTTGGAAACGCAAGGCGCGACGCACTGCCTTTTAAAAAAAAGAGCAACGCGGCTTTTAATATTGCTAGGCAACCACCTAGTCAGCTGTCTTGTCAATCAAATATTGAAGCCTGCGCTCTTTTGCTGTTGACTGTCATATTAGCAGAAACTTTAAAAAGATGACGCTTGCTCTGACCTTGTTTGAGGGTGAGAGGTGCACAAACACGCAGGAGAGAGTGAGCGAGTGGAGTCCGGTTCTTCAAAGCAACTGTAAACTTCCCTCACCACAACGTAAGGCCCGCATCTCCCCTCATTCGAGTGGACAATGGAAAGACGCGAATGACGTCGGGCGCTTCTCCGCTCTCAGCGTTCCTTCAAAGGCGCGTGCTGCGGCCGCCGGCAAAAACTGCAAGGCGCTCAGCGCGCATAAACAGCGCGCAAACGCTCCATGCCCATAGAATATCATTTAAAAAAGGCGCCTGCAACTGCCTCCTTCGGAGGTCGCATATGCAGGCTGCATACGTCATTAAGGTTTATTTCAGATCATTAGAGCATTACATTCGCAAGTCGTGAGCATATTACAACAATTTGTAATTTATAATTACATAACTTTATAATTGTTAGTAGTCTCTAAAAAGACAGTCTTTATGAAGTAAATGCAGTTTAAAAATGCGACCTCCGAAGGATGCAGCCTTTTTTTTTTTTGAGAAACGGCCAGAATTTCACCTACACAAGAAATCTCGCGAGACACACTTAATCTCGCGATACACATTTAATCTCGCGAGATCTCGTCGCACGAGATCTCGTCACATCAATAATGTGTGCATATTTATATATAAATAATTATTATACACAGTTCACAAAAACATATATGATGTAAAAACTTTTATTCTGCTAAAGATTAAATCGCGATTAATCATTATGCATTCCCACCATAAAACATAAAGGGGCGGTTTCCCGGACAGGGATTAGACTAGTCCTAGACTAAAAATAAATGTAAGAGCTGTCCAATCTGAAAACAACTTGCACTGACATATCTTAAAATACATCAGTGCCCTTTGTTTCGCATCAAAACGCACACCAAAAATGTTTTTAGTAAGGCATGTTTGTTAAAACTAGTTATATTTCCTAATTAAACTAAGGCCTAGTCCTGGTTTAAGCTAATCCCTGTCCGGGAAACCACCCCAAAAATGTACTAAAAACACCTTGTGCTTTACAGGCTGCATATTTCTAATATTGCAAACTTTAAGATAACTTTAAAATATTCCAAACATGGTTTTATAAACAGAAATACTTACACTTGTGCAGCGCTCCCCCTGTTTAAGAATTGTGAAATTGAGTGGAAGCAAGTGAAAGAAAGATTTAAAAAAGTAAGGAAATGGGAAATAGTAGCGAAGGAAAAAAATGGGGTTGGGTAGAAAGTGAGAGAGACAAAGAGAACATTAGATTATTCTTGTTTTGGCTTAAATCAATCTGAAATTTACATTTTAAACACTGGAGTGCCAATCAAAACAGAAGGGGAGAATCAAATCAAATGAATCTGTGATTTACACCACAGCATAGACCAAAATTTAGTGTAAGACTGAACTAGTAACACGTTTTTGAATCTCTTTGCCTTGCACATTTATAAATATATCTTGATTTTACAGTTTATTATATTCCTAAATGTATATGATCATAACATTTGAGTATATGAAATTTCTCTGTATGAACATTTGTGACCTGTCTGTGAAAACCCAGCTAGTTTCATTGTTTTTGTCATTTATTGTTTTCTAAATAAAATCATCCTATATAAATCTAAAGAACATTGTATAAAAATATAACTTTATATTGACTGAGTAAAATCAATCTCACCATTAAATGATGAGACTTTACCTTAGATTTCTCATACGAGGACACGTGTCTATGCATGTTCTTACAATGTTTCTAGTGCACTCACCGCCTGTCCATTTGCTTCATAGAGTGGGCACTTCTGTTTGATTTTGGCCAGCTCCATGTTGACCTGTTTGCTTACTACAGCCATCGGGTTTCCACCTGAAAGAGACATGCTGAAGTTTCACATACCTGCATAAAAAATGGACCCTTCAACTATAAAAACAACAGTGCCACCTTCTGGAGAGAAGAGTATTTGATTTTCCTTACCCAGACCAGTCACCACCATTGCCCCAAGGTCTGCAACATAGTTCCCTTTCCGGAACGTGGCCACGCGCCCACCTACGCGATCCTACCGAGAAAACAAAGACAATCAAATATCTTGCATCTCTGCTCTCTGTCCTATAACTTTATTTAGTAGTGTGTACTCACTCTCGCCTCCAAAACGGTCACATCCATCCCAAAACTCTGCAGTTGTCGTGCGGCTGCCAGCCCTGATACGCCGCCTCCGATTATAATAACCTTTCCTGTCTTCTTAGCTACAAGAACATGATAACGTTTTATTAGAAACTCACAGACGGACATAGCACTTAAAGAGCATGTCTTGCTCTGATTGGCTGTCACGTCTGCTTGTGTTCATGCTGTAAACAGGCTGTCATTCGTTTCTGTGCCAGACAGGTACATAAAACATGGCTGATTATTAAAAACGCCTTGTCCTGATGTCATCCTGCTATTTGAGTTTGAGTATTCATATAACATCTACTATAACAAGTAAGGGTAATTACTTGGCAGAGGCTTTACTCTCTTGTAGACACCAAAGTTGATAAACCCATGTCTTTCCAGGTAGCTGTGTATTCGGTGCACCAAAACAGCATCACCTGCAGAGGGAAACACATGACCAAACCAAGTTAAAACATGCATAGCTGAAACTATTTTAACGTATGTTGTACGTATATAAACACGTGTATGTCTTCATCATCCCAAGTCACTCTGACCCAGAAACATTTGAGGTTTATGCAATAAAGTGCCTGCCAACAAATCAATTATTTTCTTAGCAATGACAACATTATAAGAACACAAACTTTCCATTTCTGTTTCTACTTCGTTGCAATAAAAGTCCCCTAAGATGTAATATTAGTCTCAGGTGTTCCTAGAATGTGCCTTTGAAGTTTCATGTCCACCCGATAAATAATTTATTATACCATGTTAAAAAGGAACATTTTGGGTGTGCAGGAAAAAGTGTGTGTGTGTCTCTTTAAATGCAAATGAGCTGCTTTTGCTTCCATAACCGTTTACGGTCATCTATACCGAAAACATACGGTGCTTTTAATAAGACAATCACCTTACTTTATTGTTCATAGTGAATTATGTAAAAAAGATTTAACGATAGAAACGATGACCCAACTGTGGTCTTTGGACGGGTCCTACGCAAAGTGACATCAGTTTGCTCAGAAAACGCAAATAGCTTGTCTCAATAAAATATTAGTATTTTTTCGCGCAGTTGACTGGTGTTATAGGTGTCAACTAGTAGCAGCTGTACCGTTAAGCCGACTAGTCTCGCACATCCCTAGTACACAGAGACACACACATATAAAAGTGTACACTGCAAAAAAATGATTTTCAAGAAAAAAAATCTTTGTATTTTTGTCTTGTTTTCAGTAAAAATATCTAAAAATTCTTAAATTAAATTCAAAACGATCCCAAGAAAATAAGTCATTAAAAGTCATAAAAAAAATATCACATTTAAGTGATTTTGTGCATAAACACAAGCAAAAAAATCTGCCAATGGGGTAAGCAAATTTTTCTTGAGTTTAGTGTGTTCAAGATTTTTTTTTGCTTACCCCATTGGCAGATTTTTTTGCTTGTTTTATGCACGAAAATCACTTAAATTTGATATTTTTGGTCTAAAAATTAGACTTATTTTCTTGGATCGTTTTGCTCATCAAGAAAAAGCATCTTAATTTAAGATTTTTTTTGATATTTTTACTGAAAACAAGACAAAAATACTAAGAGTTGTTTTCTTGAAAATCATTTTTTGCAGTGTATTTCTCATATTACGTAACATTTAAAGTCTAGGTATGGTTCTGTGCCAAAGTGACTTAAAATAATGGATTAGGTCTCAATTACAAGTTCTTTTTTAGTGAAAAAAATTAACTTACTGTTGTATGGCGCTTCTAGCTGCTGGACACAAGACTCGAAGGTCAGCTGAACTTTTGGGTTGTCCAACCAGAGCTGCAGCTGAAGATTTCAAAAAAGATATTTTACTAACTGACTTTTTAATATTGACTTTGTTTACATGTGCACCAATAATTGCACTAAGATGTTAACATGACTTCACTCCTGTTTACATGCAATTTCATTATTCTTTTGGTTATTATTCATACACCTAGTCACTGTTTTAATATTTACGTTAAATGCCAAACACGTTCCTATGGATGTATTTTGTTATTCAGCACAAACATCTTTCTGTCAAGTATCTTCAGCAGGCAAACACACTGCGGTGTGCTTACCGTACGGTTTCTGATGTAAAGGAACACTTTCTGAGTATGCTGTGGTCCACTGATGATGTCTGGGAAGCATGCAGCTTCCTGTGATGTCATACGGTCATGTGGAAGACGGCTCTGGAATGCTGCCCCCTCTACACCTGACAACAGATGCTAACCATTAAGATTCCCGAAAGCAGAAATACAGCAAAGAACATTCTGGAACCCTTGATTTTTGTATGTAAAAATTTCATTTATAGTAGCTTATGTTCACTCCATACCCGATGGCTCCTCTGGTTCGCTGTCGTTCTCCTCCTCTACAGGTGGAGCAGGTGGAGGAATCACCTGCTTTCTCTCTTTTTCGGCTTTAGCGTTCCTCTCCTCTTCCGAGTAGTACTCATCCTCCGATAGATTAGCAAGGCTCTCGTCCATCTCTCTGTACTCCACCTGCAGCGGAGGCAAAATAAACACCATTAAAACCTAGCCCTGGCTCAGCTGGGGTAAGACGTAAAAATCATTCCCTATTAACGTAAATTCAAACATCTGATCTTGGATCAAAATTACACATATGGTTAAGGTTTATCCGTTTTTGTTTTCATATTTAAGATATATATATACACAATCAGTCAGTTGAGATAAGATATGAGGAAGACAATGGCTTGTCAGTCTTTGTGTAAGAGGTAGCTTGGTCACTCGCATGGCCTCAAGTAAAAGCTGACTTTGGGTCGGTTAAGCAGTAGATTTAGCAACGCGTCTAAAAAGGTTTCCTGTCCTCAGGACAGGTACACCTAATATTGATGTTTACCTTGGCTCTTTTGCGGCGACTTGTCCTGCGGCCCTCTGCGGTGTCCAGATCGATCCCTCCTGGTCCAGGAGGATGCAAGAGAGGAGGTCCACCTGGTTCTCCACTAGGGGAGGCTCTCTCTTTCTTTCTTACATCTGCTGAACCTGGACCACAGATACTAGCAGCCACAGACTGGGGGGCAGAGAGGGTTTCAGGGGCACGGTCACCACCGTTACCCCCAGAGGAAGAGGAGGAGCCTGGATCTGACTTCTTACTGGACAGCATCACAAATGAAGACAGGTGACTCTCTTGAAATGCGGAGGGGAGTGGAGAGCTAAGGAGATGTCCAAAACAAAAAACCTCATACAAAGAGTAAGCCAAATGTTGTATTAAAATAAAAAGACACTGAGAAAGAGAACAGCTTGTAATTGAGCCAACAGAACAGTGAAGAAACATTCGTCCTAAACTCAGTAAATACTTTCATTGACCAATGACCAAGGCTCTACAACAATACACATCTCCATGCCTCATGCTTCATTTTCAGTAAAAAAAAATTCACTATATAATATTTAATGAAAAATATACAAATATTTTGGACAAGGTATTTGCAGTATAGTCCTGTATTTTATAAGTAATGACCTGTTTCTTGTTGTTCTGGTGGTGCACCTGCTCTTAACAAGAGGCATTTATGGACATTCCTACTATTTAGCTATGATGATCTGAGGGATGTGTAAATAGTGCATTAATACTGTACAGAACCAATCCACTTTTCTTATTTTACTTAATGTATCTGCTCGAATTCATCACCAACACAATAATAAACAGATCAATGTCTAAAAACACTCACAAAAGCTTGAACTTACACGTTTTTGTCAATAGCGCTAATAGCTAAACGTTACAATACCGGCAATATTTAGGAAATTACCAACCAACCATGACTCTAAATAAAGCTAATCCTTCACGTACTTCATCAACTATTAAAATACTAAATAACAATATTTTTAACAATGAAGAAATAGATAATAACTGGTTGGATCGTGTGCTCGTTAGCAAACATGCTATTGCTAACGGCACGAGCTCATATCCCTTATTAAAATCTTAAAAATCTCTAAGACGCTCCTCTCCATTATTTATCGCATATAAGTATTAAATATAAATTGCGTAATATACATAATGTGCTACGCGTAAGCATCGATTTACGTACGGTGCTCTGCTAATCAAAATATTATTCATATTTACCTCCTCGCAGCTGCCGTGAGTAAAGCACAAAGAAACGAACGGCTGCTCCAGTAAGAGCCAACGCATCCAATCAGAGAAGCCGAAAGTGTCAAATGGGCGGGATCAATCTTGTACAGCTCTGTAATTGGACAAAATTCTAATCGATCAACTTTTTCGGGCCCTCGTAGTAAAATCCAGCTGTACTGAAGGATGCAGTTTACGTAATTTTGGCCATAAATATTTTAGCCATAACCATGCCCCATTGACCGATCATACAATGTAATGTATGTCAAATAATAACATAGATATCATTTTGCCCGGCTTTATTCATTTTTGAAATCCCATTGGAAAATGAACTATGGTTTAATTATAGTAAAAAGCTAACCCTGCTTTTGTCTATGTTATTGTGGCAAATGGGCAAGACCATAGTACATTTTACGGGTTTTACTAGTAATGGCGCATCTCTGATCGCATCTGTGTGCAGTTTAAATGCGCTTACCTTTAAACCTAGGCACAGAAAAATTCCTCTATAAAAATCACAACAACCTTAATATTTCTCAACTAATTTTAACGGTTTAACATTTACGTGGAGTGCACTCATACAGTTTGGTGAAAATACTGTACAGCCTTTGTTGCACTATTTCATCCACCCAATAGGTGGCGCTGTCACCAAAAGAATTGATTTGTTTTAATGTGATTTTTTTTTTTTGGATCTGTTTATTATTATTTTTGACATGTTTTATGTGATAGGTACTCTGTTGCCCTTTTATGTTACTAAAAAAAGAAATGTAGTTCGAATGCTGAAGCTTCAGCCTCATCACACTGCATTATGCAACTGGAACCATCAGACTAAATTATTTTTTCACTCTTGACGCATTATCATTAACAGAAAAAAATATATTTTTAACATATTAATACAAATACAGTATAACTTTAACAAATAAGAAAAACAAAATAGATAAAAATAAATAACTGAAATACTACTATCCCGAACGTGGGAGGGGCTAGGCCGTTGACGTATGGATAGTGGGAGGTACACAAGCAAAGCGGAAAAAGCTGATCCAGGTGCGGTTGGGACAGGTAAAGCAAGTACGGGATTTCGTGAGGGTGTGCCTTTTGTTTTTGCTTGGTTTTATAAATCGGACTAAACCCACGGCAGTTTCAGAGGTAAGTTTTGATCTGATATTGAGTTGTTAAAGTTTCTGATATCAAGACTGAGAGTGAGTGATCGCGTGCATGTTTGATCCAACTCAAGAAACACGGAGCTTGTTTCCTGCGACGTCACACATTGTTGTCGTACGGATGCGATTTAAATAAAATAATCTCTTCCATTAAAAACAACTTAACTTAAATTGACACGTTTAACCAGTCGAACAACAACCAATGAATGTATTGTTTGCTTTGAGTGTTAATGTAATTTACTCTTGAACAATCAACGTGTACCACATTATACCAAATTTTTTAGCATCATGTACACTGCAAAATTGATGTGATCGGTAATTCATGATAACAAATGTTTTTTTTTTTTTTACATTAACTTCCCAAAATAAGTTTAGAAAATTTTTAATAAGTCCACGCAACTCATTTCTAGGATTTAAAATAATGCTTTAAAATAACTTAAAGCAAGTTTAATTGTACTTAAAAAATAATGCAACAATTTTCCACCCAATCTTGTTATTATTTATCATGAGGGTCACAAGATTTAGGACAGATTTCATGATCTTGTCAGCCTAACCTAAAAGTAAACACTGTAAGACATAGTGCATAATATTTCTGACCTTTAACTTGCCTGTAGTAAGTTAACAATAAAACTGCTAGTAATTAGTGATGCACCGATGTATCGGCCACTGATATTTATCGGCCGATTATTGATGAATTTGAAACCATCGGCATGTCGGCAACAGCACGAGAAAGGCCGATACTGATTGTTTATTAATTAACCGCATAAAGGCAATGAGTTGCATGTCTGTTGCATAATCCAGCATTTTTAACAATAATTATCAAAATAATTAAAAACTTCCCAAAACAAAAAAGGTTGTATAAATTATAGTTTGTCAGACGTGCGATGAGGGAAAAAAATAATAAATCACGTAGTTAATCACGCGAGATTACTCATTCATGTGATCCATGCGGTCTAGAGTATTTCGGGAAAATGTCGGCGGTCTGGGCTTTCTTCAAAATCTCGGATAAAGACCAAAAAAATTGAGTGTTCTGCAGAAATATCAAGAGGAGGTAGTATTGTATACAAGTGTTTAATATCGGTATTGGCCAAAAGTTGTCTGTTTAAATCGGTATCGGCCCAAAAAAATCCTATCGGTGCATCCCTACTAGTAATAGTGATTATTAGTGTAGAAAAGGTGTTAAAGGTCACACATTAAACCTGATTTTCCATTTGCACAGCACGATGAAGATCGAGGGAGAGACATCTGAGAAACCTGATAACACCGCATTTACTCAGCAGCGACTCCCGGCATGGCAGCCTGTGCTCTCCGCTGGCATTGTCATTCCTGGTTTTCTCATCATCGGTTTGGCCTTCATTGGCATTGGAATTGCCCTCTTTCTGACCTCACAGACCATCCAAGTGGTAGAGGTAAGAGAAACAATAACAGTACCATGGCATTTACAGTAAAGTTTACTTACTTTTTGAGGCGATACCATGCTGAAAATAACAATACAGATTCTAATAGTTTCCATTACTCATGAGTCATCAAGTGTTTACCAACAAAACCATTACAAAAACAAACCATGGTCTTATTCCAGTAAGATTAAATGGATCCAGTTTCCAGTAGAAACGCACAGACACCATTATAGTTTACATTAAAACCAAATGATTCCCATTATAATTTCTGCTGATGGTTTCTATTGTTTGAGGAGCCCTTCATATAAAAGAGATGTACTGATTTTAAGTTGAGTTTTTATGGTACTAAACAAATTTAAGGGGTGGACATGGACAACATAATTTTAAGCTACATGCACACCTTAAATGAGTTAAATGAGTGCACACTGTAATGTCCGCTATGATATTTCGGACACATCCAAGGGCTGTCACTATCGCCTTTTTACCGATTCACCATGTCAAATCTGTGGTGGCGCTCATTTGGGAGTCAGATTGTTGTTACAGCTGACCATTGCACAAGAAACAAAGCAGAAGTGATGAAGCAAGCAAGCAATGAAGTCAAGCGAGTGCTGCTTTGTTTTTGTTATGTATCCCAGCAGTCACTAGCTCCTCTGGTTTACAGTTTTAAGTTATGAATACCAATTTCATGCCACCTGCGGGTACGAACTTTATCTTCTCACACGCTGGCGCGTAACGTGCATGCTACTTGGCCAACGTCCGTTTGGTGTGTGAGGGCAACTTTGGACGCGGATGAATGACAACTAGTGCCACCTGCTGGTATGGATAGTTATCTTATCGTATGCTGGTGGTGTGTAATTTTGGCCAATGTGAGCCCACTTCAATGTCTACGCTACTTTGTTGGCATGTCTTTGTTTGGTGTGTCCCTACCCTGTTTCGGAGACATCAGACAGCTTTGCGGTTGTAGGTATTGTCACACTGCGATGTTTGTGAAAGGTGAGAAAAGTTAATGAAAAATTAATGCTCCCTTCATGTTGCAGATGGATTACACGGGGAGTACGAAAGACTCGCCTTGTTTCCCCTGTACAGGTTCAAATACAAAAAACTGCATCTGTGAACTAACGTTTAACATTGACAAGCTGTTTACGGTACAGTGTTTACATTTTTGTTCATTTTCCCTACTGTTTAAAATCTGCTATTTCTCTATCAATGTCATGATTTGTTGTTTGTTATCTCCAGGGCCCTGTTTTTTTCTACTACGGCCTGACTAACTACTATCAGAGCTTTAGAAAATATGGTGTTTCAAAAGACGATTATCAGCTCAGTGGTGACACATCATACTTCACGGTTTGTGTTTGTCATGAGTTTTTTACTTTATTCAATTTAATTTAATAGACCCTATGTTCCTTGTTAACTTTTATGTGTATTTCCAGAGTCCACAAGAAAAATGCTCTCCATATGACTATGACTCCAATAAATCCCCCATCGTCCCATGTGGAGCTTTAGCAAATAGCATGTTCAACGGTAAGATTTTTTTGAAATAAACTTCTTGTCATGCGTTGTCTTATGTGACATTTATAATGTCATGGAATTACTAACTTGTTATTGCTTCCCCCAAGATACGTTTGAGCTCTTTCAAATAGTCAATGGTACAAAGAAGCAAGTCCCGCTTGACGGTAAAGGTATCGCCTGGTGGACAGACTACAACATAAAGTACAGGAACCCTTCGCCCGTGAACGGCTCCTTTGCAAAGGCTTTTGATGGTATTTATCTTTAATGTTTGCAATCGTGCGAATTAGTTACGCTGTACGATTTAGACTTTCAGTTAAAGTCTTGTTTTTTTATTGTTAAAGGTACAGTAAAGCCAATAAACTGGCCTAAGGCAGCATATGAGCTGGACATCGCAGACCCGAACAACAATGGTTTCGTGAACCAGGACTTTCTTGTGTGGATGAGGAGGGCAGCACTACCTCAGTTTAGGAAGCTGTATCGGCGAATCACAGATGGGGATTATGCCGGAGGACTTCCTGCTGGGAATTATTCTCTGACAATTCATTACAGTATCCTTTAAAATCTCAATACTCGAGACAAAAACGGAATTAAAGGTATAGTTCACCCAAGAATGTAACATTTTGTCATTGACTTCCATAGTATTTTTCTTTCTTTCTATGAAAGCCAATGGTGCTCTTGTTCCCTGCTTGACAGCTTGAGGGTGATTTAAATAATGACGGAATTTTCATTTTGGGGTTTTATATTTCCATACAGTGCAAGTGAATAGGGACTGATGCTGTCGGTCACTAAAACTTTGGTTAAAGGGGCCATGTCATGACTTTTTTAAGATGTAAAATAAATCTTTGGTGTTCCCAGAGTACACATGTGAAGTATTAGCATAAAAATACCATATAGATAATTTATTATAACATGCTAAAATTGACACTTTGTAGGTGCGAGCAAAAATGTGGCGTTTTGGGTGTGTCCTTTATAATGCAAATGAGCTGATGAAATTCAAACACTGATCGCAATGATGGTGGTCGTTGCAATTGAAACTTAAATGTGCTGTGAATTATTTTCTCTCTCTGCACTAAATGGCAGTGCTGTGGTTGGATAGTGCAGATTAAGGGGCGGTTTTATTATAATAACATCTTATGACATCATAAGGAGAGCCAAATTTCAATGACCTAATTTTTCACGTGCTTGCAGAGAATGGTTAACCAAAACTAAGTTACTGAGTTGACCTTTTTCACATTTTCTATGTTGATAGAAGCACTGGGAACAATTATAGCACTTAAAAATGAAAAAAGTCAGATTTTCATGCAATGGACCCTTTAACATTGTAATGGATTTTAAACGACAAAGGTGTTTGTTATATCCAAACTTTATCACCTTAGTAGTCAGATTGTTTGTCAGATGTTTGAAATATTATTACATTTTTTTTTACAATGTTGAATTGATTCAAAGCAGCTTAACATGAAGAGAAAAGCTCTATTTTTGTGCACTAATTTTGTACTTCATATACTAAGGGGTGGTTTCCTGGACAGGGCTTATCCTAGTCTCAGATTAAAATGGATGTTATTTTTTATTATATATTTTAACATGTATCACAGAGAAGTACACTTGAATGTTTTTACAATTATCTTAAAGGGATAGTTCACCCAAAAATGAAAATAATGTCATTAATGACTCATTCCAAACTCGTAAGACCTCCGTTCATCTTTGGAAACATAGTTTAAGATGTTTTATATTTAGTCAGAGAGCATGTTGACCCTTCATTGAAAATCTACGTATGGGATACTGTCCATGTCCAGAAAGGTAATAAAAACATCATCAAAGTAGTCAATGGGACATCATTGGGTCAATTAGAATGTGTTGAAGCATTGAAAAGACATTTTGATCCAAAAATAACAAAAATTGCGACTTTATTCAGCAAAAAATAAAAACAGCTGGGGCGCACCAGATAACACGTCATCCCCGTCACTGCTGTCACGTGACTTTAGTCTCTCACATGCGCTTCACAACAGATGCGAAAGAAGAGACAATCCTGAATAAAGTCGTTATTTTTGGACCAAAATGTATTTTCCATGCTTCAACACAATCTAACTGACCCACTGATGTCACATGGACTACTTTGATGATGTTTTTATTATCATTCTGGACATGGACAGTATATCGTACATAGATTTTCAATGAAGGGTCAACAAGCTCTCTAAATAAATCTAAAACATCTTAAACTGTGTTTCGAAGATGAACGGAGGTCTTACGAGTTTGGAACGACATGAGGGTGAGTCATTAATGACATTTTATTTACATTTTTGGGTGAACTATCCCTTAAAGAAGTACTAAAGAAGCATTTTTAGTATATTAGTGCACACAAATAAAGGCACTTTAAGTACACTATGTAAGTTTTTGCGTGGATAGAAAAACATATATTTATTTTTAGTTTAATGATGTTTGTATTTTAGCTGTTTCTCTATATTACAGCAAGGCTTTAAGTATCTGTGACATATCTGCCAGTGTTTGTCTGTGATCCAGGTAAACAGGTTTTACTGGTTAGGTGTGGCTCAGCCTCTCCCCAGCAGAATGCTGAAGCAACAAAAAGAAGGTTTTGAATATGCATTCTTCACCTATGTAAATCGCTTCATTGCTATGACAGTCAAAGAAGCTGCATGAAGATTTGAAAAGTTTTGTTTGGGAAAAGGTAAAGATTTGTTTCAGAAGCATTTGCTGTAAACACTGAGGAAACGTCATGCTAACGTTGAAGTGAAAACGTTGAAGTCCAAATCGTGTTTGTTCCTTAACCATTTTGTTTCCAGATTACCCAGTAGTGAGTTTTAATGGACAAAAGAAAGTGGTCTTCAGCAACGTGTCATGGATGGGAGGAAAAAACGACTTCTTGGGCATCGCGTATTTAGTGGTTGGATCCTTATGTGTGGTCATGTCTGTAGTTATGCTCATTGTTTACGCCAAATTTAAATTTACAGATGATGATGCGTGATGATCTTTTCTGTGCATACTGTATATATGCCAAATCAAACTAGATAGGGAAAAACAAAGTGCAGGGTTTAAATGTAAAAGTTGTTCAAGTTTTATTTGTTTGTAAAAAAGAAACCATGTGCAAGGACTTTTTGAAACCCTATTTTAATAACGTTGAAAGAAGTCTTTAGGTCATATCATTTGTACAATCTGAATTGGTTACTTTAGAGTTCAGGGATGTTCAGAGACTTTTACAAATGTTACTACATACATTTTTTCAATGTCTCAGGTTGTGTACAAGCTAAACTATCAGTTTACTTAAATTTGTTGTTTTAACAAATGTGACATTTGGGTTTGTTCTCGTCACTTGTGCACTTTGCAAAGCTGTTTCATTTAGTTTCGGTGGCTATAAAACTAAAGAAGCATATTGTAGTTTTAAAATTTGTTGACTTAAAAACGCAAATAGGTTTACTTAAATTTAACAAGGTTTGATCTCAGGTGCCATGTTTATCGGTCAAATACATAGCTTGGTATTTAAGTTAATATATTGAAAGTTAAATTGATCGTGAAGAATATCTGTAATAAGTTTAATGCTGTTTTTTTAATATTAAAAAAGTTTACACGAGCCCTGTATTGCTTTGTTTTTTGGTTGCCATAGTATAGCAGCACCAATGTTACTCAGTTATAATAAGATTTTGATTTTCAAATAAGAGAGAGCGGTGGGTATGGAGTGCCATTAGTAACAAAACTTAAATATAAAAGCAGGGTTCCCACGGGTCCTTGAAAGTTTGTGAATCTGGGGGAAAAAATTCACGGCCCTGGGAAGTTTTTGAAAATTTACATACATAGATACAGGTCATTGAAAGTGCTTGAATCTATTTTATGCAAGAAGTTTTCTGGGGAAAAAATCCATATAATTCCCTGTGTAGTGTAGGATAATATCATAAAAAATTCTAGACTTTTTAAGCACACGTGCTAAACTGTTCGCTTATATCTTCTGTATGCGTATGTTGATTCATACCAAAATGCTTTTTTTGCATAGTTGTGTTTGACAAATGAAAACGTCTCTGGTTACGTATGTAACTGTTGTTCTCTGAGAAGGGAACGAGACGCTGCGTCTCCCTTGCCATACTTCCTGCGTCCCTGTAACGCCGTCTTTGGCGATATTTCAGATAGCGATATACTTCCTAGCTCCCGCATCACTCTGTCTTTGTCGTTAAGCCTCACCATTGGTTGAATTTGATAAACATTCAGACGCACTCACCCCTGAAACGTCCCCAAAGTGTCACCACAGTGACGCAGCACGAGTTCCCTCGAAAGGGAACTGTAACAATGTATCTTTAAAGGTAACACGATGTAACCTTGCTCTCACTTGAAATGTGTTCCCACATTTAGTTCTTGAATTTGAGGTTATTTGACCTCGAAAGTCCTTGAAAGGTCCTTGAATTTGAAGTTAACTAAGGTGTGCGAACCCTGTAAAAGTGAAAGGCCAATTATTGGCACACATCGTAGTATTGATGCTTTTTATTGAAGAAAATCTGATTGGAAAGGATGCATTGGTTTAGGTATGTAGTGTTTTAAGCGGTTAAAATCCTACTGAAATTGAAATAGCTTTTTATAAAATCCTCACGCTACATCTACAATGTATTTTGGTGTTTCATGAACTTTCAAACCTTAAAAAAAAAAAGATTTTTTTTAATCAGGCACAAAATAAACATCCATGCATGCTTCATTTGGGTGATTTGGGTAAAGCGTTCCCATGATGCTCATGGGTAATAACAGTGCTATAACAGTCTAAAACAACATCTGCTAAGTGATAAATATCCATGTGGTCATATGCAAAGTCTGTAACACCCCTCTAAGTGCACTAGGTGGCATGCTTGGGCCAAATTTACCATTGTTTGTGTTTATACACCTGCTGCAAACATCCCGTAATAATCATTTAACCTTGAAAATCTTCTGTCTTTTTCTATTTTTCTTTTTTAGACTTGGGCATCTCTTGTCTAAATATCCAAATTGTTATATTAAATCTGCTTTTGGCTTTTTCATGAAAGCTCAAGTTAAGATCTGATAAAAATCTCTTTTTTTGTTAGTTTAACAGGATTAAAAGAAACAAAACATCACCTTGGTAAATTGTAAAGTTTTATGACTTGAACGAGTTTTAAGGTTTAGAGAGCCGGTGACAACCAATTTTCCATACCAATGGCTGTGTGCCGTCTACACCGACTGTTTTGGCCAGGCTGCTATCACTGTTTTTGTGTTATTAGGGTGTGATATGGGTGCCTTCATTTCCTGTTCTTTCAGATGGGTGAAACAGGCCGATATTGAAAAAGCTGAAACGAGAAAGGAAAAACAAGGCCATGAGGTACATCTCTGTCTCGTGCCTTCTTTTTCCTCTTATCCTAATATAAGCCTAGCATTATAAGTGCATGTGGTGATGGTTTTTGTGTGGCACAGGCTTTATGAAGAGAAGAGAGATTTATTAGACCCTTCTGGAAAGCGCCACGTATCTTGTTTCTTTATAGCCATCTCATTTTTTGGACTCCCACCAATAATAGAAAGCACTATCATTACTCAAGTGATAAGTGTTGCCATAACAACCGATTCTTTACGTAGTGACCAGTTTCATGACCGTAACAAGGGCGACAGGGAGAGCAGGGTGCTTCTGGAGTGTCATTAGCATCGAAAAACTTAAATGAAAGGGAAGGCTTGAATCTTTACAGAGTCGCCGAGACTTTATTAGCACACGTGGGTGTTTTTGATGCCTGTGAGCAAGTGGAGGAGATTCGAGTGCAATGTGTCCTCACAAGGGTTCGGTCATGCAGTGTTTGTGAAGCGTGGATAAACAAACGAATTCAATCATTCAAAATGCTCTCTCGTTGTTTCCCTACTGAGAAAACAGTCTTATTCAAATGAGTGCACAACTTCACTCATTGTGTAATAATGTGTAAACACCAAATTATCTAGCAATTATACACCTGTGTTCATTTATCTAGGCGGACTTGATAATGCATGCCGGGGGTGGGGGTTAGGGTACACAGAAAAGGTTGATAGGATACAGGCAAAATGTAAAATGTATGCCAGAAAGTCTAAAGCAGTTGAGTCCTCTGATAAAAATCTGAGTCTCTGTTCAATTTTTTAAGGGTAGAATAGAGAAGAATAAATTGAATAGCATTGCCACATGACTGAGGTGGTGAAAAGATGTTCAGCTCTAAGATGTACATAAGACAAATGTAATGTACATGTATGCATACTTCTGCAATGTACAGTACTGTATAAGTATAATATGTTGCATTATACAAAACAAAGTGCCATATGTACTTGTGCCATATATGAGTGATTATATAATTGCAGGTACATTTGTCCAACGTCATTTTTCTGTTTACTTTCAAATGGTTATATTTTTAATTATTTGTATAATTTGGTACTCATTTGGATCACAAGATGCTCATACAGGTCACAAGTATATAATATTTTCTGGTAAATTGAGGTAGATTTTCTGTGGTCCAAATTAGTCAATATGATTACTATCCGTAAGTGTAAGTTATAACTTACTTATTATATTATTATAACCTGTATAATCTTTTAAGATATTAAGATAATTAAAAAAAGATAATTAATAATCTTTACATTTTGTGATTTATGTTTCAAATGACTTCAGCTAAGTTTTATAGTCCCGTACCCAATTTATTAAAAAACGAAGCAAAAACGTTATTTACTAATTTTAAACTCTGTGTATGTTTTGAT
Source organism: Misgurnus mizolepis (assembly GCA_025389145.1). Taxonomy (NCBI): domain Eukaryota; kingdom Metazoa; phylum Chordata; class Actinopteri; order Cypriniformes; family Cobitidae; genus Misgurnus; species Misgurnus mizolepis. The sequence continues at coordinate 14,805,044 of JAIFKI010000023.1, forward strand.
ATTCATTCTGAATCTGACCTCTAACAAAATTTCTTTACAAAAATGCAATTATTTCAGCTTTTTACTTAAAAAATACCATATTTAAGAGTTTATAAGCAAAGAAAAAATATAGATACGATGAAAAAATATATTTATTTTTTGTCTGAAAGCAGAGGGTTTGTTCTTTTTAGAACTTTAGAATATTTTTAGAATGTTTTTCCTGGAAGGCATTTTGTGAAACGTTTGTGAAAATCACAAAAAAATGCTGCCGGGCAACTTTTCAAAAAATGACTGCTGGGAAATTAGTTAAAAAATGACTGTTGTTCAAGACGTAGGAGAGGTTGTTAGATTACCTGTAAGTTATGGGTAAGTGCCATGTTTGAACAGAGAACGAAGTTTATTGGCATTTAAAACGGATGACGTCAGAACGTACCGACAGCTACGGGCCGGCCAATCATAATGTTTTGAAAAGGGCCAGGACTTTAACGCGTTAATTAAGATTAATTAATTACACAAAAAATAACGCGTTAAACATTTTTAACGCATTTTAATCGCACCTATTTTTAAATATTTATATGTGATTAAAATGTGATTAATTTCGATTAATTAATTACAAAGCCTCTAATTAATTAGATACATTTTTTTAAACCGAGTCCCGGCCCTAGTTTTGAAATGACCTGTTTACCCTTGCACTGTTTACAGATGTTTCCGCATTCTGCTTAAAGTTAATGTCCAAATCTCTTCACCAAAGTTGTTTAAGAAAGCTTTTTCACTCTCGCTGTGAACCCTATGTTTACTCTTTCCTCGCCATTGCAGAGTTATCTCGTCAATTAAGAGAAAACATTTGCATAAAAAAGTGCTGCAATACCACGATTATTCACTAGATTACCCAATTTATTAAAAACTAAAGCAAAAACTTTATTTCTTATTTTAAACTCTGTGTATGTTTTGATATTCGGTCTGAATCTGGGGCCTCATTTATAAAGCGTGCGTACGCACAGATTTGATCGTAAAGTTTGCGTACGCAAAAATCCACGGCAAAGTGCATATTTATAAATGTTGTCTTTGACGTGGAAAAGTGCTTAGCGCCACGTCAGGGTCTGAGCAGACGTACGCACTTTTGCTTGTCTGATTGCTGCAGGTTTTTGGAAATATAAGCCAATCTTGCTGCTCGAAATTTGGTTTAAACATTGAGAAGTGCTCTTTTATATGTCTGTGACATAATTAGGCATAGTTTAAAGGCGGAGATCTGAAACTGCTCTGCTTTTTTGCGCGTACGTTCGGTTTATGAATCACACGTACGCATTTTTGATAAATGATCGTAAGATCAAATGTAGGATGGTTTTTACGCAGCATTTTATAAATGAGGCCCCTGATCTCTAACAAAATTCCTTCACAAAAATTTTATTATTTCAGCTTTTAACTAAAAGTTTGTATTTTTAAGAGTTTAAAAGCAAAGAAAAAAATATGGATAGGATGAAATGTTTTTTTCTTCTACATATTATTTGTTGGTTTATTGTTTGTTTGAAAGCAGAGGGTCTGTTCTTTCATTTGATATAATTGTATGTTTATATATTTTCAACAGAAAAATTCCAGGAATTTTGTGAAACATTTGTGAAAATCACTCTTCCCGAACCTCCGTTTAGAACTTCATAAAGACGGATATCACTGCGTGTTTGAACAGCACTTTTTTGTAAATTCATTCTGGTAAATTCATGGTAATTTACCGAAATAACTGCGTTAAAGAGGCTATTGTTTTGTGTTTTAGATGCTCATTTACACCTCTAAAGGACATTTAGTGCTTCTGGTGACGGTACACAAATGATAGTGTTTAATACCCTGAAGTATTCAAAGAATCTCTCTAAATTGCTTTCCATTCATTTTGAATGAAGCATCTTAAATGCTCGCCCTGCAGGAAGTTTGGTAAGTGATCATCAATCCGGACATTAATTGGATAAAGATTCCCCCATAGGTAACGTGTCCATCTCTTTAGCCAACGTGCGAGAAAACTAATCAAGGCATGCAATTCTCTGTTTCGGAGAGACATTATCGTAAAACCCATAAAAAATGATCAGCTGTGATAGGAGCTTCTTCATTTAAAAATATCACTTCCATTACAGAGCAATATGATGAGGTGATCTGATTTATGATTGAATGTGAATATAGACGAGGAAGAGAAAGAAATAAAATCTTGAGGAATGTCAAAAAAGAGTTTAAAGATTTCAAGTCGTGACCTCAGGCGGGATACAGTATTATTTTTCTACATTGTCTCTCTCATTAAATCCCGATTTTCTGCTAATTGGCAGTAAATGGCGGCGGTTCATTGTTAATCACTGTAATTTGAGGTCTCATTTAATGTGCTTGATAACTTTGTTCTGACATCATCAGTCATCCATATGCCAGAGAGAAAGCATTTGAGTTATATTCAGCAAATCGCCCACACCTATTGTTCAGAATGCGACAATGGAGCTATAATGCCCTAATTTGTATTATATTGAACCGTTTTATTTTCATGCCGAAGTGAGTTTAAGTAAACCTGTGCTGCAGATTGGAAAGTTATGATAGATGAGATTTGGCAGTTTTATTTTGGATCCATGTGAGAACCCCACTCTAAAAACAAACAGTGCTATAGCACCAAAAGTGGTTCTTTGCTCGTAATCATAGAAGAACCGTTTTTAGTGCCATAGCACCGGAGAAGCACTAAGCACCCGTGTAGAACCATATAGTGCTATGTAGAACCATATGTGGCCCCTATTTGGTTCTACACAGATGCTTCACCGGTGCTATATGGCACTAAAAAGGGTTCTTCTATGATTAAGAGCAAAGAACCAATTTTGGTGCTATATAGCACCGTTTCTTACCCCTCATCGCCTGGCCAAAACATCCAAAGTTTGTTACAAAGCAGTGTTAAAAGGATTGATTATTGGGTTTTGGCTGCCTGTCCTTTTCTTTCATTTTGTGTCATGTGGTGCCACATTGCCAACATTATAGGCAGATGTCTGAAGCTGTTAAAGGGATAGTTCGGCCAAAACCGATATTAAACCCATGATTTACTCACCCCCAAGCTGTCCGAGTTGCATATGTCCATCGTTTTTCAGACAAACACATTTTCGGATATTTTAGAAAATATTTTATAGCTTTCAGTTGATTAAATGTAATGTTACGGGGTCCAGCAATAGTCCACGACCTTCAAGTCCAAAAAAAGTGCGTCCATCCTTCACAAATTAAATCCAAACGGCTCCAGGATGATAAACAAAGGTCTTCTGTGGGTAATCCGTGCGGTGTTGTTGTAGAAATATCCATATTTAAAATGTTATTAACGTTATAAACTACCTTCCGGTAGCGCCGCCATCTTGGAGTGATCCGCATTCAGGATGAGAGCTTACGCAGCGTACAGAGTTTCTCTGCTGCTGCTCTGTGCCCCCGCCCTCCGAATTTGTCATACGTCACTAAGAAAAGTGCGTACACTTACGCTAATACTCTCTCCTGAGTCTAAGATGGCGGCGCTACCGGAAGGTAGTTTATAACGTTAATAACATTTTAAATATGGATATTTCTACAACAACACCGCACGGATTACCCACAGAAGACCTTTGTTTATCATCCTGGAGCCTTTTGGATTTAATTTGTGAAGGATGGACGCACTTTTTTTGGACTTGAAGGTCGTGGACTATTGCTGGACCCCGTAACATTACATTTAATCAACTGAAAGCTATAAAATATTTTCTAAAATATCCGAAAATGTGTTTGTCTGAAAAACGATGGACATATGCAACTCGGACAGCTTGGGGGTGAGTAAATCATGGGTTTAATATCGTTTTTGGCCGAACTATCCCTTTAATGAATTTTAGCGGCCACCTCCCTCTGACGCGCCTCAACATGTCAAGTGAAATGAGCCTTGACTTCTCAATTTTTATTCATAAGGGACATTTCACTTTTTTGGAAAACATTTTAAAGGAATCACAGCCCTGAAAATATGTTTTTGTAGTTGTTTTTCATGCAGTGGTCTGTTTATTTTCTTTTTTGTTTCTTTTTTGGGAGGCACTTGAGATGCAATCATGCAGCTTTGCTTCCTAAAGTTGTTTCAAATTTGTCTGCTTTCACCATTTCACGGTACACTTACCATTTTTCATGTTGCTGTGACCTTGTGCTTGGTCTTTGGATGGCTTATGGTTGACATCGAAAGCAACTTTTAATCAAAGAAAACTGACACTTTAAGGGAAAGAATTTTTAAAAGTTGCTGTGCCACACTCTTAAAAATAAAGGTGCTACATAAAGCCATAGAAGATGCATTTTTGCTGTATGGATTCATAAAGAATCTTTAAAGGGATAATTCGGCCAAAAAATAAGAATTACCCTATGATTTACCCTCAAGCCATCCTCAATGTATATGAATATCTTTTTCAGACACAATGGGGGTTATATAGGCTGTTCCGAGCTTTATAATGGTAGTAAATGGTGTTTCTGATTAGAAACCCAAAATAGTCCATCCACACGGCTCAAGGTGATTAAAAAATGACTTTTTTAATGGGTGAGTAAATCATGGGGTAATTTTCATTTTAGGCAAACTACCCCTTTAACATCCGAAGAACCTTTTTCTTTTATAAAATGTTCTTTAGACTATAAAGAAAGAATAAGAAAGAGAGATGGTTGTTTTAAGAAGCTTAGACTTAATGGTTGTTCTACACTCACCTAAAGGATTATTAGGAACACCATACTAATACTGTGTTTGACCCCCTTTTGCCTTCAGAACTGCCTTAATTCTAAGTGGCATTGATTCAACAAGGTGCTGAAAGCATTCTTTAGAAATGTTGGCCCATATTGATAGGATAGCATCTTGCAATTGATGGAGATTTGTGGGATGCACATCCAGGGTACGAAGCTCCCGTTCCACCACATCCCAAAGATGCTCTAATGGGTTGAGATCTGGTGACTGTGGGGGCCATTTTAGTACAGTGAACTCATTGTCATGTTCAAGAAACCAATTTAAAATGATTCGAGGTTTGTGACATGGTGCATTATCCTGCTGGAAGTAGCCATCAGAGCCAGAGGATGGGTACACGGTGGTCATAAAGGGATGGACATGGTCAGAAACAATGCTCAGGTAGGCCGCGGCATTTAAACGATGCCCAATTTGCACTAAGGGGCCTAAAGTGCCAAGAAAACATCCCCCACACAATAACACCACCATCCCCAGCCTGCACAGTGGTTACAAGGCATGATGGATCCATGTTCTCATTCTGTTTACGCCAAATTCTACCATCTGAACAGAAATCGAGACTCATAAGACCAGGCAACCTTTTTCAACCAGTCTTCAACTGTCAAATTTTGATGAGCTTGTGCAAATTGTAGCCTCTTTTTCCTATTTGTAGTGGAGATGAGTGGTACCTGGTGGGGTCTTCTGCTGTTGTAGCCCATCCGCCTCAAGGTTGTGCGTGTTGTGGCTTCACAAATGCTTTGCTGCATACCTCGGTTGTAACGAGTGGTTATTTCAGTCAAAGTTGCTCTTCTATCAGCTTGAATCAGTCGGCCCATTCTCCTCTGACCTCTAGCATCAACAAGGCAATTTTCTCCCACATGACTGCCGCATACTGGATGTTTTTCCCTTTTCACACCATTCTTTGTAAACCCTAGAAACGGTTGTGCATGAAAATCCCAGTAACTGAGCAGATTGTGAAATACTCAGACCGGCCCGTCTGGCACCAACAACCATGCCACGCTCAAAATTGCTTAAACCACCGTTCTTTCCCATTCTGACAATTAGTTTGGAGTTCAGAAGATTGTCTTGACCAGGACCACACCTCTAAATGGAAGCAACTTCCATGTGATTGGTTTATTAGATAATTGCCATAATGAGAAATTGAACAGGTGTTCCTAATAATCCTTTAGGTGAATGTATACCATCACTGTGGAAAAACCTTTTATCCTTACTTTTGTCTGTATGTTAAATGCAATTGTCATTCTCTATAAGATGTTCTGCTTCAAATCGACTGAGGTGGTAATGGGTTTTTTTTGTCTCCTCAAATGCTGTCTGGTCCCTTTCTATAGAGTCTTTCAATAATTATCTATTTCGTAGCATTGATAATGAGAGTCCACTCCAGGGAAAGTGCAGAAATTAGCCAATGTTATCCATTATCAATGTGTTATTAGTTGTCTCAGAGGTTCTCATTAAAATGGTCAGGAAAATAAAAACAACAGAACTGTTAACATACAGGCAAAGTATAGATCTATGAAATTAACACTTTTGATTTTGTAAGATAAATCTTACATTATTTTTTATCACAGATATGATGACAAATCTCAGCGTAATGTGATCCTTTATGAAAAAAAGTCACTTTGGATAAAAATATCAGGAAAATGCATAAATGCGAATTAATTTAGTATATTTTTTCCCAGGAGAAACACCTGGGAAACAAAAATCTCTATTTGTTCCATTGCATCTCATTGCAGTATCTCCAAAACAATTAAGGATATCTAATTAGGGAAGTCCCTTTGGAATTTAGCAACCTTGAACATTCATTTTCAACATTTTGCGATTTTTCACAACCATCATGTCTACAGTCTGATTTTTATGTGTCAGTGTGTAATGGTGTGAAGCATTGAGAGAGATGAGGTATAACTGCTCTGTATACCACACTGCCACAAGCACTCAAAGCTGAGCAGATGACACTGCCCTTCACACACACAGTCTTCCTCTGCCCATCACGCCTAAGGCTGTCTCGCTCTCTCAAAAGATCCCTTTGGACTGACAGAGAAGCTGTCAGGTTGTTGGATTGTGACTGTAGTGCTATGGAAAGCTACGGCAGAGAGAAAGAAATCTAGCAAAAACACTGACATCATGCAAAATGCATGATGCTGTGAAACCACATCAGTTGGCGTAGCAGGCAGGGAAAGTTGTATTTAAAGCGTTTTCAGCCCAGAGCTCTTGACAAATTCACAGGTTGTTGTCGTGAGCCTTCAGAGTGGTCTAACTGTGCTTTTGTGGGTAGCAGATATATTGCCCTTTACTAATTTTAATGCATAAATAAAACAACTTCATCATTTTAAGAATTTGTCAATTTTTTCTTTTGCTTTTTATTATAGGGGTTAGTTGTCTAGTAATAGCCACAATTATTGTCACATGGATACAGCTTATTCCTCAGCTCATTTGTTAACATATTGCATTAGCAGTGCAAAGGTCATGGGTTTGATATTAAGGAATAGACATAGCAAAAAATATGTATTGAATTCACTTTAGGGCTGCAACTAATGCTTATTTTCATTATCGATTAATCTGGTGATTATCCCCCCCCCTCAAATTGAAATTTTTACAATTTGATTGTACAAATTTCCAGATGGAGAAGCCAATAAATAGCCAACAAAGTTTCTGTTTGGGCATATTGTTACAAAAGTTTAATGAATCAAGAAAAACGATTTTTTCCTTGGGTAACAACTGTGGGACTGTTCAATAGTTTTATTCTGTAGTCAAGACTTTGAAGTATGTGACAGAAATTGATTCTGAGAAATATTTACCAAAAAAGCATGAAAACCAACAAGTCCCGGTCCCCTTTATTACACTTTCACGGTTTGTATGGACTCACTACACACACCTATGTCTAATGGTGTGAACAACAGCTTTGCCCTACAGCAGTTTTCAGTTCTAGCACAAACGCCGAGTACCTGCTGAAGGTGGTTAAGAAAGTGAGAGCATAAAGGAATGCTGAACAGAGTGCCTTACATTTCCACAGCCCCTGAGGCTTTGACCCGACTCCATTAATACTGTTCTTACACATGTACAGCATGTTAAAAGCGCTTGAATCTCTGTGGCGCGTAACCTCTGACTACAGCGTGACGTGAGGAATCGTATTAGTGGAGCGTTAGACTGCTGTCTTTCCTTTGTGCTGACAGCGGGGCGATAAAAGGTCAGGCTTTCTGTCATTCTGGTTACGGGTTCGAGTCTGGTAGGAGCTCATCATGTTGAGCGAAACGTCATTCTTTTATCAACGTCGTGACAGCTCAGTTTTTTAGGGCGGTTGAGGGGCTGTCAGGTGTCAATCATTTGGACTCCCAACTTCCCAAGCAAGCGTGTGTGTGTGTTACTGCTGTTTGGTTCTGAGACACCATATCTATTTACCTTCACAGTGAAGACCTGAGAGACTAAAAGAAAGAGAGACTGATCTACTGTTTCTTTTTAATATTTGAGCTTAGAAAAGAAAGTAAGATATTACCTGAGGGCAACAGAGAGAATATTTCATGGCTAGTAAGGCTTGGTATGGTTCACTTTTGGGTGTTTAATGCCTAATACCTGGTATTTTTTGTACCACCTCACTTGAGGTGTCAAGCGCGCCATACCGATACTAAAACATGACGTGTAACACTGCAAATCACTGATTGGTAAGAGAGAATCATCACTATTAGCGTCATTGCTAAATGCAAGATTAGCTTAGCCTTGTGCGCCGTCGAGCAAACCAACTGATGTCGTCGTTTTTGCTTTGTTGTACGAGTTCCCAAACTCCCTTTTTAGCAGTGAAAAACATCCACATGTTGAAAATCGTGAACACCATTTCATCGACATGTGTTGTGCGTTTGTTTGTAGGCTATCAGTCAAAATATGTGTCTGGCACGTCATGTGAACCTATGCGCATCACACGTCATGTCAAAATACGTGCCTGCTGCAGAAGCTTTGAAGGGGTTAAAAGAGAGGCTGGCGTTTGCCAAATACTTGAGCGTCAGTATCTATTTTATCATAAACCCTTTTGACGTGTGTGCAGCAGGCACTTATTTTGACTTGATGCATGATGCACATAGCTTCACATGACGCACCGAACACATATTTTGACATGACAAGCCTCACATAGGAGACTCTGAACACATATTTTTAATTCCCGCCCCTAGGAAGAGAAGTCACCGGCCGTCACTGTCAACAGCACTCTGAAACAATACTAAATTGCATTGGTAAAGCAAACTGAGCCAATGTAAAGCAAAAGACGTGTCATGTTGAGCCTAGTCGTACCACGCAATGAAAAAAACCTATTAGGTGTCTCCACATTGCACCAGTAGGGTCCAGTACAAAACAATTCCTTATATTGAACTGAATATAGTTAAGAATGATCATTTAGCCTATGTTTAATCCTTAAATGCATGAATCACTACACATTTGGGTCTTTAGCACGCTGAAATGTATAATGGTTAGATCTGAAAGCTGTTACCCCATTAGTATGAAATTGTCCTAATATTTTCTTAACAATTACAAAATGATAAAACAAAGCAAATTTAGTTATATTTTGAAACTATTGTCATACAGATGCAAAACAATATACAGCCATAAAATGCACGAAAATAGCAAAATCACAAAATTTCCATCAAATATGTGTTCAACTTCATGCGCAGGCTAGAAAATTCTGTCCGACTTGAGCTGGCACCAATGGCATGTGATTGTGATGTATGGCAATTAGGTACAGCGAGAGCGATTCGAGAACAGCTGAGTTCTTATAACGAGACAGCTCTTCGTAATTGGTCGCCTCACTGATGACGATCACGTGCGTTTCATGTTTAATTCCCTTAGTTCCATTAATACGCATTATAAATTCATCTTTTTATAACAGGTAAAACTCCTTAATATAAATCATATTTTGTGATATGTAAAACATTTAAATGAAAAGAAGTGAAAGACTAAATTGGTATTTTAATAATCTAGTCTTATGTTTATCGTTATTTTTGAGCATACAGTATAAGCAGCAACTAAAATATTAAGTGTTTATTTAAACTTTTTATTAAAAGGTTTGTTTTTGGACAAATTTACTAGGGATGCACCGATACCGATACTGGTATTGGGTATCGGCCTCGATACCACATTTTCTAAAGTACTCGTACTCGTTAAAAGTCCCCCGATACCAGGGATCGATACCAGGGTCTGAGAAATGTCTATGTTTGAGCGGCGTGTAAGGGGTTAATGCCTTGTGTTGTCCAAAGAGGCAGAGTTTACAACAAACTGGAAAACTAGTCCCTTGTTTTTTTGTTAAATTATATGACTAAAGCTGTAACCTGTAAATTTAAATCATGTTTTTTATTAAGTACTCGGTATCGGTATCGGCAAGTACTGAAATGCAAGTACTCGTACTCGTGGTATCGGTGCATCCCTAAAATTTACCATCTAATTCACTTCATTCGCAATATAAAGAAAACACTGCACACACATCACTAGGACAAGCCAACACGATCTCACAAATTTCCGTGAAATAGTCACGCATTATTTTGCTCAGTTTTGCGCGGCATTGTCACGTACTTCTACTATTTTATGTGTGTTATGTTATGTTAATGTTTAATTTTTATTTAACTTTGAACAAACTGATGCAGGTAATTAGCATAAATTTAAATCTACAGTAAGTTACTGGCAACAAGCTGCCAGTAAAACTGTAATTTCTACGGAATCATTTTACAGTGTAGCGATGAAAAATACATTGACACCCTATGTTTTTTTTTACAAAAATTAAATTAAAAGCATATCTTATTTATTTTTTTGCAGTTTATTTCTTGTTATAGTATTATAATATAATAAACCTGAGCTATGCGCTAAAAGGTTAAACTGCTTATTATCTTATTGATTCACTTCTTAGCTAAAAAACATTTGGATTTGTAGGTGGCTGAAGAATACATTTTCAAACTACTTTGTTTCACTGAGACCAAAAGTAACTTCTAGAATTTTCATTGAACTATTCTATGTCTTTGGTTACCTCCTTTTGACAGGCTAGTATTTTTATTTCAAAGTAACATTTTTTATAACTTCAGCCAGCCAGAAATTACAAATATTCCAAAGACCCCCTCCCAGATTTCATCCAGGTGCCCTTTGGTGTACACTGCTACATGCATGACTGGTTGAGAATCGCTGCTCTTTATCTCCGATTTGTTTTGATCGCAGTTGGAGTGGAAATTGAGGAATGGATTATGCTTTCTGTTTCCGCTCTGAAGTTCTCTTACTCCTGCGTCCAGATAAAGTTCAGACACTATGCAGTGCTGCCCACCCTACCATCTCCCACCTCTCATCTATGTAATGGCCCGTCTCCTCATCCCTTTGAGTTTCCATTTACACGTTCACTCTCTCTGGCCTTCATCTCTCTACCTTCAGTCTGTTTTGCTGTCTCATTGTCCATCTATCTCTCTTCTTCTATCGCCTGCTTATTCAATCAGTTTTCCCATTCTTCATTTCTTTCTATCTCTCTTCTGTCATTTCGAGTTTCATCACATGTTCATTGGCTCTTGGCCGATATAGCGCTCAGGCTCTGAGATTAAGTGGCTGTCTGGCCTAATCTGGGGTGTGCAGCTAGCTATGAAGTTCAGGTTGAAGCAACGGCCAGCCTTTCCAAAGAGATAAGAGGCAGACAGAAGATTGGGAATGTGGAGTATGGTATTTGACCTATAAACAAAAATGATAACCAGTCAGGACTTCTTAAGAGCGTTCTTTTTTGTTGGTGTGATTCAGAACGATTGTCCCAGCATTTTGTGTAAATAGACTCTGTTTCAAAACTTATAATGAGCTGCTGTACCTTTACAACTGTTGGAGAGAAACCAACTAAAAGGAGAAATGCAGCAAACTTTTTTTTTATTTTTCAGTACCGTGACTCATCTGTTTTCAAACCAGAGAGCTACTGAATTACATGCTAATTTAGCTTTATTAGCAATCTAATGCTACAAGCGATACAAGCGAAAAATGAAATATTAAATATCCACTTGCTCTGCGACTCACATGAACCTTTGGGTTGTGTGGTCTATTTAATGAGTTGGTTTGCTTGGGTACTCAATTTACCTATTCATTTAAATCTCTAACACGATGTATGCACTCTCAAAAATACTGCATTCTAAAAATGGCTGGGTTATATTTGACCCATAATATGTAAATATTGGACAGAACACCTGCTGAGTTAAAATTACCCCATGCTGGGTCAAAAATTACCCAATGTTGAGTTGTTGTTATGCAACCATGGGATATAATAACCCAGCAGTTGGTTAAAACAACTCAGCACTGGGTCAATTTTAACCCAGAGGTGTGTTCTGTCCAATATTTACCCATTATGGGTCAAAAATAACCCAACCATTTTTTGAATGTGGGGTATTTTCAACCTAGCATTGGATCAAGAAGGGATGAACCCAACCTGTTGGGTTGAAATTTAATCTAAGCTTGATTGTTGGGTCAAATATAAACATTTTCTGGGTTAATTTAATATTTCTTGCAGTACTTTTACAAATTAACGTATTTTCGAATTTAAATACACCTCCTGGTGCTACTTGGACACATCATCAGTGAAGAACCCGGGGTCATAGGGTGTTTCGGGTCTTTAATCTTCATACACCCTCACCCGGGCGACCCAGCCAGGGGTGATCAGTCCCTACAGATCCACAGCCACCAAGAAGCCCTCTCTGCGGCCTCTAAGGGTCTGTTTACACTTGGTTTTAAGATGTGTTTTCATTGATCGGATCACAAGTGGACGAGAGAGACACATTACGTTTACACCTGGTATTTAAATCCGTCTCTTTTGTCCACTTTCGACCGCATCTGTCCTGAATACTGTGAGGGGGTGGTCTGTGAGACGGTGGGCGAGTCTCTCTGCTGTCATTCAAACGCGAGCGGGAGTAATTGTGAGTTTATATGGACGCAAACTTATATTATGTCGGAGCCCGGTGCTTGTTTAGCAAGTTTACATGCTGCACAGTGTTTTATACGTTTATTTGTTGGAGCTTTCTCTGAATTTTCAGCGCAATTGATGAAATAGGATCGCACAACTTTCACACTTTCAAAACGAAACTACGGAGAACACCCCGCAGTAGTTTTATCAATGAAAGGCTAAAAATAGCGCTGTTCACCGTATGTTCACGGCAGAAGTAAAAAAAGACGTAAAACTTGTGTTTAATACCTCAGATTAGATAAATGGGCGGAGAGAAGGCGGTCGCATGTGGCTGTTCGAACGCATTCAACCACATTGCGCTCCGCAACTCCAAAGCGATCCGATCGAAAGTGGTTTCGACTACCTCTGAATGTGGTTGAAAGTGGTCGAAAGTGGACGCGTTCAAAACGTTTTGAACACCGTTTACACCTGGCATTAACGTCGTCCACTTGTGATCCGATCGACGAAAACGCATGTTAATGCCAAGTGTAAACAGCCTCTTAGTTCCAGGATAACCACTTGCTTGGTAGACTCAGATGTTAGCACAATGTCTGGGTGGAGAGAAGTGGCTATGATGTTTCAGTGCTGTACGATTTCATTGCATCTGTTGTAAACTAATTAAAAATATATGTCAATAATGTGTCGCACACCATTACACACATATCAATTTAGTTTCTGCCTAGACAAATTAAAACACAACAGAACTGTGATTCTGTACATAATATTTCAAGATGAGCTGAATCATACTTTATATTTAGGAATAAAATTGGCACCAATAAAAAAGTGCAACAAACAGTTTACATTTCTCCATGACATTGACAATGACATTTTGATTGAAACTAAACAATACAGCAGACTGAGTGTCCTTTTTATGAAACTGTTAATAAAAAAGCATAATTCTGATGAACAGTATAACCAAAAGTACAAAAAGACAACATTTAAAGGTTGGTTAGAAAAAGTTATCTTCTCTTAAGCTTTCTTGACCCATCCCTGTCAAATGGATCTCCTGTGTAGCAAAGCAACAGCCATGGGTTGGTATTTGAATGCAAAACAGATTTAAATGCAATAGTTACTTTAAAATACATGACACCAAAATACACTACCAGAAAAAGGGACATTAACTTTTAAGAAGGTCCCAATATGTACCATTTAGGTACCATTGAGGTACCAATATGCACCTTTTAGGTACAAAAGTGTCCTTTTTTGAAAAGGTATACAGCCTCAGTGACAAATTTTGTACATGAAATATAATTTAAGAGATGTTTCATTATACATGGGACAGCTGACAACCCTGGTTCAAATAATATATTAAGCTTTACACTATTTTGCTACTTTTTATTATTTTTACTTTAAATTATTCCTAGTTTGTTGCTTGACAAGCAGTTGTATACGTTATTTCAGTGACTAAAGTAAAAACAGCTCCACATTTGCACGCACTAAATATTATTTGTGACCCTGCCTGGGAAATCCAGGCCAAAGTCTCATAATCAAATTTGAGCAGCATCAAACTTTGATATCAAACACTGATATGATCTTACTACAGTCAATATTGAAGATATCAATGTTAGTGTTTGGTTTTTCAAAAACAGGGTTGCATATACATGTCATCACTGCTTATATATTTATACTTATATGCACTGGCGGCTCGTGACTGCTCATCCGAGGGGTGCAAATTTAAAATATGTGTTCGGAGTGTCATGTGTGTTGCTCGTGTTTTCAAAATATGTGTTTGTTGCGTCATGTGAACCATGTGCATCAAGTGTTTTGTCAAAATAAGTGCCTGCTGCACATGCATTAAAACCGTTTATCATAAAAGAGACGCTCACGTTCACAAAATACTTGCAAGACACTCCCTTAACAGTAAACTTTGATTATGCATGAGATTATGTGAGTATCTGGCAAACGCGAGCGTCTCTTTTATCATAAACCCTTTAGACGCGTCTACAGCAGGCACTTATTTTGACAAGACACGTGATGCACACAGGATCACTCGATGGGCAGAACACATATTTTGAACAACATGTTGTGACGAACTTCGCATCGTGCACCCTCGAAAAATGAAGTCACCGGCCGTTACTGCTTATATGTGTATGTTTATAATTAACATGTCTCTTGACTGTCAACCCAATGCATTCTGCAGATGTTTTATCAATACAGCATACAACACACTACTAAGTTTTGTCCAAAGTGAGGTCTCTTATTGAGTGTTGATTTAAAAGTTTCTCCCTCTTTCTGGCACTCTGTCAAATATTTAATCTGTGCACTTCTCTCTAAATGCAAAACGAATGAGAGGCAGATGAATATTTCAGCAGCATGAAGTTGGTTTACTAGCTGATGCTTGTTACCAATTATGGGTGATATGTTGAGCTTAAATGACAACTCTTGGGCTTAGGGATCAGAAGAATGGAGAATACTTTAGGGCGGCCAAAAAAAAAAATAAAAAATGTAAGGCCGAAACAACTTTCACTAAAGCTGATGCAGATCAACTCCGTGCAGACATTTTCAAGCTCCGTAGTCATTATCCAAGAGAAACCACGCAGTGTTTTGTACGAAACATTGGGCACTTTTTCCAGCAGATTTTTGTGGGGGGAGACTTCAGCTTACTTTATAAATCGACCTCTCTCTATCTGTGAACTTTCGGCTTTATAGGGGCGTTGACTGATGAAGTGTTGCTGTTTGACAGAGCGTCTGGCGACAGCACCGAATTTGTGCATTGAGGTGAAAGGAAGTAAATGAGCTGGAAAATCTTCAAAAAGTCCAGCCCTTACAAACCAGCTTCCATCTAATTAATCCCATCATGCTCTGGTAAATAATTAACCTTTGTTAACTAATTGCACGTTTGCAGAATTCAATTTAGTTGATGGGAACAGAAAGTGTGGTTATTTAACATAACAACTTTATGAGTTGTCTTTTTTGGTCAACTGAGCGCTCCTTTATACGACATGATAATAGTGGTTGTATCTTCAGGACGTCTCAATTGCTTTTTGTGGTGGACGATAACATGAAGAAAAGTTGAGTAAATCTCAACTTTTTATAGTCTGGAAAAGGCTGATGTCCCTGTGGTCTAAAGAAATAGGGAGTGCGAAAGAGAAACTGGATAAGTGGAAAAAGTCAAAAGAGGATGAGAGTGATTCAGCAGATGCAAATTCCCTTTTCAACGCACCCGAGCGAAACGTGTTTGTTCAGTTAAGTGCAGAATGTCCCAGCAAACTCACTAGTGGGATTTATTTTTAATAGAAACATACACAATGTACACAAAGAAAATTCATATATAATAGAGGACATTTACATGGGTAGTTATTAAAGTTTATTCTTCAATGTTTATTCATAACGAATGAATGAGTTCAGCGCATAAATTATGCAAATAAGGTATAGGTGCAAATATGCTCCAAAATGTTTAGCCAAACACAATTTTCTTTGAATATAGAGTGGATATAAAAAGTCATCAGACCCCTTTTTAAAGGAGACATGTCACAATAATTTTTTTTAAGATTTCAAATAAATCTTTGGTGTCCCCAGAGTACACATATGAACTCAAAATACTCCACAGATAATTTATTAAAACATGTTAAAATGACCACTTTGTAGGTGTGTGCAAAAATGTGTCGTTTTGGGTGTGTCCTTTAAAATGCAAATGAGCTGATGAATTTTAAACACTGATCACAATGATGGTGCTTTGTTGCAATTGAAACTCAATTGTGCTGTGAATTATTTTCTCTTTCTCTCTGAACTAAATGGCAGTGCCGTGGTTGGATAGTGCATATTAAGGGGCGGTATTATTAAAGTAAGATCTCCTTATGACATCACAAGGAGAGCCAAATTTCAATGACCTAATTTTTCACATGCTTGCGAGGAATGGTTTACCAAAACTAAGCTACTGGGTTGATCTTTATCACATTTTCTAGGTTTATAGAAGCACTGGGAACCCAATTATAGCACTAAAACTAAGTCAGATTTTCAGGCCATGGCCCCTTTAAATGGCATGAAAGGTTTGCAAGTTTCTGCAATGTAAAAAAATGGGAGTTGTGTTCTGATGTAAAGTCGGTTAACCTCAAAACACACTGTTGGACTGACGTCAAGCTGTAATGTCGGTTTGACATCAAAAGCCAACATTGGGTTGACGTCCGGAATGATGTAATGTTGGGAAATGAAATTTGGAAATGAAATTTGATGAAGTGGCTGCCAGGCATTGCAATATCCCTCCACTTGTGCAATATGACAAGGAGCAGAACTCAGCAAAAGATTTACATTCATGCCTTTGGTATAGGCTTTTATCTAAAGTGTCTTACAGTGCATTCAATCTATAAATTTTACTTTGGCAATGTATGTGTTCCCTGGGTATCACTGCTAACACACCAATACTCTACCAACTGACCTAGAGCAATAAGTAATATGTAAGCTAGCATAATACTGACATTTGCATTATCAAACAAATGTGAGATAAATCAGCTTTGGACGATGGTCCAGATGGTCTGGTGATTTTTGTATAAGTCTAAAGAAATCAATGTGTATATTCTCTCTGTCGATCTCTTCTCCATTCGGTCTCTGCATAATTCATGTTTTCTTCATATTAACTCTGTTCCTGCAGGGTTAAGCATTAAATCTGTTTTCAAAGAGGGAGAACATTAGAGAAAGAGAGAGAGTTAGAATAGGAAGTGTGAGTTTTGGATAACTTTTAAAACTATCTACTGTGAAAACCCAACCTAAATAATTGTTTTTATTTTCTATTAAATCATCCTACAAAATGTATAGAACAGTCTGTGAAAATATAACCTTGATATCTTTAATATTGACTGAGTAAAGTCGCATGATTGAATCAATGATTGAAATCAGTTGATGCTCCAAATCTCAAAATTGGATTATGAGACTTAAACCTGGATTTCACAGACACGGTCACGTATTCATTTGATTAGACACCTTATTCAATGGGACAGGATGTGATAGGGAGAAAATGAGAAATGGGTTTAAGAAATAAAAACCAAACCCCTTGGGTATGGTGCATTCCTTCGCGGCCAGCCCAAAGAAAATTAATTACAAATTTGTTCTTAAATGTAACATTTTGATTAGACTAAACATAGTTAAGTATACAAATGAGTGTTGTTGGTTAGTAGCCTTATTTTGTTTAGGTTTAATTACACAGAATTTATGATTTGAATTAATGTATGTTATAAAATGTCATAAACCTGGAGCCCCCCTGGCATCATCTCATGGCCCCCTGGGGGTCCCGCCCCCCAGTTTGAGAACCACTGCTGTAGAATATAAAACTGTATTTACCTTGGCATAGATGAATAATAAGAGTTCTGTACATGGTAATGACATATCATGAGCCTTAAACACGATTGTTTCTTCTTTCTTATGTAAACATCGTGCATGCAAAAGGCTGCTGGAAAACAGGCCAATCTTAACTTAACACCAACTGTGACATTTCAGTCAAAATGTACGCCCCAAACATTAAATTACACCTTAAATTAAGTACAATGTTGTAACAATGCTTAAAAACAAAGTTGTGACTGCTAAGTTAGCGCTATATGCTAGTTAATGCTATATGTTTAGGCTAAACTTCTACAATTGACATTACAGTTACATTTTGCAGGTCCATACTAGAGAAAAACACAAAGTTACCATTCAGAAACCTCCATTAACAATCTCCAAACAATTAGTTGTTCCGCAAAATCTGTATATTCATCCGATACAGGCTCAAACACAAGGTCTGTTTATTGTCTGTCGAGCACAGAGCTTCTAAAATGAGCCCCTCTGAGAACAGCCAATCAGAGCAGAGCTCAACATTATTATTCATGACTCTTCCAAATAAGGTAATAATAGACCATTTCACTCTGGGCACAAATCCCATGGTTGTAAATGGACACGTAAAACCGTCACTAGATTATTTTTACACTTAATAAAGCCACATACCTTCTACGACAGTATCAGATAACAATTTAACATATTGCATTAATGCATTCTTGGCACCTTTAAAACTAGTCAACAACATCCGAAAAATTGTGAAAGTGCTAGATTTGGTGTGGCAGTAGATAATTTTTTTTTACATTGTAACAGACACAATTCAGCTGAATTGAAACCCTTGCAGTGGCCATCACAGACTACTCCGCCTTAGTAGTGTGTGGCTTGTGCAAATCTCTTTGCCTGGAGGGATTGGAATTGAAAAAAGGTCTTGGACTATGGAATCAATAGCATAAAGCCTGTAATTACAAATGTGAACTCAGTAATGCCTGCAGTATCCCACACTCTGTTTCTTTCCTTCTTTCGACCACGTTGTATGTTGTTCTCGCATGGCAGATAAGAGCGGAACGACTCTGAACTCTTCCCCATGCATACCAATGTATTAAACCTACCCATAGGCATAGACAGAGAGAGAGAGAGAGAGAGAGAGAGAGAGAGAGAGAGAGAGAGAGAGCTGACAGTAAAGCAAGCCAGAGAGAGAAGAGAAACATGTGAATTTTATAGGCAGTCAGCAGCCTAATAATGATACAACTTTCTAAGTGATTAATGCATTTTAGTGAATTTCATGTGCAGAAATATGTAATGTATAACACCCAATACAATAATCAAGATATCTGTAATGAAAGACAGGACTTATGCAACGTTTATTATGTGTTTGTGTTTAGCAAGTGTCTACAACCTTGCTAGCCTGACGTTGCCATACTCAATTCTAGTCAGAATTTGAGTCTGATACCGCTCCATTGGCTATGATTATGAGGTGTGTCTCAACCAAAAAATGCCTCTGCACTCAATTGGATAGACCTATGACCAATCAGAGCAACGGAGTGTGTGACGCATGTTGAAATGACGTCTTTTGCAGCCTGACCGAACTGCTAGTTATTTCGCTACAATGACACTAACATTGTGGTTATACTAAGTCGGAGTTAGCGAACGTACATCAACACCTACTATGTTTACAACATTTCATTTATATCACAACATTAAGTCATACAGTAAGACTATCTCTTACCATTTGTACATTAGGTGAACTTCATCCACGACGATACCCATTACGTTTGCTATAAAAATATCGTAGCCTAGAATGTCCCTCTACTTCTTATTCAGCAGCCACGATTCCGGGGTTCCGAAAAGAAGCGGGCAACGACCGCTAATTATATCCATCTCGTCGTGCACGCCGAGTTGCATTGCCGTGATACCCATTTCAGTTGCTTCTTTAACTTGGTCCTCCATAAGTGCGACCAACTTTTGCCGAATCCCGTAGGAAGGACGGCCAAAACATCTTTCTGATCAAAAATGCCTTGATCGCGTTACTCTGTTCTTCTTTTAAAATCAAGGCACTGTCGATATCTTTAAGAACAGACTCAATGTCAGAATCCACACATCTGAATTCTACAGCGGCAGCCATTTCGTTGTAAATAGATTCAACACGTTCACTTTGGTTACGTGGTTGATTACGTTACTGTTGATCATCTGTCCATCATCCTATAAAGCCCGCCCTGACAATTTGATTGGTCGACCAGCTTTGGGTCTCGCATAGTAGCTCCTCAACAGAGAAACCCCAGACCGATCTTCCCATCCTCAAAATGTTGTGGGCGGGGATAAGACCGGCTGGCACCCAGGCTACAACCTTGCTCCTGGAGAGCCAACTTACCGTCCTGGAGACTTCAAAAAGAGTTCGATCAGAGTTGTGCAAATCACTCCGCCCAAGTAGCAGTGCTTCGCCTTCTGAGAATATTATTCCCAGTATGTATACTGTTAAAAGATGGCTATGTCTCATATGACCTTGTTATTTGTACACGGTGTGACTACAAATCACAACACATAAATTGGGAGCCGTATGCTAGCTGGAGCCATTCACTTCCAGTCTTTGTGCTAAGCTAAGCTAGGGGGGGCTGCGTCAGACAAAGTTTCAGCACTCTCAGAGATGTGAAAGGTATGTATGGACTTATCTAACTCTGGGGGATACGTTGAATAAGCTAGATTCCCAAAATGTGGGTGTGTTCCCTTAATATTAATGATAATTGTGTTTCTGTGTGTTTGTGCTAGACTTTATTTTTTAAATGCATAATTTTCCACAGTGCATGGCTTTAAGATTTATTATTCAGTCTGGTTTCATTGCAGATAAGAATTTATCATAATACCCCAATTAAAAATAATAAACGCTGCTGTCCAACATAATCACCCACAAATTGTTTTAAAACCACATTTCGCATTTTCAAAACAAAAACAAAACTGACTGATTGCAAAATAACCACAAGCTATTTGTTTGAAGTGATCAAATCAAATGATTTGTAGCTTAACTAACTAATTTTATTCAAAATATACCAGTAATATTTCACCCCAGGTGAATGGCAGCTTAGCAAATCCAGCATTAGGAAAATAGCATTTGTGGTTCATAATTGCCCAGCGTAAGCTTTAATCTCCTCGGGCTTTCGTGAGTTTAAAGTGACAGTATGCATCACGGCACTTCAGTCAATTATACGGTACGACACGAGCCACGGCTACAACATAAACAATGGAGTTCATGCATCAACAAGCAGCATGGCAGGAATCCTCAAGCATGCATTCGGTCTGCTTGTGTTTCGAATCAGCATTTCATGCAATAAACGTCATGGGATCTGTACAAAACACAACCATGTTGTGGTTTGTAGAGCCTGAGTCTCATGCACGGTTTGCACAATTTAGCAAAAACACCCTGTGCAGAAAAAAACCCAAGATGATTAATTCATGACTTGCTGAATTTGAAGTGATTTAGTGCAGGTGTTCACTGTGAAATATTACATATTCTGTAAAAGTTTGAGTACAGGCAAAACCCTGATCATGATTTATTTATAAACAGCTCGGTCTAAAGCAGTTTCGATTTGTGTATCTGTTTTAGGAAATATTACACCGGGATACACACTGTAGTAAATGTCAAACATTTTATACAGTAGATTTACAGGAGAAGCAGCGATTGCTGATATGTTTAAATGCCTTTTCGTTTTAACACGCAATTCAGAAGTGATCATTGTAAAGTTTTCTGCAATCGTTAATGTTGCCATCCATTAAATACTTTAAGTGTTATGTTCAGGACAGGTTCTGCTAAATGGAAAGATGTTAAGACCTGTGGTCAGGGATCAGGAGAGAGATTTGCAGTGATGTGTGCTAATGTGGTTTTCATAACTCCTTTTATGAGTTTTCACCCTCTCTAGCAAATAAATTTCTTCACCATCCATACCTTTCAAATATCTACATGGCATGCACATTTATTATATATGTCTGAGTGTTAAAGTGAATCCATTTTTCTGTGTACTATCTTTCTCGTTCTCTTTTCATTGCCTGTTAAGATCACCCCAGACACAAACTCTGTATTTATGTCTTAGATTACAAACACAGCGTGAAGTAAAGTTAGTGTTCGAGGTTCCCATAAGAAAATAAATCACAGATGAGATCTTTAATATCTCATTTATGAGTGTGTTTACGCCGATTATGCTTAATAAACTGATAACGTATGGGGTCATGTAAACCCGTAAAATGGTTTTCTGCCATTAAATGCTGGTGGGGCAGTATTGTCAAAAAATTATCACTATTGTCACTGTAGTACCCTTTAAAGATGTCATAGTATGTACTATTTACGTACAGATATGTAAACATTTAAAGGGATAGTTCGGCCAAAAATGATATTAAACCCATGATTTACTCACCCCCAAGCTGTCCGAGTTGCATATGTCCATAGTTTTTCAGACAAACACATTTTCGGATATTTTAGAAAATGTTTTAGATCTTTCAGTTGATTAAATGTAATGTTACGGGGTCCACCCATAGTCCACGACCTTCAAGTCCAAAAAAGGTGCGTCCATCCTTCACAAATTAAATCCAAACGGCTACAGGATGATAAACAAAGGTCTTCTAAGGGTAATCCGCGCGGTGTTGTTGTAGAAATATCCATATTTAAAACTTTATTAACGTAAATAAATACCTTCCGGTAGCGCCGCTAATACTCTCTCCTGAATACAGAGGAGTCTAAGATGGCGGCGCTACCAGAAGGTATTTATTTTCGTTAATAAAGTTTTAAATATGGATATTTCTACAACAACACAGCGCGGATTACCCTTAGAAGACCTTTGTTTATCATCCTGGAGCTGTTTGGATTTAATTTGTGAAGGATGGACGCACTTTTTTTGGACTTGAAGGTCGTGGACTATGGGTGGACCCCGTAACATTACATTTAATCAACTGAAAGATCTAAAGCATTTTATAAAATATCCAAAAATGTGTTTGTCTGAAAAACGATGGACATATGCAACTCAGACAGTTTGGGGGTGAGTAAATCATGGGTTTAATATCATTTTTTGCCGAACTATCCCTTTAATACCAATATGTACCACTGAGGTATTAATAAGGTCCCTTCACCAATGTACAACTGGAGCAACCTGAAAAATTTGTCTTTTTATTGCTATTCAAGCTTAACATACAAAATTTGAGATTTCAGTCTTATTCATTGCTCAGACATATTGTTGTACTGTGACCTTAGCAAGCAATTTTAGAGACTAGATAGGACTTGGTCTTGTACAATATGAGTAACCTTTCAGAGATTTCGCAAATATGGTCACCATGTGGGGAGACTTTCTTTAAAGGGAATCCTTTTACGTTTGCATGCCTTTATGATTTCGGCCACCCACCTTATAATGGCTACTCTTAGGATAACAACTGAAATATGGCAATAACCCGTTCCAGTGGTCTTCACAGTCAACCAACCTCAATCCAACAGAGCACCTTTGGGATGTGATAAAACATTCAATGCAATCGAAACTGCTGACATGGACTAAAAAGTCAGAAATTCAATTTCATGGTTATATTGACATTTGTACACTGTCGGAAAAAACGGTCCCTAGCTGTCACTGTGGCAGTCCCTTTTACGTACGGTCCTAATATGTACTATTTAGGGACAGATAAGTATACATTTGATACCAATAATGTACATTTGAAGTGCTCTTTGACATTTTTTCTGAAAACATTTTTTTAGCGTCTAGCTCAGGGGTGGGCATTCCTGGTCCTGAGGGCCACTGTCCTGCAAAGTTTAGCTCCAACTCTAATCAAACACACCTGAATGTCATTTCCAATGAATCCTACAGCCTTTGATTCGTTTTTTCAGGTGTGTTTGTTTAGGGTCAAGGCTAAACTTTGCAGGACGGTGGCCCTCCAGGACCAGGAATGGCCATCTCTGATCGAGCATCTCTTGTAACTAAACTGACCCAGCAGGAAATATTTGTTTTTTCAGATGTTGCCCTTTCATAGCTCAGGAAATCTAATTTGAGTTTCATTTAAAGAGCCCCTATTACATTGCTTAAAAGAACGCTATTTTGTTTATTTGGTGTAATACAAGTGTTTGCATGGTTTATAGTTAAAAATAAAACACATACCCCCTGTAAAGCCGTTTTGAGATGTTCTAGCATCATATGTAGTATTTTGTGACAGAAGTCCGGATGTCAACATGTGAAAATAAACAGGACTTTCGAATCCAGTCTGTCGAATCCGTGAAATATAGATATATAGTTTATTGTTTACATCAGATTTAGCATGAACGTCTGGTAATAGAATATAATATACAATCTGAGGATTATTTACATCAAAACATATAAGGGTAGATGAGATAACCCTCCGGTAATTTATGTTCCGTTAAACGTAAACGTAAAAAGTTTGTATTTAAAATAGGGAGGTAGTATAATAGATAATCCAAACCGTGCCGTCGAAAACGTGACTTCCTTTAGGGATGTAACCAATCGCTTGCTCGTTCCTCCATCAACCAATGACTTCATGGAAAAAATTGATAGACAAAACATGTAGCCAATTATATAATGAATTCAACGATCTCTGTGTAACTTATGTGTGTTTGATTTCATGCTGCGTTGCAAGAACTGACAGGCAGATGACGTCAAATTACCGCCAGAGTGAGTCGAAATTAAACTACTACCGAAACAGCTCTTTGACTTTGACGTCATCCGACTGCGGCGCCGCATAAAGTCGAACAAGCCAGTGACACGGCTGACGCAAGACGCGGCTGACTGTTATCTTTTTTTGTGTGCGCCCGAGCAACACATTCTCTGAATTTTCAAAAAAAAAAAAAACAAGCCGATTTCAACCGCAAAATGTAAGCTTTTAAATATACAAAAACTGCTATCTCAAACATGGAGATGCTTCTTCGTGATCCCAACTAACAGATTCTGCAATAAAATGAAAATCACAAATTTTGAAAAATTGTTTCTCATTATCTCGAAAGTTCTGCTGCCGACTTTTGTCACTGGTTTCCGTGACGGGTCACATATTATACATTATTGTTGCTCCTCTATTCCCTGCCTTTCTGAAATGCGACGATTTCTTGAAAGCTCATTGTTCTGAACAGCACTGTGTGCTTCAATTGGCCAGCTATCCAGTGTGCTGTGATTGGTTGAAAACCTCATGTGAGTCACGGAAATGTGGCGACCCTTACCATATTTGGAAGATCAGTTTCCAACAGGAGATAATATCATATTTACAACCTTATCAATTCGAGAATGAATCTGATCGAGAAAATGCAGATGACCCAGGTTTAATAAAAGATTGGTAAGGTAAGGATACTAAAACATGTGATCGTAGAAATGACAAACAACAAGCGCTATTGTATAGTATTGTATTGTATTGTATTTTTACTTTGTGCTTACTTTTGCGTATGACGTTTATCTTTCACACCTGGAGACATGCTCACATGAACAAAACTGCAAAAAAGCTGGTTAAGGTGTTTACATGCCACGCAAAATCGAGGTAATGAGCAAAAAACTACATGTGCCGATCGCTTTTTGCTTATGCAGTTTATGGGCTTTCCCCGATAAAAGAAAACAGGATAGATGCATATTGGTTATGCATTTCTGACCATGCAATTCGCAAGATCAGGTGAAGTCTTCTCATTGTTCTTCTGTGCAGTTTCATAGCCTCAGTTTTTTGTTTGAAACTGACAGGAAAGGGACATTGTGCAATTCTTTGTTGCTGCACATCCACTTTAAGGTTCAAGGTTGTGTCCTCATCTTCTATAGGGCTCTGTTTTATTATTTCGAGTTGCTGTTGTCTTCCAGTTAGTCCGGCCATTCTTCTCTGACCTCTCACTAACAAGGTGTTCGTGCCCACAGATCTGCCACTCACTGGATATTTTTGTACTTGGCACCCTTTTCTCTGCCTTCACACACTACACATATTTTTTTTACAACTATGATGTCTGAATCTCTGCCACATGATTGGCTGATCAGATATTCAGTAGTAATAAGCAGGTGCATCTAATAAAAGTGGTGTGTTTTATTCTGCTTTACAGACTAATTGGATTGAACTTTTTTACCACCTGAAATCCAGAAATAATGTCTGAATAAAGTAACATTAAAGGCGGG
Organism: Misgurnus mizolepis; assembly: GCA_025389145.1. Classification (NCBI taxonomy): domain Eukaryota; kingdom Metazoa; phylum Chordata; class Actinopteri; order Cypriniformes; family Cobitidae; genus Misgurnus; species Misgurnus mizolepis. The sequence continues at coordinate 14,831,016 of JAIFKI010000023.1, forward strand.
GTGCACGATTTCTAAAAGCCAATGTTGACATTTGAAATCACTTAAACACACACGCCTACCCCAATAGAATCTGAACCTTCTTTTGATAGACCCGCCCACAATTCCTTACATAACTTGCACTGACATATCTCATATCAGTGTCATTGTTTTGTCTAAGTTCACACCAAAAACGTTTTTGTGAGGTATGCTTGTAAAAACTAGTTAAATTTCATAAAATAACCAAGGCTTAGTCCGTAAAAACGTTAAAAGAGTACAATTCCAGACATATTTTCTGTGTTGGACTGTGGATGGGAAATATCCCAATTCCGAGTTGTCAGGAATGTAGCATTAGCATGTATCCTATGTTAGTTGATCACCAACTTCCAAGTTTATAAAAAAACATTAAATATTGTTAACAATATCTGCTGCACATACATCATTTTAGGATATTATTTTCTCCTCAGGCTGCTTTATTAATTTTTTATAACTCTTCTGTCCTGCGGCTACCCCACAGTCCATCATCGAATTCGGTCAGCTCCCAGTTTACCTAACAGACCCTTGATCCTGTCCAGCAGCAGGGACACATCATTTTAACAGAACAGCAGGGTTATTAAACCTTTGGCCTCTAAAAAAGGTCAAAATCACTACACAGTAATCCAGTGCTCGCAGCCGTGGCCCCAGGCCACTGGCCAGCATTAAACTAACACCCAAAACCCAAGCTGTTTTGCATAGCATTCCTGAACACACGTGTCCAGGATGAAAACTATTCATTATTACACAATGTGAAAAAATGCAGCATAATATTTTTTGTTACTTTAAATTAACAAATTAAGTTAAACAATTTAAACTTGTTTTTATAAGTTATGTCAACTTATCACAGGTCAAAACTTAAAATAATAGGTTGAATTGACTTGCAAAACCAAGTTGTTTTAACTACTTATGACTTGCAATCTGTAAATTAACAAAAATTATCTTATTTTACAGAAAACTTTGTGCTCCACAAGCAGATTTTTTCATGCTGCATTTTTTAACTGCAGTGTGTAAAAAACCTTGATTTTTTACATTTTTAAGTAATTTTACTTACCGTATTTTCCGGACTATAAGTTGCATTTTTTTCATAGTTTGGCTGTCCTGCTTATAGTCAGGTGCGAATTATATGTCAAAATTAATTCATATGATCCAAGAGAAACCATTACCGACTACAGCCGCGAGAGTCCGCTCTATGCTGCTCCTGTATTCATGTAATCCAATGGATTCAGTGATATGGAATGACTTCAGGAGCTTGGTGAATTTTTTTTGTCTTGTCGTGTTCATTTAGCCTATTCAACCTGAATAAAGCTGAATACATGCTAATGTTACGTAAACATGTACGGACATCTATTCAGCCTGCTGTTCTGTGCTATTGTTTAGTTGAATAACTTGCATTTCCAGATTAAATGTCTGTTCTTCGGCTTGAATTTTGTGAAATCATTTTCTAAATAAATGTGATGTATAGTCCAGTGCGACTTATATATATTTTTTACTCTTCAAAACGCATTTTTGACTGATGCGACTTATAGTCCGTAAAATGCGGTGCTATTTTTAATTCTGATTATACAACTTATGCAACAAGTTAAAATTGCTTAACTTAATTTGTTAAGTTAAAATAACATACGTTATTTGATCACATTAGTTTTACCATGTAGTAAAAGCAGGGTTTCATTTGATTCATAGTGATATCACAACAATCCTCTTTGCAAACGTAAGGGATCAGATTATGAAAAAAAATTAAAATGATGATGTCTACTGATAGGAAGAGCGCAAAGCAATGCGTCTTCAAAGCACATCAGCATGCAGGGTAGCCGGTAGCTTCCCAACGGATCATAATGAAACCCCAATTTAAATCAATATTAATGAAAGCTTGTTGAGTTGTTTTACATGGCACCCTGAAACGGTTTCACACACTGGAAAATCATGCAATTTGTGGTGGTTTCGTCATGTATTGCAGGAATTTGGCTATATCACAATCCTTTACATATGCAGAAGCAATGCAGCATTTGAAACAAAAAGCAATGGGAAGTTGTTATGATTGCAATGATACAGGGCACAGTATACATTTTCATTAGTTGTTTTTGCCAACTTACAATATCAGTGCCAAACACACTCACACATTTTTTTATGATCATTTCCCACTCACTCTCTGACTTTTATGGTAGCCGTTAGTCAGGGTAGATGCCATATTTAATGGTTTGGGAAATGAAAGCAAAGTTGTGACAGATGGACATAAGTGACCCTGCCTATGAAAAACCAGGGGCCTAATTTATAAAATGCTGCATAGAAACCATCCTACATTTGATTTTACGATCATTTATCAAAAATGTGTAGTTTCAGACCGAATGTACCCCTTTCTTTCAGATGTGAAATCTATGAATCACAAATGATCTTGAACTTGTGCGCAGTGGAGCAGTTTCAGATCTCTGCCTTTAATCGATGCATAATTAATGTCATTGGCATATAAAATAGCGCTTGTCAATGTTTAAACCCTTTTCGAGCAGCAAGAATGCTTATCCAAAAACCTGCAGAAATCAGACAAGCAAAAGTGGGTACGCCTGCTCAGACCCTGAAATTTTCCACATCAAAGCTGTGGATTTTTGCGTATGCACACTTTACGATCAAATTTTTGGTGATTTACTCCCAGTGGCGGATTTAGCAAATTGGGGGCCCAAGGCGAAGGTATGTATGATGGGGGGCCCCATAATAAAATATTTTTTTACTTCAAAATGAAGATGGAAGGCAGAGAACACACAAAGTGTAGCACTACACAAACCAATAGAGATTAAGTCAATGGGGCAAAAACGGTCACAAACAGTAAATGAGGGAGAAAAAATTTTAATCTGATGCTGCACAAAAACTAGCAATGCATCAAAGCCAATGTTGTTACTAATCTTTCACATGCCCAAGACTGTGATAAAAGGTTAAAAAAATCTAGTCCACAATCACTTTTTATATTGAAAATAAGTAATTAATAAGCATTTTCCCAAAATATGTGTCAAAATAAGATTTGTCACCAAAAATCATTTCATTTGCTGAAACACAGAGAAAGTTTTGGCCAAATTAAGACTCAACAGCACCCCATAGTGGACGAAAACATGTCCAACATAACATAAGGGTTAAATTAGTTTTTTCTGTAGTAACGCTATTTACTTCAACACAAAATCATTTTTGTCAGTGTAGGGCTAAGGCTATTACTAGCAGAACTAGGCGGTTGACTCACCAAAGACCCATTTTCGCGTTTATATTCTTAATTCGTCTCTGTTCGTGTACTTTTCCAGTCCTCCTGTCACTCTGTTTATATTTCGCGCCGCGCAGCGTGCACCGACTAGCCAATTTCAATGTGAAAGAAGGGGGTGTATGTGTGTAGTTACAGATAAACATGAACTGGACATTTTAACTACTATTTCAAGGTTTCAATGTATTTCTTAAGAATATTAATACAATTTACAATACTTTTGAAGTGTTCATGATGATAAGGGTTTTATTTATTTATTAGATGTTGAGGGACCCCCTAATGTGACCGCTGGTAGGGGGCCCCAAGCAGCCGCCTACCTATGCCTCTAAGACCGCTTCTGTTTTCTGCTAAATCATCCTACATAATGTAAAGAACATATTTATGGGAAAATTTAAGTGAGGTCAAAGATTTAAATAAGAGTAAAATCAATTATTGAAATCAGTGATTGCTCCAAATCTCATCATTAGGCTTTATTATGAGTTTAGCCTGGATATCACAGAGAGGTCACATATCATAGATCATATGATATATATGCAATATCAATTAAAGTTAGATTTAAATATTTTGCACAGAAAACACATCATACAGAGTTTCAGCAGTAACAACATAAACAAGCGGCTGTCGTGGTCCACACGTAACTTCCGCTAAACTCCGCTAAGAATAAATAACAACAAAGTTATTTAAACGTAGTTTATTTATATAACAAGCAAAAAAACAACACATAGATTACTTAGGAAACCAAAACATTTGTTATTTTCGACAAGGCATTTGTTCAAGAGATCAGTTTAGAAACTAGTCAGACCATTAAAAAACGAAACCGTAAGTAAAGTTCGGAACCAGACGTGTATCGCGTCAGCGCGAGTGCGTCCGATGAAACCGTCTATACTGGCAACTTTGCATGAGGCTTGCCTAAGTCAAGCAAACGGATAAAGCTATGCAGCTGTTGCAGTTAAAAAGTATACATTTAAACTATAGGGACTATTTTGAGATATACAATTGTAATAAATTAAAGAAATAGGTATACATTCACTAGGAAGAGAGGAAGAATGTTACTTGTTAAAGTTATTCTAAGTTCTGTCATTTTGGGAAGGGATGTTTGGCTTACTCGATAGGTAATACACGGGATATACATTTTTCATTCCTAAAAGGTTAAGACCGGAAATGTTGGTAATAAATCCATGAAGATCATTCGGGAATTTGAAAGCAGAAAGAACAAGCAGGTTATGTTATACTTCTCAGTGAGGAATTAATCATGACAAGAACAACAGTATGACAACAGCAGTTTCAGAAAGTACAACATGCATCCCAGTCTAAAAATAATCCCAGTATGTTAGAAATGTGATTGAGAAATCTCATAGTGACAGACTAACTAGTATATATATATGCATATATATATATATATATATATATATATATATATATATATATATATATATATATATATATATATATATATATATATCCATGGCTTTGTATTTTTGCATTGTCATGCAACGTATTATTATGGTTAATTATTTTTGATTAATTTCTGTTAATTTTTGGCCATGATTTTATTGTATGTACTGTAATGAATGAAGTTGTTGTTAAATAATGAAAATAGCGCCCCCTGCTGAATGCTGAATGAGATTTATTGAGCACAGCAATAGGGGCCAGAGGAACAAACCAGCAGTTTATTTACAGCAGGGTGACAGTGTTTATGTGGCTGACCCAAAGACAATTTAGTGTTTTTTTCTCAAGACCATCAGGCATTGTGTTGTTGATCACCTTTATACAGCAATAATGAGGTTTAGATTTGTGACCCAGTCTGTGAAAACCACCTCAAGTCATTTTTTGGCGATTTACTACGAAACCATCCTGCAAAATATAAAGAACATTGTGTAAAATATAACCTTGATATCTTTAATATTGAGTAAGTTCATGTCAAAGATCTAAAGCAATGCCAAATCAAACTTTGATGTTTCTAATATCATCATTAGATTACAAAACTTCAACTTTAAACTGATCTTCTCTAGACATATGATGTAGGGTGGCCATACGTGCCCATTTTCCCCGGACACGTCCTGGCCAGGATTTTGGGTGTGTCCTCCTGAAGTCGCATTTGTGGACCGCATAGGTAATTAAGGGACTCACATTTCAGTTAAAAACATTATCAAATTAAGATTTATTTCTCTTAAGACATAAGCATTTTAGTTTTATTCTTACCTTGAAATGTAATGGTTGCTTTTCTACAATAGAACCTGAAATATTGAACCTCGATGACGAAATCCAGCTATTCGGAGACAGTCTCCCATTTGCAAGTTAGACAGTCTATCCAGCTTAAGTTTTTGATATTAACAGCTGGCGTGGAAGTCCGTTGGCGTTGTATAAAGTTAATGCTGAAAGCTTGAGGGTGCAAATTGCCTCCACTTAACAGGGAAGGTTGCTGAGCAGATGTGACTGTACACCAGATGCTTTGAGACAGAGTATAACCAAACATAATGTTGAGCACTATTTTCACCCACACCCACTTTTACAGCTCATCGTTGGTTCTTGTTAAGAGGAATTATCAAATAACTTTTCTATATTTAACTGCACAAACAAGCATTTTTGATAAACAACATTAATAAAACTAATAGGGTCTTTCTTTTTTTGTAAAAAATATTTAAATAAAATTAGATTTTATGGGTCATAAAGAAACAAACTCAGCCGTTGGGTTAAATTAAAACAATGGTTTCCTATGGGGCAAGATGGTGCCAGGGGGGCCCAGCTTTTATGACATTTTAAAAAATACATTCATTTATCATTAATTCTTTAAGTGTTATCATTAAGTGTTATTAAACCTAAGGAAAATAAGGCTACTAACCAACAGCATCACATTGTATATAATTTAATATGTTTTGGGTGGATAAATATTGGACAGTTGGGTTAAAAATGACCCAATGCCGTGTTGTTTCATCCGATTGGGGTAACCACAACCCAGCACTGGGTAATTTTTTAACTTAGCAGTGCATTCTGTTCAATATCTACCCACCCATGGGTTCAAAACAACCTTTTTTAGCATCTACATTGACTTTGTTTTTAAGCCTCACTTGAACATTTAAAATAATATTAAAGGTGCCATAGAATAAAAAACTGTATTCACGTACACTGTAAAAAATACTTTGCTGCCTTAATTTTTTTGTTGAATCAACTTGGATTTACAAGTCATTTCAACTAACTATTATTAATCTTGACTAGACATGAGTTGTTATAACTACAGGGGAGATGTTATAACTTATAAAATTAAGTTGACTTTTCTCAACTATATTTTATAAGTTGTGACAACTCATCTCTGTTGACATGACTTGTAAATCTGGGTTGATTTAACAAAAAATTTTAAGGCAGCAAAGTATTTTTTTACAGTGTAGGCATACACTCAAAAAATGGGTTTTGTAGCACTGTTCATTATACACAAATATATTTAGTTACATTAACACATACACATTTATTTTTAAGACAAAATACAAGTGTAATGTGTTATGCTAAATCAATTTGTTATTCACTCTGGTTTACCTAACTACCTATCTTTAAACTAAAGTAATTGGTTTACTTTTGCGATAGAGAGTAGACCTATTATCAGGTTCATATTCCGGAACAGAGGGGGCGGTAATGCTCCATTAAGCTGGTTACCAACCGCCGGTAAAAAAGAAAGAAGAAGAAGAAGAAGAATTTTTTTCAAACTAAAGGATGTGACGTCATTTTAACGACTTCCACGAAGACGGCGCGCAGGTGATGGTGTGGTAAGTAAACTAAATATGTTTATTCTTCAATCCATCTTAAAACATTGTTGAGGCAACTTTATTTTATGTTTAAGGCGATGGTGTTTGTTTTTGATGGTGATGATTTCACGTCATTTGTGCAGCAGTGAGGTAAAGTGTGTGATTTGTGCGTTTCAAATGTAATGGAGTGCTTCACGCGATCTGTCGTGTGACGTGTTTAAACCGTATTAAACCTGATGTACTCATGTTTAAACAGTATTAAACGTGTTGTTCAATTTCGGGCCATTATTAGTGTTTTATGATAGCAGCAGTGTTGTAAACTGCGTGATTTGTGCGTTTCAAAATGAACGGATTGCTTCACGTGTTCGTGGTGAGTTGAACTTCGATTTTCCGTCGTGTTCCGGTGGTAACGTTAGCCATTGAACTTGTTTTACTGGTGATAATAGTGCTTTTGAAACGTATTTTCCTGTGTTTAGTCAGAGCATTTTCTCAAGGGGTTCTTAAAGTTTATTTTTATTTGTTACTCTGAATGAATACTTAAAGTAAGTTATGTTGAAATGTAAAATGTGTGATCTAAAGTACTAAAACATGAAAGACTGCTGCACGTGCGTTGTGGTGGTTATCATAGATATCATAGTACATATTCTAATTGATATATTCAAGACATGATATGCTCTACTTGTTCATTTAAGTAGGAATTATGCTACAGATGTAATATTGCATGACGACAAAGGCCCACTTTCACTTGTAATTTGTGTGCATGGCATGCAGTGCACTGTCATCAGAAAAAGAATACTTTGCTGACATAAACAGTCACTTAAAGAAGAGTAAAACGGTATTTTGCATGTTATCAGGTTGTGTTTTCCAATCAAATGTCAATGGGACTTCTATACCACACAAAAACAGAAAACACAACCAGTGAGTGATTTTAAGCCTGGTGTAGTGTCCATTGCTGAAGTATTACAGGAGGTCAAACGTTTTTATGGTGATGAGGCAAGTGATGCTTTTGTTCATGACTGAAGCCAGATGTGTTTTATTAAAACAGATTATTTAAACTAGAGCATATCACACATTTTTTAAGTAAACTGCATTGTATGTTAAAGTCTGTCAGTGCCTATTTTAGTTAGCTAGCTGATGATTGATTATCCATTGCTTGAGTTATATGGTTGGTGCTTTGTTTGGTGACTTTGAAAAGACAAGTCCACGCATATTGTAAAATTTGCTTTTATTTTGTTAAATGGACAATTCATAAGTTAATGTTTTTTTAAACCATACTTACAATTGATTTAAAAAAAATAATAAACTAAATTTTACTTGTTTTCCACAGTCATACCACAATGACTTCTCCAGTCTGGCTAAAAGTTACAAAAGATGATCCTTCAGTATGGCATTCCTACTTCAGTGAGTGACCTGTCAAAGGAAATAGAAAAACAATGTCATCTACAAGGACATTTAAGGCTGCAGTTCATGGATTCTGACTTGGGAAATTAGTTTTTAAATCTCATGTCCACATCTGAAATTCAAGACAAAAGTACACTAAAGGTGGCATTCCTGACAACGCCAAGTGATTGTGACAACTTGCCCCCACCACAACTGAACAGTTCTCAAAAGGAGTACCTGCTCATCACCAGCTCTTTCACTTTCATCCTGTGACAGTCATTTTGTCAACCCAATCTACATCATTAAGCTCTGACTGTGTTGCAAAAGTGTGTCTTGCCAAATATATAACAAAACTGAGAAAAATTGGCTGTAATGAAGTGAAATTAAATTTACTCAAGCCCAAACCAGCTGGAATTTCCAGTGCTGTTTACCATATATATATATAAAAAAAACATGCAATGCTGAGGTGAACTACTGCCCTTACCATCCACAAACGGAGACATCCAAAACACTGGAAGTAGTCAGTTTAATACTTCTGTCTGAAATTAAAAAGAACAATAAGAAAACATTATGAATGCTGATGGACAAGACCTTTTCTATCTGGAGACATGAGGTTGTCAAGGAATCGCCTTCAATAGCAGATTTCAAAACTAGATGGCCTGCTCTTTTCAGAAGGGAAGAGGTGAGTGAAACGTTTTTGAGTCATTTATGTTTAACTTTATTGGTTTTGTGGTAACAATAATTTATTTTATTTTGTAGATTTGTGCACAGTTTAAAAGAATCACAACAGCCCCATTGGTGTCTACATACTTGGCGAAGATGAATCCATATTCTGCAAAGCTTATAAGGATCTATGCAAAACGAGGAGTCGTCAATGGACAGAGAATTAAAAACCTGCTGGTCTCCACAACACGGGTATGATGAACTGCACTCATTAAAACCTTATAATAAAACTTATTTTTGCACTGGTGAAATTGGAATTAGAAAGTTTCTGGAACTTGTAAAAAAAGAAACATAGGTACAGTTTAAAGTGTCCCTTTTTGTTGTTGTTTTCCACTTACATGCTGTGTTTTGCATAATAATCTAAAAATAAAGGTAAATGTTTACCTGATATTGTGAATGCTACAATTAATAAAATTTTGATATTTACATATTTAGACTGACAACATTGATCAAACTCCGATCTTTCTTTGTCTACCTGAATGAAGACCCGACCAGTCTAATTAAAGAGTATTTGGTAAGTATATGTGCATATATATACTTTGCTGTATTATCAAGGAATTGAAATGTTGTGGTATCCCAGGTAAAAAAGTAGTACACTTCCATATTGTACTTACAGTGCTCTATTTTAAACTAATTTATACTTGGTATACTAAAATTTATTCTTTAGTACTTTTTAAGATGTTCTTAAGATTATCTAAGTGTACTTATTTGTGCTGTTTTGAGACAACATGATTATGAACTAAAATGTGCTTTGAATATACTATCTCTGTATTAAAAATGTATTTAGTTAAAACTTGTAAACTTGAACCCAACTTTCATACAAAGATGGGTTCAAGTTTACTACGAGTGGTACTTAAATACATTTTTAAAATAGATTTTTAGAACATTTTAGTTCATATTCATGGTGTCTCAATAATAGAACAGGGAAGTACAATTATACCTTGTTCACACTGTCAGTCTAAATATGATTTTGGTGCATATTCGAATCCATCAATTCCAATCCAATCACATTTAGAACGTGTGAACGGCCAAAAACCACATGAAATCAGTGTTTTTTCAAATCTTTTTCGGGCTACATCCATGGGTGGTTTAAAATCCTTTTCAATTCGCATTTCTGGAAATCCAAGTCAGTCTGACCGCTCTGATCGCATTTGTGTAGTTTTTCGGTTATGTCATGCTGTTGCGTCACATAAAACGTAAACACGTCTGATGTTGAGGCAGATTGTTGTGCCAACGCAACGTCATTGCCATAGAAACATTGCAGATAATCCAGAAAACGGCAGAACGCTACAGGATGAACAGTTGTGATCCACAATATGGACAATGAGTTTGTCAAATCGGATATGCCCTAAAATCTGATTTAGACTGACATTGTGAACAATGTACAAGATGTTTAAGATTATCTTAAGTAGTACAAAAGAAGAATTTTTAGTATACTACGTACAGAATTAGTGCATGAAAATAGAGCACTTTAAGTACATTATGGACGTGTACTTTTTCACCTGGGATAACTTTTTATTTTATCTCATCTCCACTCATGGTATTTCAAACCTAGGAGTTTCTTTCTAATGCAGAAAACAAGATATTTTAAATAATGTTGGTAAGCAAACAATACTTGCCCTCTTTGACTTTTTGGCTGTTGTACATTATGGAATATGAGACCGTTCTTAAAATACTTCAGTTTTACAGAATCAAGTGATGTGTTGGTTTTGAATAACATTAAATGGTAAATGAGATTTTTCTGAATTTATTAATAAACATAAAATAATTTTATCATTGTCATTCTCACCTGCAGGATACAGATGCACCCAGTACCCAGGAGGCGATCCAGAAGATGGTGATGGGAGTGCTTGTTGTAAAAATGTATGGTTCAGACATCGAAGACAGCCCAGCAGATGTTGGAGTGTTATTAAAGGGATTAAGAGTTCTCGGACCTCAACAACATTGTGTATGCGACAACCATGCTGATGGGACTGAAATATGAACTGAACTTGAGCTACTTTCCCGAATTCAGGTACACTTTTGAAGTATTGCAGTTGTTGTTTCTGGAGCTAGATGGGAAGTAACTATCTCATAAAGTTCAGACGCTGAAGACCAAGCCTTTTGCAGATGTTTTGAGAAAGGAATGTTTTAATATTTCATATGTAAATGCCATGTTTTTGAAATGGCAGTACAATAACATTCAGGAAGTAAGCAGTGTCGTCAATTTATTTTGATAGTTTTGCAGTGTGTTTTTATTTAATTAGATTAATGTAGAGTTGTTTAAAGCTTTGGCTGTACGTAACTGGTCCTGCATCTAATTTGTCATGGAATGTTAACGTTTATAATGTTTTTACAGTACCATTTAACTTAAAATTATACCAAAGTTGTTGAAAAATCTTTGAAAGTCGCATGTGCCAGCTCTCTGAATGGAGAGCAACCTATTTTGTCAGTTAGCATTACAGTTGTGTAATAATGTTGTTTAATTATACGTATCCGGGGGCTTGAAAAAACTGCCTGAATGGTGCTTCGTGCATTTCATTTGTCAGTAAGTGTAAAAAATTGTAATGTTGTTATAAGGTTACATTGTAATATCCAAAGTCCTTGAAAAACTTTGCACGTTTTTCAAGTTGATGAGGGCATCTCATTTGTCGGTATATCCTTTACGGTATCTGTAGTTTAAGTGCAATAAACATGGCTTGAAGAACTAGTGTCTGAGAATCTTTTATGAATAAAATGAATGTTATATAGAGTTTATTACAAAAAGTATATTTTTGTGTGTGATTTAACTTGAAATAGAAATTGTTGTGTTAAAGTAAATAAAAGTAATTGGATGGAACCACTGTCCACAATGTAAATGAGTTGTATGAATAAACTACTCTTGATTTGGACAAGCAAAAAATATTTGATTAGTTTGTACAAGTTAAACACATGTTCAGAAAACGTAACAATCTTAAGTTATGGATAAGTAACTAAGATAATTTTGTTAAACATTACCACTTCACATTAGTTATTTATTATTCAATTGTGTTGCTGCAACAAAAGAATTTGGCATTGACTGAAAACAACCCTTAAATGTTAATAAAAACTAACTGGGTAGTGTGGAACCACTGTCCACAATAAAATTGTGTTCGTTTAAAGTATCATTTTTTTGAGTGTAGTAAATGAATAATAGCTCTGTAGATGGTAATGACATTTCAGCAGCTTCAAACGCATTTGTTTCCTAATTTTTTATGTAAAACCCATTCATGCAAAAGACTGCTGGAAACCAGGCCAATCTCAACACAACACCAACTGTGACGTCACATTCGAAATATATGCCCCAAATAACAAATTAAATTAATTACAAAGTTGTTAGAATGCTATAAACAAAGTTGTGACTGTTGAGTTAGCGCTATGCTAATAAATGCTATATGCTAACGTTTAGGCTGAAGTTCTTACTATTGATGTTAGATTTACGTTTTGCAGCCCCATAATGGAAAAAAAACAGACTTACCACTTACCACAAACATCCATTAACAATCTCCAAACAATTAATTGTTTCTCAAAATCTATATTTTCTTCTGATACAGACTCAAACATACAAGGTTTGATTACTAATGTGAGCTACTGACATGAGCCGCAGAGCAATCAGAGCAGAGCTCAATATTATTATTCATGACCCTTCCAAATAGGGCAATAATACACCATTTCATTCAAAGGACAAATCCTAGGGTTGTAAATAGACATGTAAAAACATTTCTGGATAATTTTTTAACTTAATAAAGTTGCATACCTTCTATGTATATATCAAAAAATAATTTAACAGATTATTTCAATGCATTCTTTGGCACTTTTTAACTTTAAAAGCTGCTTGGTTATGTTTAACCCTGCATTGGGCCAAAAAGGTATGAACTCAACCCATTGGGTTGAAAATTTATGCTGGGGTTCACTGAAAAAATTTCAACCTTGGATCAACTTAAAAAAGTGAAGTAATTAATCACACAATATTTGACATTAACTCAAAGTAAATAATTTAATTACATTTAATATGAAAAGTTTAAATCCATGCAACCACTTTTTAAAGGTTGGAACAAACTAATTAAACTAATATGTAAAGGTTAAAATAAATTAATTATTTTAGGTTGTCTCATATAAAAAATAACATTTGTTATTGTAGGAAAACCCTGAGTTTTATACAATCCTGGTACCCAACATGGATTAATCCAGCCAGACAAGCTGCTGCATGATATTTATAAAATGATCAGTAATTAAATCACAGCACAGTGACATTTTTCTTGACTTGTTGGTTTACAATATAAATTACAACAGCCAAAGTCATAGCCCAACCAAAGTAAACACTGTTCACCATAAGGGTAACCAAACATTTTCATTAAAACATCAACAGCTGTCAGAAAGTCAACATGTTTGTCAAAACCATGGTTATTTTGTGGTTACCATGGTTTTACTATAGTAACCATGGGTTTTTGGTTTTAATTGTAGTAAAACCATGGTTAATTTTCGTAAAGGTCAACAGACAGTTAAACTATAACAGAATTTTTAAAATCCTTTATTTAAACAGGTCAGGTGGTCAGAGAGCGGGATCACCAACTCAACAATGTGCATGTGCAAACCATGCTTAATTTAATAAAAATGCTATGATCAAATTAATTAATTAAAGTTAATGTTTTGTTGCTAAATCATATTGTATCCATGTAAAAAGATGGATTCAACCATAAATATAAACTAAAACATTTACATTAATTGAAAAAGCTAATAATTTTAAGGCATTTAAATGAGAAAATACACATTAAACCAACAACAGCAATGTTAGACTTTTTATCTACCCACCCATGGGTTAAAAACAGCCAAGCTTTTTAGCATCTACATTAGCTTTGTTTTTAGGCCTCACTTTAACATTTAAAATAATATTAAAGGTGCCATAGAATAAAAAACTATAATTACGGCATAGATGAATAGCTCTGTACATGGTAATGTCATATCGTGAGCCTCTGTTTTAATGTAAATTTTATGTAAACCCCGTTCATACAAAAGATCATGCATTCATGCCAATCTCAACATAACACCAACTGTGACTTACAGTCGAGATATACACCCCAACATTAAATTACACATAAAATGAACTACAAAGTTGTTAGAATGCTAAAAACAAATTTGTGACTGTTGGGTTAGCACTGTGCTAACTAATGCTTTATGCTAACGTTTAGGCTGAAGTTCCTATATTGACTTTACAGTTACATTTTGCAGGTCCATACTGAAAAAAACCTCAAACTTACCACCCAGAAATGTCCATTAACAATCTCCAAACAATTAGTTGTTTCTCAAAATTTGTATTTTCATCTGATACAGACTCAAACATATAAGGTTAGCTACTGACATGAGCCTCAGAGCAGAGCCAATCAGAGCAGAGCTCAATATTATTATTCATGACCCTTCCAAATAGGGCAAAAATAGACAATTTCATTCAAAGGACAAATCCTAGTGTTGTAAATAGACATGTAAAAACATTTCTGGAAAATGTTTGAACTTAATAAAGTTACATACCTTCTATGTAAATATTAAAGAACAATTTAATATATTATTTCAATGCATTCTTTGGCACCTTTTAAGGGATGAACCCAACCCACTGGTTTGTAATTTAACTGGGTGTTTCAACCCCTCATGCTTGGTTATTTTAATCGATTTTAGCATTTTCTGCTAAAACCCCCATAAGCTCTTTGTAGTGGTGAATGTAGCTGTTTGCATTTATGATTAAGTTCACATCGATTTCAATCTTTGATATAATCTTACAAAGTCAATATTAAAGATATCAAGGTAATTTTTACAGGATGTTCTTTAAATTATGGATGATTTTATGTACAGTAAATCACAAAAATGACTTTGGCTGACAGGGTCATATATTTTCTCTATATCACCACCTGTCCATTTTGAAAATACGGTAGAGAATGTATGAATTATAAACAGCTCCCAGCATCTCAGAGGTTCACGGCCATCTGTTCTTTGCACCAGATTGAACTAGAATGGATAAACGAGACTTACAGTACAACTCTTGAATGTGGTTACCCGCCCGCTGAACTATTGATGGATGGAGATCTTCGATCTAACTCACCGTGACATAGGATTTTCTTCAAGAAGCGATAGGGAATGTAAGAAAGGACAAGGAACAGCAGAAAGCAAAGCAAGAGATCTTTTGTTGAACCACTGAACATTTGATCTCATCTTCTACCTGGGTTACCCGATGCCTGTTGCGAAGACTTAAAGCCAGTTTTGATCCCTCATCTCTGTACTAGAGGAATTATTTTAACAAGTTCAGCTATGATCCCACAACTTCAAACAAAAAGTTTAGTATGAGAAGAAATGGTCAGTATGTCTTAAATAAATCTTCAAAGACATAAAAACCAATGCTAAATTCAAACATTGATATATTTTTTATTTTAATAATTTAAATAAATATACATTTAATCCAGGCTACCTAAATTCAAAGTACTGCAAAAAAATAATTTTCAAGAAAAAAAATTCTTAGTCTTTTTTATTTTTGTCTTGTTTTCAGTAAAAATATCAAAAAATTCTTAAATTAAGATGCTTTTTCTTGATGAGCAAGACGACACAAGAAAACAAGTCTAGTTTTTAGAACAAAAATATCAAATATATGTGATTTTGTGCATAAAACAAGCAAAAAAAAAATCTGCCAATGGGGTAAGCAAAAATTTTTGAACATTTTTCTTAAACAGTAAATTCAAGAAAAATTAGCAAAAAAATTTGCTTGTTTTATACACATAATCACTTAAATTTGATATTTTTGGTCTAAAAACTAGACTTATTTTCTTGTGTCGTCTTGTTAATCAAGAAAACGCATCTTAATTTAAGAATTTTTTGATATTTTTACTGAAAACAAGACATAAATACTAAGAATTTTTTTTCTTGAAAATCATTTTTTGCAGTGAGGTTGAAATGATTGTCTATATTTCATTCATATGAATGTCAGGCTGACTCTCATATATTACCTTGACAAACCCACAACGGCATGTCAGAGCAAAAAGGAAAATCACATTATGTTGGAATACTTGTATGGATTACAGATCCAATGAGATGGATGGGCAAAGCAAACATTTACAGCAAAGGTCCTTGAACTCAAGCAACTATTATCGTGTTAACAGTTGAAGACAGTACAGATCCATTGTGGGCTGAATGTCCACAGAGCATGCTCCTGTATTTAGCAGGTATCGTCATGGCAACCCTGAGGACAGGCCGCTTCCACAGTTTTACAAACGCACGGATGGATCGTTTGTCTGCCTCTCAATCTACGCACGCAGCTTGTGTTTTGTAGCACACTGTACACGTACATCTACCATCAATTACTACTTACTGTTCTGTGCATGTTGTTCTACACAAGTTAATGAAGCCTTAATGAGTTCAGGGAATATTACAAGCCATGTAAAAAAGCTTCATGCTTCAAAATCGGGTTTAGCAAAGGAGCTTATTGCACTTCTCTAGAGACATGGAGTTTAACTCATTCCGCGCCTGAAAAAAGTTGCCTGCCAGCATGAAAAAAAAAGTTTCATCCTATCTTCATTTGTTCTCTTTTTATTACCTCTTAAAGGTGCAAAAGAGGATGTTTGTTTTATACATTTTTGCAATATTACTTGAAACTATCTTTACTAAATGATAAAAGACTATTTATTAGGTGCACTGAAAGTAATAATATCAATATATGTCATCTGTGCACAAGATAGGGCCTTAAAAACATCAGCCAATTGCTCATGCGGTCATCGCATCAGCGATTGGCTCTCTGGCTTGTCAATCACTGCCATTACGATCCTTGTGAGAGACGTGCGACGCATGCGCATAGCGCATGAAACTCCGTTTTAAGTTTCGGTTTGTTTTCATTGTCAATCCTGCTTTCCTCCTCGAATTTGCACCATGGAAGAGAGGTACAGGTAAAGCAACAAATCATGTTTCCTTTTGTGTCATGTCATTATTTCGGGATGTGGAAATGTCTCCAAAGTAACAGACCAGTGTGCATTCCCAAATGTCACAAAAGTTTTTAACAACGTTTATGAATTCATGCCTTGAACCTTGCATACTTTTAAAAAATTGTGTTAAAGAACACAAAACACAAGTCTCCATGTTTAATTCAACCAATCACAGCATGACTTTAAATATGCTTCAAAAATGTGTTTTTAATTAAGTGCCTGTATGCATCAGATGTTTCAGCCTGATCTCACAAGAATTTGCATATATTTTATAAGTTGGGTAATTCATATGAATTTGTACGAAGTGAATCGTACAAAAACATACGATTATCATAAAAACCAATAATGAAAACCCACCCCTAACCTCACCCCAATGTCACAGGGGCTAGCAAATCATACAAAATGTATGAATTTGACTGTACGAATTAATAGGAATTAGCCACCATGTAAAATTGTTAATTTGGAGGAACTTGTATGATGTAAATTGTACAAACATGTCCGGTTATTCGGAAAAAGCAATAGTGAAGCACCACCATTAACCCATTGTCACTGACGCAAAAGTAGTTTGTACGACTGAGATTGCACAAACTCATTCTCTTATGAATTATTCATACAATTATTTAAAATTATTATTCAAAACCACAAGATTGTGTTGGTTTGGAACACAATGAGGGTGAGGTAATGATGACAGAAATATTTGAAATATTCTTTACAAAAAGAAGTGAAGAACATTACGCACTATTTGAAGGCCACGGCTCTCAAAAGCTAAAGTCATTATCATGAATCACATCAAACTGTTCCTCTACCCAAGAGCAAAATATCCTTTTATGATGCAACAGTGTGACAGGAGACATTTTGGGTACGTCCTGCAAAGCTTGGTATCCTCACGGGTCTCCATTATTTCACTCGTCAAAATCGTTTTTTTGACATATCCTAACCTTTTGTTCTATAATTATCACTGTCTTTAAATCAGGGACTTCAGACCGTCTCCAAGGGTCTCCCACTCAATTCTGTGTCCTGGTGAAATATTGCTCGGCTTTCATCCGTTTCATATTTGCTTTCTAGTCATGTCATTTGTCAAGACAACATCAGCGCGGCGTGTGTGGTGTCCCCTGATTATTTGTAATAACCGGAAACGAGAGGGAGTCTTATTAGAAACAACTCCAACTGAGCAACCCCGTCTGTTAGCAAACCAATCTCAGCAGGACAACTGACAAATTTTAGACTAAACCATCAACACTGATCTCTGTACTGTCACGCTCAATAATTAGTCGCTGTTGTTATAGATGGTTTATGGAAAATGTTTCCCTAGGGTCACCAGATTTATTCCTCTCTTTGAAACATGAGACAAGATTCATTAATCACAAGAGTAGTGATGGTACACTCTTAAAAATAAAGGTTCCTGAAATGGTAATGTCAGAAAAATGGTTTAAAACTGTAGATTTTCTGTTGGGGTGGTACCCTCAAAATATGAATTTTTGTATATTTATAGCTATACAACCCATTTAGAATGTTGTTCCTTTTTGGAAACAATAATATACCCTAAGGACCTATTGTGTACCAGTTAAATCTTAGGGGTACAAAACACTTAACCCTGTAGAACCCAAGAACCCTTTTCTTAGCATCAATTAACATTGGCCAAATTTGACCCGTGGGTTCTCCAGGGTTAATTGTACATTTAAAGTTACAGTAATATGAACAAAACGGTACAACATTGTGTTATGTTTTGTATACCTGTAAACGACGTTTTGTACCTTTTATTCTGAAAGTATATGGTTCCATAAAGACCCTGCTGGAAAAAACAGCATCCCAGCAAGACCAGCATATGTTGTGTTTTGGTGCTGGTATGCTGGTGACTACAGTACACTGTTAATAAACAATTTCTACTTGATTTTATAACTTTTCACAAGCCAAAACTTAAAACTATTTCCATGTTTAACTGCTAAAATTGTGTCCCCAGTACTTCTATCAACCTAGAAAATGTGAAAAGGATCAACTCAGTAACATAGTTTTGGTAAACCATTCTCTGCAAGCATGTGAAAAATTATGTCATTGAAATTTGGCTCTCCTTATGATGTCATAAGGAGCTCTTATTTTAATAATACCGCCCCTTAATCTGCACTATCCAACCACTGCACAGCAATTTAGTGCAGAGAGAAAGAGACAGAGAGAAAATAATTCACAGCACAATTGAGATTTAATTGCAACAAATCACCATCATTGTGTTTGCATTTCATCAGCTCATTTGCATTTTAAAGGACACACCCAAAACGGCACATTTTTGCTCACACCTACAAAGTGTCAATTTTAACGGTTTATAATAAATTTTGAGCTAAAACTTCACATTTGTACTCTGAGGACACCAAAGATTTATTTGACATCTTAAAAAAATATTGTGACATGGCCCCTTTAAAATTTTATGTTGAATTGACTTGCAAAACCAAGTTGTGTTAACTTTTTTTAACATTGTGAATTTAGCATGTTGCTAAATATCTATAAATATATTATAGTATATATATTTTTTATTTAGTGCAGTCAAATCCTACATACAGCTCCTTTTTAAACTAAACGTATCTTCAAGTTAGATATTAGATGGTTTACCGTGCATTGTTAGTTTATAAAAAATCTAATAAGCACAACGAAGCCTTGTATTTGTGTCTCTGTTTCATCATTTTTTCTTCCTCTCGAGTGTTATATGCATCAAATTGTAGCGTATTTTTAAAAAGTGCCTGAAGACTTTCAATGTCTTTTCTTTTGATTTACATTCACCTCAGTTATTCTTTAAGTCCAGAGCTTCCGTTTTCTCCAGCTGCTTTGGAGCTGCAGTCATTTCTCTCAGACGTCAGACGCCTCATCGATGTGCACACCGAGGACAAACTTGGTTTGTTTTCTCGACGGTCCTGTCTGCGTGCGTGTCTGATGCTTCCTGATGTCCACTCTGTGTGCATGCAAGTGTTGTTTAATGTTTCGTTTGTCTTCATCTAAACTCCGAAACTGTCCTTTATGGGTGCATGTGTTTTGTTTGTCGATTGTCTCTCTTAAATCTCTGTTTCATCTTAGTGCGAACAGACAAACACCACCTGGTGAGGTTAAATGGACGCTGACCCTCTCCAGTCCGATTAAGAGCAAACTTAACATTATCTGAACCTTTAATTCTTTTAAAGTGAGGTGGCAGGCTATTTCTCTTCTCATTCACCCTCCAACCGTAATGCTTTTTTGTAATTTACATTTCCATTTGCTTTAAATTGATTCGCCGATGCTGTCAATGTTAAAGCATCCTGAGGCTGAATTCTGGAGATATCTAGCTAATTGCTTCTCTGTGTCACCTGTGATTACCTTTCACTTATTGAGTGCTCCTCCGCTACACCTTTCTGGAAGAGAAAACAGACGAAGAAAGAAAAGAAAAAACAGGTGCTTTCTTGGGAGGTTGCAACATGATGGCTGTTTCTCAATATGCGTTCTTCGGCGATCTTGCGTCTTTGTGTTCTCGCTCTACGTCATCATTAAAGGATTAGTCCATTTTCTTAAAAAATCCAGTTAATTTACTCACCACCATGTCATCCAAAATGTTTTGTCTTTCTTTGTTCAGTCAAGAAGAAATTATGTTTTTTGAGGAAAACATTCCAGGATTTTTCTCATTTTAATGGACTTTAATGGACCCCAACACTTAACAGTTTTAATGCAGGACTCCAAGCGAACTCAAACGAGGCATAAGGGTCTTATCTAGCGAAACAATTGTCATTTTTGGCAAGAAAATATGCACTTTTAAACCACAAGTTCTCGCTCCCCCCGTTCCTGTGACGCGCTAGTGCGACATCACGCAATACATCATCATGTCAAGAGGTCACGGATGACGTAAACGAAACTACGCCCCAGTGTTTACAAGTGTGGAGAAAGAGGACAGTTTCGACGTTGTTGTATGTCGAATGATACTAATTAATGTCTTTGTGGTTTAAAATGGTCCGCAAATGTGCGTTTCATATATGTAACACGTCACCTTTCCATGGCATAACAGCCGGTGGAAGAAGACAAGTTGTGGATTAAAAGTGCATATTTTTTATTTTTCTTGTCAAAAATGACAATCGCACATCATTTGCAAAAACCAATACAATAAATATTATCCTCTCACTTACTGTAGACAACAGTTATTATAAATGTTGATTTTGTATTTTGGGAGATAAGGAATAAAATGGTCTTTTAGTACCCTCCTGTTAACTGATTTGTTTCTGTTTAAAATACCCAGTTTAGCGGTTCCTAAGTACTTGTCTCAATTTATGAGGCAAGTTTGTTCTGTGTGTCAAATATGAATAATACATCACTCAAAACTGCAAACTTGGGAACATTAGGGAGGAAGAATAGACAAATATATCTAAAGAGATGTCAAGAAATCTGTTGGTAACAGATGGAAGGCATTGCAGATACATTTTGATCAAGTGCTAAAAAATAGTTCTCATAGAAATACACAAATGAGATTTTTGCTAAAATTTCAACAGCAACGAAATAAACAGAGAAAGGTAAAGGAGACTTTTGCTTACTTTAAATCTGCTTTACATGTTCTATACACTCGAACTGTACATTCACATTATAAGCGACTTTATGGGCTCTATCTTATGCGCATAAACGGGACGACGCCGCGGGTTTGCTTATCACACACATGAATGCGCAGCAGCACAAAAACGCTTTAAAATATGAAAGATTAAAGGATTGAATGTAAAAGATTATTAATGAGTCTCTTGGACATAAATGAGGACTAATTATGAGACATTAGAAGACAAAAAGAGCTGCTTCACCTGCAGCCTGGTAAGTAAATAAATGCTTTGCTTTAAACAAATGCATCTGTTTTTAAATATTTTTAAATGCTACCTCACGGATTTATTATATGATTACTCTGTACCTGTGGATATGGTAAGATGAGAAATATTTTTAAGTAATGCTTAAAAAACTGACGCTGTCCAAGTGCTGAAACTTGCGGAGAGCCGTTTGTAAATTCTTTATCTCCTGTTTGTTACAAATAAAGTATTTTTAGAGTACAAACCTTTTCTTACGTACTTGTATATTATTTTTTTTATGATATTGGATAGCCCTACATTTAAAGCAATTAAAAGCCTGCTTTTTACTTCCATGACTTAAAGGTTTTAATAAAAAAATTAAAATGTCAATACAAGTGAAAAACAACACAATTATTTAACATTAATCTTAAACTGGTGGTCTTCTTCCTCCGCTTATTTTTTCAGTTTACAAAGTCCGTCATCTAAATAGGGATTAGACATAGCGCCAGCGCAACTGGCTTTTAAAGGGGATGAGAGCTGTGACTCTCATTGGTTTACTGCACGTTACACCCAAAATACTCCCATTACTCATTAAAAAAAGTACCAACCCTTTTCGACCATGCGCTCAGCACACAAACCATTTTTCCCGTCCTTAAATTAGCAAAAGTGGGTTCGGACACGCCCATTTAGAAGTTGCGCTGTGCGCTTTAGACAACGCGCTTAGATCGTTAAAATAGGGCCCTATAAGTGTGTTGCTCGTCTCTTTTAAATAGGTTGTTAGGGCGCGTGTCCAAATCTGGTTGTCATAAACAAATGAGTACCGTCCACTCCAGTAACTGACGAGAGACGGATGACGTGAACTCCACTGCTTCGTTCTCATTGGTAGTCTCTCCAGAAAGTCGCTTATCATTTGCATAAAGTTTCTCAACTTTGTCGTGGGACTGGACATGCCCATCCAGCCGCCAACGTCACTGACTCTCGTGTCTCCGGATGCAGCCAAGCATCCATTAAAATCAATGAGATCGCGTCGCTCTCCCAGAGGAAAAACTATTTGCTCATTGGTTGCTTTTTCTAAGCTCAGGAGACATAGTTGTGATTCTCCTATGTTTCTTGATTAAGTGTCAGCTGTTTATCAGATGTTTCTCCTAAAATTCCTTAGGAGAAACAAATATAGACGCAAATGAGAGATGTCTAAGAGAGTCAAAACTGAGATTGTGGTGAGAGAAGCTTGAATTATCTCTTTATTGTCTAAATTAAGTGTCAGCTTTGTCTTCCCATGTTTCTCCTAAAATCTATTAGGAGAAATAAGAGTAGACACAACTGAGACATGAGAAATATCTGAGACTTAGTTGAGATTCTTATTTAGCTCTTGTTTCAGTATCAGCAGTGTCTCGGATGTTTATCCTAAAATCCATTAGGAGAAATAAGAGTAGACACAACTGAGACATGAGAAATATCTGAGACTTAATTGAGATTCTTATTTAGCTCTTGATGTTGTATCAGCAGTGTCTCAGATGTGTCTCCTAAAATCACTTAGGAGAAATAAGAGTAGACACAACTGAGACATGAGAAATATCTGAGACTTAATTGAGATTCTTATTTAGCTCTTGATGTTGTATCAGCAGTGTCTCAGACGTTTCTCCTAAAATCACTTAGGAGAAATAAGAGTAGACACAACTGAGACATGAGAAATATCTGAGACTTAATTGAGATTCTTATTTAGCTCTTGATGTTGTATCAGCAGTGTCTCAGACGTGTCTCCTAAAATCACTTAGGAGAAATAAGAGTAGACACAACTGAGACATGAGAAATATCTGAGACTTAATTGAGATTCTTATTTAGCTCTTGATGTTGTATCAGCAGTGTCTCAGACGTTTCTCCTAAAATCACTTAGGAGAAATAAGAGGAGACACAACTGAGACATGAGAAATATCTGAGACTTAATTGAGATTCTTATTTAGCTCTTGATGTTGTATCAGCAGTTTCTCAGACGTTTCTCCTAAAATCACTTAGGAGAAATAAGAGTAGACACAACTGAGACATGAGAAATATCTGAGACTTAATTGAGATTCTTATTTAGCTCTTGTTCTAGTATCAGCAGTGTCTCAGATGTTTCTCCTAAAATCCATTAGGAGAAATAAGAGTAGACACAACTGAGACATGAGAAATATCTGAGACTTAATTGAGATTCTTATTTAGCTCTTGTTCTAGTATCAGCAGTGTCTCAGACGTTTCTCCTAAAATCACTTAGGAGAAATAAGAGGAGACACAACTGAGACATGAGAAATATCTGAGACTTAATTGATATTCTTATTTAGCTCTTGTTCTAGTATCAGCAGTGTCTCAGATGTTTCTCCTAAAATCCATTAGGAGAAATAAGAGTAGACACAACTGAGACATGAGAAATATCTGAGACTTAATTGAGATTCTTATTTAGCTCTTGTTCTAGTATCAGCAGTGTCTCAGATGTTTCTCCTAAAACTCTCTTTATTGTCTTGCTGTAATCTCTTTCAAGACTCATTAGAGAAAGTGTTTTCACTCAGAGATTGCTCTTACTAAGCTCAGCATTTATGGTTGTGATTCTCATCCGTGTCCACTTTAGGTTTCAGAATTGACTTCACATTTTCCTCATAAAATTGCCCAGGGAACATAAAAATAGACATAAATGAGACTAAAGTAAATTTGGAGAAGACAAGACATTCATGAGACTGTATTAAAATGAAGATGGGAGAGCTCTTTAGTGTCTTGCAGAAAGTTTTATTGCTCAGACGTTAGGCTGCTTTTACTGTGCTCAGAATACATTTTCTTTACTCATGTAGGTTTCAAGTTTAAATTTACATGCTTAATACAATGGCAAGGAAATACAATATGGAAATCTTTTACAGGGCACTTAAAAAAAATTAAATAGTGTTAGATACTGCACATGAGTTATGTTTATACTTTGCAATCTCTGTAAAGACACAGAGATTGTGTCTTTACATACTCCTCCTCAGGCTCTAACCCAAGCTGGTCATCCTGAATTGTAACTTCAGCTGAGGAGTGAGGTATAGACGGGTTATCCAGAAGCCCCAAAAATGTTTCTTTAAACCTGGCTGGTCTTGATTACAACACTCAGATGGTGTCATGGTCTGTGGATTAAAAGGCTTAACAGGGCATGGTAATTGCACAGATTGATGTTGCGTTGGTGGCAATCCTGGAGATGGAGGCTGGGTTAGTGCAGAGGAAGGACCATGTTCAGCTGGTGCTTTAGGTATCTCCATCACACTGATCTCTGTTCTTTGGACAAGACCAAATTATAATTATAATAAACAAATTGTCAGTACCATAAACTATGCCTAATAAAAAGATTTTTGTTGGCTACTTACCTTCTCTTTCTGCTTCCCTTACACTTGGTGGTAAAATGCCAGTTTTTACAATGGGCAATATAAATGTTGTGCTTATGGTTATTTGTATCTATGGTTTGAACCATCTCCAACTTGTTTAAGTGCACCATGACATTCATGGCAATCATTGCTCACAGGTGAACTGCACACCTGATGTAATCAGTGCAACACCTATACTGCCAAGTGAGGCAAAATACTATGTCAGATGTGTTTGGCTTATTTATAAAAGAAGCAGTGCAAATAAACTTGCCACAACATTGTTTGTTTTAATTTTTAAGCAGGTTATTTGGTTGAGTATTACAGTATATACTCTTGAGTCACAAGAGAAAGGATGGCGCAAATAATCATTAATCACATTGGAGAAGGAAAATTAAGGACCAATCAAAAGTCAAAATATATAGAAGAAAAATCATCAAAGTGAGAATTTATTGTTTGTTTGTTTTTTGAAAGTTTGCACACTTTGATATTTGTTCTTTTCTTGCAGCAAAAAAAACCACTGCAACCTTAGGAGACATGTCAATTAGGCTCGGTACACACCAGAAGATTTTTTACATCTTATAAGATTGTCAAAATGTGATAGACCACAAACATGAGGATAAAAAATCCCAGATTTAAGGGTTTTGCTCCTATAGTGTGTGGTGTGCCATTATGTGTCAAAGACAGCACACCACACACAAACAGATTTTTAACCAGAGTCTCGACTGTGAACACAGGAAATCCCACAAAATCTCGCGAGACTTCAGAATAAGCATAGGGCGATATGCAGGAAGACATTTCAATGATAGTGCTTGGAATAATTTTTACAAGACACGTTGAAGAAACATTCGTGCTGTTGCCACAAATCAACAAGCTGATCCTCAATCTCTGCTGTCCACATCAACTTCACTTTGGCTGTAGCCTGCGGAGGTCGCATATGCAGGCTGCATGCGTCATGAAACCTGGTTTATTCAATTTAACTGAGCATTACATTCGCAAGTCATAAGTATATTACAACAATATACAATAAACTAGGAATAATAGTCAATTTTATAACTGTTAATATTCTAAAATAAGACAGTCTTAATGACGTATATGCAGCCTGGAAATGCGACCTACAGATTGAGAAGCGGCCTTTGTTTTGCTCCATGACTGCTTCCGTTTTTAATCATCTCGCTTTCTGATTGGATATGGTTTCGTTTCACGTGATAATCTCAAGAGCATGCTCGCGTTTGTCCTCGGGATTCCCCACACACATCAAGATTTCTGATCGTAAATATTCAACATGTTGAATATTTACGATTCGCGATCGGCACGGCTCCGACGTTCTTCCGAGCAGGTTCGGACACTCTTAACACACCTCACACCAAGGGAAAATCTGATAAAATAATCTGTAGAACCATCGCGATACTCGGGACATAGCTAGGATTGTCGGAAGGGGGGAAATTGGCCCAAAATCAGCACTATTATCTTTTGGTGTGTACCCAGCCTTAGTGATGCAAAGTCCGATTCATTTCCGCGAACCGGCTCTTTTCGGACAATAAAACATTAAAATAAAGTTGTTTGTGTCAACACATACGACTTTATTTTAGGCCTAAATAAAAAGTTGTTTTTGTGAAGGCATAGCTGATTTATTGCCTTTCATTCACAAGTTAGTAATGTTGGTGGTCACAGTTTCAATCGCGGATCGTAAATGCCAGATACAACTGACCAGTTTTGACTAGCCTACAACTTGGATAAGATTCCCAAAAGACTCTGATGCACAATTGCGGATGTGTTCTACATATCCTAAGTATAAAGAATAAATAAACTTGTCTAAAAACTCATTGGTTTTCCATAAACAACTAAAATATGATTTGCATGCACAATAAATCGTACTAAAACTAAAGCTTTTTATTAAAACAAGCATATCAAGAAACTAATAAAACAAGAAACTTCCCGAATCAGGCTCGTTTAAATCCTTGGTGAGACACAGGGAGTGTCAGCAACTCATCCGTCAGAATTGTCGGCAATCCTCGCCTCGGCAATCATCGACAGGCTTTGTTCGGTTCTTTTTAGTCCGACGTGCTATTTCGGCTGTGCGTCCTGCGTCATCAACCCGGAAACCTATGCTCAAAACTAAAGTTCGATTCAGTTTGATTTGTGAACCAGCTCGACCGGTTACTTCCTGAGAACCGGCTCAAAAGAACGATTCGTTCAAGAACCTAACATCACTAATGTCAATCCAGAGCAGATTATTGCTGTGCAGAAGTGCTTGGAGTGGACAATGGCATTTCTCAGGCAGAGGGATCTTCTATGATGTACGGACCTGAACTTTGTAATGTTAATGAAGAGTTTTATACAAGACAAGACTACACTCCTTACACTACTGATTGTGCATGGAGGCATATAAGAACGAGCGACACCAATCAAGGACGAGAGAGGACCAGGCCTGGATTTTACATTGTGTTTTGTTTATCTTTTATTATGTGTGCGCGTGGCAGTCGTCTGTGAGGGGCTTACCGCATTACTTTAAGTTTGTTTATTTATTTGGATTAAAGTCTTTAAATGTTCGCCGGTTCCTGCCTCCTTCATGTTTTATATTTTATAACATATATAGTTTAAAATGGCACACCAGCTTATACTACCCAGCCATTACTTTTTAAACATAACATATCTTACAAGTGTTTGTCCAAACGTTATTCTATATACAGGCTCTACTCTTCAGCACCACAGTAACTCCATGAATATACACACACCACAAACCCTTCTGAAATAAAGTAATACAACAATAAATACTAGCAGATCTCCCCCTATATTCATATTCATGCAAATCATGCAAGGAACCAGAAATCTGCTTTGACTCATGAATAAGTCTATACACACGTATGTGGAAACCTCTATATACAATTTACCCAATTAAAGATCAAATCTGAGATTTATTTTAGTCTTTGATTCTAAATATATTTATATGTTCAATACATACTACATTGTCAATGCATATATTGATATACAGTATAGTGAAAATATTAACACCGGTTGTAATATTCAGAAATGTATTATGTAATATGTCACATTATATATGGGCTGAGCATGGTGCAAGATGTAATCAAGATCTCTTATGAAGCTTTAGAGGAGATAAATGTGAGAATGTGAGTGTCTCTATCTAAGGAGAATAATCTGAGCACAGTCAGTGATGTGGCTGAGATCTCTTATGAAGCTTTAGAGGAGATAAATGTTAGAATGTGAGTGTCTCTGGTTAAGGAGAATAATCTGAGCACAATCAGTGATGTAGCTGAGATCTCTTATGAAGCTTTAGAGGAGATAAATGTGAGAATGTGAGTGTCTCTATCTAAAGAGAATAATCTGAGCACAGTCAGTGATGTAGCTGAGATCTCTTATGAAGCTTAAGAGGAGATAAATGTGAGAATGTGAGTGCCTCTATCTAAAGAGAATAATCTGAGCACAGTCAGTGATGTGGCTGAGATCTCTTATGAAGCTTTAGAGGAGATAAATGTTAGAATGTGAGTGTCTCTGGTTAAGGAGAATAATCTGAGCACAATCAGTGATGTAGCTGAGATCTCTTATGAAGCTTTAGAGGAGATAAATGTGAGAATGTGAGTGCCTCTATCTAAAGAGAATAATCTGAGCACAGTCAGTGATGTAGCTGAGATCTCTTATGAAGCTTAAGAGGAGATAAATGTGAGAATGTGAGTGTCTCTATCTAAGGAGAATAATCTGAGCACAGTCAGTGATGTAGCTGAGATCTCTTATGAAGCTTTAGAGGAGATAAATGTGAGAATGTGAGTGTCTCTGGTTAAGGAGAATAATCTGAGCACAGTCAGTGATGTAGCTGAGATCTCTTATGAAGCTTTAGAGGAGATAAATGTGAGAATGTGAGTGCCTCTATCTAAAGAGAATAATCTGAGCACAGTCAGTGATGTAGCTGAGATCTCTTATGAAGCTTTAGAGGAGATAAATGTGAGAATGTGAGTGCCTCTATCTAAGGAGAATAATCTGAGCACAATCAGTGATGTAGCTGAGATCTCTTATGAAGCTTTAGAGGAGATAAATGTGAGAATGTGAGTGCCTCTATCTAAAGAGAATAATCTGAGCACAGTCAGTGATGTAGCTGAGATCTCTTATGAAGCTTTAGAGGAGATAAATGTGAGAATGTGAGTGCCTCTGGTTAAGGAGAATAATCTGAGCATGGTGAGTGATCTAGCTGAGATCTCTTATGAAGCTTTAGAGGAGATAAATGTGAGAATGTGAGTGTCTCTGGTTAAGGAGAATAATCTGAGCACAACGAGTGATGTAGCTGAGATCTCTTATGAAGCTTTAGAGGAGATAAATGTGAGAATGTGAGTGCCTCTATCTAAAGAGAATAATCTGAGCACCGTGAGTGATCCAGCTGAGATCTCTTATGAAGCTTTAGAGGAGATAAATGTGAGAATGTGAGTGTCTCTGGTTAAGGAGAATAATCTGAGCACAACGAGTGATGTAGCTGAGATCTCTTATGAAGCTTTAGAGGAGATAAATGTGAGAATGTGAGTGCCTCTATCTAAAGAGAATAATCTGAGCACCGTGAGTGATCCAGCTGAGATCTCGTATGAAGCTTTAGAGGAGATAAATGTGAGAATGTGAGTGCCTCTGGTTAAGGAGAATAATCTGAGCACAGTGAGTGATCCAGCTGAGATCTCTTATGAAGCTTTAGAGGAGATAAATGTGAGAATGTGAGTGTCTCTGGTTAAGGAGAATAATCTGAGCATGGTGAGTGATCTAGCTGAGATCTCTTATGAAGCTTTAGAGGAGATAAATGTGAGAATGTGAGTGTCTCCG
This sequence comes from Misgurnus mizolepis, assembly GCA_025389145.1. Classification (NCBI taxonomy): domain Eukaryota; kingdom Metazoa; phylum Chordata; class Actinopteri; order Cypriniformes; family Cobitidae; genus Misgurnus; species Misgurnus mizolepis. Next base: position 14,861,001 of record JAIFKI010000023.1, read on the forward strand.
GGTAAGGAGAATAATCTGAGCACAGTGAGTGATGTAGCTGAGATCTCGTATGAAGCCTTAGAGGAGATAAATGTGAGAATGTGAGTGCCTCTATCTAAGGAGAATAATCTGAGCACAGTGAGTGATGTAGCTGAGATCTCTTATGAAGCTTTAGAGGAGATAAATGTGAGAATGTGAGTGCCTCTATCTAAAGAGAATAATCTGAGCACAGTCAGTGATATAGCTGAGATCTCTTATGAAGCTTAAGAGGAGATAAATGTGAGAATGTGAGTGTCTCTGGGTAAGGAGAATAATCTGAGCACAGTCAGTGATGTAGCTGAGATCTCTTATGAAGCTTTAGAGGAGATAAATGTGAGAATGTGAGTGCCTCTATCTAAAGAGAATAATCTGAGCACAGTCAGTGATGTAGCTGAGATCTCTTATGAAGCTTTAGAGGAGATAAATGTGAGAATGTGAGTGCCTCTATCTAAGGAGAATAATCTGAGCACAATCAGTGATGTAGCTGAGATCTCTTATGAAGCTTTAGAGGAGATAAATGTGAGAATGTGAGTGCCTCTATCTAAAGAGAATAATCTGAGCACAGTCAGTGATGTAGCTGAGATCTCTTATGAAGCTTTAGAGGAGATAAATGTGAGAATGTGAGTGCCTCTATCTAAAGAGAATAATCTGAGCACAGTCAGTGATGTAGCTGAGATCTCTTATGAAGCTTTAGAGGAGATAAATGTGAGAATGTGAGTGTCTCTGGTTAAGGAGAATAATCTGAGCACAACGAGTGATGTAGCTGAGATCTCTTATGAAGCTTTAGAGGAGATAAATGTGAGAATGTGAGTGCCTCTGGTTAAGGAGAATAATCTGAGCACAGTGAGTGATCCAGCTGAGATCTCTTATGAAGCTTTAGAGGAGATAAATGTGAGAATGTGAGTGTCTCTGGTTAAGGAGAATAATCTGAGCATGGTGAGTGATCTAGCTGAGATCTCTTATGAAGCTTTAGAGGAGATAAATGTGAGAATGTGAGTGTCTCCGGGTAAGGAGAATAATCTGAGCACAGTGAGTGATGTAGCTGAGATCTCGTATGAAGCCTTAGAGGAGATAAATGTGAGAATGTGAGTGCCTCTATCTAAGGAGAATAATCTGAGCACAGTGAGTGATGTTACGGAGACCTCTTATGAAGCTTCAGAGGAGACAAACATGAAAGAATGTCATTTTTTGTCTCAGGAGAAACATGTGAGAAGCAGGAGACTTAGGCTTATGTTTCAGTTTGATGTTCACTTGATCTCATTTCTGTCTAGGAGAAAGATGTGAGTTGAGAAGGAGATCTCATTTTTGATTTTCCTTTCCTCTGGGCTGCTACTGCTACCACTGCTAGCAAATTTTTCTTGAATTTTGTGTAAGAAAAATGAAAAATTAAAAAAAGAAAAAAATGATTTTTTTGCTTACCCCATTGGCAGATTATGTTGCTTGTTTTATGCACAAAATCACTTAAATGTGATATTTTTCGTCTAAAAACTAGACTTATTTTCTTATTGCTAATCAAGAAAAAGCATCTTTATTTAAGAATTTTTAGATAATTTAACTGAAAACAAAACAAAAATACTAAGAAATGTTTTTCGTGAAAATTATTTTTTGCAGTGTAGTTCATTACGATGACATAAAATAATGTGATTAAACGTAAATGAGAATAAAAAAAGTATATTCAAATACCTCATATGTGAACATGAAAAGCGAACTCCATACGTCTGTGGGTGGTAAAAACAACATCTACCATCTCTCCGCTCACTTCATTAGCTTCACCTTTGTTATTGTTTTGAAAATGTGACCTACATATTGTGCCTTTAAGCTTCTAAGCTATAAAAGAATAAAAACCTTTAACCTTGGTTTTCCTCTCATGAGACCAAATACACAACATATACACAGAGAAATCAGTTCTTGAAAATGTTATTTTTTTGTAATGTGTAACAGACCCAAAAACTGCAGATGATGGTTCTTAGATATTTATTGCTCTTCTGCAAACAAATTACAGTGAAAGATCTATGTGTCCTGATTCTGAAGTCTGCCTCCCTTCATCACAGTTCCTCTCACGAGGCCTGTAGAGACTTGAGGTGATCCATACGTTACTGTCCACAGACAGCACACTATATCAAATGAGATGCTTACCGAGCATAAACAAAACACAATGGCTCGGTTGGCTGCAGGATCCTCAAACACCCACTCTTAAAAATAAATGTCTCTTTGTCAGTGTAATAGCTTTCATAAACATCCATTAAATCTTTTCATTGCACAAAAGCTTCTTTGTTTTGAAGTAAAGTTAAAGTCTTGAAAAAAGGTAAAATATTGTTTGTTTTAAGAAACTTTGACTTGAGTTCTTTTGGGAACCATATTCATTTATGGCATTGCTGTAAAACAATAATTTTTTGCACCTTTATTTTTAAAACATTAGTATCTTAAAGGTGGGGTGCATGATTTATGAAAAACACTTTGGCAAAGGGATCTGGGTCAAGTACCAAAACACACGTGTAGCTAATCAGCAGTAAGTGGCGTGTCTATTAACCAACATCTTTGTGTGGGTTGTGTATGTGTGGGGCGGGTCTATCAAAAGAAGGTCCAGATTTTATTGGGGTAGGGGCGTGTTTGTTAACACTGGAAAAAATGACTTTCTTACTTAGTGTTTTGTCTTGTTTTCAGTAAAAATATATACAAATTCTTAAATTAACCCTGGAGAACCTACGGGGTCAAATTTGGCCAATTGCACTGCAAAAACAGATTTTCAAGAAAAAAATTTCTTAGTATTTTTGTCTTGTTTTCATAATATTAAATTAAGATGCTTTTTCTTGATGAGCTAAACGATCCAAGAAAATAAATCCAGTTATTCTAGACCAAAAATATCAAATTTAAGTGATTATGTGCATAAAACAAGCATAAAACAATCTGCCAAAGGGGTAAGCAAATTTTTCTTGAATTTAGTGTATAAGAAAACATTTCAAGATTTTTTTGCTTACCCCATTGGCAGATTTTTTTATTTGCTTGTTGTATGCCCCAAATCACTTAAATGTGATATTTTTAGTCTAAAAACTAGATTTATTTTCTTGGATCGTTTTGCTCATCAAAAAGCATCTTAATTTAAGAATTGTTTTATATTTTTACTAAAAACAAGACAAAAATTCGAAGAAAATGATTTCTTGAAAATCCTTTTTTGCAGTGTGCTGCTATCCAAAATCTTCTTGGGTTCTCCAAGGTTAAGATGTATTTTCTTGATGAGCAAAATGACCTAGGACAATAAGTCTAGTTTTAGACGAAAAATATAAACTTTAAGAAAATGAGTGCTTAAAGCAACACTATGTAGTTTTTTTACCTTTAAATAATGTCTCTAAAATTATTTCAGTGATAGAACAACTTTAAACTGGACAAATTGTACTGTTGCTGCAACCTCAGCAGCCTCCTAGCTGCTACAAGCAAACTCTGAAAGTGGCAGTGGAGGGTAGGAAACACAGCCCCGCTCCTCCCCCTGCCTGCAGAAGAGTGTCTGATACCAGGCACTGTTGCGCTTTTCAACCACATGGGGGAGCCATTTTTGGAAGTCATTTTTACATGGAAACTACATAGTGTTGCTTTAAAACAAGCAAAAATAAATAAATAAAAAATCTGCCAATGGAATAAGAAACATTTTCTTGAAAAAGGTTTACTTTTTTCATAAACACTTAATTCAAGAAAACTTTTCTTATTCCATTTCCATGGCAGATTTTTTTGCTTGTTATTTTCTTGATGAGCAAAATGACCTAGGACAATAAGTGTAGTTTTTTGACAAAAAATATAAACTTTAAATAAATTAGTGCTTAAAACAAGGGTTAAGGTTAGGGTTATCCAAAATCTTCTTGGGTTCTCTAGGGTTAAGATGTATTTTCTTGATGAGCAAAATGACTAGTTTTAGACGAAAAATATAAACTTTAAGTAAATTAGTGCTTAAAACAAGCAAAAAATCTAGGTTTATGCCAATGGAATAAGAAAAAATGTCTTGAAATAAATTTACTTTTTCATGTACACTTAATAAATAAAAAAAATTCTTATTCCATTGGCAGTTTTTTTTTTTTGCTTGTTTTAAGCACAAATTCGCTTAAATTTCATATTTTTTTTGTCTAAAAACTAGACTTAATTTCCTAGATCATTTTGCTCATCAAGAAAATACATCTTAATTTAAAAATTTTTAGATATTTTTACTGAAAACAAGACAAAACACTAAGAAAGTCATTTTTTGCAGTGTAATTTAAAATGTCAACATTGGCGTTCAAAGATCATGCACCCTGCCTTTAACCTGTATCTCAGTTGACAGAGCATAGTGTTAGCAGCACAAAAGTTGTGGGTTCAACTCCGAGAGTGCACACATACTGATAAAATGTAAACTGTAGCTTAATGGGGCAGTTCACACAAAAATACAATTTTTTGTCATTTTCTCATCTTCATGTTGTTCTAAACCTGTATGAATTTCTTTTTTTCTGATGAACACAAAAGAAGATATTTTGATAAATGATGGTAAGCACACAGCTGATTTTGTGCATCAAAATAAAAAACAGACAGAATTTAAATTTCTGAGTGAACTCTTAACTCTCTTTAAATGCACAGTTAGTCGCTTTAAATTAAGCCATTTGCCAAATGCCACTTTTAAAATGGTAGAAAAATCTTTTTAAAGGTCATGAAACAATAAAACGTTGCTATAAATCATTGCAATTCAATAATTGGAATTTCGGAAGTGACTTCATTTCATCCACATGCAAAATTTGGGAGATTCACTCCAAAACGTTTGCAGTCTGTATATATGTTGCCATAAAGATTTTATAATCCATGTCTACTGAAGACCACACACTGGTGATGCGGACGCATATCAAAACACCCTTCGTTTACCAAACAGACGCTGGTAAATGAATGTATTCATGTTTAGATTTAGATGTGGTTGTGAATCCTAATGAGTCTCTAAACATCTGTTTTATGAGGTGTGACTTTATCTATGCCGTGTGCGTGTGAGAAAAAGAGCTCTTTCTGTTGATATACACGCTGTGAATCTCCAAACCATCCATCTCGAGTGAAGAGCTGAGCACAGCTCTGTTCTGCTCACCCAAATGTTGTTTGAAGGCCCGTGGGCATCATGTTCAGGGGATATGCCTCATTATTTCGGTCTGACTCAGGCGTACTGCTTCTTATTGCCTTGTTTTCTCATCAGAAACCTTTCTGAACCTCCATAGCTGACCTTCATCACAGGAAAGACCGATGGAGGGCACAGTTTGCCAATTTCTGAGTCGCAATTATTCATATATCGCACCGCACACAGAGGTGAATCACATTCCACAGACAGTTTGAGCGAAACTGCATTATATTGGGATGTTTGAAAAGCATAAAACAATGACCTTCACATCACAAAAATGTCTGAAGATAATGGAAAAGCAATTATTCCCTCAACTGCCAGGCAGATGTTATGGTTTGCTCATTATATGTTTCATTGGCATCATCCACCCAACACCCATCACTTCCCGAATTGTTTTGTGATGATTCATTACAATACATAACGATTTAAAGGACACCTATTATGCCCATTTTTTACAAGATGTAATATAGGTCTCAAATGTGCCTGTAAAGTTTCAGCTCAAACTACCCCACAGATCATTTGTTATATAGCACGTCCGAAATGCCCTTATTTTGATGGGAGCAAAAAAGTGCTGTTTTCATGTTTTTACCTTTAAATGCAAATAAGCTACAGCTCCTCACTCCCTCACTTTTGGTTAAAAATAGATCTAATTCCTGTGACTGCAGTCTGAGACAATAGTATCTTTAGCCACATTGGCGCTACAACATGCTAGCAAACACACTTATAAAAGCTTTTGGGTAAAATGAACCAGTCTTCCAGTGGCCATGGGCGTGGCTTTATCAGTGTGACATCACATTAACAAGTAGTGATGCACCGATGTATCGTCCACCGATATTTATCGGCCAATTTTTGATGAATTTGAAACCATCGGCATATCGGCAATAGCATGAGAAAGGCCGATACCGATTGTTTATTAATTAACTGCATAAAGAAATCCATTATATGTAAAAAAATGAGTTAATGTTGTTAATAAAATAAATGCTGAATAGCAAAAACCACCTTTGAAGGTTGTCATGCTGTCTTATTATATTTGTTTTAGCTTAATTTGTGTCTCTCTTATTATGTTGGTCAGTTGAATGTTAATAAGATCCAATCCACTTTCAGTAAAAATAATTTGATGCAGAAATAAACTAGCTAATAGACTAACTGTATAGTATTGTATACAAATGTTTAATATCGGTATAGGCCAGAAGTTGTCTGTTTAAATCGGTATCGGCCCAAAAAATCCTATCGGTGCATCCCTATTAACAAGAGAATCAAAACAGCATGTAATGAGACCGCTTTGGTTTAATGAGAAGTAAAATGGGAGAGGTTGGATTTTTTCATTGGAGGGCTGTTGTGTTCACACACTGTCAATGCACATTTATGTACAAACAGCTTGTAAAAGTTGATCTTGCATAATATGGACCCTTTAAGTGAACATTTTTAAATAGTAGTCTATTTGGTCTTTTGCTTCAATGGCAGCTTGCACTTTTTGTGCAAAACCTGATGATCCATGTTATCCGAGTATGATTAGAGAGCATCTTTTGTGCTAGTGTTGGGCATCGCGATTTGCCCCATTTTGAGATCGTCTTATCGGCAGCCTGTGAGATCGCCAATACACGGTAGTATCGAGGGGCAGGGCAGTAGTTTACTCATTTATTTATTTGTACATTTTTTCCTCATTTATGACAAGTCACTTGATTGATGGACAAAAAGAAGCAAGGGCAACACTGTCATGACTGCAACCTTCCTAAAGCTGATGCCATTAATCCAAGCGCGGAAAAGCCAAGGCGCTCTAAAATTTCCTACGTGCCAGAGAAGCGGGAACAAAATACTTGCTGATTTGAACCCTCTGCGTGCTAACAACCTCTCCAGTAAATTTTTGAGTACAGAAGCATCGGCCGAAAGGACAGAACACGGGTTTTTAACATATAATTTAACACATGCACGCGCACATGCACGCACACACACCTCTTGGTATCTTTCAAGGTAACATGCTGCACATTGCACTCACTTTTTTCCCCATCCTGCCATAATCTGCTTTAAAAATAATTATAAATGTGAATAAAATCATGTTTAACTAAATTTGCCATACATGGTGATTAATAACATTATTAATGTTAAATACTGTATTCTCCAAAGTTTAGCATGTCTGCACAAACACTGTTAAAAGTGATATTACTGTTAAATAGTGGGAGATGGTTAACCCACAAATGACATTCTGTTATCATTTACTCAACCTTATATTGTGTCTAACCTTCATGATTTCTTTCTTGAGTGAAACACACACAAAAAAAGTGAGATTTTTTTTCCCTGACTAGCAAAAAATACAATGGAGTGGGGACCAGACACTGTGGTTATCAACACTCTTTAAAATAACTTGTGTATCACACAATAAAGAAACTCATAAATGTTTGGATGGTGTGTTCTGTTATGTAAACTATGACTGAATTACATGTTTTAAGTTAACTATCCCTTTAAGACAGTATTTTAGAGTTAACACTGTTTTAAATTCAACCATAACTGTGACAGTAGTGCTGTTAACTGTATGTCTGTCTGTAATTTATTGTAGCTTTGTTTACAGTGCAGTACAGTACGGCATAGGCACCTATCACGTGGGCGCTCGAGACACGAGATATTCTCCATTTATAAAACTTTATTTGATGTGGTTGGTTTGTATATGACGTTTTATTTTATTGACAATTATCAAGAGCGCGTTATTTCAGAACGCATTTAATCCGCTTCACTCGGATGTCAGGTGGATTCCCTTCACTGAGAGTGAACTTTCCGTTTTTATTTGACTAAAACTGGATGCTCTCCCCATGGTAAAATCATTGTACTTTTTCGTAAGCGCTTAATTATAAATGATGCCCATTTACAAATCAGAAGTAATGTTAGCGCATCTTGCGGTCAAGTGCACGTTATGAAACGGAGCCCGCGCGACTTCAAAGGATTAAGCTAATGCATTATTTCATTATTTGCACATCCACCCTGACCAGTTTACCTTAGCGGGTCAGACGTCTTGACTCTCCGTTGAAAAAGATGGTCAGAAACTGCGGGTGGAGGGAGGAGATCACACTGGATTTTGTAATTCCATCGATAGCAGACTCTTGTTACTGATTGGCCATACGACTTGTCAATCATACGCACTTTCTATGTGGTGGATGAGCCCAGTGCTATGATTGGACATATTTTTCTTTTTTCTGTTGCTTCCTTTGAGTACTTCGCACGGCAAAGGGCGTCATCAGGTTTTTGCGTAGTTTAGAGTGACAAATCGTACCACCGTACTTTGAGGTCAAAATGAGTACCTGCTACGCAAAATGCGTACAGGTTGGCAGGTCTGCAAGCTCATGTGCGAGGAAGAGTCTGAATCGTGCGCATTACAGAAGGAGTCTATGCAGCGCGCATTCAGGTCCGAGCAAGAGTCCAAGACGTGTGCATTAAGTCCAGGTGCGTGTGAGAAGAAATCTGCACGAGTTACAAGCTCTCGCCCAAAGTGAAACCCATAAACCCTCTCATGCGAGGAAAAGTATGCAATGCACATGTTAATGTGAAACTATAACGATAATAACATCACCAACTATCGTTATGAAAGTCTGCTATTAGCAATATGTCTGACGATCGTTTATACATGAAACTATCGTTTATCGGCACAACCCTATTTTGTGCTTCAGTTAAGTTAACAAACAATATTCAATCTTTATTTTCTTTCATCTAAAAAAACGTTCAATAGCGATCCAAACACAGCACATACATCTAAGCTAAAACAGACAAAATTTATAGATGTCTAACCATAGCCCAAAAATAAATAAAATGAAAATAAAAACCCGATATAGTCCGGTTATGAGTAACCCACTTCTAACCAAAATAAACTTAAATTTGGTAGTAAATAACATACATTTAAAGGGAACATATCATGAAAATCGAACTTTCGAAGTGCTATAATTGGGTCCCCAGTGCTTCTATCAACCTAGGAAATGTGAAAAACATTCAACCCAGTAAATTAAGTTTCGGTAAACTATTCTCTGCAAGCATGTGAAAAAATAGGTCATTGAAATTTGGCTCTCCTTGTGATGTCAGAAGGGGATAATACCGCCCCTTAATCTGCTCTATCCAACCATGGCACTGCCATTTAGTGCAGAGATCAACTCATTTGCATTTAAAAGGACACACCCAAAATGGCACATTTTTGCTCACACCTACAAAGTGTCAATTTTAACACGTTATAAATTACCTATATGGAACATTAAGCTTAAACTTCACATACGTACTCTGGACACACCAAAGATTTATTTGACATCTTAAAAAAGTCTTGTGAAATTTCTCCTTTTAAATCTACGGTTAGTTATTGGCAAACAGCTGCCAGTATTATTGTAATTTCTACAGACATTTTTAACAGTGAACCTAGATGGTGATGATGGCTTTTGTTTGCTGGGTGCATATGAGATTGAGCCACACCGTCTACACACTATGATCATAAAACCCATCAAGCTTTGATGAAAACAACTTGCACATGAATGCAGGAAAACACAAAACTTGTTTTTATGTTCTGTTATTAATATTTTATTTAGGGAGTCTAGGCTAATTTCCATGAACCTTTATTTCAGTACGCTCCTCTGAGGCCATGCACTGTTTCTTGTTCCTATGGAAACCTCAACCTTGTTTTAGTTTAAAATAAAGTCTGTATTTCATTTTCATTTCAGTCTGTGTTAAATAAGGCAGTTCATACTGTAGATAGCTATTGAATACGGAGACAGCAGGATGTGGCTCTCTAGCAATGGGTTCAGACTCTTAGCATGCATTCATAAGCTACGAGGAAGCATCAACAATATGGCACAATATTTTACAGGGTCTCTCATTAGATTTCTTTAAACACTGATCTACATTGACACTATGATTGCGTTCTGGAAATATATGTCGGGTATGGCTATTAAAGTTTTCCACAGCAGATGTAGTTTATAGGTTTCAAATATTTCCGGCTAATTAAGTCGCATATGTCAAAAGACGATAGGTGGATTAACATATTCTCTCTCAGTAGCATCTTTTAAACTTTGTGAGTTTGTGAAAGGCTTGTTTGAAGTCGTCGTTGAAGGCAGTGTAAATGACTGGGTTGATGAGCGAGTTAAGGTATCCCAGCCAGGTGAAGACATCAAAGAGCACAGGATGAAACCAACAGTCTTTACAGATCCCCATCACCAGAGTAAACACGAAGAATGGAAGCCAGCACACAATAAACGCACCCAGGATAATCCCAAGGGTTTTAGTGGCCTTCTTCTCTCGGGCGGCACAAAGACGCTTTCTTTCCAGGACACTATCGGCCAACTTAACTTTCACACTGTTTGTGAACAGAGGAGATCCACCTCCACCTGCTCCACCTGCTCCACCCGCTCCTCCACCACTAGGATGAATCTGTCCCTCCTGATTCGACGTGGAGTTCAGGGAGCAGAGCGATGAGCCTGTTGAGTTTTGGATGAGTTGTGCTGCCGTAAAGCGTTTCCCGCTCGTTGCCGGCGTTTTGAAGATCCGTGAACGAGCCGCCACGTATATACGCCCGTACAGAATGATCAAAAGAACCGTTGGAACGTAAAAAGCACCGAACGTAGAGTACAGCGTGTAGGAGATCTGATCCGTGTTCACCATGCATTCCGTTAGCTCCTCGCGAGCCTTGGCTTGCCTCCAGAACAGAGGAGGCATAGAAATAGACACAGAGATCACCCACACTACTGCGACCATCATTGCCACCCGCCGTACGGTACGCCGCTTCGAGTACTCCAGGGCGTCAGTAATGGCCCAGTATCTGTCCAACGCGATCACGCACAGGTGCAAGATTGAGGCCGTGCAGAAAGTTATGTCGGATGATAGCCAAATATCGCACACTATCTGTCCCAGCGTCCAAGTCTTACTGACCGTATACACGATGCTGATCGGCATTACCAAAATAGACACCAGCAAGTCCGTCACTGCCAGAGAGCCTATCAGGAAGTTGGCGGGGGTGTGAAGCTTGCGGGTTAGAAAGATGGTGGCGATCACAAAGGCGTTGGACAGAGCGGTGGCCAAAGTGACTATTGCTAGCATTGCGGAGATGGAGATCTGAAGGCTAAGGAGTGTAGCATCATCCAAGGGTTCCAGGGTTGTGGGACTGACCGTAGCATTGATGAGGAAAAACTCATCTGTGCTGTTGAACGGATCCATAATGCATAGTTCATCTGCTGAATCTTGTTATTGGTTCACATGAGCTATGCATGATGTTGACATGAAGATACAATTACTCCATGAAAACTAAGAGCGATATATAATTCATGCTTGCAGAGACTATAACTTTGTATGCATACGTATTCCCTTAATGGCCTGTTCCCCTCATTATTTCGTTTAATGGCCTTTATTTTACTATATAGATGTGGGATTTACTTAATTTCTGCTCTTGTGAATAGCCGGAACTTTTTAATTTATTCCCTTGTGTTTTCGGACTAATAGAGCAGAGTATTCCCTAATTCCCGGTGGTTTGCTGATAGTTGCAATTGCTTTAGAAAGCTGATACACCCTCCCAAAAGACAAAAAGGGTCACATTTAAAGCTTCAAATACTGTCCAGAGGAAGACGTTAGTCCACATGAAAAGTGCCAAGCATGGTACAGCAAACTCCCTGGGACTTACTTCAACCAAAGGTGGTCTCCAAATTAGGACCTGGAACAGAAAGAGAAAAAGAGTGAGGACTTTGAAGAGCACTTCATGATTTGGGTCTTTACACTCACTGGTGGTAATATACTGAAAATGTATTTGAAGAAAACATGCAAATTTTATTTAAAAGAGCCCTCGGTGCTCTCATCACTGGTGAAGCGGAAAAACCTACTCACACATACATCCACAAAATATACCACCATGATTTCCAATACAATTACAAGCTGAGCAAAAGGTCTTAAGTGCAATTTATACTTCTGCGTAAAGGCTGTGCGTAGCTGACGTGGACCTCTGCAAAAATGTAACAACGCATCCGTTCTACATCGACCGCAAGCACTGTGATTGGTCTGCTAGAACACCTCCCATCACGTCAAATAAATCTGCACTGCATTTCCTAATATGCATTTCCATTTGTGATGGTAAAAACAAACATGGACCAAGCTTAGGAGTGATACTTAACAATTCAAGCTGCAAGAAAAGTTGTTGTCTATTCATCTCCATCACTGCTGATGCTTTTCCAGCAACTTACACAACAGACTGCTGCTTCTTTGGCTTTTGCCTCCATACTGTAACATGTCTGTAGACATTGCTTACTAGCGATCTGCATGTGTAATTGCACATCGATGTGAACAACGATGCAGAAGTAAAAATGAAACTGACGCGGAGCTTACAGTGAAGAGGTTACTTAAATAGCCCTTTAAGGGCCGTTCACACTTTAACAATAACATTAGCTACAATGGTAAATATAGCTGCAAGCAGCAAGCGGTCAAGTCGAAAGGGCACAGAATGAAGTAAATATGAGTTTGGATGAGCAGTTTAAAGAACCTAAGGAAACATTATGATATCAGATGAAATAATAAAAAAGTTATCAGCAAAAAAGCTGTTCTCATTCATTGAAATTTCTCCATTAACAGTGTGTCAAAACACAGGTCACAAAATGTTACACTGGTGTTTATGAGTCAAAAGAGCCCACCCTCATGTCTGTACAGTTTACTGATGCATAGATAAGCTTTTGCAAAAACGGTTGAGTCAAAAGAGCCCACCATCATGTCTCTACAATGTTCTGATGCAGAGAAAAAAGTTCTTGCAAAACAGTTGTTAGGATATTCTCATTGGTTGCTAAGGAAAGAATTAGTATCCACCAAAGATTATACTTCAAGCAATGAAAGGAACAATCTATTTTGTCTTGAGCATTATTTTGCTGTGCAGGGATAACTGTAAGGCAAATTATGGCATGTTTGGTATCGTTGGACTCGGCAACTATTCAGAACTCCAAAGAAATAAGTCCCGTGAAAATACGTCGATCGGAGCCAAAGTTATAGGCGTGTAAAGCATAAGTCTGACGAAACTCTGCATGCACCCTTAGTTCCTGACTGGCATCACAAGTACCAAGTATCGTGTCAATAGGCTTATGTTTGGCGAAGATACAGCCTCAAATCCATTTTTTAGCGCTCTACGTAAAATTTGTTGACACGGTTTATGGAACCTAATTGACGAATCGACATGAATTCCATAACTTTTTGCCTTGAGTGTCTGTAGATGCTACCTACCGATTCTCTTGGCAATCAGGCAAAAGTTCTAGGATGAGTTCGCAAAAGTAGGTTTTACGAATAATTCAAAATGGCGGAAAACATTTTATGACGGAAAATGACGTCATAGGGTCCAATCGTCTTGAGCCAATAAATAAGAGGAAACAAGAATTTCGTGCAACTTTGGACTGTTGGTGGTGCTAGCGGGTTAGCGATAGAGACTCTGTGGGGACACATTGGACTTATCAGTGTGCCGAATTTCATAACTTTCCTACGTACGGTTCTATGGGCTGCCATAGACCGTAATGGCAGAAGATGATTAATTATAATAGGAAAACTAACGATAGCGTTATATTTATTTGCTCGCACGCCACATTATTTACATAAATCATCACAAACCTTTAATGGCGTTAACTAATATAGTTATATACAATGTAATTTTTCCTTAACTATAAACTTTTACAACATTGTTTTACAATGCTGTTCTTGTTGCAGTCACAATGGCTTTAACCAACAGATGTTTTGGGTATCACTTTAAAGGTAAACACCACCGTTTTTCTATATTTTACTATGTTGTTACCTCAACTTAAACTAATTAATACATACCTAACTTTTATTCCAGTGCATGCACTTAATATTTGTACACCGCAATGTAAATGTTTTAGCATTTAGCCTAGCCCCTAGGATCCAAACAGGGATGAATTTTGAAGCCACCAAACACTTCCATGTTTTCTCCATTTAAAGACTGTTACATGAGTAGTTACACGTGTAAATAGTGGCACAAAATAAAACCTTCCGATTTTAGAAAATGGGAACTATATTGTATGGCGGAAGAGCACAATTTGCAGCACTTCGACCTCGGTGCACATCGCTCCTGACTACTACTACTTCCTTCAATATTACTGCACCCGAAGTCGAAGTGCTGCAAACTAAGTGCTCTTCCGCCATACAATATAGTTCTCTTGTTTCTGCTTAAAATCACCACGTTTTATTTTGTGCCACCATACTTACTCGTGTAACTACTCATGTAACAGTCTTTAAATAAGGAAAACATGGAAGTGTTTGGTGGCTTCTAAATTCATCCCTGTTTGGATCCTAAGACATGAATGGGGCTAGGCTAAATGCTAACACATTCACGACATGCTGTACAAAGATTATTAATAATTAATATTAATTTGTCTAAGTTGAGGTCAAAAACATAGTAAAATATTGAAAAACGGTGGTGTTTTCCGTTTAAATTTAAATAGATTTAACTGGCTTTTAATGGTTTATCATTCATCAGAATGGCAAAAAAAATCGCTTGACAGTGATCCCTATGATATCACTTATTGTGTCGTTATAGCTTCACTATTATCTTTTTTATTTAGATAATTTCTAAAACTCGCTATTGTCTATAATGTAAATGGCCCATTAGTACAACAATCATGTACAAAAAGAGGTATAACAATTAACCGTGCAAATGCACGTTTTCTCAATGAATGAATTTGAATGATTACGTTGAAATCCCGGCACATCCGAACGCCAGGGGGCGCTCTTATGCAGAAACTCTCTTTGTGACACAGAAGTAGTAGCATTACAAACGCAATTCCAGGAAATGTCTACAGGAATATTTATACGCTGTTCTTCAAATTGTTTCAGGTATTTTCATGATAATAAAGAATATTTTGAATGATTTTTATTTAAGGAGTGTTGTTTTTTTAAATGCACGTTATAAACAACTCCGACTCATAATGATTTTAGATTGATAAGGACTTCCTACTGACCAAATGCCGTAGTACACGCACAAGCTCTGCATGAAACAAAGAATCGCAGCCTTGCGATTCAGAATCGATTTCAGACAGGCATTTTTAATGGGACATGCTATTGAATCGTTACATCCCTATGTACATATGATTGTATCAGCGCTAAAAGACAGCGTGTGTTAGTCATCCAGGATCGATCTCAATGTTCTCATCTTTTCTAGTCATTTATTCAACGTTGAGAACATAACTTTAGTCCGAGTTCATGCAGAGTATTAAAGTAGCTTCCATATGCCGTATCTGGGCATTTCAATTCCCAGAGCTCTTGATCTCCTTACTTCTACCCTCCTTAATTCTACGTACATAAAATCTCAAGGGCTTCAAATGATTTAACATTCAAGAAATTGAGCTAATTAAGAAGTTCCCCCTTTCACTTGGGTTTACAATGAGTTTTCTTTTCATAAATATAAAGTTTTTGCCTTAGTTTACATAATTTCTTTCCTCTTCGCTCTTGTTTTAAGGCTCTAGTTCTGATTGATCAGTATCTCGAGTATTGTGCCTCACGGGGAAACCTGTCACCAGAAAGCTACCGGTTTCTATGTCTGACTAACATCACGCTGTGACACCCGCAAGCGCTCTGCTTCTGTCCTGATGGGAAAAGAAAGCAAACCGCACGGCTCACTCTACAGCCATCAGGTCACACATCAGTCAAATCACCTGCCAACATCTTCACTCTGGCATTGCCAGCTTCCAATAATATACTCTGCAGAGATTTCTTATTTTTCTTTTTCTTCGAGGGCTTGTGTGCGAATATTAATGCCTAAATATTTATAGAAATGCCTTGCCTGTCCTACCTCCCTACATGAAATGAAGTAAATGATGCTGTTTAGAGCCAAACATTCAGATCTCCCACATTTCTTGTCATTTTTGTACAATAATTGAGAGCCTCATATGTGTAAAATACATCATATATGCCAGTGAGACAGATTTGATGTGTTTTTGGCATGCAGTATTGGCATCCCATTCAGGACACTCACAGAATCGGGCAAGGCATCACTTATCTTATTTGCAGGTGGGTGAACTAACACTAAATAACCTTTGATCAGATTAACTAGCCCAAGGCTCTGTTGCACAAAAATCAATACGGATGCTTTTAAATTAGTGTGCATGCTCTAGTGTTAAAGTGCAGACAAATGGTGTAGACAATAGCACCTTAATGCCACCGTCTGTAAATTGTACCGCAGTAGGAGATTGACATTTTAATGAATTAATTACTTTACATTTAGTGGTATTAAGTCTTTGTGAGTAATGCCAGAAACATTATTCAGTCTATGACCATGTGGACCTAGCATAGCAGATGGCTTAACACTGTGAAAATAAACAACAGGATTACCGAATAAAGGCACATTTTTCCTCTGACTTTTGTAGTTAAACATTTACTCTAAGATGGCAACAATTTCTTAGGCGAACACTATGAAATTACATATTTTATAGAAAACAGCTCAAGGGAAGGCTTGTAACCTAAAATACATTTCCTTTGTTAACAAATATTATAATTATAAACTAAGTGCTAATGTTCGTCTGCACAATATTTGCTTTTAATGCCCCCTCAGGTTAGATTAAACCTTCAAAATATGAAATGTACAAAGCACTAAACTTTAAGGGGCGGTTTCCTGGACAGGATTTAGATTATTCCAGGACTAGCCGTAGTTATTTTAGGACATTTAAGGAGTTGTGACAAACAAACCTTACAAAAAAGAATACCGGTGTGCATCTTGAGAGTTTTTTGTGATTGAAAAAAATGTGATGGAAAATGCGAGATATTTATGCAATTTTATGCGATGAAATTGCGGGAACATGCAAAAATTGCGGAACTTGCAAAAACTGCGGGAACTTGCAAAAACTGTTTGCCGCTTTTGCATCTTTTCAATGATGTTCACGTCACATAATTACGTCACCTCATAACTTTCCCATTGCAACAGGGGACATGGCTGCGCTTGTGTGAAGTAAATGCAACATTTTTCAACTTTCTGCCAAGATATATTTGATTTTTGCAGGGATTATGAAATCATGCAAGTCCCGGATATTTTGCGAACGGAAATCTGCAATTAAGGCTGCGAATGTATGCGAATTTGAAAAAATGCGGCCCCCGCAAAATTATGTGGACTTTGGCTCATAATCATGTGGACTGGTTAAGATATGTCAGAACTAGGGTACTAGTATCGGAAATGCCGTCGATACCACCCATTTTTTTTTTTTTGCATTGTATCAGCAAGTACTTGAACCAATGTACCGATTCGATACCATTTTCTTAAACAAAAACTAGTTATGCTCGCTATAGCTAACGCTAAAGCTAACGCTAAAGCTAACGCTGCAAGATGAAATGAAAATGCGCTAGCCGTATGTCCAGTATTTCTCACTAGTAAAACGTTGACGTCTCATATGCCATGCTGCAATTTCAATGGGTGGCACAAGTATTAGCAACTTTAAAACAAGTAAATTAATAGCATTTGAAGACGCATCACCCTGAAGAACACGATAGTTACACAAACGCTATGGCAGAGAAGGATGAGCTCACTTAGAAGTGTAATCTGGATTTTATTTAAATATAAAAAATGCATAGATAAACAAAAAGCTTACATTAACTAAAATTGTATCTGTTATTTATGTTCGTTGATCTTCTTTAATCAATGTCATTCACTATGTCTTACTAAATGTTGCATCTGTTGTACTTTTTTGGAGCCTCTTTAAATTAAATTCTTTTCAAAGCTGAGCTTAGTGTATCCTTCACACCAATTTATCATGCATGCAACATTTTTAACGCATCTTTAATACAATTTTTAAATAAAGAGCAAAGTTGTCAGTTGTTCAAAGGTGGACACAAGTGACGTGTCAAGAATTGTCTTCATCTACTGATCTAGGGCCAGATTTACTAAATGGGGCAAATTAGCGTGAGAGCGCAATTCCAAAAAAGCGTAGATGGGAGTGGTAATATCTGCAGGTTATTTTCTAAAAAAGTGCTAATTAAATAACACAGGCGCAACAGCCGCCATTTCAGTAGCCTTTTCAAACACAAAATGATTTAAGACATGATTTTTTAGCGTTAAATAATGGCGCATATACTAGTCATATCACACACGCAAACATTAGTAAATGACATTGAGTGAACCATTTAAATAATCTTCTCCCAAACATTTTGCGTCTAAGAGGGGAAACTCGTAAAAAAGAATATGCAATCATGTCAGTCGCAAAAATAACTAGATCACACCTTTTCTAATTATCCCGACAGTCGTTATTTAACGCCAAAATGATGGTTTGCACTGGCGCAAGCTGTTAGTAAATCTGGCCCTAGAGTCAGCGTTTCCCATTTCACAAGCTGTTCAAATTCAAAATTTGGCTCTGGGAAACCGATCAATCACATGAAGCTTTATCCCGAGAAGCGGTAGACAGTGGATTAAATGTGATATCCTGTGTGCATGAGCTGAGGGTTTAAATCAAATGCGTTGATGTGTATGTTGGAAGGGTAAAAGCAGAATGCATTGACTGCAAATTAGGAAACTAATTTGCAAAATCATGCATGATTAGTAGTGTTGATAAGAGGATTTTGTGCGTCTGTTAGCTGGCATACAGTCAGCAAAATCTGTTTTGCCAATATACTATACAAACTGTTATTACAACTGAGGGTGTTCATATGTAGATTCAGGACTGAAAAGCACATGCATTTTATCTTAATCAGGTTTATAAGTGACTTATATTATGGTTGATGTTGAGTTTTGCATGCATCAGTGCTTGAAACAGAAAAACATCAGTGATAATATTCCACCTTGAAATATATGGTTTTAACATGCAAGTCAGCAAGCATGTAGTAAATACGTCATGTAAAATCAAGGATGTGTGATGCTACAGATACATGATACAGACAGCAGATTCGTATCTGAATAGGTCTTGGGCAGAGTAAGCAACAATATGCATCAAATTTTTAATGCAGATAGTCAAAATGTTTACTCGTAAGACTAACTCTTGCTGTATAGTCATAACGAAAGAGTCAAAGTGAGTCTTGTTGAGCAGAGACAGAGTCCTGTCGAAATCACAAGAATTACCCTGCAAACAGAAAACTGTGTAGTATTGACCGCTTTAAGCACTGCAGGCTACATATGTGATGCTGAAACTAGCCCTATACTTGCCAAAAAGATGTCAAGGGAATGAAAGATACACAGAATAAAGAAACAAAATTGTGCTGTTACTTGTATCTCAGTAGAACAGGGTCATCATTTACATTTATTTCCTGTGAAACTGCAGAAACAACAGCGGATTATCGGTAGACTATATCAGGTCCAACGGGCAGCTTGCTAATGAGAGCAACCTGAGGGTATTACCACGCTCCAAATGTTAGCAAGATGTTGTCCCCAATTCTGTTTGGTTCTGTATAATTGGTTAAAGTCAGACTAATAAAATTACAAGCCTTGGTCAATATATCAGGATGAAGAAGGAATTTGAGATTGTCGGGCTTATTAGACGAATGTTTATACAGCACAGATTCTGTTGACATCTATTGTCAGTGTTGCCTGAATGCTTGCATGCTGACAAACACACGCAACTTGTCATTTTTTAATTAGGAAATTGCATTTGTCAGTTGTCTAAATGTTTGACTTTACAATACAGAGAGTTTTTAAATGGCAGCAAGAATAATTGTTTTCAATAAACAGCTTAGCACAGAATAATTTCAGTCTGTCGCTCATTGTTAATAAATTCAACACAAGAGCCTGATTCAGTAAGGCGGTTAAACCAACTCGGAGTTAAAACTTGGTTGAAATATCAGATGTAAATAAACTGAGGAATGTACGCTATTGAAGTTTATTTTTATTTTTTTTATTTTTTAAGATCATGACAGCAGCTCAGCTAAAATGAAAATAGGCATAAGACTTCGGAATAAAAGGCTATGAAATTTACAAATGTTTGTCATTAATAAAATCGATACAACAAGCCGTTATTTGACCTCAGATCGGTGAAAGTACGTTTCCCCTTACCACTATGCACAGCAGTAGACCAGTGGTTCAGATGAGTGAACTCATAAGAAACAAAAAGGCAACTGTTCGGATGTAAAAGTATGGCCACAAAGGCTAATATTAGTTACGTAAGAATGAGTATTGGTATGTCTAAAATGACTGCAAAGAAAAATTATACCGCTTAATAAATGTTGGGTGATTCTAACAAGTCCAGGTTTAGAAGGTGTCCAGTATCAGAATTTTTAAAAAGCCCTTGAAGCCAATTTTTTTTGCACATATAAGATATAAGATTTCTTCCTATGAACTTACTATAACCATTATTTTTAGAGGATTTAAAAATATTTCCTATAGAATTGTTTACATTTTTTTAGTTTATCACTATTAAAAATTATCATTACCGCAACATGATATTACATTGAATATATTCATTTACAAACTCATGTTTCGGTAATGAGAACTAAGAAGTTGTCTAGGTACTAAGACAAACAAAATTTTAACTTTTATCTGGAAAAAAATAAAGAACTGCTTACCTGGTAGCCATCTTGAGTGTCACAGTCAATTATGTCCCTTCCAACAATTTTTTTTTTTTGAAATGTTAGTTCCTTGAGGGCTTAAACAATGATTTAAAATTGTTGATAAGAAAATTGGTCTTTGACACATTTATATTCCTTATTATTGTCTATACATTTACAAATGATCACCAAATGCCACATGCTTCTTTACTGAAAATGTTTTTAGTATAACATGTACTGAAGCTTTTTATTTTTAGATTTTTTAATTATAAATATTTTCATGTCAAAGAACCCTAATTCAGTCATGGACACGTTGCGGTAATAAAAATGTTCCCCTTAAATGTGGAAAAAAAACAACAAAATAGTTTTTTTTATGATGTCATTTGAAATCATGTGCAAAATAGTACATGAAGAGATGTTTATAACTGTATGCTTATTATTTTGATAGCATTTACTTTTATTATCAAAATGTTTCATGACACCTCTTAAGTCTAATTTGGCGAGAATCACCCACTTGGGTATGACCAATTCTACTTGGGGTCTTAAAATCCTCTCCCAACCTAAATGTAACTCCCTACAAATCAATGCAACATCATCATCTACTACACGATCCTCTATAAAGGACATGGCATTTTAATCACTTAGACGGTATCTGCACCTAAGCATATCAAATTAGCTTCACAAGTCATTTCAATTTACTGTTTTACATTTTTTTGTGTGGAAATTTTAGTGTAATATATATAAAGTAAGTTAAAATGACTTGCACTGGCAATTTCTTTAAAACTTAAAGACAGCTAAAAAAAACGTACACATAATAAAAATGTGCGCAATGAATGATTGTACTAAATGAACTAATGAGATTTTCACTTAACCTCCTTTCTGAAACAGCCCCCAGGTCCTTGTACTGTAATGCCGAGTTCAGACTGCATGATTTTCAAAGTCTGGTCCCAGATCTTATCTGGGGTGGCATACAGTCCCTACTGGGTTCACAGTGCATGATGGATCGGCGACAGGTTTCACATTTCATGACTTTACCATAGTAAGAATCGCCGACAACTTTGTCTCGGTCCAGAAAAACCAAACGCAAGCGAGAAGTGACAAGGAAACAACGTGAGGTTATGCGTGCAAGACCGAAGTTCTCACATGAGGCTGGGATTATTATTAAAATTGAAGAAGCTTGCCATACAAATTGCATGTGTGCCCATTTGCAGCGAAAATAAGAAAAAGAAAAGAATGCCTTTTCTGAACCAAAGCCATGCTTGCTGAACCTGAACTTCCAGCTGCCCTGTATGTTGCTCTCTTATTGGCTGTAGGTCATCGCCAATGTTATTTTCAGTCAGAACACATTTCACAGGGCATGATTTTGAATCGCTGACAGGTACAGATATCTAGCATGCCAGATATCTCACGGGTGTCGCTGACTCATCTGCGATTTTCTCAGATTGCGTGTTTGATAATTCACACTGTGTGATTGTCACTCGCGTGCACGAGCACCGATTTGCCTGTGATTTCGGGCATCTGTCAGGATTTCTCAAAACCTGTCGGCGAGGGAAAATCAGGACTAAAATCTTGCAGTCGAACTCGGCATGAGTGAAATAAAGATATTTTATATAACAAGATTGAGCACTCCTTTTACCATAAATAAGGGCTATAAAACGAGTTATCTCATCAGTTGAGAGAAAACACTTCCCTGCCAATGACAAGTTTTTACAGCAATCCATATTTCCGCTATTATCCACTAGGTGCTGCTCTTGCCCAACTTATAAAACACTGAAGCATCCACTGAAGCATCCACTGATCCAAAAACAGTAATCTGATGTCTTACACAAAAAAGTCCTTTACAAAAATCCACTTATCTCAGCTTTTTGCTTAAAATTTGGTATTTTTAAAGAAACCTAGCCATATTTGAGAGGTAATAAAAATAGAACAAATGAAGAATATATATATTTAAAGAAGAACATTTTCTAGAAGGGATAACAATTCTGGGCTGGCTGGCAATTTGTTTCAAAAACGCTGGCAGGGAAAGAATTAATTGTGATTTTAGCATGTGAATTTAGAGATATCTGTCTTTCCCATTAAAGCAGATAGGACTTTTGTCTTTTATGACTGAAATATTCCATGTCATATCTATACAATATCTTAATAATGTATATATTGTACCTCACAGTTCATCAATAAAAAAATACTCCCCAGAGGCATTAATTTCACATGCACTAAGACATATATTCTTGTTTGTAAAACAAACAAAAAAATACATTATCCTTATTTTGTCCATACAAAACAAGTAAATTGTGATGCTGTAGTCAGAAACATTATGTTTAAATTGAAAACTGATTTAATGGGGTTACTGATAAAATGCTAGGTTGATATAGTAAAAGTAATGTTTGTTCTACGAGTGAAAACCTGTGAGGGATGAAAATGTATTTGATTTATTTTTTAGTCCCATCACACCCGATTTGCCTGGCAGTGGTTTTAAATGAAATATGCTGGAGCCATGGTAACAGAGCCGTATGATCTGGTGTTGTATTTGGATATTATTAAATGACATCAGTCAGAGTCAGTCAAAGTATAAATATGACATATGCGTATTGATGCTTGTAACAAAAACCTCTAAATCTAACTTCACCTCAGCTCAACCTTGATGACAGATAACAATTTCTAACACAAGTTTTTATTTTCCTCAGTTCTGATGCAGTATCAGAGTTTGGCCGGACAATGAAGTCCTTTGCTATCAACTCATCATCAATAATAGGTTAGCTCTTCCAATAACCTGTTGTGACATGTTGACTAAGCACAACTATGTTTTTCCTTACATTTTTTTTAGTCTTTTAGTTGCAAACATATATTTTAGCTATAAATTATATGGTTTTATCCAATAGGCTATTAGCACATAGAGGTGGCCAGATTTCATTTCACTGTTCCTGTGTCCAATGCTTCAGTCGAATGGATATTCTCAGCCCTACAACGAATGTAAACTTATGTCAGAAATACTACTGGACTTTCTCGACTTTCAGCATTAGCCTCTATGGCGGTAGAAAACAGGGTTTCCCGCAGCACTTTGCAGTTCGGGCGGCCCGCCTAAGCTGCGAAATCCTACCGCCTCAACTAGGTCATCCAAAAAAAAAACATCACTGCACAAAAGGCCCTCATCTCGGAGAATAGCACAGACACACTTCACACCGCAAGCGGGCTTGGACATGAGATAAAGACGTGGTTCGTCATGTCTGGAGGATAGCCAGTTGATAAAACGCGTGTCAGTGAGAACTGTAAGTGGACTTATGTTTTGGGTTTATTTAAGTCTGTTATTGTATTAGTCTATAGTTCTTGCAAATTTAAATTAAGTGATTTTGTTTTTAGAGCAACCTGCTAGCTAGGTTGCACATGCCTGTTGATTCGATATAATTATTAAGCGGTCTGCTCACATTATTTATGTGCATTATTTACATGCTACAGTAGTTACACTCCTTTAAGATAATGCAATTAATAGTGGGAAATAATCAGTTTTTACAATATTTGTGCTATCTATCATCGTTCGCCAGATTCTACAATGTCTGTTTATTAACCCTTTAGATTCACTTCATCATGCAGCTATTCCCATTAGAGGTATCTGTTAAAACATTTAATTCATTAATAATCTAGTATGTGTTCATTTTCTGTCATAGTTTCTTCAAAATTGAGTTTTATTTGAGTGTTTTTAATAAAAATATTTTCATTTTCATCATGATGCGTACGTCCCGCCCCTTTAATTACCACGCCCCTGGCCACACCCACCCGTCCAACCCTACCACCTTAACTAACAAATGTTCTGCGGGAAACCCTGGAAAAGGACTTATTGTTGTACAACAGAGTAAGCAAACTCTTCTTAAGGAAAGAAGGATGGATTTTGCTTACAAATAATCCACAGGCTAATTTGGTTAGTTTAATTCATTTTATTTAGTAAGCAAATAATATTCATAAAATTTAAATTACTTGTTTATATTAAACCTTTGAAAAACTCATTTTCTTTAAATAACAGACTTTCAACAAAGTCATTTGTTATACTTTTGATTCTTCAAAATATTTGATACGTTTTTCAAGAACCATTTATGCGATTTCTTTAGCAAAAAAAAAAAAGTTTGACTTTGTCAAGCAGCATCCAAAATCACATAATGTAACAGTAGACAATAAGATAAAGTATCTATTTATTAATCATTTAGTCAGTATGTCCTATTTACAGTAGTAATGTATGAAAGCAGTATGCATATTCAATTACATCTTTCATGTTTTCAATGTCATGTGATGCATATAGTATGTTCGTCCTTGGGCGTCGGGGGTCCAAAACATTAACTGGAGTGCAGTAGATGCCATTTTCTTGTATTCTGGTGCCTTTTCTTTATTTTAGTTTAATTTCTATGGACTCTAAATGAGCCAAGTGGCATGGATTTGAGGAAGCAGCAGTCTGAAAGTCAAGGCGAAACAGATTTTAATTTATTAGGGTGTTCCTCAACTGGAAAGGATTTGACTGATGACATTCTGACAAGTGAACAGACATATGCGCTAAATTAGATAAAAAGTGAGTGGGTACAAATCGTTGTTCTAAAAGGGGACATGCCACAATTTTTTAAGATGTCAAATAAATATTTGGTGTCCCCAGAGCACATATGTGAAGTTTTAGCTCAAAATACCACATAGATAATTTATTATAACATGTTAAAATTGCAACTTTGTAGGTTTGTGCAAAAATAATAAGAGCTCCTTATGACATCATAAGGAGAGACAAATTTCAAATACCTATTTTTTTCACGTGCTTGCAGAGAATGGTTTACCAAAACTAAGTTACTGGGTTGATATTTTTCACACTTTTCTAGGATGATAGAAGCACTGGGAACAGAATTATAGCACTTAAACATGAAAAAAGTCAGATTTTAATGCCATGGCCCCTTTAAAAAGTGTGTGGGTCTTGTCCCACCCACATATAATGGTCCAGTCACCCATGTGTTGTTGACCTACTATACAATCTAACAAAAAATCTGTGAACATAAGCTGTTGTTAAACAAACAAAATTCACATACATTTCATATTACTCATATGAAAGCCCAGCTCACAGTTTTCCAGTATTTTACATTTACTTAATTTTTAAATTTGGCATCACCAAATGAGATGGAAAAGTGTGTATCTGATGCATCTGTTTTTACATACTGACATTATTCCTCAAAACGTTTTAGTTTTTACAGCAAAAGCCTTTTTCAATTAAAGCAAGCCAACAGAACTCAGGAAAAGTGCTGTTAAAAGTGTGCAACGTTCCTCAAAATGCGATAAAAGTCAGAGCTGTGGAATTGTGCCCATACTTAGGGCATACAAGAAATACTTCCTGCCTACTCCATTCGTTAAAAAAAAAAAACATTAGTTCAAAAAGAGCAGTTGTAAATTATCAAAATTTGGCTGACATAAAAAGATCCAGGACCAAACACAATGACCAAACACCTTTGAATATGTGGATCTTCTAGTAGTGGCTGAGGTGCTAATGCTTGCACTATTACAGTACATTGACTCATCTTCTTGGATGTTCTTTTGTGATGTGTAGGAGGAACATCAGTCCGGAGTTAACAAAACCATTGAATCTCTACCACCTCTCCGTATGATTCATCAGGTAAGCACAGCAATTTCACACTTCCATAAGCAGCACATTTTATGGGCATTTGATAAGAGGACTTTTGGGTAGATGGTTTTGATGTAGCTTTAGATGGAGCATTCAAAGTAGCTGAACCTTTGAAATATGAAGGCCTTGGACTTTTGGTATCTCTTAACCCTCTGTGCAAGCAGATGTTGTGATCTAATGGGATTTGATTTGTACTTATTGAGTTAATTCATACTGACAGTTTCTAAGCTTCAAAAGCTTAGTTTGTCCTTTTTGGAGATGAAGTTGTGGGCTTGACTTTGTCCTCGGGGCAGAGGGACTGTCAGAGTAACTTTAATGAGGTGAGATGGGTGAGAGGTACTGCAATGACAATATTCAGCAAACATCGCAGGATTCTGAATGATTACATTACTGGCTCAAAAACTCAGCTAGATCATATTTGAATGATATCTGCACGGTTGAGATATTGCCAAACAAATTACATTTATTTTGTGTGTGTTATAGTGCAATTTGTTTGACTTAAAAGTTTGATGTTGCACAGCTGTTCAAGGGCACTTTTGGAAGAAGATGAGTCGCTAAAGGCACAAATGGGTTAGATTGCCAGTGAACAAACATACTGATAAAATGTATATTATGAATGCAATGCACATTGCTTTGGATATATGAGTGTGCCAAACCCATAAACGTAAAATGCGGGACACGTATTTTTTAATGCCACAAATAAGGCCACAAGGTGACTTTACTGGTGCCTGATGTCCTACAGTACACTACATTTATCTACACTATACTTTTTTATTTTTTAAGACATTACTATCAGGACACTTCTACAAGGACATATTACTTTTTATATTTTTATATATGGATGCAAATTTAAATGTGTGGCTTAAACCAGCAGACCAAACAACAAGTGTAATACAAATCTACCCAAAGCACAACAGAGCGTTCATCTGACCTTTCTCCTCTCCTGTCAGATCTGATCCAAGTTACATTTGCACTAAAACATCACTCAAAAAAAAACAACTTTGTGTGAAGTACGCTGCAAGGCATGTCTCCTAGAAATCGTTTGACCTCCATCGGTACCTTTCACCATTTTCACTCTCACACTTGTGTTTGGTTTTGTATCTGAAGATGGCTAAATGTTGAACGGTAACGATTATACAAAAGCGGTTACTCGGGGCGTTGATGTGTGTAAAAGCCTGTTGACGGAGGAAGAAAAGCAGACATTAAGAGCTGCCACTCACTTTACATAAGGAAATATAAAGGTATGTAATTCAGAAATGAATATAGGGGGAGAGGAATCAAAAACAGACTCTGACAATCAATGTATTGTAATAAACATAACCATACAGACTTCTACACTGCATTTATGTATACAGACCGGTTTACTGATATTGATTTGTTGTTTCAGACTATTGTCTCCTCAGAGTGATGTTGATGCTAGCAGACAAAAAGCTCAAAGGGCCGGTTCAATATCAAAGCTTAATCCATGACCTTCATTTGTGAGTGCCATGCAGTTATATTGCGTTTTTAAAAATCCATAAATCCATAAAATGTCTATTTCTAGTAAAAATATGTGCTTTACTAATCTTTCTATAGCGTGAATTTGCATGTATTATTATAAAAAAGTAAAATATGTATTATAAGTGTGTATGTAAATTATTTGATGTCTTCTAAGTAATAAGGTTTGAGGTCATGAACCCAATGTGCAAATGTAATTATTTAATAATAAAAAAATATGTTTACAGCCTGGTACAACATTTTTTTTTGTCTGTATAGCTAATTTTGCCCTTCATGACAACTGTGAGGGGGGTGAATTTTTTTAAAGTTCTGTATAATTAAGGGCGTGGCCACTTGAGTGACAGTTGAACAGTTACTCTTGTAACTGGAGTAGAGCTAGGCGGGCGTGGTTGAAGCAACCAGCCATCTCAGCTTCACCCACATCCCGCCTCTTTACCCATTTTCAGTTATCCGCGAGTGATGCGCGGTGACGTGCATCCAAGTTGCCGGCGGCTGGCATCTTCAGAAACCTATGGGTGACATCATGGACACTACATCCATCTTTTTTACCGTCTATGGTTTGAACCCAGGGAACACACATTGTGATAAAACAATGTATGTGTTGTAATGCAATGTGAGTTGCTTTGGATAAAACCATCGGTCAAGCGCAAAAATGTCAATGTATGACGCATAAAGCTTGACGAAGAGCTTATTGATATGTCTGGTTTAGTGCTGCACAATTAATCGCATCGCAATCGCAATGTCAGCCTGTGCGATTATATGACAGCAAAATGTTGCAATTATATTAAATAAATAAATGTGTGGACTTGTTAACACAAACTTTCTGATAACAGTTTGATGATTTTCCTTGCTGTTTAAAAAAGAAAGAAAAACGAAGAAAAAAGGCAGTGCACGTGTGTGGTGTGCGTCGTCACTTATACCAGAGCGAAGATGGATGCAGAGGAGGTTGACAGTGATCTGGTAGCTAAAAAAACCTCTATGTCTGTTGAATGGCGGTATTTTGGATTTAGGATTACTGACACTGAGCAGTTGCTACATCACGTGGCAATACGAAAACATTTCTAGTTTTACAAATACACATTTTAGCTAAACTGTGTGTGGATTTTCCTTAAAACCCATCAAGTTGACTCATGATACCATTCAATATAATCGCAATCGCACATCGCAATATTAGCAACAATAACCGCAATGGGAAAAATTACCCAAATCGTGCAGCCCTAGTCTGGTTTTATATGTACCATGAAAATGGTTAAACAAACTCAGGGTTACAGGATTAGTTTCAAGTTGACAAAGCCAAGCCAATGTGACCAGGCCTTGTAAGTACAAGTTATTTTCATGGTACCCAAAACCCAGGATCCTAAACTAACCTGGCTAACCAACTAAACCGGCTTCATGGTATAGGTCCCTGATGTATCCAAAAATAGAGGAAAAAAAGTTTTAATTTGTGAAGTGACATAAAAAGAGACCCGATTTAGAGCGAGGACAAAAAACGCTGCACTCATCTATGTAACTTCATATTAAGTCCTCCAATAACAGTGGAGGAGAGGCAGTAGAAATACGACATCAACCAACCAGTCCATCTTACAACAAATAATAAACAAAGCAAAAATATCATCAGGCGATGTATTGCCTCAGTGGAAAAAAACACCCACAGTCTGCGTTTTCAAGAAGCACCGGGTGTTTTCAACCGCATTTAAACGCTTTTGTGTACATACGGCCTTATGTTTACACCAGCCACGGTAGAGGCGTGAAGCGCGAGTGATTTCAATGTTAAGTCAATGTGAAGACGCATTAACGCACGTCTGGAGGTCCCGCGGCGCGGAAGAGGCATTTAGCGCGGTGTAAAAGGTGCGTTTCCACCTCATTTGCGCGTCTAGCTCGCGCGAAAGGCGCAAATTGAGCGTTGTGCGCGGTACGCGCGAATGGTGCTTTTTGTGCATTTTACGGTTCACGCAAATTTGCGACTGATGCCCGAGTTGAAAAATTTGAACTTTGCCGGAATTTCGCGCCACGTTAACCAATCAGGAGCCTGCTTGCTGCTGTGGTGGCAGCCCCGCCCGGAGTCACTTATTCAACCAACGCTTGATATTGTCCGTAAGGAGTCACCTGGAGCTATACGACACAAGGTCTTGTTTCTATAGAGGAGACAGGAATAAAAAGGACCTCGCTTGGAAGAGTGTCAGTGAGGACATTGGGCAACCTGGTAAGTTGTAATACACACTTCACTTTTGAGTCACGTGACGTATATCGACCCACGCTGTTTATTTTCCCCCATAGTAATGTTACCAAATACAAACTGTTAACTCTCACGATAAATGCACAATCAACATTAGTCATCTTGCAAACAGACAACCGCATAGCACTTGCCTCTCCCACAAGAAGCGACGTTTGCCTCTGACGTGCGTCAAATGCTATCTTTTTCCATGCGTCTACTTCGCTCTACACGCGCGAATGAATTCAAACTGCAAAAGCGGCAAACTAGGAACGGTAGATGCGATTTTGACTCCTGAAACGCGGTTGGTGTAAACGCAGCATTAGACTCCTAAAGTAGCTAGAGTGCTTTTACAGCAAAAAAATCTATGAAACACTGCAACGTTCACAAACCTGTGAACTTTTCTATCAAATAAGACCTCGGCCCTGCAAATATATTTCCTTGACCTTATGACTTTTTCACTCTTAGTGTGAATGTCCTGTAGATGCGATTCATCAAACCTCTACGAACACTACCGTTAAAAGAAGCCTGGATTGATAAGTGTGATGGAGTTTTGTTGAGGCAGGATGGTTGTTTGCTTTTCTGAATTAAATATTGATGACCAGGTGAAGTGTGTGGCTGGAGTGTGAAACTTTGGCATAAGTCCAAAGCGGCACAGACTCCAGGCAACGTACAGTGCAACTGAAAGGTTTAAGAGACTGGATGATCACAGGTTAAATATTCCTGAATTGACGTGAATAGATTGGTAAATTTTGTATCAATAAACAAACCACACTACATCAATATGCTGGAAAACAAAACCAATTAGGGGTTGATTGAACTTTTTTCATTTTGTGTCTAAGAGTTTGTGGTCATCCTATAGTTACTGTATCTAATGATGCAGTAAATCGAATCAGAAAACACAGTAAAAGCGTAGTACATTCGGATTCCAAATAGCATGCAATAAATGAGATTTTCTTTTATAGTTGAAATAAAATTGACTTGTTCTGCTTTGATGTGCTCATGGGAATGTCCTCGATCACATTCAGAGTACTGTGTTTCACAGAAGAAGCCTTTTGACTCTCGTGGGCAGCTTCTCTACAATTCCAACTAAATTTAAACAGGAGAAACAAAGAATGACACAAAGCCACTTTTATCCATGTCAAAGACTAAAAAGTGGTTAAGCAGCTCCTGAATGTTAAACCAGCTGTTACGGAGTTCAAGATTTTCTTCCTTTGGTTTTATCTCTTGTCGTCTTAAACCTCTCCTAATCATCTAACCCGCTGACTAAATAATGTTGCAAACTCAGAATCCTGGATTAAACTACTACCAATCCTTCAGAAACTCAGATAAGCCTTCATCTCTTCATCTTTTCACTGCAGCTCTTCAAGATTAATGAAGAACGGTAGAATTAAAGAACGCAGAGGAGCTTAAAGTTCACTGTCATGTATGATCCGTTCTGCTCGTGTCAAAACACAGCTTTACTGGAACAATGTTCTTAGAAAATTCATTAACATCAACCAATCAGATGTAAGATCAAAGTACTGTATGCATGATGACTTTTTAGCAATGAGAGATTCTTATTATTAGGTATGCACCGATATGTGGGCCTATTGTTTAAAAACAGACAATGATCAGGAGAGATTATATGGAGAGCTCAGAAGCAAAACCCTCTACATGTGCCATGCATGTTTTCTTGTAAATTTGCATTTTTTTATCAGCCTTATGCTACGTACCCACCAAAACGAGGGGCATCGGGTTACTTGCTCTAGATTACTTTGGGATTTAACTTTGTGTCATGCGATTTTTTGTTGTTGAATATTTTCAACTTGGACGAAGACACGTTTTAGGCGAATAGCGCGTGTTTTTGTGGCAAACGCACTCTCATATCGCGTCATTCGCATTGCCCCACACAAGGACGCGTCTGATCGCGTCTTTGCATTGACTTTGTATGTGATCTACTCGCGCAAATCTTTGAAATCGTGTCTGGTGTGAACCTACAGTTGTAATTGATTCTCCCAACAGGTGGGTATTTTTTAAATGGCATGATGCCGGGAATAAAGGAATACTCCACTTTCATAAAAAATAAAATCCCGATCATTTACTCATCCCCATGTCATCCAAAATGTTGATGCCTTTCTTTGTTCAGTCAAACAAAAAAATAGTTTTTTGAAGATAACATTTCATGATTTTTCTTAGTTTAATAGCCTTTAATGGACCTCAACAGTTTGCAGTTTTAATGCAGTTTAAAAGTGCAGTTTCAATGCAGCTTTAAATGTCTCTAAGGGGCTGTTTACACTTGGTATTAAGATGTGTTTTTTATCGATCGGATCACAAGTGGACGAGAGAGACACATTACGTTTACACCTGGTATTTAAATCCGTCTCTTTTGTCCACTTTCGACCGCTTCTGTCCTGAATACTGTGAGGGGGTGGTCTGTGAGACGGTGGGCCAGTCTCTCTGCTGTCATTCAAACGCGAGTGGGAGTAATTATGAGTTTATGTGGAGGCGAACGAATATTATATCGGAGTCCGCTGCTTGTTTAGCAAGTAAACATGCTACACAGTATTTTGTACATGTATATGTTACAGATTTTTCTGAATTTTCAGCGCAATTGATGAAATACGATCGCGCAACTTTCACACGCTTGCAAAAATGAAATTACGGAGATTCCGCTTTAGATTTATCAATGAAAGGCTAAAAATAGCGCGGTTCACTGTGTGTTCACGCCAGAAGTCAGAAAAGACATAAAACTTGTGTTTAGTTCCTCAGATTAGATAAATGGGCGGTCGCGTGTGTCAAACACATTCAACTACATATGCGTTCCGCAACTCCAAAGTGATCCGATCGAAAGTGGTTTGACTACCTCTGGATGTGGCTGAAAGTGGTCGAAAGTGGACGAGCTCAAAACTTTTTTAACACCGTTTACAGTACACCTGGCATTAACGTCGTCCACTTGTGATCCGATCGACGAAAACGCATGTTAATGCCAAGTGTAAACAGCCTCTACAGTATATGATCCCAAACAAGGCATAAGGGTCTTATCTGGCCAAACGATTTTATTTTAAGCAAGAAAAATTAAAAATATGTAC
Organism: Misgurnus mizolepis; assembly: GCA_025389145.1. Classification (NCBI taxonomy): domain Eukaryota; kingdom Metazoa; phylum Chordata; class Actinopteri; order Cypriniformes; family Cobitidae; genus Misgurnus; species Misgurnus mizolepis. Next base: position 14,893,994 of record JAIFKI010000023.1, read on the forward strand.
TTTTAAACCACAACCTCATTCAATGTATAATGAAGTCGAAAGGTCACACATGACATATGTGAAACTACCGCCCCAAGGTTTTACAAGTGTGGAGAAAGTTGAGCTATGAAAATAACCTCGCATTTCTAAGAGTGTGATGTCCTAATTATTTTTGGCATTAAAAAAATCTATAATTTTAATTTATACAAATATAATATTATTCCCATGCTATGTATGACTGGCTTTGTGGTCCAGGGTCACAAAATGTTATTTTTAAGGTTTACTTACTCACTTATTCAGTGTTTGTGAATAGTGCCACAAGTTGGAGTTTTGTGAAATGGATTTGAAATTATAATGGAGTCAGCCCAAACATGAACAACATCAGTTGTGCCCTGGGTGATGGAGCTACAATGTTTAATGATTTTTTTTAAACTACTTCTCCTTGTGCATATCATCCATCTGGCTCTCAGTAAAAAATATCTTTTGGCTCACTGTCATCACGATTGGCTGAAATCCTCTATTCAACACTGCAAGGCATTGATGCGCAGAACAATTTTTTTTGGGAGCACCAAACTCTATAACACACATACATATTCAGCAACTCAAAGTCCTCCAAGACATCAAGTTTACGCGAAGCATCAGCAAGTTGCATCAGATGTGCTAAAAGAAGATGGGATCTAAAGACACCTCATAAAGGAGCACTCGATACAGCGGAGGTGTTTTATATTTCATTGAACAGTGAAACGTGATAGGCTCTAATTTTAATCATGCTTCTTAAAGACCCCATAAAATCACTCCATAAAATGAGTTTTGTAGCTTTTGGTTCATGTCGGTTAGTTTTGAGATCTTAACTGTTCTAATGTTATCGTAATAGTTGGCCAAAATCACTTTTTGCAAAAAAAAATGCATTGAAAATGTATAATGTTTCTCTTTTTAAGAAAATTGACCTAAAATGTATGACTTAAATGGCACCCACTCATATTGTTCAATAAAACTAACTTTAACAAGTTTACCCAAAAATTATGTCATAATTTACTGACCCTCAAGTTGTTTCAAATCTGCATACATTTCTTTGTTCTGCTAAATACAAAGGAAGATATTTTGAAGTTTTAACCAAGCAGTTTTGAAGCACCATGAACTTCCATAGAAATTTTTCCTACCATGCAGGTCAATGGTGCTTCTGTTTCCTGCTTTAACTGCAAATATCTTGCATATGTGTTTTCAGCAGAACAAAGACATTTATACAGGTTTGTAACAACATAAGTGTGCGTAAATGAGAATTTTTATTTTTGGGTGAACCATCCCTTTAAAGGCGGGGTGCATGATCTCTGAAAGCCAATGTTGACATTCGAAATCACCTAAACAAACATGCCCCGGCCTACTCCAATAAAATCTGGACCTTCTTTTGACCCGCCCAACACATACGCAATGATGTTGGTTAGTTGACACACCCCTTACTGCTGATTGGCTCCAAGTGTGTTTTGGTACTCGGCCCGACTCCTTTGTCCAAAACGTTTTTTCAAAAATTGTGCACCCCACCTTTAATACAGATGTGTATAAATCTTTATTTCTATATAAAGCTACTGGCTATTCAAAAAATGCGAACTGTCCTATTTCAATAGAAAGAAACTGTGCTTATCACATCATTTCTTTGTGTCTTTAAAACTGTCCAATACTGCCAATACTATTTGTGTACGTTTATGTGTGTATGGTCATGCTTACCCGTGTAAATGTGTATTTGTGTGTGCTGGCCTTATACGACTTAAAGATTGTGCCGAAATCGTCTGCGTTTGTTTTACAAAGAAGAGAATTGAAAACACAATGGAAAGCTGAGATAAATCCTCAAAAGCCACCTCAGGCTGCTCACATGAAAGTCTCACAGCCTTATGGCTCTGCACGCATTATTTAAAAACTTTTCTCTGTGTTGGGGTCATATCCAGGTTGACATTAAATTTGCTTTGCTCTGACATCCAGACTTTAGGGCCAAAAGGGATGAAATCACCATGTTGAGCCTCATTATGACATTGAACAGATAAGTAAACTATTTCCACACCCGCTGCACTTAATCACAGCAAAGAATCAGAGCTAAAACCTTTGCTGTGATTTTTAATTATAAAGCTCATGCTGTTTAAATCTGTTATGTTGGACAGCTTACGCAAGCAAGAATGCTGAAGCATCCAAATGCTGTTATTCTAAGGTTCTGTTTACATTAAAAGTACTTTATATGCTATATCTATACTGCCATGTCAAAAAAAAAAACATCTCAGTCCACACTATACACGACCGTAAACACATCAAACATGACCATTCATGCACACTGGGCATGCACATACAAATCTAAAAGAGCTTAATGTGCTAATAATAGCTTGCCTTGTGTGCATGTAGGCAGCCACAGTTTTATAACTGTTTTAATCTTTTGAGCTGTTTGAATTTCATACATGAACTATTTAGGGTGCAAACTCTGTTTAACAGAATACAATCACTTTCACTTTAACTCATTCTCCACCAGCCTTCCTTAAATAGGGTGACCATACGTGCCATTCTTCCCGGACGCATCCCGTCCAGGATTTCGGTGCGTCTTCCGGAAGACGTATTTGTTGACCGCATGCGCCATTCAGTTAAAAACATAAGATATACAATTGTAGTTTCATTCTTACCTTAAAATGTAACGGTTGCTTTATAATAATCCTCTATGACGTATGCGGTCGACAAATACGACTTCCGGAAGACGAACACAAAATTCTGGACGGGATGCGTCCGGGAAGAATGGCACGTATGGTCACCCTACCTTAAAACAATTTGCCCGCCAGCACTTTTTGTGATTTTCAGATAAGTTTCACAACGCCTTCCAGGAAAAGTTTCTTCTAAATTCTACCTCTTAAATATGGGTAAATATGGGCAAAAAGTTGAAATAATTGCATTTTTGTAAAGGAATTTTGTTAGAGATCAGATTCAGAATGATTATCAAAACATACACGGAATTTAACATTTGTAAAATTATTTTTTGCTTCAGTTTTTTTATAAATTGGGTAAGAGCGCCATCTGGTGCATAATAGCAGATTACGGTAAAAACTCATAAGGAAATCATCATTGGAGCGCAAGCTGTTCTCTTATTTGACGAGATAACTTGTCAATGGTGGGGAAAGAGTTAAAAACTACATGTTTTTATGTTAAAGCTGGTTGTCGCATTATATCTTCTTATTAGTTGCAAAAACATTTATTACTTATGCGCTTGTTATGAGTGTTTGTGTCATGAATAAACCTGTAAAAGCCTGTATATCCATCTCCGTCATTGTTTACATGGCCAATGCGGCTAGTCATGTCATCTTTTGGTAGTGTAATGGGATAGGGACTTAATGAATTAGAGAAAAATATGTAATGATCCAGAACACCCAATCAGGGAGCGAATGTGGGCACTCAAGCCAAGTCTCTGTGTAGGTCCGGCTACACTGCAGCAAAACTGAGTCTCAAAACTAAAACAGGATCTGCAGCATTTGCAAAAATCTCTGTTTATGAGGATCACAAACTCCGGAGTAGCAGGTTTTCCAGTCGTAAACGTAGCAAAAATAATTAGTTTTAAAACGAAAACGCACTAATGTAAATGCAGTCTAAATATGAGCACCACTCCTCAAACCCAATGAGAAATTCAGAACTAACTGTTGCATAAAACTCATTTATCTTGTAGCAAGAAAAGGTTACTCCAGCAGAAACACATTTATAAGAGCTGCCAAGCACACTTTTCAGAACATTTTTATGTTATGGATAGAAATTAACTCTAATGACTGGATGGAAATTGAAGAGTGAGGCAGTTACTGCTAATGATGTGGAGGTAGTTTGATATCTTATTCAATCATCTACAGAGAAATTAACTCACACATTTATGAAAAACAATTACAAACAAGGTTGAGACAGAACAAATGATCTGCACAAACATAAAAGACCGTAACTCAAAGAGAAAATTTGAAACTCAGCAGTGCTACTAGCAATTTTGGGCCCTATTAATGAGGTCGGACCCCCTACCACACCCATTTTCCACCAACAATGCAAGCCAACCTAGTTATCTAAAATCTTTGTTTGCAATTTAATAACACAGATCTATTACGTTTGCTATTGCTTTTGACCACTGTTATCAGTATTGTACATTTATGTAAATTTAAAGGGCACTTATTGTCCAATTATGATTATGGATTAGTATTATTAAATTATTTTGTTGAATTTAATATTAAGAATAACCTTAGCCATGGACATTTGGCATTTAAAGTTGATGCATGTGGAAAAAAACTGGATTAAATCAAATATAACTATTTTGTTATTTTGTCAAATTGTGTGTCAGATGCTGAATTTAATTTAATTCACATTTATTTGTATAGTGTTTTCAAAATGCATAATTGTTTCAAAGCTGCTTTACAATTGAATAGTGTTTACAAATTTAAAGGGCACCTATTTAATTGCTAAAAACAATGTTATTTTGTGTATTTGGTACAATAGAATATGTTTGCATGGTTTATGGTTAAAAAAAACACATTATTTTCCACATACCATACATTTTTGTAGCCTGATATTATTGTCATCCTGAAACGCATGGATTTTGTACAAAGCTCATTGATCTGAAAAGCGCTGTGTCCTTGATTGGCCAGCTTATCTGTATGTTGTGATTGGCCGGAATACCTTTGACGTCAGTAGAAAACTGTAACGCTCCTTACCATGTTTGAAAGATTCGGTATTGTCTACGTTAACAGGCCCAGGAAGTAAACTGTTGCCTCCAATCAGTGTGTTTGTTGTAGTCCAATAAAAGAGATTTACGTTGGAGACGATAACTCACGTCATCGTTTACTTTGGGGTTTGTACATTTTGCATATCGTTAACATGTACTAATACACAGCAAAGGAAATCGTGAATCGGAAGATAGGTGCTCTTTAATGTCAGGGTTTCCCGCAGCACTTTTCAGTTCGGGCGGCCCACCTAAGCTGAAATACCCTACCACCTTAACTAGGTCGTCCAAAAAAAAAATAATTCCACCAAACGACACATGGCCGAAATGAGAGAAATACATGGTCCGTCACTGTCTGGAGGATAACTAGCCTGTTGATAAAACATTTAATTCATAACTAATCTAGTATGTGTTCATTTTCTGTCATAGTTTCTTCAAAATTGAGTTTCATTTGAGTGTTTTAAATAAAATATTTTCATCATGACGCATGACGCCCCTTTGATTGCCACGCCCCCGGCCCGCCCACCTGCACAACCCTACCACCTTAACTAACAAATTTTCTGCGGGAAACCCTGAATGTGTACACATTTGAACACAAATCTATGATATATGTTGTCTGCTCTAAGAGCTCAAAACCAGAAAAGTGTGTCTGACATGCTTTCTTGTAAATGAACATTTTTATCAGGGTCTTATTTTTGGGTTCAGTAATTCCACTTTAATAGCAATGTTAAGGTTATTAGTCAGTAATTAAAATGCCTTATTTTCACAAATGTCAGTTATTTCATTGGTGTTTAACAAATGTAACTGTCTTTCACTGCAAAACCCTCTAAGTACATGCTAAAATCTTCTAAAAAAAATCTCCAGTCACTCTTCACTGTCCCTTCTAAATGAGGTAAAGTCTAAAAAATGTGGTCAATATTCTTTTATATTCAGTAAAACGCCTTTAACCAGTTAAATAAATTTTCCACCTTGATATACCGTATGTGCACCGTTGTTTATCCAATTCTTCATCCGATTCTGACAGCAAACTAGCATTTGTGAATGGCCTGAGGTTGTGATTAAGTGCATTTAAAGCAAAAGTTTTTCATGAATGTATAATACGTGCCGAGAGCATTTGTTCAATATCATTTATCTATGGATGAATAAATGATAGCAAAAATAATTTTGGGTGGATCATTTCTTTACCTTTTGCACATTGGTTGCTTGCAGAGCTCAACCTTTACTAAATTCAAGAATAAATGGGTTCTGCGAGAGACTGCTGTTTCATGCACTTGAACGGTAACTTTCAGAATACCTTTTCATGCCCTTTCTAAGTCAATTTCACAGGCTTACATACAAGAGATTGCCAAGAAAATGGCATTGGTTATTTACACACTGGCACCTTACAACACAAATTCGCAGGATGTTCCTATGAACAGTAGCCTTACTAGCCCATACTTTATTCTCAAAAGTAAATAGACCCTGTCAATTTGTATCATAACCGTATCACATAACCGAACTTTGCATAGACGAGTGACTACGATACGTTTAATAATAAATATCTGTAATAACATATTAGATACCTGCATACGTAAAATCTAAAAAAAAAAAAAAATATATATATATATATATATATATATATATATATATATATATATATATATATATATATATATATATATATCTCAAATGTAATGATAAGGAAATGAAATAGTGTATTTAAAATTCACATCTACCTACACTGACCAGTTATCTATGAAGAGCATCACCTAAACTGCTTGGATTCTCTCGAGGTTGCCACGGTTACACATATGCAAGATTTCACAGCTGTGAAAACCTCGATGCATGGAGTGAGACATACGAAAAAGTGAAAGGTAAAGTGTTCTTCACCCTTCCCCCGTCCTTCCATTTTCTAATATAAAATCGCAAGATAATTTGCTTCTTACATTGATTTTATTTAACTGGATGGAGCCAGAAGATGGACAGCTATCCATAGAGAATACCTTTACCTTATGAAATGTGTGTTTGTGTGTCAGGTTTAGCCGACATTGTGTAGATCAAATGTCCCTCACAAGGACAGTTAAATCTAAAATCACCTGCATGGGACTATAGTCCCCGCGAGTAAAATGCCTTATACTGTAGTCTTAAATAGGTTTCTATAAGGTATATAAGGAGGGGGAAGGTATAATATAATTTGGGATAGTAAAACAGCAGACACTGAAAGTCAATGTTTTCTACATAAAATCATCCTATATAATGATAAAGACTATTCAGTAAAAATATAACCTTGATATATTTCATATTGACTGAGCAAGGTCATGTCAAAGATTGAAATAAAAGTAATAATCGATGATTGAAATCGAACTTTGATGACCCAAATCCCATCATTAGTTTGAGACTTTAGCCTGGATTTCACAGATAGGGTCACATATAATGACGATAAGTCAAAATCATATTTTGATATATTTAGATTTCAAATGCATTCCTGCAGTAAAGTAATGCTAATTGCATTTCTCCTCGGGATGCTTTCCCAAAATATCTTTAGTACAGATCAGGCATAAGTCCCACATTACGTTTCTGTATCCCTCTCTGCAATCCTTCATTTCACTGACATCGGACTGAATGGGCGAATGCGTGCAGCGGTTGGTCATTCGGAGTCAGTCTGGATGGAGGATTTACTCTGAGAGGTCACAGCTATCGCCTGATGATTCACGCTGGGCATCAAGAGCCAGCAAATATGTTTCTCTTTCACACCAACTCTCTGTCCATCTCCAATGGTGCAGTTGTGCTCTGAGTATGTGTGTGTGCATGTGAGAAAGACAGATAAGGGTGGGTGGTCGAGCGGGAGCGACATTAAGGCAAAAAATGAGGAAAAAACAATTATCCATTTGTGATTGAGCGAGTCGCTGTTCTGCTGCAAAGCACCAAGTTCTGTTCTTCCCTGTACACACAACACATTATAGTTTGATAGACTGTGAAACTCATGTACAAGCAATCTCACACCTTATGACTCTGATCACGGTCATGACCTTAATCCGTGTAGCTCAGTGGGTAGAGCACTGCGTTAGCTGTGCAAAGGTCATAGGTTTGAAACACACCACATGTACTGATTTAATGTATACCTTAATGAACTGTATTGTGAGTTGTTTTGGATAAAACCAGAGTCACACATCACCCAGTATGTGGTGTGAGAAAACTGAACATAGAGCAGCACCACACCACAGGGTGATCCTGGTAATTACGTCTTGTTAATTAAACCATAGACCACAATCGTTAACGACTGACAGGTTGGTTGTTAAGCAAGAATAAAGAGGATATTGCTCTGTGCCGTGAGCGTTGGGTATTTTAACCATCAACACATCTTATGTGAAGGTGTTCTGCTTTACATCTGCACTAACTAGTTACACAGTCTGGTACCAAATCACTTCAGAACAGAGAGGAACCAGATTAAACTAATTTAATAATAAGTAATAGGCGAGGCAGTCTGCAAAATCCAAGCTAAAGTCATTTTAGTGATTTACTGTTTTAACATAAAATCATCCTAGATATTGTAAAGAACATTGTGTGAAAATATAACCTTGATATATTTAATATTGACCGAGTAAGGTCATGTCAAAGATTTTTGCCTTCTCATCATATCATAAGACTTTTGCCTGCATTTCACAGACAGGGTCAGATATCTAATAAATATTAGAATTAACTTTTAAGTAATAATCCTTATAAACGGAAAAACTAAGAAATTGACATATTATTGACGTGAAAGCAAATACGCTTACTGAAAGTGAAAGCTTAAAACAGCGTAAAAACAAATCGCCTCAGTTTGATGAGCAAGATATCGTCAAGTGTTTCAACAACTTACCAAGTCCGTCTGTCAGCTTGAGACTTCAAATGAACGAAAATCACCAATCCGTTTAAGGTCCAGTATCCAAAAAAGTCACTTTTACATCTTAACGGTTACGTTCGTCCCTCGCGCCGACTCGTTCACGCGCATCTGACATCCATCATTGTATGTATTTGGTCAAGGTAATGCATGGTTACACGCGACTCCAAACACGAAGTCTTGAAAAAGCGCTAATATTTAAATCTATATCCATATGATAAAAACATATATTTTTGTAGTCCCTGCAAAGACACATATACTAAAGTACACGCGAGTACACTGTCCCGTTTCGTGCTGGTGTTTTCCCTTTCATTCTCTCTCTCTCCCTTTCTCTCTGTCTCTCTCTCGCGCGCGCGCTCTCTCTTTCTCAGTCAGATGAAGAAGCGCGAAGTCCTGCCGCAACGTGATTACATTTTCTATTGGGTGCCTTTTCTCTAACTTTTGTTTTTCTCTGAAAATTGATTAAAAGATTAAAAACTTAATTTGTATTCCTCTTTTTCGTATTTAAAAGGTTAAGACTCATAATAGGCTAGAGACAGCTGGCGAGGAACAGCTACAATTGTGCCCCCATATATTACTAAAAAACTAAAACATGTTGTTGTGTTGCAGTGTTGACAACAGGTGGACCACGCATAATAATGTAATCTAAATCTGTTTATCATATATGACTAGGCTACATCATTGATATTGTAGCTATGTGGGCCCCACGTGGGTCCTATCTAGGCAGCATGGGTTCCATGTGGGCATGGGCTTAACATGGGCAATATGTGGGTCCCATGTGGGTTTCAATATGTGGGTCACATATAGGTATGCATGTTGGATAATATGGGACACTCATGGGACCTATATGGGCAAAGTAATGTTATACTTGAAATAGATCTTTATACATTTAAACTCTTGAAATAATGACTTTTGGTTGTTTTTGGTTCATATGAGGAGACATCATTATGACCTGCTAACTGCTACAACACATTACCCTTGACAAAGTAGTCCTGCTTTGAATGTTTTTAATTCCAAATTTCTTCACATAATTTAATATCATATTTCATATAATCTTTACTGAAAATAGGTGGACTTTTAAAAATACAACTATAATGATGATAAACATTTAAACTACAAGAATTCCTGCCCAGGCGCAAGGATACAGTTTTGACCGGAGCAACAGGAGTCCCTCACAACCGCTTGTAATTTATTTCCAGTTTTGTTTTTAGAAAATGTAATACTAAGGTGCAAGTTCACGTACGGCACAGCAAACGTGCAAGGATATTTAATGAATTTGGCTGTGGATGCTTTGGAAGTTCTTCATAAAACTGTTGAGCAAAGATTGATTGATAATCAGAATTAAGGCCATCCTCAGAACAGTGTTTGAGTGTTTGTTTTGTTTTTAAGTCCCAAATATTTAAAGCGTAAATTGTTTTGAGGCCAAGGGTTAATTTGCCTAAAAAATTAAAATTTAAAATATAAAATGTTATAAAAGTATATATAAAAAAAAAAAAAAAATGTTTTTGTTGTTGTTGCTTTTTTTAACATTTTGTCAATGTGCTTTTTAGAAGAACAATGAGGTTTCGATCATCAACTATTTAAATTTTGATGAACTTCTTTAATTTCGTGTTTTAATTTTTATGTTAAATACCTGCTGATGCAAGTTGAAGTTCTGCAGGACACCGGCCCTCCAGGACTGAGTTTGGGCACCCCTATGATCCCTATTTGAATATTTATGCTACAAACTGATATTTACCAAACTGAAATTATAACGGTGATCAATTAAAATAAAATATATTATTTAAATAAATAAATATATAAGGTTAATTACAATAAAGCATTAAAAGTATAATTTTTACATAATGAAGGACCAGTCCGACTCCATACCCATTAAAAACCCATACTGGGCCCTGGTATAAAACATGTGGTTTTCAAGGTGCCATAGAAGAAAAATTGTATTTGCCTAGGCATAGATGAATAATAAGATTTCTGTGCATGGTAATGACATAGCGTGCGCCTCAAACACGTTCGTTTCCTCATTCTTATGTAAACCATGTGCATGCAAAAGACCACTGGAAAACAGGCCAATCTCAACATAACACCAACTGTGATGTAACAGTTGAGATGTACGCCCCAACATGTTTACTAATGTGAGCTTTTGGCATGAGCCTTAGAGCAAAGCCAATCAGAGCAGAGCTCAACATTAATATTCACGCCCCTTCCAAATAGGGCAAAATGTTCATTTAAAGGACAAATCCTTGGGTTGGAAATTGACATGTGAAAACGTTCTGGATAATTTTTTGCACTTAATAAAGTTACATACCTTCTATGTAAATATCAGAGAAAAAATTAACATATTATTTCAATGCATTCTTTAGCACCTTTAAGTGGGGGCAATATGGGTCCTATGTATGTTGCCCAGCTGGGACCCACATAAGCCCCAGTCAAAATTGATATAAAATTCATGTGGGCTTATCAAGGTGGGCCATAGTGGAACCCATGGACAAACCCATATAGGGCCCACATATAAAGCCCATATTGGAACCACAAAGGCCCCACCTTGCAATGTTGGTTGGGATCTCTGCAAGGTTTAACTGCAGCACAGCTGTGTTGCTATTCACAAGCTCTATAAGCAGAGAAAAGATAGAGAATGAAAGATGACATTACTTGCATAAATAAGTATAAAATAATACCATGCTTTCAAGAAACTGCGTAATGTGTCCACCATCCAAGGTTTACCAAATATAAACATTTTCCCATAATTTACACACCCTCCCACTGGTTCGTGTGTGTCTAATGACTAGGGCTAGATTCACTTAACTGCAAAATTTAGCTTAAAAGTGTAATTCCAAAATAAAATAAAAAACGCTAATGGGAGTGGATTTTTCTGGGTGGTTTACTGACAGGTGCACATCAAAGAACACAGGTGCAACATCTCATTTCCATAATGACTGTGGCAATCTAGCAAGAGCAGAGCAAAATGGTTTAAAACCAATTAAGTTTTTTGGTTGAATTTCCAGCTGAAACATAAGCCGCATTGCGTTTTTCATTTAAATATAGCTAAAATACATTTTTATAAAAATCATATTTGTGAAAACTATTTCTTTAAGGAAAGTCATCCAAATCAGCGGCCCTATTTCAAACGCCTCCGGGCAGGGATTTGAGTCATTTGAGGTCAAGGCCGTTTCTCAATTTGCATTCTTTTCTGTACTTGTGGACTTTGTCATCAGTCACGGCCCAAGGACTGTTCCAATTTAAAGTTTGCATCTAGCCAAGTTTACATTATCCCCGCATGATCCGCCCCTTTTATCGAGGATGCATCAGGAGGTGACTTGTGTGGACTTATGAAAGCCAAGTTTCCCAGAATGCATTTTGCGTCAGCCGCAATGGAGCTGAAAACCTGCACAATATTCAAAATAATACTCTTTTTGTGTCATAAAAGTAGGTTTAAGAGCTGTTTGTGTGAAGAGTATAGATAAATAAACTTCAAATCTGTGGTCAGCAAAGATAGCGCCTATTTAAAATATCCTCAAACGATTTTGGATATGTTAGTTCCAGGTGATCAGCGAGTGGTCAGCGCCTTGTAGCCTCATCTCGGCAAGTCCTTCAGAAATTTGCCCCTGGCTTAGTTCCGCTGCTCTGCCGGTCGGTGTCTGATGGTTAAACATGAAATATTCCTTTTAGATATTTCATCTAACTGGCATTTTTTGCTCTTATTTATTTATTTATCTTTATTATTCATAAGACGTTATTTGTTATTATCGTTTTTAGTTGAGGATAAAATAAGTACTTAATCGCATCTAATTTCTATCATCTTTCTATCATCACTGCCTTTGTACTTTTAAAGGTCCCGTTCTTCGTGTGTTTTTGAAGCTTTGATTGTGTTTACAGTGCGCAATATACACAGCAAAAACGTCAGTGTTATTTCAACTCCCATAGTGTTAAATTTAACACTTTCCCAGAGTTTATATAATCGACACGAGTTCAGAGTTAAATTAACACTTTGGATAGTGTTGATATTTTAACTCCATAATAGTGTTAAAAATGTAACACTCAGAGTGTTGTTTTTTAACACATTTAAGAGTATTTTTTACACTAAACGTGTGTTATTTCTTTTTACTGGGGGTGTTAATTCCTAACATTCACAGTGTTATTTTATGACACTCTAAAGTGTATTTTTAACTCTATATCGTGTTACTCCCTTACTCTTAAAGTGTTAATTTAAATCATTCTGTGTTATTAACACTTTAAAGTGTATTCATGACTGTTGTGTTATATTCAATGATCTGAAAATGAAAAACAAGAAAAAAGAAACATACGAAGAATTCTACTTTTTTTAATAAAGACAAAAATATCTAAGCACCATACAACTTGAATTCTATGCACATTTACAGAGATGGTACAATAGAAAGGCTATCATCTCCACAAGCACTTTGTTAGTCAAAAGGCTTGTAAATTTAAAGATAGTCTGCTTATCACATCTTTTTCAAACACGTAGGCATAAAAGTGCTGACTGAAATGGTCAACCAAAAGCTTGTTTACTATGAAGTAAATCACACTGTTGGCAATAACCCTTATTATGCACACTAACTAAATGTTTTTTTTAAACCTAAAAATGTTAAAAACTGACGCCTACAATGGTCTTGTGCACAAACTAATTTAAACGTGGTGCCTGGATAGAAACTGTGGCCGATCCGCAAACGAGTTATTAGGCCCTGGTACAGTAGCATGCACTGCTTGACAAATGAAACATTTGAACATATTCATATGTCATTCAAAAGTTTTGCCCGCAACTCACGAACTCTTGGAGACTCATCTGTTGTGGTTACATCAATGTTGTAGACAGTTGTCTGCAAAAAAGTGTAGAAATGGACCAGGGACTCATCATAAGACAAGTTGAACACATAGTGGGATTTAAACAGTTCATCAAAAGCACCCAATGAGCTGGTGGCTTGGCAGAAGATGAGCTGTTTGTCAATGGCGATGTAGAAGGTATCAATTGTCTTTTGGGTTCGGCCAACTGCAAGGATGTATGGTTGTTTACCCTCTCTTTCCTGCACATATTCATTGATGCTGCAGCATGACTAAAAGAAGAAAAAACAAATATTATAAATGTGTACACCTTCAAGTGAACCTGGTACTTGCTGATCCATGTTAATGTAATAGACTTTGTAAACATTCCTCCCAAATAATTGGGACATACTGGTCAGTAATACCCATTAATTTCGAAGGAACTAGACTTGCTGCGATAGTCAGTGTTACCAGTGTTCAGCCACAACACCGGTTACATGCACTTGTCCACCACGGCCTCCACCGTTATTAACATTAAAGCGCATATTGTAGCGAATTTGTCCTTATACTTTAAGAATAATAATTAACCCAACATTCAAGCAATTGCCGCACAAATATAAAAGTGAAAGTAAAATGGTCACAGCTATTCATAACGGTGCAAGACCACTGGAGCGGAGCAAACTAATGCTTATCTTTACCACAAGTTTATGTTTGTATAGAAACATAGAATCTAGGGCTGGGACAACGCGTCGACGTCATCGACGACGTCGACGCAAAAAATACGTCGACACAAAATATGCGCGTCGATTCGTCAGACCCAAAAAGGCGGCGCCGTAGAGTAGTAGCAACGCGAGTGGCTCCAGTCCACGCCGGCTTCACAGCAAGTGTGAGCAGTGCGTAAGCGGCGCATGTTTTTTCAGCGCCCATGTTAACAAACATGCACCCTGCCGCATGAGCAGCGCGAGCTCGCGGCTCTGTAGCAACAGTGTTGCAGTCGCTTCTGCGTGGTTCTGCTGCGCTGCTCAAGCTCAATTAAAGTGAAAGTGCTTTGTTTATGGGTTAAATGCTTGTGGATTGACGCGAAAGAGTGTCATTTTTACCATAAAATCATGAATGTGATGCCAAGTGTGTTTTAAACAGTCATGACTGAGCAATTTAACAAAAAGCAATGAAATATGTAAAAACACACTGTTGCCAGAAGACTGCGCTTTCATTCACTCTCTGTACAGCAGTAAATGAGTCCTCATCTATCTTAATAAACTTAAGAGAAAGATATTTAATAATGTATGTGCTTCTTAAGTCTAATTGTGTTTATATCAGTCATTACATGGACTAGAACAGCACGAAAACAATGTGGATTAAACAAATCAAGTTATAAAAATTACACTGTGTGACCATCAAAAGGCACATTGAAGAGGTTTTGCTCATAAATGCATGCAAAATAAAGTCATTTGAACTTGAGATTTTATACTGTTACTAAACTGCACAGTATGCCTTGCAAACGCTTTATTAAATGCTACCTCTGACTAAGAATGCATTATTTTGCACTTGTATAGTCTTTTTTATTTAGAAATTTCAAGAGCAATCAACATATATTGAAATTTTTACATTCAGATATGTAAATCAACATGTATAAATTGCTATTAGTTAATTAATGGGGAGACAATCGAGAATCGAATCGAAGTCGAATCAGACTGATAAAATGAATCGTTAGATTAATCGATGCATTGAAAAAGAATCGCTAGATTAATCGTTAAAAAAAATAATCGTTTATCCCAGCCCTAATAGAATCGTACTATTGATATGCACTTTCATGAGATCAGGCTTTTCATTCTTATGAAAGTTAAAGGATAATTCCGGTATTTAACACTGAGTCTCATTTCTGGTTTGTTTTGGATGAACCACAGTGATGGACACTGAAATTTTGACAATGGGTCGTGTCTTGAGTTTTTGACTCGTTTAGAAGCGTCTCTTGACTGCTTCAGAATGGAAGTCAATGGCCATGCACAAACATGTCATTAAAACAACACTTAACGTTCATTTTCAAAACTGTGCTACTCACCGAGTGGTTTGTGGTGTTCGTTGATGATTAAAAACAAATATATCAGCGCAATGTATGATTTCAATCCATGTTATTTGCTATAGTGGATCTATCTTTTCAGATACCTCACAACCGCGTATATACTTCCGCTCTATATTTGAGTCTTACAAAATGCCAAATAAAACACGACAGAAACTGTAATTCGCTACACTACTTCTTTTTAATCATCAACGAACACCACGAACCACTCGGTGAGTAGCACAGTTTTGAAAATGAACGTTAAGTGTTGTTTTAATGACATGTTTGTGCATGGCCCTTGACTTCCATTCTGAAGCAGTCAAGAGACGCGTCTAAACGAGATTTCCTCACCGTCACATCTCTAGAAGGAACTCGCTTAAAGGAATAGTCTACCCTTTTTGCCATATTAAACTGTTATTACCTCAACCTAGACAAATTAATACATACCTTTCTTTTTTCAATGCGTGCACAGTACAGCGTGTTGTGAATGTGTTAGCATTTAGCCTAGCCCCATTCATTCCTATGGTACCAAAAAAAAGTTTTATTTTGTGGCACCATACTTACTAGTGTAACTACTCATGTAACAGTCTTTAAATAGGGAAAACACGGAAGTGTTTGGTGGCTTCCCTGTTTGGTACCATAGGAATGAATGGGCCTAGGCTAAATGCTAACACATTCACGACGCGCTGTACAGTGCACGCATTGAAAAAAGATAGATATGTATTAATTTGTCTAAGTTGAGGTAATAACATAGTTTAATATGGCAAAAGGGTAGACTATTCCTTTAAAAGCAACATACTGTAGACAGGAAAATCTAGCAAATGCATATAACTAAAAAATTGTCTTGTGGAATTTACAAATGAGGCATAATAGTGTACCTTATGAAAGTGCACCATTTTGTCCACTGCATCACTTGGACTTATTTTGGTCCTCTTTCGTCCAGCTGTGGGTGGCAAGAGATAGAGAAGCAGCAGCATAGAAGCGATGTCACTGTCCCAGTCTATCAGGAGGAAAAACAAGGCATTAAATATAAAACTAGATAACTAATTTGTATTATAAACCAGTGTTTCGGCTACATTCATTCTGCCGTGGTGGTTCGCCAAACCAAAAATCATAACACCATGTCTACAGCTTCAAAGTGAGGTCCAATATTGTGCATTCTATTGTCTTATGTTTAACCTCCAGTAAAAGCATAAAAAAGCATTCTTGCTGGAGTTTATTGCACTTTCTAAATCCTATTCCTTTCACAAGACTGTGAACCATGTATGCTGTGTAGCTTACCCGTTTCATTGTTCTCTGCGAGTTTCTCAGCAGCTTTTAGAAGTCGGCACAGCTCAGATGTCTGAGTCAGGTTTTTGGCCTCTTTGATGACCTTGGGCTTAAATGAGGTGTCCCACTTCTCAAGCATCTTGGAGGCTGTTTCAGCACCAAACAGCAGCAGGAAGTCTTGATTCAACTGTTGATTACACACAAGCATATATATGATGGCAGGGCTCAGTGTATTGTTAATGGTGCGCTTAATGATTTTTATTAGTGTGTGGTATTTAATATTAAAGGGACACTTCACCCATTTGTATTAAGCTTTGTATAGTTAGAAACCCAGTCATGTTTTAGAATGGTCATGCATCATTCCCTCCGTTTCCCCTGAGACGGGAGAAATATGGATTTCAGTGTTGCAGTTCCTTCTTTCAATGATGTAAAAACCGTCCTTTTGCATCATTGAAAGAAGGAAGTCCAATATCTTTGTATAGGGGGTGAGACTACAAACACTCCTTTTCCCTGTCAAATAGGCACCAAATTCTAAATTTATGTTACATTTCGACTACAAATATGTTCCACTTTTAATAAAGATTAATGTTTCCACGGGTGAAATGCTCCTTTAAATACCACACACTAATAACCAGTGTAAATCAGAATAAAGACTTTGGAAAAAAGAATAGTCAATAAGACAGGAATATAAATGATTAGGTGTTTTCATGGCTAACATCCAGCAAAACACTGTATATTAAAGACTTCATTTTAATAAAAAAATAATAATATACAACTCACCAGTCCTTTGACATCTAAAAAGCGTGGAAATGTTTTGAAGACATCTGTGCTTCTTTGTGGGTCATGCACTAGGTCCTGACGGTGCTGAAACGTCATCTTCATCTTCTGAAATACACTTGCTTCATCAGACGAGTGAACAAGAAATGAAATGGCCTCCCTGCAGGCATCTCCATCAAGCTGCTGAGGCAGTGTGGTTGCTGATCTTTGGCGCTTTGGTCCTTGTGCTTGATGCACTGAGGCTTCCTTGACTGGCCGTTTTCCTGAAGTCCTGGAAATGGTTTTGAGGCGCCACGCTAAATATCCAGTGCCCTTTTCCCCATCATAGAAATGCTCCTGTTCCATTTAAAGAAAAACCACAAATAATCACTAAATGATCTTAAAGAAAGTGCAGATGCAGCATTGTGAAACAAAAGAACAATTACTTATTAAATAGACTTTCTTGTTTTCAAATCAATGTGCAATATCCTTATAACCCAAGTAATTTTAAAAATAAGGGCACTACCATCAATATTATTGTTGAATTTTGAAATCTTTTCACTTTTATAAGCAACTGTAGTTATTTTATAATGAAAACTACAATGCCAAAGCCCTTTTCTTTAAATCTGATGCTGTGTTTTCTTAATAAGGTTGTAAAACTTACATAGCCCTTTGGAGAAAAAGGATCCTTCAGTGAGGGAAACAGGGCATACTTCTCCTTCTGCTGACGGGAAGGAATCCTACTATAGAGTGAAGAAAGTCAATCTTTAAAAATTTTTCTTTATATAGTACAAGAAACATTAGTTATACCATTACAAGATTACAGCCTTTTTTACATTCCTTTGTACTAAAAACCTTTTTAAAACTTACCCATGTCTCTCAGTAATATCACTCGCCAATATGTTGACAAGCTGTCTCCGAGTGCGGTGCATTAGTGAATTTTCTGACTTGTACTCTTCAAGAATATCCTCTCCTCCAGGCTTTTTAAGCAAGGCATTTTCTACCATCTATTCGCATAACAGGAAAAGGAAAAATAAGTTTTAGTGTTCAATTCTTTCTATAAGATAAAATCATTAGGAAAAAAACATACCACAACATGTCTGTATAGACTAAGGGTGAAAGTTCAGATGAATGTCAAAAAACAGCAGTGTTGAGAAAGGTAAAATTCTAGGAAGGGGCAAATTAATTACATTTTATTTTATAAAAAAGTGAGTTTGGAACCAAATGCTTCAATTAGTGATAATTTAAATTTAGTGTGACACTTATTATTTTGATTTACCATCAATTATAAGTTGTTTTCATCTCTTAATTACCTCCTTTGCTGCCTCTGACACGGAAGCCTTTGTTGCAGAACTGTTAGTGTCTTCTTTGCTGGATCTATTTCTGCCTGTGGGAATACCCAGTTCTGTAAGGTCACGGTCACTTGAAGAAAGTGATATGGTATCCGTGAGGGAAGATGGTGTAGAATGATCTAAAGGAGAAAAGAGAGAATTTGATTAACTTAACCTTTTGTGGCTTTATTTATTTTAGTATAAACATTTTAAGTAACCCTAAAGTATTCAGAATATATTTTTAGTAATCAGTAACAAACTTGACCCAGCCTTGCCCACTGCCATGTTTGTTCCATACAGAAAGGTCAATGTCAGCTGCATTAAAGAGCCCTAGCCATAAATATAGGTTTTCTTAATGACACCTACCTTCATCTGAAATGCTGTCACGTACTGTCAGGCATATGTCCGGATTGGCCTCCAACAGCTCTAGAAAAATGTCTTCCTCTACTGCTGTGTCAGTTTCATCAAAAATGTTAAGTTGAGCTGCGTCAGGAAGCCCAAACTTGGTTTTGACTATAAAAAGAGGTAATGTAACCAGATAAAGTCACATGGGGCAAGTTTTAAATTATTCCGCTTAACTCTATTTCCTTGTCTTGTAAATCTTAAAAAGAATCTGCAGCAAAAGTATACTGCCATGTGCTAACTAATGTTGATAATTTCACATTAAAAGCAGTAAATCAATAAAAGTCATTAAAAGTAAAGCTCTGCAATTAAAATAAAATATTATGACACAACATTTTAATAAACTGTTAAATACAGCCAAAAGTATTTTAAATACACAGACAATCTTGTGCTGTGATTTGTCGCTGGCTACATATTTTGTTTGGCCTTTAAAGGATGGTTATTTACCTTCCCTGATGAATTCTGAATAGGTGGAGCCTGATTGCAATTTGATGTACTTCTTGATACTGTGGTATTTCACCTTCAGCAACATGGTAACATCCTAAAACTGCACCTAGTGAAGAAAAAGCAATAAGTGGTTAAATCTTAACTGCAAGGAGATGTAAGCTTATGTTTTGGTGGCAAACAAACAGTGAGGATTGTTTATCATATAAAGGAATTTAAAAAAGTCAACTTTTTTTTACTTAATTGAGAAAACAAGCATTATATAAAGTTGAAAACTTGTCATTTTGTGGACACTTGTCATTTTTC
The DNA here is from genome assembly GCA_025389145.1 of Misgurnus mizolepis. Taxonomy (NCBI): domain Eukaryota; kingdom Metazoa; phylum Chordata; class Actinopteri; order Cypriniformes; family Cobitidae; genus Misgurnus; species Misgurnus mizolepis. Next base: position 14,913,883 of record JAIFKI010000023.1, read on the forward strand.
ATACTTTTTATCTTTTTAATCTGGATCATGATGTTGCTGTTTCTGCATACTTTTTAACCATTTAAGCAAGCAAATCACAGCAGAATTACTTTATTTTGGGTTTATACCACCATAGCCCAAACTAGAGAACGAAAATTTTAAAGTTGTTTGCTTGTCTTGCGAAGGGAACTGGCATAGTATGAATTCAAACGTTTTACAAATCTTTATCATGATGTTTGTAACGTATGTTAGTACAGATGTTCAGTACAGACGACCTGTAACCAAGTAACTCAATAAATAATTTGAGGTCACACATACAATTTTTATCTGTCATCCTCATTTCCCTGTCTTTCGTCCACTGTGATTATTCAGTAAGTCTGCAGGGTACGCCCCTGTAATATTTTATCACAAATTGTTAAATATGTTACCTTTTGTTGTAAGTTTAAAGTCGGTTGCGTCCTATGACCGAGCCACTCGGACAGCACGTCTCTCAGCACCATCCTGTATGCAATGATTATATTTAACTTATCTTTAATGTCCATTTTCGCTACTGAAATCAAGTTTGCGTTCTTTACGAAACACCTAGCATGTGATTAATCAGCTTCCGTACACAGGCGGAGGAGGTACTTTTCCTCACTTTTCTCAAAAACTACTGGTCCAAAAGACATCAATCAAAGTGCGACTCATACGGCCTTCCCCCAGAGAATGCGCACACAAACTTGCTTGTTTGAGGCTGGTTCGTTCCACCAGATGATGTTGATAATTTAGACATTTGATTTCCCAACCTGGGTCTTGCACAGCAGAAACAAAGCAGTCTGCATTTCTGCAATATTGATGGCGGAAATAAACAATGTTGAAGCGTTACGTAACAAATCTACATTATCGGGTATCAATAAACGAGAGTAAAGTTGGCGGGATTAAACATGAAGGCTGCGAACGGAGCGAGGCGAAAATGGCCAGTGTTAAGACGCCAAACGTCTTGTTTAGGCCATCATCACCTACGAAAAAATTTGTATTTTCCCTGCGTCACTGCACGCGGATGTGCACCAAGCATTTTGAAACTGACGACAACACCACATAAAATGTCTTTCATTAAACGTTAGTGTAAAACACTGACTAGACAGTCATTTTCTTGAACGTAATAACACCGTTAAGCAAATGTTATATTAAAACACGCTTAAGTTACATCATTTCACCGTTTTACGAGAAATGTCCTCTCTCACACCTAATAATTAACCGTCCGCAAATTTAAAAAATAAAAAGCAACGATCAACTGCACCACACACTTGACGTTAAAACATGGTAATAAAGACTAACATTCTTTATAAATTGATGTTTCTTACGTTTAGATTAAATATTCCTGACAGAATGTTCTCTCTCACACACCTTAACCGTCCGCAAATTTTAAATATAAAGCGTCAATCGACTGCATCACACCCCACTTAACGTTAAAACATGGTAATAACATCTAACTTAACATTCTTAATAAATTGATGTTTCTTACCTTTGAAGCCGAATATCAAAATCCCACACAGTTTTCTTCTGGGCGCTAAATTCACTGCCACAGTAGGTGTCCAAAAGACAATTTCCCGCTCAGTCCTCGTTGAGCGCGAAAATAAAGTAACTCAAAATTAGTGTATTCTCCTGACTCCTTGAAATGACGCCCCCCACAGAGCTTTTTCAGCACTGCAAGTGTTAAAATAACACACAAAACAACACCCCTTCACTCGGAATAATTTACACTGGGAATTTAACTCAAATTAACACTACAAAATTTGCTGTGTAAAGTGTTCATATTTCATGAGTAAAAAACATGGTATTTTTCACACAATTTACTCATCTCTATACTGCTGCTTTCACTGTCCTAAAAACGCCTGATGTCTTCCTTTTTCTATGAAGTCCCTCCTTCAGAAATGCATAATGAGTTCTGATTGTGTAGTTTGTTTAGTGTGTTGTGATTCGATAGCAGCTTAGCTTAGCAGTGCCGTTTGAGCTTAGCTGACGACTGACATATTCCTGTGGGCGGAGCTTAGTCAAAAACTCTTATATTGAAGTCATTTAACCAAGAAAGAGAGGGCTGTAGTGCAAACCGGCCATTCTCTGTTTTCTATTAAAGAAAATATATCGCCTGGCAGTGAACTTTGAGCTTCATCATTTTGCAGGTATTATGCTCTAACAGTAACATGAACCACATATTCATATTTTCAAAACTAAAACTAAAACAAGCGCAGTTGTATTTTATATAACTTATTGTTTTATCGTAAAAATACATTAAAATAAGAATAGCCAGGGGTGCATGCACTAGTTAGACTCATTGACGACCTCAAGTACTCTGACGCACGAGAATTCATACATATTTTATGAGAAGGCTAATTCGTATGAAAGCGTACGAAGTTAATCACGCAAAAAAAAACGATTATCACAAAAAAAACTATACATGGGTTTCAGCTGGCGTCACTCACTTGTCTTCCGCCATTTTGAGGACCTGAAGTGGTCGCAAAAGAACTAGAAGCTATGCCTTCAATATGTTGTGAGCATCAAAATCGCTATTTTTACAACAATAAGAAGGCTCGACACAACATGATATTTTGCTCGAAGTATCGCCTGTGTCTCTACACGTGAACTCGAGCATTGAGAACATTGTTTGTGAACAAAGAGTTAACTAAAAAGAAGGTTTTGAACAACTGACTTTGGTTGATTTGGCTTCCGCTCGCCGCCATCTTCCCAGTCAAGATGTATCGATCTGCGAATGCAACGTAAGGAGGGAGGAGAGTAAAGATGGATAACTCCTAAAGCATAGTTCCATATAAATGCACAGATAATTCGTTGTTTTGTCGCAAGTGAAAAACAATATTGACCTTCTAGTTGAAAAAGGAGCCTCATATGAGATTCATTCATTCGCATTCAGAAATCGATTATTTCCGTCTGGCAGGGATGACGAGCAGACACCATAACAGCCAAAATCAGTTGTACAAAACTTTCTTTTTATTAAACTCTGTGTACACAAACAATGTTCTCAATGTTCGCGTTCATGAGTAGAGATCCAGGTGATACTTCTAGCAAAGTTTCATGTTGTGTCGCGCCGCCTTAGTGTTGTAAAATAGTGGTAGTTCGGTGGCAGCATACGGCGGCTGGAAGAACGTATCGGGGATTGAGTAGGCATCACACCCAAACCAAGATATATTTTTTTAAAGTCGCGTTTCTTTTCATGACAGTCGAGGTGCGACATGTTGTCTTTCGTAGACATTTCCCGTATCCATAAGAATCATAGACAGTAAAAGATAAGAAATCCGTAAATCGTAGCAAGCCAGCCAATGCTTGTCAGTAGCCTACTGGTACTCGGTAGGTCCTCAAGATGGCGGCATGACGTAAAAAGTCACATGACTGAAACCCATGTATAACAAAACCCCGCCTCTAACCCCAACATCACATGGGTCAAGGCAAACTGTACAAAAATGTATGATTGTGGTCGTACAAATTAGCCATCTCGTAAAATACGTACGAATTGCCATGAAATAGCATTGGTTTTTCCATTTGCAATATAACAGGACTATGTTCTCCCATCTTTGGGAGTTCGTACTCCTATGAAGGACGCAATCTGAACTTGGCGGTCTTGGTATTGAGAAACAGCCCAAGTCATCTCTACTTGAAAGAGGATGTCTGATATCTCTAAAATCACTTCACAATTAAAAAGCATATTCCTGACAAACTACCAGTATACATAAACTACCATCAACTATAAATTCTGCTTCTTAAAACACTTTATTCCAGGTTGTTCCAGCTACTGTGCAAAGGTTGGCAATACTTCGCAACACTGCAGAGCCCCTCCCTCTGAAAATCGTTAGTCTTTAATGATTGATGATTGGCTCTTTTTAGTGCAAGGCGGGACTTTGAACATTGCAAATTTTTTTATTCATATTAATAAAACTATGGCGGCTTATAAATATTTAAAGTGTAATCTTTGTCTAGTGGAACAATCTAGAAACTGAGTAAAATAAAAATGTCAGACTCTCAGCTGCACATAGTCCTCAGCTGGTGCACAGGGACTCATGGGTAAAGTTTCTGTTCTACTTCTGCAAAGTGCTGTATTGATTACACACCAGTTCTGTCCACTTGGCACTACCATAAAAGTATATATTTTTACCTACTGACAAACATAAATTTTCCCTGTTCAGCGGTTTGCAGAATACCCTGTAAGTCAATTTGACAGAGACACATTCAGGTGTGTAGAACAATTCTTTAGGCATCCAGACCTATAAAAGAAAGCCTTCAATACTTTTTTAAAGTATTTGACCACCTTTGTCCCGTTTAGCAAGCAAGTGGTTTAAATAAGTTCACTTCATTTGATCAGTCACTTTCTAAGCTACACGAATAAAAGATCAGATCATTTCTATGTGAAGTCTTGACTCACCTTCGACAGGCTGTTGTGTTATAAAGAATAATGATCCACCAAAGAATGGAAACCTGTATCCTGCTGCCAGGATCCATTATCAACCCAACAAAACATTAAGTCTCTGCATGATTGTTTTCAGTATGAACAGAAAGCTTAATGTAGTGGTGAATACAATGACACCAGCCTTTAAATCAAATAGAAATGACAAAAACCGAAGACAGTGTGGATAATGCCCGGCGCTAAGAGGTTTAACGCAACTCATTCTGAGGATAAATTGCAGTTTAGGGTGACAAACTTGTGCGAAATACCACGCATGAATATCTACTAAACATCAGCGTAGAGGAAGACAGAATATTAAAACTATTCTGGACCAATGGCACATACAGTATGGCACAGTAATTCACAGAGATGCCAAATGATGGCATTAATCTTGTTGGGTGTTTTGTACAGTATGCGTTTGTGTGTGTGAATCAGATGGAAAATCTGGAAACTTTCCACTTAATCTTGGCTTGCGGTCTGCTATAGATAGATTTGTCTGGTATTAAATCACCACACAATGACTTCATCTTCAAATGTCTGCTTGTTATGAATATGATCAGAATCAGTTGTGTTTAATCCAGGAGGGGATGTACAGTACACTTCAATCCTAAGGACCTACACTCTTAAAAATATTGGGTTGGTTAACCCATGGTTGGGTAAATATGGGACAGAACCAACTTTTGGGTCTTATAAAAGTCCTTATATGTACTATTTAGGTACAGATATACATTTGGTACCAACATGTACCTCCAGAGGCGTCATGCCCATTCAAACTGAGGGGGCACGTGCCAAATGGATTTTGCATGCATCCTTAAAATTAAAGAAGCGTCCATTAATCTGTTATTTGTCTTTTAATCTGTTTAATACGCACAATATTATAAATTCTGTGCTGCATCCTTGTCACTTTCGGAGATTTTCACAGTTTTGATCGTGTTACATTACTTTATTCTGGCAGCGGGCGCTGCAGACATCACAGACGTCATTAGCGTCTGAACGCGTTCAAGGGCTCTTAGTTGTTGCATTTTGTAAGAAACGCTCACATTTCCAAACCCCAGTATGGTAATGTGCAGTTAACCTCTGTGTAAAAAAAATCTATGGTTTAAAATGTGACAGTCTCAACGTTATATTAGTAGATTTCTAGATTTCACTTGGTACAACGCCAAAGTTCGCCAGAGTTCACGTGGCGCGGAATCACACATGAACACATATGAGGTAAAGTTTAATGCAATAATGCATTCCTCAAATAATTGTATCTGCAATTTTTTTATATCATTATTGAACATTAAAATCAATCACGTGGCTATAGCTTATGTCATTTTCGTTGTTTATATATTTTATGGATTTAAAATTACATACATTTTATAGGATAATGCCGTTGTTGTGCAAAATGCATTAATGACACAATTAAACGTCATTTATTAAAACTTAAATAAATAAAACATGCCATTTCAGATGTATATATGATACCAATATGTCATTATTCCGATTGAATAGTATTTGATATGAAAGTTAGTCAACACTTTTATTTTGTTGTTTTTGCATGAAAGCAGGGGTGTTCAGATTCAACCTCAGATTGTTAGAAATGTAAGCGCCATGGAAAAGACGGAAAGCTCTATAATATTTCAATAATTGATTTCAATAAAATTAATTAATGAATCAGAAGACATTAACCAGTATTTTTTCATTTAAATGTTACCTAATTTATTAAGTCGGTGTATAATATGCTGATTTTTTACATAGATTTTTTGGCTTTTTCTTAAAATGCTACTTAATAATATGGATTTCAATAAATGCAAAAATATTAAGTTGTCCTTACTCAAAATATCACTTACTCAATAAACTTGCAAAAAGTAGTTGGAAAATGTTGTTTTAATTTTATTGAGTTAGATCCAAGTAACAGTTTTTACAGTGTACAGTAAATACTGAATGAGGGATTTGTATACGTGCAATTGTATATAACATATAAAAGGTGCAGAAACGTCCACATCTCTTCACAAATGTTCCCAAAACACAGAAGAAGAAATATCTGTGCTTCTGTTTATGCCTTGGTTGACCACATCGCCAGACAGCGGACTTGCCCTCTCCTAAATCTTCTTGCATCACGCACACAAATATTTATGATGTGTGTGTTTATCTCTCATGGATTTTATATATAAAAGCTCAGTCTCGATTTCTGCCAGCAAGTGTGGACTGGCATTCAGATATTGTATGATATGTGTGGGTGATGAGCAGGGCCGTATTATCCGTAGACGGGATTGGGCGAGTGCCCTGGGGCACTTGCCAGTAAGGGGGCTCCAAAGGCTCTAGACTGCAACTAAGTTTTTGAGACAGCGTGAGCATTTTTATTATTCTAGTTGTTATTTCATGTTTAAAGACGAGTAGATCGTGAGCCCACAAGTGTGCAGTGGTGGATTTTAGGCATGGGCAGCTGCCAAGGGCGGCATTTTGTGGGGTGGCGGTGGTGGCAAAACTGCTCATTTGCACGATGCGTCAATCTTTATGTCACCATGCGCCAAGTTAATCTACCGATGGGTCTATGCAGCCACGCATAAAGTCGAACACATCTAATATGCTGCTCACCCTAGGGCACTACTTTGTATTAATTCAGGCCTGGAGATGAGTGAATATTTTGAGGTTGCTTAGCGCAGGGAAAACTATTTTGGGTTTTAAGTTTCGCTCTGTGATATTGCTCTGTTCCACTGCAAATAAAGATTATAATTTTTTTGTCTTCTCTGTCAAATACACTACCGCTTTATTCCTCTGTGCGTTTGTATAGATGAAACACATCTGATATGAGTTTTCTTTTTAATGCAAAATTATCTCATCAAAGTTATATTGAGAAAATGTGAAGAAATCTCTTGTCTTTTTAATTAGAGCTGTTTTACCGAGGAACAAAGGAAAAATCAACGGCTTCTTAACGCCGAAAGCCCATTTATCCGGCATCATCTGGAATGATCCGTAAGGAAGAATGCAGTTGCTGATTATATAGCGAGTTAATTATACATCCTCCCGGGTACCATCCCAAATCACATGTCAGCTTTAATCCAAAATGTCAGACTTTCTCCAAAAACCACAAGTGGCATAGAGACGAATTGAACTCTCTGAGGCGTTTACGCTTTTATTGTATACTTAATCATATTTAACTCAACCCACAGGTAGTATAAGGAAAGCCAGGCTGTATCTTACTATATCTGATGTTGATACCGTAAAGTTTTTAAAATTCACTTAGTGTTAGGCAGCCCTATTTTTGTTCTTTCAAGGGAACAGAAGAACATTCAGAGATAATTGATAGCATCGCAAAAAGGACAATAGATATCAAGTCTAAACATGACAGGCAGCCCACAGAGTAATCGGACCATCTCGCAGAATATGAAGCTCTATGGATTCACTGCTTTATCCACTCATTCATTCCTCTTGGTATTTTCCCATGAGGCACTATTGTGTGGATCTCGCTAGTGTGAAGCTCAAAGTCACTCCGGTCCTGTGCTTAAGGAACAGCAGCGAAGTCAGGAGGGGTTTCTGTTAACACTGCTTTCTTGTTGTTCTGTGGAGCACATCACTGAGATACTCATCAGTGGTTATTTCTTTCTGACCTTTAAAGGGCGTTTATGAATAAGAGGCAGTTAAAAAACATAAACAAGCATCCGAACTTAACTCAGAGTTCCTCAGCATGCAGACGTTTGCCTTTCAATTGTGATCGGTTGAGTTGGAGCGGAGAAAACTATTTTTATTTTTCCATATTTACTGGAAATCAGATTAAAAGTTGTTTCTGCAGATTTGCAGATTAGTGCCCTTCACTGGAAGCTTTGTAATGTCAACTGTGAAAGGGTTAATTTTTCTGTAACTCATCCATTTAATTTTATTAAGCCTTAAAGTTTTGCAAAATGAAGGGGCGTGGCCAATTGAGTGATGGGTAAACTGTCAACTGCTGTCACTAGAGTCGAGCTAGGCGGGGTGTGGTTTCAGCAACCAGCCACTTATCTGCAATTATAGGTTGTTTGTCACTTCTTTTAAATACGATTAGAGCAGACGATAAAACTTTCGCCTTAATGCTTTATTGTGAGATTTTATCTGTGTGATATTGGGCATCTCAGTAGCTCAGTGTTGTGTAAGTAATGCGCAGGTTTGTCAAATGCATAAAATGTAAGAGCAAATTTTGCCAATTTAAAGGTACACCATGGAACTTTTTGGCCACTAGGGGGTGCTAGACATGTATTTTTCACGTCTAGCGCCCCTAGAGGCCACAAGTGCCGCAGCACTATCGCAAAGGAAAAGAAGACAACTCTTTAGGTCACAAAGTGTGCCTTACAGCATATGTGTCATATAATATAATTTCATGGGTTTTATGTTCATCAAACGGCAAAAAAATCGGGTAGCTCACGTTAACAAGCTATTTGTAATGGTGGTCGCTTGGTTAAAGTTTATATTTAAAAAAATATCGCCCTAAAGGGGAATCGAACCTGGATCGCCCATGTCACAGGTCCATGACGCCACCTCAGCACCACAATGTCACATGATATAAGTCACTCTCTACACTCCAGTAGCCTCCAGTAAAATTCACGTAGAAAAATAGTGTTCGGGCACCAGACAGGACTTAAAGGGGTTCAAAAAGTTTTGAGCTCGTCCACTTTCGACCAATTTCAACCACATTCAGAGGTAGTCGAAACCCCTTTGGATCGGATTGCCTTTGTAGTGTAAACGCACATGTGGTTGAATGTGTTCGAACAGCCACACGCGACCGCCTTCCCTCCGCCCATTTATCTAATCTGAGGTATTAAACACAAGTTTTACGTCTTTTCTGACTTCTGGCGTGAACATACGGTGAACAGCGCTATTTTTAGCCTTTCATTGATAAAACTACTGCGGGTGATCTCCGTAGTTTCGTTTTGAAAGTGTGTGAAAGTTGCGTGATCCTATTTCATCAATTGCGCTGAAAATTCAGAGAAAGCTCCAACATATAAACGTACAAAACACTGTGCAGCATGTTTACTTGCTAAACAAGCAGCGGACTCCGACATAATATTCGTTTGTGTCCATAAAAACTCATAATTACTCCCGTTCACGTTTGAATGACAGCAGAGAGACCGCCCACCGTCTCACAGACCACCCCCTAACAGTATTCAGAACAGAAGTGGTTGAAAGTGGACAAAAGAGACGGATTTAAATACCAGGTGTAAACGTGATGTGTTTCTCTCGTCCACTTTTGATCCGATCGATGAAACACATCTTAATACCAAGTGTAAACAGACCCATATATGCAAGCATTATAACATTACTTACTAGTACAAAAGCTAGTCAGCATCGGTCAGAAACCCCTCGTCCTTCTTTAGTTTACGCCAGCGAGTGAACGCTTGCCTAATATAATTGAGAAAGTGATGTACAGTATGCCGTAAAGCAGATTTTACTTTCGGTCTTAGTACATGATGTAACTACAGAAGAGTCAAGTCTTAAATAGAAAAAATATCAAAACTCTTTGGTTATTTTTTAGCGCGATGCTAAATGGTCTAATCAGATTCAATGGATTGTGCTAAGCTATGCTAAAAGTGGTAGCGCCAGACCCGAAGATCCCGAAAATTTTCCAAAAAGGTAAAAATCAAATCTTTAGGGGAGATGGAAAATTAGCATATTTTCAAAAGAAGTGGATTGTCCCTTTATAAAGGTGCAATGTGTAAGTTTTAGAAGGATCTATTGACATAAATGCAATATAATATACAGTACATAGCTATGTTTTCAGTGGTGTATAAAGACCTTACTAATAAACCATTATGTTTTATTACCTTAGAATGTAGTTTTAAACTACATGCATCATGGGTCCCATATGGAAGTCGCCATTTTGGGCTGCCATGTTTCTACAGTAGCCCTAAATGGACAAATTGCTCTACAGAGCGCATTTCATCACTACGTTGTCTCAGACGATGACATGTTTGTCCTGTGGGGGCTACCATAGCTTCTCTATGTGTTTCGTGAGCCGTGCAATATCACCAATAGATGTCACTGATATCTACACAGTGCACCTTTAACTTTAAATCGTAACTATACCTCAAGGTGCTTGCACAAAATTATGTCATTTTGGTAAAGGACAGACATGTAGCATGAAACATCTGCATGATCTAACGTTTCTCTGCCTGTCTATAATCAGTTCAGGAATGTTTTCATTGCTGTGAGCATTGCGTTTTCAATACATTTACCTTCATGCGGTTTGCTTTGTCCTTGGGTAATCAAACTGTCATCAGTTATATTATTGTCCTTCTGTGCGGAAATGAAATTGAGTCAATCAATTCGACTTCAATCAAAGGTTGTTTACCGTAGGTTAAACAGTGCGTTAGTCTCCAGGAAGACGGAGAGCTAAAGTTATTGAGGTATCTAATGAGAGATCCTCTTGCATGTAAATTCATCCGAACCAGAAATGCGAACAAATCTGAAACCCTTGTTGCATTTAAAATGTCCCCAAAACACAAACAAAAACAAGCAGAGCTGCCACATTTATTTATCATCATTTAACCTTCTGGGATAAAATATGTGATTGGATGTGTGCCTTGTTGTCTTGTAAGAGAGCCTTTCTGAACATCCCAGCTAACGCCTCTGGCTTTTTAAACAATGGCTGGCATTTACGCCCAAGAAACAAACAGAATTAGCGTAGCTTATGAAAGCTTTTATATCTTCTATATTTATAACAATGTTTTTAGTGCAACATGTCCGCAGCTCAGGTAAAATTGCCTCTAACTGATAAACAGATGAATGATGGCTCTCTAGATGGCATAGATAAGTAAATACTTAGCAAAACAAATAGATGTGACACTGACAGTTCATAACCGGTTACCATGGTTTTCTTGCAGTAATCATTTGCATAAACCATGTGCTCATGAAGCTTTAAACATTACACTTACACAGCATTCATAGGTATACAAGGCGGTGTAAATCAATTATAAAATGTAAGGAAATTAATGACATGAAATGAGAATGAATTAATATTCAAGCTAAATTCACAATTTTAAATATTCATATTTCTTTAGAAAAGCCCAAAAATTAAGATAATTTAAATGCATCATACTGACGGATGATTGACTTTAAAAGTCTCTATTGAAATGCAAATAGGCTGTTGTGTGAATAACTTGTATAACGCTATCATTAACCCTTTAGGCATCACCCACCCTATTGAGTGAAATCTATACTCTTAAACCTTTAAACGATATACAGTTTGTCATGATTAGATAAAAAAAATTACATGCAAAACACTGAAGTAAACGTAGGCGTCCCGCTGGCCGGACATTTACCAGGATATAAATGTTTTGAGGAACACTCTCTTCATAAATTAATCAATTACTCTCCCTAAATAATTTATTTTATAAAACACTGTTGAAATGTCTATTCTAGAAGCTTAGACCTTTCCAATGATATATAGTTTGTAGTGATATATTAAAATTTACATCAACAATATTGAAGTAAATGTAGGTGTCCCGTATTCGGGATAGTGAGGCTTATAGAAACTGGCTTTTATTTTTCAATCAAGAAAAGCAACCAAACTCGCATCTAGCAATTACTAATTTTCATTCTTCGTAAAAAGTGCAGATTTTGCATTTTGATAATTCATTTCTTTGACAGGATAAAAGTCGCATGAGTTTTGAGAAACATGTAGATGGGTAGATGATGACAGAAATTGCAGTTCATAGTGGAAATTATCTGTGGAGTGTAAAACTGATCGGTCATGCAGACATTTAGTTACAAGTTTGATTTTACAGACTGATTTGTTTTTCTGCCCAGTGTTCAATTCAAGCTTTTGAACGAAAATAAAAAACCTTATGATCTGAACACGAGTATATTTCTGACAAATATGATAAGCGCATGTAGAAAGGCATCACTCACTGAGCGTTTGTGTCACGAATGAGAGCACAAGTGTGTACTTGATTTATTGTGGGCTATATTCTGAAAATGCCCATGGAAATATAATCTAACTGGTTGTAATGGCTTGAAAATGCTATTTTCTAAGCTTTGGCTTAGGGAACTTTAAAGATGAATTTGTTGTGCAAATAATCACTGCCATTTAAAAGTGAATGGTCACTTGACTGAATTGTTTTTCATGATCTTTAAAACCTATTGATCTGAAGGTTAGTCAGAGTATTTTTACATTAATCATCTACATTTTTCAAGAATTTATACTTGAGTGTTTTTCTTTTACTTTACTATAGCATAATATCATACTTTTAACTCCACTACATTTCATATAAAATGTATTTTAATAGGCTTACTTAAAGGTACAATTTGTAAGATATTTGCAGTAAAATATCCAAAAACCACTTGTCCGGTGTTATATATTTTGTCCAGCTGATTACTAACAATATCGAAAATGTTTTCAACTACTTGTTAATTATGAGAAAATTGCTGCCCTAAACAGTGACACAGGGCAGTGCAGTCACCTGTAAATGACGTTAATATCTACGTTACCCTTTGTTACCGCCTTTACTGAGGTAAAAACCACATGACAATAGTGTCGTGGACAAATGCGGAAGTAATAGCGTCTGTTGGGCCACTCGCTTTTTTATGGTAAGTTTGTTCATCTGAACACTTAATTCTGTGCTGTGTTAACAAACCATCGTATTGGACTAATACATAACATCTATGACTAACAATTGCGTTTTGAACATTACATGAAACCTTACATAATGGAAAAAAAAACGATGTCATCAAACACAACATTTATAAAACTTGATTACTTTACCTCATGTGTAACATGATTTCTCATTCCCGTGGGCATCAGCATTTGAGTTAAAGACAACAAATCCCATCAGTCCACGCTGCTTCAGAGCATCAGTAATCTATGTCATTGTTATTGGCGCCCTCTAGCGGCGCAGATTATACAAATTGCATCTTTAATTTAAGTTAAAAATTAATATATAATTACTAAAGTCTGAGTAAAGTCATTTCAGAGAATAGTATCTAAAAAAACTATAAATGTTAGAAATGTATTGCTTAAACACATTACTAAGACTGAACTGCGTTGTGCTGAATTGTCACAAACCATTTTTCTACATTTCTGTGTTCAGAATGTTTTGGGCGGGGCTAAAAAGGTGGCTCGATGATGCACTGGAGACACCGAGCATGACCCCGCCCTAACACAATCGCAAACATGCATTCAGGTTGTTGTGATGTTTAAAAGTTGACAGAGACGGCAGCTTTCCTACAAGTGGGTGTGGTTTTTAGCGGCGACAGCAGACAACCCCCCAGCATTCGAAAGCAGAGAATGCTGCTTATTTTTTATCTCGCTTTCTGATTGGATATTGTTTCATTTCACGTGATAATCTAAAGAACGAGCACGCGTTTGTCCTCAGAGATCCCCCCAAATCAGGATTTCTGATCGTTAATAATATTAAACATGCTATAGTAGTGATTTATGAAATATTAAACATGTTTAATATTTACGATTCGCGATCGGGGCAGCTACCGACGTTCTTTCCGATCAGGATACTCTTAACACACCTCACAACACGGGAAAATCTGATAAGACTAATCTCTGGTAAGAGATCTGTAGAACCATCAAGATAATTCGGGATATAGCTAGGATTGTCGGAAGGGGAAAATCGGCCAAAAATCTAAGTATGAAAAGTAAAAAAATATGGATTTTTGAAATGAAACGTACAATATTATGCACCAGAAAGTTGTGAAGTAAAAGTTTGCCAAATAAAAAAAACACTGATACGGTACAGATAGTAAAAAAAATATACTACTTTATACAGTACCTCTGAGGTTAGTAATGTGGAAAAGGACAATTGTGCTAATGTATTACTATATCATTAATTACAAAAATATTTTTGAAATGGATGACTTGGACCAAATAATAGAGAAGAAGCAGCCAATAAGCAGTGGCGGTTCTAGACAAATTTCACTAGGGGGGCCAAGGAGGGGCCAGTGTTTTACCAGAGGGGCACATAAAAAAATGGCAAGAAGTTATATTTAAAGATTATAGGGTTGGTTACAAGAATTAAGTTTAATACAGGACTAGGCCTTAGTTTAATTAGGAAATATAACTAGTTTTAACAAACATGACTTACTAAATACATTACTTGTGTGCATTTTGAACCAAAACAGAGGGCACTGGTGTGTTTTAAGATATGTCAGTGCAAGTTGTTTTCAGTTTGGACAGCTCTTACATTTATTTTAGTCTAGGACTAGTCTAATCCCTTTCCGGGAAACTGCCCCGTAAACTTTATTTTACTTTACAATCATATAAATATTTATTTAATACAAGAGAGAGTGCAGGTGCAAAAGGGGAGCTGGGCTCTTTTCTATATAAAGCCCCCCAACCGAAAAGCATGCGAGCCTACTCAATAAACCTTATGAAATGCAAACTTTTATAATGACTAACGTTTGTTTTAGTTTACATATAAACACACATTGCTAGACAGTTAGGGACCACAATCTAATCAACATTTAAAATAATATTTATTTTAAATTGTAAACATTTTTATATGTAACATTTAATTATATTCCTCCAATTTTTTGCACGTATATGTAAGAGCATAATTACAGCGCTTTTTACGATGTGTAAACTTTAAAAAGTTAGCGAGATGTTGGTTTTGCCGGTTGTTGATGAGTAACAGCTGTGAATGATCACAACGCGCTTAAGCAGCCACGTCACAGGAGAACAAGTGAACAGTGTCCCAATGTGAAGTGAGCTAGAGTCCTTACCAGTACCCAAACCTGCATACACATTCTCAACATCGGGAGATTGGTAACGAATTGAGACACTCGCCGAGCAGCACCTGCAGGCATCTACAGTGGTTGGGTGCGCCGCTCTAATTTACCCGTGTAGAACGTTGCGTCGCATTAGTTCCGCTTTTGGCGCTCGCGTGTAAAATCAAAATTAATTTATATTTTTTTATTTGGTCAGCACGGGGTGGCCACAGGGGTGGCCAGGGACATGTCTACAGAGGCACGGGCCACCCTTGGCCTCCGTGTAGAACCGCCACTGCCAATAAGAGCCCAGAATTAATTAATTCATAAAATATTGTAAAAAATGAATATAAAAAGTAAATATATTATCATTTTTATTGCACAATGACCCAGTGTGTGAAAATATAAATATTTACTATTGACTGAGTAAGGTCATGTCAAAGATTGAAAACAATGTGAAATCAATTATTGAAATCAAACGTTGATGCTCCTAATATTGTAAATTTAAGTATGGATTTCACAAACATGGTCCCATAATATTAGACATAATTTTTGAAGGACACGCTGTCACTCTCTGTGAAGTCTTTAAACAGATTCAAGCTGTCACCATATATCACCACTGACTACAGGTCTTTATACAAACTGGCAAACAGAGTCTGGCTGTCAAAACACCCACTGACACACATACCCCTACACGGACAAATAGAGAACCTTTTGAAATCAAAACTATCACCCTATGGGTTGTCTCAATAAACCAATGCTACGGCTGAAATATTTGTCAGTTGAACCACTTTGCAATTTCTAATGTAGAGCTAATTTAGTCTTTTTAAGGCAAAGTGCTCAAATTATAGTACTTCTGAATGAAATGAAAGTACATGTGAAGGCTCCCGCAGAGCAACATTTATGATGGACACAATGTCGAAGCAGTCACAGATGATGAACAGAGTTATCTTGAGAATACTAATAACTGAGACTGCAGAGAATTAATGATAGGTTAGGATGTACAGGTAGATGTGTATATGAGAGAAAATGAATAGGGTTCACTATATTTTTCATGCACACAGATAATGTGATGTTGTTTTACAGGTCCTAAACAAGATTATCTCATTGGTTCTGGGATCCGTCATGTTCCCCGAATGCTTATATTGATGAATTTAGTACAGTAAGTTATTTCCCTTTGGGTTTAAAAGCAATCATGGAAGAATCTCACAAAAGCTTTAGCTTTATTAAAATATTATCAAATTTCTCTGGAGAGGAAAATCCTTAAGTAAACATTGTCAAAAATCGCTGTTTCGAACATTCTGTTCTAAATCGGTACGTTATGTGGTAGTGACACAATGAATAGCCCATAAAGAATCTTTTCATTTGCCAAAATTTGCAATTTTTATCATGACCCAACTTTTTGCAAAGAGTATAAACATATTTAAATCAAATACTGAGCTGTGGTATGAATTTAAATAGGCTAAAACTAACAGACCTTGCACTGAAAAAAGTTAGAAGTTGAATCAACATTTTGAACTTAAAATTTTAGTTTAGTTTCACTTAAGGTTAAAAATGTAATTTGAAAAACAAAAAGTGATACCAATTAAAGTAATTTTTAAGTTCATCCAACTTACTTTTTACAATGTAGCAGATTATTATATTTTATTTTGCAATTTGTGACATGGTGTCAATTGCAGGGCTTGACAATAAGTAAAATTATATATATATATTTAAATATTTATATTTAACTAAGTAATTAAGTATTTATATATATGATTGAAAAAAAAAATTTAGTAATTTTTTAAGAAAATGTTTTTCAACCTAATTTTTTTTACTTAAAAAAATAATGTTGGAAATAAAACATTTGTAGAAATTTTTTAGGTTAAAGGATTATTCCATTTTCTTAAAAAAAAGAAAAAATCCAGATAATTTACTCACCACTATGACATCCAAAATGTTGATGTCTTTCTTTGTTCAGTTGAGAAAAAATATTTTTTTAAGGAAAACATTCCAGGATTTTTCTCATTTTAATGGACTTTAATGGACCCCAATAGGTCGCGCTGGCGCATCACAGAAACCGAGATAGACAAGAAGTTGTGGTTTAAAAGTGCATGGCCCGGTTCCCCGATAACGTTCACTCTTAGCGCGCTAAGAAGACTCAAAAAGATATATCTTACCAAAGTTGTTTGTGTTCCTAAGTGTGTTCCCCGAAGTGTCTCTTAGGAAGCTTCTTAACACGCTGCCTCTAAGAACGACGTAACAATGACGCTGTCCCAAGTGAAGGTGCTGAATTATTTGCAATCGATCTCTCAGGGATCGATTTTCCACTTCACGTGAAGGTGCATTACAGCGTTAAGAACGACAACACGTTCTATACAAATGGAACATTACTCAAATTATTCCAGTAACATTTATTTTAACATAGTTTAGTTATCTGTAAAATATAGACTATTAATTAAATTATCAAATTGTCAGTAATACGGGTAGACGAACCGGGTATCCCTCGCTAATCATCCACCCTGCTTATTCCGTTGTGCCACTTGTGCCGCTTATTGATGTGGGTTTAACGACTTAAAAAAATTATATAATACACTTTTATACTAAAGGTAAGGTACTTTACAATCAGAATTACTTGGCAAGCAGCTACCTCTGTTTAATGCGGTATTGCTTGCCACCAGGGCCGGAGTGGGACTCATTTTCAGCCCTGGAGTTTCATGCCTTAGACCGGCCCACTTTAGTTCACGACTGACTATTAAAATAATATCTTTAAACCCTCAGTAGTATAAGTCTGCAGTAGTGCACTGTTCTCTGCAGCCTTGCAATTTACTGTATTTTTCAAATATATAATTTCATATTCCGTGCAAATGCAGTAAACAATTATAATTTTTGCCATAATTATGCAGCCCTACCATAAGACCATAATATTACTAAAGTAAACTTATTCGAAAACTAAAGGAAACAAATGTGTTTGTATTTTCCTCTATATTTCTATTTCTAAAAAATGGTGAGTCTTGAGATTAACTGTTGGGTTGATAACGTTTGGAAACCCCTGATATACAATACACAAGCAAGATTTATCAAGTATGCATTGGAAACAAATGGAAATAATCTGTATCTTTTTTTTAGTACTTAGATCATGTCTATTGCTAAATAACGTAGGCCTACATTGTGTTAAAAAAAAAAGAAAACATCATGGATATACTTTTGAAACTAATGAGTTTTGCATCAAATAGATTTTTGTTCCTCTTGCAATAAACGATGAATAATGACTATTCATAGAGAATTCATCTATGACTTGGATAAAAAAAAATACGTTTAGAGGCCAGCCCGTTTGTATTAAGACGCGCTCAAGTTTATTTAAAATATAGACGCGCGGCCGGCAAGCGCACTCAAAAGACGCGCTCAAGTTTATTTAAAATATAGACGCGCGGCCGGCAAGCGCACTCAAAAGACGCGCTCAAGTTTATTTAAAATATAGACGCGCGGCCGGCAAGCGCACTCAAAAGACGCGCTCAAGTTTATTTAAAATATAATAGACGCGCGGCCGGCAAGCGCACTCAAAAGACGCGCTCAAGTTTATTTTGTATATAGACGCGCGGCCGGCAAGCGCACTCAATATAGACGCGTCTGAAACAAAACTCGTGTTCAAGTAAGCGCTTTGAAAACCAGAAGACAGCGGCACGTCCTGCATTTCCCATGCGTTTTAGATGTCAATGCACCCTAATGCAAGAATTCTTCCAATAAGTGGTCGGGACTCGGGACACAATCAACTTGTGCATAAAGCGGCGGGGACATCTCTCACCCGCAAATACGCGTCATCCCGGTGGCATGACAACACCGGCCCTCGTGGCCAAAAAAAACAGACCGGCCCACCGGGAATCCTCCCGGTTCTCCCTATGGCCAATCCGGGCCTGCTTGCCACTAATGTTTTCAATAAAAAACAACCTATCTACAATAAACAGAGAGAGTTAGATAGAGAATATGGTCTGAGAAGATCCACCAGCTCCATAATGGGTTGTCTTGGGAGGCAATTTTTTTTATTTAGCCACGTCAGGCAAATTGTCAAAAGGTTTTAAGTGTTGCCTAATAAAAAAAATTGCCATGGACTAAACGGTTACGGGGTTACCGGTGTTACGGGGAAGTTTGTCCCCCTTTTTTACCTTTAGTGCAGTGTTTTTATAGCGTTTTTATCACATTATACATTTATTCTTTATATACATTGACAGTTTTAATGGCTACTGAGATTATTTTTACAGTATGAATCATATTATATGTATAATATATATTTATAATGTATGGAAACATAACAGTTTTAAAACAAACAGTGAAGAGAGAAAAACGGAAAAAGACAGGCTATATGTTAAAAGACATAAAACTGTCAAATATGTAATATTTAATAAATTGTATAATAGAATATATGATATTATTGCTTTTTAGTATAACCAATTGAAATCTTTAATCTTTCTAAATAAATTATAAATGTAACGTGATGAAAACGCTATAAACATAGAGGGAACAGACTTCAATGAGGAACAAACACCGGCGCCGTCTTTGATTCATTAGTTCTGACACCAAATAAAGTCAACTGCATAAATAGTCCTGTATCCATTGCAAACATATTTTATTATAAGTCTTAAAAATGTCCATATCATAAAATCATTGTCACCATACCATAGTTTGACTTGTACTGCGCTGCGCTGATTTCTAAAGACTGCGGTGATAGCGTTTTGCCTTCAAACAACGCTAAGAGAGAGCTTACGAATGGTCCAGACCAACCTTACGAAAGTGTGACTTACAGAAGATATACTTAGCGTACGAACGTTTTGGGAACCGTGCCATAGAGTTAAGAGAGAGGTTAAGGAATAGGTTAAGAACTACTTAGCGATAAGAACGTTTTGGGGAACCGGGCCCATATTTTTTATTTTTCTTGTCAAAAATGACAATAATTTCGCTAGATAAGACCCTTATGCCTCGTTTGGGATCGTTTAGAGTCCTTTAAAACTCAGTTGAAAAAAACTGTTAAGTGTTAAGTATTGGGGTCCATTAAAGTCCATTAAAATTAGAAAAATCCTGAAATGTTTTCCTCAAAAAACATAATTTCTTCTCGACTGAACAAAGAAAGACATCAACATTTTGGATGACATGGTGGTGAGTAAATCTGGATTTTTTTAAGAAAATGAACTAATCCTTTAATGCAACTTTCACTTTTTTACAGTGTGACTTGTGACCAATAATTTTCTAAAAAGATTTCTAAATGTTATTTAATTTTCTCAATAGTTTGTTAAGTTCTTATTCTCACGCTGCTCCTCAAGTACGCTTCATTTAATTAACCGAATATGATCACTTAAATTAAAATCTGTGAAAGAATCGAAAGAGAATTAGTCTCTCACAAACACATCGTGTCACAGAAGGACAATTTTCATTTAATTTGCATTTGTTCCCATTAATCTGCAATTGGCCAGGCATTTCACAGTAACATTTTCAGTCACTTTAATTCAATGCTTCCTAATCATTAAACAACTCATTCCAACTTGGAAGGAATCCGTCCAGTTAACTTTCCAATCGAAAAATTTGCTAAACAATTATAATTCTCCGTTTGGCTTCTTTCAAATCCGGTTTGTTTCTGTTGTTTATTCATTTTTTGTGATCTGGTATTGCACAATTACTGCGACTTAGCAAGACATCACTCATTCTTGTCTGTAATTCCCTCTTTCTCTGTTTGGCCCCGGGTGGCATCGTGTGAGAACAACACATGATGAATGTGTTCTCCTGTTACTCAGCAGGCTGAATTAGGTACGTTGGCAGCCTCAGGAATACACACATCACACAAAGAGAACGAAAGAGTTTTAACACCGATGTTTGATCACACAGTCAGTGTAGGGATTAATGAGGTCTGATTTTAAACTTGAGGCTTTGCTAGATTGAAAGTCTGTGTTTGCATGTGAACGTTATGTAAGTGTGCATCGCACAAGCACTTTTAAATCCTCTTCAGAATCAAGAATCTGCCCTGCAGTGGTTTTTCTTCCACCTGTCTGCCGATATTCATTCAATGTGTTCGCTCTTTTGTTCATCTATTTGTCTCATTTCCTCTTCTTTTTTCTTTCATAGCTTTATTTCTATGCTCTTCTTCTTCCTTTCACACACACAGCCGTATGCATTCTGGCAGTGATGGAGTCATCATCACTTCTGATGACAGGATCTATGATGAAGAGGATCAGGGTGATGTTCAGGCCCTCAGGGCTGTCAACTCCAATCCTGTATCTCAAATACACGCACACTTGCACGCACACACATACAATTGAACACATCTTCATGTTATAAGCACATATTTTATAAAACAATGGCTTTTACTAAAATTATGACGATTTATAATAATTTGTAACCCTCTAAACTTAGCCCACATTTATGCATTTTGCATACGCTTTATCTAAAACCTGGTTCACACTTTATGATTTTCTGCTTTCACAGATAAAACATGGCCATCAGGGGCGCTGCTAAGGATTTTGGGCCCCATGACAAGAATCTTGACAGGGCCCCCAACACAGCTGAGACTTTTTTCATATTAATTTACATAAAATCATGCGCTTTTATGGTATTTTGACTACCAATGGGGTGAGAAAATTTTACTTGAATTAAGTGTTTAAGAAAAAAGACATCTGATTTCACAATTTTTTTCTCACTCCATTGGCAGATAATTTAGATTGTTTTAAGGACAATTTTACTTAAATTGTATATTAATTTGTCTTAAAACTAGACTTATTTACTTAGGTCATTTTGCTCATCAAGAAAAAGCATCTTAATTTAAGAATTTTTAGATATCTCTACTGAAAACAAGACAAAAATACTAAGTAAGAAAGTCATTTTTTGCAGTGTTTTACTATTAAATATTTTTTTAAGCAGCACAATTTTGGGGGCTTCTCTGGGCCCCCTCTTACTCGTGGGCCCCGAGAATCGTCATTGTTTACCCCCCCCTTTACAGCGCCCCTGATGGCCATTGTGAAACATTAATGATGATATCTATGATCATAGCTCATAGACGTTGGTACAGTAAGAAAGATTCAAAGATGGACAATATATTTTTTTTTTGGTGCACGTGCGGTGTGCAATACCTGCGAGTTGTCCTACATGCGATGCCTCAAAGTGCTTCTCGCCCGGTGTGCGACCCCCTTGAAGCACCCGGCTAGCGTTTCAAAGTATGTGCAAGCAAATATAAAAATTAAAAGACAGTCAATGCTTATATAAACCCTGGTTGAAAACTTGAAATGTAACAATTTATGAAAGTTAATACATGTGTTGATTATTTACATTTGCACTTTTTGTGCAATGTTCATAGTTGAACTATTAACATTTGGCTCCTGCAATGTTAAATTGCAATTGTTTTTAAAATAATAAAAAAGAAAAAAAGACTTTTAAGTAATTAATAGGCAAAATACTGGTTACTGGATACTTTTTTGAAATGCATGTTCTTAAAAAGCATCTATTTCATTGCTAAATACAACGTTATTTTGTGTATTTGGTATGATACAATGTGTTCACGTGGTGTATGGTTCAAAACACACATTATTTTCCACATACCGTACATTTTTATAGCTCCAGATTTCACTCTCTTCCGAAACGCACAGATTTGAAAAGCGCTGTGTCCCTGATTGGCCAGCTATGCTGTACGTTGGGATAGGTCCGAATACCTCTGACATGAGCTGGAAATGTGACGCTCCTTACCATGTTTGAAAAATTCGATCACAATGCAATGCTAACAGGCGTTAACTTAAAGGCTGTGAGTCCGAAGCGGGAGGAATTATGATAATGTTGGTCTTGTCTAGATCAACAATCTTAGGAAGTAAACTGTTGCCGTGTGTTTGTTGTAGTCCAAGAAAAGAGATTTACGTTGGAGAGGAAAGTATGTCCCGCATCATATTTAAATTTTTAAAATCTGGCCCTTCGAAGAGTAGTTGAAGACCCCTGCACTACATAATGTTTTTACAGGGACAATAATGGGCACAATAATTTGGCACTTAAAAGCAAAGCCACACACGTAGGCACATGCATACATTTGTTTTTCTGTCAATTCATTGAGTCTTTTATATCTCCTAATCCTACCACTAAACCAACTGTACTATATATACAGTACACTACCGCTTCTTTATTAGTACTTCTGACACTATGACAGTACTTTTCAGCAACAAAAAACATTACATCCAAATCTATTTTGTATTTAGGTTCTGTACATTAGCTGGTCCTTGCTCTGCAAAGTTTGATGTGCAAACTTTTGACTGTACACGAATAAACTCATACTGGAGAATCTTCCTGAGAAATGTATCCCATCGAGCCAATAAATGAATATTAAGCATGTATACGTTGCATTGAGAATCTTCTAAATTTCACAAATGACAGCGGGGCTTCTGTTTTACGAGGAATATGGGATGCCAACAACCAACAGAGAGCGGGTAACCCTGCAGACATACAGTACAGAAAGACAAAAGCATTAATAAAGCAAATACAGAAGACAGTGTACAGCTCACACATGCTGTTGATATCTGTGTGTTTTCAGGTCATTAATAAAGAAGATGTAATTATAAGTATTGATGAACGTGTGGCTAAAGTCAGCACATGCTAATGATAATAAATGTACTGGTGGGAACAGAGACAGCTTTTGGCAATTACTGTCACATGTACATTTCTAAACGTTTCGGAATAGGTAAGAGTGCACCTTTCCCCATATGACATAATATTGATTTGAATACTAGAACAATCCATTATGAAAATGTATTATTCATTAGGTGGAAGTCTGAATGCATTTTATTCCGCATGTACATTATCTGAAACGCACTTGACTGGGACTTTGTGGTGTTCTACAGTGATATGCAACTATTGCGGCTCAAAGCTTTATTCTTTTAAGAAATATCACAAGCAAATAAATACAGTAATTATAATCATTATTACTCAACAGCTTCTCATTGGTAGTGAAGTGCCTCTTAATGAGCTGCCAGTGCCTGATCTTCTTCTGAAAGCACAAAATCATAAAGACGTTTTTGGCTCAGATGGCTGACTTTGATGGGAGGCTTGACGCAGCCATGAACGCTTCTGTCTTTTTCACACGTAGTCGCACCTGTTCGCTAATCCATTAGACACAGAGGAAATTTGACCACGCTGTGTAGGTTTATGCTGGGTACACACCAAAAGATAATCAGGCTGATTTTCGGCCGATTTCCCCCTTTCCGACAATCCTAGCTGTGTCCCGATTATCTTAATGGTTATACAAATTATCTTATTAGATTTTCCCTTGGTGTGAGGTGTGTTAGAATCCTGATTGGAAGAACGTCGGAGCCGGCCTGATCGCGAATCAAACATGTTTAATATTTCCGATCAGAAATGCTGATGTGTGTGGGGAACCCCATGAACAAACGCGCACATGCTCTTGAGATTATCACGTGAAACAAACAATATACAATTAGAAAGCGAGATGATGGAAGGCGGAAGCAGTCATGGCGCAGTACAAAGTTGATGAAAAGTGAATTTGTACAGACCATGTTCCTGCTTTCTCAATGACTTCACCCAAACCCTTTTCTTTTTTCCCTTAAATTTTCTGTGAAAATCATCCCAACACTATCATTGAAATTTCTTCCTGCATATCATCTGCCATTCTTATTCTGAAGTCTTGCACGATTTTGCGAGATTTCCTGTGTTCACAGTCCAGACTCTGCACTGCAAAAAATGATTTTCAAGAAAAAAAATTCTTAGTATTTTTGTCTTGTTTTCAGTAAAAATATCTAAAAAAATTTAAATTAAGATGCTTTTTTCTTGATTAGCAAAACGACCCATGAAAATAATCTTGAAAAAAATTTTAAACACTAAATTCAAGAAAAATTCTAGAAAAATTTGCTTACCCCATTGGCAGATTTTTTTGCTTGTTTTATGCACAAAATCACTTAAATTTGATATTTTTGGTGTGAAAACTAAACTTATTTTCTTGGGTCGTTTTGCTCATCAAGAAAAAGCATCTTAATTTAAGAATTTTTAGATATTTTTACTGAAAACAAGACAAAAAATATTAAGAATTTTTTTCTTGAAAATATTTTTTTGCAGTGAATACTTGTTTTCTTAGGTCATTTTGCTCATCAAGCAAAAGCATCTTAATTTAGGAATTTTTAGATATTTTTACTGAAAACAAGACAAAAATACTAAGACATTTTTTTCTTGAAAATATTTTTTTGAATTGTATTACCTCGATTCACAATGGTACACTGCAAAAGATGACTTTCTTACTTAGCATTTTTGTCTTGTTTTCAGTAGAAATATTTAAAAAATCTTAAATTAAGATGCTTTTTTGATGAGAAAAATAAGTGTAGTTTTTAGACAAAGAATATACAATTTAAATGAATTTGTGCTTAAAACAAGCAAAAATATCTGCCACTGGGATGAGAAAAAAAACTTGGAATAAGTTTTCTTTTTTCTTAAACACATAATTCAAGCAAAATTTTCTCACCCCATTGGCAGATAATTTTACTGGTTTTAAGCACAAATTCGCTTTAATTGTATTTTTTTAACTAGACTTATTTTTGTAGGTAATTTTGCTCATGAAGAAAATACATCTTGATATAAGAATTTTTAGAAATTTCTACTGAAAACAAGACCAAAATACTAAGTGAGAGATTTATTTTTTGCAGTGTAAGCTTATAATAACATTTAAAAAGTCAAGCTGTCAGGTTGGATTTTGTCATTTTTCTCAACAAAGTATGTAAAGTAACCTGCAATTTTATGTTTCAAACAGAGGTGGCAATAGAGAGCCAAAATGTACAGATTGTGGCTTTAATCCATCTGTGTTTGGACACCGTTATCTCATACACTGCAACAAAAAATATTTTGTCTTGTTTTCAGTAAAAATATCTAAAAATTCTTAAATTAAGATGCCTTTTCTTGATGAGCAAAACGAGCCAAGAAAATAAGTCTAGTTTTTAGAGCAAAATTATCAAATTTAAGTGATTTTGTGCATAAAACAAGCAAAAAAAAAAATCTGCCAATGGGGTAAGCAAAAAAATCTTGAAAATGTTTCTGAAACTCTAAATACAAGATAATTTAAAGACAAATTAGCTTACCCCATTGGCAGATTTATTTGCTTGTTTTAAACACAAATTCACTTAAATTTCACCACAATTTGCTTTTGCCCCTGTGACATTGGGGTGAAGGGCGAGGTTAGGGGTGGGGTTTCATTATATTTCTTCTTTTATGATAATCGTAAGTTTTACGAATTAATACGATTAAGCCAACTCGTAAAATACGTACAGCTTCGTGTGAGATCAGGTTGGTTTGAATCTTTATGAAAATTGACCATATGGGGTTTAGTGATTTTGAATTCCCAGCATGCTTTGCGCAGTACTGGATACGATAAATCAAGTTTGTGGTAATACAGTCATTTCAGTAAGTTGAATTGTGATATAGTAATATTTTTGTTGGACAATTAAACAAATAAACCTCATCTATTTAGCTGATATTGAACAGTTTCATGTATATGTACCAAATATCAACATGCCCGTGATTGCCCGAGGTGAAACACTGTGTAATATGACCAAGCTAAATAATTACATTACTATGCCAACAATCTAAAAAAAAATCTGCATTGGGTTTTAGAGTAGACATATCCACCATCATGTCCTGGAGGGAAAACATCTCGAAGAAAAATGAGGACTTTCTCCATGCAAAAGCTGTAAAAATGGATTTTAGTGCTGTCCAAGGGTGCACAGATGCATATGATCTTATGCAGAATATATATCTGCGAAAACTTTACCATACCTGAAATAGGAAGAAACATTTCCCAGCGTCCCTGCTTCTACTGCTGTACAAAGTCCCATGTGTAAAGCACATGGCCACAATCTCCTGCCCCTTACAAACTACTCTTCTGAAACTTTGTATAATAAATCTGGGAATTATTCCTTTCTGCAACGTAATAAATCAGATTTTAAAACATTCCCCTTCTGCATTTATTATCGAAATCCGTGTTGCCCAATTACGGTTGCAAATGTGACTTTCAAATAAGACCTCATGTCGACAAGACCCTGACTCTGGAGCGTAGAGATATCACTCAAAAAAATCTCATTACGCATTATAATTACTCCACAAAATTTTTTGCTAATAGTCAGAGATGCCTCCTTTTCCGGGCTTGCATGCCAACCACTGCAAAAGAATAATGGTCTTATAAATCAGCCGTGTTAGTGTGTGCGAGTTGTGCCGGGGAAAATTGATTATGGTGTGTCAGATTGTCAGCGAGCTGAAATCGCGGGAGCTTCAAGCCTTCAGCTTATCTGTTTTTCACACAAACCTCTTCAACCATTCATTTCTTTTCACAATTTACTGACCTCTGCTGCACTTGGCCAAGCTGATTTCTTGACTGATAATTGATTCCCTCTCCAAAATGTGTGTGTATCAGTGTCTCAAATGCTGCTGTTTCAATGCAAGCATTATCAGATTGTTGGGGAGTAGCCAAATAACCAAAAAACATCATTTACAATATAATTGATTATACAATAACGTTCTCTGATTGACACAAGATACTATTTATACTTATTTATTTACATTTATTGTGTATTATTATATGCTTACCTACTTTAGCAACCAAACCTAACATATAGTGTACAGTATACAGTTTTGGCAGCTTGCTGACAAGCTGATGTTTATTATTCAAGCACAGTAGATTGGAAACAGCACGTGGACTACATAACAGTCTCTCGAGAATTAAAATACTACAGTCTATCGATTTTTTTTTTCAACAGGTCCCAATGGTGTGAAATACTGCTGATTGGGCAGAAGCCTGGTGCATCTGTAGCGTGCACCCCAAAGATGCATTTTTATTGCGATGATCAGTAACCTGATTGCTTTCAATGGGAAACTTTTGGAGTCAATACACTGACTAATTCCAGATGGTCTATAAAGTAAGCAGTATTTGATATTGACTCTGCATCAATACTCCAAGATGTAATTTTCAAATTGGACTTATCGACGCTAATTAGTTCACAGTTTAATGGTGACTGCTTTAAGATGGTGGCTCTTGTACATCTGTGTCACGTTCTGTCACGTACAGGGTTCTGTGTTCTGGTTGGATGATTTGGTTGAATGTGCTTCAAGAAATATAGTTTAATGGTGAATGCTGGGTGTATTTGTTGATGAAGTTCATGTTTTACCCAGTCAACCAAAGAGGAAACTTTTATAAAACATGACATTTTAATAACTGCTGGAAACTAATTAATGTCGGTAAGTTCAAGTTAGGCATTTTAGTAATAATTATACAACTTCTTTCAGACATAGGTACTGGAATAATGGAACTATGTTATACTTAGAAAAAAAGTTTAAGTGAACAATTAATTTTATAATAATAGAAATTTCGAAAGTAGCCTCTAAGACACGACTGTATACTGTATGCTGTTTGCAACATTATCTCACGGAAAGTGATGTTATAGTCACGAAAAATTAAATTGATTTTATTCGTGTCCATGGCATGATATCCATCTTTTTTCGTGCCTTGAGCATGAATGTCTTTTTTGTGTCATCCTCACAAATTTTCATAAATAATTTTTCGTGTCAGTGGCACAACTTTCTTTTTCATGTCATTTTATGTATCGTTTTCTCTTTATTTTTTTCCTATTTTTAAATCATTGTCGCTTGGGGTTGGGGTTAGATTTTTGGCGTTTGGGTAGGATGTACTTTTATGTATTGGTTTCTATATTTTTTTCTTCCGCTTAAAAAAATTATTCTCGCCTGGAGTTTGGGTTTGGGATGTCAAAAATATAACAGAAAGTGATTATAACCCTTACCCCAAGTGACAATGGTAAGAAAATAGGAAAAAACAATGAGAAAACAAAACATAAAATTAAAAGAAAAAGAAAGTTGTGCAACGGACACAAGAAACTATTTATAGAAATTTGTGCGAGTGTCAAGAAAAATACATTACTAAAGCTGAATTTCATGAATAAATTAATACAATTTTGCATGACTACACGACTTTACGTGAGATCAGTCTGGCTGTTTGTCACCTCTCTCAAATATTATCCATAGGAGTGTTTACTAAATTAGCATAAGAAGCTTTTTTATGCATTGTGGGGTTTAATCTGTGTGATAACTGTAGCTCAAAAAATCTTGGGTTCGATCCCAGAAATGTACATAAATGATAAAAAATAGACATTGAATGCACAGTCGATCTTTTGATTAAAAGTGGCATGCGTGATTTTTGAGAAACACCGACTACCAAACACACTTGAAGCCAATCAGCAGTAAGGGGCGTGTCTACTAACCGACATTGTTGGCTGGGTTGCGTATGTGTGGGGCGGGTGTATCAAAAGAAGATCCAGATTCTATTGGGTAAGGGCGTGTTTATTTAGGTGATTTCAAATATCAACATTGGCTTCAGAGATCGTGCACCCCGCCTTTAAAGCATCTACCAAATGTGTAAATGTAAATCTTGCAAATTGGAAAAATTTACAGTACATAGTGAGGGTGCAATGCTGTTGTCCAAGCTGCAATATTTAATGCATTGAGGTGCAGGAGTACTGTCCCAAGCACTGTGTTGACAGTCTGTTCACACTTTCTTTTCCTTAAAAGAGGTTCTTTGGCTGTTTTGATATGAGAACACTGCCCACAAGATGTAACTGAAGTGTGAGTCCTGGGACACACTGAATAGCTACAAACACAGATATGTGTCACTCAAGGTTATGAAAAAAGAACAGGTGTATGTATTGGATGAATCTAATACACCAAACAAGGTAAAGGACCATTCGTATAAAGTTGCTTTTGAATGTAACATGATGTTATTATACGCCATTAGCCATTATAAAAGCACACTGCAAAAAATGATTTTCAAGAAAAATAATTCTTAGTATTTTTGTCTTGTTTTCAGTAAAAAAATGAGCAAAACTACCCAAGAAAATAAGTCTAGTTTTTAGACCAAAAAGATCAAATTTAAGTGATTTTGTGCATAAAACAAGCAAAAAATCTGCCAATGGGGTAAGCAAAAAATCTTGAACATTTTTCTTATTCAAGAAAATTCAAGAAAAATTTGCTTACACCATTGGCAAAGCAAATTCCGAAAACACGACAAAAATAATAAGAAATGTTTTCCTTGAAAATAATTTTTTGCAATGTAACTCTTTAGCCTGATGAATGAAGGATATAGTAATGCATTAACCCCTCTCGTCCATTTTAAATATGTTATGGAGGAAATGTAACAATACATACACTGCAAAAATTACTTTCTTATTTTTGCCTTTTTTTCAGTAGAAATATCTAAAAATTAAGATGTAAAAAAAGAAACAATTTAAGTAAATTTGTGCTTAAAACAAGCAAAAATATCTGCAAATAGGGTGAGAAAAATTTGCTTAAATT
This sequence comes from Misgurnus mizolepis, assembly GCA_025389145.1. Lineage (NCBI taxonomy): Eukaryota > Metazoa > Chordata > Actinopteri > Cypriniformes > Cobitidae > Misgurnus > Misgurnus mizolepis. The sequence goes on from JAIFKI010000023.1 coordinate 14,944,310, forward strand.
AAGTGTTTAAGAAAAAAAAAACTTATTTTAAGCACTTAAATTCACTTAAATTGTTTATTTTTTGTTTAAAAACTAGACTTATTTTCTTGGGTCATTTTGCTCATCATTTTTCTTAAAAATAATTTTTGCAGTGTATGCCAAATTCCAATTTTGTGTGCATATGATACACCAGTCCTTCCCGTTTACTTAATTCAGTACATCTTTTCGTGTCGTTTTATGTATTGGGTTCTCTTCTTTCAGTTTTTTTAAACCATTGTCACTTGGGTTTGGGGTTAGATTTAGGATTTAATATGTAAGTTTCTTCATGTTTTGTCTATTTTTAAACCATGGTCGCTTGGAGTTGGGGTTAGAATTTTGTATTTGGATGTCGTTTTATGTAACAAAACTTGCTCTAACCCCAAACCCAAGCGACAATGGTAAAAAAGCAGAAAAAACGACACGAAAAGATGCTGCGTATTTAGTGAACGGAAAGAACTGGCATATCATATGCACGCAAAATTAGAATTTTGCGTATGTATTGCACGACTTTCACACTTTGTGCTATTTATACAAATTTGGGTTGAATATATTGTTAAATTAATTTAAATATACAGGTTACATGTATTTATGTGTGCTGCTAAAGCATACAGTAGGCTATGAAAAAAACTTTTCTGAAGGTTGAAAATGATTGACATTTGAATATGTGTCCCCTAGGCATTAATAGTATGCTTGGCATGGTAAGTAAATCACAGTCTCATTGAAGGTGCCAGGCTTCTTCACAGCAACATTTCTTCACGTACCAGACTCATTTCCTCATCAAACTCAATGCAGGGAAAAATCTAATTACTAGTGAGCGTATGCATGTTTGTGTTGATAAAATATGAGAGTAAACGTTCAAGGGCAAGGTTCATTATCTTCTGTCATATATTTATTTAACGTCTCTTCATTTACATTCATTTCACATTTATACCTGTGCCAGATTCACTTAATGTGTGCCAGTTTATCTTACAGTAATATATATATATATATATATATATATATATATATATATATATATATATATCTTATGAAAGCCTTCCTGATGTCTTCTTGTGTAATAGCTTTGCGTGTGACACTATTGTTCAGTTATGTTATGCAATTGATGGATCATGAAAACTAAATTGAATAGGTGTACCCGTGAAATTTAACTTATTTACACATTACTTTATTAAATAGTATTCATAATGTTGGTTAATAACATAGCATGATGATGTTTATTTTTATAGTTAGTACATTAAGATAGCTAGACAGTATAAACTCCACTTTTTAACATTATGATAGTAAGTTTTGCTAGAAAACAGATGTGCCGGACAGGAGTGATGTTTATTCCCTCTTTGGAGGTTTTAAGGGGTTGAAAGCAGTGAGTTTTTGCACAGGTGTGAATATGAATAGAATCTAAATGAACTTCATTCACGTAGCACATGATAAATGTGGTTCATGAGCAGGAACATCACGTCTGTCTCATTTATTCTCACTTGGTTTCATCACCTTTTGTCACTTTAATGTCACAGAGCTTGAAATAAACCAAACAGCTTTTAACTTTTTGTTTTATATAAAGGTCACATTAAAACTTTTTACAGTAGTAAGACTTACAGACTATTTATGTATTTATGCTACTTTTAAAATAGAGTTTATGCAAGGTTATTATTGTTTGCTCTTGTCTCAAACCCTGACTTTCAATCATAAAATGTATTAAAAAAAAATTACATTTGCATTCTACTACTAAAATTTCTTAGGAACACATAAATAATGTAATACTCATTTTATCCTAGGCCGCCTACGTGTTTCGCACATTGTGCATTCTCGTTCCATGACGTGTAATGGTGGTCTACTATAAATTTTCACGTGAAAATGTTTTACTCCCCACTGAAACGATCTCAAGGCAATTCGTACGTCTTTTACGTGGTGGCTAATTCGTATTGATTTGTACGACCACATTTGTACATTTTTGTAAGATTTGCTTTTACCACATGACTTTGGGTTTAGAGGTGGAGGATTTAGTATTGTTCTTTACGGCAATCGTATGTTTTTGTACGATTCACTTCATACGAATACATAAGAAAAAGCCAACTTGTAAAATATATATAAAATTCTCGTGAGATCAGTCTGCCCCACAGCCACCTTCTTCTCTGGCTCCAGGATGCGCAATGATATTACGCAGCAGCCGAAAATAGTCCCCTTATCTTTCAATAGCAGGGGACTATTTTCGGGTACCGCGTAATATTATTGCGCCTGCTGCAGCCATGTTACGGCAGCAAAGTCCTTGATTATTACACCAGATGAGAGTATAGTTCCTAGCCATATCTGCCTAGAAAATCGCAACTTGTAATTTTCTGTCAGTCTTAGTACACAATGTAACTACAGAAGAGTCAAGTTTTAAATAGGAAAAATATTGAAACTCTTTGGATATTTTTAAACGCAATGCTAATGAACTAATCAGATTCAATGAACTGTGATAAGCTATGCTAAAAGTGGTACCGCCAGACCCGGAGATCGAAAAAAGGTACAAATCAAATGTTTAACTCTCTAGGGGAGCTGGAAAATAAGCATATTTTCAAAAAAAGTGTAGTGTCACTTTAATTTGTATTGTTCATCATTTATGTTACTGTCCGATTCATATTGGAAGGGTTGAAAAGAAGATGTTGATGTTCATGTATTTTTTATGACATGCAGGTGACAAGATGACATACCACCACCTCACACCTTTTTTGTTGATCCTGGATCAACATTTTAATTAAAGATACCCCAACTTACCCTTAACTCAAACCCTAAACCCTAAAATCTAACATACACATTAATCCTGCAGTCTGATTGGTTAATGAAAATGTTGACCCAGGACCAACAATGGTGTTGATCCAGGATTACATCCTACTTGGTGAAATCACGTTCAATGGGCCCTATCTTGCACCCAGCACAATTTACTTTTTCAGTGACGCATGTATCATTCGTATTTTGCACCGGCGCACAGCAGGTTTTTCCCTCCACAGACGCACGTCGGCAAACTAGGGAATGAACTTGCGCTCCCTGGGCGGTTCAGCGCAAAAAAGGAGGCGTGTTCGGGCGCAAACCATCCCTGATGCTATTTTGCAGTTTCAAAAAACAATTGCGCCACTGACCAGAAAAAAAAGTTTAAAGTCAGTTGCGCGTTGTTCATTATGCTATTTTAAGGGCGCATACTTGACCATAATGTATAGCGTGCACAACGCGCACACACTTTGCTTATCTAATCTATACAGATGCAACAGTTATTTTTGCAAATCATAAATTGTTACACTAAAAAATATTAACACATGAGATAAGGGAAATCATAGTGGTGAGCATTGTAGTGATAGCTTTTATTTATTGTGTGGCTGCATTAAAAAATTCTCATGCAAATAACGATTAAAATATTTTCATAAGTTTGTTGTGTGGCTGTATTACGTTTATTTTATGTAAATAATAATTAAAATGTTTTCACAAGAAACCCTAATGTAGATGAACTTGATTTGTAAGAGTACTTTGGGGTTGGACCTTGCTTGCATTTCTTGGGTCCGATTTCAAAGCCCCCAAACCCTTTCAGCGGTGAGGGTGGACGCAGCGATGTCCTCTGCTGGCGTCAGGTCATGTGTAGGCAGATCCACCTCCCGTTACACGGCGTGCCCGATTTATGCTGGCAAGCTTGGGATTTCCCCGTCTCCTGACATCATTGTAGCGCTTGGCGCAACGATGGGATGCCAGCTGATGAGACTGTGGCTATTTCCTCTCACGCCTGTTTAACCTACGCTGATTTGGTCGGGTTTCTCCCATCCCCATACAAAACAACTTCTCTGTCTTTGACTGCTCTTACAAGAATGTTGGTCTCCTCGGCTTTGAACCGCTCCTGGTGTGCGCCTGGTAAATGCGTCATAATAATAGCAACCCGCCATGGAACTTGCGCCCTTGCGTTTAAAGGGAATGTTGGATAGCGTTCTGATTGGTTTATTTGACGTACCGCCCAAACCACACCTATGAATAATGAACCTACTTCAGACCAACCCCTTATTGATTTGCGCCCGGCGCAAGAGTTATTTCTCACGCTGGGAAAATAGCAACAGCGCCCAAGATCCGCCCACAAACTTACTTGCGCGTTGCGCTTCGCACTTGCGTTTCAGATCATTAAAATAGGGTCCAATATGTTTATAGTCAGGGTACCCTTTAAATCAAAGATGCAACAAATGCCCCAGAAGAACCATTTATAGTCCCTCAAAGAACCCCAAAGAACAATATCTATGTTTTCCACTACAAAAAAAAACATTTTTAAATCACAAAGATGACCATACAGTCAAAAATGGTTCTTCTACAGCACTTTAATTTTTAAGAGTCCAGCACCTGTGTATATCCGTCTCTTTCATACTTTTCTCTTAGGGCTTGTGTAATTGGCCCATGAATACACTTCCACATGTTCTAAAACAGGTCGAATTTTGATAACCGTGAGACTTCGGGCTCTTCATTACCAGAGAGTTCCTGCTATTATTCCTATCTGACTCATTAAACTATGCATATTTTTAATACATTCGATCCAAACAATTTTGCATCATGCCTGTATGCGGCAAATTCTAACACGGCAGAAGTCAATGCAATTATAATGTCACATGGGACATAACCTAATCAATTCATTACAGTTGTACAGATTTATCCAAGCTTTGAATTCATACAGGGGCTAGAAAAAGGTCAGACAAGACCGGACCTTTTGGCAGTTACAGTAGTTTTAGAAGAGAGAGAATTTGTTTTGAACAAAATCAAATGATGAAGGCAACAACTGTGTCGCAGTTTAATGATGCAAAATGGCAGAAGGTTAAGATGTGTGGGATGTACTTGGAGGAAGAAACAGAGATTAAACCCGAGGACACGGTCGTCTCAGGGTAAGCAGGCATGATGTTGGGAATAACTGATGAAGGTGCTTTCACATACATACAGTTAATCCAGCTGGTTGTCTGAGAGAGGCAATTTGTTCCTGTTTTTATATTTTGATTGCCTTGTTCAATGGTAAAGTACTTTTATGGCCTTGTTTGCTAATGTATTCTTCATTGGTCTAAGACAGGGCATGAGTTTGAAATAGCCGGAGATAATGATGGTATCATTTAGACTGCTGCTGAGTGCAGTTTATCCATCGCAAATGGCTAAGAGTAGAAAAAAATGGTTAGTGAGTATCGATTCTTTCAATTGTCTGTTCCGCCCTTTGTAAAATAGATCAATTTAAAGTTTGCGCAAATAGCTGTTAAAATTCTTCGTGACTGTGAATACTGAAGAAACGAGAATAAGACTTAACAACAATCAGATCTGAGTCAATGCAATTGCATAACGACTTCCATTCGAGACACTACATGCTTTGTAAATCGAACCTGTTTTGTAATGCAGATCCAAATATGCAATCCTACAAGATAGAGCACAGACGTTAGAAAAGCACCTAAAGCAAACATCAAGTGTTAAGTGGATTATCTGCCCAACAACTCAGAATCTGTTTCACATGGCAGAACATCTAAACATGCATATTGCAATGCAAAATAGACTATATACTGTAGCACTGATCTTGTATTATGTCGAGTCTATACTGATAAAATGCTATAGATCTATACTTTGACATTGACAGCTAATGCCATAGTCACACTACACTCTAAAAATATTTCCAACTCAGTGCTGGGTTTACAAAAGTAATGAATGCTGGGTTGTTTTAACCCAATGTTGGGTCAAATAAAAAGATTGTCTGGGTTAATTTAACCCAGTAACTGGGTTTGTCTCTTTTAACCCAACCCTAGGTTGAAAATAACCCAACAGAGGGTAGACTTTTCGTTTCACTGACTTCCATTCGTATGCATGTAGATGCTTCAGACTGAAACTTAAGCTTATGTGAAGAAGAATTCGCATTTTGGGCCATTCCAAATATGGCTGGCCGATAAACCGCATGATAAACTGGTAGAAATTTGTTAACGGGTAGAGATTTTGGACTATGGTCCCTATTGAGGTTATATATATATATATATATATATATATATATATTCAATTTCTCATTAATGCTGTTATCTAATCAACCAATAACATGGCAGTTGCTTCAATGCATTTAGGGGTGTGGTCCTGGTCAAGACAATCTCCTAAACTCCAAACTGAATGTCAGAATGGGAAATTAAGGTGATTTAAGCAATTGTGAGCGTGGCATGGTTGTTGGTGCCAGATGGGCCAGTCTGATTATTTCACAATCTGCTCAGTACTGGGAATTCACGCGCAACCATTTGGGTTTAAAAAGAATGGTATGAAAATGGAAAAACATCCATTATGCAGCAGTCCTGTGGGCGATAATGCCTTGTTAATGCTAGAGGTCAAAGGAGAATGGGCCGACTGATTCAAGCATATAGAAGAGCAACTTTGACTGAAATAACCACCCGTTACAACCGAGGTATGCAGCAAAGCATTTGTGAAGCCACAACACGCACAACCTTGTGGCGGATGGGCTACAACAGCAGAAGACCCCACCGAGTACCACTCATCTCCACTACAATAGGAAAACGAGGCTACAATTTGCACAAGCTCACCAAAATTGGACAGTTGAAGACTGGAAAAATGTTGACTGGTCTGATGAGTCTCGATTTCTGTTGAGGCACTCAGATGGTAGAGTCAGAATTTGGTGTAAACAGAATGAGAACATGGATCCATCATGCCTTGTTACCACTGTGCATGCTGGTGGTGGTGGTGTTATAGTGTGGGGAATGTTTTCTTGGCACACTTTAGGCCTCTTAGTGCCAATTGGGTATCGTTTAAATGCCATGATGTCAAATAAATTTTTGGTGTCCCCAGAGTACGTATGTGAAGTTACCACACAGATAAGTTATTATAACATGTTAAAATTGCCACTTTGTAGGAGTGAGAAAATTGTGCTGTTTTGGGTGTGTCCTTTAAAATGCAAATGAGCGGATCTCTGCACTAAATGGCAGTGCCATTGAGTAGGGAAGATTAAGGTGCTGTAGTATCCCCTTCTGACCTCACAAGGGGAGCCAAGACCTATTTTTCACATGCTTGCAGAAAATGGTTTACAAAACCTAGGTTACTGTGTTGATCTTTTTCACATTTTCCAGGTTGATAAAAGCACTGGGGACCCAATTATAGCACTTAAATATGGAAAAAGTCAGATTTTCATAATGGTTGTACAAAATAAGGTATTTATTTATTTAGGCATTATTTAGGCATTATTTGAGCAACTCTAAATATCACTGTACTAGTAACTCTGCTATTCAAAGTGTGCAGCTGACTTTATATTTTAGATTTGATTTAGATTTATATACTGCACAACCCAGCTTACAGTATATCCCAGCAAGCATTTTTGAGTTTAAAAAAGGTCTAATAGTTGTCCAAACACAGCCCAGATGTCTAGGCTGAAAAAATGCAAAGGCTGTAAGTGAAAAAGGCATCTAACCAGAGCACAAAATAATATAATCTCGCAAAAGACGACAAGTAAATTCAAGTTTATATTGGCTAGAAGTGTGTTATTCATAGTCAGACTATGGGTCTGTAGTTTAACTGGGTGGTGAAATGATGGCTATTGCATGCTGGGTACTGAAAGAGCCTAGCATACAAATACCAGAAACATTGCCCCTTTTTTGTAAGGCTAAAAAGTCAAAGGTTTGTTACAATTTACTGGCCCAGTTTTAATTCCTCCGAGCTTTTCCATTCCCTCCTTTATCTGTGCCTACTGGTCAAAGCAGACAGATTTAAGTAGAAAGAGTTGGACTTCTACTCACAGCTTTGGCAAAAAATCCAGAAATATACTGCAAGACATCAGGATTTCTCTGAATAAAATGTAGCAAACGCAGGATCGGTGGACATCACAGCAGTTGTCTAAAGGGTAGAGCTCTTTACATTTTAATACCGTATCTTTTTAGTCTTACAGAAGTTGAAATTCACCAGAAAGATGAAGAGATATGGATGGTGGCACACTCCCATAAATGAGGTCAAATTATTCAGGATGATGTTCATTATTGTAACTTTGGTATTTGTGACGAAAAACTTGACGATTATCTGAGCGTTCATGATTTAAACCTCGAAGGTGTGAAGAATAAGGCGTGATTGTTTGTTTACCAAAATAATGCCGTATTAATCTGATTTGTAAATGGTTCTCTTGCTTCCCTAATTGCAAAGCAAATTTACTGTAATAACGCTCAGAAAGCACACCGGCGTGATGGAAAAATAAAACAGAATGCACTGGTAAACAAACATTTTGAATTATTAATTCATTTTCATTAATGGTATGTCCCACAGCTCGCAAAACGACCAAACTAATATTTTATTTATTTCTTTTGTAAATAATTAGCCATAGCCCCTACTGAGTGAACTACTTAGTTTTCGAAAATTAATAGTTATTTTGTTGACTTTTTGTTAATCATCAGCACTTTCTGAAGCTGACCTTTTTTAACAAATCTCAAAAAAAAAAAATGCAAATAAACATTTTCAGGGTTTCTGTAACCAACCAAAAAGACATCCTTTATTAAAGACCATAGATCCATTAATCATTAGTACTGTAAATGGCAGGGCCTTTTTTGTAAACGTCTACTTCATGGAGAGAATAAATCTGCCACATGTGACCTCCATTTGTCTTCTGAAGTGAGGCAATGACAAGATGAAGAAGTGTCTGTCCCCATTCACTGCATAGGTCAATCTCCACAATCACCACAAGACCATCTAATGTCTTCAAGAGATCCGAGAGGAATAGAGAACGCTCCCCAAAGTATGAAATATTGACCACGGTGACAAAAAATCATGTCATTCTGCGTACACTGAACATGTGATAATATAAGAGAGGGAGAAAGGAAGAAAATCTAAGGAAGGTTATTTCAACTACAAAGAGAAACACAGGGAGAGAGTTGTCAATGTTAAAATATGACACAGTTACATGAACCCTTTCTCATAAATCATAAACTGTAACAGTCGAAACTTCCTGTATTTAAGTTGGTTTCCAATACCATTACAAACCTCTGTTAACCCACCACCTGCCTTGATGGGTTAAAGATATATTGTGTTGGAGCAGAGATGGGTCATTGCTGTCGAAATGAGTTATGGATGATTGTTAGACCCAACAGTCCCATTGCCAACATAACCTCTCTGAGAACATTCTCGACTTTGGTGATTAAGACTTGGACCTAAAACTGCTTCACACCATTTAGGGCAGTGGATTTTGCTACATAAAGCACAACCTACGTATTCAGAGGGGTACCTATATGCTTATTCACTGTTCCCTATTAGGTCACTAATATAGTATAGCCCACCTGAATGAGCAAATAAAAACGAGTGAAGTGCAACAGACTTAAGTGTCAGGGTTAGATTTGGGGTTTGGATGTCCGGAATGTGACAGGAGGTCATTCTAACCCCAACCCCAAGCAACAAAGGTAGAAAGTAAAAAAAAAAAAAATAAATAGACGGTTTTATCAGACACTCGCATTCACGTTTACACGTCTAAACTGGTCTGTATTAATGTATTTATCGGTCTGGCTAGTGGCTAAACTGATCTCTGAAACAAATACCAAAATGTCTTGATTTGCTAATGACGAGGGGAGACGACGAGCATGGATCAAGGACCTGTAGCTAACATTGTATACATTCATTTTACAAATTAGTTCAAAGTAATAGTTGATACGCGTTAGTATATGAACAAATTGTGAATTATTTACCTTTTTATCAGAAATAAACTACTTAAAGGGACTCTGTTACCGGTTGTTTTGTTTAGTCCACAAAAGCTGTTTCTTTATGCTGTTGCTACCAAAAGAAATTCATGCTCAATTATATGAATAAAAGAGAAAAATCGTGTCCATGAACACAAATAAATAAATGAAATATTTTGTCACTATACCACAAATTATCATGTATATGGATGAACAGAACCCAATTGTAGACAGCTCTTTACCAAAAATACTTTAATTGATAGCAAAAAAAACTCTCGGGGGAGTAAACAATGACAATAATTCAAATAATAAACATAACACAATGGTATCTGACGATACACAACAATACAGCATAAGACAACAGACACAATGGCATTAAATAAGGGAGAACTAAACTAGGGAACGAGGACACACAGGTGAAGGGCGTTAACTAATAATGAATAACTAACAAGGAAACAAGGGGGCAGGGTCAAGACTTAAGACAGGAGAGCACATGGCACAAAAAAACACAGGCCATGTCACTCTCCACACACAAAGAAGACAACAATAAGGGGCTGCCATGATCCTGTCACATGAATCAAGGCAAAACACATACAAGGCTGACAGAATCATGACAGAAATGCCTTGAGATTGGGTGCTAAGGGTATATGGGGCTATTTCGGAGACACCCAAAGTATTTGCTAATAGAAAACTATCCGATTTAATTGGCATTTTACTGGGATTGGTTGATTTAAATGGTCAATCAAAATGGTTTGATTGGTCATTTAGTCAGATGGTTTCTCCCTGTCTGAGATGGGCAGTCATTGATCCAAATATGTTGTGAAGTGGACTAGACTTTATGCAGATTGAGGCATGACTATATGGTCTGACGACATGACAATAGCAAAAATAGACTTCATGGTAAATGCTGCTGCATGATTAAAGTCAAAATGAAATTGAAAACTGTAATTTGTTTTGGAATATTGTGGGCATCATTAATTATTTTAAAATTCATGTGCCCTCATAATCTGAGCAAAAACACAAATCTCCTCTCCTCCTCAAAACAATCTCTCTTTACTTCCGGTCATATTGTATGGAAGAAGGGATGCAGCGATCAACCGATTTCACTCCTCCTAAAGTTTTTCTCCTCCTAGGTGTTTTCCCACAGGGTTTTTTTCCTAGGTTTTTTTCATCCCTGGGAGAGTCTAACTTAGCACTTTACTGTATTTGTTACATTATTACTACGCTCGCCTGTACGATTTATTCTTAGCCGCTGTATTCAACTTCTAATATTATCTATCGATTATTCTGTGTTTTCCCCTACATCTATTCATGTAAAAAAATTTAATTGAACAATTAACAGCGTTTTAAAAGGTCACGGTTAAGTAAATGTAAAGACTCGGCTACACTGGGTGTTTTTGTTTCACGCACGCACACACAAACCAGATCCACGAAGAACCAAGAGGCGCGTGCGTCATGATGCAGACGTTTGGCCCACTGTATGACAAAGCTCCGCGTTTAAAAAAATATGTTTGTAGGTTTGTGTGTGTGTGTGTGTGTGTGTGTGTGTGTGTGTGTGTGTGTGTGTGTGTGTGTGTGTGTGTGTGTGTGTGTGTGTGTGTGTGTGTGTGTGTGTGTGTGTGCCTGCATGTGTACGTGAAAGAGCAACACTCCAATTTGTCTGTGCAGCATAAAAACTTCCTGCTTGCAGATCAAACCTGGGCGGTTTGCAGGTGGTCACAGGTGGGCGCTCCTGGTGGTCTGACTGACTGCATTTAATTACATTGAATTATTTTAATGCATTATTGATTAATGAATTAATAGCATGAGTTAACACTTTAATGCTGCCAGCCCTAATATTTATATTTGATTTTTGTGTAATATTAAGCTACACCTGTCACATTAGCTGTGTCCCATTTCAAGGGCTGCAACCTTATGAGCATTCGACCTTAAAAGATGAGCACTCGGTCTTTCAAGGTGGAAGCCTCAGAAGTTCGCGAAGAGAACTGAAATGAGACGGTCTAACCTTCGGAGGACCCATAATTAGCGTCACCTGCTGCACGCGTCCGCCTGCACGTTTCTGACTTATTAAAATAAATATGACATCAGAAAAATTATTAATTTATTTTAGAAATATGGCACGTTGATGTATATTAAACTATTCAACAGTTTACCAAATTAATCAACCTCATAAATATACGCAACATAAAAAGAATATTATTAACACAAAACATAACTTATAATACTAAAACAGTGACAAGAAAAAATGTTTTCTGATAAATACACTTTTATTTAATAAAGGTTTTAATTGTTTATTTTAGAATATCCACCCATTATATGCAGCCGTTGCAGACGCGCAATGACTCTTGGGATATCCTCGGCTGTTAAGGATCCATTCGTTCTATCCTAACCTTAACATCGCAGAGAAATGAGGACGCATTTTGAGGCTTCATTCTAAGCATCCTTTGAAATGGGACGGCCTTACTGGCCTCAAGTCGCGCTGCTGTGACGCAATCGGTCTTAAAATACGTCCTTAGAAGGTCGCAGCCTTTGAATTGGGACACAGCTATTGACTCGCAGTAGGCTAGCTGGTCCAGGATGACCCTGTGTTATTATTACAACATTATTTATACTCAAGTAAACAAACTGTCGGCAATATATCCAATAGCTACACTATATGTAACAATCTTTTACATGTATAACAAAACCCCAGGCATGTGCAGGGGGAGGGGGGCTAGATGTCCAATAGCCCATTTGTCAAGGCATTTTTTGTAATTCAAATTTTTGTGAGACTTTTGAAACTTTGAGCACCTGCCTCTCTGCACAACCAATGTTAATTGAGTATTTATTGCAATGACATATCAGTAATGTTAAATAATTTTAACTTGTCTGTTTAAAATAAGAGAGTTACATTTCATAATACTTTGTGCATTTAAATAGCAAAGCCAGGCTGTTGTTTTCATACCAATCTGAAAAGCCTTTACTGCCCACATCCTCCCCAAATCATGAAGATTTTCCAGACATTTTAGGTTTAAGATTGTACTTATTGTGTCCCATAAAACTGTTAAGCTTGCCAGCAAAACCTCTATGAACTCCTCCATCATTTTATCATTTGTTTTCAGGTGAACATTTCTTGAAGATAAGTCAATTATAGAGTAACAAGTTTTATTGTGTTTGGAAAACTCCACTAGATGTCTGGATAAAATGGCTTTTCCGTCAATACCCGGTGTGATTTTGTTGTTGGCCATTACGTGACCTGGTCAACATTTCTCTACGATTTCAAGCAGTGCTTATCTAAAGAAACCAAAATGATGTAGTAATTTAGTTTTTCTCCAACTTTCGACTCGGTTCCAACACCTTGGCTTTATGCATTGAATCGGTCAGGGTTGACAGACCCTGCCGGCCCCAAAGTAAAGTGTGTGACATTTCACAAAGCCCAAAACTTGAATGTGAATCAGCCTGGCAGTCAGTTATTTCAGTTGCGCCTTTCAGAAGAAAATCAATGTCATTTTTTACAGAGGTGACTGAGATTCATTGACAGTTTGTTTTAGCACAATGGTGTTCCTCCTATTCCAGAAAAACAATCGTTGGTACGTTTTTGATCTTTTAAAGGATGCTGTCACTATAAATCCAGCAGACCGTGAAAAGATTAGATTGAAGGAACGAAGGGAACAAACGGCATATTTGTTTTAACCTGAAACGTTCTGCAGGTTCTCCCAAATGAATTCATGATTTCAACCTGACATTCCTGAAGTGCAGTATGTTATTTGTGGTTTCTCATGCCAATAGACCAGCTGGGTGCTATGGACAGAGACTGGCATACAATGACTCCTCTCTGCATGGTATAAATATTTCAACTGACCCCGCTGAGCCCTGGAAATCTGCTTGGTGTCACTTCAGATATTAGTGGCACTGCAGGATAATAGAGATGTGTTTAGATCTTATGAATCCACACAAACAAATACACACACACACACTAGCCTATTTTGTTTTGTGTATCTTACCAATGTGATAAGTCTCAAGCATGACATACTTATATCAGCATGGATTAATTGGTTTTGTATGGTTAAGTTGAAATATGTCATTGTTAAACATCATGTTTTTTCCCCTATATGTTTTTACGTTTTGAATGCATTGACATCCCTGACATTTGTGTTTCTGTCTGAAAATGAAATTTGACAGGCTGAACTTTAGGCTTCATTCAAAAGGCAGTCGTTCAAAAGAAATGTTTTCTCTTGTATAACAGCACACGACTATTAACCATAAAAAAAAAAAACATAAATAAAATCTATACCTGCAGGTAAAATTAGAAATGCAATACTTCATTAATTAAATATAATAAGCACATTAATCAAACTGCACTGCTTATAAGTGCGAGAGGATTTCACATGTAACAAATTAATAAAATAAAAAAATCTGTATAATACGTTTTTATTTTAAGTGTTTGTTTACACCCTGGTTTTTACATTTAATAACAAGTCAACTAAATATAAGCAAGCTAAATATATATTTTTATTTACATCTGGGAAATATTCTTCACTTCTTACCATCAGAATCAGAATAGACAGATTCTTATTATGAAGTCTAAAAACTGTGTTTTAACTGATATCAATACAGTTTACACAAAAAATACACTTACCTAAAGGATTATTAGGAACACCTGTTCAATTTCTCATTAATGCAATTATGTAATCAACCAATCACATGGCAGGCAGTTGCTTCAATGCATTTAGGGGTGTGGTCCTGGTCAAGACAATCTCCTGAACTCCAAACTGAGTGTCAGAAAGGGAAAGAAAGGTGATTAAAGTAATTTTGAGCGTGACATGTTGTTGGTGCCAGACGGGCCGGTCTGAGTATTTCACAATCAGTTACTAGGATTTTCATGCACAACCATTTCTATGGTTTACAAAGAATGGTGTGAAAAGGGAATAACATCCAGTATGCGGCAGTCCTGTGGGTGAAAATGCCTTGTTGATGCTAGAGGTCAGAGGAGAATGGGCCGACTGATTCAAGCTGATAAAAAAAACAACTTTGACTGAAATAACCACTCGTTACAACCGAGGTATGCAGCAAAGCATTTGTGAAGCCACAACATGCACAACCTTGAGGCGGATGGGCTACACCAGCAGAAGACTCCACCGGGTTCCACTTATCTCCACTACAAATAGGAAAAGGAGGCTACAATTTGCACAAGCTCACCAAAATTGGACAGTTGAAGACTGGTCTGATGAGTCTCGATTTCTGTTAAGACATTCAGATGATAGAGTCAGAATTTGGCGTAAACAGAATGAGAACATTCATCTATCATGCCTTGTTACCACTGTGCAGGCTGATGGTGGTGGTGTAATGGTGTGGGGGATGTTTCTTTGGCACACCTTAGGCCCCTTAGTGCCAATTGGGCATCGTTAAAATGCCACGGCCTACCTGAGCATTGTTTCTGACCATGCCCATCCTTTTACAACCACCATGTACCCATCCTCTGATGGCTACTTCCAGCAGGATAATGCACCATGGCACAAAGCTCGAATCATTTCAAATTGGTTTCTTGAACATGACAATGAGTTCACTGTACTAAAATGGCCCCCACAGTCACCAGATCTCAACCCAATAGAGCATCTTTGGGATGTGGTGGAACGGGAGCTTCGTGCCCTGGATGTGCATCCCACAAATCTCCATCAACTGCAAAAAGATGAAAGCGGGTCAAACACAGTATTAGTATGGTTTTCCTAATAATCCTTTAGGTGAGTGTATATAGAGAGATATTTTCAATTTAGACTAAGTGCACTGTAAAAAATACTTTGCTGCCTTAACATTTTTCCTTTTAATTTTTATTTCCACTTTCCAAGCTTTTTTATTTCCAAGCATTTTTATTGCCTTTTCGATGTGATATAGGATTAAGGAAAAGAGTGAGCTCTGCAAAAGGTAGTTTACCTGAAGTAAACCTTTGCTGGGTTGTTTCAACCCAAATTCTGCATTGTTTCAACCCATGGTTGGTAATAATAATAATTAGTTACATTTATATAGCGCTTTTCCAGTGCTCAAAGCGCTTTACATATGAATGGGGGAATCTCCTCAACCACCACCAATGTGCAGCATCCACCTGGATGATGCGACGGCAGCCATATTGCACCAGAACGCCCACCACACACCAGCTTATTAGTGGAGAGGAGACCGAGTGATATAGCCAATTAGTATGAGGGATGATTAGTAGGCCAATGGGCAAGTTTGGCCAGGATGCCGGGGCACACCCCTACTCTTTTTCGAAGGACATCCTGGGATTTTTAATGACCACAGAGAGTCAGGACCTCGGTTTAACGTCTCATCCGAAGGACGGTGCTTTTTTTGACAGTATAGTGTCCCCTTCACTATACTGGGGCATTAGGACCCACACAGACCACAGGGTGAGCACCCCCTGCTGGTCTCACTAACACCTCTACCAGCAGCAACCTGGTTTTCCCAGGTGGTCTCCCATCCAAGTACTAACCAGGCTCAGCCCTGCTTAGCTTCAGTGGGCAAGCTGTCTTGGGCTACAGGGTGATATGGCTGCTGGTAGGCCAGCATATACTGCAGGTTTATTTTTAACCCATCAACTGGGTTTGTCCATATTTGACCCAACCATGGCCCAACATTTTGTGCTCATTTTTAAAATCTCAACATGTACAACTTGAATGTTGTTGTGTCAAATGGCAATGATATTGAAGTTGTTTTGTTTTTGTTGTCCAGTTGCATATTTGTGCAGAATGAGACCAAATGTTTAATAGTTCATGTTTCACTATTTTTGCATATGATAATTTGTATCTGTGCAAATTTGGTGGGGATTAGAGCTAAAGAAGAACTTAAAACCCAGCAGACACTGACTTACTTAATCAAATGTAGAAACACAAGTTCTGTCAGGATAATATGTAATGAATAGGCTATATAATAAGGGTAATACACTTTTTTTGCATTTATATGTTTCCGCTTCAAATATTTCATTAAGATTACATATTACACCACAGCACAAAACCATAAAAGGATTTTAAGGTTTTTATATTTGACAGTATATCATTCGGAGCCAATGTAGCGCACACATGCAGACAGCCACATATAAAGGTTTTGGTATAACATCTTATAAATAACCAACGAAATGAAAAAGAGAAAATCTCCTGTTTTTCTTCTTTTACCTGATAGGAATTCTGACATGCTGTCTTGAGACGTGTGAAGTACGGTTATCTCATCATGCAGCTTAAATACAGAGCGCTGTTCTCCGTCACCAGTCCAGTTCAACATATCCTTCAATGTATGTTTTTATGATTCAAATAAATTTTTTAAAATAAAGCACATACAAATTAAGGCTTTTACACAATTGTTTGGCTGTAATGATGTAATGTAAGTTCACATCAGACCCGACAACCAAATCCCTTAGCAATCAACACAAGCAGCTCTTTCATTACAATAGATGTTCCCATGTAAAATCCTCTTTATTCGACTCTGATAGCAACTCAACTACGAGATTAAGAAGCATTACTGCACTGAATCAGGTCAATAAGGTTTCTATTAGTCTGCGAAGGTTTGTATTCGACTAAGTGAAATGCTAGAAATGTGTCCATTTATTTTCTCCGACTGATTTTACCAATAATTAAATAAAGTCCACTCATTAACAAAACTATTGAAAAACCATTGTTTTGCAAGGCTTGTTATTGCATCATTTCTGAGAGGTGATTGTATGCAGTTCCCTTTTTAGCCATCTATACTAGTGAATACAAAAACAATGTCAAAAGATGATCTCAAGATGTGACTGGGGCTGTAGCTACCCTTTAAAAAGGTCCTATTATGTATCATTAAGGGACAGATATGTAAACATTTGGTATCGGTATTGTTCTTGCTTTTTATTTCATCACTTTTTCACTCATTATATTATTTAAAAGGGTTAGAACATGATTTAAAGTGGACATGACATATGAAAATCGGACTTTTGTGCAATAATTGGGTCCCCAGTGGTTCTATCAAAAAAATGTGAAAAAGATCAACCCAGTAACTTAGTTTTGGTAAACCATTCTCTGCAAGCATGTGAAGAAATAGGTCATTGAATTTGTCTCCCCTTGTGATGTCAGAATACTCCCCCTTAATCTTCACTATCCAACCACGGCACTGCCATTTAGTGCAGAGTTGAGCTAATTTGCATTTAAAAGGACACACCCAAAAATGCCACATTTTTCCTCACACCTACAAAGTGTCAATTTTTACATGCTATAACAAATTATCTATATGGTATTTTGAGGTAAAACTTCACATATGTACTCTGGGGAGACCAAAGATTTATTTGACACCTTAAAAACTATTAAGGGGACTATTTTCGGCTGCTGCGTAATATCATTGTGCCTCCTGCAGCCATGTTACGGCAGCAAAGTCCTTCATTATTACGCCGGAAAGAGAGTATAGTTCCTAGCCATATCTGCCTAGAAAATCGCAACTTTAAATTTTCTGTCGGTCTTAGTACACAGAAGACTCAAGTTTTAAATACGAAAAATTTTGAAACTCTTTGGTTATTTATTTAGCTTGATGCTAATGGTCTAATCAGATTCAATGGATTATGCTAAGCTATGCTAAAAGTGCTAGCGCCAGACCCGGAGAGTGTCCCTTTAAAGAAAAAAAATAGTAAAATTTTTCCTAAATAATAACATATTTATTGTACATATGTTTGACATGTATATTGTGAAGCTTACTTATATTTACTCTCCATTGAATTTGACTAGAAAGCAAAGTTCGTGTCATTAAATGTGTCCATATTGATCTGCATTTGTGTTCACCCTTCTTCAGTCCAGCCAGATAGCTTCTAATCACAAATCTTATTGGTAATGGCCTTTATTGTACAAGGTCAAATGCCATTTAACTATCTGGCAGTTTCCATCTCCCCCTGCCATTCTATTCTTTAATCCTTTCCAGTGTTTTCAGACATTGCATTTCTTTCTTTTGCACTTTCCACTTTGCTAAGTTGAAGAATTTGGAAGGACATTTCATTGTTCAGCATTATGCCTAAAAGCGCTGCCATGCACAGCTGTGGTTCACTTATCCTCGCAGCGATGCATGATGGGATTGCCAACGCAGAGGCCTTTTCAACTCAAGCACAAATTAAAAATGACCTCAGGCATATTAGCTCATTTGTAGCTATAGTGGAAAATAATGCCTTGTGTATCGTATTAAAACAGGTTTAAGATATTTGCAACTTGAAAAATGGCCTCTTATTTTCAATAATGGTTTTATGGTATAGGATATTTATTTAGCTTAATAGATTGATTTTAGTGTCAAAGCAAAAACAGTAAAAAAGGCCTTAAATTAATTCTGCCGAGCATCCCACAATTCATCTAGTCCAAAGCTATCTCCTCGTATCTGTCCTGCTGTTATTCGTTCATCCTTTTAAACCTTGGGGAT
Source organism: Misgurnus mizolepis (assembly GCA_025389145.1). Lineage (NCBI taxonomy): Eukaryota > Metazoa > Chordata > Actinopteri > Cypriniformes > Cobitidae > Misgurnus > Misgurnus mizolepis. The sequence continues at coordinate 14,963,380 of JAIFKI010000023.1, forward strand.
TGTGGAATGTGCCTTTAAGTGATTTTTTCTTTCTTCCGTGCCTTCTCAGTCTATTCTCATGAGGAACGAGTTGGTCCAGCAGTCACACAATCACACTGAATTGCACAGCAGAAGATAACCGACACTGTCCTCAGAGAGAATCAGTAAGAGGTAAGTGACTGGATGTAATCCTCCTAATTCTTTAAAGAGAATTATAGATTTTAAATGTGGATACTAACTGGACTTTGCACCATTTTCACGAGTTCAGAGGAGTAGTTTCTGCAATTTTCAAATGAGAAGCATTCCAGCAACTAAATGAAATAAAACAGCAGCCAGCAGCAACCATCTTGGTCCAAATTGAGGTCATGAGTTTACACATTGTAGAATCTGCAAAACATTCATTTTTTTTTTAATGTAAGGAATTATAACAAATGTATTTTGTTTACATTAAGAGACAGGAGTATGTAAACTTTTATATAGGATAATCACTGTCAATTATTATTATTTTGTTTTAAAATCTTACTTTTTAATTAGTGATGCCCTTCAGATGCTATACACTGCAAAAATGATTTTCAAGAAAAAGTTTTCTTGGTATTTTTGTCTTGTTTTCTGTAAAAAAAAAAAAAAATATTGATGAGCAAAGCGACCCAAGAAAATAAGTGTAGTTTTTAGACCAAAAATATCAAATTTAAGTGATTTTAAAACAAGCAACAAAATCTGCCAATGGATAGTGCAGATTAAGGTGCGGTATTATCCCCTTCTGACATCACAGGGGAGCCAAATTTCAATGAACTATTTTTTTCACATGCTTGCAGAGAATGGTTTACCAAAACTAAGTTACTGGGTTGCGTTGTTCACATTTTCTAGATTGATAAGAGCACTAGGGACCCAATTATAACACTTAAACATGGAAAAAGTCAGATTTTCATGATGTGTCCACCTTAAATTCTTAACATATTGCAGATTTAACAAGAGAGCCCAATTGTAATTTTTTTTATAAAGATATAGACCACATTTTTTAAATGTGAAAGAACAGATTGCACTGTTACTGTTATAGGTGTTTTGTTAAAAAAATTTAAACACACAATATTTGTGTCACGTTCCTGCCTGTTTCCATTTCATGTTTTGAGTTTTACCTTCCTAGATTAGTTATCCTCTGTTAGTTAGTCATCATCCTTTGTTCATCTGTTTAATCATCAACACCTGTTTATCATTAATTATCTTGTTTAGTGGCCCATTAAGACCGTGGGCCCTATTTGCACCCAACGCAATTGACTTTGTCAGTGACGCATGTATCATTCGTATTTTGCACCGGCGCACAGCGGGTTTTTCCCTCCACAGACACACGTCGGCAAACTAGGGAATGAACTTGCGCTCCCTGGGTGGTTCAGTGCAAAAAAATAGGCGTGTTCCGGCGCAAACCATCTCTGATGCTATTTTGCAGTTTCAAAAAACAATTGCGCCACTGACCAGAAAAAAATTGTCCAAAGTCAGTGGCGCGTTGCACGTTGTTCATTATGCTATTTTAAGGGCGCATGCTTGACCATAATGTATAGCGTGCACAACGCGCACACACTTTGCTTATCTAATCTACACAGACGCAACAGTTATTTTTGCAAATCATAAATTGTTACAATAAAAAATATTAAAACATGAGATAAGGAAAAACATTGTGGTGAGCATTGTGGTGATAGTTTTTATTTATTTTGTGTGGCTGCGTTAAAAAATTATCATGCAAATAACGATTAAGAATTTCATAAGTTTGTTGTGTGGCTGTATTACGTTTATTTTATGTAAATAATAATTAAAATGTTTTCATAAGAAACCTTAATGTATGTGAACTTGATTTGTAAGTGTACTTTGGGGTTGGACTGCTTGCATTTCTTTAAAGGGAATGTTGGAGGACGTCTGATTGGTTTATTTGACATTACGCCCAAACCACACCTATGAATAATGAACCTACTTCAGACCAACCCCTTATTGATTTGCCCCTGGCGCAAGAGTTATTTCTCCCGCCGGGAAAATAGCAACAGCACCCAAGATCCGCCCACAAACTCACTTGCGCTTTGCGCTTCGCACTTGCGTTTCAGATCGTTAAAATAGGGCCCCCTGTCCCAAATATGGCCCTTCATGTGGACTTTCCGTCCCGTGGCCTTAAATTGCGCATGCTCCCTTAGTCTACTAGTCCATAGGGTGTCCCATCTGTAATTTTTACGCTCCGAAGTGTGCTCTTCAGTGCCCCCTTTGCACCCTTGATGTGATCTTTGTCGAAGCCCCCACTGCAGCAGGCTTCACCCACTTTACCAACCCAGATGTTCTTGCAAAAGAGCAATCAGACCAATCAGACGACGGAAGGGAGGAGTTCACACTGATGGGCAACTTCTCTTCCAATTTCCGGCATGACGCTCGAGTCTGTCCCAAAATACAACTTCGATGTGCCCTCTTGGACTTGTGTCAAGGGTCCCTAAGGTCCACACTTTGATGACATCATGTAGTGCAGACCTTAGGGACCCATTTGGGAAAGGGACTTAGTTGTGCTTGTTTCAGTCTTCCTTGTCTGAAGCTATGTAGCTCAAGCTATGTTGTGTATTCATCCAGTTCTTGTCAGTTGAGTAATGTTATTTGAATACAACTTGTCTTCGTCTTCTTACCTCACACAACCTGACAATTTGTGAGATTTGTGACCCTGTCTGTGAAATCCAGACTGAATCTCAAAATCAAATGATGTGGTAATAAGCATCAAATTTTAATTTTTCATTGACTCCATCAATATTAAAGATATGAAGATTATATTTTCACAGAATGTTCTTTAAATTATGTAAGATTATTTTAGAAGATAATAAATCACAAAAATTACATTACTGTAGCTGGGTTTTTACAGACAGACAGGGTCATATTTTTCAGATATAGACCTCTTTTGTATTATTATACATACCAAAGTTTATGCAAATCAAACAAACTTCGGGTTCTGTTTAGGGATCACCTTTAGAGCAAAAAACCTTAAGAAATGAAAAAATTCAACAGAATTCTGGGAGGGCTCTTAAATTATTTACCCCTCTCAAATATTTGCCTGACAAAGTAGCTTACAGCAAAGTGCATGCATTGCATATACTGTAAGTAACACATTGAGCGGCTACGCTAAACCTCAAATGCCAATAAGAACTTGCAAAACTGATGCCAACTTAGTCAATACCGTTCTGCTCTACAGCCCAAGACTGAAGATAAATCCACCGTTTCTTTTTTCTTTTTTGGATTTCTCTTGCCAGTGGCTCTCCTTTACACTTATTACATCTGACACAACAGCAGTGAAAACTACCATCAGGTGGTCTGCAAACAGCAAAACCGCAGGGGTCTACTACAGTACATGTTTGTGTGTTTCTTCCTTCATATCCATTTTCCCCCATGTTTTTCCTTTTTACTTTATATAAACTCCCCTCAAGGAGGTTCAATAGATGGAGATTTTTGAAGTTATGCTCGACTGAAGCGATACAAATGTGAATAGTTGCCACGCTCATGCACCCAGTACACCAAAGGCAATTCCAGATCTCAGCAAGTCCATCAATGCAAGTAACTTCAGGAGGGACGTCTGCTCTGTCAAGGTCTTTTCTTTCCAGCAAGGTCTTCTGGTGTCAGTCTGAGAACTAGTTAATGTGGAAAGAGGGAAATTAGAGGTGCTGATGCGAGAGGGAAACGTCTCCGCTCTCGGGGGTCTCCTGCCTGCAGACAGTCAATTTAGAGAGAGATTAGAGATGCTCTCTTCCAGCATTGCTTCTGAAATATTTCTTAGTCAAAGTGGACAGTGAAGACACCTTCCGTTTCAGTGACTTTCGTGGAATGAAAGTACACACATGCATGAGATCAGGTTGGGTTGTTTGTCACTTTCTTCAAATATGACCCATAGGACCATTTCCTAAATTTTTACCCCTACCAGCAGCAGGCGATGCCACAGAAACTTTCTCCTTAATGCTTTGAAACCTCCTTCTGAAAGCTCTCAATAGCCTAACAGAATTTTATAACGTTTCATATTTTATAAGGTTTGTGAGCTCCAGGCATACATTGCAACATGAATAAATGATGCAGTTAGTGAAGAATTGTTTGCTGACATTGTAGTTATTTGCTACTTGGTGAGATTTTCGTTTACTTTACATTTGTTGTCGCAGTAATTGAAGTTTGGCTGTTGAGATCTGTATAATTTTTATAGATTCATTTCGCAAGATTTTTCTTCAAAAATCTTTTCTTGCAAAGTTCACTTTTAAAGTTTTGTGTTACTAATAATTTGTGAAATCTTTGCTAACCTGATAAGAATGTGTTTGTTAAATGAGACACTTTCCCCTGCGAATGATCATATCCAAATACAGTAACCGACACAAAGTCAAAATCAATCAAAATCATTACTTAACTTAAATATTTCAAAGATTTATAATAACATCACAAGAACATTACAACAAAAGCACATTTCAAGATCCAAACAAGCATTGTACTGCAAACAAAGTGCACAAATAAATAATAATAAAATTGTACATTGTGTGGCTATAGAGTTTTAATAGGTCGGCGGTTTCAAGAATGGATTATTCTTTATCTAGTAACTAAGTTTTAGTTGTTTTCAATAGTGCCATCGTTTTTAGAATAATGTTAAATGTCACATTAAATAAAAGCAAAAACAAAATGAATAAATGTATTGCTAAATAACCCCCAACAGGGTGAACAGGGCAAAAAGCTGTACATTTTAGCTTTATTAAAGGGATAGTTCACCCAAAAATGAAAATAATGTCATTAATGACTCACCCTCATGTCGTTCCAAACTCGGAAGACCTCATCTCTTGAACACAGTTTAAGATAAACTTTATTCAGCATAGTCTTCTCTTCCGGTTCTGTTGTGAAATGCGTGTACGAGACTGAAATCACATTACTGTAGTTACGCATTTGACGTGTTATCCTCAGATATGTTTGCAAAGTTTTTTTTTTAAACTTACAGCGTGCATCTACCTAAGACTGTAAACGAAACTCGGGCGCAAAAAAAGCTGGGGTGCACCAGATAACACGTCAGCCGCGTCACTGCAGTCAAACGACTTTAGTCTCGTGCATGCGGTTCACAACAATATCGGAAGAGAAGACAATGCGGAATAAAGTCGTAATTTTTGTTAGTTTTCGACCAAAATGTATTTTCGATGCTTCAACACATTCTAACTGACCCACTGATGTCACATGGACTACTTTGATGATGTTTTTATTACCTTTCTGGACATGGACAGTATACCGTATAAAGTTGTGCGTAACACATCTTTGGGCTGTTGATGGTATTGCATCAAATGAGTAATTGTGGACAAAAATCCTACACTGTTTAATATAATTATAAACTGCTTCGCAAACCTAGTAAATGTTTGCCCACCTCTGACTTAAAGGTACAGTATGGGGGTTTTAGCCGCATCTAGTGGTGAGATGATGAATTGAAACCAACCTCAATTTCGAAACGCAATGAGAAGCTACGATAGCTGCCACAGGACAAACATGTCGTTGTCTGAGACAACGTATAGGAACAAAATGCGCTCTGTAGAAAGGTTTTTCCGTTTAGGGCTACTGTAGAAACATGACGGCGACTTCCATGTAAAGGGACCCGCGGTGTATGTAGAAAAAAGTGTCTCATTCTAAGGTAATAAAAACAATACAGTTCATTATGTAAGGTTTTGATACACCACTGATAATATACACTGTAAAAACTTTCTGTAGAAATTACAGTATTACTTGCAAATATCTGCCAGTAACTTACTGTAAATTTTACATTTATTTTATTTACTGGCAACAAGTTATTTAAGTCTTTATCTTCTACAGTTAGTCACTGGCAATCAGCTGCATAATTACAGCAATTTTTTCACAGTGTAGTTATGTTATAATATGTGACCAGTCACGGAAAGTAGGGACACAAGTCGGATCTGGGCATTTTGAGTTATTCACAGATTCTGAAAGTGCAGTTTCTAAGCTTTCCAACGATGTGTAACACATGGAAATCTGATAAGATTTGGAGAAGTTGTGGCCATTTGAATATAGGAACTCAGAAATACTCAAACCGAGAAAATCGAGACGAAAGGGACTCTTCTTTTCAGCTGGGGGAGACAATAGGGCTCATTTACATCTCATTTAGCTAAGCCGTGCCCCCTGTAAAACCCTTTTTGAGATGTTCTAGCATCATATGTAGTATTTTATGACCAAATGACAACCCGCAAAAATAAACATGACTCTTTTACCTTTGTGGAGATAACAAGTCGAATCTAGTCTGTTTCAGATTATCCAATGACCACATTTGTCCACAAATGCGTATAATCCGTGAAATATAGATTGTTTACATCAGATTTCGCATGAATGTCTGGTAATACAATATAATATATAATCTGAAAACTATTTAAATCGTAACATGTAAGGGTATATGAGCTTTTACTCCGTTAAACACATGAACCCGCCTTCAAAGTTTGTATTTAAAATAGGGAAGTAGTATAATAGATCATCCAAACAGCGCCGTCGAAAACGTGACATCCTTTAGAGAGGTTACCAATGGCTCGCTCGTTCCTCCATCAGCCAATGACTTCGTGGAAAATATTGATAGACAAAACATGTAGCCAATTATATGAAGAATACAACGATATCTGTGTAACTTCTGTGTGTTTGGACTCATGCTGCGCTGCAAGAACTGACATACAGATGACGTCAAAGTACCGCGAGAGCGAGTCGAAATTAAACTACTCCGTAAGATTTCTTGAAGAGCTCTCGCGGTACTTTGACGTCATCCGACTGCGGCGCCGCATAAAGTCAGTGACGCGGCTGACGTACGATGCGGCTGACTGTTATTTGTTCCGCCCCAGCTTCTTTTATTTTTCTTTTGTTTTGTGCGCCCGAGCTTTACAGTCTGGGGAGACGCAGGCTATAAGTTTGAAAAAAAAAAAAAACTTAGCAAACATGTCTGAGGAACAGGGCAGCGCGTCACTACAGTCACGTGACTTCACGCTCGAGCCGGAAGAGAAGACAATGCTGAATAAAGTCGTAATTCTGCTATTTTTGGACCAATCTGTATTTTCGATGCATCAACACAATCTTCCTGACCCACTGATGTCACATGGACTACTTTGATGATGTTTTTATTAACTTTATGGACATGGAAACCATACATAGATTTTCAATGAAGGGGAAAGCTCTCGGACTAAATCTAACGATAAAACATCTTAAACTGTGTTCCGAAGATGAACGGAGGTCTTCCGAGTTTAGAACGACATAAGGGTGAGTTATTACTTACATTATTTTCATTTTTGGGCGAACTATCCTTATTTAGTAGTCACGCTGTTCCCTTTGGGGGCGGAGGCGAAAACACAAGCTTATACAGTATGTAAATATACACACAGACAATGACGCCCCCCGCTGCACGCTAGAATCTCTGGAAAAACAAGCCTATTTTAACCGCAAAATGTACGCTTTTAAATATACAAAAACTGCTATCTCAAACATGGAGAGGCTTCTTCGTGATCTCAACTAACAGATTCTGCAATAAAACGAAAATCACAAATTTCGAAAAAAAAACTTTGTTTCTCATTTTCTCGAAACTTGTGCTTCCGACTTGAGTCCCTGGTTTCCGTGACGGGTCACATATTGCATTTCTGCCAAGAGATTCTTCTAAAAGTTACACATTGCACCTTTAATTTTTTCACTTTAAAGGGACACAAGGCAGCATTTTTATGTTAATAAATCATCTTCGTAAGTCGGTATATGGTTAAATGACTCATTACATGACGAATGAAGACTCTCTCGCCCGCCCCTACCGTCTGTAGGAAGAATACCCCACTTGCAAGTTCGCTGTATCCGACCCGGTGTCCTTCAGTCTCGTATAGTCTTAGATATAGAACGCATTTACTCCCAGACACTAGGGGGAGCTAGTAGAGAAATAATACTCAGACTTGCCTTGTGTGCCTTTAAGTGAAAAATTTAAGGTACTTTTTTAATTACTTCAGTTGGTAACACCTATTTTTTTATCAACTTAATTTTTTTCTTAAAGTGACAACATTTAAGTTGAAAAATTTTTACTTTTTACAATTTTTGTTACCATTTGAAGATTTTTTTAGGTTATTTCAATTTTAACTTTTTACAGTCTAAATAGGTTTTCTAAGATTGTAAGCAATTTTTACCTCCACTGGAAATCTTTCCGACTGGACTCACAAATCATGCGCACGGAAGACGTAAGGAAATAAAGTTGAATAAACGTTACGTTATAACGTAACATTGCTTCCAGGTAAAGTGCTGGGCAACCGGTGTATGACATCAACCGGTGTATGACATCATGCACAAGCTACTCGATTGTAACGCTTTTAGAACTAGTCTAATCAGTTTGCATAGTCGAAAACACATCTATGATTTCTACCGCAGTAAAACCAGACATGTGGAGGCAGATAATATTTTTAAAAAATGCAAATTCTCTAGATTATAACATTGTTAAAAACATTTAGGGTAATTTATTTACACGTGCTATTAGTTTTGGGATATTTTAATGCAAAAATCTTACATATTGTGCCTTTAATGTTAAAGGGTGAAAAATAAATAATGATTACTTTCATACAGCTTTCCTTTTTCGCCAAGCTCTTTACCACTCATGAATCTTCTTCTAATTTCAGCTCTGTAAAACACTAAAGTTTGGTGTTAGCTTTTAATTAACACATTGATTTATTATTGAAACATAAGCTGTAATAGGGCAATCTGGGACACGTAGGCTCTGATCATACAGTATATTGCATTAGTCTAGTTTGCACAAAGCCGGCATCTCCCTACTTAATTCGAGAGAACTCGAAAACGGCAGGGGATGTCACACCTACTCAACTGTTGTTGTGAACATGTTGCTCTCATCTGTCTGTGGTCTGTCACGCTCACCCATTAATATTAAAAGAGGGATGACAGATTAAACCAAAGTGTCTGACATTTCTCTCTGATTTCCTGTCACATACTGCAACGCCCCGTTTCGGCAGCAAATCAATGTGAATAATAACAGGCGCTCGATGCACTTGTAATAGCCTGAATTAGAATGAAATGCACTACTTTGCCCTGTGAATGTCTGCGAAATTGTATTCGTCCCATTGTTCATGCACAGCTTAAGTGAGATAAAATTACGTGTAATGAATAGTCTAGTCCGATCGAGAAAATGCTACGTGACAGAAGGAGATGATTGGACAATGACATGATCATGATCTTGCCCCACAACTTTTATTCCCACCAATAATACCAAACAAATGATATTAGAGATTCAGAGAGTTGTGGTAATGCCTACTATAACTCTCTTTTGCAAAAACCTAAAACCCACTTTTTAAAGGTATTGTGGAGGATTTTCTTTTTCCGGGTGGATCATCAAGACTATTGGTCCTCCTAGTTGTCAATCAGGAGTGTTGCGCAATTGCATTTTTTTTCTAAAATTCGAGAAAATGCTTCGCTACACCTTTAAGTAAACAGTTGCCAGATCTCTAAATATGCAACTAGAAAGATTGCAAATGATTTAATTTAGAATTTAAAAATGAAGAAACTGAACCAGACCTTAGGGGGCGCTGTGATCCATTTGACTGCCACATTAGGGTTGTACTACTCACAAGGGACCCAAGTTTGAATATGAAACACGGTCATTTTATCGATCATGCACTTAGAGGACTTTGCTAAAAAAAGGTGTAAAGCGGATTATGCCAACAAAGCTGTATTTTTGAAGGCTGGGTTTTAGCAGATTTGAAGCAAAGATGAACATATAATACGTGCCAACCCTACTGAAATATCCAGCCTAGACCAGCATAAGCTGGTTTTAGCTGGTCTCCCAGCTTGGTTTTAGTTGGTATTGCTGGTGTAGCAAGCTGGTCTAGCTGTGTTTTGGTCACTTTTTAAGCTGGTCTAGCTTTACCAGGCTGGTAGGACCAGCTTAGACCAGCTGCCACCTTAACCAGCTAAAACCAGCTACCAGCTTATGCTGGTGTTTGCTGGATCTTTCAGTAGGGAAGAACATTCGTTAATATCATTACCTCATTTTTGACAGAGGTGACGTTTAAAGGTTTAAGCATTTAAATTCCTCATATTTTAATATTGACATTAAGCATTAAACATGATGGTCACTGTCTACTTACACTGAGCATTTTTGAATTATATTAAGCAATATTTTAAGTTACTGACTCAATTTAAATTTTAAAAAGTGTTAAAGTACAAACATACTAAAGTATCAATAAAAGTCAAAACAATGGCATTAAAGATGGCAAATATGCTATTTTAGGTCTTTTTCAATGAGGTCGATGAGATTAGGATCATTGAGAATGTTCTGAGAAAAATATATTCAAATCTTAGCCCCTTAGTCTACTGGAAGGACATCCCAAAAAAGTGGCTTCCTAACCCATATGGAAAAAAATACATTTCTTTGGCCAAAAATATATTTTAAATGTATTTTAAATACATTTTGTAGAAAGGAAAGCTTAATTAAATTGAAAATGTATTTACTAGTAACATTTATGTGTTAATATATATTTCAAAATGTCTAATTTTACAATCCACACAGCAAAAAAATAAATAAATATGTATAACATGTAAAATTAAAAGTATAAAATATATTTTATTTTAAATGTTTACAAAAAGTGAAAAGTTTTCTTCCAATGTGACATTAATATAAATGCTTTGAAATCTATTTATTTTTAAAATATATTTTAAAATATAAAAAAATGGCCAAAAAATATATTGGTGAAAAATACATTTTTGTAAACATATTTTAAAATATATTTCAGTTCATACTTTTTTTGTCTGTTTTTTGTATATTTTGAATATATATATTTAAAATTATATTTGAAAATATATTTTCTTGCAGTATGGGAAAAAACATGATCTGTATCAATGGTTGGACACGGTAATGAGCTTTTAAAACTCACAGTTTTACTTCTGCTGAAGATCAGATGCAAACCTCTCCAGTTGCCTTTGGACCTGACCTTTTACACCTTTGCAATTCATAAGTTGAATTAGCACAGAAGACACTTAACCCTCCGACACGCAAAAGATTTGTTGCCCTCCCACTCCACATGTCTATTTAAGACCCGACATTGTTTCTCACCTGGAGAGTTGAAACCACTCATCCAGGTATTAGCAACTTGGCTTTTCATTTCGAAACCTGAGCAGAATAATAACATTTGAAAAAACCTCCGCATGTGCTCTGCAAGTTAACAAGCTGATGAATTTTTATGAGCTCATCCCGCTGTCTGTATGTAGAGATCACGGTGAATAAAACAACACCTCCGTAATGAAAAGATAATTATAGGCCACAAAGCTATTGAGTTTTCCAGTAATCAGTTTATGCTGCTGGCTGCGCGTCAGGTGAAATGAGAGATTGAAGGGGTGGAAGACGAGGAATGGAGCAGAGCAAACAAGAAGGAATTACAAAATTTTAATTTCACACCTCACTTTGCATGACTCTTAACAGAACAATCCCAAATGATGCTCTTGCCCTGAGACATGGTTTTAATTGGTGTAGGTGACAAGTGCAAGGTTAATGTCATGATCTTTGTAACATGTTTGCTAATAGGAAAAGAGCTAAAAAAAATGGCTTTTTTAAACCCATGGTTGGGTAAATATTGGAACAAACTGCTGCTTTAAAACCTATTATAGTCAATGCTGTCAGTGTTGAATCTTCCACTATACCAAACAATTAAACACGGACATTTTTGCAAAACTGCGCTCTACAAATGAAGAGTTTGGTTCCAAAATGCAAAAAACACCATTAAAAAAAAATGATTTATAGTGAATATAACATGGCAAAGATGAATGCACATTTATATATGGATTCATTAGATTTATAGCATTTTGAAAAAAAAATTTGCGGAAAAAATCTGTTTTTATAATACATTTTTGAAATTCAAATTATGGATTTAAATGTTTTATGTTATTATAACCTAAAGATGTTATGTGAAAGTTTGTAACAAAAAAATAGTGGTTTTCATCTTGTCACTTTCTTGGTATAGAAAAATTTTTTTTCCAAAATTTATCAAAATGGATTTATTGCGTTTTGTAACTAAACTCTTCAAATACTTTTGCACCTGCTAAGAATCTGACCATGCAGTTTACTAAGCTCAGAGCAATCACAAACATATTGATATTTCAGGATATTCAATTCAGTCAGATCTGTTATGCAATATTGATATTTTCCATGAAAAAAATCCATAAAAAAATCTCCTTCAGCACTTTTGAATTTGAGAGTGACTTTTAATACATACGTGCAGAAACAGCTTTACATCTGAACTATCTGCATTCTATATCACTTTAAATTGTTTTGTGAACGGATCTGTAATTCTTTGATTTTTCCCCCCTTTGTTTCGCTTCGGTTGACTGAACATTGCATTCTGTATTCTTAAAAATTGATTTTCACCCTATTACAATATTTTCTGTTTTACCACTTGCAGCGAGTTAAAAGAGATGTGATCAATGCAACGCCTTTGACGTAGACTTTGGCTTTTGAGTGTGGCTGCTGCGTCGATATTGTGAACAATACTTGAGTCTGATTTGTGTTTACAAAAACAACTGTTAAAGCTGAATTTCAATGACTTTGCAAGTTGAGGCAAAAGCGTGACCTTTGCAGTACATTCACTTGAAACTTGGACATGCTGTTTCCTTATGCAAAAAAGACAACAAATAAAAAACACACATCAATTTTTGAATAAGAAACAAAATAACTTTTTACTCATAATCTCCTATTATATAAATACACTCTTAAAAATAAAGGTGTTTAAAAGGTTCCCCTTATAATCTTATATCGAAAACGTCTTTGAAATGACCTCTCTTCACTTCCTGTCATTAGGAAGGGTACGAAGGCTGGGCTACCAGAGACTTGTTTCTAATTTAAGATAGCACCAATTAGCAACTTCTAATGATCCAGTCATTTCTCGGTGGATGAAATCAAGTCCCGCCATACTTTTTTTTTATTTTAGAAGTTTCACTCTGATATACGTCACAATATGTAAAATAAGACAATCACTACTTGCATTTCATGCTGGCTTTAAAGGGGACATTTTAAGACTTTTTTAAGATGTCAAATAAATCTTTGCTGTCCCCAAAGTACTTAAATAAAGTCCTAGCTTAAAATACCATAGATGATTTATTATAACATGTTAAAATTTGCCATTTTTGGGTGTGGGCTGTAAAATGCAAATGAGTTGATCTCTTCGCTAAACGGCAGTGCCATGGTTGGATAGTGCAGGTTAAGGGGCGGTATTATGCCCTTCTGACATCACAAGGGGAGCAAAATTTCTATGACATATTTTTTTCACATGCTTGCAGAGAATGGTTTACCAAAACTAAGTTACTGGGTTGATCTTTTACAAATTTTCTAGGTCGATGAAAGCACTGAAACATGCATAAAGTCGGATTTTCATGATATGTCCCCTATAAAGGATTATTCTACTTTCATAAAAAAAATCTGATAATTACTCATCCCACGTCATTCAAAATGTTTATGTCTTTCTTTGTTCAGTCGAAAAAATTAAAAGTTTTAAGAGTGAACTTTAGTGGACCTCAACCAGTGGTGTAGTCTACGTGATACGCAGGTATTTGCAGGTATTTGCAGTATACCTGCTAGGAATGGTCAAGGGTTTCATTATACACTGCAAAAAAAAATCAAGAAAACAATTGTCTTAGTATTTTTCAGTAAAAATATCTAAAAATTCTTAAATTACCGGTAAGATGCTTTTCCTTTATGAGCAAAACAATTCAAGAAAATAAGTCTAGTTTTTAGACCAAAAATATCAAATAAAGGTGATTTTGTGCATAAAACAAGCTTAAAAATATCTGCCAATGGGGTAAGCAAATTTTTCTTGAATTAGGTTTTTAAGAAAAATGTTCATGATTTTTTTGCTTTCCCCATTGGCAGATTTTTTTTAGCTTGTTTTATGCACAAAATCACCTAAATTTGATATTTTTGGTCTAAAAACTAGACTTATTTTCTTGAATTGTTTTGCTCATAAAGGAAAAGCATCTTACCGATAATTTAAGAATTTTTAGATATTTTTACTGAAAACAGGCCAAAAATACTAAGAAATTGTTTTCTTGAAAATAATTATTACAATCATTTAATAATTCAATTATTACAATACAATATAATTAAAGGGAGACTTCACCCAAAACAATGAAAAAAAAATCTGTCATAAATAAACACACATCGTAAAGCTCAAGCGTTTAATTTCAATTAAGAAAATTATTGTGAAAAGGATGGTTAAAAAAGCTGTGACACTCAGAAAAACAGATGTGTGATCGACAAACACCGGTAAGTATTAATTAGTACCCAAATAAAATTTGTATTTAATTCTGTCATAAATACGATTTTTTGGGGGGCCCCCACCACACTGGGTCCCCCTCAGAGGGTGCCCTTTTGTTTCACCACTGCTCACAGGAAGCTCAGACAACAAAAACAACAAAACAAAAAAAAAAAACATTATGAAACCTCATAGTCATTACAAAAAAAGGAGCGAAAGCTTGAACCAAAGAAATAAACAGTATAAATGATGCACAGAGATGTCAAGGGAAATCTTATTCTTCACCTTATTTAGTTACTTCCCCACTTTCAGTAGAGTCTCAGGCCAAACAAAAAGAGTTTTGATCAATGAGCACTGCCGGCCTCCCTCCATCAATCAAAGGAGGATTACTTTGTGTGTGAGAGGCTCCTAAAGACATTATTATCGAAGAGCTGGCTCATATTATGGGGGTGTCAGCACTCTTCATAGGCATTTAGGATTACCACAGTGACACCCCATCCTCTCAGCTCTTTACAGACATTCTGCTATTGAAGTTTCAAAAAATCTTTAATCCTGTTGCCATTTGAACTCCTGTTATGATGCAGTGTACAAGTCGATACGAACAAACAGCTGTCAAAAGGTCATGTCACATATCATTGTGTAGTTAACCTACTGAGTCCATTACAATAGTTTGTTAAAGCAATAACAAATCACTTTTAATAAGCATGATATTCAACAGCGAGATAAGGCGAGGCTATCAGTTTGTCCAACCAATGGAAGACGGGGAAGACTTGCTGGAAAAACAATCATTAATGTTACAATGTTGTTTGGCGATGCTAATGGTGCAAACAACACACACTTCACTTTACTTTAAACTTTGGGTATTTTTTACACTCACATTGTGAGATGCCAAGTTGCTCTCTTGTTGTTGTTCAAGTTTAATGCGCTCTGCTAAGACTCTGCAATAAAATAAGTGGGTTCTCCTGGGAGCGAATAGACTTTGTTTGATTTCTTCTGCTCTCTTGTTTTTCACTGGTCGAACCTCAGAGCTGCAGATCGAACAGAATGAAGGCTGTCGACGACAAGCTGAACTTGAGGCAAAGATAGAGGCACAAAAGTTGAATCTGTGTGCGAGCTAGAAATGAGGGGATGTTTACACAACAATTCCAACAAAAACAGAAAACTTTTTTAGTGTTTTGGCTGCTTTGGCCGTTAGTTTACTTGACAATAGAGTGCTGCAAGGATGATGCATTTTTGTAGACAAAACATGGAAGCGAGCATTTCCGGTTCCATCCTCTCAAAGTTGATGGTTATTTTTTTATGGGATTTTGGGAATGCCTCAAACACCTTGTGACTTTTAAAGCTTTAGGGCTTCTTCAAATGGGTGGTTGCTAACAAGTTGCTACATGGGGGGCTCTACACTAACTTTATGCACTGGTTGCACTGGTGCGCCCAACTTTTTTTCTTAGGTGCACCAGCACAAAAGTTAGGTGCACTAAATTTTTGGCTGCATTGCATTTAACACAACAGTTTTACAAGCGCCCATGTGGTTAAATATAACCATATACATATATATATATATATATATATATATATATATATATATATATATATATATATATATATATATATATATATATATATATATATATATATATATATATATAAAACCAACAGAAATCAATTTAAAATCGATGAAATAAAAACCAGCATGTCTGTCTGTCTGTCTCTCTCTCCGTCTCTCTGTCTCTCTCTCTCTCTCTCTCTCTCTCTCTCTCTCTCTCTCTCTCTCTCTCTCTTTCTCCTGTTTGTGTGAACTTCTAAGCAACTTTACCTTTGGGACAAACTCAAAAAAATTCCTCAGAAGTCTCAAAGCAAAAAGTGATTCATAAGTAATGTTATTTTTGCCATTTTTCAAAAGAGTTATTTTACACGAATGATCAATTGTACAACTGACGCCTATAGCATGTCCTTATTTAAACAGCAAGTGAGGCACCTGTGTTTCTGTTATTAGTTTTACCCACCTGATTTCTTTTTTTAATGTTGTTATCTGCATTCGAGCCGTTAAATATTGACAGGAAATAGAAAAGAGAATGAAAAGTGAAATTAGGACACTCGTTCTGTCAAGCTTCATCATTTTTACCGTTTTGTACGCAGTCAGTGAAGCAAAAGCAGAAGTTGCTCTGTCTCATTGTATTTACCTCAAACTGGATTCAGTTTCTCTTCCAATCACTATAACGGTCCAGAACCGCCGAACAGTCTGCAGCAGACGCCATAGGGCAGAACGCAAAGAGATTGACAGAGATAACCAGAAGGAGAAACCATTCGTCTACTGTGTTGATAGTGAAGCGAGCTGTCACCTGGCCGCAGACTTTCTTCAGCCCGAGGTTTGAATAATGTTCCTCTGAAGATGTTTTTGAGTTGTTGACACAGCTGGAGGAATAATAAAGATGTGTGTGTGTTGGCTATTAAGCATTTTATGATACAATGATGATTATAAACACCACGTTTTAAATATTGTAACATCTGTTGATAATTACTGTGTGTCTTTTGACATCTGTTAAAGCCATGGATCTCAAACATTTTACAAAGGCAGAAGAACCAAATGAGGGAAACAATAAATCTCACCACAGCACAGGTGTTTACTGATAAAACTAATATTTATGTAAGTGCACCTTAGGATTGGTACTGGTTCTCAAAAATCTATACAGCTGAAAACAAATCAAATTTCGCTCTAAAAAATGCTGAGTAATTTGCAGCGTTGGGTCAAAAAAGGACAAACGCAACCTGTTTGGTTATATTTTAACTTATGCTGGTTTGTTTCGGCCCAAAATTATGGATTGTTTTAATCCATTGTTCTGTCAAATGTATACATTTTTAGTTAGTTGAACCTATTGTCTAGGCTTGTTCCTTTTTTGACCCAACAGTGGGTTGAAAATAACCCAGTGTTATCTGGTCATTTAAATTTGTCTGTTAAATCACAATATTAATAATTATTTAGTTTTTATTTTTAGAATTGTTAAAATCTTTAAAAAAAATGCTGGCTTATTATGTTAGGAAAAATGGACAAACCTAACCATTGGGTTAGAAATTAACCTATGCTGCCTTGTTTTAACTCATTGTTCGGTCAAATGTAAACTTTTTTGGGGTTTGTTTAACCCAACATATGGCTTTGTCCCTTTTTTGACACAATTCTGTGTTGAAAATAGCCCAACATTTTTATTGTATTATCTGGTCATTTTAATTTTTCAGTCAAATCACAATATTGTCACAATATTACTAATTATTTAGGTTGTTTTATAATGGGATATTTTTAACCTATGGTTAGAGGAAAATGGACAAACCTAGCCAATGGGTTAGAAATTAACCTATGCTGTTGTTGGGTCAAATGAACATTTTGTTTTTGTTTGTTTAACCCAACAGTTAACTTTGTCCTTTTTGACCCAATTCTGGGTTGAAAGTAGCCCGACATTTCTATAGTGTTATTTGATCATTTTAATTTGTCTGTCAATTTACAATATTATCACAATGTTAGAAATTAGTTTTTTTTTAGAATTGTTAAAATCTTATACAAAAAAAAATGCTGGGATATTTTCAACCTATGGTTAGGAAAAAAATTGACAAACATAAACACTTTTTGAGTTAATTTAACCCAACATCTGGGTTTTTCCCTTTTTGGCCCAGGGCCTAGGTTGAAAATAACCCCGCATCTGGTCATTTCAATTTGTCAATCAAATCACAATATTATCACAATATTAGCATTTTTTTTACTTTAGAATTGTTTAAATCATTTTTCAACCTATGGTTAGGACATAAAGGGACAAACCCAACCATTGTGTAGAAATTAGCCTATGTGGGCTTTGTTTCAACCCATGGTTGGGCCAAATATGCTAACATTTTCTGGGCTAATTTATCTCAACGTTGGTTAGTCGCTTTTTGATCCAATTCCAGATTAAAAATAGCCGATCAATTAAAAATATCCCATTTTAGAGTGTGCACATCACCATTAGCTATTACAATAACGTGCACTTAAAGAGATAGTTCACCCAAGAATGAAAATGAAAAACTTCCTGTTTATAAATGAAAATGATCTGTCATCATTAACTCACCTTCATGTTGTTTTAAACCTGTATGAGTTTATTTTATTTTGATATGAACACCACAGAAAATATTTTAATAAATGATGGTAAGCACACAGCAGATTGTAACCATTGACTTCCATAGTAGGAAAAACAAATATTATGGAAGTGTTGTGATAAATGATAAAGAAGTTATTTTGATAAATTATGTATGGCTACAGTAAGCACATAGTTGATGGTACCTATTGAATTCTATCGTATTCGTTTTTCCTACTATGGAAGTCAATGGTTACAATCAGCTGTGTACTTACCATCATTTATCAAAATATCTTCTTTTGTGTTCATTCATACAGGTTTAGAACAACATGAGGATGAGAAAATTATGATTTTTGGGTGAACTATACCTTTAAGTCATGCAGTCCGTTTTCTTAACTCGTGAGCTGTACTGTATATGAGCTGTGTGGGAAGTCAATACTCCAAAAGAGGAATAAAACTCATCATTATTTTAATTGCATGAACCAATGATCAGTTTGGAAAGCACAACACTGTCCGAGTGGTACATTATTACTGTAAACACAGTCAATTAAGTTTAAAGTGAACAGATGATACATATGAAAAAACCTGATACCAATAATGGATCCAGTCCATGCTGTCTAAATGTATCCTACTTTTTTTTGGGAGGAAATGTGTTTTAATGCATAAAACAAATAGTAGAAAGTTCAAAAATGTATTTATTTTTTAACAGACATTACATTTAAATTTACTGACTTCTACAGGCATCTTGTGATTTTCAAACACCAATTTTTTCTACCCAAGCTGTATTGTACTTTGGAATTATAATAACCTCTCTCTATAACCTATCTCTAGATCCCGTGCTGCTAGGTTTCTGCTAAACGTGGCCATTCATCACTAGTGCCTCTGCCAAAGCATGATTTTTCGAGAACGATTCGTGTGGAGACTGGAGAGAACGAATTCGACCATGAAACCAGGTAAGTCAGAGCGCTGTCGACCTCTGCTAATGATGCTCACAGCGTAGCTGAGGTGACAAATCGGCTTTCTAACCAAAAGCATCTAGTGAGAAAACCGATGTAATGCATAGAGATTGCAGCTGTGTGTAGCATAAGACACGTTTGTATTGTGTTTTTAATGCTGTTGTATTGGTTATGGAAATCTGTGTCATTTTATTCATAAGCAAAAAAATGTATAAAGAGTCAAAAACATGATAAACTAAGGAGTGGAGAGAAGCAAAGAAACTAATTTGATTTACATTTTTAAAAGTATAGGCTTTGTTCTTGAAGATGTTTTTCATTAACATTATTTTTAGAAGTAACTGGTTGAAACTGAGCAATGAAATGTTTTAGAGGTCTTTTAAATGCCACAGGGGAATCATATGGCTCCTTATTTGTAAGGGAAATGAACCACAAGAGTATAAAATTGTCTTTTCTCTATGCTATTTTCCCACCCAACATTAACAGAGAAAAACACATTATAGAAACTAACTACATAATTAATGTTATATTATACCATTACACATATACAACTCAAATCAATGTAAAAATAGTATAGTAATATAGTAGTAAACATGAATTACTAATTTAAAGTTATTAAAATAAATGAACTGCAAATTTGTGTCACACTATACTGAAAAAAAAATCCTTGTTGCACTTAAATTTTTAAGATTAATACAATTTTATTTACAATTCATTTTTACTACACTGTAAAAAAAATCCGTAGAAATTGCAGCTGGGTTGCCGGTAATTTACCGTTGATTTACATTTATGTTATTTACTGGCAAGAGTTTGTTCAAAGTTAAATGAACATTAAACATTTACAAGTCTTTGTCTTTACAGAGTAAAACTAAAAAAACAGCATCAAGCAAAACATTCTGGGAAACAAAATCTGAAGCAAAAAACAGAAAAAGGTTGATGATGATTTCTGATTCCCAGAATGCTTTGCATGAGGCTGTTATTGTATAGTTTTATTCTGTGAAGATAAAGACTTGTTAATATTTTAAATTTATTTAACTTTAAACAAACTCTTGCCAGTAAATAACATAAATGTAAATCTACGGTAAATTACCGGCAACCCAGCTGCAATAACACTGAAATTTCTACGGAATTTTTTTACAGTGTATCTTTGTAAAGAGATGCTATAAATTATAAAAATAAAGTTGAATTAGCTTAAAGGATTAGTCCAAAAAATCCAGATAATTTACTCACCACCTATCATCCAAAATGTTGATGTCTTTCTTTGTTCAGTCGAGAGGAAATTATGTTTTTTGAAGAAAATATTCCAGGATTTTTCTAATTTTAATGGACTTTAATGGACCCCAAAACGTAACACTTAACTCAACACTTAACAGTTTTTTCAACTGAGTTTCAAAGGACTCTAAACAATTTCAAACGAGGCATGAGGGTCTTATCTAGCGAAACGATTGTCATTTTTGACACGAAAAATAAAAAATATGCACTTTTAAACCACAATTTCTCGTCTATCTCCGGTCCTGTAATGCACCAGCGCAACCTCACGCAAAACGTCATCACGCCAAGAGGTCACGGATGACGTATTGAAAAAAAACTTAGTTAAGTGGTGAGTTAAGTGTTGGGGTCCATTAAAGTCCATTAAAGTGAGAAAAATCCTGGAATGTTTTCCTCAAAAAACATAATTTCTTCTCGACTGAACAAAGAAGAAAGACATCAACATTTTGGATGACATGGTGTAAATTATCTGGATTTTCTTTTAAGAAAATGGACAAATCCTTTTTTAATTATTTCACCTTTATTTTTGTAATTTATTGCAACTCTTCACTTGTCAATAAAGCTAATTGTAATTTCAAATTGATTTAACTTAAATATTTAAGTGGTAAGACTTCTCTAAAGGAATTGTGGTTTTAATGACACAGGATATTGTATTTTTACTAGAGAACTGTTAAATAGGAACAATAAAATAAATAAATACAACTGAGCAGCAAAACGTTGATGGGAAGCATCTAAAAGCTGCACATTTCTTTATGTATTCCTATAAATGTTAACCTTGATAAAAAAGATTTAATGGGCATGCTGGTCAAATTTATGATAATCATACTTGTTTTATATCACTCTCAACCACGTGTACACAACCTGAAAACCATTTCCAAATGACAGATTATTTATCAAATGTGATGGTTTGCACTTAATGTCATTCGAGTGGACCTTCAACTAACAGACGGCCTCATCTGTAAATCCCCCGTAGAACTGAGCAAAACAAAAGACGACAAACAAATTACTCCCCACATAATTATTTACCTGAGCTGCTGGCCTTCAATATGTTTGTTTATCTCCCAAAATGAACCGACTCCCCTTAGACCTTGGGTTTGCTCTCGACCGCACAATAGCCTGAACCAGGAAATTAAAAAATCTCCCGATAATTTGAAACAGGAGGAAAATTATTACAGTCTTATTGACGTGCCAGCAGGGAACAAAATACCTGGCACTGAAATGAATTAACAAATAGGATTTAGGGCTCTATTAAAACGATTTAAGCGCATGTCTAAAGCGCGTGGCGCGGGTGCACTTATGGCGTGACTGAATTTTGCTTTTGGTCCAGAAGGGTTGAACCCATTCTCATGGGTGTGTTTTGGGTGTAACGTGTAATAAGCTAATCAGAATCTTATCTTCCATTCCCTTTAAAAGCCATTCCCCTTTTAAAGATTTGTTATTTACATTGTGGATTTTGCAAAAGCAAAGACTAAATGATTCTGGAAACCAATTTCTTTCATTATGATTGCAAATAGGTAATTCTGATACATGCCATGACTATCCATTAAGACCAACCCAAACTCAAGCCTTTTCGGGGTGTATTCACAAAATATTTGATTTATTTATTCGTGTTCATTGACATGATTTTTCACTTTTTTTCGTGTTATTGAGCACCAATGTCTTTTTTGTGTCACCTCACGCTAATTTCTATAAATTGTTTTTCATGTCCTCGAGCACGACTTTCTGTTTCATGTAATTTTATGTATTTTTTTTCTTACATTTTTTATCTTTGTCACGTGGAGTAGGGATTAGTACGACTTTCTGTTACATTTCAGACATCCTTACCCAAACCCCAACCCTAACCCCAACCCCAAGCGACAATGGTTTAAAAGTAAAAAAAAATTAACCAATACATAAAATTATACAAAAAAGACAGTCATGCTCGGGGACAGAAAATTATGTGAAATATTTATAGGAATTCCAGAGTTCCCACACCTTAGTTAACTTCAAATTCAAGGACCTTTCAAGCACTTTCCAGGTCCAACACCCTCAAGAACTAAATGTGGGGACACATTTCAAGTGAGAGCAGGGTTACATTGTGTTACCTTTTAAGATACATTGTTACAGTTCTCTTTCGAGGGAACTCGCGCTGCGTCACTGCGGTGACACTTTGGGGACACCTCCAGGGGTAAGTGCGTCTGAATGTGTATATCAAATTCAACCAATTGTGAGGCTTAACGACAAAGAAAGAGTGACGCGGGTGCCAGGAAGTATATCGCTATCGGAAATATTGCCAAAGACGGCATTACAGGGACGCGGGAAGTATGGCAAGGGAGACGCAGCGTCTCGTTCCCTTTTCAAGGAACAACAGTTACATACATAACACGAGATGTTTTCATGTGTCAAATACAACTATGCAAAAAAGCATTTTGCTATAAATCAACATTCGCATACAGAAGATTTAAGCATTTAAAGTGAACAGTTTAGCACGTGTGCTTAAAAAGTCTAGAATTTTTATGATATTATCCTACACTACACAAGGAATAATATGGATAAAAAACTTCTTGCATAAAATAGATTCAAGCACATTCAATGACCTGTATCTATGTATGTATATTTTCAAAAACTTCCCAAGTGCATTTGTTATTTAAACAGCGTAGTGCAAAAAGGGAAATGATAACTGTGTTGGGCTGAAACTAGCAAAAAAAAAAATTGCGTTGCACCGCGTGTATGATAGAGCCCTTAAGGGGGCGTGCACACCAAAGCTTTTACGCCCGCGGCTGGCGCATGTTTTCAATTGTTTCCAATGAGCATCGAGAGTTGAAAGAGATTCAACTTTGGGTGAAAAGCTCCGCTAGTCAATGTCAGTTCTCACACGGCTGCCAATCACAGTGGAGGAGGGGCGGGACATTACCAAAGCAACCAACCGGCTCACAGCTGAAGTATCAGAGCCACCAAAGCGCTCAGCTAAAGAAAGCTGGCACTCAGCTGAGAAACAGCTGGCATTCGGCAGTCCTCAGGCGTTTTTTCGCCACGTTTAAAAGTTTTGGTGTGCACAGCCCCTAAGTGTTACTGCTTACTTCAAAGTGCTTCACGCTTAGTAATGTTCCCAGTGATTTTATTAGCACATGGGGATGGGATACTTTAATGGTAGTAGTGATTTTATTGTGAAGTGTTTAGTGTTTAAATGTTCCTGTAAACGATGCATAAAGAGAAATCCTGATTGACTATTGTGAATAAAACTGTTGAACTGTAAATAAAACAGAATAAAGACACCAATAAACAGAGAGGTTCAGTCAATTTATAGTCCGACTCCATTTTTGATTCTTGTACCCTTTTCAGCAAGTATGTTTGAATAGCTTTGGTCATAAAAAACAGGACACTTAACCTGTAATGGGTGAGATTTTAAGAAAAACTAAGCAAATGACTTCCATGTCATCCTCTTGACTTGCTACAAATCCCCTTTTAGAAGTATTTCATTAAATAAACTCAAAGTTGTGATCACTGCCACTTGTTAAAAATCCTCTTTTCAGAGTTTAAAGCAAAAAAGGCCAAAATGTCTTTTACGTTATTTTTAAGCCTTTTTAGAATGCATCTGACCTCATACAACACAGATGGGACATAATGTACCTCAAGGGTCATTCTCTAACACATCATCTCAACCGGTATGTGACACCTGTTTTTCGTTCTCCAGAATAAAGAGGGAAAGGATGTTCTTTCATCTTTGCACTCTGAAAGGTTTGATGAATTATTTGAAACGGGGACTCATGCTTTAATGTTTGGGTTAGGTTAGTGTTAGACCCTGGTCATGGTGTATGTGATTGTTTTTTCATGTGATATTACATGAAAAAAATGCTGTTCAGAAAACATTAGCATGAGGGCTTTTGTATATGAGATCTATGGGTTCGAAATGGCTTTCTGGGAAACAGGATATTGGAGGATCAAAATAACATAATTGATAAAATCTTGAATTTCTCATAGCATGTGTTCTTTCACACAGGGTCCAGACACTTTTAAGATAGTGATCAAACTCTCAGGTCTTCCTGTGAAGTGATTTTATTCCTCACTGACATTCAGCGAGAAACCACTGATATTTGAAAGCTACATAAAAATATCTCCGTCATGAAAGCTATTCTCAAGACACCCGCAAGATTTACTCAACCATATAACTTAAGTCCTTGCAACAAATGGAAGATAATGAAGTGTAGAAGTTTAGAAAGAAGAAATAAAAAGCAAACAAAAGACCTCTTATGCAAATGATGAAAATCCACATATATTTCAACTGTAATCATGCTGTGCTCTGCTTGTCATTTAGATAAAGCCACTCATTTCATAAAAGGCAAAAAGCAGATTATATATATAGCATGTGCTTAAAGTCACAATGAAACAGATGTAGCAATTGTCGTATTTTCCCCGCCGTGACATACCGCGTTGTGAAAAAGTGTTGCACCCTCCCCCTCCAGATTTCTTATGTTTAGCATATTTGTCACACTTTAATGTTTCAGATCATCAAACAAATTTAAATATTATTCAAAGATAACACAAGTAAACACAACATTAAATGAATGAAAACTAAATCCAAAACTACATGGCCCTGTGTGAAAAAGTGTTTGCCCCCACACCTGTTCGCAATCAAGAAATCACTTAGGGAGAACTAATGAGGACAACAGGTGACATGGGTTAAACAATAAGGATATGGATGACAAGGGAGCGGGGTAAAAGTGACAAGACACAGGGAACACGTGAGCCGTTTCTCAATATGCGTTCTTGTCTGTACTTGTGTTCTTGTGGACTTGTGAAACGTCATCAGTCGCGACCCAAGTACTGTTCCAATTCAAAGTTCGCATCAAGCCCAAGTTCACATAAAATCCCCGGATGTGTTTTTGATCCGCCCATTTTATCGAG
Source organism: Misgurnus mizolepis (assembly GCA_025389145.1). Taxonomy (NCBI): domain Eukaryota; kingdom Metazoa; phylum Chordata; class Actinopteri; order Cypriniformes; family Cobitidae; genus Misgurnus; species Misgurnus mizolepis. Next base: position 14,988,838 of record JAIFKI010000023.1, read on the forward strand.
GATGCATCAGAGGAGACTTGTGTGGACTTATGACAGCGAAGTTTCCCAGAATGCATTTCGCGTCAGGAGTTTGTTCTTCCGAGTCTGAACTTGCAAGTTTGAACTACGAAGGACACAAGTCCGAGTTCGGCGTACTTGGTATTGAGAAACGGCTGTGGTCTAGTAAAAACAAAACTAAGACCACGTGATCCCAACACAAAACATGGGTCTGTCATGATCCTGCCACAAGACTAGGGCTGCGTCCAAAACTGCATACTGTATAGTAGGTACTGAATAAGATGAACTTGCCGTTTAAACAGTAGATTCTGTATTGTATGAATTCTGGTAGTATGAATGAGATTCGGACGTACTACATCCGCCATGTTGCTACATCACGTGACATTAGGGTGGCCATTCATGCCAGTTCCGCCGGACACGTCCCGAACATGTTTTCGGGTTCGTTCTCCGGAAGTCGCGTTGGTCGACCGCATACGTCATCAAGGTTTAATATTTCAGGTTTAATTTCAAAAAAGCAACCGTTACATTTCAAGGTAAGAATGAAACTACAATGATTGTATGTCTTAAAATAAATAAATCTTAATTTTCGAATGTGTTTTAACTGAAATGTGGGAACCTTGATGACGTATATGCGGTCGAGCAACGCGACTTCCGGAGAACGAACCTGAAAACATGTTCGGGACGTGTCCGGTGGAACTGGCACGAATGGCCACCCTACGTGACATACGTCGTCATCACGTCATGTCATTCCAGCGCGAAAACAGCGGCATGCCTATTCTTCTTCTTCTTCGTTGGATAACTCCTCTCCAGGGGCATCATGGGATAGTGAAGTGACCATCGTATGCACACTGCAAAATCTAACCGGAAGTAGTAGGTCATCCGGGTACTTTTCGCATACTGTTTTTGGAATACTATGTATTTGGACATACTACTCGCCTCGCCTACTGCATTTTGCGTACTATATAGTATGAAGTAGGCGGTTTCAGATGCAGCATGCATTAAACAAAGGACAAGATGGCAGAATCATGACAGAAATCTATCAGTCTGGAAAAGGTTATAAAGTCATTTCTAAAGCTTTGGGACTTCAGCGTACCACAGTAAGAGCCATTATCCACAAATGGCGAAAACATGGAACAGTGGCGAACCTGGAATAAAAGTAACATTGCATTTCAGAAAAAGAAGATCATACCAACATGGACGTGTGATGGTCTGGGGCTGTTTCATTCTTCAAGACCTGGAAGACTGCTGTTAACCAAAAAATCTTGAAGGACAATGTCCAGCCATCTGTTCGTGACCTCAAGCTAAAGCAAACTTGGGTTCTGCAGCAGGACAATGATCCAAAACACACCAGCAAGTCCACCTCTGAATGGCTGAAGAAAAACAAAATGAAGACTTTGGAGTGGCCTCGTCAAACTCCTGACCTCAATCCTATTCAAAAATAATGAATCTCACAGTTTAGTCAAAACTACCAACCCCCCACACACACACACAAAAATTTAGTTTTTAATTGCAATTTCATAGTGGCTTTAAGTAAAAACATTACATTAGAGAAGATTTTTACATGCTGGTATTAAAAAGATTGAATGTAACCCAAACCCATTGGGGCGGTTTCCCGGACAGGGATTAGACTAGTCCTAGACTTAAACACTTTTAAGAGCTCTCCAAACTGAAAACAACTTGCACTTACATATCTTAAAATACATCAGTGCCCTTTGTTTTACCTCAAAATGCACACAGGTAATGTTTTTAGTAAGGCATGTTTGTTAAAACTAGTTATATTTCCTAATTAAACTAAGGCCTAGTCCTGGATTAAGCTAATCCTGGTCCGGGAAACCGCCCCTTGATGTTTAAAGCAAACTAGTAAAGATAGCATAAATACTATAAGAGTTCAATTCAATATATAATGTAAACAAACCAAACATGAAGACAAATGAGCATTATACCTCCTTAAGGCACTTTTCACACCACAACTTAAACAATAACTATACAGATGAACAATATTATTTTCAGAGTACATGATTAAACATTGCAGCAAATTAAAATCCATGCAAATTTAAGCTGCAGTGAGCAAGCTCACAAATTTTGCATTTAAAAGTCGTCTAATAGCACATACACACTGTGAAATGACAGCTATTGTTTGCCGCGTAACGTCATTGTATGGTGTGGATGTTACTGTGCTTATAGTTATTTTTGATGTGTAAACAGGCCTTAATCCTTTGTATTTATTTTATAAGTTGGCTAAGTCATATGAATATGAGTCATAAAAAACAATTATGAAACCCAGCATCTACAGTAATTTTTACAAAAATGTACAAATGTGTTCATACAAATTAATATGGATTAGTTGCCTCGTAAAATTCGTATTTTATAATTAATGAGATAGCGTTGGAAATAAAACAACAAATACAATCTCAGTACAAAAGGATTGTTAGACCTGAATTGTTTAACACCATTTTCAGCTAGCAGATTAACCGTCAGTGGTTGAGGCGTATGCGCCGTTCCAAATATCACACTCCCAAAAATTAGTTATGCTAAAAATCAAATACTTCGTTCCAAATTTGCCATCATTATTCTGATGTGAAATAGGCCTTCTCTGAAACACTACAGGATGGCATATATTTGACAGAAGGAGCACATCAGATTCTTCACAGACCTTAATTAACACTTCCACACCATTTCAACATTCAGACATTTTTACATATCAAATTACCTCTGTCTTTCTTTTCCGAAAACCTGATTACAGTGTGCTAATGAGAGACAATCCCAAATTAACTACTTTTGGAAATGTACAAAAAGCATGGACTGAGATTTGGCATGGTATCAATGAGCCAAATCTTTTCATTTCGGTCTTAAAAACAGCTTCGTATTTTCATAAAAATGAACAAAAGGATAAATTCTAATGCTTATCAAATGTCTTTTATGAATCTGAATTAACATGCATTGTTTTCCTAGTCAAAACCAATCTCATATTTACATTTAAAGTGTGTAACTTTTCTGACATTAAAATGTTTTCTTCTATTTCGGATCATTAACTAGCTTTTTGTGTAGCATAAACACCAAAGTACCCAGACGCATGTTTAACCGAAAAATGCCTTTTTACATTTAAATGAAAATATAATTATTAAAAAGTATTACCTTTATTGAAAGCACATTGAAATTAAAAATCTCTTTTACAAAAGCAACCTGGCCAAGATGGTCCACAACACAATTCACGTAGGTTTAATAGATAAAGATAAAAACACACAACTTTGAATAAAACAAACAAACAAACAACAAAATGTACATGTTGACAGCACAGTCCAGGCTCAGTAAGTCATTCAGATATTGACTTTGTGCAAGGTCTCACATTTTGCTTCGGTGTAATGGTCAGGATTTACAATAATTGGTGCTAAACCATTTTCCAAGGATAAGGTAAATGCCCTACAGCTACATGAAATTAATAGATTACTCTATATATCTAAGAAAATCTCAAATGTCACACATTTGAAATACCACTGCAGGGCTTGGCAAATCATTCATGTAGAGCTTGTGAAATAACTCAGACACATCATATAGAAGTCACATGAGACGTGTACTTCAACCTTCAATCTTTGTCTAAACTAAAGACTTGATTACTTTACAGTTAGCCCCGCCCCCGACTTAAGGGCGATTTATAGTCGTGCGTAGGTCCTACGCCGTAGCTGCGTAGCTCTGCGTAGCCTGACGCGCATCCCACAAAATTTCTAACAGCGCGTCGTCTCTACGCGGACCGCAAGCGCTGTGATTGGTCCACCAGAACCCCTCCCGTCAGGTAAACAAAACTGCGTCATAGGTATTTCCGTTTGAGACGGTGAAAACAAAGATGAGCTAAGTTGAGGAGTGATTTAACTCAAACTGCAACATAAGTCGCTGTTTATTTACTTCCATCATTGCTGGTCTTCTCAAATTATACACAAGTTGCTATTTCTTCTTCGTTTCTGGGTTAACTTGCTTAGCTTCTTCTTCTGTGACGACTTCTGCTGCTACTGTGGTTACACGCGTGATTACTGCCAACCAGCGGTTTTGCGTGTGTTTGCACGTCGACGCAGACGGCGACGCAAAGGTATAAATGAAAACTGACGCGGACCTACGCACGACTATAAATCGCCCTTATGTCTCAAGTGGGTTGCACGTCGGGCAAGAAGCATTGCATCGCGTCGCGCCATGTATCAAAAAATCGTACACATATTTTCTATTAATGTACACACGCCGGCGGCGTCTAAAGGTGGCTGTCGCTGTGACTCTGGATGCTGCTTTAATCCCTGCTGCACCACCGAGCGCCATCATATTTGTCCAAAATCGTTAACGATTACCATAGGCTGCTAACTCATATTTTGCATCTGGAAGTAGACTCTATCTGACTAAGCTCTCACCATTGAATGTGCACATCCAACTACGATACCTGTGAGTTATCCTACACTTGACGCAGTGCTTCTTGACCCCCTTCAGCTGGATGAACGTCTGATGCATACGGCACACTTATTTGCATACACTTCAGCAGCTTCAAAGTCGTTCTCTGATTCGTTGAATTATACAGGATTTCTGGAAGATGTGTGTCGCTTTCTTTAACTCTGTTCCTGCCACTGACAAGTTAACAAATGCTTCCCTGCCAATGAAAAGTTTATATGGCAATCCATATTTCCACTATTATACACCAGGTGGCGCTCTTACCCAACTTATAAAACCCAGAAGCATCCACTAACTGTGCATTCACACCAGACGCGGAAGAGGCGGAAAAAAACGTGCTATCGTTCGCATGTAGTTGGACGCTTGAACATTTTGAATTTACTCGCTTCATTTGCGTGTACAGAGTGGCGCATGAAAGTCTAGTAATTCGAGACATTCATGCGTAAATTTGCGTCATGGGAGCGGCTAATATAGCTAGTATGAAGATGTCTCGTGTAGCGATGATGATTGTCCTCCATTGTTGTTGTGTTTTTCTGCCTCCGCTCCCTTCCTGTAATCACGTCACTGCTCGAGCAAGCCACTGATTGGTAAACATGGCGAAAATCTGGCAAAGTTCAGATTTTTCGACTTGCATGGATCACGCGGCAACGCTCAATTTGTGTTCCATGCCAGTTGGGCTTTTCGCGCCGCAGGATGCCTATTTGCCTCTTTGCATTGACTTAGCATGTAAATCACTTGCGATTGCTGCCTCTTCTGCATCTGGTGTTAATGCACCATAAGGACAAACAGTAAAATTGTATTTTGATAAAAGAGGTGATAAAAGAGAACAAATGAAGGTAGGATAAAACTTTTTTTTGAAAGCTAAGGGTCTGTTCTTTAATTTGATATTGTATGTTTATATGTTTAAAGAAGAGCATTATCTGGAAGGCATTACAATTTTGTGAAAATCATATAAATGCTGGCGCTGACTGGCAACTTTTTAACAAAAAAAAGCTGGAAACAACATAAAGCCAAAAGTCTTTAAAAGACATCCAAAAGTTTTGCTTGATGGAATTAGTGGAATCTAAAAGAGATATTTTAACATGTTTAACATGAATTTAATTGGAATTAAAAAGCATTACTAATTGTGAATGGTGCACAAGCTTGAATCAACAACTGTTACGTTATACATTATATAGTCTGGTATATATTTATTCCTATTGTTGCCTATTAATTTCCTATGATTTAGTCTACAAGACAAGACAGAAGAAATGTCATGTGTTTTTTAGATGACCTCATTTTCATCAGGATTAAAAAACACCTTTGAATATTCCTTGGACTTATTGACTTGTGCCCAGTCCTTCACCTCTTCTTTTCTCATTCATAAAAGTGACGCTGATGAAGATTCCTCACTAAACTCCCTCAGCAGCTGTCGCCGCTTATTACGCTAGTGAGCATGATCGGGTTCAAGAGGTGTTACTTTAACTGACACATAGCATGACTCACACAGCATCCAGCCAGATCAATGCTTTAGTCCCATCTTCCCAAAAGGCCCTTCGTGAAGACCTGAAAAGAATCAGGTGGGTTAGAGCGAATCAACCACCAGACTATTTTATTTATAGAGAGAACTGAACAGGAATGCCAATTGTGAGTGTCCATAAAGAACTTGCTACCATAGGTAGTGGATAGCGGGGTACAACCTAACGCTTTTTGGTTTTGGCTCAATCATTCAAAAATATTTGAGTTTGATTTAATTATATTTTTACACAAGCAACACACACATCTCTGCCGCAAATGAACATTTGAAGTTTGTTTAGTACTTACCATTCTTGGACAATTACACCAAACGTGACAGAAGTGCAAACGTTACAACTTACCCCATAGGTGGGGTTCATTGTAACAGGCAGGTGGTTAGTTGTAACACTGGCTAAAAATTAAGTTTGCAGGCAAATATTTCAATCCTATTTTGTCTATATACTTGAAGTGGATATTGTTTATATATCTGTCTATAATAGACCGGTATCCACACTGTATTCATTCATCCAGACCTTTTCTAACAATAGTTCAATTATAAATGGATACAAATGTGTAAATATGTGAGAAAAAAATCTTATTTTTTATATGTGACCCAGTCTGTAATAACCATACTACAGTTTCAAAATCAAATTCTAAGAGAATGAGCATCATTGTCTGATTTTAGCCATTCATTTCATTATGATTTCAATCTTTGACGTGACCTTATTCAATCAATATTAAAGATATGAACAAAAATAAATTTCACACACAATTTTTTTATAAGACGGGCACATTTATTTTGTTGGCAACCAGCAATCATTCGTGTGTAGCCTATTTAAAACAACGTCAAGAATTGCGCTAACGTTAGCGGTTTTCATATCGTAACTGCTGAGGGGTTAGTGGTAACACAGCGTTATTATTAACCGTGGGTGGGTCAAAATATTTTCAAGCCCACCAAAAAAGTTGCTAAGAGCTGCAGACATATTTCAAAACGATGCTATGTTTTAGTCAACAAGACACTGATTAATATGACTTTGCATTGGATTTGGTATCTTACACAACTTAGAAACCAAAAAAAAAACATATGATGAAAAAATTTACTTACATACCACCAAACACTCGTTCATTAATAACTCACTGGAAAAACATTATACATTTCCAATAATTTGCGGGAGATCGTCTTTTGGCAGCATAAAAAAATACCGGAAAAACAAAACGCTTAACCTTGTGGAACAATGTAAACAGTCCGTGTTACAACTAACCCCGTGCACCCCTACTTTATATCCTTTGTAATTCAGGTGCTTTGTATTGGATTGGATTGTGAGTAGCATTATACCAATAAATTAAATTGAGTTAAATTTCAGTACAAAAGTCATCTTGCTTGCCAACTGTAGTTACCCACATTTTCATAAACTTTATGTGCAGTATTAAAAACTCTAAAAAAGGCAGACAGTTGTATTTTTCTACAGCGTTAACATAGCTAAGTCCTGGTTACTAAAATAAGTGGTGTTTATTTGTAGCAAATAGAGGCAAGATTTAAGTGACTTTATCTGTAAGGTTTTTAATAATAGTTTTCGTGGTAATATATTTTGAACAGATAATGCGAAAAAGAGTTCTTCAAAGAAATAGGAGAGGATTAAATGGATTTGCAGCCGTAGTTTTTTTTTTTCATTTTGGTCCTCCGGGATTTAATTTACACATAGAGGCATTACTAAGCTTACCACAGACTCTATAGCTTCAGTCCCTGAACCACATTAAGTGCACAACAGATGCTATTTGAAAATAGCAGACAGGATAGTGATAACTTTCTCCTTGCAATTTCCTCTGAGCATGGCCATCTCCCAAGGGAATGAACCCAGCTGTGAAACAAGCTGCATGTGTGTATGAGCAAGAAAGTGAGAGAGAGATAACCAACACTAGTTGTTACATCATGGAACAATAGTTTGATGGAAGCTTCTTTTAATGCGATAATAGTCTCTCATTCATCCTGGTTCTTGTCTGGCCTTTTTTGTGCTCCGGCATTACATTATTGTGGCTGAAAAGTAGCTTTAGTGGCATTTCCATTTGATTGAACATTAACCTATCGGAGGCTTACAGTCCACAGCAGTCTTTTTTGCAATTGAGTTTGTCAGTTAATCTCATGTGGGGTTCATCTTCTTGTGTTCCATCTGAGGTATTTTTTTAATTGTTGGCCTGATTTGTAATCAATTTGTTATCATTTGTAGGGGTGTGACTACAAGGCTACATATTACTGTAATGCGTTTACTTGTTTTGATATTTTGTTTGAACCAATTATTGTTGCATCATCATTATTATGTCATTTTAAAGGTTATTGCTCACTTGGGTGTATTTTTACTACCAAAAACATCAAATTACTTCATTATCAATTAGCAAATTAATTGAAAGGGACAGTCCTAGATTAGTTCAAACATTTCAAAATAATGTGATTTTAGTTTCCCATTCATTTATTTTATCATTGAGGATTTCTTAAAAAATTTAAAAATCTTGTCTCGTTCTCATGAACCCAATCTCATGTCTCGTCTCATCTCGTGGATTAAGTGTCTCGTCACACCCCTAATCAGTTGTCTTTACGTCGATGTCTTTAATTAGATTTGACACAGCCACTTAGAGTAAATCAAATTTGAAAACGGTCTCAAGGACCATGTGTTTGGCTCTGTACATCTGCGCTTCATCAGATTGTCCGTTAAGGTGAGTAGTGTGATGAATTATGTTTAATTTTATTTTCTATTAATTAATTGTAATGAACTACCAGATTGTTTGGACAGCCCAATTAGTTGCATTTTTCATTGCTAAAAGTCAACAAGTCTATTTTATTCCACAAACTGCTGGGTGGCCATAAAAACCATGTTTTCCCCAGGCCTTTTACTCCTCAGAGCTTAACTGTGACAGGATGCTCTACTTTAAGAGAAAGCTCTGAAAATGGCAAATCTATAAAATCTATAAAAAAGAAAACTTTTTAGTGTTGCTGTAACTTTTGCAACAAAGAGAGCTTATTTATTAAAGACATACTCCAGCCAAATATCAAAATGACCCTATGATTTACTCACCCTCAAGCAATACGAGATACATATCTTCATCATCTTTCAGATGAGCACTTTTTCAGTTTAGCAAATGTCCTTGCAAGTAGAAAACAGGGATCAGGGAAAAACTTCTGACTTAAAACCCCCCAATAGTGCATTTATCCTTCACAGAGGTAATCCACACGGCTCCAATGGGTTAATAAATAAAACTAAATTTAAAACTTTTAAATATTTATAATATTTAATATGTAATAACTAGCTTCACGTAACAGCACCATATGGGACCCCCACAATTCACACAAGTTTTAGCGTATTAAACGTTCTTTGCTTACGCAACGTTGCACAGGGACTTTCGTGAATCACACAAGTCCAAGATGGCATCGTTACTGGAAGCTAGTTTTTATAGTTTGTAAAGTTTGAAATATGGATATTTTCTTACAATATCACCTTGATTACCCACAAAAGACCTTTATTAACCCTTGGAGCCATGTGGATTACTTCTGTGAATGATGTATGCACTTTTTATCGGATGCACAGGGACTTTCCTGAATCAAGTGAGTCTAAAATGGTGTTGGTACCGGAAGCTAGTTATTATAGTTTATTACATTTAAAATATGGGTTTTTTTCTTACAACATCACATCGATTCCCCACAAAAGACCTTTATTAACCCCTTGGAGTCATGTGGATTACTTCTGTGAAGGATGGATGCACTTTTTATTGTATGCACAGGGACTATCGTGAATCACGTGAGTCTACAATGGCGTTGTTACCAAAAGATAGTTGTTATAGTTTATAAAGTTTAATATATAAAATTATAGTTTATAAATGATTTTTTTACAATATCACATTGGTAACCCACAAAAGACCTTTATTAACCCTTGGAGCCATGTGGATTACTTCTATGAAGGATGGATGCACTTTTTATTGGATGCACAGGGACTTTCATGAATCACGTGAGTCCAAAATGGCGCAGTTACTGGAAGCTAAATATTGTAGCTTATTATGTTTAAAATATGGGTATTTTTCTTACAACATCACACCGATTACCCACAAAAGACCTTTATTAACCCCTTGGAGCCATGTGGATTACTTCTGTGAAGGATGGATGCACTTTTTATTCGATGCACAGGGAATTTCGTGAATCACGTGAGTCTACAATAGCGTTGTTACCAAAAAATAGTTATTATAGTTTATAAAGTTTAATATATAAAATTATAGTTTATAAAGGATTTTTTACAATATCACATTGATTACCCACAAAATAACTTTATTAACCCCTTGGAGCCATGTGGATTACTTTTGTGAAGGATGGATGCACTTTTTATTGGATGCACAGGGACTTTCATGAATCACGTGAGTCCAAAATGGCGCAGTTACTGGAAGCTAATATTGTAGCTTATTATGTTTAAAATATGGGTATTTTTCTTACAACATCACATCGATTACCCACAAAAGACCTTTAATAACCTCTTGAATCCATGTGGATTACTTTTTGTGACTTTTGTGACTTTTTTGGCTTTAAAGTCAAAAATTGTTCCCTGATCCCTGTTTTCCTAGATTGCTTGAGGGTGAGCAGGGGCGGAGTGGGACCAAAATATCTACCGGGACATTTCGTAGACCACCAGCCCTCCATGGTAGAAAAAAAAGAAAGAAATGACTACACAACATGAAATACCAAGTGTTATAATAATTATTATTTTTAAAAGATCTTTAAGTCAACAACAGTCCCCAGTTTCAAGTAAGCTAAAGCTTAATTTGGTTGCCAAGCAGTTTCTTATAAAATGATTAAGCCTATAGGAAAGAGGGATGTTTAATGTGACAAAATGTCAGTCATCGTGTGATAACGAAAATATAACGAGGCCTGGACTCCTTGTTCTGAGCATGTTGTCAGTGAACAGGCTGTATGTTGGCTAAGTTGCAGACACTCTGTAACAAAAACGTTTTCACGAAAACCTAGGGTATGGCAAAAATTCTTCGTACAAGAAGGCCATTCTCATATAACAAATCTATGAAACCACATATGTGTACTGCATCAACCTGTACAAAATCATACTGACTGCACGGATGTACACTTACTGACAACAATACGGAAGCAATACAAATGAAAAACAAAAATAGAAATCATGGTTGTTTAAAATGCTTTTCAAATTTTGTCATTCTTAACTAAGTGCAACTCCAGCTACAGATAAACTAAAACAAGATAATATCAAAACAAAACATACTGTGACATCCCTTCACAAATCTTGTCATTGCAACCGCCAATAAACACTTATAAACACACAATAAAGACTTTTAAATGATGTGATAAAGCACACGTAGTTAACCAACTAAGACTATAACACTAGTAAGTAAAACAGGGCTAAATGCAAAAACAAGTCTTACCTTTTGTAGTCGTGCAGTTTTCATTCCACAAGTGGCCATATTCAAAAATGCGCGCAAATAATTAATACAATTCACTTCGACTGCGCTACAATTTCCCAGTGAAACAGAACATGTATATTTATTCACAGAGAACAAATCATATTACTTCAGGAATAATGTATGCAATATGCATAGCGCGAGTGTGGGGGAGAACCAAGTCTGTTTGAATGTTAAAACAAAAAAGGAGTTTACTTGCGAAAATAAAGATTACAACAGCAGCAGTCATCATGAGACCTCCTGCAGGGGAAGGTTGGGGAACCCCAATGTTCGACTTCAAGCTGCGCTGCAAGAACGACAGAATGATGACATCAAAGTACCGCGAGGGTGAGTCGAGAAATCATCGGAAGAGTTTGTTTTTAAACCGCTCTCGCGGCACGTTGATGTCATCCGCTTGTTGGTTCCTATGTTATAGCATAAAGTCGAACACACGTGTAAATTATCCCTATTAGTGATATACCAATGTTCAGATATGTTCTACTAAAAATATTTAAAATTAGATTTAATGAGCATCATTATAGCCTGTTGATTTCTGGTGTTTTGTCTTATCTGTGGGTGAACGAGGATAAGCTTTTTTTATTGGTTGTTGCGTTAAAATGTACCCAGATACAACAGTGCTATTTTCTGATTGGCTATTATGTAGCCTCTTTCTTTTTTTTGATTGGCTGTTAAGCTGCACTCTCGACTGGAACTCCAGGGGAGACGGCTTCTTGATAGAGCGGTGCGGCCAGATACATTTTGGGCGCTGCGGCATATTAAATATATGATTAATAGTTTTTCTGCGTGAGACCGGCCCTCAAAACACTACCGGCCCACCGGGAAAAGTCCCGCCTCTCCCGATTGCCACTCCGCCACTGAGGGTGAGTACATCATGGGGTAATTTTGATATATGGCTGGAGTATCACTTTAAGTTGAGTTATGGAGCGTACATGCCTCTCTGGGCCTGAGGGCAAGTTTACACAACAATGTCCTAAAAACAAAAAAGTTTTTCTATGCGCTTTTGAAAAGTTTTGCATATAGAGGACAATGTTGTCGAAATGATCCCTGTTTATATTTATTTTTTATTTATTTCATATTCTTTATTTGACAGGGACAATGGACAGTAATGATACTACCCCAGAATTAGCTACAAAGCTAAATTTCATCTGCTGTCCCTGGGCAGGATATGGATCGGCAAAAGCAAATGAAAATGCTGTATCATGTATGCCAGGCCAGTAGTTGGCAATGTCACACGATGTACGCATACATATACATCACCGTATTAACAAATTTGGGATTTGTTGTTTACACAGAGATGATAACAGTATAGTTTTCAAAAGTTTGCCTTTAAAAGCCCCTAAAATGCTGCTGTTGTCTAAACTAACGCAAAAACTGCATAAAAAGTTGGTAATTAAGTATACATATGATTTCTAATTGCGACAGTTTTTTGGTTGGACTTCAGTTCCTGGTTTTCTAAACCTCAAAGGCTCTGTCCAAAATAGCCCCCTTTACCTACCACTTTAAATGGTACACATCTTGACGAAAGATAGAGGCCACAGCACTTCTGGCTAACTCAGGTGTCCAAATTTACCCACTTATTTTCATATCCTCATTATGAGTGGAGTAATGTAGAGAATAGTAAAAGAGGTTATGGGGGCTATTTCAGACACAGCTAAATATCCCAGATAAAACAGTGTGGTAGTTTTTTTTGTAAAAGGCAAAGCAAACTGTCTTAACGTTAGCATGTTTTATATACAACTGGCTAACTGCAGTAAATAAAAAGTGTATTTGATGAGGCGCTCTGTCTTTATCTCAGTGTTAAGGTGAATTATGGGAACACTAAGAGGCATCTTGAGCGGGTGTTTATGTATTTCATGACTATGGGCCTGATATTGGTAACCTTGGCAACAACATGAGCCCCAGAGGTTGATGCGTTTGTGTGCGTGAGCGTGTTTGTTTGCGTATGTCACAGAGGTTTTATAGCACATCTCTGAAAAGAGAGCAAGGACAATCTGAGCACTTTCTGCCCACGGGCTTTAGATGGGCACACAGACACATGCACACACAATTTATGAGGCATCATAGTGAGGGTAAGAGAGCCCGGGGCCAGAAAGTCTCTCTTCTCTTCCACCCCTCAAGAGTTTCCACATATCCAATTCATAAAAAATGAACTCCTCTCCAGTGCTTAATGTACCCTGTTCAGTCCTTTTCCTCAGTAAGAGACTGCCAGATCTATAAAATTGAGATGATTATGTTGGCTTTTAAAGTGGAATGAAGGATTTCAATCAGAAAAATCTTGGCATGTCCGTATTTTAAGGACATATTTTGGCAGATTACTCCACTCCATTATAACTCCTAATGAGTCTCTTCTAAGAAAGGTCAATGTAACTTCATCACAAAACTCTTCAGCTCTCCAAATCCAACCAAATGCTTTTGGGGAGTGTGACACTTAAACAGGAAGTTGACTCTGCAGTTGATAAATGGCATCGACTGTAAAAAAATATGGACTTAGTGTTGGTGACGTCAACCATAAGTTTGTGAAGAGCTTTTTACAGGGCTGTCGTCGCCATCTTGGAATCGCGTCACTGCAAAGAAAACACCACCGTTTTTCAATATTTTACTATGTTCTTAACTTGGATGAATTCATACATGCCTATCTTTTTTCAATGTGTGCACTTTTAATTTTTGTAGAGCACTTCTTAAATGTGTTAGCATTTAGCCTAGCCCCATTCATTACTATGGCTCCAAACAAAAGGTAAGTTGAGGTAAGAACTTAGTTTTCCTTTAACTGCATAGTGGTGGCTAAAAAGGACAATAAAGTTAGCATACCTTGCCATTGAGGCTGGTTGTTGTTGCCTTATGGTCCATGTCCTAACTATACGTGACGTTGTTTGATGGTTAGGACAAAAACTAAACATTAAAAATATACGTTTTATGGCGATAGGACATGGTGTAAGGGTCATGTGATATGGCCTTGACGAATCTGGGAAGGATACACAATGTTCTAAAAGACCTACTGTAATAAGAACGGTGGGTGGGTGGTTGGGAGCCACGCCTTTGTTTTGGTCCGTCTACACTGCTGCAAAGCTCTGGAGTTTCAAACTAAAACGGGGCTTGCGGCATTTCCAAAAGTCTCAGTTTTCAAAGAGTTGAAAGCTCCAGAGAAGTTTGGATGCCAGGCAACAGTTATTCTTTTCAAAGGGGACCTTTCATGAAAATCTGACTTTTTCAATGTATAAGTGCTATAATTGGGTGCCCAGTGTTTCTATCAACCTAGAAAATGTGTAAAAGAACAACCCAGTAACTTAGTTTTGGTAAACCATTCTCTGCAAGCATGTGAAAAAATAGGTTGAAATTTGGCTTCCCTTGTGATGTCAGAAGGGGATAATACCGCCCCTTAATCTGCACTATCAAACCACAGCACTGCCATTTAGTGCAGAGATCAGCTCATTTGCATTTTACAGGACACACCCCAAAAATGGCACATTTTTGCGCATCCCTACAAAGTGGCCAATTTAACATGTTATAATAAATTATCTATATGATCATTTGAGCTAAAACTTCACACACCTACTCTGGGGACACCAAAGATTTATTTGACATCTTTTAAAAAGTCTTGTGAAAAGGCTCTAGAAAAGCACTAGTGTTAACGTTGCCTTAGATTAGAAATGGCCAGTGACATTAACCAATGTCCCTTTAGGAAAGTATAAAGCCACTCCCCCAGTGATTCATTAGTCTTTATCGATTGATGACTGGTTAATTTAACTGAAATGCCAAATTGAGCATTGCATTGTCCCCCTATTCATAGTAGTAGCAGTGTGCAATCTTGTTAAAGTATATCCAATATCTTTGCTTTAACATCATGTCTCAACCACATGAAGCACAATAACGCTACATGAGCAAATCTCTTCAATCTCTTCAATCCTGTTCCATATAATTATTCATTTGCATGTAGTATTGTCAAAAATGTATAACAAAAGCTAGCAGTTTTGTGCTCAGTGTGGACAGACAGTAAACTTCTTGTATTGTGCAAGGTTAGGACACAGTGTAAGCTTAGTTGATCTGTGCAAGGAACCATAGATTCCCCATGGATACCCAGTGATGAGGTCTTCACCACCGAGAACCAAGCTCTTAATACCATGTAGATCCTTAAGTTTCACAGTGTAAAGCACTTGTTCCCACAGTACGATATCAGTACGGTAGAGTTGCTTAAAAACAAGCACTGACAGCCGTAGGAGTAGCAGATGTCGATCAGATTTCATAAACCCATCGACCAGTGCTTGTAAGTCTTGATTTTAAACACAATGATATCTATAACTGTAATTGAAGGAAATGTCTTGATGTTATGTTTCTGCCTTAAAGTCCCAGACACAGTTTTGAGAAATTACTCTTGTGAAAAGTATCTCTACATTTGGGTTATGTACCGCTGATGGGACGATGATTATTTCTGTTATGTTTGAGTGACTAGAAGCAAATGAGTTGGACTAAATGTGGTTATCAGTCACATTAATGATCAGTCGGATGATTAAATTTTCAATGGACCTTAGTTAGAAACCACTTTTTCAAAGCGGTGAGGGACATAATTGCCATCCTGTATGACACATCAAGACAAGGAAACCTGAATTGGTAAACGATTTAGCCAGAGAGTAGGTATGTCTTTCACAGCTTCTTTTCACATGTTTTGTGTATAATAAAAAGTGGTGAAAAGAGATGGGGAGTGAAAGAAGCCATTTTCTCCGATTAATAGATTTGTTATAAATAGCCAATCAGTTTTGTTTATTTTGGTTAGGATTGTCAAGATGTTTGACATCTTTGACATGCTTATAGGTGATTCCTACCGTGTCTATATATATATATATATATATATATATATTAATTTCTCCCAAGGTTTTTTGTCATTCTAGGAGTTTTTCCCACCGGGTTTTCTCCTAGGGGGGTTTTTCGTCCCAGGAAGAGTCAGCCAACTTTGGCTTAACTTAGCAATGTACTGTATACGTTACATTATTAATACGCTCACTTGTACGGTTTATTCTTAGCCGCTTTATTCTATTTCTTATACTATCTATTGATTTTCTGTGTTCTCCTCTACATCTACTCATATAAAGCTGCTTCGCAACAATTAACAATTGTGAAAAGCGCTATATAAATAAAATTGAATTGAATTGAGTTCATTCTGTTGCAAAGAAAAATCTATTTTAGGTTTTTCTATAATACAAATTATTTATTTTACACTTGCTTATCAATCATTTTTATCATTCATTCAATCCTCTATTCATTCTTTTAAAGGATTTAGACAAATAAATACATACCTATCTTTTTTTTCAATGTGTGCACTTAATATTTGTACAGCACTTTGTGAATGTGTTAGCATTTAGCCCCATTCATTCATGACTACTCCCAATCGCGCTCAAACTTTTGTCAATATTTCTGCACCCAAGGTTGAAGTGCTGCAAACTAAGTGCTCTTCCGCCATACAATATAGTTCTAATTTTTATCCGCTTAAAAAATCGCCACGTTTTATTTTGTGCCACCATACTTACTTGTGTAACTACTCATGTAACAGTCTTTAAATAGGGAAAACATTGAAGTGTTTGGTGGCTTTTAAATTCATTCCTGTTTGGATCCTAAGGAATGAATGGGGCTAGGCTAAATGCTAACACATTCACGATGCGTTGTACAAAGATTAAGTGCACACATTGAAAAAAGATAGGTGTGTATTAATTCGTCTAGGTTGAGGTAAGAACATAGTAAAATGTTGAAAATGGTGGTGTTTTCCTTTAATCTATCATCCAGCCCATACAAAACAGGCACAATTTTTTTCAAAAAGTTCTTATTTCAAAGTGTAGTGAGGTCAATCGTTCGATTTCTATGAAGAAAAGATGCAAAGTGATGACCATAATCCACTGTAAATATCAGATCCGGTGTACTCGTTCAAAAACTTCCGCCAGAAGAAGCGGTGATAAATCATCTTTGATTATGAAATAGCATTGGCTCTTGTGTGTATCTTGACCAAATGCTTTATTTTGTCCGCTTTTTTGAATTTATGCAATGAATAGCCTACCGGTGACTGTACTTTTACTTGCATGTTGTGTTTTATATGGTTAGGAAGTGGCTGGGTTTAGGGTGGGGTTGGATGCTTCAAAATATCTTAAAAACCATAAATGTTTATGAAACCATTTCTACATTACAAATGTTTAAAATTAAATGTGTTTAATTTGACGTATAAGGCAAAAACCTTCATACGTAACCACAGGTTGTATAAGCTATTGGTCCTAGAGGGCACTAATCTCTTAACACGTTACTTTACGTCGTAATAAGGTGCTTGCACAAACAAACGATGAGGTCGTTATTTTTGGAGGACAGTCTCATTCGTTTGATGAGTAATCCCTTGTGTAAACAATTTCATCTTACCTACTTGCTGATTTCTCTCTCTGTCTGTCCATCTGTCTGTCTATGTCTAAATGCATCAACAAATGGATTAAAAAATCAATGACTCACAAGCAAATCCTTTCTTTGAACTTTCAGGTTGTGTGATTTTCGGCCTCCTATAGGAAATACTCTCCACACTAGTGTTTCTGTCACTCCCAGAAGACTATTTCTCCTCTTTATATCCTCTGATCCCGATCACTGCTTTTATCTTTCAGACTGTGTCAGCTCTCTCTCTCTCTCTCTTTCTCTCTCTCTTTCTCATACACACAAAATGCACGCAACAAGAAGTGGGATTTACAATCCCATTTTACTTAAGTAATATAGGCTATTTATTTTGCGTATTGAGAATGAAATGCAGGACGGAACTTCATCCATCAGGGATTGGATTGTTAAACGCGGTCTCTATGTGACAGGTGGCTGAAAGTCAAAAGGGATTGGTGACTTTGCCGGGGTAGAGTGATTTATTACATTTTGATAAAAGATTAAAGAAACAAACATTCACAGATGGATCATTATGTTACCCAGTCTGTGAAAAAACATTTTTGTCATTTACTGTTTTCTGCATAAAATCATCCTATAGTGTAAAGAAGAAGATTCTGTGAAATAATCTTTAATATTGACTTAGATCATGTCAAAGATTAAAATGAATGTGAAATCAATCTTTGATGTTTGTAATCTCATTTTTAGAGATTAGAGATTTTATTTTTGAGACTATAACCTGAATTGGATAAAAAAGTAAAACAGTGGCGGCCGTTGACTTCTTTTATCGAGGGTGCACGATGTGTTCGTCACAACATGTATGTCCCAAATCATGTGTGTGGTTTGTAATTTCAAAATATGTGTTCGGCCCGTCGAGTGAACCTATGCATCACGTGTCTTGTCAAAATAAGTGCTTGCTGCAGACGCGTCTAAAGGGTTTATGATAAAAGAGACGCTTGCGTTTGCCAGATACTCAGCAGGGACTTATTTTGACAAAACAAATAATGCACACAGCTCACATGACGAAACAAACACATATTTTGAAAACAGCAACACACATGACACTCCGAACATATTTTGAATTTGTGCCCTTCGGATGAGCAGTCACGAGCCGCCACTGTAGTACAGTAAATAAAAAAGGACTTCCAAGATGATACTTAAATGTTCACTAACCCCAAATGTTGTAATATTTTGCATTTTAAATGTTATTAAACTTTGTGCTTCAGCTGTTGGGATGAAGACGAGTGGGTGAGAGGAAACGGATATGAAGTGTTTCACACTGTGACAGGAAGCAGCCTGCTAATGAGTTGCAGGTCAGTCTCAAATCTCAATTTTATGACAATAACCAGTTTTCATTTCAAACCTTTTTTTCCCTAATTGCCTGTAAAAAAGTTCATGTGCTGCCACTGTGGCATTATTGCGTTGTGTGTCTGTTTGTGAATGAATCATTCCTCAAGAGAATACAGAGTAGGCTATTACCGTAACGTTTGTGTGTTTACTCAGGTTTGACTACAGTAGATTTGCGAAGGCCGAAATTGTTAACACCAATGTACTAGTGAGACATATCAAAAAATGATGTGAAAGAAAAAGTGAAAGGACAAGCTCTTCATTCACCTTTTTTAGGGTGCTGCAGTTTGTGTGTTTCCTTGTTTGTGTGCACAGTAAACAGTATATAATGAGAGCTGTGCATGAGTGTCTGTTCTCAGACGGGCGTTTCAGTTCCCTTTCACAGAAATCTGTGGAATATAATTCAGCCCTTCACAATTTCAGAGGGAAACACAAAAGTCTATCTAATACAAAAAAAAACAATAATAAAAACGACAGTTTCAGTCATATATGAAACTAAATCCCTATTAAAGGTATAGCGGAAGATTTTCACGAATTTTTGAAAAGAACCGCCCTTCCACTTAAAAAACATGCGCAACACTGTACCTGCTCCAAAGAGGGAACGCCTATTAAATGTGTGCACGAAAGATAGCATGCACGTGCCTAGTTCTTCTCTTCGCTCTTTTTACAAGTTGCTGTCGGCATGTTTACCGTGTCTGCGCGGTTCGTGACTTGTGCTAGGGATAGCATCGCCAATCATAGCTTACAACTTTTACTAGCAGTGATTTTAAATGGATTTCTCCAAATAGCATGCCAAACTTAAGAAACTTCACGTGGGAAGCCCAACCTGTGCATGCTAGCATTTGAAATAGTCTCCCAAAAACACTCTGGTCTTGTTTCTTTCTTCTTGGGACCCTCAGACATTTTGAAAAAACACGATGAGACCGCAAGCTTCAATGAATTGCTGAAACCGTAGACCAACACACATATACACCTGAAAGTGCGCATGTGCAGAAAGCGAACCTAGGGACGAGCACGTACGGCCTTACGTCAAAATATCATCAGAATGATTGACAACTGGGATGACCAATAGTCTTGGAAAAAGAAAATGTTCTGCTATACCTTTAAATAAAACATATATTGAGAATCTGAATTTGACCTATGATATGAAGTATGCATACTTGTTAAAGTACTGAATGTGTAGCTACTTGAACAACATCTTTAAAGCAATGTGTTTATGCACAGAATCTACGCGATGCTGCCTAAGATCAATAAGGCATGAAAAATAGTTACATATCCACTCTCTGCATACTGATACACAGATAAAGACACACAACACACCATGACTTAGTGCACCAGTTTACTGACAAACAGTGCCACCCAGAGACATTGTGAGGAAATAAAAAAGACAATTTCACTTTATCCATGTGATGAAGTTTTGTAATATATTAGCTTATAAATTCCTTTTACTTTTTTTAAAGGTTAAATATTACAGGTGTCCCTGGTCCTCATCCAATTTTCATTGTATGGAGTAACTGTAGACATTATTCCAGAAAACTGCTTTTGTGTTGCACGGAAGACAGAAAGCATGGGTTTGGAGCAGCATAATGATAAATAAATGATAAACCAAGGATCATTTCCCACAGACCTTTAATAAAATAGACCTTAATAAAACAAACCCATACGTGCCAAAAGCAGCTGTGAGGCATTTAAAATGCTACTTTAATTTTGTGTTTTTACTGTGAATGCTGCAAAAACGAATTTATACAACAAATGAATCAAAAAAAATATAAAGCACGATGCGAATGATTTCTGAATGAAATAGAAAAACATTGAGTATCATCTGTGAAGGATAAACAGATCTCTATAATTTACTGGCTGATGAGGTCTCACTCAGATTGGTATTATTTTCATTTCAAGCTTTATTAACACTTTATTATTCATCCACTGAGCATATCAATTTGTTTTAAAGTCTGTGTAAAGTCCGATATTAAGATTTTCATGATATGTCCCCTTAAACTCTTCAGTACAACATATCAGTAATGTATGGTGCGATTACATACACCTTGCATACCAGATGGCAAAAGAAAGCCTATTATTTATTATCATTAAAGTAATCATAAAATAGGCACCTTAAAGGAATCACATTTAAATGTGTTATTAAATGCTTAATATGAAAACCTGTGTGGCTGCACATCAGTATGAATTTCATATTAAGGCATAAAGTTTTGCCAGCCCAGTATTGAAAATTATCTCTAAAAAGGTCTTATCATTCAAAGTTTAATGTGCTTTGATCTTTGGAAAAAAGAGTTTGGTGTACTATGCAAAGTAACTTTAAATCGCCCTCCTCCCTACAAAACTGCCTGGTTTGAAAATGTTCATGCCTGAGAAATTACAGCCGTGAATATATAACCCACATGACTGCCCACATTTACACCAACAATGTCTGTTCGATGTTCAGCAAATTGGTCCGGCCTGTCACAGTGATGGAGCAAGAAGGAAGTAAAATAAATGCGGTGCGGAATGATTTGCATACTATTCATCTTAATGGTGTGCAAGAAAAGGAACAGTGCGTTGCAAATCATATTTTGTGACAATGGTATGCTAAAGGAGTTTGATTTTATTAAAGGTTGCGACTTGATATTGCAATTTTAGTTATACATAAATATTAATGAATTTATAGCTAAAACTGCCACAACAAATTAACTACAGGATCTGCTATAATCAGACATATAGGCTGAGTCTGTGGCAGTCTTAACCTGAACGCAAATCGCCTACGGGGGTTGGTATTCAGATGTTTAGGTTGAGTCAGTGGCAAAGACACTCGACCACAGTCTCTATCTGAATGCAAATGACCGACACATCAACACATAGCAATGAAGCGATGTGAGAAGATCTGTCACCCAATAGGCGCTTCATCTCCTATATGAGATTAAAAGCCAGTGCACAACGATCACATGAACTCACTGCTTTTTATACGTCCAGATGGAACTCTCCAATTATGATGTCATAATTAAAAGAATCTTAAGAATCATAGAACTCTGTGATGTCATTAACTCTAAAATGCTTGGTTCTGATTGGCCCATCGCATTATTATTCCAAGATAACAACTGCCTGAAGCTAATAGCACATGGCTGCAAATCATTTTGACAGGTACGGTTGTAATATTACACATAATTAAATATTAATATGTCTTTTAATAACCTATATAAGTTTATTAGCAAATGATTAAACCAAATATTGTGTTTGTGACAGAACGTCTTGTCTTGGCTTTAAATTAAGTAAATGGGTTTTTCTTGCGAAAGGTCTGCATTCGTTAAAAATGAGCAAATAAAATATTTGGAATCAATATTTAATGTTCCTTAGCTTAGGGGAGAGCAAGGGCGAACGTACAATTTTTCAGAAAAACTGTTTTTATAATGTTAAGACAGAGATATATTTTTGCTGTGATCAATAACTCACAAGTGTGGTCTATCAATACCAGGTGGAATTTTGTACAAATGTAGAACAACTTCAGTATAATTTCACTTTGAACATCAGTAGCGCATTGTTAATTTGGACCCTGTCTGTTGGGACGAAAGTAACACACAGGCCGGTCAAAAGATTACACAACAGATTCTTAGTAAATATACATGACTATGACCTTGTTTATATGTAACTGCAAATATATTTTGTTGTTTATCTGTGCAAAAAATAATTATATTAAATTTTTATTTTAATTTTTAAATCTGGCGTTTCCATCACTCGTTTTTGATGCGATACTTAAAAAAGCACATACAATCACGGTGATGGAAACATGGCTACAGACTATCAGGCGGCAAATCTCGAATCGCTCTCGCGATTCTTTAAAATCATGTGACAAGTTAGAGGGGAGCAAATGTAAAAAATGTCTCACTTTACCCCACTCTCCCCTACCTTGTTTTGTTTACTGTTGGTTACTAGGTTACCAATACTATCGTCACGTCATCTTAAACAACTTGATGGAAACGCACATCTAATTCGCATTTCTTTATTTTTTATTTTTTTTGCGAATTTAAAAAAGATTGGCTTCACGTTTGGATGGAAACCCAGCTAGTGTTTGGTATGCAAATGTAGTCAGGGCTTTGAGAAAATCGCTTTGTTACTTTCATCCTGCGTTACTTTTGCACTGGATCTCCCCTACTAGATAAATAGCTGTGTAAAAAACAAGTCAATGTACAGGCAACATCGGGAAATAAGCCCTTCACTGTAGCCATGTTTCCATCACCATGATTTTATGCGCGTTTTGAAGTATCGCATCAAAAACGAGTGATGGTGATAATGCTAAATTTCGACAAAAAAATCGCTTAATTCCCAAAAAAGGTTTTTATGCTCGCTTGAGGTGGTTTTTGATTCATGTGAAAAAGTGTAAATGCGAATAACGGGAGATGGAAACGCATTCAACAAATTAATTCTGACGTAGCGAACATAAACCCACGTGACTGACCGTCTAGCTGTTTCCGCTTAAGTTGTCTTCACCGTATGGGGCTTGACGTCGTCGTCGCAATGTCCTTGTTGCTTTTGCCTTCATCAGAAATGCTGCATACCTTTTTCTGTACACAGCTTTAGTTTTGTAATTACAAGCTGCACGGCTAATAAATGAATAACTTGCCCCATTGTGACTACATGAAGTCCTCATTTTCCTCGTACCTTGTTTTGTTTACTGTTGGTTGCTAGGTTACCAATACTAACGTCGCGTCATCTTTAACAACTTGATTGAAACGCGCATCAATTCACATTTCTTTATTTTCTTTTTTTTTTGCGAAATTAAAAAAGATTGGCTTCACGTTTGGATGGAAACCCAGCTAGTGTTTGGAAGGCAAATGTGGTCAGTGCTTTGAGAAAATCGCTTTGTTACTTTCATCCCACGTTACTTTTGCACTGGATATCCCCTAAGATAAATAGCTGTGTAAATAACGAGATCATGTACAGGCATCTGTAGCCATGTTTCCATCACCATGATTTTATGCGCGTTTTGAAGTATCGAATCAAAAACGAGTGATGGTAATGCCAAATTTCGACAAACAAATCCTTTAATTCCCAAAAAAAGTTTATATGCTCGCTTGAGGTGGTTTTTGATTTATGCGAAAAATATTAAATGCGAATAATGGGATATGGAAACGCATTTTGACAAATTAATTCTGACGTAGCGAACATACATATCCATCTAGCTGTTTCCGCTGAAGTTGTCTTTACCTTATGGGGCTTGACGTCGTCGCAATGTCCTTGTTGCTTTTGCCTTCATCAGAAATGCTGCATACCTTTTTCTGTACACAGCTTTAGTTTGGTAATTACAAGCTGCACGGCCAACAAATTAATAACTTGCCCCATTGTGACTACATGAAGTCCCGTCTTCATATTCCACGCGTACCTTGTTTTGTTTACTGTTGGTTGCTAGGTTACCAATATACCAACGTCATTCGCTCAAACAACTTGATGGAAACGCATCTGATTCTAAAATCTAAAAATTTGTATTTTCTTGATTTTTTTAAATTTGTTGTAACTTTCATTTAAAATGAAAAAAAAAACATGGTTAAGTAAGAAAACTAGTTTTAATAGCTTAAACTTTAACAGTCTAATAGAGACTACAGTAAAACAGTAGAAAGATAAAATAACAGTAAGTCTAGGTAATTTTGTTTCGGCTCAGCTTTTCTGCACTAATGAATCTGATGTCTGTGAATTACAGCATGGATCCTTGAATGTGAATGTTTTTATTTCATTTGTATTACCATGGCGCACTCTGTTGGAAAACACACGAAAATGCAGTTGGTCCTTGGTTTATTAAATATGTGCCCCTGCCTGTGAAATCCAGGCTAAAGTCTCATAATTTATAGGAGCATCAAGGTTTGATTTTGGTCATTTATTTCACATTGATTTCAAAATATACTTCAGATGAGTTTCCACAGAGTAGGCTACTTTTTATAATCCACTTCATCTTTTTATTCACAGATTTTGAACTAATTTGGGCTATGGGCACTTGCCCAACACAAAGTTGGTCCACAATAACCTTTCATTTGGCCCGTCATGCCACGTGAGATAAGGCAAAGGATAAATATCATTGATGTTTCTAATTAAATATTATCTAATATGTCAAATGTTTTGTTATATTTCATTACAAAAATGTAAATTGAAATTAAATGCAAGGAATTAAAGTGATTTTTTATATACATACATACATGAAACTCAACGAACTGGGGTACTATAATAATGGAGAGGTCGAGGCAGTGGCACCCAGACAAAAGGATTTTTTCAAAAAGATTGGCAAAACGATTTCTTTTTTACAACAGTTACCTTTGAAAATAAAACATTAGTTATGCATAAACAGAGTAATGTTTGCTTATTTGTTTTTTAAAATATTAGAAAATTATAATTTAGGAGAATCAGGGCAACTTTAATTTTAATATAACGCAGCAACATTTACTTTTGCCCCACGGCCCTCAGTCAGGTTTGATGGGCCCGGTGCTAATTGATTAGGGATTTACTCATGAGGGTTAGGCAACACCACCTGCAAGACTCATAAATAGCAGTTTACAGCTTAAATATCCAGAATAATTTTCACCCACTAAGCGAAAAAGGAGGCTCCTCAACACCTCTGTATGGGGCGAGAGGATGTGTGAAATACTTTAATTCCAGGATTTGATTGGATAGCTGCACACTGGGGAGAGGACTAAATAAAGATGTATCCATTGCTACAGATACAAGCAGCATTGCTGAGGAAATGCTTTCACTTTTGATTACTATATAGAAAAATATTCATAGATATTAAAGACAGTTTGACAATTTTTGTATAAATGATCATTATCTTCTTTTTTCGAAGTAAGGTAGGTTGAACTTGTCACAATACATTATCACTCTAAACTTGACGTTAACTTACACAGTTTAGAAAAGTAGTAGATTTCTAATCTACTTTAATTTGTAGCATGCAGATGTTCAAAGATTTAATGAAAGTTTGAAACAGCACAAAAGCACTTTTAGAATAAGAGATGATAAAAAGAAAAATGTCCCAAAATGGCCCCAAGCTGTTACCGGGGCAGTACTCTTTAAAGGGCACAACTGTATTATGCCCATCTTTACAAGATGTACTGAAGTCTAGGGTGTGCCTAGAAATGTGTCTGTGAAGTTTCAGCCCAAAATATCCCATATATGCAGTCAACAAATACGACTTCTGGAAGACGCAACAAAATCCTGTTCAGGAAGAATGACACGTTTGGTCACCCTATAGTATTTTTAGCCACATTAGTGTTACAACATGTTAACAAACACATTTAGAAAAGATTTTGGGTAAAATTAACCAGTCACTCAGTGGCTGTGGGTGGGGCTTTGTTTTTGTGATGTCACATTAACAAGATAATCAAAACAGCATCTAATGAGACTGCTTTGGTTTAATGGGGATTAAAAAAGAAGTATAGATTTTTTGTGTTCACACACTGCCAACACACATTTATATCCAAACACCTTTTAAAAGTGTTTTTTTGGGAAATATGTACCATATTTGGAAGCAACATGTACTTCTGATTTACTAATATTAACTCTTTATGTGCAATGCTGTAGCTAGGGACCAATTTTAACATATTTTTTTCTTAAAGTGTACATGTGCTTTTCAACCTATTGTAATAATGATATCAAACCTCGGCATGTGTGCCACTCTCTTTTTCTGAACTTTGCATTTTATTTTGTCTCTCGGTCTTCTTTCTCTATTTCGCACTTTATTGATTACATCATTTATGGCTCTTGCAAACTAATAGTGGAAATGGACTTGTTTTGTGTGCTTAAGAACTAAAATTCACATTAAAAGTTATATAAAAAGAACACACTTCAGCCAACATTACTTTAATGGCAGCCAGGGGATTTGCACAATTTGCTGTGTTATTTGTAGATCCTGTTGTTGACCTATAATCTTGATGTTCACCTTTTGCAGTTCATCAAGATGTGTGGAGGCCAGAGAGACAAACCCACATACTATTTGGACAACTTTATTTAGTTGCAATGTGTACTGGGCCTATATGAGCCAAGGAGAATTGCTTGATGTAATTTATCTGATTTTGTAAATGTACAATATATATGCAATTTAATACTGTGCAATATTGTAACATAAACTTGCGAAAAACACACACCTGAGTCTTGTTTCGGGGGAAAATGTCAATAAGTATATTCTTGTACAAAATAATGCATGGATCTACGGGTAAAGAATGCAAAGTTGAATCAAACTACAGCCGGTAATGCCGATACTATTATGAATGCAGTACAAACAGGTGCTGGGAATATTTACAAATGGGTCGATGATATTTTAAAGAAGTAAGCAAAAACACACAATCCACTTTCTAAAAAAGTCCTTAGGTATCTCGAGACAAAGCTCAAATGTTTCAGCCATGGCAATAATAAAAAAGCACACGCACACAAACCACAGTGCAGACACATGATAATTAGCTAAAGCAGCGAACTGTGCTAAGCAGCCTGTGAAGCGTAAGTGTCAGGGGAGAAAACCATAAAAGCGTCTGTACTCTGTTGCACTGCCTTCACCTATCTCTGAACGCTTCACCAGGTTTCAGTTTGAGGGTCGTAACTGTACCCAATACTTTTTATAATAAGATTCGATGATGGTGAGATCTAACATAAATCATTTGCATCTTGTTTGCTGGCAGTACACTTTTTTTAATATAGCATGCACAGTTCACCGTTACCATCTACAATAATAATAATATTAATAACAAGTTTTGCATTTTTTCTAACAGTTATAGACAATCCGTGCCCTTGTGCTCCGATCTTGTGCAGAGGTGTCAATCACTGTGCCCACTCAGGGGCATAAATATGACTACTGAGAACCATTAGAGCTCCTTTATTACATGTCAGGTTAATTGCTAGTCTTTAGCTAAAGTTACACACCTTACAAGGCTACAGCACAGACATGACAGCTGCACATTTGGTGTAGTGGCCCATGATATTGATTAATTAGGGTGGAGGTAGAAATTGGTGTTTGTCAGAGAGCTAAGGCAAATTACTGCTGGGTTAAAATTAGATGGTGCGCTGAAGATGACAAGAGACAGCCTCTCGCCAGAAACCTCAGAGCTGTCCAGGTTATTATGCTGGATCATTAGCTCCATCTATCCATCCATCCAACCGTTGCAAGCTCATGTGCATTATATGGCCAGAAGTATGTGGACTGTGGCCCTTTTAATTTTACAGGTCTGGCTATTCATGTAATTTCAGTGAGAACAAAGCTTAATGCGACTGAACACATTATGGGGAGGTTTTTATGAGGTACAGGGTCTAGCTTAATACAGGACTATGATATGTGTTATATTAGGACATTTAAGTAGTTTTTACAAACAAACCTTACAAAAAACAATAATGGTGTGCATCTTGAGACAAAACAATGGCACTGCTATACACTCACCTAAAGGATTATTAGGAACACCTGTTCTATTTATCATTAATGCAAATATCTAATCAACCAATCACATGGCAGTTGCTTCAATGCATTTAGGGGTGTGGTCTTGGTCAAGATAATCTCCTGAAAACCAAACTGAATGTCAGAATGGGAAAGAAAGGTGATTTAAGCAATTTTGGAAGTGGCATGGTTGTTGGGCCGGTCTGAGTATTTCACAATCTGCTCAGTTACCTGGATTTTCTCACACAACCATTTCTAGAGTTTACAAAGAATGGTGTGAAAAGGGGAAAAACATCCAGTATGCGGCAGTCCTGTGGGTGAAAATGCCTTGTTGATGCTAGAGGTCAGAGGAGAACGGGCCGACTGATTCAAGCTGATAGAAGAGCAACTTTGACCGAAATAACCACTCGTTACAACCGAGGTATGCAGCAAAGCATTTGTGAAACCACAACACGCACAACCTTGAGGCGGATGGGCTACACCAGCAGAAGACCCCACCGGGTACCACGCATCTCCACTTCAAATAGGAAAATGAGGCTACATTTTGCACAAGTTCAAAATTGGACAGTTGAAGACTGGAAAAATGTTGCCCGGTCTGATGAGTCTCGATTTCTGTTGAGGCACTCAGATGGTAGAGTCAGAATTTGGCGTAAACAGAATGAGAACATGGATCCATCATGCCTTGTTACCACAGTGCAGGCTGTTGGTGGTGGTGTAATGGTGTGGGGGATGTTTTCTTGGCACACTTAAGGCCCCTTAGTGCCAATTGGGCATCGTTTAAATGCCACGGCCTACCTGAGCATTGTTTCTGACCATGTCCATCCATTTATGACCACCTCTGATGGCTACTTCCAGCAGGATAATGCACCATGTCACAAAGCTTTGGTTTCAAAAATTGGTTTCTTGAAAATGACAATGAGTTCACTGTACTAAAATGGCCCCCAGATCTCAACGGAACGGGAGCTTCGTGCCCTGGATGTGCATCCCATAAATCTCCATCAACTGCAAGATGCTATCCTATCAATATGGGACGACATTTCTTAAGAATGCTTTCAGCAACTTGTTGAATCAATTCCACGTAGAATTAAGGCAGTTCTGAAGGCAAAAGGGGGTCAAACACAGTATTAGTATGGTGATCTTAATAATCCTTTAGGTGAGTGTACATTAAAGGGGTCATATTATGAGATTTTTTTTAAAGATGTAAAATAAATCTTTGTTGTCCCCAGAGTGCGTATTTGAAATTTTATCTTAAAATACCCCACAGATTGTTTTTTATAGCATGTTTAAATTGTTACTTTGTAGGTCGAAGCAAAAATGTGCCATTTTTAGGTGTGTCCTTTAAAATGCAAATGAGCTGATGAAATGCAAACACTGATTGCAATGATGGTGGTTTGTTGAAATTGAAACTCAATTGTGCTGTCAATTATATTTTCTCTCTTTCTCTCTGCACTAAATGGCAGTGCCGGGGTTGGATAGTGCAGATTAAGGGGTGGTATTATTGTAAATGGACTTACCTACATCCCAAAACAGGCGAAAACTGAAAGACCTAATTATTTACATGCTTGCAGAGAATGGTTTACCAAAACAAAGTTACTGGGTTGTTCTTTTTCACATTTTCTAGGTTGATACAAGCACTGGGGACCCAATTATAGCACTTAAACATGGAAAAAGTCAGTTTTTTACACTGTGACCCCTTTAAGAAATGTCAGTGTAAGATGTTTTTAAATTAACGCAGCTCATCGATGCATTTTGGTCTGGGACTTGGATAAGCCCTGTCCGGGAAACCACCACTGTGACATTATTGAGACTTGTGTGATTTTTAGTTTGTTGATACATTTTGAAGGATATCTGGTGTGGAAGCCTTCACAAAGTCTAGACCTAAATGACTGTGAAATCAAATTATATTTTCAGATATAATTAATTCAGATTTGTTTAGCAAGCTACAGCATACATCATCATCTACAATAACAGAAATGCTTTACTGTAAAATACTTTTTTTAGACTTGATTAACGATAACCAACTGCAGTTTTGAATGCCATAAAACTTTGGTAGACAGTACAAGAGGTATATAACAAAAACAGTTCAGTACAGGATAATGGATGAAAGTAAATGTTGTTCTCAAAAAAATTTCTTAGTCGCTGCAACTTTTGTTGTCCACCAATTTTTCTGTGTTTTCTTCTGCTTTTATTAATGTAAAGCTGTTTTTAAACAATTAAACAATTGTGAAAAGTGCTTAATAAATAAAATTGACATGACTTGACTTAACACTGAATACTGAATTTCTTTTCAATGGAATAAGGTTTGGAAACAACTTAATTTGTCATTATATACAAATACTCATAGAAATATAAAAATAAGACGATTGCAAACAGTGTAGTTTCTGTACAGTAAGTTTATTTAACGCAGGATCACGCATGGGAGAGCATTTATTTTGTATTGCTTTTACAAACAAACACGTGATGGAATAATGGCGTCATCTTACATTCCTGCCTAAAGGCTCATTATGCAGCTCATTATGCAAGTCTTTTGTTTCCTCAGCTGTCAATCACAGATTATTCAAGAGCTTTCCGACTTCTTCCATATTGCCTTTCTAATCAAAAAGTGCTTTGAAATTGTAAATCAATATATTGTTTTATGTGAATGAGTAGGCAGAGTGATTTTCACATCATTTAAAAAAAAGAAGTCTAGACTACAAGATCCTGTTTTGAAAAGAAAGAGTTTTCTGGACTTATATCAGTCACTTAAAAATGTTGCTTTTTCAAAGACCATGCATGCATAAACATTATTCTCTCAAAAATACAAACATGTACATACATGTTGATCATATAATATTTTAGCCCAGTTTGTGCTGAACACAGTGTTATGAGACTTTTGCCGTTATTATGTTTTTAAGCAACTAAAAAAAGCACAAATGTGAGTGCAGGTCAAAACTTCTCCAGGCCCTAAAAACCCCTTAGACCCCAGAGGGTTAAACTCAAAATACTATTTTTGTGTGTTGTTAAAACTATTTTACACAAAGGAAGTGAAGCAAAAAACGTTACAATGTTTAGGAATTAATTTGCACTCCTTTGGTTTCTGATCTCAGATATCCTCAACAAATTTCTTTAAGCTCCTAACAGAGACTTCATCAAGCCCCGTATTGATTCTTAGATTTGCACAAAACATTTAAGTGGTGAACAATGTTTGTGTAATGGAGCAAAGCTAGACTCATCAGTTACAGTACGTTGGCTGTCATTCCAGACACGTCTTTCTTAGGAATTGAACATCTCTACGGTCAATAAGTCTGGTTGGGAACTAATAATTAGCTGGCATGCCCATCTACCATTTACAGAACAAAAAACACTGTTTGTTACAGTGGTGCTCTAATACACCACACAGACAGAGTTTGAGAGTTTAACTGAGCGAGTCAAGTTATAGCTAATCTTTTATATCAAGTTGTTTAATTTGTCTTCCAGTTGTCAGAGTAAAGTGTCCAACTCATTAGTTAAAGGTGCAGTGTGTAACTTTTAGAAGGATCTAATGACAGAAATGCAATATGATATACATGTTATCAGTGGTGTATAAAGACCTTACATAATTGTTTTGTGTTTATTACTTTAGAATGAGCTGTTTTTATCTACATACACTGCAGGTCCCCTTACATGGAAGTCGCCATTTTGCATCGCCAAATGCTAAACGCACACACTGCTCTACAGAGCGCAATTTGTCACTTTATTTTTTCTTAAATCACAACGTTTGTCCTGTGGTGGCCATAGCTTCTCTATGCATTTTGGTAAACGGTGGACTGAGCCGTTAATTGCAAATAACAATCTTACTGCTAGATGCTGATAAAAATTAAAAATATATTACTTTTTGATCCAGTTAGATAATATGGATATTTAATAACAATCAATACTTATTATACATGCATAAGGTTTTTAATGCCACATTTATGATTTTACTCAGACAGAACTTGTAAATTTTTAGAGGCTGCCTGTTTTTATAAGGCTGTTTTAGATATCAGTATAGTTCAGTGGTCTCCAACATGGCACCAGGTTGCCCGCACTGAGTTTGTAAATTGCCCGCCAAAGCACATTCTATTAATAGCCTCAATTTTAATATTTATTACATATTTTTTAAATTTGCTTGGGTTATTTTATGTATGTCAACATTTTGAAGAATGACAAAACATATCAACAAGTAAAATCAAAATAAAGTAAAACAATAAGAGGTGGTTTCCCGGACATGGATTATCTTAAACCAGGACAAGGCCTTAGTTTAATTATGAAATATAACTAGTTTTAACAAACATACCTTACTAAAAACATTACTTGTGTGCATTTTGAGGCAAAACAAAGGGCACTGATGTATTTTAAGAGAGTGCAAGCTCATACATTTATTTAAGTCTAGGTCTAGTCTAATCCCTGTCCGGGAAACCGCCCCTAAAAGTTTTGAGACTATATCAAAAAATAAGCCCTCCAGATAATTTATTCATTGTGGTATCCATTGCTCACAAATAGGTTGGAGACCCCTAGTATAGTTGTTTTCTTTATAACTTTAAGTTAATAATAAAACTATAACAATTATCCATTGTTAAATGGTAAATATAACAATAATAATTATGGGTAGTATAATTAAATCTGAAAGATTGTGTTCCTCGGTTTGACTATTCAAGTTTATTAGTCTAAACGTCTTCTATAGGATTTTCATATAGCTTCATATATATTTCTCATTCCAGAAGATGGCACTACACGAACAGTACACAATTTAGTGACCAACAACTCTTGCTTGGCAAGAAGCCCCATATCAAAGCAGGCAATTTCAATAAGATTCGTGATGCAAAGGGCTAAATTATTAATTTGGCTGCATATCATCTTGCAAATGATATACGTGCAGTTTAAAGTTTGCTCTTTAGATATAAATATAGTTTGGAACAAGTAGATCATATATAATGCATTTGTAATTTATAGTCGTGACTTAGTTTATAGGACTGTTAGCTGGCTAGTAAACATCAGGGTGATCCATGAATAGGAGTTATTGAGAACCGCTTCGTGCCCTTGTGCGAGGCAATTAACCCGTGCAGGGGACTGTCCTTGCAATAAGATGTGCACTGCTTTGGATAAAAGTGCTACATAACCAGCAAATTGAAAGGCTAACATAGCCTACCCATTTACTGAAACCTGGCACTGAAACAGATTAATCTTATGCAACACCATTGAATGCAATAGTCAGCGCGCTGCTTTGAATGAGGATGCACAAAAAAGATAAATGCAAATTTAATAAACTCGACTGAGGCCTCGAAATAGAAGGATGCGCGCCGAAATAACGTGCATGTGATCTTAAACGACAAAACACACGAACGAGCACCTAAAAGCATGTATTGCGCTTGAACTAGCGTCCTTTAATTTATAATGAAGTTCACGTTGCTCTGCTGCGAACGTTCTCAGCGCGTGAGTGCTTCTCATACAAATGAGACCGGCGCGCGCGCGCCCTCGCTCGCTCACTCACGCGCTCTTTGACGTAGTCAGCCAGCTGGGCTCCAGCGTTCCAGCGCAGTACGTATGGCGCAGCGTGCCCGACCACCCTTTACATTTCATCCAGTCTAAATGACGCTGAAAATAGGAATCGTGACACATCTGTGCGTGTCATCCGCTGGACACTTCCGAGAAGTAACGCTGGCGCGAGGCTCTTATGAAAGGCACGCCGTTATGAAATAACGAATTCATCGTTTATTTTTAATCCCTCACGGCGCGAGGACGAAGATTCATACTATAGGAGCGTCGCGCGTCCGCCGCCTTCAGCATCAAGGATACCTTTTCGGCGTGCCTTTCTGTCTCACTGGCATCCTGTCATTTTGAAAGAATGAGAGATTATCGTTCGCATTAAAATCCGCAGTGTTATCTTTTGGGAACGTCGAAGAAGAAGAGGTGGATACCAGCGCGCGTTACCGGACTCCGATTAATAGTGCGCGTGTTTCCCATGGCGCTGTCATTTACTTCAGCCAGCATATCGAGTCGGTAATGCCGGCGACGGTGTGAGAAGGAAACCGACTCTGAGGCTTTGCTGGACCAATCTCTAAAAAAATGCAAAGGCAAAAAAATGACCATTGATATATCCGAAACGGACACTTCTTCACTTCTTCCTTGATGATATTTGCCACGGTCACGCAAGGTGGGAGATTAGACTGCACGCGTTGTCGTCAAGTGTCCGCCGCCTGAGGAACCGGTCGCCACGGAGCTGGATATGTTCTGACTAACTTGAAGATGGATATTATCTTTGGTCTCCTGTGGTTATTGGCCGTACTATTTGAAGGCGTTTTGTGCCAGGGAGTTTACGGTAAGATAAACAGACGTAGCAGCTACGTGCAATAGTCTTTACGGAGCTTTCGTGACCTTGTGAAAATGCATGAGGGATATGGATGTGAATATTTATTTTTGAATGATGCCCAGTGTGATGCAGGCCCGTATATAGCTCGCATGTCAAGTGACAGCTCCTGCGTTACAGGTGCACAGTGGGCATCAGTAATCAGCTGTGGCCACATTGTGCATTTATAGTGTATTTGTGGGCAGCGTTTAATGCCACATAATGACAAAATGTGTAGCCTACCTTGTAATGCACTGCAAGTCTTTTTGGATAAAACCGTGCCAAATGCGTAAATGTTTAAAATGTATGGCTTTTGCGTCAATTGCCTGTTAAATGTTATAATCTTGTAATGAATAATTAACAGCTATTTTGCAGAATCACTACATTGTTGAATCAGTTAACTGTGGCCTGCTCAAAGTATATTCTTACATAGGCCTGGGGTTGTCAATGTCATCTTTTATTCAGGACATGTGCCCACTCAGAATTACATGAAACATATTTTGCTGCTAGCATCAAATCAAATGTCTTTTTTGAAAAAGTGGCTTATGTTTTAATGTGAAAAGTAGAAAAAAAATGAGCCCATTTTGTCTTGGTGTTGTGTGATTGGCAAAACATTAGAAATGATTTGAGTTGACTGAATTCCTTTTGACAGAATTGTATGTAGGTTAAGCTGCACATGTCAGCCATTCATTCTGTCATAGGAGCCTCCATGGAAACGCTTCCTTAGATGTCTGCTGCAGAATATTACAAAGGGTTGATCATAATAGGATGAAGGCTATAAGCATTGTACTGTAGACCTATTTTAACCGACGTCACTTGGATTACAAGGGCAGATTTATTGTTGGTTAATGAAAAGCAGTTTGGAACCATAAACCAGTGCATGCAACTTTACCAGATTTGTGCTACAGGTTGGATGCAAACAGTTGGACCCAAGTATGTAAGACCAGAATAGGTCCCTTGTTTTTGATCTTTGAACAATTAAAGTGCACACATGCATCCATTTATGTTATGGACAGTCAGCAAAAGCCATTGACACATTCTTCAGTGATCTACAATTATCTACAAATTTTCAAACTTAAGGTGATGTCTCCACATACAGTAGGTGACTTAAATACGTACTGTTTTCAGAAAAAGTATCGAAGTATCATTTAGTTATTGCAAACTATCGCAATATGCACATTTGCGGAATTTCTATCCCGCAGCCCTAACTGTTACTTACTCGTGTTATATTCTGGGGTCTGTGATATTTCCAGCCGTTGACATTCAGTGGTCAAGTGGTGTGATTATGCGCGTGTTTAACAGTGTGTTGGCTGGCATTACATTCAGACATTGCATTGCTTTAATTCCAGTGTAATGACCTGTGTAAGCGTGGGAGTATTGTGGGTTGTACTTCATTGCTATGACAAGGAGGTGGGTACATGCCCCTTTAGTTTCCTGCACACTCTACAGTGAACCATGATAGACCTGTGAACATTGAACCGATTGGTAGGAACTCTTTACGAGACCTGTACAGAATTAGCCCCCGCAATAAATGCAGAATATTTAATTTGAAGAACCATAGATCATCAATACACTAGCACTATAGTATGTGATAGAGTAATACAGTGCGTTTTATCAGGTTTCATTACTTCCAAATGTGGTACTGTATAATTTTGTTGTAGCTTCTTATCAAATTTAACTTTGGTACCTTCAAATTAAAGCGCCAATCTTAAGAGATGTACCTGTATAAGTCTCAGATATGGGTGATTCTCACGAGATCCAGACTTGGTGTCCAGCATCAGATTTTTAAAAAAGCCCTTATAGCCAATTTATTTTGCACATGTAAGATTAAGGTCTGAACTTACTATAACTATTATTTTAAGAGGATTTAAATTTTTTCCTATAGAATTATTTACTTTTTTTAGATTATCATTATCAAAAATGATCATTACCGCAACATGACATTACATTAAATATATGAATTTACAAATTCATGTTTCAGTAACAAACAAACAAAATTTCAACTTTTGTTGAGTGTCACAGTCAATTATGTCCCTTCCAACAATTTTTTTAAAATGTTAGTTCCTTGAGGGCTTAAACAATGATTGAAAATTGTTGCGGAGGATGACAAATTTTTTCTTGGACACATTTATATTCCTTATTATTGTCTCTACATTTACCAATGATCACCAAATATCAAATGTATCTTTAATGTAAATGTTTATAGTATAACATGCACTGAAGCTTTTTATTTTTTTAGATTTTAATTGTATATTCCATGTCAAAGAACCCAAATCCAGTCATGGACATGTTGCGGTAATGAAAATTTTCCCCTTAAATGTGGAAAAAACAATAAATTTTTTTGTATGATGTCATTTGAAATCTTGGGCAGGAGTGCAGTTTTCATGTGTGTACCTTTAAATGTAAATTTGCTGCTGCTTTCGATTAAAAATAGATTTGATTCTTGTGAATACAGTCTGGGAAAATAGTATCTTTAGCCGCATTAATGCTAAAACGTGTTAACAAACACATTTAGAAAATCTTTCCAGTAAAATTAACCAGTCAGTGGCTGTGACTTTGTTAGTGTGACATCACATTAACACAACAATTAAAACATCATGTCTAATGAGATTGCTTTGGTTAAATGTGGATTAAAAAAGGAGGAGTGGGTGGATTTTTTGCATTGTTGGGTGGTTGTGTTCACACACTGCCAACACACAATAATGTCCAAACACCTTGCAAAAGTGGATTTTGCATAATATGGGCCCTTTAAATCAGGATTAAAAAATGCTTGGTGCTCTTGGTTTTCCAATGACATCCTTATGTTAAAGGGATATTTCACCCAAAAACGATCATGAGCCCCATTCTCTTCCATAGTATTCTTTTTTCCTACTATGGAAGTGAATGGGATTCATGATCGGTTTGGTTACAAACATTTCTGAAAATATTCTTCCTTCGTGTACATTGGAATAAATAAATGTATACAGAGTTTGTACAACATGAGTGTCATAAAATGATGACAGAATTTTCATTTTTGGATAACCTATCCCTTTAAGCAAAACCAAAAGTTGTTATGTAAACTTTGCTATGAATAGGGGAGGTGTGGTTTCACTGCAAAACAGCACAACACGTATTGCAGCAACGGACCAAAATGCTCAGTGACCCCTCTAGACATTAATTAAGTCTATGTGTGCATGGTGCTTGACGCGGGAGGTCACAGTTCACAACACGCGTGAACCCGCATCAGAGACTGAAACGGAGTAGATAAAATGTTTTTGAATAAATTTTGTTTATTTTGCACACAAAAAGTATTTTCATTGCTTAATGAAATAAAGATTGAACCATTGTAGTCACATGAACTATTTTAATAACGTCTTTACCTGGCCTTGAACGTGGGAGTTGCGTTTCTGACAATCAGGGGTCAGAAAGCTCTCAGATTTTATTAAAAATATGTGTTTTGAAGATGAACGAAGGTCTTACTGGTGTAAAACAAGATGGGGGTGAGACATTAATGACAAAAGTTTCATTCCGGAGAGAACTATCTCTTTAAGTGGGCCCTAGTTATGTATTGGTGAATAGAGATGCTATATTTAAAAATTCTGGCACTGTCCTTTCTAATCAATAGGAATTACAATTCAGTCAACTATGATAAGGGTAAGGCTGCACTGGGTTGATATATAATCTTGCTGTCCCTATAGATAAAGATATAGTTATATAGTACAAAGAGATAGACTAATGCACTATATTACGACATCCCAACAGGCCACTTAGGCTGAAATGAAAAAGAGACCTCCAATAGCGAGACATCTAGAAGGTCGATATGCGTTTCGTTCATGTAATGCAGAACAACTGTTTAGTCCTGTCTACTTTTCATAAGTTGGTTAATTGCCCCAGAAATAATGTCGACAGTCGATAGTATTGTCTTTATGAGACCATTTTATGTCACTGATTATATATGACAATAAAATAGCATTCTTTCTAAGAACATGACTTTGATTTTTAAGAATATTAAGATGAAATTGCAATGTAAGAAAAAAAATAACATTCTAAATATTTAATACATAAATAAAGAAAATATGCATTTAAATTGTAAACAGCTAGTGATTGTTCAGTGTAAATCCCAACTTTACAGTGTTTATTGCTTTAGTCGAGTGTTACTCTGTGGGTATACGCTAGGGATGCTCAGATCGATCGGTATCAGCCGATAATGTCATTAAATGACTCGATCTGTACTCCCTAAATTTGCCGATCTTGTGAATCGATATTTCTGTTTTGTCATCATAGGGATCCTGAGTACGGCTGCAATTAAGAGACAATTTTTAAGTAGTGCAAGCATTTTTATAACCTGTTGCTCAAGTGCAGATTTGGATTTCTCTCTTTGCCTTTACAGAGATATGTTCAGTCATGAAAATCTCTCAACTTTCGGCCAAAACTGGTGACCCACGTGAATCGTGTAGATTCGCTCAGAAATTTTGGGGGGTTGGAGTGGTATGCGCGTGTTGTTTTGGATATTTGTGATATTACTTTGTCTAGAAATAATGTAACAGTTATAGTCATCAAAAAGCTTGCATATCAGCTTAAAAAAATCGGAATTGGTATCGGCCGATCACGAAGATGATAAATCGGCTGCAAAAATCCTGATCGGAGCATCCCTAGTATACGCCATTATGCATGACTTTGTATTTGTTTATCTCTTTTATATTGCCTTGTTTTTTTTTAACAAAGTAGACATGCTGGCTTGTTTACGTTAATTTCCTCTCCTCACATCTCATTCATGTCGTAGATGGGGGCTGCAGCTTTGAAACCAATTCCAGTCGGATTTATTCTTTCAAACTGTATGTATTCACCAAAAAAAAAACAGAAATTTCGGTTTGAGTAATGCTTTCTCTTCACCTGTCACTGTCCGCGCACACATGTGGACCCTGAGCTCCATGTATCACCTTTTCAGAGACAGACAGTAGACAGAAATGGCAGAGGCAATCGCGATCGGCTAAAATGCTAATGACATCTATTTCTTATGCAAACAAACAGACATGTAAACACTATTGCAATATATTGCCTCTCTAAAAACTGCCGAGGTCATGTTCACTCATCTTGCGATAAGTCGATATATTCATTATCGCAACAGTTTGTTGGTTCTTCCTAACCCCAAAATAGCTGGAAGAAATCGTAAAAAAAACAGGGTTCTCACGGGTCCTTGAAATCCTTGAAAGTTGAGAGTCTTGGGGAAATAATCCAAGGCCCTGGGAAGTTTTTGAAAATATATATACATAGATACAGGTCATTGAAAGTGCTTGAATCTATTTTATGCAAGAAGTTTTCTGGAAAAAAATCCATATTATTCCCTGTGTAGTGTAGGATATCATAAAAATTCTAGACTTTTTAAGCACACGTGCTAAACTGTTTGCTTTAAATGCTTATATCTTCTGTATGTGAATGTTGATTTATATCAAAATGCTTTTTTGCATAGTTGTGTTTGAAACATAAAACGTC
Source organism: Misgurnus mizolepis (assembly GCA_025389145.1). Taxonomy (NCBI): domain Eukaryota; kingdom Metazoa; phylum Chordata; class Actinopteri; order Cypriniformes; family Cobitidae; genus Misgurnus; species Misgurnus mizolepis. The sequence continues at coordinate 15,029,148 of JAIFKI010000023.1, forward strand.
TCAGGTTACGTATGTAACGTCTCGGTTACGTATGTAACCCTCGTTCCCTGAAGGAAGGGAACGGAGACGTCACGTCGTGACCGACGAATTGGGAACCGCTCCGCGGGTGACCTATCTACTTCGAGAAACTATAAAAACGCCAATGAACTTGGCATGCAGGTATTTGCATAATGCCGGCGCCGCCCCGCCAGGTGCGTATATAAGCCGCAGGTGCACAATACCAAATTAGCTATATTATTGCTGAGAAGCCGAGCAGCAGTGCCCGGCCTGAAAACAGCAATGGAACAGCAAACTGTGGCGACGGGACGTGACGTCTCCGTTCCCTTCCTTCAGGGAACGAGGGTTACATACGTAACCGAGACGTTCCCTTTCAGTCGGTCACTACGACGTCACGTCGTGACCGACGAATTGGGAATCCCTACCAAAACGCCACTGCAGCTGAACCCTTCCAGTGTCTGTAAAAGCCCTCCGCCCTCCACATAGGGGGCGGAACCTAAGGCGAAATGCAGAAGGCCGGTCACTACCTGTTCCTTAACCCACGATAGTGAAGCAGCGAACTGGGGAAGCGTCTAAACTGAGCGGAGCTAGAACACTGCGGAAGCCATCCCCTAAGAAGGTTGAATGGATGACATAAAAATATGAAACAACCGATAGGTTGCTCATAAAAGTCTCTGAACAAAACATAGTATGCAGAGAGATGCAGAGCAGGCTCTGCTAAGGAAAACGTGGAGGATTAGTACCCCACGGAGTATACACACAAATGAACCCCACGTAGGGGACAAATGTGGACGCCTAGCCTACACAGGTTTACAGAAAATACAGCAGTGATAGGTTGACAGCGGATGCTCCGCAACACCAGCTATCAGGGCGGTGGAGGAGAGGCAAAAACAGTTTTTTAGACGTTTTTGCCCCGATGGCCTTCCATATTGGTGCAGATGTGCAGCACCAAAATAGAGGCTCCAAGCCGACACACGAGCCGACCCCCGGCATTCTTAACTAGTTAGTAGAAAGAACCCGAGTGGAAACCGGTTCGACACGAACACTATAGAATCTTGTGAACGTATTAGGTGTCGCCCAGCCTGCAGCTCTACAAATATCTGTTAGCGAGGAACCGCGAGCCAGTGCCCAAGATGATGCCACACTGCGTGTAGAGTGGGCACGTAAATTAAACGGACAAGGCACATTCTGCTTTTGATATGCAAGGGCTATAGTATCCACAATCCAATGGGACATCCTCTGCTTGGTGACAGCTTTTCCTTTCTGCTGACCACCGTAACAAACAAAGAGCTGATCTGAGGTCCTAAAGCTTTGCGTCCTGTCTATATACACACGTAGTGCACGAACAGGGCATAACAAAGCCGTGGCTGGGTCTGCCTCCTCCAAAGGCAGCGCTTGGAGGTTCACCACTTGATCTCTGAAAGGAGTGGTGGGAACTTTGGGCACAAAGCCGGGCCGGGGTCTCAGTGTTACGCTGGATGCAGCCGGCCCGAACTGAAGGCACGATTCGTCGACCGAAAATGCATGAATATCCCCTATCCTCTTAACAGAAGCCAAAGCAAGGAGAGTTAATGTTTTCATAGTAAGAAATTTAACACTCACACTATGCAGAGGCTCAAATGGGGCTTCCTGGAGTGATTTCAGCACCAAGGACAGGTCCCACGGAGGAATAGAGGGAGGACGCGAAGGATTCAGTCTTCGAGCGCCTCTGAGAAATCTAATGACCAGGTCGTGCTGACCCACTGTTCTACCGTTTACGGGTGAATGGTGAGCTGATATCGCAGCGATATCGACCTTAATAGTGGATGGTGACAGCCTATTCTCCAAACGACGCTGGAGATATAAAAGCACAACACTAATCGGGCATTCACGGGGGTTTTCACTTTGGGAAGAACACCAGTCGACAAACAGGTTCCATTTAAGCGCGTAAGCCTGTCTCGTAGACGGCGCTCGCGCTGCAGCAATAGTGTTAGATACCTCTTGCGGTAAATCACTCAAATCCTCCGTGCCCCGTCCAGAGACCACACATGGAGGTTCCACAGGTCGGGGCGCGGGTGCCATAATGTGCCCTCTTGTTGAGAAAGAAGGTCCTTCCTCAGGGGAATCTTCCACGGAGGGGCTGTCGCGAGGAGAGAGAGTTCTGGAAACCAACTCCTGGTTGTCCAATACGGTGCCACCAACAGCACGCTCTCCTCGTCCTCCCGGATTTTGCATAGGGTTTGCGCAATGAGGCTCACCGGAGGGAACGCGTATTTGCGCATGTTTCGCGGCCAGCTGTGTGCCAATGCATCCACGCCGAGCGAGTCGTCGGCTAGTGAATAGAACAGGCGACAATGGGTCGTCTCTGGGGAAGCAAACAGATCTATCTGCGCTTTGCCGAAACGTCTCCAAATCTGCTGAACCGCAATGGGGTGGAGTCGCCATTCGCCGGGACGCGCAGCCCGAGAGAGCGCATCCGCCTCTACATTGAGCGTGCCCGGGATGTAAATGGCACGAAGAGACCTCAAATTCTTCTGACTCCAAGTGAGGAGATGACGGGCGAGATGCGACAGGTGACGCGAGCGTAAACCGCCTTGACGATTGATGTACGCCACGGTCGCAGTGTTGTCTGTGCGAACTAATACATCTTTGCCCTGTAACCCGTTGCTGAAACGGACGAGCGCAAGATATACAGCCCACATTTCTCGGCAATTTATGTGCCAATGCAGCTGGGGTGCCGTCCAGACCCCCGAAGCCGCAAGCCCATCGTACGTGGCCCCCCACCCCGTGTCCGAAGCATCTGTGCATACTATTGCATGCCTGGAGACCTGTCTCAGAGGCACACCGGCTCGGAGAAACGCACGGTCTGACCACGGAGTGAAAGTGCGACGACACGCAGGTGTAATGATAACACGGTGAATGCCGCGCAGCCACGCTCTCCTCGGGACTCGATCGTGAAGCCAATGCTGAAGCGGTCGCATATGGAGCAGTCCGAGCGGAGTTACAGCTGCGGCTGCTGCCATATGCCCCAAAAGCTTCTGAAATTGTTTCAGCGGGACCGCGCTCTTGCTCTTGAATGTATTCAGGCAAGTCAGAATCGACTGTACACGCGCTTCTGTTAGACGAGCTGTCAAATCGATCGAGTCCAGTTCCATACCGAGAAAAGAGATTCTCTGCACGGGGCAAAGCTTGCTCTTTTCCCAGTTGACCCGAAGACCCAAACGAGCGAGGTGTTTTAAAGTTAAATCTCTGTGATCGCACAGCGTCTGACGTGTTTGAGCTATTATTAGCCAATCGTCCAGATACGCGAGAATGCGCACACCTCTCTCTCTCAGGGGTTTTAAAGCCCCCTCCACTACTTTGGTGAATACACGGGGCGACAGAGAGAGCCCGAATGGGAGGACTTTGTACTGGTATGCTCGCCCCTCGAACGCAAAGCGGAGAAACGGCCTGTGCCGGGGGAGAATCGATACGTGAAAGTACGCGTCCTTCAGGTCGATAGATGCGAACCAATCGTTTGGACGAATGCATGGAAATATGCGTTTGGGCGTCAGCATCTTGAACGGCATTCTGTGAAGTGCACGGTTCAGCGAACGCAGGTCCAGGATCGGTCGCAAGCCGCCGCTTTTCTTGGGTACAATAAAGTAAGGGCTGTAAAACCCCGACCTCATCTCGGCTGGAGGGACCGGCTGGATCGCGTCTTTCGCCAATAAGACAGCGATCTCCGCACGGAGGACGTGCGCATCGGCAGCTCTCACCGTAGTGAAACGAACGCCGGAGAATTTGGGGGGACGCCGGGCAAATTGGATCGCATAGCCGAGACGAATCGTGCGTAAAAGCCAACGCGACGGGCTGGGAAGCTGTTTCCACGCCCCCAGACACCGTGCGAGGGGGACTAAAGGCACGATCGGTGTACCCGCGGCGGGCGCAACGGAGGTGATCGCCGGTGTGTGCGTAACGGCCGCACCGACAGCAGTGTTGTGTGTGATAACACTCACCTGAGTCCGTTGCTGGGTGGTTGAGTAAGGGAGGCTCTGCTGAAGACACCTCTCGCCACTCGATGCACCCTCTGGCGAAGGAGGAGGGAGACGATAGGTTATGAGCCCGTAGCTGTCTCCTACCGCCTGAGAAGTTGGAGAGCGCGGAGGGGTTATGAGCCCGAGCGCCGCTCTCGTTCTCCTCTGATGAGTCGGAGAACGAGGGGGGGTTATGAGCCCGCTCGTATCTCCGGCGCTCATCTGAAGACCTAGAGATGGAAGTGGAATTCGCTCTTTTTGTGAATTTGTGGGTGCCGACTGAAAAGTCGGCGGAACAGAAAAATTAAACAAAAGATTCCCCAACCGGCCCTCCTCCGGTGGGGGGAGTGGTGCCTTCACCATCTCCCGAAGAGCGATCCCCTCCATCTCTAGGTCGCCCGTCTCAGGGCCGCTTCGATCTCCTCTTTCCACCCTTCGGAGCGGGCTGAGCGGGCGGGGCGGGCTGCTGACGACCGGTTCCTCGCTTCTTAGAAGAGCCCCGGGGAGGAACGGAGGCGGCCGCCGCAGGACGCCCTCGGCGAGGAGCAGGCTGAGGCGCCGACGTGGATGGGGCAGGCGCAGGACGCTTCCGACGTGGCATGATTTGAGCTATGGCCTCAGTCTGCTTCTTGGCCGCGGAGAATTGCTGCGCAAACTCCTCGACCGTCTCGCCGAACAGGCCGGTCTGGGAAACCGGAGCATTCAGGAGCCGGGTTTTATCAGCATCCTTCATGTCCGCCAGACACAGCCAGAGATGGCGTTCCTGGACTACCAGGGTAGACATCGCACGCCCGACGGCGCGTGCGGTGACCTTGGTCGCACGAAGCGCCAGATCAGTGGCCGCACGCAGTTCAGAGAACTCCGCCGAGTCGTGACCTCCCGCGTGCAGGTCCCTCAGAGCCTTAGCCTGATGAACCTGCAGCAATGCCATGGCATGCAGGGCAGAGGCTGCCTCCCCACAAGCTTTGTAAGCAGCACCGGTCAGCGCCGAAGACTGCTTACAAGCCCGTGAGGGGAGAGTAGGCTGGTCCCGCCAGGAGGAAGCGACACCGGCCGGACACAACTGCATCGCGACCGGCCGCTCCACTGACGGGATACCAGTATACCCCCTGGCATCTCCACCCTCGAGAGAGGTGAGGGGTGAAGGCTGAAACGGCCGGTTCCGGGCGGAAAACGGGGTTTTCCACGACCGCGTCAGCTCTTCATGTACCTCGGGGAAGAAGGGCACCGGGGGCGAGGACTGAGAAGCCCTGGCACCCCCGAAGTACCAATCATCGAGGCGGGACGGTTCAGGTGGGGGAGGTTCAGTCCACTCCAAGCCGACCGCCGCCGCCGCCCGAGCGAGCATGGCTGCCATCTCGGGGTCGAACGCAGGACCCGCAACCCGACCCGAAGGCGGGAGCGGATCTGGATCGACGTCCGAGGCTGACAACCCCCCCTCCGACGTTACGGTGGACATCGCGTCCGGTGGAGGCTCGACAGAGCGCGAGGACACCGTAGAACACGGGCCGCTCGTCTCCATCGGGACCTCCGCTGGCAACGGATCAGGGCGCTGGGAGCTGCTGGACGAACCAGCAGACCGACCCAGCACCGTTATACGGAGGTCATCCTTCGCAAGTTTGGTAGCTGCGCCCTTAGCAGCACCAGACTTGGAAGGCGGGCGCCGTTCCCGGAGAAACGACACCCGTCTCCGCAAATCCGCCATAGTCATGCCCTCACAAGTGGAGCATGAACTATCACGCAACGCTGCCTCTGCGTGCTGGAGCCCCAGACACGAAACACAGCGCTCGTGGCCATCCCGGGGAGCGATGAACACACCGCATCCAGAAACGGAACACGGGCGGAATGCCATCTTTAAAAAGACGCACCCGACCGTGACACGAATGAGTGACTGTCTTTAAAAAGACACAAAGCTCAAACGTGCTGCTCTTTTAGGGAAATCACTCTTTTTGTGCGAGCTGGTGAAACACACAGGGAGAGGCAAACGCACTCACTCAACTCAAGTCCTAAAAGAGACAGAGAGAGAGAGAGAGAGAAAAGGGTGGAGAAAACACTGCGAGCCTCCGCTGAGGTGTCTTTGCCCAACCAACTTCAGCAAGCTGAGATCTTTTTCCTCCAAGAACAGGGATCTACGAAGATCAGTATACGCTTCTCGAGAGCAGATGTCTGCCGGCTTCGAAGCAAAAAGCTAATTTGGTATTGTGCACCTGCGGCTTATATACGCACCTGGCGGGGCGGCGCCGGCATTATGCAAATACCTGCATGCCAAGTTCATTGGCGTTTTTATAGTTTCTCGAAGTAGATAGGTCACCCGCGGAGCGGTTCCCAATTCGTCGGTCACGACGTGACGTCGTAGTGACCGACTGAAAGGGAACTGTTGTTCCCTGAGAAGGGAACGAGACGCTGCGTCACCCTTGCCATACTTCCTGCGTACTTGTAACGCCGTCTTTGGCAATATTTCAGATTGTGATATACTTCCTGGCTCCCGCGTCACCCTGTCTTTGTCGTTAAGCCTCACCATTGGTTGAATTTGATATACACATCCATGGCTAACTGTTTCATATGCAGTCTCTTCATTTGTTCCAGGCGACGATGCACTCTACACGGACACTACACTTAGTTAGCTTACACCGTGACTTTTTTAGCTAAATTGATTTATTCTCCAGTCTCCAGTATTAATCCCTGCTAATATTTAGATTTTCTGTATCTTCTTGATTTTTTTACATAAAAGATTTACTTATCCCAACACAAGCAGATTATGAAATGCATGCTGTTTTATCTAAACACAGCAGACTGCTTTAGTTTCACAGTACATTAGGTTAGACATCACTACTGATTTTAATGAATTAGGTTAATGATCATTTAATACAGAGGGATGTGTCCCAGTATTATGAATGCTAGTTTTTTAAAAGACTCAGCGATCATGCTATTGACTGCATATTTTTATGTAACATTGGACTTTGCTAAATGGAAATATATTTGAGGGAGTGGGGGGAGATGAAAGTTGCGTTTTATATGCATTATGACTCAGGTGTTAAACAGATCTCAACAATTGCCTGCAACAGTTTTCTCACGATTGTACTGACCATAGTGAAAGGGCCATTCTCAGTTCTCCTGGTTTCTGCTCTAAATTATTCACGCCTTTTACAAGCAGCAATTTAACAGACGTATGAAAAACAAGAGTTGTAGAATACTCAAGATGTTTTTTTATGACACGTTGCCGCTCTGAGTCGTCGAAGGGTGGGAGGCTTAAAGGAAAACACCACCGTTTTTTAATATTTTACTATGTTTTTACCTCAAATTATACAAATGAATACATACCTATCTTTTTTTAATGCGTGCACTTAATCTTTGTACAGCGTGTTGTGAATGTGTTAGCATTTAGCCTAGCCCCATTCATTCCTTAGGATCCAAACAAGGATGAATTTAGAAGCCACCAAACACTTCCATGTTTTTCCAATTTAAAGACTGTTACATGAGTAGTTACACGAGTAAGTATGGTGGCACAAAATAAAACGTGGCAATTTTTTAAGCATATAAAATTAGAACTATATTGTATTGCGGAAGAGCACTTAGTTTGCAGCACTTCTACCTCGGTGCGCAGTAACATCATCACTCCTGACTAATCCCCCTCTCGCTCAAATATTACTGCACCCGAGGTCCAAGTGCTGCAAACTAAGATGCACTGAATTCACAACGCCAAGTCTTCCGGTTTACAGGGACTTGTCATTAGTATTATGTTATGGCATATGTATAGTGCATTCCACATAGATCTTAAGTACTATTCGGACGGGATTAGTTTTACATAGGGAGGTGGGGTAAAGCAAGTTTTTATCAGAGCTTCTCAGTGATTTTAGTCCAGTCCGAATGCTCTATGTCAGTAATCATTACGGACAATGTCAGTAAAGATTACGGCGTCTTTTACCTTCTGTAAAAAGGTCCGGAGAAATTACCTCAGGTAATACTAATCCAGTGCGAATAGACCAGCTGTAAATATCCACGTAAATCGCGTCATTTCCTTTCAATTTGCGGGTTTCTTTTAAATATAGAAGCGCTTAAAGAAGCATTTACTTGCGTTCTAGACGGGAAACAAGTCAGTGGCAGGTCAGTTTCTGAATAAAACACGACACAAACTTTAAAAAAAAAGTCAAATTCACTTCTCAGATTCGCGGAACTGTTTACGAAACTGACGTTCTCCCCAAACTGAAATTAATCACAGTGTTTCGCGTTTTCCTTGTCTGTTTCATGTTGTTTGCACATCTGATATCAAGAGGCAAGGTAACGTGCACGTGAAGACGAGAGGTGACGCGCTGCGCAAACGAGTTACCCCTCCCACTTCTGAATGTTTTACTGAGAATTCTAATCCCGTCCGAATTGACCATTAATATTACCGACGTCCTGTGGTAAAATTACATTACGCCATCTACCCCTGTAAAACGAATCCCGTCCGAATAGGGCTTTATTCTCCTTATTGTACTGTTAAGAATAATTTTACCTCATCTACAGTATACACACACAATCAAAAGTCAAGTTTGGCATGAACAAAACACATTACAGTTGTAAAGCATTACTGTTAACATGTCAAGTAGATACATCTTTCTTTGAATTATTTATTAAGCCATCACTCCTAACACAGTTAGTGTGTCAGGCTTCATAAACCATAAAAGACAATGACAATGTACCTGTATACTGTATGCATACTGTCATTTTTAACTACGCACTAGCCTCTAACTGTGACTTCTTGTCTAAAAGTCTGATGTTTGTTTTTCATTTTTTTTATGCTCGGCTGTCCTGCTGTTGATTTTGCAAGGCTTCAGCAGGCTTTCCATTCAAGTTCCCAAGCAGATCCGGTTGTGTGGAAAGCCAGTAGGGCTTATGTAGTCCACACAGCACTGCAAGATTTGGTTTAAAAAAAAAACTTGTTATGTGTTTATTACATAGTGGGTTTCTGCTACCTGCAGGTTTTGATTTTATTACTGTGGATGACTAACCATATAATGGATTACTGCACCTTCTGCTGTTTTGAATGAAGTCATCATTGCTCATGCAGAGGGAGGTATTGTGGCCAAAAATAATACGGTTCTAACAGGAAGAGGTTAATAATAGGATGTAAATGGTCCTATTTATATGGGTTTATACATTTAAATGTGATTGAGATCTTACTGTAGGTACACAGTCAAAAAATGGTCCCTACAGTAGCTGTCACTAGGGCAGTACCCTTTCAACGTTTTCTGCAAAAATTACTTTTTTATTTAGTATTTTTGTCTTGTTTTCAGTACAAATATCTAAAAATTCTTAAATCAAGATGCATTTTCCTATAAGCAAAATCCCCTAAGAAAAAAATATAGCTTTAAGACAGAAAAATGTTGATGTCTTTCTTTGTTCAGTTGAGAAGAAATTATGTTTTTTTGAGGAAAACATTTCAGGATTTTTCTCATTTTAAAGGACTTTAATGGACCCCAACACTTATTAGTTTTAATGTAGTTTAAAATTGCAATTTCAAAGGACTCTAAATGATCTCAAATGAGGCATAAGGGTCTTATCTAGCGAAACGATTGCCATTTTTGGCATATAAAAATATGCACTTTTAAACCACAACTTCTCGTCTATATCCGGTCCTGTGATGTGCCAGCGGGACCTCACGTAACTGCATCATCACGTCAAGAGGTCATGGATGACGTATTTGAAACTACGCCCCAGTGTTTACAAGTCTGGAGAAAGAGAACCGTTCCGACGTTGCTGTATGTCGAATGATACTAATTAATGTCTTCGTGTCAGTTTATTGTTTAAAATGGTCTGCAAATGTGCGTTTCATATATGTAACACGTGACCTTTCCACGTCATTACGCAATTACGTGAGGTCGCACTGGTGCGTCACAGGACTGGATGAAGACGAGAAGTTGTGGTTTAAAAGTGCATATTTTTTATTGCAAAAAATGACAATCGTTTCGCTAGATAAGACCCTTATACCTTGTTTGAGATCGTTTAGAGTCCTTTTAAAACTGCAATTTTAAACTGCATTAAAACTAATAAGTGTTGGGGTCCATTAAAGTCCATTAAAATGAGAAAAATCCTGGAATGTTTTCCTAAAAAAACATAATTTCTTCTCGACTGAACACAGAAAAATTTTGGATGACATGGTGGTGAGTAAATTATCTGGATATTTTTTTGAGAAAATTGACTAATCCTTTAAAACAAGCAAAAAAAAATGTGCCAATGAGGTACGATTTTTTTGCTTGTTTTAAGCAAAAACTTGATATTTGCGGTCTAAAAACTAGTCTTGTTTTCTTAGGTCATTTTGTTTATCAAAGAAATAAATCCTGTTTTAAGAATTTTTTAATATTTGTACTGAAAACAAGAGAAAAATACTAAGTAAGAAAGTCTTATTTTTTGTGTTTCTAATTTAATTATTATTTTTTCTTTTTTTATTCAATGCACAGATATGACATACCTCATCAAAAATTACTACTAAGGTACTACTTCAGCTGATTTTATACCATTGTAAACGAGATGAACAGAAGGAATAATTCAAAATGTAAACATATTTAGCCTACACAAAACAAATGCTCAGTACCATGCTGTGATCAGTTCACTTCATTTGTTTATTACTTTAATTTAACATGAGTAGTTAGTACCTTAACCCCTATAACTTTGACTGTTTTCATTTCTTATGATAACTTGATTGATGATAACTTGATAACGCTTTCTCATGTGTCTCAAAGTAAAATCTTCTTCGCTAAACCAGTGGTGCGCAAGTAAGAAATCAGTGTAGCTCGCGGCCCCCTCTGCTGGTGAAAATAATCATTACACGATTCCCCCGGTCTGGTACTACAAAGGCTATGCTGATTGGTTTTTTCAGTGTATTTGCTGGTTGTTTTGGACGTGCTGTAAAACGGGGACATTTCTGGGGACAGCTCCAGTCGGGGACAGAACACCAAAAAACGGGACTGTCCCCGGAAAACGGGGACGTCTGGTCACCTTAACATACTAGGGTACTGCGGCTGCCCTGTTGGGACCATTTTTTAAAACTCTAGAGAAAACATGTTTAAGAAAACAAGTACTATGATCTAGATCTCCATGTAATTGTCTTGGGAAAACAGTTGAGATAAAGAATTTTTTTTTTGTTATTCTAATTCCTTCAGACCCTGCGTCCACTGGAATGGACATCACATGTTTTTTGGTTCCAACCAATAAAAATGCTGATCAACCAATCAAAATAAGTCACATTGATTAAACACCTGAAAAAATCATGTCTGAAGGTATATTTGAAGGGAATAAAGAATCAATCTATAGCTTGTCCTCTCTTGTGAATCACTGTGAAGTCCAAAACCAGGAAGGAAGGCAAGATTAGTGACTCATAAAATGACACTACAGGGGCATAAAAACAAACGCAATAACTCACAATAACTGTGTCCTCCCTTGAGAAGAACAGCTAAAGAGTCAATTAGCACTTTGGACACTAAACCTCTACTCTATTCAGCGTATTGCATGTAATAGGTGCCAAATCCCCATATTCTTATTCATCGCTGAGCATAGATAATGACATTTTGTACTGAGTTATATTGTAAACTTTTTTCAGCTAGGGTGTCCCAATGACCAAATACCAAATAATTCTGATACCAATGATAACCTATTTCATAATATAAAAAAAAACGACACTGTATATCTATATTATAATTATAATTATTACAGACATCATATATAGCTTGGACATTTTCATTGTTTTGAATTCCTACTAGCATACATTCTTTAACCTCTCAACGCGCACTAGCTCGGGGGCGGAAAGACATCAGTTTTATTTTAACGCTGCTAACAATATATATATATATAAAGCCTACTGTCTACAAACAATAATAATATTAACATAACTATATATTGTTTAAAAGGTCTATGGGTTTAGCATCAGGTCTCTGTTTTGAGATACAGATGCTCTAGCATCATAAATATAGTATTTTGTTACAGAAGTCCAGATGACAACATGCAAAATATAAACGGGACTCCTTACCTTTGTGTTGGTATAACGATCCGAATCGAATCCAGTCTGTTTCAGATGTGTGAATAACCCATAAAAACTCTCCAATAAAGTACATCCAATGACCATTTTTGTCCACAAATGCGTATAAATCGTGAAATATAGATATATTGTCCATTGTTTACATCAGATTTCACATGCACGTCTTGTAATCGCATATAATATACAATCTGAGGACTATTTACATCGTAACACTTGTATATGAGATTACACTCGTGTTCAAAACCAGCGGTCAAACTTGATTCTAAAAGTAGGCGGGAGTATAATACATAATATCCAAACAGCGCTGTCAAATATCGTGACGTCATCTGACTCGCTCGTTCCTCCAATGACTTCATGGAAAATATTGATAGACAGAACGTGTAGCCAATTAGATAACGAATCCAACGATCTTTGTGTGACGTTTTATTTCCTGGTGTGAAACCAGCATTTTATAATCTTATATAAGGATGCATGTAAACATGAAAACAATGAAAACCTTTAATTGAAGTTCAATACCAGTTCTTGTCTTAGGACAACTTTGATTAACTTTTTTGATTCACTTCAAATGTTAACTAGTGTACTTAAGTGGGGAATAATTCATTTTTTAAAGCGATTAATACACTAGAAAAAATGCTGGGTTATTTTCGACCCAGTAAAAACAACCCTAGATCTTAGGTTGAAACAACCCGTTTAAATTGCAACTAAAAGGTCGAGTTCATCCCTTTTTGACCCCATGCTGGATTAACCTAGCATTTTTTATTACTAAAACAATAAAGCTAAAATCAATAAAACACCTCGGTAAGTAATTGGTCTGGATTTTTCCACGTGCTTTTCATTTCCCTAAAAATGAATTGCGAAAAAAATAAATCAAGAAATAAATCCAAGCTCTCAAGTAGCATACCTTAAAACATAATAACAACTCTGCTATGTTTCATGACGCTAACGTTAGCAATATGTCGCTAACGTTTATTTCTTATTGGTTTGTTTGTTTCTCGTGACTTAATGCGTGACTAGGCACAAGAACACACATTCAAGAACCACTAAGATTCAGCGCTATCAACGTGCCACCACGTTATTTGAACTTGCCATGTTGATTTGGAGGTTCACATAATACACAACGAATTGATTGCTAAATAAAATTAGGCCACCATTCAGGGTTCACACGTTAGTGTTAACGCTTCCCATTCACTTTTAATGGGTGATGTCATGCGTTGCCGAACTGAATTGTGGATCCGTTGATGCAGTGTTGGGGAAAATTACTTTTAAAAGTAATGCATTACAATATTAAGTTACTCGTCAAAAAGGTAACTAATTGCGTTACTTAGTTACTTTTCATGGAAAGTAATGCTTACGTTACTTTTAAGTTACTTTTGCGTTACTTTTTCGTACTTGGCTGAGGCTTGATCTCTTTCAGGCCTTGCAGGTGTTTTTTTAATAAGCTCTGGCCTGCCATCTCCGTTTCTGACTCAAACTATTCCCGCTCAGGCACATAGAGTGCGTAATTCAACGTTAATATGTTTAGTATAATTCAGTACATTATTTTATTTTTAAATTTAATTCATTCAACTGAAAAGTAACTCGCATAACTTTTTTTAAAAAGTAACTCAAACATGAATGTGTACATTTATAAAGTAATGCGTTACTTTACTTGTTACTTCAGAAAAGTTATATTATTATGTAATGCGCGTTACTTGTAATGCGTTACCTCCAACACTGGTTGCTCGCGGGAAAGGTTGAACATTTCTCAACCTTCTAAAGCAGCAACACGTGCATCAACCAATCGTATCGCCTAATGCAAATAACCTAGGCAGAGCCAGCCAATTACGTTTATGGAAGACCGGAGCATGTCTTACGTCCGCTGTGATTGGCTGGCGGCCACCCTTCAGACAAGCTTTCTGTAAAGCGTTAACGCTTTCATCTCGTGTGAATGCATCGTTACGAAGCTAGGAAGAGCTAGGATATTACTTAATATAACACTGATTTTATTCAGCTTAAGAAAGAAAGTCATATGCACCTGTTATAATGCTATGGTGAGTAAATTATGGTATAATTTTAATTTTCCATTGAACTTTTCCTTTAGCTATAGAATGAATGATGTTGGTCTCACTATGAGAACGGTGAAACAGTGAGGTAAGCCCGTCGAGGGCTGAAGCAAATCTTAGAAATGTTTCCCACATCTAATTATCTATTTAAATGTCATGTCCTGATGCCAGACCTATTTCAGGTGTACATGCTAGTTGACAAGTACAACACTGAACTATGCATGAACCGCTTGTTACTGTACGTCTTCATCAAATTGCCATGTGGGTAGATGCTATAATGTTCTAGCAACCAAAAAAACAGCAAGAAATAACTTTAGCCAGACCTTGGACCTCAAATTGTTAATGCTTCAGTGAAGGTCTCTTAGGACGGAAAGCAGGAAGCTTTTCCTGCTGAGGCCTGCGCAAAAAACACATCCTCGTACAGCTGTGTTCCCTTTTGGCACACGGTGTACGTTAAAGTAGTTTGAATCATAGCAGAATTGTTATTATTTTTGTATTATTATTTTTTTCAAGCTAATGAATGTGGATTTATTTCTTGATTTATTTCTTTCGCTATTCATGAAAAGCGCTTGGAAAGATCCGGAGCAATTTACCTTTCTGTGGTGCTTTATTGATTTCTAATGATTGTAGCTTTTTTGTTATAAAAAAAAGTTTGTGTGCTCTCAACAACGTGTACGCACGCTGACTTTTGTGTGGTGTTTTAAAGGAAAATGGTTTGTAGTTTAAACTCATTAAATATTTATGGAAATAAGCAAGTATTGCAGTTCTGCATCCGTGAACCTGCAGGGCAGACGTAGAAGCTCAGGAGAAAGTATTGTTTTTCTATCTGGAGTGCACTTCCCTCACGTTTATCAAGTCATTAGCTTTAGATTTTGTGGGAATGAGTGTTAATAAGTGTTAACGAGTGTTAATGAACATAAAGTAGTGCACATTACTACAAGCAATGTGGGCACGCTTCATTTCATGGTTCACCGCGTTGAGTTGATATTTGAAAAGGTTTTACCATTCCTGGACATTTTGAGATCTACATTTTCTGTCCCGCTGTGCACATATCTCCAAAAATATCTCCAAATGTACGGTGATTTGAACTGTTTGCCACGTATGCTATATTTAGTTGGGATTTGATCTGTAAAACCTTTACACAGGGTCTGTCTTTTCTTGTTAGTGCATCAGATATCAATGTGCCTCAGGTTACCGCGAGCGTTAATGTGACTTGCATTGGGATGCTCTCCTTAATTAAAGTTTTACAAGCTGGCTGACTGACTTATTGAGACGCTGACAAATGTTGGAGAACATCAGAGCTTAAACCTGAAGTGTTTTGTCGATGATAAAATACTTTTTCCTGTCCTAGCTATGCAGAAGCAACTGTAAGTCAGTAGTTGTCAGGTTTTTATTCCAGTTGTATACAAGCCTTGTCAGAAAACGGTACAAAATCTGTCACAGGGATGATACCCTTTAAATAATCCTAGTTTAGGTAGAGATGTGTACCTTTGAAGCACAAATATGTACTTTTGAGGTACTAATATGCATCCTTTAGGTATAAAGGTGTAGGGGAGAGCAGGGCCCAACTTAACGCGCTTTGGCTTTCAAAAAATATTTAAGTTAGATTAATCATTTTTTACACAATCAACCTGCTCATCCCTACTTTTAAAAAAGGGTAAGCTTACCCCCCAACTTTTAAGATTTTACAGTGTTTGTGTTTGTCCAACCAATGGAATACAGTGAGAGTGTTTATAAAAATTGCATTTGCATGTAATCAAATAGATGCTTTTATCCAAAGCGACTTACAAATGAGAGAGCATTTAACATTTTGTCAGAGGTGAAAACAGTAAGTGTTTACAAAGCGATGTTTACAAATAGTAATGGTTAAATCTATTTGGCTGTGGCCTGATTCTAGATGTTTTTATTATGCAGTTGAATGCAGTATTTCCCACAGACTTAAAGTTTATCTGTGGTGGCACTTACTGTTTGGGGGTTTGAGTAATGGTGAACTAAATGCAGTATTAATGCAGTGTTTTCCCGTTCATCTTGCACCATAGGATGAAGTCAGTTTCGGGACAAATATAAAGTAAGTTAATGATAAAGTATGTATGTGTCGCCCTTTGGCTCTGCAGATTTTTAGGCAGAACTCGGTGTCACAGCCACTGTTAAAAAAATGAAACCAAAATATCTAAACAATGGATGCTGACATTTTGCGCCGAGGTGTCTGTGCATTATTAATCATTAGGGGGAGCCATGGTATCAAGGCCCTGCCCAGTGTTGGGGGTAACACATTACAAGTAACGCGCATTACGTAATAATATTACTTTTCTGAAGTAACGAGTAAAGTAACGCATTACTTTATAAATGTACACATTAATATTTGAGTTACTTTTTTAAAAAAGTAATGCGAGTTACTTTTCAGTTTAATTAATTCAATTTAAAAATAAAATAATGTACTGAATTAAACTGAACATATTAACGTAGAATTACGCACTCTGTGCGCCTGAGCGGGAACAGTTTGAGTCAGAAACGGAGATGGCAGGCTGGAGCTTGACATTTTTGCGATCATAAAAAACACCTGCAAGGCCTGAAAGAGATCAAGCCTCAGCCAAGTATGAAAAAGTAACGCAAAAGTAACTTAAAAGTAACGTAAGCATTACTTTCCATGAAAAGTAACTAAGTAACGCAATTAGTTACTTTTTCGGGGAGTAACTTAATCTGGTAATGCATTACTTTTAAAAGTAACTTTCCCCAACACTGGTCCTACCCATTTTCCCATTTGACTCAATAACAAACACACAAATCGAGTTGTCACACTACGTTTTACTAGCATCTATAGTTAGTATAGCTAACTTAAACCAAACTTAACACTTAACACTTAATTTTACATCAACGTGATAAGAAATAACCAACCTGATCTCACGAATTTCCGTGGCATAGTCACAGAATTTTTTGCTCATTTTTCCGTGGCATTCTCACGGATCTCCTCATATTTCCGTGGCCCTGCCACAGACTTTCTTTTCCGTGGCATTCTCACGGATTGGTTACTCAACTGTTTTGTCCTATTTTCTCACCATTGTCGCTTCGGTTTAGGGTTAGATTTACATAAAATGACATCCCTACCCAAACCCAACTCTAACCCCAACGCCAGGCGACAATTGATTAAAGTTTAGAAAATATAAAAGAATACATCAAAAAAAATAGTATAAACCAATACTTAAAGTGAAATAATAACGCAAACACCAAATCTAACCCTAAACCGAAGCGACAATGGTTTGAAAATAGGAAAAAACAGTTGAGTAACCAATCCGTGAGAATGCCACGGAAAAGAAAGTCCGTGTCAGGGCCACGGAAATATGAGGAGATCCGTGAGAATGCCACGGAAAAATGAGCAAAAAATTCCGTGACTACTTCGTGAGATCATGTTGGAAATAACAAATGTAACAGAAACCATAGTTGGAAAAAATGTCTGTGTAATTTTTATAAAGTGTCATTTGATTTTTAAGTCTGACGTCCCATTAGTGCAGCTGTCTCAAAGTTTGGGGCTAGTGGGGATGGGTACATTTTAAGTGGGGCGTGACAAACGGGAAGAAATTTTGGTAATTTTTGTGCTCATTAGGGCTGTGACGTGACGGTTTCATATATTTTTATATGAAAAATATAAAGTACAGTCTTGCCTAGCAATTGATGTCTTCAAGTTTGTGTGAACGCAAACGGCTGCGCTATTTGCAAGGGGAACATGCTGGCTTGGGGGTGGAACATGAGGCAAGATATTCTCTCTTGGTCACTCAATCTGTGCTACAAGTACACAATCAGAGCGCCTTTATAACATTAAATCCCCAAAAAGATTTCTCACTTGAATTGAGTGTTGTTTTACAGATGAAAGTGCTACAGCAAGCACATATAGGCGCGGGTCCCGTGGGCACGGCTCGAGCACCCACTGAAATGGTCAAGCACATATGCTCAATTGCTTCACATTTCGCATCTAAAACTACGTGACCGTGCCGTTTTCCTTTCTTTTTAAATCGCGTGGGCGCTCCAGAGCGTCTGTCGTTGCTGAGTAATTTAAGCATTGCTTGACGTTGTGACAAGCACCCACCAGCGGAAAAGAAAATTACCGCCTATGAACACGCACGTTTGTTAAGAAGCGTATATCTGATTCTCGTTTACATTTTTAGATTTTATATATAAGCCTATACGCATCAATGTGAGCGTGCACATACGCTCATTAGTATAGCTTATGGGAAACACTGGAATATAGTACAACCAACAATATTTGTCTGGTGTCCCAGTAGACTATTTAGAAAATGCAAAGACTGTCGACATTTCATGCAGTTCATTTTATTTGTATTTTCATTTTATTTTATTAAGTAAAATTTAGGATAAATGTAATATCTGACAATATTGTAATAGTGACACAGTGATGTGACTGTCAAGTATGGTAACCCATACTCAGTTAGTGTTTCACAGTCTGTATAAAGCTGTTAGGACTGAACTAGCGACCTTTGGGTTACAAGCCCAACTCTTTAACCATCGGGTCACAACTGCCACGGTAATAGTAGCCAGTATGGTAGCCAGCCATATCACCCTGTAGCCCAAGACAGCTTGCCCACTGAAGCTAAGCAGGGCTGAGCCTGGTCAGTACTTGGATGGGAGACCACCTGGGAAAACCAGGTTGCTGCTGGTAGAGGTGTTAGTGAGACCAGCAGGGGGTGCTCACCCTGTGGTCTGTGTGGGTCCTAATGCCCCAGTATAGTGACGGGGACACTATACTGTCAAAAAAGCACCGTCCTTCGGATGAGACGTTAAACCGAGGTCCTGACTCTCTGTGGTCATTAAAAATCCCAGGATGTCCTTCGAAAAAGAGTAGGGGTGTGCCCCGGCATCCTGGCCAAACTTGCCCATTGGCCTACTAATCATCCCTCATACTAATTGGCTATATCACTCGGTCTCCTCTCCACTAATAAGCTGGTGTGTGGTGGGCGTTCTGGCGCAATATGGCTGCCGTCGCATCATCCAGGTGGATGCTGCACATTGGTGGTGGTTGAGGAGATTCCCCCATTCATATGTAAAGCGCTTTGAGCACTGGAAAAGCGCTATATAAATTTAATTAATTAATTAATGTTTTTTAGATCAAAACTAATCTGTATATTTGGGATTTAAAAGATCTGATCAAGACGATTAATATAAATGTCTTCTTTCTCTCTACCTTACACACACATACTTTTTAATTGTTGGTTTATGTATGTGTTTTATAGTTCCAGATGTTCAATGAAAAGCATCATTAGTCTTTAAACAAAGATACTGATACAATTATGATCATTGTTGAGTCCAGATTGCCTTTAGATTCTCCTGCATCCTTAAATCTACTTATTATCCATATTATAATTTGTATCTAAATGTACCTTGTTGAATTACATCTCTTTCAATTCTGAGTATTTACTTATGTACCATTCTTTTAAGTAAGCAAGCCATTGTAATGTTCTGTAGCCTGTCCCTGTAAACTTACTGTAAATGTGAATAATATACACTTAATAATAAAAACAGCATGTTTGCATGTTTCAGCACGTCATGTAACTTCAATAGTGCGCATGCAGATTTGCATTTGTGATGCACCTTATAAATAATTCCTCCATATAGGTTTTTTCGCCATTTTGTTATATTCTTGATCTTGTTGTTTTCTTTAGACTAGTAATTGGGTTTTCTGTGACTTCAAAGTAAATGATCCTAGATTATAAATTATGAATGTGCCTCGTACCTTCATGTAACTGTAGTGAATTAAGATTAACTGCCTAGCCCTAGATAAATAGGGGGAAGTGTTATCCGAGGTTTCACAAAGATGGATGTTGTTTAATGCACACCGTGTCTACACTAGGTCTTGTAATGGTTGTGTGTAGTGCTATTTAATGAGAGTTCCAGTTAGAAACATCAATGAAAATGGAATTCAGTCGCTTTTTGATTATACTACCAAGATACATTTTTTTTTGCTCATGTAAGATTAAAAATAAATATAGGAATTTATTACTTGGTCACAACTTGTCACAGCCTCCTATGCTGATAGTGATCAAAGACTATTGTCACAAATGTTTATCCAATACAGTGGGGGTTTTAGGTGGTTTTCTGATTGGTCAGTTTGAATGTATTATGTTGGGTTTGGTCAAGTACATTGGGGGTTAAAGGTGATCTTCAGAAACCCGGGAACGATTGCAGTTTTATTCTCCTTCTGAAACCTGAGATCCCTTACACTCATCCAGCTAATGTCTACAGTTTTGCTGACCTCTGTTATTGATTTTCATATCTGTATGGCTAAGATCACAGCGGCCTTAAAGTAATTAGCTAAAATTAGCACTCATCGCTTGACTAGATAAAGAGCTTTTGGAAAGACTTTGAAGGACAGATCAAAACCAGTTGAATGTACTGTAAAAGTTGCAAAAATGGTCTTTATATTGATATCAGTGGAGTAGATTGTAGATAGTGTTACGTTTGGCTTGCTGACTGGGACACATTTTTCTTTTATTTGTTTTTGTACTCTGTTTAGCTGTTTTGGAACAATGTGTACATTGTAAAAATCACTGTACAAATTGAATTAAAGCATACACACTAAGGATGCTTAACGATTAATCGCGATTAATCGATAGCAGAATAAAAGTTTTTGTTTACATCATATATGTGTGTGAACTGTGTATAATAATTATGTATATATAATATGCACACATGCATGTATAATTATAAGAAAAAAATATATTTCTATATTAGGTATTTATATATAATATAAATTATAAATAAATATACAAATGTATATACACATGTAAACATTTCTTATATATATACATGCATGTGTGTGCATTTATTTATACAAAGTTATTATATACAGTTCACACATATATATGATGTAAACAAAAACTTTTATTCTGCTATCGATTAATCGCGATTAATCATTAAGCATCCCTAATACACACACACACACACTTTCCTTTCACTTTACAGACCTTTCAATCTGAATGCATATTCTTAAAGGGATAGAAAATAAAAAATGGAAATTACCTTATGATTTACTCACTTCCAGCCATCTAAGATCATCTAAGTCCATAATCTTTTAGACGAAAACAATTTGAGTTATTTTAGAAAATGTCCTGGCTCTTCCAAGCTTTATAACAGTAGAAAACAGGGTCCATGACTTTAACTTTTTCCCCGCTATTGACAAGTTATCTTGTCAATTAAGAGCATTCTTTTTGGGAAACATGTGCATAAAAAGTGTTTCTGATGAGGTTTTATGTTAATCTGTAATACCGCGACTATCCACTAGATGGCGCACTTACACAATTTATAAAAAATCTGAAGCAAAAAAATTATTTACTCATTTTAAACTCTGTGTATCTTTTGATAATCTTTTGAATCTGAATTCTAACAAAATTCCTTCACAAAAATCTGCTTTTTGCTAAAAAAAATTATTTTTGAAGAAAAATACCAACATTTAAGAAAAAAATATAGATAGTATGAAACGTTTTTTTTCCCGTTTTGCTTGCTTGTTTGTTTGTTTATTATTTTTTTTATGCAAAGGGTCTGTTCTTTCATTTGATATATTTGTATGTTTATATATTTTTAGAAGAAAATTTTCCTGGAAGGCATTTTGTGAACCTTTTGTGAAAATCACAAAATATTACGCTGGGCCACTTTTCAAAAAATGGCTAGCGGGGAATGAGTTAAGCCCAAAAAAGTGCATCCATCCTTCACAGAAGTAATTCACACTGCTCCAGCGGTGTTATTAAAGGACTTTAATGAAAAATATCCATATTTAAAACTTTATCAACTATAATGACTAGCTTCCAGTAGCAGCCAATGTGGCCAAATTTAGTTTTGTTGACAAATATTTAATTTTATTACAAAACTAAAATTGTATTTTTATTATTTGATGTTGTCAATACAAGAGCCCAGAACAGACATGCATTCTTCAATACGGTTTAAAACGGTGTGAACCTATGTGCATCACGGGTCTTGTCAAAATAACTCGCGTCTAAAGGGTTTATGATAAAAGAGACGCTCGCGTTTGCCAGATACTCACATAATCTCATGTGTAATCAGAGTTTACTGTTAAGGGAGTGTCTTGCGTGTATTTTGTGAACGTGAGCGTCTCTTTTATCATAAAAGGTTTTGATGTGTGTGCAACAGGCACCTATTTTGACAAAACACGTAATGCACATGGTTCACATGACTCAACAAACACATATTGTGAAAACACAAGCAACACATGACACTCCAACACTTATTTTGAATTTGCACCCCTCGGAAGAGCAGTCACGAGCTCATCATGCACCCCACCTAAATCATGCACCCCGCCTTTAAGAAGCTGTATGATAAAATGCCAAGAGTGCATTTTTGCCAATTTGAGGCAAAGTGTGACTTCATTAAAAAAATG
The DNA here is from genome assembly GCA_025389145.1 of Misgurnus mizolepis. Lineage (NCBI taxonomy): Eukaryota > Metazoa > Chordata > Actinopteri > Cypriniformes > Cobitidae > Misgurnus > Misgurnus mizolepis. The sequence goes on from JAIFKI010000023.1 coordinate 15,051,594, forward strand.
CTAAAATATAACATAGTTTTGATTCTTTTGGTCAAGTTTGTGTGACAATTTGTGTGAGAAAGAGCAGTTCGGTATATTTAGTTAAACAATTTGTCCAGATTTCAGAGCTCTAGTGAAGCTCTATAGTCAGTTTTGCAGGTGAACCTGGCTTTTTTCATTGTCTGTTGTTACTCGCCATGTCCATGTGACAAGTTTCTTAGCAAAGCAAATTACCCTGCACCGTTAATGTGCTCTAGATGACATTTCAAGACAATGTACATGTGATGAAAATAGCAGAAGGCCGTCAGATTGGTTGCGGTCCAAAGAGGGCAAATGTTCTCCATCATTATTCTTAAACACTGCCCTCATCATCTCTGCCCTTTGCAAAGAATTAGCATGTGAAAAGGAGAATAAAGTGCCGTATTTCAATGAGCCCCTCTTGCCATTTTCAGCAGCGGCGTGCTCATTTTTCTTTGCTTCATTTGGTGAACAGCCTGAATGGGAGATCAGATGGTTAGAGAAGATGACATCGGATTTAAAAGGGAGGTCTCCAATGAGTGTTTGCTTTACCGGTTTATTACAGGGGGGATTTGATTATCGTGTTTTTCTTGTCGTTGCTTTGATGTGCGTTCATGTTGCTCATTTGATGGAGTAAAAGGTTAGCGACACTAAGATCAGGGGTTCAATTTCCATAGCACATAAAAAATAAAATGTTTTAATTAAAGCATTTGCAAAATGTATCAATATAAAGAAAATTATTATAAATTATAAACTGCCATAAATTCAAGGCATATTTTTAACAAGAATGTAGTATGTAGGCCTGTTGAATTAAATAAAGTTTTGTACCATGAGCATACATACTTCGATAAACAAAGCACAATTAAGTAAAAACACAAGTAGTTAACAGATGCTGAAATGACTGCTTTCCAATTTAGGACTCATGCAACGCTTTTTTCCACCCAATTTTCCCACACTGTGTATCCTTCTTTGCATATTACTGACGTAGCGTGACAAAACGTACTCCCGACAAACCAAGAAATACACAAGAAAACAAAAACAGATCGTAGAGCATAATTACCAGGCAAATAAATTGGTAGTGAAGAGCGCCTAGAGGCCCGCTCTCCGAGGAATGTTCTTATCTTAAACTGTCTGTTCATTCCCATCTTGTTATCCTCATTTTTTTTTATTTACTGCCTTACCCTACCCATTCTGAAATGAAACCAACAGTATATCGCTTAAGCCATCACTGATTTCCAGTTCAAAAGGGACACTGTCCAGATTTTAGCTCCAACCCAAATCAATCACACCTGCCTTAGCATTTGATTTAGGTTGGAGCTAAACTATGGCTTTCAAGGACCGGAGTTGAATAACCCTGGAACGCGGCTCTGAACGAAACCCTGCAAACATTTTCTTTAGAGGCTTCCAGTTCTTCTCATCATGCCCAATTTGGCACAGAAAGCCGTTTTCGAGACACCCTAATTGACACTTTTAACTTTTGAGTAGTTTATGGCACTATTACATTAAGCGGCACTCTAATGAAAGTACTTAGATGTAGTTCTAGGACGATACGTCGGTGGACAACAATGTAATGGCATTCCCAATCTCCAGACTCATGCTTTCTGCCTTTCCATTTTATCTGCTTCATTACTCCGGAGGGCAAAGTTAAAAAAAGAGAATGACTTCAATTTGGGCAAATTGAATTGCTTGGAGAAAGACTCCATGTCCTTGGAGGGGGAAATTGAAAGGTTTTACCTCTGTCCTGTAAATACCAGATTCAGTCTTTAATCGTTTGTACTAGTTCTGGCAGTCCTTGACCTTTCTAGGTCAACATTAATTGTAAACGAACACGCTTTATTAAAAGGGTATTGAATAGGGGTTTGCTTTTTGGTTTTGAGAGTTGCTAGTGTAGTGTAATGTATGGTTTAAAAAAAATCTGTAATTTGATTTTCAAAGATTTATTATAAAAACAGATTATTTATTTTTTAACTCTTTCACTGCCAGCGTTTTAAAAAAAAAGTTGCCAGCCAGCGCCAGCGTATTTCATGATTTTCACCAAAGTTTAATGCCTTCCAGAAAATGTTCTTCTTTAAATATATAAACATACAATATACCAAATGAAAGAACAGACCCTCTGCTTTCAAACAAAAAAAAAAGTTTCATCCTACCTTCAGTGGTTCTTTTGTAATCAGCTTTTGAATATGGGTAGGTTTCTGCAAAAACACCACATTTTGAGCAGAAAGCAGAGATAATTCCATTTTTGTGACGGACTTTTCATAGAGATCCCATTCAGAGCGATCTTTAAAACAGACACGGACATGCAGCCGTTTGCCATAGGGCAATACTTCCGGGTTTAAAAAGTAGCGGACGGTATTGCGGAAAGACGGAAAATCTCGTCATTGGCGGGGAAGCGTTTTCTCTTAATTGACGAGATATCTCGTCAATGGCGGTGAAAGAGTTAAATGCTATAAATCTATTGAATCAATATATAAATGTGCATTCATCTTTGCCATGTTATATTTTATTTAGTTGACCAGTGGTATAGCAGATATCGGATTTTGCGTAAAATTAAGAATTTACATTTTAATACTGATACAATACTGATTTTGGCGGTAACATTTTTTTATTGCGTTTTGGAACCAAACTGTTTATATAACTGTGTATATAGGAAACATACTGTCAAAACGCACAGAAATAAACACAAATGGACAACTGCATAGGCGTCATTTACACTGGGGACATGTCCCCACCACTTTTTGAAATGGCTGATTTTGTCCCCACCACTTTTTGAAAGCATTTGGTTAAAATGTTCTGAAAAATCAAGTCATGCCTTTGTGACCCTGGTGAAAAAGTAGTACACATGGATTAAAGTTTTCTGTCACTAGAAAATAGCAAAATTATTAAATTCACTTTTCATAAAGACGACGTGTATTAAGTGGGATGTGATCAAAGCCTGGAGTGGAGCCCAATCACGTTCCTCTCTCCACTGTAAGCGTTCTGTTATCGCTACGTACCAGATCCACTCCGGGTTTTGTGGCTGTATCACGTTAAGCTGAGGTAAATCTTTATTTCAGCTAGCATGGACAAACTTATGATGCAGGAAGGCTTCGATGTTTTGAAGATCGTAAAAGACCACTGGAGATTGACTTGGCTTGGCGAAATGATGAAGATTGGCAAGCCTTTCAGTTCGCGGGATAAGAAAACCAAACAGCCAGGTACCTTGCATGTCTTTGCACAGTATGATTAGGGGTCCTGTATTTTGAGGGTAAATGATTTCTCCCGTACTTGATCACCCGCGCCCCGTTTTTGACTGCTATGCTGATCTAACCAGTGGCTGATACAACAGGTTTGTTAAACTAGTAGGTAAACTTCATGTGGTGCCACAAGAACCAAGAGGCAGATGACATCCATATCCTGTGAGAGCGATTGACGAGAATCATAAGAGGAGACTGCTTCCGAAATGCTCTCGCGGCACTTTGATGTCATCCACCTGTCGGTTCTTGCAGTTCCATTTGCGTGTGGTCACAAACGTAACATTTGTACATATATTTAAGCACCGCAGTTTAAAAACAAGTTAATATACAAGTTTAATACAAGTGTTAACTAAATACATTTTTTAATACAGAGATAGTATGTTAAAAGTGCATTTTAGTTCATATTCATGGTGTCTCTAAATAGCACAGAACATCTAAAGATGAATTTTATATTAAGTAAAAAACTAGTGTGCGAACATAAAGCACCTTAAGTACACTATGGAAGTGTACTACTTTTTCACCTGGGGACTTACGACTAGTTTTGTGGTCCAGGGTCACATATGTTGCATTGTATGCTTATGGTGTGTTTTCTTTTACATATGTAATGAATTTCATTGTAATTATTGACTTAATGCGCTGCTGTTTTCTACAGTATGGTGCTTTGGCACTATTCGTTTGAGCTGGTGTTGCAGGGACTGTTATATGTGCATTCGACATTGTTAAGGGTTTTATGCTGAGTATTTTTGTGTTGTTGACTGGCCTACGCTATGCCCATTTTTTGATGCGCCGTTATTTAGTATTTTTCCCATACTGCTGTAATGTTTTTTCATCAGATCTTTTGTCCCCACCACTTTTCAACACAAACTGACGCCCCTGGACAACTGTAATTGAAACTTTTGGCGTTTATGTAATTGTTTCACCCATAATTGTAATCCTGATTTAGTTTTTCAAATAATTGTGCAGCCTTATCCTTTTGTATTACAGTATGCAAGCATGAATGAATTTTAGAAAGCCTCCTGCATTTCAATCACAGAGATATTGTACTGTATGTTGTACAGTACACTGTATTCTCATGATATGATGGGCATGATGAAAAATCTTAGGTCCCAAGCAGTTACTGGGGCAGTATCTTGTAATAAGGTCCTAACATGTACCATTTAAGTACAGATATGTATATAATTGGTACCAATATGTACCTTCGAGGTATTAATATAAACACTGTGCCCCGCAAAGGTGTACTTTTTAAAAGGGTACTGCCCAGGGACCATTTTTTCTGACAGTGTTAACCTCAAATTTTGCTGAAACTTTTTATAAACCTTTCGTGCAAGGGTGAAATATTTAATTAATAATAAAAGCTAAGAATATTTTCCACACGAGCAATTTATTCTCATGTTTGCGTTTCCGCTCTTTTCGGTGTCTCCAGTGGCCTTTTTGTCATGCAAGATGAATGGTGTAATTCAGTGGTGTGACTGTTTCTAGGTTTTTTATGCTTGAGGAAAAATCATAAATATGCCTGTACTGTAGTAGTGCACGATGCGTGAGAGCTTTGCTTGGTTGTGAAATGCTATTTCTTGCATGACCTGTCTAATGCTTCCATTCATTTGCCTCAGCATTTATAAAATCAAATTATTACCTCTAGAAATAGCAGCAGTTGCAGAGAAATCACATAAGTTTGATAATAATTACAGCGTTGCAGTGTGAATGCATAATAACGTCTAAATAGGACTATTTAAATGTATTTTACATACATTATCGGGTGTGCAATGACAGCTTTATATACTGTGATACCTTTTAAAAGGTCCTAATGGGTGATTCTCATGAAATTAGACTTATGAGGTGTCATGAAACATTTTGATAAAAAAAAGTAAATGCAAAGTAAGAGTCAAAATAAGAAGCGTACAGTTACAAACATCTCTTCACGTACTATTTTGAACATGATTTTTTTATTACATCATACAAACCTATTTGGTTGTTTTTTTCCACATTTAAGGGGAAAATTTTCATTACCGCAACGTGTCCATGACTGGATTTGGGTTCTTTGACATGGAAATATTTATAATTAAAAAATCTAAAAAAATTTAAAGCTTGAGTGCATGTTATACTATAAACATTTACAGTAAAGAAACATGTGGTATTTGGTGATCATTGGTAAATGTAGAGACAATAATAAAGAATATAAATGTGTCCAAGACCAATTTTCTCATCCTCCGCAACAATTTTCAATCATTGTTTAAGTCCTCAAGGAACTAACATTTAAAAAAAAAAATTGTTGGAAGGGACATAATTGACTGTGACACTCAAGATGGCTACCAGGTAAGCAGTTCTTATTTTTTCTCTCCAGATAAAAGTTGAAATTTTGTTTGTCATAGTACCCAGTCAATTTTTTAGTTCTCATTACCGAAACATGAGTTTGTAAATGCATATATTTAATGTAATATCATGTTGCGGTAATGATCATTTTTGATAATGATAATCTAAAAAATTTAAATAATTCTATAGGAAAAATTTTTAAAATCCTCTAAAAATAGTAATTATAGTAAGTTCAGACCTTAATCTTATATGTGCAAAACAAATTATCTTCAAGGGCTTTTTAAAAATTCTGATGCTGGACACCTTCTAAATCTTGATTTTGTGAAATTCACCCGAATATGTTCCATTTAGGTACAGATGTGTATACATTTCCTACCAATATATACCTTTGAGGTACTAATAGAGTGAAAATTGACAGCAAGGGACCATGTTTGACTATTCTGACAGCGGAGGCACTAATATTTCTCTTTGAAAATGTTCAAAAAAGAGATATGATTGCGGTCTCTATTTGTACATTACATCACAAAGAGCATTAAATGTTACAGTACAGTCTCATAATCAGGCTTTCCCTCATGTGTGTTCATTCACTTGGAAGACCATGGTTACAGTATTACCTTTCTGCTATTATTTGAAGTGCTTAAAATAGTCTTCTTATGTAACCGCCACGGCGTGTGTGTGATTTGCTGGCATAAGATTGTGTTTGTGTATGGTGCATAGTCACGCGGTCATGCAGCGCCTAACGCTGTAATGCTTGCGCAGCAGCGTGAGAGTTGACGTGGGTCTGACGCAACATTTACATGCAACATTTATAAGTAATGAACAGAATAAAAATAGCAATTGCACATAAATGTCATGTCGCCCATTGGACATCATTTAGATGTCCTGGCAGGCGGCGTCTGTGTGCACTGCCTCGTTCCTGCAGTAGTGAGCTCAGGAGACTGATGATGTTGTAATCAGGGACCACTGGAGCTGATCACAGTTAAAAGGCTGGAGCTCCAGAGCGGACCCTTTGCCGGTTCACGCTCATACAGAAATACATATTGCAACAGAAACATGTAGTGATACATTTGCTAATACATAGTCCAACTCAGTTTTTTAGAGCTGGGCATTGATTGATCTAGATTGATAAAAGTATTTTTTTGCATAACATATGAGTTTGTGCTGTGTGTAAAAATTATGTATATTTAAACACACACACATACATACACACACACACACACACATACGTGTTTTAGTACATTTGTGAGGACCATGACCCGAGGGTGTGTTGTGAGGACCCAGTGTTCCCCTGACACTAGGACAATGAAAAAAATATTTTTACCACTAGGGGGGAGTAGACAAACAGAATATCACTTAAAATTTCAACAAACACGATACTCGCGAAACTGGTGAAGTTGGTCGGGGTTGTGAGGACCCGGCGGTTGCTATGCAGATTTGAGATCACATAATGGCGGTTTTAAAGACTCATTGGACGCGGTTTTAAAGAGTTATATAGGTACTAATCTTTATAAGACTAAATAACTGTTTTAATCACTTAATGAACTCATTTTATTTTTATGTACATTTCAGTAATTTGATAGTTTCCTATTTAAATGTTGCATTTAAAACATGACTAATTTAAACGTGTACTAATGAATGTAATTGCACTACAAGCCACTTTTGTGTTCAAATACATTTTGAATTCAAGTTTCTTATATAGTAGGTTATATAGTCTCGTTTATTGATTGATGGTCATTGACACAACCCTTACGAAAATTAACCATGGTTTTATTGTGGTAAAAGTGTAGTAACCTTTTTTTTTTTTTTTGGTGTATTGATTATGGTTTTACTACACTAACCATGGTTTAACTATGGTTTTTGAAAACCATGGTTGTCAAAACCATGGTTATTTTGTGGTTACCATGGTTTTACTACAGTAACCATGTTTTTTTTTTTTTTTAGTTTTAACTGTAGTAAAACCATGGTTAATTTTTTTTTACATATTTGTTGTGTGTCAGTGAATCAATAAAATTGTGAAGTGCTATTAGAAAATTATTAACATAATTAATCTGTTAATTTTGTTTGTAACATAATAAATCTATGATGAACATTTACATTAACCAATACCATTCCAAGTTTTTTTTATAATTATAATTTTAAACCTGTATGAACTTAAGATAAAAGGTTTGACATCCACCACAATTCAACCTCCAAAATAAGAAATCAGAAGACATTTATTTGAATATTCAAGAATATATACTTGTATATATAATTTTAATGAAAATGATGAATCCAAAGCCTGTCAAAATCAAACCTCAATATATATCAATGGCTTACAAGGCCAACACTTCCCTTTATTTGGAAATGTGCTTGTTTTCCAACTCCCCCACAGTTATAAGTTAAGTTGAACCTTTTTTAAATCTATTCAGCCGATCTCCAGGTTACATGTGATGTTAATGGTCTAATTAGATTTAATGATGTATGCTAAAAGTGTTATCGCCAGACCCGGAGATCGACTGAATAGAGTCCAAAAGGGTAAAACTTAACTTATTAACAGTGGGGGAGTGGGAGAATAAGCCTATTTCCAAACAAACGTGCTCCTAAACAGTAAAAAAATTACCCAAAAATTTAAGATGTCAAATTACTCACTTATTTTCAATTTTGAATAAACTATCTCTTTAAGCATAAAAAAACATGTTTTACACACAAAAAGTTAATCAACTTTTTTTCTTTCAAGATTGAATGGTATTGTGCACATGATTTTTAATATCTCTCCAGTCCCTGTTTTGTAGCACTGGTTCTTTCTCTTGGTACACTTGTCTTTGTCAGGAACTTTCATTAACATGATCGTGTTTCCAAGAAGCCGACAAACTGCCTTTTTTTCAGGATCACTCCAGGGCCTTTTCCCACTCTTCTGCCTAGGAGATCCTAAAAACAGTAAACAGAAAGACACAAGTTTAATCTCCAAGTCATAAAACCATAGAATGATTGCAAACAGTATGTAAATATTTATAGCAAGCAAGTGTGATTGTGGCGTTAACATCATTAAAATCACTATGTATGCATGTCTTATCATTTTTGTGTATTATAATATTTTATATGTGCATTAAACCTAAACTCAAGAAAAAATATAGTAATATATGTTATAGCACTGGCCCGATTCTTGCTTGGAACTGTAGAGTCCGGGTCAGCTCTTGAAAGGGTCATGTTTCATAGATTGTATATAGCTACATGTTTAACTTTAAATTTACTTAAATATGAAAATAACCAGTTCCATAAATTACTGAACTGTGTGTGTACAGAACAGGATTAAGCATTAAAAAGTGAAGTGACAACCGAATTAATATTTAGTACCTTTATGTGGTATTAATATGTAGTAGGGACCTTTATGAATTAACTTTACATCAAACAATCTTACAATTTCTCTCAGTCTTTGATGATCTCTTGTCTTTGGTCTTTATGTGTGAGTCAGGGTCTTCTGGGTAAAGAACATAGACAGTTCATGATATATGCACAAATCAAGTCAAAACATACTTTGCTCTACATGTCTGAAAGTACATATTCCATATGCAGTGCGTATGTATGTTAGTATAATTAAACAATGGTAAAATGAATAGCATACTTTATGTATATAAACACGGTAGAATATTTAACAAGATGTTATACATATAATTTTTCAACTCGTGATAAGTGTTTTGCTTTAATTGCTTCATACGTGGATTAAACAAATACAGACAAAACTACTGAAAAACTGTATTTACATCCATTTAGGGTGAAATTTCTGCATTTTTGTGTAAATCTGTGTTTATTCTGACCACAAAACATGCGCTATCACTTTAAATCAGCTCGTGCAGCTTGCGTGCCGTACAGCAAAAATAGACTCGCTGCCGAAACGATTGCAGCACTGCTGCACCACACCGCATCTGCAACGGACCGCATACGTATACTGTGTGAAAGCTCTAACCTGTTAACATGGGATGTAAAAAATTACGCACCGCAAACGTACTGCATACGGAGTATGTGTGATACAGGCATAAGCTGTATACAGTATGATAAAATACATACCATCTGAGTTGGAATCATAAGGCTCGTCTGGCTCAGGTCTGGGTTCTGCACAATTCTGGAAAAGAGAAAAGAAAGTATCTGTACATCTGTATTGGTACCATGAATAATGTCAGTGGAGAAGACAATCAACTATATGAATTAACTTTACATCAAACAATCTTACCATTTCTCTCAGTCTTGATGATCTCTTGTGTTTGGTCTTTATGTGTGAGTCAGGGCCTTCTGGGTGAAGAACAAGACATCATGATATATGCACAAATCAAGTCAAAACATACTTTGCTCTACATGTCTGAAAGTCTAAGCTGTATTCTAGGGCTATTCAATTAGTCTGTCATGGGGTCCAGTTCATGAAAAGCATCTCAAATGAGGGGCCTGAGATATAGCAATGATGACTACATTTCCCTACATTTAAACATAGTCATGCTGTTTTTTGAAACATACAACAACATCAGTGCATTGTAAGACATCCAACTAAGCTTTTTTTCTAAATTCAAAAGGGGTAAATAACAGAGCCATATTACACTCAATTTAACACAAGAATTTAACTTATTTACTCACTAGGCTTGTGCAGGTGTTCAGTAATACGATAAACCACGGTAGTAAAACTGCACGGTAGTGTTATTGCAGGGTCTTCAAATTAACGTGAAAAAGACTTTTGATTGCTGGCGTGCTGGCGATAGACAATTTCCCTATGTGTAGAATGTGTGGACGGAAAGGGGCAGCAAAATACGGGAACACAAACTTTACAGACAATCATCCACAGTTCACGGAGATAAAGGTAAGATACATTGCATCGTATCTCATATCTTGTGTCTAAATAATAACAGTTAAGTGTCCACTTAGCAATGCTAAGGTCCGCTAGCTAACGTTACGCTAATGTTTAGTTTGTCTAACATTTGTCTAACGTCTATTAAGCTAACGTTATACTGGCTATCCTAATATATATCCGGTTAAACATATATTATTAATTATAGCTGACATTGAGTCTAACAGGTAACGTTACAGTAAGTTAATTACTTAATAAATAGACTACAATTAATGTAAAGTGCAAAACGCAACTGCTACCAGGTCACGCAAGTTTGATCATATAACCCAATTTACAGTATCTTTACACTGTTACGTTATATTTGACAAAAAATATGATTTAAATTTTCAGAATTGTGTTTTATGTATATTTTAATTGTGTACATTATTTATGTATATTTTCATTGACTGTGAAATCCACTATACAAATAAATGTGAATTGAATTAAGTGATGTGTCACTGTCTGACTGTCAGTAATAATGACCATTTAAACTTACAGCCATGAATCTAATGTTACATACATAATTTATTTGACTATGTATGTTGAATACACAGTACAGTGGGTACAAATGGGTATATTTAGCTGTATGTGTTCTTTTACTATAATTGAAGGAACACACATATTTGTTTATAATATTTAATCATACAAACAAGCAAAAAAAGACTAAATATCAGTAAGCTTTACCTTCTTTTTATTCTCTATAATTGTCTAAAATGCATCTTTAAAGCATAACATAATATTTTCTTCCCTGTTTTACAGAGTATCCAAGCATCTAGCAGTGCTGCTCCTGGCTCATTTTTAGCTGAAGCCATACAGTCAAAGGTCAAAGAGGCTTTCTAACGTTGGGGTGCATATGGATTGATGATATTTTGCACTTAATTAATCATTTAAACCACTAAAGTTGTCTTCTTGTGCAGTTTGGACTTTATTCTGTTTGATTCTGATTGGTTCAGTTTACATATTTCTACTGGGTATTGTTTTATATATATAATTTTAACAAGTTTAAGTTATTAAACCTTTTATTTACACCATAACAATGACATTTGCTTATCTTTTCAACCTGTTTTTGTTATGCATTTCAAAACTGTGGTAATATCGCCTACCGTAATAAAACCTTCATAAATCACAGCAACATGAAAATTTAACACCGGCACAAGACTATTACTCACTTAATTGCACGTAACAAAAGTAAGTTATAATATGGAACATAACATTGTTATATGCTGTTTTTTGACTAGTAAATTATTCCTGTAGCCCTATATTTTGCGATGAATGATTACTCAGTTTAATTGCATTCTTGTGTGAGAACGATGACTCGCATAATATTTGAAACTTTGCCTGCTTTGAATTTCGGAGACTTGCCAGGATCTCTTGGTATAGTTCACTAAATCGTTTCAGTGCGTTTCCATTACTAACTGACAGAAAAGGTGGTGTTGTAAGCTTGAAAGACAACAAATAAAGTTAATAATGGCCATAGAGTCCGTGGTCTCTTTAACTCACCACTGTCACTCATCGCGTCTTACGGGAGAAGCTGCTCGCTCTACTGGCCTAAAGTCACGTGACTCACGCTCTGCTGTTCAGCTCTTGCTGTATGAAACAGACGCACGCGCGTAACCTTATAACAGTATGGCCATTGTCCATCTAAACTTCATTTATTCTAGATATGTCTTTTCACACTAGACTACATGAAGGGCCGGAACGGATTATCTCAGGGGCCAGGTTCGGCCCGCAGGCTGCCAATTGAATAGCCCTGCTGTATACAGTATGATAAAATACATACCATCTGAGTTGGAATCATAAGGCTCATCTGGCTCAGGTCTTTCTTTCTGGGTTCTGCACAATTCTGGAAAAGGGGAAAGAGAACATTGTATTGTATTGGTAAACGTGAATAACGTGCGTGGAGAAGACAAGCAACTATATTTTACCATTTCTCTCAGTCTTTGATGATCTCTTGTCTTTGGTCTTTATGTGTGAGTCAGGGCCTTCTGTGTGAAGAACTAGACAGTTCATGATATATGCACAAATCAAGTCAAAACATACTTTGCTCTACATGTCTGAAAGTCTGTATACAGTATGATAAAATACATGCCATCTGAGTTGGAATCATAAGGCTCGTCTGGCTCAGGTCTTTCTTTCTGAGATCTGGAATATTCTGGAAAAGAGGAAAGTGAAGATCACACATTACAAGTTACATCTGTATTGGTAAACGTGAATAATGTCAGTGGACAAAGCAATCAACTATACACAGCAAAAAATGGAGAGTTAAAATATCAGTGTTAAACATTTCTGAGTTGAATTCAACTCCTAAAGAGTAAATTTTACTTAATTGAGTTAATTGCTAGAGTTAATCATGCCAGTGTTAACCCAACTCCTTATGCTGCGATTACCCCAGCCGCGGTAGAGGTGTGAAGCGCGAGTGATTTCAATGTTAAGTCAATGTGAAGACACGTTGACGCGCGGGGCGAAGACGCAATTCTGCCTCATTCGCACGTCTAGTTCACACAAATGCCGCGAATTGAGCGCCTGGGGCGGTACATGCGAATGGTGCTTTTTGTGCATTTTGCGTTTGACGCAAATTTGCTGCTGACGCCCGAGTTTAAAAATGTTAACTTTGGCGGAATTTCGCGCCGCGTTAAGCAATCAGGAGCCCGCTTGCTGCTGTGGAGTCACTCATTCAACCTAAAGGAACGCTTAATATTGTCCGTGAGCAGTCACCTGGAGCTATACGACACAAGTTCTTATTTCTATAGAGACAGAAATACAAAGGACCTCACTTGGAAGAGTGTCAGTGAGGACATTGGGCAACCTGGTAAGTTGTAAATACACATTTCACTTTTGAGTCACGTGACGTTTATCGACCCACGCCGTTTATTTTCCCCCTATAGTAAGGTTACCAAATACAAACCGGTAACTCTTTCGATAAATGCACAATCAACATCAGTCATCTTGCAAACAGACAACCGCATAGCACTTGCCCCTCCCAGAAGAAGTGGATTTTGCCTCTGATGCGCGTCAAATGCTTGCTTTTTTTTAGACACGTGAATGCATTCAAACTCTTCAAGCGGCAAACTAGATGCGGTAGACGCGATTTTGACGCCTCAAACGCGGTTGGTAGATACGCATTAGAGATGTAATTACACTCCGCCCACACACATTTCAGTCTTCTGTTTCCATGTGTCCTGCTGATTGAATGGTAGGTAAAACAAAGTTATTAGACTTAGATTTAATGCTCTGATTTTAACTTTTATTAAATTTTATAAACTTATATTCTGTGGCTGCATACTATGCTTATTTCTAATGTTCAGTATCCTTATCTGAACACAAATCAAAATCCTGAACACTGCTGGGTGAACACTGCTGGGTGTATTGTCCCAATCTTAAAGAGTGTTAAAAAGTAAAACTGATGCAGAGTTAAAAGCTGCAGTCTGTAACATTATCCTCTCCATCACCATCTATGTTTGAAACCTAAACTTGCATTTTACATCTTACATGTAAAGTTATTTTCTTAACTTAGTTTAGATATTGGGTGTTTCACTTAAAGTCACCATCATTGCGATCAGTGTTTGCATTTTATTAGTTTGTTCACATTTTAAGTGACACACCCCACAACGGCACATTTTTGCTCACACCTACAAAGTGGCAACTTTAACATGGTATAAAAAATTATCTGTGTGGAAGGGCAGAACGATACATCGAATTTTTATCGCCATTGCAATATAAACACATTACAACAGACAGCCTAACACGATGAATAGGGGAAAACACGCTAAGCACGTGTTATAACCCTTTGACCTATCACTTTTAGCCCTGAAGACATGGTTGGCGCGTTGATGCTATTAGGCCAATCAGGGGAACCCCCAGGTCAGCTATGCTCAGATTGATTTGTGAGGTGTCAATTTAGTTGTGACGCTGTGCTCGTTAGCAAATACAATGGCGGAGGAAGGAAAGATGAGTGAGGAAAATGTGGTGTCTGACGAAGACCTTGTGGTGAAAAGGAACAGCACTTCAGCTATATGGAATTATTTGGATTTAGAAGAGATGACGCGTTACAAACACAGGAACTGTGTAAGGGATGATTTACATATCGTGTCTTTTGTACGTACAAGTTTGTTATTTCTAATGTATGTGCGCTCATAACAGAAAGTGAATCGGTCGCGACACTCACACAGTGCAATGCGGTTGTTTTTCCAGGCGTGTCCGCACTGCATCAAGTTAAAAACGAAACTCTGGCCTATTGTTAAAAACATTAAAATTTTCAGAATGTGACAAGAACCTATGTGCCTAGCATTTTCCACGCATTTTTAGGCACCTAAAACATGAAAAAAAAAAATAATTATTGCAAATCACATTGTCATCGCAACATTAAAGGTGGAAAAGAGGATGTTTGTTTAATACATTTACATAATACGTCTTTACTAAATGATAAAAGACTATTTATTAGGTGCACTGAAAGTAATAATATTAATATACGTCATCTGTGCATAAGGTAGGGCCTTAAAAACATCAGCCAATCGTTGACGCAATCATTGCATCAGCGATTGGCCCTCTGGCTTGTCAATCACTGCCATTACGTTCCTTGTGCGAGACGTTCAATTCAATTCAATGTTATTTATACAGCGCTTTTCACAATTGTTAATTGTTGCAAAGCAGCTTTACATGAGTAGATGTAGAGGAGAACACAGAAAATCAATAGATAGTATAAGAAGTAGAATATAGCGGCTAGCGCATAGCGCATGAAACTCCGTCTTTAGTTTTGGTATGTTTTCATTGTCGCTCCTGCTTTCCTCCTCGAATTTGCACCACGGAAGAGAAGAAACCCGAAAGAGGACGTAAGAGAAAGACTTTTTAAGTCGCTGAGAAGAGGAGAAAATTGTCAGAAGAACGTAATGTTAACAGAGGTGTTATTGGAGAAACATTTCAACGCTGGAGATCAATGAAGGAACAGAGAGGTGTCAAGACAGCCGCGCAGTTCGCAAAAATTCTTCCCGACAGGTAACAGTGATTATTCTATCTTTGGGAAATAATTATTGTTGTACTGTTATTCAGGTATATCGACGTTGTTCTTGTACTGTAGTTGTAAGGCAGTGACCAGTCTGCTACATGCTAGTTGAAATGGGAGTAGCGTCGACTGATCTAACTTTAAGTCTTATGTGTTTATTACCATATCATTTCACATAATGAATCCACTGACTCGACACAGCATATGCCAGTGGTAAACAAACACTCGTGTTCAAATACTCGTGCACGAGGTTTGGAAGGTGTTCCCTAGAAATGATTATTTAAAAAACTCAGTAACGGTCTTTGGATTCTCAGTCGGCGGAAACATCCTCTTTTGCGCCTTTAAACAATGTAATCGCACATCGCAGCTTTTCCTCATATCGTGCAGCCCTACTGTGGGGTATTTTGAGCTAAATCTTCACATATGCACTCTGGGGACACCAAATACTTAAAGCAACACCAAAGAGTTTTGGCTCTTTGCTCCCCCTATAGGTTAGAAGCGTAATTGTCCATTACCCACTGTCATAAATACTGAGGCATAGCTGGCTCTGATTGGATTGTAGGTCTGCCGTAAAGCAAGTTTTTGTAGTATTCACTCGGACTACAGGACCACTACCCGACGTTTGGAAACTTCTTTAGTGCGGTTTTGGCCGATAGAGGGCTGCAAAGCGAATGTGAAAGTGCTGTTCACCCTGTTTAGAGTGGATGAACAACTGAAACTGTTTTGGAAGCGTTATTTTAAGGTAAAAAAAACTCTTTGGTGTTGCTTTAATATACATCTTTAAAAAGTCTCATAATATGACCCCTTTAACACTTCTATGAGTCAAAGAAACTCTGGCATTGTGTTAAATATTTAACTCTGCACTGAGTTTAACTAGTCAAAGCCTAAATAGTCAAACCTAACTCTGAACAGTGTGAATTGTCTGAATACCTTTTAGTGTTATTTTAACACTATTTTAAGTCAAAAAAATGAAACTCTGGCCTAGTGTTAAAAATGTTTTTTGAAAGTGTCTCTTGAAAGTGTTCATTTAACTCTGATAAGTTTGGAGCTATATAAACTCTGAAAATGTGTTGAAATCAACTCTGTGAGAGTTAATTTAACACTGGACTTTTTTGTATGAATTAACTTTACATCAAACAATCTTACCATTTCTCTCAGTCTTTGATGATCTCTTGTCTTTATGTGTGAGTCAGGGCCTTCTGGGTGAAGAACAAGACATCATGATATATGCACAAATCAAGTCAAAACATACTTTGCTCTACATGTCTGAAAGTCTGTATACAGTCTGATAAAATACATACCATCTGAGTTGGAATCATAAGGCTCATCTGACTCAGGTCTTTCTCTCTGGGTTCTGGAATATTCTCGAAGAGGAAAAAGAACATCTGTATATCTGTATTGGAAAAGGCAATCAATTATCACAGCAATACTAATTCCTGAACAACCTTTCAAGGCAATCTTAAAGGACATGTTCTGTATTTTACACTTAAAGCCTTATTTTTCAGATTGTTTATGATGAAATAGAACGGTTTTGACTGAAATTTGGACATATGATTCTGGCCCGAGAATTTTCGGGTGTGTCTTGTATTACCTCCCACCTCTACAATAGCTGCATAGGTGCACTTGAACAATCCTTCCTAAAATGCATTAAACCTTCGTTTACAAAGACGTGAAACTCATCAGGTGGTCAGGGGTGTTCACTGATATGCTCACAAAAATCGCTGCAAAAGATGCTTTCCAACAGTATCAATAGACAAAATGTACACCCAGCAGAGTTGATTTAAAGGAAAACGCCACCTTTTTTTCAATATTTTACTATGTTCTTCTCAACTTAGACAAATTAATACATACCTATCTTTATTCAATGCGTGCACTTTTCATTTTTGTACAGCACCTCGTGAATGTGTTAGCATTTAGCCTAGTCCCATTTATTAGACCCAACTGTTTCAGTTCCAGTCTACCTCACTATCATTTTGAAAAATGCAACTTAAATGGGCATGGACGCTGTGAGAAGATGATGAGTGGGCGGGGTAACTGAAATAAACTAAGAGTTTCTAAGATTAGCAGTATTACAGAAATAATTCAACTGAATATAATATTTAATTAAAACAAAGGTCAAGTAAAACTGTTATAGTTGAAATAATAGCGTGTTTGAAGATAATTAAAAGTCCTCACATGGTACCTCAGAACAGATCAAAGTCCACCTGCCTCCCGTAGCTTTCCAGAGCAAATTTAGTTGATGGTGAGTCTAATCCTGACTGCAACGTGGGGAAAATCATCCAACGACCTGGCCGCACGGAGCACATGCACAGGCGCACACACACACAACATCTCCGCATTGGATAAGAACACGCTATCTTCGAAATAATAATGAGACACCGGTGGGCGTGGTTTTCAGGTTATGACGCGTTGTGCTTTTTCTCATGTTTGCCACGTCACAGCCCGTGACGTTTACAAGATATGGAGTTTAAACCCGGAAGACAAAAATATCACAAAAAAGCTGAAAATTAACTAGTTTTCTCCTGATGTTAAAATTAACAGATACTGACATTGTCTTCTATGATGTGCAACACAACTAACTTTGTTAAAATCTAAAAAAAGTGATGGTTAGCGTTTCATGATGCTTTAAGATCCAAACAAACGTTTAATTTTGTGCGACCATACTTACTGGTGTAAATACTCATGTAACAGTCTTTAAATAGGGAAAACATGGAAGTGTTTGGTGGCTTCTAAATTCATCCCTGTTTGGATCCTAAGAAATAAATGGGGCTAGGCTAAATGCTAAGGCATTCACAAGGCGCTGTACAAAGATTAAGTGCAAGCATTGAAAAAGATAGGTATGTATTAATTAATCTAAGTTGAGGTAAGAACAAAGTAAAATATTGAAAAAGGGTGGTGTTTTCCTTTAAAACATACATTTAAAATGCTTACCTGGTCATCTTCTTCACTTCTCTCTGCCTGTCCAGGGCTATGATGCTCTCTTGATCTCTTCCTGCCTCTTTTTTCTGATACCTGTGTAAATACATATATGTCATTTACTTACATATTATTTGTTAACATTGATCAGCGTGTTCATCTTGTAGGTGTTATGAAACCTAAGAGACATTAAGCATTAAAAGAGATGTGGTACATACAAATTAATCATATTTTCCTTTAATTAATGAAACTGAACTTTTATCATGAAATTGTAAAACATTAATGGTGGTATAAGCACGTAGTAATTTAAATCCACACTCTTATGAAGATTTTATTGTGTATTAAAGACGATTGTCCTCATGTTCATAACACATGCTAGTATAATGTCAAATAAAACTTAAAAAGAGTATTTGCCTGTAAAAAACTGAGGTACTACAGACATACCTTCTCATTTTCTTGATTCTGTCTTTCCATTATCTGTTAAATAAAAAAATATATCTGATCAAGATCACCACAAAGTAAATCATCACATCATTTCAATTACAATGGGTTAAATTATTCATTCACAGGAATGTAGTAAATATAACCAAGTACCACTCAGTTAATAAATGTGAATAAAACGTTAAAAACAGAATAAAACGTTAAATCCTCAAACTGGAGACATTTTAAAAGTTTGATTTCACCTTATGTTATCAATTTCTTTATGACTTCAATATTTGAGACAATCTTACTCAGTAAATATTAAAGATATCAATGTTTTCACAAAATGTTCATTAAATTACATTATGAAAGATGATTTCATGAAGAAAATCAACTGTATTAAAAAGTTAAACAAGACTTTAGCAAGGTTTTCACAGCCAGTTTAGGTTCTAATTGACAAGAATAATGATGTTAATTGAAAAACACAATTGCTACCAAATGTAAGAACTTCATGTAATGTTAATTAAACTAATGCAAACCTTAAACAGTTTAAAAACAATCCTGAAGACTATGTCAGACTATAAAAACAGCTCAAAGTTAATTAAAATTAAACATGTCTTACCTGAATTCGTTCTGTCACTCAGTCTCTCTGCACAGTGAAGTGATTGAAGCTGCCAAAATGTCTTCACCTCCCCCACACAGCAACGTGCTCTACCCTCCCCCATGCGGCCTCTTCTCCCCTCCCCCACCCTGCTTCAGCAGTCCTTCACCAATTTCACAATCTGAATTGCAGCAATAACTCAACATGCATTTACACTTTATTTTACACTTTCTATATTATTAATTGGGGATAGTGTTGATTTAGATTTTAATTTAAGTTTATTATATTAGTTTTACACCATTTGTACGAAATCACTTTCCACATAAATGCATGCAAGCTCAATTAAATATTGAAGGTGTGGGCCTATAGATGAAATAGATTAGATATTATGAGATAAAACAGAAGGGTAATATTAATTAAAAGTGAAAAACATTAGTAAAAAACTGATACTGTGGTTTTGACTTTTTCACTTTATTTATGCAGATTAAGTAGCCTAATACACATCCACACCAACACCATATGGACAACTTTTAAGTTTTTTATTCTGGAGTGAGATAAGGGAGCTGGGTAACCCTGCTGAAAAAAAGCATACCAGCAAGACCAGCATATGTTGTGTTTTGGTGCTGGTTTGCTGGTGACAACTAGCATAGACCAGCATCATTCTCTGCTGGTTTGGTGCTGATTTAGCTGGTGGTCATCAGCATACCAGCACCAGCATATGTTGTGTTTTGGTGTTGGTATGCTGGTGACCATCAACTAAACCAGCACCCAACCAGCATGGGAATAAGGATGTATAGATAGGTTGATGGAAATGTGTAAAAATGCTGATTGTCAAAACATTGCATAAAGCAATTGCATTAATAATTTTAGGTGAATTGGCCCTTTACATTTAAGCACAGACCAGATATAAACTTATCTTATTAAGGTTGTAGACTTTTGGGAGATCTAAAGTTGTTAAAAAATACCTCTTTACTGGGCTTACCACAATCTATACACAAAATTTACCATGTTTTAGTGAAGGTCTGTTTATTTTCATTTGTAAAAAAGCACACATTTGTATGCCCTCGAGACTGATTTAAATCTGATCGTGCAAACCACTTTAGGAGGTGGCCTGGGACGCATTCCAGTCAAAACTAAACAGATGTAAATGCATCTGGTTGTTGAAACCACATGCATCAGCACTTTACTCCTCCCAAGCGGATGTCCCTGCTGAAAAAACAGCATCAAACCAGTATGGACCAGCATGGGAATTATGCTGGTCTATGCTGGTTTAGCTGGTGGTCACAGCATACCAGCACCAAAACACAACAGATGCTGGTGCTAATGCTGGTTTAGCTGGTGCTAATGCTGGTTTGTTGCTGGTTTAGCTGGTTCTAATGCTGGTTCTGATGCTGGTTTGATGCTGGTTTTGCTGGTGTTCACTAGCAAACCAGCACCAAAACACAACATATGCTGGTCTTGCTGGTATGCTGGTTTTTTCAGCAGGGGTATGTCACTCGCTTAAAGGTAGGGTATCTAATTTTGAAAAATGCTAACGGAAGCCGACTAGCAATGAAATCACAATCCCACCCTCCATTCAAATCACCATCCAAAGTCACACCTCTTTCAAAACACATGAACACGCACAGATCAGACGGTCACATCTCATCAGTGAGAAAACTTTGCAGTACAATGTGAATAACATTACCAAAATAACCAACATAAACAACTGTTTTAACATCAGAATTAGTTAAAGCACACTTTTGGTTGTGTAGACGTAGTAAATATATTGTTACGCTAATCCGTAAACAAACACAAATTTCATAAGCAACACAATGTTTCATCAAAGTATAATATCTGAATCCATCTGAATACAAACATATCGCGTACCTACCTTACCAAAATAAACAGTGCAACAACCCTTTCAGACCCTTTGCCTCCTGCAGCTGTTTGCATCTCGTGGTAAAGCAGTAAAGTTACCAATGTTCATTTGGGTTTTTGCTCTTTGCTGATCCAGGCAGTTTTTGCTGTTGTTGTTATAAAAGATTTATTTCGTTGTGTGCCTCCTGTGCAGGTTTTCAATTCAGCAGAAAAGTTTGCCATTCTCCCTCTGTTTACAGATGGGAGATGAGGGCACGTGAACGCGCTGATGGCGTATGGTGTCTGCGTGAACAAGCTGCGCAGTGGCATTCAAATTACGCTTACGGATGATGGAACAAAAAGGCAACATCCATTCAGACTGAGATCTATGATTGGTTGAACATTTTCTGGTCCTACGCCTTTCACAGATTACATACATTTTTACAATACATTTAAACTACTTAACATAGTGATTGCTATCAGGATGTGAGGAGACTTTTAACCAGCATAACTAAAAATGTTTCTGGATCAAATCAGATGCCCTGCCACTTGAAGAAGCAAACACGGATGAAAAAGTTAGCGCTGCAGCAAGCGTTTCTTTTTTTACTGCATTCACAAATGAAGTTAGAGGACAACAGTGGCTGCCATTTTTAGTTCAGCGAGTCATTTTGTATTTGCATTTTGCATGGGAACAGAAGATCGGATTCATATCCATTCAGCTGAGACACATTTGTGTGGCCAAGTGTAAATGCAAAACAAATCAGATAGCTATCCAATCTATGAAAACGCATGAAGTGACCAGGTGTAAATAGGCCCTAAATGTCATCCCTTATATGTCAAACGCTGTGCACAGAATCCAGAAAACATGTCTCATCGCATCCGGTTAGTCTTCAATACAAAAAAGGGCTTGTCACACTGCGCTTAACGCTGGGTTATCTTTGTTCTAAACCATGCTTTTAACCCTGGGTTAAGGATCGTTTCACATTTGTAATTTAAAAGTGGGGTTATCCCTAAAATTAACCCATGGTTATGATACCCTGCTCTGAAGCAGGGTTAGCATTGCTTTTCCGGGGTTACCCTTACGAAAATTAACCATGGTTATATTGTGGTAAAAGTGTAGTAACCATGGTTTTTTGGTGTATTGATTACTATCAGCAAAACCATGGTTTTACTACACTAACTATGGTTTAACTATGGTTTTTGAAAACCATGATTGTCAAAACCATGGTTATTTTGTAGTTACTATGGTTTTACTACAGTAACCATGGTTTTTTGGTTTTAACTGTAGTAAAACCATGGTTAATTTGCGGTGCCAAACGCATGCAGTGTGAAAGGAAGCAGGGTTATAATGTTATGACTCCAATTAAACACAGCTGAAACAGCTCATCAAGGTGTTCAGGGTTGCTTGATAATTACAGACAGGTGTGTAGGGTTGGAGACTCCTGACACAGGGTTTAGGAATGCACAGTGTGAAACGTCAGATTATGAATACCCAAGGTTATCTCTTAATTCCTGGTTAAGTACGAATAATGTGAAACATACAACAGATAACCTAGGATTCTAATTACCCCGGGGTTTAGAATAACCCGGGGTTAACTATATCAAGTGTGAAAATCCCTAAAGTGATGTTTTACTCAAAAACCTTTACATTTGCAACAAAAGGTAATCAAATGCTCAAATCAATGCTTATCACGTTAACAGATTAAAAAATAAATAAAAAAAAATTCTTCACACAACCATGATTAAAGGCAGGGTATCTGTCCAGAAATATTTTTAGTTATGCTGGTTAAAACTCAACTCACATCCTGATAGCATCACTATGTAAAGTTGTTTAAAAGTATTTGTAGAAATTTATGTCATCTGTGAAAGGCGTAGGACCAAAAAATGTTCAACCAATCATAGATCTCGGTCCGAACGGACGTTGTCTTTTTTGTCCCTCATCCGTAAGCATAATTTGAATGCCACCGCGCAGCGAGTCGACGCAGACACCATACGTCATCGGCGCGTTCACGTGCGCTCATCTCCCATCTGTAAACAGAGGGAGAATGGCAAACTTTTCTGCTGAATTGACAACCTGCACAGGAGGCACACAACAAAAGACATCTTTTATAACAACAACAGCAAAAACTGCCTGGATCAGCAAAGAGCAAAAACCCAAATGAACATTGGTAACTTTACTGCTTTACCACGAGATGAAAACAGCTACAGGAGGCAAAGGGTCTGAAAGGGTTGTTGCACTGTTTATTTTTGTAAGGTAGGTACGCGATATGTTTGTATTGAGATGGATTCAGATATTATACTTTGATGAAACATTGTGTTGCTTATGAAATTTGTGTTCGTTTACGGATTAGCGCAACGATATAGTTACTATGTCTACACAACCGAAAGTGTGCTTTAACTAATTCTGATGTAAACCAGTTGTTTATGTTGGTTATTTTGGTAATGTTATTCACTTTGTACTTCAAAGTTTTCTCACTGGTGAATGAGACATGCAATGTGTCCGTCTGATCCGTGCGTGTTCATGTGTTTTGAAAGAGGCTTGACTTTGGATGGCGAAGGATCGTGATTTCATTGCTAGTCAGCTATACCGTTAGCATACTTCAAAATTAGATACCCTACCTTTAATGAAATAGCTTAATACACCTAAAAAAGAATAAAGCTAGCAAGGTTAGCTAATAACCATAAAATATATATTGCTGAAAGTTAATACTGTTAATACATTTTTTCCAACAAGCGGATTTAATGAGACCAATTTTCAGAATTTGATCACATGACGTCCAACATATACATGGGTGATTCTCACAAAATCTTGCTTTCAAGATATCCAACATGATTTTCTTAAAAACACTTATTAACAAATCTTCTGAATATGCATTTAATAAAATGTTTGATATGTTTAAAGACATTAAAGGGATAGTTCACCCAAAAATGAAAATCCTGTCATCATTTACTCACTCTTATGTTGTTACAAACCCATATAAATGTCTTTGTTCTAATGATCACAAAGGAAGATATTTTGAGAAATCTTTGTAACTAAACTGTTTGTGGACCCCATTTACTTTATTCTTTTTTATTCACTGTATTTTGGATGCTTGAACAAATTCTAACTGACCCACTAATGTCACACGTTGATGATGTTTTTATTAGGGCTGGGCTGATACAACTTTTTCATGTCTGATAACAATGTCGATACCACAACCTTGAGTATCTGTCAATACAGATCTAATACCGTCTCTATCACCCTTTTAATCAATTAAGCTGCAAATAACCCATTTGTTAGCCATACAAAAAGCTTAAACAAGGCTACAGAACTCAAACATTTTACTGTGCAACAAATCACTGTGAAAATAGGCTTTATGCCCAGCTACACTACTTCCTGAACTTCATCCAGCTCCTTGTTTCCTGTCTGCCATTATTGGACAAACTGATTAATCCAGGTGTGCCTGACCTCAGTAGTCACAACAACAATAATCAGACACACCTGGATTAATCAGTTTGTCCAATAATGGTAGAAGAAGTAGTGCAGCTGGGCATGAAGCTTATTCAAGACTCAATGAAACATTGTGCAATACTGCTGCTTCATTTTTATTTGAATGCTTAAAACCGACTAGTAACAACACTTTTAGTTAGTCATTCAGGTTGCTCAGCAAGTCGCGCTTTACATCTTTAACTTTGTTCTGAAGAAGAACAGAGGACTTATGAGTTTGGAACAACATGAGGGTGAGTTAATAATGACATTATTTTGATTTTTGAGTGAACTATCACTTTAAAGGCTGACCGAAGGATCTTTCAAGAACCTTTTTTACCTGGCATTACGAGCCTCTTTTATATTTTCTTTTAACCCTACTTTTACATCTTTTCCAAAACTAAGGCTGCTGCTAAAGGAAGCAGGCCGTGGATTGGGAACAGATGGGCTAGGGTGGAAAAACATTTGATAAGAGGCAAATATATGACCTGAGAGACCTTAAACATACAACATAATGATGCCATCAGATGAAACCAATATAACCATGAAACATAAAAATGATGATCACATCCAAAACATGCTGAGTATTGTAAAATGTATGATACCAGTGCCATACACTTCACTTTTTAGGAGTAGTAAAAGATTCAGGAGCACCTTCTGATTATTAATCAAATATTATGCTTAAATGTCATATTTTATGTCAAATTAAAAATGTATATTTAAAATTTCCAATTAAAACTATATAAAATAAGATACCAATCATTTGAAATCAGTATTTGCTAAACTAATTTGAACAGAACATTGTAGGTGTATTGAACAGTGTCTTGTAAGTATATTTTCAGACATTTAAATGAGGCTCAAATGAGGAATTAATGCAATTCAATTAATACATTCAAGATTAGACGTTTTAAATAAACGTTTTTTTTTAAATAAATTATTCAAATTAAAATGATTAATACAAATAAAACTTAAAACTTCCAATAAGTGGTGGCAAGTTACTGATTTGATCACAGAATCGTTAGTTTAACTGATTCCTTCGAACGACCGATTCATTGAGGAATGAAGTGTCTTTATGAATGCGTAATAGAATCACTGACTCGCTAAATTCATTGATTCAGTAGAGTCATTTAAGACGTTCATTCATATTCGCGTCGGCTTAGCAGTGAAACTACGGAGACGATCGTGTTATTCAGACAAGGTAAACCACTTTATTGTTTATTGAAATGTTGAGAGGTGTTGTTTTTGTCACGCGTTTTCATGACGATAATACATGCGTTTTAATGCGGATGATGCTCATATTTTGAACAAAAGTGATCGACTTTGCTTTAAAACCTCTTTTTACTTACTGTCATTATAACATTTTCAGAGTACTCAAAGATCATATTTAAACTTGCATCTTAAAACGAACCCTTTCTAATCATGTATAGTTTGTTAATTGAATTAGTTTTTGTTATGTGTATTTTCATGGTTTAAATTTAGCGGAGCACATGATTGACGTATCCCCCTCCCTTCCCCCTCTACAGTGTAGCAATATGACTAAACTGACCAATCACAAAAAATATCCCCAGCAGGAAGCAGCCATCCAATCAAAAAAATCGCTGTCTCTCAGGCCCCTCCTCACAATATGTATGATGCAGTACACGAGTGTGTCCTATAGGGGAGCTCGCGGTCACAGTGGATAACACCAATTTCCATGTTTACTATTGCTGTGAGGACATCTGCTGAAATTTGCACAGCATGACATATAGGCCCTTAGGAGACCATACAACCATTATTTTTGTGAGGACCACCTAAAATGTCCTCACAAAGAAAAACGTCCTCACAAAACGAGTAGTTTCTCAATACTTGGTCCTCACAAGTATAGCAAAACCAACACACACGCACGCACGCACGCACGCACGCACACACACACACACACACACACACACACACACACACACACACACACACACACATATATACACACACATTTAAGAAATGTTTTATTTATATATTTGCTTTTTATTTATATATTATATAGAATAAATAAATTAAATAAATATATATACACATGTAAATGTTTCTTTAATACATACATGAATGTGTGTGTATTTATTTATACCTAATAACTACACACAGCACAAACTCATATGTTATGAAAAAAAATACTTTTATTTTGTATGAGATTAATCTAGATTAACTCTTTCCCCGCCAGCGTTTTTTTTAAAAAGTTGCCAGCCAGCGCCAGCATTTATCATGATTTTCACAAAAGTTTAATGCCTTCCAGACAATTTTCTTCTTTAACTCTTTCGCCGCCATTAGAAACGCTTCCCTGCAAATGACGAGAATTTCTGGCTTTCCGCAATACCGCTATTATCCACCAGGGGACGCACTTTCACAACTTATACAACCCGGAAGTAGTGCCTCAGATGAAAGAGAAAGAACTCGGTGTATGTTTTAAAGATCGCTCTGCATCTGATTTTTATCAATAGTCCTTCACAAAAATGTAATTATCTCAGCTTTTTCCTCAAAAATTGGTGTTTTTGAAGAAACCTACCCATGTATGAGAGGTGATAAAAATTCTTCATTAAAACTAATGAAGGTAGGATGAAACAGGGTTTTTTTGGAAAGGAAAGGGTCTGTTCTTTCATTTGATATATTGTTTGTTTATATATTTAAAGAAGAACATTTTCTGGAAGGTATTAAACTTTTGTGAAAATCATGAAAAATGCTGGCGCTGGCTGGCAAATTTTTAAAAACGCTGGCGGGGAAAGAGTTAAATATATAAAAAAACAATATATCAAATGAAAGAACAGACCCTCTGCTTTCAAACAACAACAACAAAAAAACGTTTCATCCTACATTATTTCTCTTTTTATCCACCTGGTGGATAATAGTGGTATTGCGGAAAGCCGGAAATTCTCGTCATTGGCAGGGAAGCGTTTTTTTCTTAATTGACGAGTTATCTAAGGTAATAAAAACAATACAGTTCATTATGTAAGGTCTTTATACACCACTGATAATATAGTTATGTATACTATGTTGGATTTCTGTCAAAATATCCTTCTAAAAGTTACACAATTGAACCTTTTATAGCATGACTGTTTTGCATATCATATACCGCATTGTAAGGAAAGTTATCACATATAAAGAATAGATGCGTATAGATGGCTTTAAATGATGTTGTGCGTGAGAGAGAAAGAAAGAGAGAGAGACAGAGAAGGAAATGAGGAAAAGGAGGAAAAGTAGAAATAATGGCAAGGGAAAAAATCACCCTGGGCTTATCATAGTCTATAGCCCTCTATGGACCACCCACACCATCTGTCCGAGCAACCAGAGCTTTTAAGTTCGATTTAAGACTGCTTGGAGGGTGCAGTGCCAGGTGTTGGGGCATGCCTGACATCAGGCAAAGTGCAAGAAAGTCAGATATCAAGGACATGCACATTATCTGTCTCTACCCAATAACATTCCTACCAATAACCATTTCTACCCCTTTAGGCGGACTTTCAGAGCACCCTGCAATAGTTTGTGAACCCGTTTAAGTGAGCAAACCACTGCTTGTGCTGTTATTCCAACATCGATTTTAGCTTGTAATTTTCCAACATCGCAAACGTTGCATCCAACATATATTTCTTTCCATTAGAGTCTGCCGGGTGTTTTATTGATTGTGGATTTACACATTAGGCATATAGGGGTATTATTCGCAATTTTCCAAATGTAGTCCGAATCCATTAATAGTTCTCGAAGGCCATTTATCGATCGCGCCACATAATGCTGAAACCACAAAACCGCAATGACAACAACTGCGATGACAACAGCATCATATTGAGTCCCACCAGAACACATTTTGTGCATGAAGGAATATAATTACACCGAGCCATTATTTCAGGGATGACATATTTTTGCAAACCCTCTCACCAGCGTTGAATGCAAACTATCATCTAATCATCACTTTTCATGTGGACAGCATGCAGCATCAACGGATTAGCTTCTCTGTAAGCCATAAGCAGCTTTTCCAAATTTCATTACCCCCCCCCCCCCATCAATGATCAGGTGCAACAAACAGGCCCAAACTCTGCGTTTTGAGGTGGCTTTGATAGCGGCGATAAGAAATCAATGCCTTTGTCTCAGTGCAGCGGGAGGAAATTAGCATTTGGAGGCGTTCTTGCCGTTCTCCAGAAGTAACATATTGTCAAAGTGGAATGTTGAGATTGGAGGCGTGGAACCTGAGACGTGATTGAAATGTTGAGCTTGTGGATACGCGTTGCATTTTGCAAACTGAACTCCGACTGGGAGAGACGTGCAGGGCTGATCAGAGATCAGTTTTATTTTTATACATTTGTCGCATTTGAGTGCCATACTCTACTGCGTACACACGGTGTTCATAAATCTGCTTGATCTGATAGAGTTGTGCTGTGACAGTAAGAGAGTTTTTACCACAGTATGGGTGAGTCATGGTCTATGTCTCCATCATACAGTCTTTATCTCTCTGTGTGAGCACTGCTTTGTGTGTGAGGATGCGCTGTCATGTTCTGCCATCTTTAAAGTGGACCAGAAATATTGCCAGAACGAATATAAGTAATACTTGTGCCGATTGTGTCACCACAGGGAATTGCAAAAATAACAACTAGTGTCCAACACGCTGTCTGTACATCAGTGGCGGCCTGTGACTTCTTTTTCAGGGGCACACATGTGGCTCGTCATTTCAAAATATGTGTTCGGCACGTCATATAAACGTATGTGCATCATGTGTGATGTAAAAATATGAGCCTGCTGCAGAGTTTATGATAAAAGAGACGCTCACGTTTGACAGATACTCGCTTAATCTCCTGCCATTGGTTACTTTTAATGGCAGAGGACTATTTTCGGGCAGTGCGTAATATCACTACGCCTGCTGCAGCCATGTTACAGCAGCAAAGTCCTTATATTACGCCAGAATGAGAGTATAGCTCCTAGCCATATCTGCCTAGAAAATAACAACTTTTAGTAGGGCCCTATAATTTCGCGAAATTGGCTAATTAACACGGAATCTATTAACTTGGAATTTCGCGGAATTTTACATATTTTGAAAAAAATTATGTTTTTGTGTGGGAGACGAATGTATGTCTGGGAAAATGCAGACCGAGGGAAGTAAATCTGGGCGACACGCCCCCTCCCGTCGTTTCAGACCCCTTCCAAAACACTGAAACCATGGCGAAGCGGCTCTCCACTAGGGTTGCCACCCATGTCTGATAAAAAACCTGGACATATCGATGATGACCCGGCCAATTGGTTTGCTCACTAGCCGCCACCCCCCCCCCCCCCCCCATAGCATAATATTTCTATAGGCCTATGCCATTATTGGCAACACTTTACAATTCTCTTTTTTTTTTCAATTCTTATTTGTTAACTAACCGTGAGCAGTACATTTGTTACTGTATTTGTTAATCTTTGATAACGTTAGTAAATAAAAATACAGCTGTTCATGGTTTATTCATGTTAGTTTACAGTGCATTAACTAATGTTAACAAGATTTAAATAAATGTATTATTAACATTAACAAAGATAAAAAATTGCTTTATGCTATAAGTGCAGTTTATTATTAGTTCATGTGTTAACTAATGAACCTTATTGTAAAGTGTTATCCAATTATTTGTTCATTATGTTAAAATATGTAAATCAAGTTTACAATTTATTAAAGCTGCTTATGCTATTTATGTAAACTGTTTTTAGTTATATTCCAGGTGGCAACCCTACTCTCCACGACTCTGCTTTTGTCAGCGAAAAAATTAAGAAATTCGACGCTAAGCACTTAGTTCCGAGCAGGTCTCACATGACTTTTGTGTGACCGGAGAACTGTTATTTTGTAAGTTTTGTCAACACTCTGTTCACGGTGAGCGCAAAGATACATGCACTCTCTCATCCACGTCTGTCTCACTGCACCTCTCACACGTGCACGCACTCACGCATCTGTCCGAAGTGCCAACACAAATCCTCATGTATTTGTTCAGTTTTATGCATTTCAAGCGAGCTGAGGCAAACTAACTAATGCCTCGCATTTAAAATATAATCATCTGCATCATGGCGCCACTCTCTGTCTCTCTTTCGCTGGCACGTGCAAAGAGCTGCAAACTCATGCTGTCCTAAGTCAGATCACTATCCTGTGTATGTTTGTAAAGTTACATGCATTTCAAGTGATTGTGTATAAAATATGGATCGCGTTCCGCTGGATTGATGTGTTTAAGGCACTTCTGAAGGCACCACTGCTTTGACACCTTGTTGTAGCCTCCTGCAACAACACTAAACAATGCATTGAATTGAGTTGTGTGTGTGCGCGCGCGCGTGTGCGTGTGTATATGCATCTTTTATAGTCATTAAGTAATCCTGTTATCCAGTTTTTCCCCAAATCATTTACATTTTAATCATTAACATTAAAGGCACACTCTTTGTATGTCTAAAATAACAGTAAAGGGTAAAAAATATAATTGCCAAAAATTAAAACGGATAAAACGGAATTTGGGAAAAAATAAAACAGAATTTGGGAACGGATAACGGATTTTATAGGGCCCTATTTTAGTTTTCCGTCGGTCTTAGTTCACAATGTAACTACAGAAGAGTCAACTTTAAATAGGAAAAATATTGACACTAATTGGTTTTTTTTTTACGCGATGCTAATGGTCTAATCAGATTCAATGGATTGTGCTAAGCTATGCTTAAAGTGCTAGCGCCAGACCCGGAGATCAGCTGAATGGATTCCAAAACGGTAAGAATCGAATGTTTAACTCTAGGGGAGCTCAAAAATTAGCATATTTTCAAAAAAAGTGGAATGTCCCTTTAAGGGACAAAGACAAAAAGGTACTTTTGAGAAGAAAGAACATACCACAGCTAGCCAGGGTCTGCATGGCAAGTTTGACAGCTTGAAATATTTAATGTAAAAGTCAAAATTTTTTATCAACATTTTTCCCGTTCGACACCAATAGATAAAAAAAAATGATTAAAATCAAAAATCATAATCCTTGTTTGAAAATGCAAAATATGCTGCATACCAAGTTTTTCGGTTATAGCCTGAAATGTCAGCAACTGAGCTGATGTGAATCTAGAAGTAACTCATTACTATTTCAACAGCAAAACAAACCAGACCTGTTAGTCGAAAGCCACCAAGCAGACTAAAGTCAACAAACCAGGTCCCTAGGCTCAACAAAGGTAGCAGAAATGAAGTTAAATTGTATTAACGTAGTGGTGGAGTAAACTTTAATTGAATTCAGCGTGATTGAGGAGGTCTTTATGGATCAAAAGATCAAATTTATTAAATGCCAGATGCAGTGATACACACAGGTGAACAGGGTTGTCACTAGGGTGGCCATACTTACCATTTTCGCCGGACGAGGACCACATTGGAAATAAGTCTTGGACTTTATTGTGTTTTTATCCTTGATTGTATTTGATGTCTTTTTGTGATTATGTGTAAGACATTGTGGTTGATACAATTAAATAAAATCAAATCAATACGTGTCCTGGCTAGGACTTCGGGTGCATCCTTCAGAAGTCGCACTGGTCGACAGCATACGTCACATTTCAGTTAAGAATGTAAGATTTATTTCTCTTAAGACATACAATCATTGTAGTTTCATTCTTACCTTGAAATGTAACGGTTGCTTTTTGAAATAGAACCTGAAATATTAAACCTCGATGACGTATGCGGTCGACCAATGTCCACCCGAAATTCTGGCCAGGACTCGGCCGACGAAAATGCCACGTATGGCCACCCTAGTTGTCACATCATAACTATTATTATATGCATATTTTAGCCAGACTGAAACATTTCATTGACCTTTTCATATCCAGGACAGGAACAAACTGTTTTGTACTGTAAGAAAGATAACATTGCAGTCAAGACAATAAAACAGTGTTGTATTATTCACTATTGTCTATGTTTTTTCGACTGTTATCAGCTGACATGCTTACAGTGTAAAAGTCTCACCTATTGTGTTTATAACAGTTGACTCAGAGCT
The DNA here is from genome assembly GCA_025389145.1 of Misgurnus mizolepis. Classification (NCBI taxonomy): domain Eukaryota; kingdom Metazoa; phylum Chordata; class Actinopteri; order Cypriniformes; family Cobitidae; genus Misgurnus; species Misgurnus mizolepis. The sequence continues at coordinate 15,084,194 of JAIFKI010000023.1, forward strand.
GACACAGTGGTACATTGGCATAAAGGCTCAAACGGTTTATATAAAGCGCATACATAGACAAACTCGACGTTCTGCATTATCAACATCATCTTTTAATGACTGTGCATATTACAATGTCAAAATGCAAACCTTTAAAATGCTTTAAAATATTGAAAAAGATGCCTCAAAAATGACCCTGACAACCAACCAGTAACTTAAAAAAATAAATAAAACAAAATGGTGGGTGTACAATAGAGTTGTTGATTTGGTCAGCATTGTGAACATTTGATAATACACTGAAAAAAAATGATCCATTCAATTTACTCAATTTTTTTAAGGTAAGTGGTTGCAATAAATTTATTTAAGCTAAATTAAAAAAAAAGTTTTTTGTTTTGTTTTGCCTTTCTATTTTTTAAAATAGTAAATTGAATGAATAATTTTTTCAGTGAAAGTATCTGTGCTATAACACAGTACACATTTCTTTATTTTAATGAACCCAAAGGAAGATATTTGACCAATTGTTTGTAACCAGATCATTTTTAATGGCTGAATGACCAGCATCCTGGTACAAAACAATGCATTTAAAGCGCACGCTCTGGACATCTATCCCTCACAGCCTTGTTTTGGAATCAACATGCGGCAGACTGAATAAGGCGTATAAGCCTACCAAAACATGTTGCATATATTTGGATATGTTATAAGTTCCTCCTAATATCTTCAGGGTCCTTGCATGATACTGCACTGGTTATATTAATAACCTTTTTTCTTCCTCTCTGAACAGTGGATGGCACCATGTGCAATAATCACAAATTTAGCTTCATGGCCTTGGGTGGTGCCTCGGTTCTAGGGTCTGAGCTTGTAGCCCCTCCATTAGCTATGTATCAAGTGTGATTAATATTAACCATTAGAAATAATCGGATATTTGAAATAGCACTGTCAACTAGAATGTGAATGTGTATATGGGCCTTATAGAATTAGTGCCAGGCTAATGAAAAGTAATGACTCGTTTTGCAGTGCTTATTCAATCGAGCTCCTCTGCAATTGAAGAAGCAAGGAAATTCCATCAAGCCGGCCCGGCGGGCTCAGAGAATCTTTATTAGTTGTTAAAATGAGCGCACGTCAAACGACACACCCAAGACCTGGCCGCTGACTGTGTTTCGCTCGTATGAAATACCCTGAACCCGGTAGGCAGAATATAAAAGTGTGTTGGGGGAGAGGTCGATTCAATAATGTCTCAGAGTTTAGCTGAGATGATCACTTTACGAAAGACAAATGCATTTTGCTCTTTCCCTCCCCATGGGCTGCACATTGTATGAATAAGTGGGTTGCCAGGTTGGCTGGGGGTTAATCCGCATGGCTGGAGACCAGTGGGGCAACAGCAGCTGTTGTGCCATGTGTATCAGTGATCAGTTGGCTAGTGGCTCACTCCACCCAACAGGGTTATTATCTTCCTCCGCTCGTGTCTGAGTGATTGAGCAAAAGGGAGCTGTGCTGTAAAAAAGGATTAATCTTCCACGCTTTTCTTAACAGAGGGGTTAGTGCTGCACCCCATGGACTGTAGTTGGCATTCTTTGATAGGCAATTACACTTTCTGGTTCCTTGGTTTCTATAAAATGCTATTATTATATGTTTTCAAAAAATGCCTGACATCGCTTTTTTATGCTGTGTTGCAATTATTGTGGTATACTAACAACTGAATAGCTCAGAGGTAGCGCAAAAGGTCATGGGACCGAACCCAGGGAACACAAGTGCCGATAAAAATTTATAGCTTGTAATGCATAATCGATAAAAGCATCTGCCAAATGCACAAATATAATATAAAAATATTAATGAAAGTTTAAAGTGAAAGAATTTAAACTTGTGAATTCTGTTACATACATTTTTTATTTTTTATGAATTTAAAAAAAATTAATGTTCATGTTTAATTGTGACATACAAATTCAATTTTTAGAAAAAATAAATTAAAAAATAAATGTATTTATTTATAGTATATATACATAATAAAAAAAAAAATATTTTATCTAGATTAATCACATGATTTCATGACTTTACATGCAATTAATTGCAAATTAATCTAAAATTTTATCTGTTTTAAATTGAACTTAATTTAACAATTTTTACCACATCCATACCTTAAAATAATAGATTTAATAAATAGATTTAGCACACACAAAGTCAAAAACAATTTCAATATATGTTAAACTTTTTTCTTTATTTTTGTTTGATTATTGAGACAGACAGCTTTAAGATTTACTATAATGCAAGGATCTTTAATGTTAACACATCAGATATTTTTCCACAGTTAACCAAACGTTTACTTTAGATATCCTACCCGGGTGAATTCTTGTCAAAACAGATATTTTTTTAATTGTAATTTTGTGTACATATCGGGGTAGCGCATGTGCGCCTCTGTGTGCACGCGAGGAAGATCGTCTTGTCACTCTTAATAACTCTTTAAACATTAATCAGGTCTAGGGCTGTCACAATTATCACATTTGGCTGACGTTTAATTGCCTAATAAATTGTGGCGATTATGACGATTAATTGTCTATTTTATTACTTTGACATTTAATTCTCATACATTTTTTTCCTCGTTTATGAAATAATTTTCACATAATGTTGTGATTATTTAAATTAAAGGTTTAACTGGCAGTTAATATTAATACACAAAAGTAACACATATTTAAAAGTAATCTGATACTATCTCGTTTATACAGGCGCTGCAGCTCCCCCTTGTGTTTTTAGAGAGATGTGCAATCATTGCGGTGATCTGAAATCATCACGATGAGGTCAAACAATCATGAAGAGACGATTATTTAATCATTGTGACAGCACTAATCAGGTCCCGAACTTTATATCTCTTAACCCTTTTAACATCAAGCAAGTCCTGCAATTTATTTTTACATTTCTGCATGCTTTAAAAGCGAAACCAAAATACACGGATGGAGACCCATTTTTGCATAAGATCATTTATGATGGTTCACATCTCAGAAAACTTACAAATAAATCATTTTAGATGTTTAATGACTATTTAGAGCATTGGATTTGCTGGACGAGAGCCTTTTTTTTAGAGATAATAATATTAACCAAATGCAATCAGCACATATTATACGCTCATCAAATACTTTCACTTCAAATCTGCTTAATCCTGGCCTTAGGGCATTTAGAAAGTTTTGAAAGCAGAATCCGCCTCGTCGATGCTTCAGCAAAATCCTCTAAGTGCACAGAAGATGAATTTGATGAATGAAGGCGGACATTCAAACCTGGGTCACTTGTGAGTACTTCGATCTAAATACAACCCGAATATGGCAGTCACATGCATCACAGCGCCACCTAATGTGTGGTTCAGTTTGTTCATTTTTACATTCTGACTTTTTATGATTTGCAATGTTTTTAGTTACATCTTTAGTGATTTTGCAACTGTTTAAATGTATTGTCCAAAGAAGTGGATTTATTTAAAAATTAAAGGATTTTGCCATAAAAGCTTGCATGCACTTAGAGGATTTTGCGGTTAAAGACAGTCAAATTTGTTAAATACTAATAAAATGACTAGTGACATTTGTGAAAGTAATTTACAAGAAAACATGTCAGACGCACTTAAAGGGTTTTGCATCTGAACTCCTCATATACAGTATAAATGTGTTTATATTTTTCTCAATATGTCTTAGATGGAACAAAGCATTCATTTCAGAAGACTTTTTTAAGATGTCAAATAAATCTTTGGGGTCCCCAGAGGAAGTTTTAGCTCAAAATATCATATAGATAATTTATTATAGAATGTTAAAAGTGTAGGTGTGAGCAAAAATTTGTCATTTTTGGGTGTGTCCTTTTAAATGCAAATGAGCTGATCTCTGCACTAAATGGCAGTGCCGTGGTTGGATAGTGCAGATTAAGGGGCGGTATTATCCCCTTCTTACATCACAACGGGAGCCAAATTCCAATTGTGTATTTTTTCACATGCTTGCAAAGAATGGTTTGCCAAAACTAAGTTACTGGGTTGTTCTTTCCCAATTTTAAGGTTGATACTAGCACTTGGGACCCAATTATAGCACTTAAACATGGAAAAAGTCAGATTTTCATGATATACAGCAGGGGTTCTCAAAGTCCGGACTCCGGTCCGGATCCGGACCCGACGGGAACTTGATCCGGACCCGCGTCCACTTCATAGTACAAGTGCATTAATTTCTATGTGATTGATTAAATATGTGCATTTGCTACTTTACAAAATCTATATTAAACTTGTAAACCATTCGTTTAGTTTTTTTCTTTTTAGATTTAAGAGTATTCCTGGGCCGAAAATAAAACGAGTTATTAAAAAATTTCCTGTGTCACGGTGTAGCCATCACACCCAGATATTATGCACAGCTACTTCATGTACTACGGCTTTTGATCATTAAGTCCTTATCAATCTGAAATCACTGTTGGTTTGAGTCGTTTAAAACATGCATTTGAAAAATCAACAGTCGTCAAACATAATCTTTATACATATTCTTTATTATCATGAAAATACCTGAAAAGGTTTGAAGAACAGCAATATAAATATATCCTTAAGACATTTCCTTGAGCTGCGTGTGTCTAGTTCTTCGTCTGCAGCGCATATTAAGTTTCTGCCCGAGAGCGCCCCTGGCTTTTGGATGTAGCAGTATTTCACTTTAATTCATTGAGAAGCATAGGAAGCATCATCAGCCAATTTATAGGTGCACCCCTTATTTTGGTCAGTGTCTCTGCCTACCAACCACACTTTTTTTGCCATGGTTTATGCATCTGATGGAAAACAAACAGTGCCATTTCTCTCATTAGGTTGCTCTGTATCTTGCACCTGGTTACTTTTGGCATATTTCTTGTGTTTATGTTTAAAAAATGTTTTTACTTTAAATGCAAAATACACTTGTTATTTTTTTCCCAAACCATTTGTGTTGATTTGTTATATAAACAAATGATTTACATAAAGTTATTACTATGCTTGACAATTTTTGTAATAACCATTTTTTCCGGACCTATGAAAATGATGAGAATTCAGATTTGGACCTTTGAATGTAAACTTTGAGAACCCCTGATATACAGTATTGATAAGACAGAAATGTTGTTGTAGAGCTGAAAGTCTGACCTCAATGTTCATTGCAGAGGTGTTGCATTACCTCTATTATCCACCCAAAATCCAAAGTCAGACTTTGCAAACAATGCGTTTCCTTCACAGTCTCAAACTCCTTACCTCTGCCTTGACATTTGTTACTATTATCGTTGGCGGCATGAGAATGGCTTTCCATCAGCCTGTCTTCATTAAAGTATTTATTCCCATAACTCTGGCTCTAACGTTAAATTTACTCCGTAATAATGTACATTTTGTAATATGATCAGAGAGCAAATGCTGCAAGCAATTTCCATCAAACTACACAGTCTGCCGAACGTGTCCGTGCATATTCATTTCGACTGTTGTTTTGTCGGAGACTCCGCTTATTTAGTTTACTGCTACCTATCCATTTAATGCGATTAAAGTAAGTCACTTGGCCCTGTTTTACTTACTGGCTTTTGGTGCGAAACAGAAATTAACTTGAATTGACCACCTTTAATCAGCCAGACTGAAACAGTTCTTAATGGTATCAGGCAGTGATCATAAATCTTTGTACCTCGCGTGGAGGAAGGGACCCAAGCAGGCAGTTTTTTTTTTTTTTTTGTGGAATTTAGGCAGATATTACAAAGCATGCTTGATTGGGAGAACATCCAAAAGCGCTTCAATTTGCCGAGCTGCTCCCACACATGGTTGACTATGATATAGACCCAAACCTGAATCACTCTCCAGAGTGGATGAAGCAATCACACAGCTGCCGATTTGATTGATCTGGGCAGGAAACCCCAACATGCGGTCCGTCGACTGCTTTCTGAGATACTAACATTCCAGGAAATTAAACTTGAGAGTTCAGCCTTATTTGATCGAATATGTACTCGCATTCTCTAGACAGTGGCAGTGCTATACATAAGTGTGTTCATTTTTTGTTGAGAATATGCGGCATATGTGCAACAGAAACTTGATGTAGACATTTGAACCCACAGGAATGAATTAAGAAGTGCTAATTGATTAGTAACTAGCTAATTAATGTCTTGAGGACTGAGGCAAAACTGTACGGTTAGGTAAAGCTATAGGGCCAGTTTACCAGGCAAATCATATCTGACTCTTTAAACCCGGAGATGCCCTGCCATGTAAGGGGGCGTGCACACCAAAGCTTTTACCACCGTGGCCGGCTCATGTATTCAATTGTTTCCAATGGAAGTTTGCCGTTTTTCAAATAAGCTAGCAGCTAGCGGGTTTCTTCCGCACTGAAAACGTTTCACGCGGTTTTTTCACGCTCGGTGCTGAGCGTCGAGAGTTGAAAGAGATTCAACTTTGGGTGAAAAGCTCAGCTCATCAATGTCAGTTCTCACACGGCCGTCCAATCACAGTGGAGGAGGGGCGGGACATTACCACAGCAACCAACCGACTCACAGCTGAAGTATCAGAGCTACCAAAGTGCCCAGCTGAACAAAACTGTCAATCGGCTGATAATCAGCTGGCATACGGTGTTCTTCAGGCGTTTTCAAACGCGTTTTCAAAGTTTTGGTGTGCACAACCCCTTAGTCGTGCTGCCAGTGGAAAAATATGGTACACGCACATGCTTGATAAAACGAAACTACCTGCAAGATGAACATCTGTCAGTACTTTGCACCTTAAAAACGCTCTTTTAATACCGCAGGCAAGATTGTGAGACTATACCCCAATAAGTCATGTTTAAATGCTGAAATAAGTTGTTGTGAAACTTAAACGGATCTCAGTTCAGATAAATGACCGTTCCTGGCACAGACGCCGCTTTGCTGGGCACGTGCTCGTGCTCTGATTAACATCAGCGGGAGGCGTGTACTGTTTTTTGTTTCCCATGTAAAGAGCAGCTTGCGTGGTGTCTCCTGCATCTGCCATGCTATCTTTTAACTGGCTGTAGCTAGCGATGTTAAAGGAGGTTGACTCGCAGCACTCAACACGCGTGTTTTTTCCGCTTGGCAAGCCGACCGGACGTGATATGGGGCCGTGGCAGCATTGACGATTTCATTTTTTTTTAAAGTTCGAGGTTGTGACATTAATTTCAATCAATTTCGATTTGAAATCGAAATCATGACACCCTTATGTGTTAGCATTTAGCCTAGCCCCATTCATTCCTATGGCTCCTCATGTAAGAGTCTTTAAATAGGGAAAACATGGAAGTCTGTGGTGGCTTCTAAATTCATCCCTGTATGAATCCTAAGGAATGAATGGGGCTAGGCTAAATGCTAACACATTTACGAGGTGCTGTACAAAGATTAAGTGCATGCATTGAAAAAACATAGGTATGTATTAATTCATCTAAATTGAGGTAAGAACATAATAAAATATTGCGGCTCATCTTTTTGTGTCGTTTTATGTATTGCTTTCTCAATTTTTTTCAGTTTTTTTTTTACCATTGTTGCTTGTGTTTTGGGTTAGAACAACTTTTTGCTACATAAAATGACATCCTAATCCAAACCCCAATTCTAACTCCAACTCCAAGCGCCCATGGATTAAAAATAGACAAAACTTGGCAAAGCCTATTAAATAACATCCTAAAGCAAATCTCAAATTTAACCCCAAACGCAAGCAAAAACCTTCCTACCTTTACAGCTTTCGGACACAGCCAGAATGTTGCACTTATTGATGAAGGTGATACACAATCGTTGGGTTCAGCGATCATATCTGTGTCTAAAACACAGGTATTGACCAATCAGAATCAAGGACTGGAATTAACCATTTTATAAGCTCTAATAAATGATTCAAATCCTACAGCAGTTTATTTCAAAATGGAAAAGTCTTACCAGTTGCTTCTTCAACAGTGTAGATAATATAAAGATGGACAGTATAGACGGTTTCATCGGACGCAAGTGATACACGTCTGGATTTGAACCTTACTTCCGGTTTCGTTTTTTTAATGGTCTGACTAGTTGCTAAACTTATCTCTTGAACAAATGCCTCTTCGAAAATAACAAATGTTTTGGTTTCCTAGGTAATCTATGTGTTGTTTTGTTTGCTTGTTATATAAATAAACTACGTTTAAAGAACTTTGTTGTTATTTATTATTAGCGTAGTTTACTGGAAGTTACGTGCGGACCGCGACAGTGGCTTGTTTATGTTGTTACTGCTGAAACGGTCTATATATCTCAATGTCTTACTTACCATGTGTTTGGTGCACTGTAGAAAAAACACTTGATGTTTTATACAAATATAAATTGATGCTGATATAGCAGCAATCCTATTCTCTTATAGTTTCACTTTCTGTTTGTAATGCTTTTGTCATTTTTATATTTCCCTCATGATATTGTCTTGTACTGAAACTCAAAGATAATCCTCCTCTGGCCGTGTAAGTGGGCTCCAGTCTCTGGGGAATGACCCGATGTCATAGTGCACGAGTAAAAGTGCTGAGAGCAACCTCATTTCACATCAATAATAACCCAGAGCCCACATGCACGGCCTTTTGAAGCCTGTTCAGTGATGTCTGCTTCACAAATTCTTGACGTCATACACAGACAGTATCATAGTCATACAGTGGGTTGTGAGAAAGACACTGATTTCCTAAAAATAGATGGTGTGAAACTAGGCCAGAGCGCAGAGCAGGCAGCTGGCACAAAGGAAGATAATACTTTAGTTTTAGTTTATTTTTTTATTTTTTTGCCCCTTTCAGCATCCAACAGAGACCTTGCAACATAATGCTTTTCGGCTGTGTTTTCTCTCATTGCTCAAATACACAATAGGTATGCGCTGTTAAATCTGAGCTTATTACAGATGATGGTAGTTCATGTTATTTCTGTGTGCTTACTTCCAAGCAATTGTAAGGGTGCTAACAAATGTGCTTGACAATTTTATGCTACATTTTGTCAGGAGATGATGCAAGTTGTAATATTTTTGTTTAAACAGTTCACTGGTTTGTCATCATAAATATCTGCATTTTGTTCACTAACTATGCACAGTCCAGTTTGATTATTTTAATCTTATGATAGGAAATCAGACGTTTCTTTAAATCTCTAACTACAGTTTTTATTGGATTTGAGTTAGATAGCTTTGGATTTTTTTTCTGTCAGTATAAATATAGCCTATATGTGCTAAAATATTTTTTGTGCAAATGCCTCCTTTCTATTTAAAGCTATGTAAATATAAATATTAGGGCTGGGAAAAGAATAATCGCGATAATTGCATACAAAATAAAAATGTTTTTTTTTTCATTATATATGAATGTTTGCTGTGTGCAATTATTATGTACATATAAGTACACACACACACATTCATGTATGTATTTGAGAGACATTAACATGTGACGTGACATTAAATATTTTGTGTCCGTATGGTTCAATTAAATGTAAAAGGGTTCAAATTTCAAAATAAATTTGCAGATTACTTGCATACATTCTCTTTTTTGTAGATCAAGTCTAAAATTTCTGGTTTTATTTCATTTTGAAAGAATATTTCGGGGATAATTGCAAAAATGTCAATGTGGTGTAACCGGTCTGTGTCAATTGGTGTAACTAGTATTTTTTAAATGAAATTATTAATATATTCATTAAAAAGTGTAATAAAATATAATCATGTAGTTTAGTGTAATATGATTTTTTTACATACATTTTTACATCATTTGTCAAAAGATTATTTAGAAAACAGAGCTGTTTTCAGCATATGTCAGGACAAATATTTAAAAAACACATACAAATTTACATTTAGAAATAACTAATAAAATAATATTTACTTTTATATGATTACGCTTACATGCCATCAAGGTGGATAAAATATTTAATATTTCTTATTCTTTGGCGCAATTGGCGGTTACACCATTTGACATTTTCAGGTCCATTCAGTCTTAACTTTCATAAAAATTGTGCAAATGTAATTTTTTTATTGCATAAAATTAACATAAATACACTACAGTATGTGCATTGAAATAAACAAGATTTTTGAATTTCTCATCTTGCCAAACTGTTTTTGTCACTGACCCATATATATTTATTTATATTTTTATATATTCTATATTATATATAAACAAAAAATGGATATATAAATAAAAATGTGTTTAAATATACATAATAATTACACACAGTACACACACATATATGATGCAAAAATGCACTTTTATTTTGTATGCGATTAATCGCGATTAATCTTTTCCCATTACTAATAAATAATAAAATATCTATTGCATGGCATAGAAGCAGGCTCCTGGTCTGCGTCACGTGAGTCTTGACTTTGCTCAAAATTGCTTATAGTGTTATCTAATAATATAAGTAAACCAAAAGCGCGGTATATTTAGTAATAATTATAGCCATAATTCAAGTAATGTGCAAAACTTAAATTAATGAGTAAAATCTTTACATTTATTTTATCTATATTTGCTAAGGACATGAATCAATTTTACTTAAATGCATAAGTAAAATCTGATATTTTTTATCTATATTTGCTGAGAATGGAAATCATTTTGACAGTTTTAAAAATAATTAGATCGATTTACTAAAAATATAGTGCGTCATTTTTGCGTCCCTCTTTTTAAGCAAGTTTTACATGGAATTTTAAGCAATTGTTTATTTATTTTTTAAGCTTAATCTGCTTAAAATTCCATGTAAAACTTACTTTAAAAAGTGGGTGCAAAAATGATGCACTATATCAATTTTTTTGTAAATCCAAAATAAGTAAATAATTTTTTTCAGTGTAGCACTATTTTACTCCTCATTTAATATCACACAATATTATCGACACGTAAAGGAGCCAGTAAACAATGTTATTAAAAGACATTGTTGTGTATATTTTCTGTTGATCATGGAAAGAGTTATAACCATGCATATAGGATGGACATGTTTAACCTAAAGTAAAAATTTAAAGGTAAATTTTTTTATGTGTTACCAATTGAAGTATTTTCTTTAGGTTGATCCAACTTTTTACAGCGTATGGCAAAAGTACACAGCCTCACATAAAAAAATTCATAAATTACACAAGACAGATATACATTATAGTTTAGCATGCTTTCTGCATCACCCAAAAAAACAGCATTCAGATCCAACCCCCGTCAATGGGATTTGCACCATGCAAATTACATTCCGAACTACATTTCTAGCTGCGTTTGAGCCATTACCTGATTTGCATAATTCATATAGCGTATGGGGTGCTAAAACAAGACAGACAGTGCGTGCAAATAATCGCGCCTATGACTATCAGCGGGCGCACTTCATTAGTGAATTTTCCCCACTGTGATACCTCCTCTGTCTCACGGTAACTTCTGCGTCAGTAAAGCTGATGTGTAAGGAGCCTATTCCAAGTGTGAACTATAAAACAGCGGTAAACAGTAGAAAGCCCAAAAGAGCTTCAATGAAAATATCTGAGTGTGTGCAGAAATTGCATCCATGAAGTGCTCGGTAAGTGAAGATCAGTGCAGGAAACATCATCAGCAGCCATACTGCAGTATAGAAGAGCTGAGTTCTTTTGCTTACAAGAGAAATCAATAATAGGCACTCTGCCTCATCAGTCGCCCACACATCTTTGGGATGTAATATAAGGTAATGCTTAGAAGAGGGTATTTTTGTCTACGAAATTGGTTGGAAATGCAAGTCGGAGATCCTTCTAGTCACCTGTGCTGTGCAAATTACATCTGTTGGAGCAAGGTGAATGATTACAATGCCTCACCTTGAATTTGATTTGCTTGAAAGCATCAGTCTCACGTGGCAAGGATTTTATTTTACTCCGTGACAGCTTTCTGCATGCGGACGGATGATCGTGATGTGACCTTAAACGATCTGGCAAACTCAGCTATATCTCGCTTTTGTTTTCTTTTCTTTGTCGCAGCTCCACCAAACGTCCGGATCATCCACTCCGGTCATGCGTGCAACATAGAGGAAGAACGATATACCGAGAGGGTGTACACTATCCGAGAAGGGGAGACTTTGGAGCTGACCTGTCTGGTCTCGGGGCATCCACGGCCACAGGTGAGGTTCTTGGTGTTTACTAACCTCTGACCTTTCAATCGTCAGCTTGAGGCAGCTCGTAGCCTGGGGACACTTCACTTTTCTTGTAGTGGGTGGAATGAGATGCTTGCAATGGTGGGCAGAATACAATTTTTTCAGAAAACTTTTCTTTTCCTTTGTGACCCTGGAGCACAAAAAGTGATAAGGGATTAAGATTTAGATTTATATATTATCAAGGTTGAATGAATAAGCTTTCCATTGATGTATGGTTTGTTAAGATATGACGATATTGGGTAGAGATACAACTATTTAAAAATCTGGAATCTATAGGGGTGCAGAAAAATCTAAATATTGATAAAATCGCCTTTGTAGTTGTCCAAATGAAGTCTTTAGCAACACATATTACTAATGATAAATACATTTTTGATATATTTACTGTAGGGAATTTACAGAATATTGTGGACCATGATCTTTACCATAAAAAAATCAATAATTTTGACCCTTAAAATGTATTTGTTGGCTATTGCTACTAGGGATGCTAAACAATTAATCGCGATTAATCGTTAGCAGAATAAAAGTTTTTGTTTACATCACATATGTGTGTAAACTGTGTATAATAAATAAATAAATAAATAAATATATATATATATATATATATATATATATATATATATATATATATATGAACACATTCATGTATAATTTTAAGAAAAAAAAATGTATTTATAAAGTATTTATATTTTTATATAATATACATTATGCATAAATATACAGATGTATATACACATGTTAACATTTCTAAAACATATACATGCATGTGTGTACATTTATTTATACAAAGTTATTATACACAGTTCACACTGTGATATATACATATATGATGTAAACAAAAACTTTTATTCTGCTAACGATTAATCGCGATTAATCATTAAGCATCCCTAATTGCTACAAACATACCCATACGACTCATTAGGGTCACATTAGGAAGGGAGGGCGGGGCATAACCAAACGCTTTTTGGTTTTGGCTCAATCATTCAAAAAATAAGTAACACACACTTGAACATTTGAAGTTTGTTTCTAGTACTTATCATTCTTGTACAATTACACCAAACATGACAGAAGTGCAAACATTACAACTTACCCCATAGGTGGGGTTCATTGTAACAGGCAGGGGGTTAGTTGTAACACTTGCTAAAAATTAAGTTTGCAGGCAAATATTTCAATACTATTTTGTCTATAAACTTGAGGTGGATATTGTTTATATATCTGTCTATAATAGACAGACATCCACACTGTATTCATTCATTCAGCCCCTTTCTTACAATAGTTCAATTATAAATGGATACAAATGTCTAAATATGTGTGAAAAGCAGCACATTTATGACAAAAAAAAAATTTTTTTTATATGTGACCCAGTTTGTAAAAACCAGACTGAAGTCTCAAAATCAAATTTTGAGATAATAAGCATAAAGTCTGATTTTAGCCATTTATTTCATTATGATTTTAATCTTTGACGTGACCTTATTCAATCAATATTAAAGATATGAACAAAAATAAATTTGACACACGGTTTTGATAAGACATACACATTTATTTTTTTGGCAACCAGCAATCATTCGTGTGTAGTCAATTAAAAACAACGGCAAGAATTGCGCTAACGTTAGCGGTTTTCATATCGTAAGTGCTGAGGGTTAGTTGTAACACAGCGTTACAATTAACCCCACTGGGTCAAAATATTTTCAAGCCCACCAAAAAAGTTGCTAAGAGCTGCAGACATATTTCAAAACGATGCTATGTTTAATCAACAAGACACTGATTAATATGACATAACACTGGATTTGGTATCTTACACACCCAACTTAGAAACTGAAAAAACATATGATGAAAAAATTTACTTACATGCCACCAAAACACTCGTTCATCAATAACTCTCTGGAAAAACATTATACATTTTTTATAATTTGCAGGAGATTGTCTTTTGGCAGCGTGAAAATACTGGAAAAGCAAAACGCTTAACCTTGTGCAACAATCTAAACAGTCCGTGTTACAACTAACCCCGTGTACACATAATGATTCTGCACCCTTCTAAAGGTGAACCTAGATATAAACATTAAGAAATGGACTTTGAACTATCATCTTTGTACAATTAATCCGCGACCATGCACAATGATGGTTAGTAGGGGTGCACCGATATATCGGCCGATGATGCTTGTTATACTTAAACGTTCTTTGTAGAGCAAAGTTTCTTTGACTAAAAGGTTTTTTGGGGAACCAAAAATGACTCTTTTATTGCATCACTATGGAGAACCTTTACTGCACCTTTTGTGTGTGTGTGTTGTTTGCAAAGGAAATAAAATGATTTGAAAATTGCTTTTATTGAAAAGCTTTGATACAAACTAAAATACAGCGAAAAATACAATTTAGTAGATATAAGGAAACACAATAACAGACAAATAAGAAACAAATAAAGAGTGAAAATGACTGGATAATGGAAAATGAATTTGAGTTGCCTCGACTTAACTACCGAGACATTCTGTGAAAATACAATACACTAGCATGTAATACTCAGTGAACTGGCATATTTCAATTTATTACAGAGCCCTGATATAATAGAGAGCTTACAATGAGAAAAAAAATGCATTATACTTTACACCACATCCAGCAAAGACCTCCTCACGCAGATTCTCAGCTAACACAAGGGGTGTCCTTGACAAAACAGTGAAATTTTCTCAGAATCACTTTGTAATAGCTGTTATTACATAGATCTACTTTTTTATATTGTACAATGTTATGCTTTTTATATTATAATACAGTAATGTTTATTCACATTTGTGACCAATATCTGAAAACCCAGCTAAGGTAATTTTCAACATAAAATCATCCTACATATTGTAAAGAACATTGTGTGAAAATATAACCTTGATATATTAAATATTGACTGATTAAGGTCTTGTCAAATATTGAAATGAATGTGAATCAATGACTGAAATCAAACTTTGATGTTCCTAATATCAAAATTAAATTATAAGAATTTAGCTTGGATTTCAGGGTCACACATTTCTGTAAAAATGTGTTTTCTATACCAAGAAAGTGACAAGATGAAAACCAGTATTTTCTGTTACAAACTTTCACATAGCATCTTTAGGTTATAAAAACATAAAACATCAAATCCTTAATTTGATTTTCAAAGATTTATTATAAAAACTGATTTTTTTTCCCCACAAAATGCAATAAATCCATGACCATTTTTTTTTTTCAAAATGCTATAAATCTATTGAATCAATATATAAATGTGCATTCATCTTTCTCATGTTATATTAATTTAGTTGACTGGTATACACTGATAAAAAAAATAAACATTAATGGCATTAACTCTTTCACCGCCAGCGTTTTTTTAAAAAGTTGCCAGCCAGCGCCAGCGTTTTTCATGATTTTCACCAAAGTTTAATGCCTTACAGAAAATGTTCTTCTTTAAATATATAAACATACAATATACCAAATGAAAGAACAGACCCTCTGCTTTCAAAAAAAAAAAAAAGTTTCATCCTACCTTCAGTGGTTCTTTTGTAATCAGCTTTTGAATATGGGTAGGTTTCTGCAAAAACACCACATTTTGAGCAAAAAGCAGAGATAATTCCATTTTTGTGACGGACTTTTCATAGAGATCCCATTCAGAGCGATCTTTAAAACAGACACGGACATGCAACCGCTTGCCATAGGGCAATACTTCCGGGTTTAAAAAGCCACCTGGTGGATAATAGCGGTATTGCGGAAAGACGGAAAATCTCGTCATTGGCGGTGAAAGAGTTAATCAAAATACTTACTTTGTCATATTAATAACACTGTCATTGCTGCTGTCATCCTTGGGACGTCGTCGCTGAACTTTTTTGACAGCGATCAGCTGTAAAATGTTTTGGTCCTGGTCGATTTTCGTTGACTTCGCATAAAATAATGGAAAGTTTTCATAAAATCCCCTGGGTCAATGTGTTAGCATGACAGAAGCTTGATGCTGTCGTGTGAGAACAAACAACAGCCGGCATTTTTCCTGTCTCTTGAGTGCCTCTCGCATAAGATTTTGATGCTTACATTTCTTTCCCGTCACAGAAAAGCACCACAGGTTTATCAATGCCAACAAAAGTATTATTTTGTTTTTGTTTGTTTGTTAATCAGGAAGTACAAGATGAGAAAAAAACTAGGATTCTGTGTGTATTCAAAGTGCCACCATTGTTATTTACAATGCGTGGAATGGTGCGCTGTGATTGGTTAAGGGGATTTATTGCATTCTGCAGAAAAGGAGGACTGGTGTTTATCGCGTTTTGGGAAAAAAGGGAGAAAAGATGACAGAAAAACACAGCGGATATTGGATTATATATATATATATATATATAAGATTAAAATTAGTACACAAAGTCCGATCCATGATAATTTTTTGTCTTGCCCTCCTGTAAAGTTGGTGAAATGTCACTTATGCCCCTCTGGTTCTCCCCCCTCGATAATTGACCCTGGACCACAAAACCAGTCATAAAGGTACATTTTTGAAATTGAGATTTATATATAATCTGAAAGCTGAATAAATAGGCTTTCCATTGATGTATGGTTAGTTAGGATAGGAAAATAATAGCTTTTTGTAAATCATTTGGATGTATTGTTGGCTATTGCTACAAGTATACCCATGCGACTTAAAGTCTTGTGGTCCAGGGTCGCATATGCGTGTGTATTTATATACATGTCTCTACGGAGCATCTGTACTACCTCCACAGACCCCAAGGGCTTCAGTCACATTATAGAAAAAACAAAATAAGATTTGACAAAATAAGACACACTTACGTCATGCTATACGCTTCACAGCTCAAATGCATACAGTAAGATATAACACTTAATAATGTAGCATGTGGTTATCTCAGAAAGATAACAAAATATCGCATTTATTTCTCTACATACGTGTTATTCACTTGTTACACTCAATGTAGCACTCTTCAATTCACCCTCGGTGAAGTGATCTTAATTCTCCCAACGTCCCGCCCTTCAGTGTATCTTGCAGAAGGCTTATCAGTCTCATAGCCTGAGTGTGGTTATAGATAGGCGGCACTCTAGACCTCTCATCCTGGTCTCAGTGCTGTATTTTCAGTGGAGAGGAAGAGCAGGCCCAGTGAATGAGTGGAGAGAGGAGACAGCCACAGGGGAAATCACTGAATCTGCACGACTGCAGAAGAGCTCACCGATTCCCTGCGGATCTCTGTCAGACTTTGGAAAGCTCACAAGAGTCCTAAATTCCAAATGTTTACTAAGAAATCCTTCTTAGTGTGTAGTGTCATAGTCGTGAGGGAAGACTTTAGTTGGCATACTGCTGGTTTGTGTAAGGAAATCACTATTTTTATAGTTGTCACACTTTTTGTGTGTCATTAATGCAGTATGCACTGTCAGAAAAATGGTCTCTAGCTGTCACTGGGGCAGTAACTTGGTGCTTTTCCATTGCGTAGTACCCTACGGTTTGTTTGTTTTTCAGGTTGGGTCAGCTCAACTCACTTTGGCTTGGTTAGCTTTTCCATCAAGTTTAGTAACACTTTGGAGTGGGAGGGATTATAGGCGTGTGGTTATATTTGCGACTGCTGTGACATCATACAAGTGAGAGCGTTGTTTTACATTCCCATACATTTATTTATTTCTCAGTCAGCCACAAAATTAAAATTGACCACCACAAATAGATGTTTGCACATCGTGTTTATCACTACCTCTGTCTCACATGACAGTTTCTGTACAAACACCCGTGGCGTCAGTCGACGCGCTCCGCTGAGCCTCATTTAAGTTGCATTTAAGCATATATGCAGACTGCGCGTCGCGAATGTGCTGCCACAAACTGCAAGTCTGGAAAAAACTGTTATGGTGTTCCTGATTCACAACCTGTGGATGTTTTTCATCGCTAAAAGGAAGTTTGGGAACTTATAGCAAAGCACAGATGACAACAGGTTTGCTCGAGACAGCGCAAGCTAGCATGAAGGTAAAGCTAATCTTTTACATTATAGAGATGATGCTGGTAGTGACGATCCAACCCAGTCTCACCCCATGGCGTCAATATTTGACGACACTTGACCATGCGTCAATATGTTGACGTGGAGGGTATACCTTTCGCGTCATTTTTTGACGAACTGGGGACTTCAATACTATTACGTCCGTTGCATTCTCTTTCCTATTTTCTTACCATTTTCGCGTCGGTTTAGGGTTAGATTTACATAATGACATCCCTACCCAAACCTAACTCTAACCCCAACGCCAGGTGACAACTGTTTAATTTCGCGTACACTGTTTAATTTTGCGTAATCTAACCCTAAACCGATGCGAAAATGGTAAGAAAATAGGAAAGAGAATGCAACGGACGTAATAGTATTGAAGTCCCCAGTTCGTCAAAAAATGACGCGAAAGGTATACCCTCCACGTCAACATATTGACGCATGGTCAAGTGTCGTCAAATATTGACGCCATGGGATGAGACTGTGTAGGACGATCAGTGATCTACAGTGTTTTTGCGTCACGTTTTGGTATCAAGCTTTTTTGCTTTGAATCAATCTAGCTGTTCTAATTTTTCGAAAATGAATTTAGGAAAATAATAGCAATAAGCATTTAAAAATGACAGTATTTCCAGGCGTAGTCTGATGCAGGTTCCCAAACTTTTTATTTTGCAACCCATTTAAATAGGTGTTATCTATCCCGGGACCCACCAAAATATTTTTAAATGGAAATATAAGAAAAAGTCATTTTTATTTCTTTGTCATTTTATTAAATGCAGTGTATCTGATTTGATACAGAAACATTTTTGGTTATGCCGGTTAAAAGTCTCCTCACATCCTGATAGCAATCACTATGTTAAAGTGTTTAAATGTATTTGTATAAATTAATGTCATCCGTGAAAATCGTAGGACCAAAACATGATCAACAAATCATTGAACTTAGACCGAATGCAATAATTGGACGCATGCAATTTTGAATGTAGGATGGATTTGTGATTTCAGTGCTAGTAGGTTAAATTTAGCATTTTTCTAAATCAGATACCCAGCCTTTAATGAAATGTAATTTAAATTTTAAAGGCACACTGCAGAATTTTTGCCCACTGGGGGGGCGCTAGACATGTATTTTTTTCAAGTCTAGCGCCCCTAGAGGCCACAAGCGCTGCAGCACTGTCGCAAAGGAAAAGAAGACAACTCTTTAGGTCACAAAGTCTGCGGTGTGCCTTCCAGCATGTCATATGAATGTAATTTCATGGGGTTTATTTTTTTCAAACGCCAAAAGATCGCATAGTTCACGTTTACAAGCCAGTTGTAACGGTGGTCACTTGGTTAAAGTTTATATTAAAAAATAAGGGGAATAAAAGGGGAATCAAACCCGGGTCACCCATGTCGTAGGTCCTTGACACTTACATGGTGATACAGGGTCACGTGATATAAGTCACTCTCTACACTCCTCAAGTAGCCTCCAGCAAAATTCACGTTAAACAAAAAACTAGTGTTCCATACAGTACTTATATATGCAAGCAATATTACATTACTTACTAGTCCAAAAGCATGACGACCAAATCGTAATTCACATCGAAGAACATTAAACAGTAATTACTGTGCGCCTTTAAAACACCCTTTTTCTAAGGTTCACCGATTTTTTTTTTCAGTTTTTCTCACAGACAATGAGAGCCAGAGGAAGAGAAGCCCTGGACTGCTTTATGATGAGCAGAGGAAGCTGTAGGCTATATATAGAGCTCTTTATAGGCGCTTTCTGTCTGCATCTGACATATTGAGCCTATCGTCACTGAACTCTCATCAGGGTCCTGGCTCAAGCAGTCTGAAGCGCTGAACCACTAGAAACTGACAGTGAAAGAAAGCTTGACTAGATAATTTGGACACAAAAGATATTTTGAAGCACTTTAGAAAATAATACCTTTTATCATTCAGTGCATTTATTATAAAATGCAAGGTTATGAATGTTTTGAAGATAATCCAGGTTACAATTACTGAACATTGCCAGACCTTCAGCAATAGGCATGGTGCGGTTT
Source organism: Misgurnus mizolepis (assembly GCA_025389145.1). Taxonomy (NCBI): domain Eukaryota; kingdom Metazoa; phylum Chordata; class Actinopteri; order Cypriniformes; family Cobitidae; genus Misgurnus; species Misgurnus mizolepis. The sequence continues at coordinate 15,104,184 of JAIFKI010000023.1, forward strand.
GTCAAAACCCCCAGTTTAGACAGCAAGATTCTTGTGACTGACATGTAAAGTAATCAATCAAATGAAGATAAAACACAATAATAGACTGCCATAAAAACATTTATTTTACTCTCAATGAATGATATGCAATGATTTTATGCAATATTTGGCCCGCCCCAAATATTATTGCTACATAAGCCAACATTTAACGTTATCATAGAACCTAATAAAAATAATGAAAATATATATTCCCAAATATTTAATATAGGCTCGGGAATTGCACGCAACATATATCAGGGTCCCCACAGGTCCTTGAAATCCTTGAAAGTTTGTGAATCTGGGGAAAAAATTCCAAGGCCCTGGGAAGTTTTTTAAAATATCCATGCATAGATACAGGTCATTGAAAGCGCTTGAATCTATTTTATGCAAGAAGTTTCCTGGAAAAAAATCCATATTATTCCCTGTGTAGTGTAGGATAATATTATAAAAATTCTAGACTTTTTAAGCACACGTGCTAAACTATTTGCTTTAAATGCTTATATTTTCTGTATGCGAATGTTGATTCATACCAAAATGCTTTTTTGCATAGTTGTGTTTGACACATGAAAACGTCTCTGGTTAGGTATGCAACCTGAGAAGGGAACGAGACGCTGTGTCTCCTTTGCCATACTCCCTTCGTCCCTGTAACGCCGTCTTTGGCAATATTTCATATAGCAACATACTTCCTGGCTCCGCGTAACCCTGTCTTTGCCGTTAAGCCTCACCATTGGTTGAATTTGATATACACATTCATACGCACTTACCCCTGGAGGCGTCCCCAAAGTGTCACTGCAGTGACGCAGCGCTAGTTGTAACCTTGCTCTCACTTGAAATGTTTCCCCCTATTTAGTCCTTGAATTTGAGAGTGTTGGACCTGGAAAGTCCTTGAAAGGTCCTTGAGTGTGGAAACCCTGATATATGTTTTTTTTTATATTGATATAAATGACTTGCCCAGCAATAAAATGACATTTTGTTCACCTGCCCCAACCCGTCCCGGTTATGAGATGACCCGCACATCACTAGTAGAAAATGTCAGGAAAAAATGGTCCAAAAACGGCTGTCACTAAGGGAATACCCTTTCAAAAAGTGTACATAAATATGTTGAAGTAGTACCTTAAAGGTACATATTTCTACCAAATGTATAGATATCTGCACCTAAATGGTACAAATTGGTACCTAATGTATACATACATGGGGCCGATTTCTTTTTTCGAGGGTGGGTGCTTGGCACAACCCAAAGCCCAAAATATAGGCGATTTCAGCAGTAACAACATATACAAACGGTTTTCGTGGAACAAACGTTACTTCCGGTAAACTCCGCAAAGAAACCTTTCGAGTAGTTTATTTCTGATAACAAGCAAAAGTAGATTACCTAAGTTCAAATCATAGCTTAAGCGTATCAAAAACTACACTGAGCTAACATTACTGTGTAAAATTTGTACTATATAATGTATACAATATTAACTACAGATCGGCTGCCAAACCTCCGTTCACATAGTGGTGATCCATAAACGTCGTCTTCCCTCATCTTTAGGAAACCAAAACATTTGTTATATTCGGCGAGGTATTTATTCCAAAGTTCAGTTTAGCCACTAGTCAGACCATTAAACAAACAGAGACCATAAGTTAAGATCAACCCAGACGTATAACTGCGACAACGCACATGTGTCCATTGAAACTGTAGCCTGATTTTTATATGTACACAAATGTATGCACACGGTCGAATGCACAGGCAGTTTATTTTACTCGTACATGTAAACATGCACATTGCGATCCAGGGTTTAAAAAAATCCAGCGGTGTGTACAGTACACGCACAATCTTCTGATGACAAAAATGCACTGTACGCAGACCCTCGCATACACGTAAAAATGGCCTTTAGGTTACTTAGCATCGGCAGATACCACCTAAGCACCCAAGCACCTTGAAAAAATTTATAGCGGCGTGGTTACGTTTTCTTCATGCTTTTATAGTAGACCCGAAATGTAAGGTGCCCCTTTATCCACTTAATTTAAAAAGCATTTTTAATTCAAATTAATTGAGCAAATTTGGCGTTTTTTTGTGGGTGCTCGGGCCATTTCCCACTCCTATGGGAAATGGCGCCTATGTATACATACTATCTATGCCTAAATGGTACATATTACAACCTTTTTTTAAGGCGTCTCAGTGACAGCTTGGGACCATTTTTGGACCATTTTGTCTGACAGTGTACAGTATATTAAAAAACCTGTGCACCCTTACTGAAGCAATGTAAAGTCAGACATCAGTGCTCTTCCAGTTTTGTGGCAGTATGCATCAGACAGAAAGTGAGCGAACTGTGGGCGGTCCGCGCCGTCTGAAGCTGTACAAAAAAATCTTTTCCTCCTTTCCCCCTGAATAATATTTTCCTCTGTAGTGTATGACATGAGGTCTGGAGGCATGTCATTTCCACAGTTATATGACTATTTATGGAGGCACTTTGGTTGAGAAGACAGTGGGTTGCCTTCAAATTGTTATCACTTCCCCGGCATTTCGCCTGAATCGTGATCGCTGCTAACGCAGAAATATATTATAAGACTTTTGATTTATTTGCGTTGCTTTTTTAGTGGCAACACTTTTGAAGTCTTAGCAGATGTCTTTTTAATGAGGCATTTGATCTCATTGACTTGAATCTGAGGGATAGCAGTAATCTCATTATAATCCGAGTAACTTAATTGCTCAGACATTTTGTGGTGTAGCTGATAGCCTCATTATTAACGTCCTTATAATATCCACACAACTGTACACAATAATTTCATAAAAATGAGCAGAATTACTTTTAAATGAATAGTTCACCCTAAAAATACGATTGCTCACCCTCAAACCGTTACGAACCCGTATGGCTTTTTTATCACATTCACGCTAGAGAAAATATCTGTGCGTATGTTTTCCAAACACTGAAAGCAAAAATTGACTACAGGCTGTTAATCTTCATAGCACCATAAAAGCATTTTCCAAGTATTCTGAAGCCGTATAATGGTGGCTCTGTGCAGGAAACAACACGCCCAAATTTACAGTCAAGTATACGACGACACAATGTTAATTTAATGTTACTGTTCCTTTAAAGGATCAGTCCATTTTCTTAAAAAAAATCCAGATTATTTCCTCACCACCATGTCATCTAAAATGTTGATGTCTTTCTTTGTTCAGCCGAGAAGAAATTTAGTTTTTTGAGGAAAACATTTCAGGATTTTTCTCATTTTAATGGACTTTAATGGACCCCAACACTTAACAGTTTTAATGCAGTTTAAAATTGCACTTTCAAAGGACTCTAAATGATCTCAAACGAGGCATAAGGGTCTTATCTAGCGAAACGATTGTCATTTTTGGCAAAAAAAAAAAAAAAAATGCACTTTAAATCCACAACTTCTATTCTTCCTCCGGCTGTGTGACGAGCCAGCACAACCTCACATAATTGCATAATGACTTTGAAAGGTCGCGTGTTACAAATACGAAACCATTTTAAACAATAAACTGACACAAAGACATTAATTAGTATCATTCGACATACAACAACATCGGAACGGTCCTCTTTCTCCACACTTGTAAACACTGGGGCGTAGTTTCGCATACATCATCCGAGACCTCTTGACGTGATGACGTATTACGTGAGGTCGCGCTGGGGCATCACATGACCGGAGATAGACGAGAAGTTGTGGTTTAAAAGTGCATATTTTTTTGCTTGCCAAAAATGACAATGGTTTCGCTATATAAGACCCTTATGCCCCATTTGGGATCGTTTAGAGTCCTTTGAAACTGCAATTTTAAACTGCATTAAAACTGTTAAGTGTTGGGGTCCATAAAGCCCATTAAAATGAGAAAAATCCTGGAATGTTTTCCTCAAAAAACTTAAATTCCTCTCGACTGAACAAAGAAAGACATCAACATTTTGGATGACATGGTGGTGAGGAAATAATCTGGATTTTTTTTAGAAAATGGAAAATTCCTTGCAATAGGCAAGCCTTATATAACGTAGCTATACAATGTCTCTTCTGGATCAGAGAGGGTATTGTACCGAATTGCATAATACTGTATACAAATCACCCTGTTCCACTTTCTCACCCCTGAAAAAGTTAGGATTCGTCTTTGTGTGCTGTCAGCTATAGTCTACCTCAATACATGCAGACATACTGGACTAAGCACTTTTCTCTAGTCGCCTTATTTTCTGTTCAAGCTTGCAAAGAAATCCAGCGTAACTAAGCCCTACGAATTCCAATACGCCGTTATTCCTGACCAACGTCCAATTTGTACGTAAACAAATCCGCCCGTCCTCCATCCTCAGCGGAGCATGAAATGGGCTTCATTCATGCCACTTCCAAAGGTTGCGACTCTCTTAGAATCTAAACTTAGACCTATTCAATAGTTTTCATTTTTATACGTTTTAGTCTTTTAAATCGAGAAAAATGCTTTTAATTAAGTAAGAGAGGAGGTTATGTTTGTGCTGAGGATGCTGGTACTTGCAAGGGGAGGAAGGAGCATTGATCTGTGAAGCTGGACTCAAGCTGAGTTGTTCCCGCCTCTCAGGTTCTTGAGCAGCGGGGTTGATAAAGGAGGGTTCTGTTGTAATGTAGGTCATCTACACAGTAAGTCTCACTCAGGATTCGGTAAGGCCAAGCCAGGCCTGAATGGGCAATTTGCTCTACTTGTCTGGCTGGTTGGCAGATCGAGTGTACACAAGGAGCTACAGAATCTCTCTCTCTCTCTCTCTCTCTCTCTCTCTCTCTCTCTCTCTCTCTCTCCTCTCTCTCTACATGCAGCTTTTTGTCTTTTTATGCTTACTTCAGGGTTATACTACACAGTATTGTGTTTGTTGGTACAGTACCCTATACATTTTTTATTAGATGGCATTTGAGATTATGATTATGATTATTATAAAATATGTCATGTTATCTTATACAGGACTGAAACTGGTGAAGCTCCAAACATATACATGTGACAACCCAAGACACACACCCACATCATTTTCACGTTTAGCACCACATTGCTTAAATAGCAAATGCATTTGCGCCCAATTTTGCGCCCATGGGCATTCTGGTCTTAAAATGGGGTGTGTTTAGGGGCATTGTTGGCAGGTTGCTATTTGAGGCAACTAACATAGACTACGCCACTGACCAACTAAAACCTGCTCTAAAGTCTATGGCGTAATATTGTTTTTGTTATTGAATGAGCGCGTCAGTAATATGCGCCTATAAACAGGACGACAACGTTTGCTTATCATGCGCAGTAGCACACAAATTGAATAAAATGTGAAGGATTTTTATTGAGTTTCTTGGACATAAATGAGGACTGATTATGAGACGTATAAAGAGCTGCTTCACATGTAGCTTGGTAAGTAATTAAATGTTTTCTCCTGTTTGTTACAAATAAAGTATTTTTAGAGTGCAACCTTTTCTTGCATATTTGTAAATTTTTTTTTTTTAATTACACTGATTATGTAGGTTATCCATTCATTTACAGCAATTAAAAGCCTACTATTTTTACTTCCATGACTGAAAGAAATCGACTTTTAAATGTTTTAATCCAAAAAATAACACATAATTTCCATACAAATAAAAACAGAGCAGTTGTTTAAACATCAATCTTTAAGGGATAGTTCGGCCAAAAATGATATTAAACCCATGATTTACTCACCCCCAAGCTGTCCGAGATGCATATGTCCATCGTTTTTCAGACAAACACATTTTCGGATATTTTATAAAATGCTTTAGATCTTTCAGTTGATTAAATGTGAAGTTATGGGGTCCACGACCTTCAAGTCCAAATAAAGTGCGTCCATCCTTCACAAAATAAATCCAAACGACTCCAGGAAGATAAACAAAGGTCTTCTGAGGGTAATCCGCGTGGTGTTGTTGTAGAAATATCCATATTTAAAACTTTATTAACGAAAATAACTACCTTCCGGTAGCCACGCCATCTTAGACTCCTCTGTATTCAGGAGAGAGTATTAGCGTAGTGTACGCACTTTTCTTAGTGACGTATGACAAATTCGGAGGGCGGGGCACAGAGCACCAGCAGAGTAGCCTCCATAGGCTGCGTAAGCTCTCATCCTGAATGCGGACGCGACTAAGATGGCGGCGCTACCGGAAGGTATTTATTTTCGTTAATAAAGTTTTAAATATGGATATTTCTACAACAACACCGCGCAGATTACCCTCAGAAGACCTTTGTTTATCATCCTGGAGCCGTTTGGATTTATTTTGTGAAGGATGGACGCACTTTTTTTGGACTTGACGGTCGTGGACTATGGGTGGACCCCATAACATTACATTTAATCAACTGAAAGATCAAAAACATTTTCTAAAATATCCGAAAATGTGTTTGTCTGAAAAACCATGGACATGTGGAACTTGGACAGCTTGGGGGTGAGTAAATCATGGGTTTAATATCATTTTTGGCCGAACTATCCCTTTAAACTTGTGGTCTTCTTCCTCCACTTAGTTTTTCAGTTTACTAATTCCACCATCTAAATAGGGAATCAGAATGGCGCGAGCACAACTGGTTTTAAAGGGGATGAGAACTGAGAATCTCATTGGTTTATTGCACGTTAAGCCCAAAACACACCCATTACTCATTACAAGAATAGGAAAAACCCTTTTAGACTGTGTGCTAGGCACACAACCCATTTTTTTCTGGTCATGAAATTAGCAAAAGTGGATTCGGACACGCCCATTTAGACTGTGCGCCGTGCGCGTTAGACCATGCATTTAGATCATTAAAATAAGGCCCATTTGGTCCCCACAACATGATAATTACCAGTAACACACACACACACACACACACACACACACACATACATACATACATACATACATCTATTTATTTATTTATATATATTTTTACCACGGGGCTGTTGAATGCTTCATTCTGATCGGTTGAGAAATGTTCCACAGGCATTATTATATGCATAATTTATTGATAAGCGCACATCTAACATGTCAAATGTCTTAAAATAACAACCAGAGCAATGTCTTAGCAATGTTTGTGATAACCGTGGTATAAGTGGAATAATTGCAGATAGCACATTTACTTATTAGATTATAATTATTTTTGAATAATTCAACGGCCTGTCGTCAATTATTCGTTACATATTTTATATATAGACCCCAAAAAATTTAAAGACCACTTCAGTTTTGAATTTCAGCAAAAGCAAACCTTGGGAGTTGCATAAAGTCACCCAACAGCAAATGTAAAAGACTGATAGCATGACAAGTCCCATTAAATATGTGACTAAAAACATTACTATTTTATCTTGAGAAATGAATTTGAACTTGTTTTCTCTGCAGAATTTATATATATATGCATGAAGATGAATAAACTATGACAGAATTTTCATGTTTGCGTGAACTATTCCTTATGTACTAACATGCTCAAGGCTAACAGGCATCAGTTTATTTATAGAAATGGGCTAGCTGTGGGTAATAAGTGGTGCTTTTCATATGGATGGACAAAAGAAGCATGTGTGAATTGTATTTCAAGTGTATTCAAAGAAATATTGACATGTCAGATAAATTGATTCGAGAACTGTTTTATCTCCAGAATGTGTACTTAGCAGTTAAAACATGAGTGCAAAATTTACTTTTGCGCTTTTTGACCGATTTATATCTTTTAACTCAATCAGTGCTTTTTGTTTTTCCTCCTTTCTTCCAACTCTCACGGTCTTGTTTCAGATACGATGGACCAAGACGGCAGGCAGCGCTACTGACCGCTTCCAGGACTCCAGCGTATTCAACGAAACACTGCGCATAACCCGCATCCAGAGGCACCAAGGCGGCCGCTATTACTGTAAGGCTGAAAATGGCCTTGGCACCCCGGCCATCAAATCCATCCGAGTGGACGTCTACTGTGAGTTAACAAGCTCTTCCGCCTGTCAGCACAAAACCACACACTTGACACGCACTTTTGCAAGTCAACGATGGCTTGATTTTTAGCCCTCGCTGACTGTGTCTGCATCTCTCTTTAGCTTTTTAAGACTCAAGATACTCAACCTTGATCCGGCACTCCACTTTAGTCCTTAAGTTATGAATCAAAAATAATCAGTTGGATAGAGAAAGCCATTGCTGTATTGCAGTATAAGACAAGATTGACGAGTTTACATCTGATGGTAAATATGTGACCCTGTCTGTAAAATCAAAGATGATGTTATTTTTTATCTTGAAATTCACAGACAGGTGCAGGGTCACATATTTGGAGACAAGTTAGCATTCGCTTTTATCTCAATTATAGTTTCTCAGTGGTGCAGGACCTCTGGAAGTACAATACAGACTGGAAATCTGCCATTTTTTGCTAATGGGCACTCAGGTTCCCATCTAGTTAAAATGTGTATTTTAATACGTCTCCTTTTAAATGACCCTCAGTGAAGAATGTCGTTTTCACAAACAGATGGTGCATGTACGGCATCTACCAGCGGGCGCTAACTGGGCCATGCTTGCTAGCCAAACCCTGATCTCCTGTTTTGAGCCAAGCCAGCAATGAGCTATAACCTTCATGCCCTTGAGCAATTGTCCAAGTATAATAAATGTACTGTAAGTCACTTTGGATAACAGCATCTGCTAAATAACTAATTACGAAGATTTTATGCACTTCTGGAGTCATTTAATGATCTATAACAAAATGTGTTAATGACAATGGCGAGACAGCAGTATCACTGCTGAGTACAACTCCATGCCAAAAATTGTGCTTGCATATTAAATTAAATGCGAAATGATAAAAAAATAATTAATTGAAAACATATTTCTGTTGCTAATGTTCAGCAAACAGCAAAAATAAAGCATGACCAATATAATCCAAGTTATGGACGGATGACTCTTATTAGATGGCCTGGTTCTTTCGGATAAAATAAAATTAGAATCCTCTTATGAATCAGTCGAAGCGGTTACTGATTCATTCACTGAAATGCAAATTTCCTTCATTCATGTTCAACTGTAAATATATCTGTACTGTTACAGTATCTGAAGTTCACGCTAAGGACACTTAAATCAGTGTTATTACTTACAGCTATTCTTATTTTTGAGCTCCCCTAGAGTTAAACATTTAATTTTTACTGTTTTGGAATTCATTCAGCTGATCTTCGGGTCTGGTTGTACCACTTTTAGCATAGCTTAGCATATTCCATTGAATGGTAAATGGCCTGCATTTTTATAGCGCTTTTATTCACTCACAATAATAATCAAAGACTTTGCTGCTGTACCATTTCTGCAGCGGACGCAATGAAATTACGCAACGCCTGAAAATATTCCCCTTGGTAACTTTTAATAGCTGGGGACTATTTTCAGGCATTGCATAATATCATTGCACCTCCTGCAGCCATGTTACGGCAGAAAAGTCGTTGATTATTACGCCAGAATGAGAGTATAGTTCCTAGCCATATCGGCCTGGAAAATCGCAACTTTAAATTTTCTGTCGGTCTTAGTACACGATGTAACTACAGAAGAGTCAAGTTTTGAATAGGAAAAATATTAGAAACTCTTTTTGGTTATTTTTGAGTGCAATGCTATTGGTCTAATCAGATTCAATGGATTATGCTAAGCTATGCTAAAAGTGGTACCGCCAGACCCGGAGATCAGCTGAATGGATTTCAAAACAGTAAAAATCAACTCTAGGGGAGCTGGAAAAGTAGCATATTTTCAAAAAAATTGTGTGTCCCTTTAAGAAGTAGATAAAATATATATCTATATAATAAATAAATAAACAAATAAATAAAATGTTAAAAGTATTTATAAGTATTATCGTAACACTTTAAAATAATGTTGTAATTGTTAACGTTTTTTTAATACATACACTAACATAAACTAACAATGAGCAATAAAGTTTTTTCAGGATTTATTAATCTCCGTCAATTTTAGTTAATAATTTTAGTACATATTATTATTATTATTAGTAGTAGTAGTAGTAGTAGTAGTAGTATTATATAGCAAATATAGCAAGGTTATATATTGCATTGCATTTTTGCCACCTGTGTGTTCATTAAAAAAGTCTGTTAGAATTAATTATTGTACAAATCTTAAATGAGCATTATTTGGCAACATGCTACTGTGGGCAAATAAATGCAGTAGTAAGAGTTCTTATTTCTTCCACAAAGTTAATCTGAACCAGCAGAGTTTTTTAATATATATATATATATATATATATATATATATATATATATATATATATATATTTTTTTTTTTTTTTTTGCCCATTTTGCCTTTATTTGATAAGAGATGACAGGAAAGTAGAGGGTGGAGAGAGTGGTATGGGATCGGCAAAGGACCGCGAGCCGGGATTTGAACTCAGGTCGCCGGAAGTGCATCTGCACCATATGTCGGACTACTGTCCACTACACCATCAGCTCCGACTGAACCAGCTTTAGTCTTTTAAAATCAAATAAATATACGCTGACATTGAAAGCATTTCCAGTGTATAGTGTATTCCAGCTATTTTCTGTTCCATTACCAAATTACATTTGAAATAAATTTACCTCCAATGTGAGAAGGTACTATAGGCTTAAATGAAGCGTGTATTATTTCATGTATTTCCTGTCTAGCACAGTTCCTGTGCCATAAAAACCAGACATTGACATTTATTATATGACTCACCATAGAAGTGCATACCGTACTGTGTGTATGAATCAGTTCGTCTTTAAACAGATGACGGCATGCATTAAACAAGGTATTTAATAAGTGATATAAAAATGAGGATGGCGCTTCGGCAGTCAGTTAGTTTCAGATTTTTCAGTTTCAAAAGTTTACTCGTCTGCAATGGAAACCATCAAAAGCTATCACGACCTGTCAAAAGAGGAGTTGTGTGTTGCGTGTGTTCCCTGCAGACATGTAGGAGCCATAGATGTTGTAAAGTGATTTACGGTAGCGCGGAGAGATGAATAGGAGCAGCGATGGACGCCGGCAGGCAGCATTGCCGTAGGGAGGCAGTGAGGAGCAAGTCATTACCCTTGAATTAGAGAACAAGCCTGAGCTTGTCATTTTTATTCCAGTTTCACAGTGGACTGTTTGCTGGTGGGCACTCGCCTTTATCGATCACAGCCGTGCTACTGCTAATGCAGTGATCAAAGGCAAGATTCATGTCATTGATAAAGAACAGGCAACGTTCTGCCGATAAACAAGTGAGCACTTCGATTTTGTTTTGTCTTGTAAGTGTGGCAACACTCGCTTGCCATTAGTTTAAAGCCATCAAAATGGTGAATAGAGTTATTGATTTGGTTCATGTTTGTATTTGCCCAAAAGTGGTCATCTGAATCTGACTTTTATTTTGAAAATTCCATCACTGAGTCATGAATAAACCAGCGTTTATTGACATTGCATTCGTTAAACGAATAGCTGGCCTGATGTAAAGGTCAGCATTGCTATTCTATGCTAAAGAGTTGGGTTGATTAAACATATTGGCTACCACCATCCAAACTAACATTCAAAACTCATGCAGGCATACTGAAAACTTTTTACCATTTGATAATTTGTGATTTAATATCAAAATCTTACTTATAATGTTGTCATGTTGATTAATATTCAGAGAAAGCAGAAATAGGTTTTGAAATGCATGTTTTTTTCTGAGATTTGAAGGGTTTTTGCTAGCAGCCAGCATTATTTTTGAGCTGAGGAAGGTTTTTAGATGAGTTTGTAGCTTTGAGCGCCGTAAAAGCACATGGCTTGTCACTGGAGCCACTCCATGGTAATTATTGTTGCTCAAATCACTGTTGTAAAAATACTTGTAACTGAAGTGTTAAAATTCAGACACACGAGTGGTGGTTTATTTGACACATTATGTATGCTTGTTTGCACTGCTCACTTCTCAGATGTACTTACAAACTTTCCCTGTTGGATAACTGAACTATAAATATATCACCCAAACAAAACATATAAATAATAATAATAATATGTATTATTTATTTATTATTATTCTTATTCTTATTATTATTATTATTATTAGTAGTAGTAGTAGTAGTAGTAGTAGTAGTAGTAGTAGTAATAGTAGTAGTTGTTGTTGTTGTTGTTGTTGTTGTTGTTGTAGAAGAAGTTGTAGTAGTAGTAGTAGTAGTAGTAGTAGTAGTAGTAGTAGCACTGAAAAAAATGATTCATTTAATTTAATAAATTTTTTTAAGGTAAGTTGTTGCAATCAATTTATTTAAGCTACATTTAAACAAAAGTTTTATATTTTATTTTACGTTACTAATCTTTTTTGTTTAAATGTAGCTTAAATAAATTGATTGCAACCACTTACCTTAAAATATTTATAAAATTCAATGAATATTTTTTTTCAGTGTAGTAGTATTGTTGTGGTTGTTGTTGTTGTTGTTGTAACACTTTACCATACAATAAGTTTGTAATTTTTTCAATACATAAGCTAACAATGAGCAATAGAGTTTTTTTAGGATTTATTCATCTTTGTCAATTTTAGTTAATTATTTGATTTGTTATTAATAATAATAATTTTAAGAAGAATAACATCTATTTTTCTATTATATTATATTATATTATATTATTGTTGTAGTTGTTTTTAATAAAATTATTTTTGTTTGTTGTTGTTATTATTGTTATTACTATTATTATTATTATTAGTAGTAGTAGTAGTGGTGGTGGTGGTGGTGGTGTTGTTGCTGTTGTTGTTGTTGTTGTTGTTTGTTGTTGTTGTAACACTTTACCATACAATACGTTTGTAATTGTTAATTTTTTTCAATACTAACAATAAGCAATAGAGTTTTTTCAGGATTTATTAATCTTTGTCAATTTTAGTTAATTATTTTATTTGTTATTATTAATAATAATAAGACGAATAATATAATATCATTACATTACATTACATTACATTACATTATATGTTATATTATTGTTGTTGTTATTTTTAATAATATTATTTAGTTTGTTGTTGTTATTATTGTTATTACTATTATTAATAGTAGTAGTAGTACTAGTAGTAGTAGTAGTAGTAGTAGTAGTAGTAGTAGTGTTGTTGTTGTTGTTGTTGTTGTTGTTGTTGTAACACTTTACCATACAATACGTTTGTAATTGTTAATTTTTTCAATACTAACAATAAGTAATAGAGTTTTTTCAGGATTTATTAATCTTTGTCAATTTTAGTTAATTATTTTATTTGTTATTATTAATAATAATAAGACGAATAATATAATATCATTACATTACATTACATTACATTACATTACATTATATGTTATATTATTGTTGTTGTTATTTTTAATAATATTATTTAGTTTGTTGTTGTTATTATTGTTATTACTATTATTATTATTAATAGTAGTAGTAGTAGTAGTAGTAGTAGTAGTAGTAGTAGTAGTAGTAGTAGTAGTAGTAGTAGTAGTAGTAGTAGTAGTAGTAGTAGTAGTAGTAGTAGTAGTAGTAGTAGTAGTAGTAGTAGTAGTAGTAGTAGTAGTAGTAGTGTTGTTGTTGTTGTTGTAACACTTAACCATACAATACATTTGTAATTGTTATTTTTTTCAATAAATAAGCTAACAATTAGCAATAGAGTTTATATTTTTATTAAAAGGTATATATTATATAAGGTTTATATAATTAATAATGTAATATTATTATTTTTGTTGTAGTTATTTTTAATAATATTATTTTGTTTGTTGTTATTATTGTTCTTATGTGAACTATTTATTATATCTTTTAAAATAAAATAAAAATTTAAATGTTACAAATTCAGATGTTAAAAGGTTTGGGTTTGAATGTTCTTAATGGAACCATTCTTTTTCGTGTTTGTGTCTTTTTAAAACAAGTGCAGAAATTTAGAGGTTATGTATATTTATAATTTGGCAGACACCTTTATCCTTACAGTGCATTATATACAAGGTATTTAGGATCAAACCCACAGCCTTTAGGACTGCTAACACAGTGCACTACTACTGAGCTACAGGAACACTATATTTATAAATTTTGTATGTGGTTTAATTGAAAGCAATTAAGTGCATTAAAGATATACATTTATTTGTACAGTATATGTGTTTCCTGGGAATCAAACCCATGGCATTAATTTAGTTACCCATGGCAAGTAATTAATAAAAAATCAGTTCTTTATAAGCATAGTTGTTAAATTAGATAGCTTTGGGCTTATCAAAACAGCTTGGGAAGAATATACAACAGAAATCAATATTTCAGTTATAGTAATTATTCATGCATTAACCCTTAAATGCATACCTCAGGTCTTAAGTGCATACTTTTAATGATTTTTTTTTATTAGTCTCTTAATTGATTTGACCAACAAACTGGTATTTCTGAATGGCCTGATTAAGCAGATTTGAATCAACAGTATGTGATGAACGTAAAGTATAATATGTGCCGAGAGCATTCGGTTAAAGTGCACCTATTTCATTACTAAAAAACAACGTTATTTTGTGTATTTCGTATAATGATTTGCCAGCTAATCTGTACGTTGTGATTGGCCTGAATACCTCTTACGTCAGCCGGAAATGTGACGCCTCTTACCATGTTTTAAAGATTCGATCACAATGCAATGCTAACAGGAGTTAACTTACAGGCTGTGATTTCGAAACGGGAGGAATTATAATAATAATGTCGGTCTTGTCTACATCACCAATCCCAGGAAGTAAACTGTTGCCTACAATCCGTGTGTTTGTTGTAGTCCAAGAAAAGAGATTTACGTTGGAGACAATAACTCGCGTCATCGTTTACTTCGGGTTTTTTACCTTTTGCATATCGTTAACATGTACTTATACACACTTACACACCAAAGGAAATTTAAAAATGTGAATCGGACAATAGGTGCTCTTTAATATCATTATCTCATAGCTATAATGTGATATTTATGAGTTCCACGATTCGACATTTATGCTGTATATTAATGATTTTATGTTCATAGTGGGACCCATTTCTGGTTTCTGCAACACTGTGCCATATGTGTTTGTCTAGACTAGAGCGTCTAGCATACGGCTTTTATAAATGGAGGCTTTCAATCTAAATAAAATGTATTTGTTTACCCATGACCTAGTTTTCAATTTATTACATTCTGTCATATCTCACAACCATACTTCTTTCAATCTCATGCATATTACAGTCAGTCTCACATCCATTTTAAAGCCTCTTGCTCTGTAGGGGTAAATATACCCTGAGAGACTCAACAGCATTATTATTGTTATTAAGGTAACAATTGTACGATGCGTGTCTTTAAATACCTTTACAACAGAAGGAATTGCTGGAACAATGTGACCAACCCATCCATTTGAATTTCAGATTTAGAAGACCCGATCGTAACGGTCCACCAGAGTATAGGAGAGGCGAAGGAACAGTTCTACTATGAGAGAACCGTGTTCCTGCGGTGCGCTGCCAATTCTAATCCACCGGTACGGTACAGCTGGAGACGGGGACGAGAGTTTCTTTCCCAAGGTTCGGATAAAGGTGTGGAGATCTATGAGCCTTTTTTTACACAGGTATGTCTTTATATAAACAATACCTGTATACAAAAGTAGTAATGCTGCATATAGTAGTGGTATCAAATGATGATCCATGTGCACCATTTAAATGCTCTGAAAATTTCTCAGGGCTGTCAAATAATTAATCACGATTAATCGCATGCAAAATAAAAGTTTGTTTTTGCATAATTCATGTGTGGACAGTTTGCAATTATTATTATTATAAATAAATATAAATATTTATGAGCCTTACACAGGTATGTCTTTATATAAACAATAAATGTATACAAAAGTAGTAATACTGCATACCGTAGTGGTATCAAATGATGGTCCATGTGCACCATTTAAATAGTCCGAAAATTTCTTAGGGCTGTCAAATAATTAATCACGATTAATTATTAAATGTTAATGTTTCAAAAACAGTAGTAATGGTTAAGGAGTTATGGTTGGGGCGATATCTTTTATCATAGTATAAATTTTTAGGGCTGTGAAATAATAAATCACGATTAATTGCAAACAAAATAAAAGTTTGTTTTTGCATAATTCATGTGTGGACAGTTTGCAATTATTATTATGAATAAATATATAAATATTATATTATATATATTTTTATATAAATATATACACACATAAATATAGGAAAAAATATATGTACTTTTTTGTATGCGATTAGTCGTGATTAATTGTTTGACAGCCCAAAATTTTTATTTTAGTAGTTATTTCTTCTGTAGATAATTTATGTTGTAATTACAGTATATGTCAATGCTTAGGATAAAACGATAATAATTTTTTTATGAATAAATTATTTTATTTTTTATATTGTTATAAATGTTTTTATTTTGAAAATAGAAGCAAACGAAATGATTTTATAAAATTAGTAAATACATACCAACCAATATAATTGTTAGCATTTATTAATCTTTATTAACATTTGTTAATGGGAATACAATTGTTAGTTTATTGTAAATTTTAGATATTTTAGTTTATAGATAGATTAACTTTAGATTTTAAAAATGTGTTAGTAAATGTTGACATTAACATGAACTAAGATTAATAAATGATGTAATTTATAGTATGGGGCGTTTTCCCGGACAGGGCTTATCCTAGTCCCAGACTAAAATGCATGTTTGAGCTGCTTTCATTTAAAAACACCTTTTAACATATATTGCTGACATTTTTTTGTCTCAAAATGCAAACGGTATGTTTGTATAAACTTAAAAGTCCTAAAATAAATAGGCCTAGTCCTGGATTAACCTAAACTCTGTCCTGGAAACTGCCCTGTTAAGTTTTACCAGCTCTTTTAAATACAAATAGTTTTCAAATTTATTGAAACAAACTAAAAATATATATTTTTTTCTTTTTTTATATAACAAGTGTGCTAAAGTGTGTCATTTTTGTTGAACTGCTTTACTCCACTTTAAAACACTTTTTCCTATCCACACTTAATATGCAGAGACAGCCAATTTGCATTTTTGTATTATTTCTTTGTCTTGTTTTTAAAACCGTCCTGACACGGTCATGTTATTTCGCGTGCGATGCGAGAAATTGGTGACATTATGTGCATCATTGCTGGCATAAGTTCTATATTTACCGCCTGATAAATTTAATATGAAAGCGTGGCTTAGATAACTTTAGATGAACTTCATTGCTCTTGCATATGCAAGAGAGATGAAGATGAAGAGCAGTGTGACATCAGAAGTGTTATCTGCTCCAGAAGGAAGCACATCAGACCTGAAACAACTGCTTTCAAAACAGTAGATCTGATATGGCACAGCGCTTGTCCCACAGTGGATCCGTCCCGGTAATTAGTCATAAGACAAGGATATTTCGAGGCCCGTTTCAATCTTTTTATTCCCCACAGAGAATCAATCATGGAGCATTAGCCTGTGCACTTACTGAAGATTTTGCATGCTATTTCGAACAACGTTTTTCGTCTGTCGCCCCCCGCAGAACTATGAATATGAAATGAATGCAATGCAACGTTTAGTCTCAGGTTGGCGAGTGGATCAACACCACAAGCAACGTCACTCAAGATTCTGAAAACATAAAGTGTCACTATACTGTAACTGATGGTGTTAGAAATTGACATGACGTGAAGTTTTTTGTGCAGAAAGAAAAATAGCGCTAAAAATTATGCTTGTTTAATTAAATGCAAAATAGGTAAGGTTTTTGTACTAACTCTTTCCCCGCCAGCATTTTTATGAAAAGTTGCCAGCCAGCACTTGCTGATTTAAAAAGCTTAATTCACTCATTATTTCAGATTTAAAAGTCTACTTGCTGTCCCGGTGATGAGTGCCTTTACAGCTTTGCGTTTTTTATATCTTTAGTCAGCTTGAGCTTTGCTCGTTCAGTGCAATGGGCTTGAAATTAGCATTGCTTTTTTGCTACCATCTCTGTGCAAACTTTTTAGATTTTAGAAAATATATGGTTTATTAATAATAAGATTATAAAAAATAGGAGAAAGAAAATGCAGGAAGAGACAGTTGTTATTGCCATAGAAACCGGAGACACGTTGAAACTGCACACGAGCTTTAGCTCGGTATCACTCGCGGCCGTTCTTTGATCGACTAGGGTTTTACACACAATATTAATCAGACTTGAGACGCGAAGTAATTAAACTAGGACCGACCTGGACCCGACTAACCATTTAAAAAGATACCGTACGGGTCCCGTGTCCTCCGTAAATACCTCTAATGGTAAAACTTTGCTCAAGTTCATAAACATGAAAGGATACAATTTGACACTGAGCTTGCTTTGAGACGCACCCAGTTCATTGAGAAACAGAGAGCACGTGAACGCACACACCGAACTCAACGGGGGAGAGACACGACATGTCTTGAAGGCTTGCACGTTATAAAAACGTATTCTTAAAATACACATTTCTGTTTTAATAAATGCTCGTACTTAATCATAGCATATTGCCTTAAACATAAGGTAGGTACAAAAATAATCTGTGGTGCATTTGCGACCCATTAAAATATAGGGTCATAATGGCATTTCAAAAGGTCCATAGCGGCAAAACGACCAACTTTCGGCACTTGCACTTAAGCCAATAATTTCTTTTTTTATTAATTATGCATTTAAAAGTTGCAGAATGGATTAATTTGGAGACTCTTAAATCGGCAGAGATAGGCAGGCAATGCAAAACAAAATCTGACAATGGGAAATAGTAAGAAACGTAGATTTTGAAATATAATATAATAATTCTACTCAACCGATCATGTTGATTTAACTTTAAACTGAAGTAAATTTGCAGTGCCAGAATCTTTCTTAGCTTAACTGGCAGATTGAATGCCATTAACTTCATCACAACCACTAAACGTTTGTAATTAGTCGCAGTGTTTGTTAAAATGAGTTAGCTAAAATTTTTGAATCATTTTATTCGAGTTTGTGAAACTCAACACAGTGAAAACGTTAAACACACATAAAACTTTTAAGTTGAATAAACTTTATTTCACTAGTTTGAGTATCAGACTAAAAGTGTAATCCAGACTGAAAAACTTGCATCTCTTAAATCTCTGTCATGTATTTTAAATATGCACATTTAAAAATATAAAATTTCAGTCTGTTTCTCACACAAAGGTTTAAATAACTTCAAAAGACATTTTTGTCAGACTATTTTCACAATGCTTTTTGTCGTTTTTGGAGCTTGACAGCCCCTGTTTATTATTCAGTTTTATTTTGTGGAAAACAACTGTGTCCATGAAACAAAGTACTGTAACACTTTACAATAAGGTTGTATTTGTTAAAGTAAATATGCATAATTTAATATGAACTAACAATGACCAATATAGTTTAGCAGTGTTTAGCATGTTTTAATCTTTGTTAGTTAATGTCAATACAATTGTTCATATTAGTTCATTGTGCATAAACTAATGTAAACAGTTAGAACTTTTGATTAAAAAAAATTGTATTAGTGAATGCGGAAATGAACATGAACTAAGATTAATAAATGCTATAGAAGTATTGTTCATTGTTAATCCATGTTAGCTAATGCATTAACCAAGGCTTTGAACCGGTTCACGGAATGAAATTGAAAAGCAGAAACAAGATTTCTGTGCATTTCTGTGCATTTCTGTTCTTGACTCATCGGAGAAATGAGAAGCTTGCCACCAGCAAGTAGCCTACTCACGCCCAAGTCTCTAATGCTTAATCATAAAATGTAAATATCTACCAAGTATCTTAAGATGTTTGTTTTTAATACTAATTAGTGGTGTAACAGATTGCAGTTGATCCGTACAGATCACGACCTACGGTTCGACTCGCATGAGGTTCGCAGATTAATACGCAATTAAAATACATTTGGCGAATAAACCACTGAAAAACAACGTATTTTACACTTTATGTGGAGCAACTGTTTATGATGCATTTTCTTCCTGAAGCGCCATTTGGAATTCGTCCTCCGTCTGTGTGCGCGCGTGTTTAAGTGCACTCAAAAGTGCAAACACGGAGAGACGCGTTTCAAAAAGCAAGTGAACAATCTTTATGTTCTTGACGGGATACATACAGTCAAAATGATCTAGAAATACCACAGTATTCTTTTCCTAATAAAAACATTTGTTTAAGTTGTTTGCCAATAAACAAAATGGCAGAAATTGTCTTTGTCCTAATTCATGTATAATGCTGAAACAAATGTAGGCATGTCTGAATTACAGTGTGCCGCTTACATAATATAGCCTTTTTTAAGACTTAAAGACAGTAAGTAGGGTTTTAAGTGTTTTATTAATCAAAATCAATGTCTTTATTCATACATATGTCCTCATTGGTGTCAAATGACCTCTGCCAGTGATCTGACTTTTCTTTGTAAGCTTAGAATTTCTCCTTTTTACTAACATTGAACGGGTAAGTCCAAGGAGGCTTCCATGTCGTTTCGCCGTATTGATAAACTATAATAGCAGAGAAGGACAAAAAGCACTAGCCTACCTACTCTTTTTCATTCAGAACACGTAAACCAGCTGCAATGGACAAGGAGATCAATTATCACATAACGGCTACCGTAGTTGCAACACGTTCAAGAACGTCAATTTTAGGGTTGAACTGAAAACCGGAATGTTAAAATACTGTTTCTGTTCGGAACGAACCAAATGGAAAAAAATCTGGTTCAAAGCCCTGGCATTAACTAATGTTATCAAATACAACCTTATTGTAAAGTAAAAAAGTAAGTTATCTGGTTGCCTTGATTTAACCCAAAAATATTAGTTGACACATTTTTTTAGCCAACTAATATGTATTAAAGGGATAGTTCGGCCAAAAATGATATTAAACCCATGATTCACTCACCCCCAAGCTGTCCAAGTTGCATATGTCCATCGTTTTTCAGACAAACACATTTTCGGATATTTTATAAAATGTTTTAGATCTTTCAGTTGATTAAATGTAATGTTACGGGGTCCACCCATAGTCCACGACCTTCAAGTACAAAAAAGTGCGTCCATCCTTCACAAATTAAATCCAAACGGCTCCAGGATGATAAACAAAGGTCTTCTGAGGGTAATCCGCGCGGTGTTGTTGTAGAAATATCCATATTTAAAACTTTATTAACGAAAATAAATACCTTCCGGTAGCGCCGCCATCTTAGTCGCGTCCGCATTCAGGAGAGAGTATTAGCGTGTTGTACGCACTTTTCTTAGTGACGTATGACAAATTCGGAGGGCGGGGGCACAGAGCATCAGCAGAGTAGCCTCCGTAGGCTGCGTAAGCTCTCATCCTGAATGCGGACGCGACTAAGATGGCGGCGCTACCGGAAGGTAGTTATTTTCGTTAATAAATTTCTAAACATGGTTATTTTTACAACAACACCGCGCGGATTACCCTCAGAAGACCTTTGTTTATCATCCTGGAGCCGTTTGGATTTAATTTGTGAAGGATGGACGCACTTTTTTTTGGCTTGAAGGTCGTGGACTATGGGTGGACCCCGTAACATTACATTTAATCAACTGAAAGATCTAAAACATTTTATAAATATCCGAAAATGTGTTTGTCTGAAAAACGATGGACATAAGCAACTCGGACAGCTTGGGGGTGAGTAAATCATGGGTTTAATATCATTTTTGGCCGAACTATCCCTTTAAGTCGAACCAGTTTCCAGGCTTATCAGCATTTCCAACCAATGTCTATCAAATTATAAAGAATGACAAAAATCTTTATTTCATTTTGCAGGGCGAGACCAAGATCCTCAAACTGAAGAACCTGCGTCCACAGGACTATGCTAACTACACATGCACCGCCTCCGTCCGCAGCGTCTGTGGCATCCCCGACAAGAGCGTTCTCTTCCGACTTACCAACAAAACAGGTGCGAGTGATCTCAAACATCATTTCTGTCTGCCATGCCTGTTTTTTTTTCAGTCCTTCTGCTGCATCTGCGCCATCCAACAAGTTAAAAAAGTACAAGCGACCATCCGGCACCACAGAAAGCTCTCTAAAAGCATTTGCCTTGAGGCTTTTGTCACCAGATGTGCTACGTGGTCTGATAATCAACAAGCTTTGAGTGCTGCATGTGTTATTGCGTATGTTTGCCTGTTACATTTAGAAAAGTTTTCCTTTTCTGTGGGCTGTTGATGGCTAACCGCCCGCGGCTGATGTTTTCACCACTGGCCTCGCAGTTAATTCGGTTCATGGCAAAACCATATTCTTAAGAAAATGGCCCGTCGGCTGTCCGCGCTTCTTATCTGTCTCCGTGGGCTTCGCGTGCTACCGCAGAGAAGACCTGACCTTTACTGAATCCATTAGAGAATGAACCTTTTCCTCTGGCCATTTCTGTTTCTGTATCCTCTTCTCGCACTTCCCCCCACTCTCGTTTTTTTTGCGCCATCCTTCTCTCTCACTTTTTTTGTTTCTCAGCATATTTCTGGCAACACGTTGGTTGATGATGATGAGGGCGGCAAATCCAGTGGTTTGACTGATTGCTTTGCCAACTGGCAGGCCCTTTCAGCACAGCATGCTGGTTCTTCTTTGGGACGAGCAGTTAGGAAAAGGCTTTAATAGTATGTGACACATGTTGGTAGATTGGATATGGTCACATGGTGCATTATGGGGCTTTTTGTAGCTCTGTAATGTAAAAATAATTCTCAAACCAACAAAAGATGAACCACCAAAACTGTTGCTTGGATGTGATGGTACATACATAGTGGAATAAGTGCTGTAATGTTTTGCCTAAAAGCTGCCATGCCCAACACAACCTCATGCCAATTTGTACTATTTTACGAGGTGGCTGTATGTTCACGACTCATAATTTGTGGGATCAAATGAAGAGCCAGCATATTTTTTATTATATAATTCTGACTGTGGTCGCTGAAGACAGTAATATACACCTAAATTATGGGGTATTTTTCATTTTTTGGGTGAACTGCTCCGTTAACAAATATGCATGTGAAGTCTTCTACTGTTGCTGGTTCTCATTGACTGTTAATGCATAGTGATAATGTATGCATGCATTTGCTGTAGGTATGTGGTTTTATTTGATGAATTACCCTATTAGGTCTAAGCAATGCCATCGCAAAAATTCACAGAGCCTTAGCTCTTTTTAAAAATCATACATAATTAATAATGATGCATCGTCAGTTTCACAGATTAACCCTACCTGTTTTTCACCCAGCTTCTCCAACCATTAAGCTACTTGTGGAAGACCCGATCGTGGCAAACCCCGGGCAGACGGTGACGCTGGTATGCATCATCTCTGGAGGGGAGCCCAACCCAACCCTGACGTGGGTACGAAATGGCGAAGAGCTTCCGAAAAAGAGCGTTCTCAACGGAGGAACCCTCACCATTCCCGCAATCACCATCGAAGAAGCCGGCGTTTATAGCTGCGTGGCCAGTAACAACGTGGGTAATCCTGCAAAGAAATCCACCAACATTGTTGTCAGAGGTGAGAAGCGAGGCTTTTTATTCATGTTTGAAGTATCACGCTGTCTTGCTGTCAATTTGAAGAGTCATCAGCGGCGGGCACACCCGCTGGTTTATTGTTTGATTGCAGGAAAAAGTTTGCATCGCCGCGAACGGCTGTCAGCATTTTCCAGAGTGCCTATCAGTGCATAATAAATTAATGATTATCATGAAAACAGAAAGACAATACTTGGGGCTAATAAACAATATATGCATGAATGCAGCGTGCAATTATGAATAATGACTGTGATTTGAGGAGTGAACCTTTCCGTTATGCATCTTAAAAATGTTCAAAGTTGTTGTCAAAGGACAAAGATGCTTAAACTGTTAAGAGGTTATTCAAGATATAAAATATGCCGACGCCCCCTTCTAATGAAAGGGTTTGACTCTTTCAACTAGATAATGGAGCATACTGTACAGCCATGTAATCTTCTTAGACAAACATTTTTTGTTGTAGGATAGGGCGTACATTTTCTCTTCCTTCATGACAATGCCTCACTGCACAAAGCAAGGCCCATAAAGTAATGCTTTAATGAGTCTGGTGTGGAAGAACTCGTGCACAAAGGCCAGACATGACATTTTTTCAGATCGCCGAGCCACATCTCCAAACATCAGTCCTGAACTCACTAATGCTATTCTGTCAAATTGGAAACATCTGGTTTGAAGCCTTTTATAAGTCCAAGAAATAATAGGACCCCATAAACAGGGTTCCCATGGGTCCTTGGAATTCTTGAAAGTTTGTGAATCTGTTGGAAAACAATTCAAAGCCCTGGGAAGTTTTTGAAAATATACATACATAGATGCAGGTCATTGAAAGTGCTTGAATCTATCCAAATCCATATTATTCCCTGTGTAGTGTAGGATAATATCATAACATTTCTAGCCTTTTAAGCTCACATGTTAAACTGTTCGCTTTAATGCTTATATCTTCTGTATGCGAATGTTGATTCATACCAAAATGCTTTTTTGCATAGTTGTGTTTGACACATGAAAACATCTCGGGTTACGTATGTAACTGTTGTTCCCTGAGAAGGGAACGAGACGCTGTGTCTCCTGTGCCATACTTTCTGCGTCCCTGTAACGCTGTCTTTGGCGATATTTCAGATAGCGACATACTTCCTGGCTCCTGCATCACCCTGTCTTTGTCGTTAAGCCTCACCATTGGTTGAATTTGATATACACATTTAGATGCACTTATCCCTGGAGGCGTCCCCAAAGTGTCACCGCAGTGACGCAGCGCGAGTTCCCTCAAAAGGGAACTGTAACACTGTATCTTTAAAGGTAACACGATGTAACCTTGCACTCACTTAAAATGTGTCCCCACATTTTGTCTTTGAATTTGAGGGTATTGGACCTGGAAAGTTCTTGAAAGGTTCTTGAATTTGTAGTTAACTAATGTGTGGGAACCCTGTAATGAATTATGCTAAGTTACAGTATGCTAAAAGTGGTCCCGCCAGAACCAGAGATCAGCTGAATGGATTCCAAAAAGGTACAAATTAAATGTTTAACTCTTTTTTTTTTTTTCAAAAAAGTGCAGTGTCCCTTTTATACACATGTTTTGAAATTGAATGCATAAGCATATATAACGTTTAGTGTTTGGGTATTTGCACATGATTTTGCTTAAAGGTCACCTATTATGGCTATTTTTACAAGATGTAATATAAGTGTGCCCAAAATGTGTCTGTGAAGTTCCAGCTCAAAATGCCACACAGATCATTTCTTATAACATGTCCAAAAAGCCCCTATTTGGGTGGGAGCAAAAATGCGCTATTTTCGTGTCTGTACCTTTAAATGCAAATGAGCTACAGCTCCTCACTCCAATACCAATAGACAGTGCGCACTTTTGGTTAAAAATTGATCTGATTCCTGTGAATACAGTCAGACACAATAGTATATTTAGCCGCATACGTGCTATCAAACATATTTATAAAAGCGTTTGAGTATAATTAACCATTCAGTCACTGGCCATGGGCGGGGCTTTGTTTGTGTGACATCACATTAACAAGAGAATAAAAACAGCATGTCAGTGAGACTGCTTTGGTTTAATGCGGATTAAAAAAGAAGTAGAGGGTGAATTTCTTTCATTGTATGGTTGTTGTGTTTACACACTGCCAACACACAACACCTTTAAAAGTGGATTTTGCATAATATGTGGCGTTTAAATGAACACTCAACTCTGCTCTTTGTTGTGCTGTCTATGCTGTTTTCCAGCCAACATCATTACCAAGCATAATGAATTTGCATGATATTTACATAATGCATACATCTAGCCAACAGAACAGAGGTAAATGCAGAGGTTTTTCCTTTTCTGGCATCATATGTGTGTGAAGGAGCTTTACGTTCCCCAGTCATAGCAGCTGTTTACGCGGACTTCACAGTTACTACTTTTCCAGTCTGATCCCCGGTGTGCACAAAAAAAGATGTTTGCACATCTGAAAGTCCAGCTTTCAGTGTGAATCCTTTTCTGTCTGTCAACTCACCGGCGCTGGGGAACACGGTGAGATTACGCATTTTCATAAGACAGGCTTTCTGCGTGAAACTGGAGGGTAAGAGGCAAGTCAGATGTCTTGCCAGTGTGGAGGATCATCTTGGTGAAGCAGACAGGAAAGAGGTAATAAGAAAAATATCTGCCATGAGTAGAACAGTCATTACTGTTATGGATTCTTGTGCCATTTTTGTCTGAATATTGTATACACTGCGTTCCAAATTATTGTTTATTTTTCCAATACAGTCAGTAAGTTTACAATTTCATTTTCATAAGTTAAATAGCAGTGTGGATGTTATTCTATTTAAATGAAATAAAAATGTCAAAAGATACTTTAATACTTTGCAAAATATGCTGTTCCAAGTTATTATGCAGAATGCACTTTAACCAAATTTATAATGATATAATGGATTATAATAATCCAAAAACAGATATTTGCTGCATGGACACAAAACAAACATTGTCCAAAAAACAAACATAATGTAAAATAAATAATGTATGTACACAATTTACACAATAATATATGAGGATATCTTTGACATGACTTTAATTCTCCCATTCATTAAAGGGATAGTTCGGCCAAAAATGATATTAAACCCATGATTTACTCACCCCCAAGCTGTCCGAGTTGCGTATGTCCATCGTTTTTCAGACAAACACATTTTCGGATATTTTAGAAAATATTTTAGATCTTTCAGTTGATTAAATGTAATGTTATGGGGGCCACCCATAGTCCACGACCTTCAAGTCCAAAAAAAGTGCGTCCATCCTTCACAAATTAAATCCAAACGGCTCCAAGTTGATATACAAAGGTCTTCTGAGGGTAATCTGTGCGGTGTTGTTGTAGAAATATCCATATTTAAAACTTTATTAACGAAAATAAATACCTTCCGGTAGCACCGCCATCTTAGTCGCGTACATTTAATCAACTGAAAGATCTAAAACATTTTCTAAAATATCCGAAAATGTGTTTGTCTGGAAAACGATGGACATATGCAACTCGGACAGCTTGGGGGTGAGTAAATCATGGGTTTAATATAATTTTTGGCTGAACTATCCCTTTAAACTTGTCTTTTTTTAAACTTTGGTTTTGTCTTAAAGACGCTAGTATTGCATCCCAGAGTTGATGTTTTGAATTATGATGCTGTCCACCTCACAGATCTTTCATATAATGATGCACCACAGGCTCTTAAATAGGACTAAGATCAGAGGATAGTGGTGGTCATATCTTGATTTCTTTCTTATTTTATGCCCATATGAATGAAAATAGTCAGCGATGCGTTTTGCAGCATGGGATTGTGAATTATCTTCAATGAAAGTAAATTTATTTCAGAAGACAGGATTCCTTTCATATCCCATAGTAAAAAACATCTTTTAGGAACTCTGCATATATTCTAGATGTCCTTTTGACCCCCTGACGGACCCTAAAGGGACCCCACCATCTTACGTACCAATTTTCCAGTCCAAATCATTACACTGCCACCTCTCCCTAATGTTACAGTCTTGTTTAAATATAGTGCCTATTTACCAACAATTCAGAATGGCATTCATTTACATTATTCAGTGTATTATGGCATGTCAATGAATAAAACTGTGTGAAAATAGTCTTCTTGTAACTGAGCTCACAGCAACTGTTTCAGTTTTGCAAGTTTTGGTTTGGGGAGGGGTAGAAATCCAGCTTTATGCACTGAATGATCCTGTATTGAGGGGTTCTTGGGATTGCAGAGACACCAGCAGGTTTAAATACATATTTGCTTCTTAACTGTGGCTTTTTATTGCTGCCTTTTCCTAATATTTTCCTAAAAAATATATTTTAAAAGCCTTTATATAGTCAAATCTTTCTGTACTGTGAATCACTAATGAATCTTATAATAGTTCAATGATAGATTACACAATAGATCCACAAGATTATACAATAGATCCACCAAATATAAATATAATATATAAACTTTTTGGTCTTTAGAAATATATTTTTTCATATCCATATTGTATGAGAACTACAACTTGCTTAATAATTTGGAAAGGCCTATTTTGCACATTAAGTATTAAAGTATCTTTTGACATTTTTATTTCATTTAAATAGAATAACATCCACACTCTCATATAAGTGTTGAAGGTAAAATAATTTTATAAATTATTATACATTTTTATCATTTTTATTAAAGGCGGAGTGCATGATTTTTGAAAAACACTTTGGAAAAGGGAGTCGGGACCAAAACACACTTGTAGCCAATCAGCAGTAAGTTGCATGTCTATTAACCGACATCGTTGTCTGGGTTGTGTATATGTGGGGCAGGTCAAAAGAAGGTCCAGATTCTATTGGGGTAGGGGCGTGTTTGTTTAGGTGATTTCAAAAGTCAACATTGGCTTTCAAAGATCATGCGCCCCGCCTTTAAAGTTCTGTTTATTGGTAAACGAGAAGTGTGGGATGCGATATAATGAAGGTTCAAGTGATTGACATTTGAACTTCTCGTTACATTTACATTACGTTTAAATTTAGGGATTGAGCAGACACTTTTATAGATATTTAAATATATTAAATTGCATTTTATTTAATTGCATTTTATTGTACATTAAGAAGAATTTTTTTGTTAAAGTTTTTGTTGAATTATGATTTGTTTTTGTGCGTACGCATGCTTAGTAAATGAGACCCAATGTTTTATCTTAAGAAATATTCCAAATGTTTCTTTCTCTAATAGATACAGTATGTTTTAAACAAAACATATTGTTGTTTTAGTTGTCCTTGTTGTTTTGTAAAATTCCACTTTTATCTAGCAAAACAACATCTTGAAAAAGATTGGAAACAATTTTCTTTCAAATGAAATGCTATTATCAAGGCAGTACCCTTTAAAAGGTCCTAATAATGTACCATTAGGTACAGATATGTGTATATTTGGTACCAATATGTATCTTTGAGGTAATAATATGAACTCTTTTTGAAATAATGCAGCCCTAGTGACAGTCGGGGGACATATTTTGACCATTTTTGACAGCGTAACAGGAATGACCCAGTAATTTCCTCTTCACAATAAAATGCAGTTTGTAGCATTAACTTCAGAATACTTATTTTCAGAAACTTATTTTTAATTGTGCTATTTATAATTATGATTTCAGTTCATAGTAATCATTATGAAGACATATGCATGCTTGCATTGAGCAGATGATCCTCATTATATTGCTGTTGTGAGACTGAGTTCTGTATGTTTGATGAGCTGTCAGCGTTTCGGTTTTCTTTTCTTTCTTGCTAGTCACGTGGCTTTGAACTGAAAAATTCAACCTCGATTTTCAACATAGCTGTTCTTGACTTGTGGCTCTTGTATCGCTCTGTGGTTTGCTTATTGTCGCATAATGAATTAATTTAAACCCACGTTATTAGTTAATGTCCTGATTTATTTATTTAACTTGAGTAGCATTGTATTAAAGAAAACAATGTACATTTAGTCATCATAACTACATTATGATGTGCATTATTTTCTATCTTAGATTTAAGATAATGTTTCCAGACACCTGTGCATTTCTAATGCCAAATGCCAAAAATCATTAGGATATTAAGATCATGTTCCATCAATATATTTTGTAATTTACCTACTAAATATATAAAAAAAAACTATTTATCATTAGTAATATGTCTTGCTAAGGACTTTATTTAGACAACTTCAAAGGCGATTTTCTCAATATTTAGATTTTTTTGCACCCTCAGATTCCAGATTTCTCAACCAAATATTATCCTATCCTAACAAACCATACATCAACGGAAAAAGCTTATTTATAGCTTTCAGGTGACATATACATTTTTATTAAAAATATGGACCCTTATAATTTGTTTTTGTGGTCCACCGGGGTCATATTTATTATGACTCAACTTGTATACTTAAATGTAGAGCCCGACCGATATGCGTTTTTTCGGGCCGATGCCGATACAGATATTAGGGAGTAAAAAAGACCGATAACGATATATCGGCCGATATTCTTTATGTGTACATTATAGTTCAGTATATACTACAGTATATTATACTAAAGTACTGTACATAGAATACACTATATACTTTAACATAATATACTATGAATAAATACAATGCAATGCAATGATCACTCACAAATGTGGTGATCCAACACTTATATTGATGTGACAAAGATATGTACTATAGGCAAGAAGTTAACAATAAACTTTATTATCCAAAATTAGTTGGATATCAGTGCACTAAACAGTAAACTTGACTTATTATAAATAACTTTAAAACACAAAGAGAACAAAATACATAAAACTTGCATCATTTGCAGTTTTGACAAGAATAACGTTATAAAGAGAAACTTATGAAGTCATTGATTAATATTAGCTTTACAGTAAGTTGTGTACTTCACAAATTAGTTAGCCACTCACAGTTACGAAGACAATGCTTGACGGAGCACATACTAATGTACACTATGTTTAATGTTGTGCACAACGTTTTTATAACACAAACCCAGGGTTCCGTGCAAACTTTAGACTTTAATAAAACTAATGCGTCTTCGCTCCGCCTCTTTTATTTAGCAAGGGTGTAGAGTTGCGCGAGCTTATTGAATCAATTGCTCTGAAATGAGCGTGTTAACTAACAACACAAGCAGCAGTAATCTCATATAGTGTTATATAAGTGCACGGCTGCGCGTAGTTTAAACGTGTCATTTCTCCGTCTCGCGTCATTTCTCCCGCTTCGTTTTAACTCGCAAGTCGACAAAGAGACGGATTAAAAACACCAAATGTAAGCGGGAATGCGTCTCTCTTGTCCATTTATAATCCAATCGACCAAAGCGCGTCTTAATACCAGGTGTAAAAATGTTGTGAAGAAGACACTGCGTGACTGCAGCCACCTGAACTGAGAGACTGACTGACTGAAGTGAAGGGGGTGGGGGATTGGATGGTGTCACTACAGTGAGTGATCTGGGTCGCCATTAGCAACCAGTATGGCGCACTCTGCTGGACAAACAAGTACTTACATCTTTCAAATGCATTTAATGTGTTCTGTAACAAACGTTCATATCGGCGCATATCTGCGGCTTATACGTCGATACAGATATATCTGCGACATGCTCATATCGGCCGATAAAATCGGCAAAACGATAAATCGGTCGGGCTCTACTTAAATGTTCTGATTTCTTTGTATGAATTCAATATTTGGCTTGATGGCTACATCTGGTGGAAATTTTGTGTCAATAGTCCAATTAGAAGTCCCCTACTGATAAAAATGCTGATGTGTCAAATTTGTGAGGGTCAATTATTCATATTTTAAGCTTATTTAGTGATCGATATGTCACCTTTGAATGTAAACACATGTAGAGATTGAATAAAAATGTGAAATGGCGGAATCAGAATATCATTGTTTCTCACGACTCTTGTAATTGCGTGCATTGTTATGTTTTACTATGAATTTAATCTTCTTTTTCATTATAAGACTTTACTCACACATACTGATCATCAAGTGGCTATTTTCAGTCATGATTACATTTCCAGAAAAATTGTTGCAAACACAGAGAATCCAGAGCCACTAAAAAGTCACTTTTTAATGCATTGCATGTGCAATTATTTTGCCTGATAGCTTTTTTGTTTATGAACTTAACGATCCAAAACATTTCTCGTACTTTCAGGGTTTTTCATTGCATTAATTGACTAACAACAACAAAATGTACTTCCCACAATTTTCTTCACCTTGCTGCTTTGTTTGATAAATCACCATCGAATCGAGCTGCTCATTAGATCATGTGGAAAACATGAATGTTACAATATCATTCCTACAACATTATGGCTCACTTGTGGCCACCACCGGGGCTTTTTGCCTCGTTTCGTCTGCTATTTGGGTTTTATAAGCTTTTTGTATGGATGGGATCAACACTATTGGATGGAAAATAGAGATGATATATGCCCATTCTCTAGCTCAATAGATAGAGGACAGTTTTATAATGTATGATTTTCAGAGGCGACGTTACAAGCCTGAGATCCAAGGCTTTTTTGCTGCACAGATGGCAGAATCTCATTTGTTGGGCAAATAAGCAAGGGATTTGAGAGAAAACGATATTACATGTTAAGTTTGGAAGTTGGCTAATCCCAACACACTTTACTGGCTGCTTGTACAAAGCCTTGTGATAGCAGCTGCACTGGTCGTTTTAAATATGACCTTTTCTGCTGCAATGGGAAAAGCTGATGGGGCGGTGGATGTGGTGAAGGGGTACATTCGTTTTTTTCACTCACTGATTTTGAGAGGTGGAACGGTACCATTCGGTTTGGTTTACAGTATGAATGAGGGTATAATAAGATTGCACACAGTTTTTTTTACACAAAAATGTAAAAGATATCTTTTTAAAATGTATTAAACATTTATTTAAAAGTGCATTTAGTACATTTCTGTTTATATTGCATTGGAAGATACGCAAGTCAAATTGGGCCTAAAGAAGACATATAGGTGCGTATGCAACATCACACAAAATACAGTTTTTCATTTATCACAGTAGCCGCTGTATCTTCAGTCTGCATTAACATTTTTTCTGCCACTGAAAAAGTTTAATAAAGGGGATAACAAGATGAAGTGAATAGTATTTGATTGGCCACTTAAACCACATGTATCCTGTGGTGTGAGCATTATATACTGTAAAAGCGCAGAGTTCATGGCATTCGATTCCAGGTAACACACAATCTGATATAAATCTATATCTTGTAATGCACTGTAAGTCGCTTTAGATAAATATACATTTGAAGAGTTTGGTTTTTAAATGCAATAAATCCATTTTGACTTTAAAAAAATGTAAAAAAATAAAAAAAATGTGTTTTCTATGCCAAAAAAGTGACAAGATGAAAATAACTATTTTCTGTTACAAACTTTCACATAGCATCTTTAGGTTATAATAACATTAAAAATTCAAATCCATAATTTGATTATTAAAGATTTATTATAAAAATGATATTTTTTTCCGCAAAATGCAATAAATTTAAGTTTGAATCAATAAATGTGCATTCATCTTTGCCATGTTATATTCATTAAGTTGACTAGTGGTATACGTGGATTAAAAAATAAACATTAATAGCATTTATCAAAACACTAACTTTGTCATATTCAGATCACTGTCATTGCTGTTGTCATCCTTGGGATGTCGTCCCTGAACTTTTTTGACAGCGATCAGCTGTAAAATGTTTTGGTCCTGCTCGAATTTTGTTGAATTAGAGCAAAATAATGGAAAGTTTTTCAGAAGTTCCTCTGGGGTCAATATGTAAGCAGGACAGAAGCTTGATGCTTTGATGGCTTACGTTTCTTCCCTGCCACAGAAAACCCACACAGGTTTATCAATGCCATCAAAGTATTATTTTGTTTTTGTTTGTTTGTTGATCACGAAGTACAAAGTATGAGGAAAACTAGGATACTGTGTGTTTTAGGATTCCACCATTATTGTGCTGTGATTGGTTGAGCAGATTTATTGCATTCTGCAGAGAAGGACGACTGGCGTTTGTCGCAGTTTGGAAAAAAGGGAGAAAAGATGACAGAAAAAAACACAGCGGATATCGAATTTTGCATTAAATTAAAGAATTCACTAAATTAATTTATAAATTTTATATAATTAATAATTTAAAAAGAATTTGCTTTTTAATACTGACCAGATACAATACTGAATTTTTTTTTTGTTTTAATGCCGTTTATCGCATTTGCCATCAAAGTATTATTTTGTTTTTGTTTGTTTGTTGATCACGAAGTACAAAGTAGATGAGGAACACTAGGATTCTGTGTGTTTTAGGATTCCACCATTATTGTTTACAATGCGTGGAATGGTGCGCTGTGATTGGTTGAGCAGATTTATTGCATTTATTGCAGAAGGACGACTGGCGTTTGTCGCAGTTTGGAAAAAAGGGAGAAAAGTGCATATTTTGGGAGAAAAGATGACAGAAAAACACGGCGGATATCGAATTTTGCTTTAAATTAAAGTATTCACTTAAAGTATTCACTCATTTTATATAATTCATAATTTAAAAATAATTTGCTTTTTAATACTGACCAGATACAATACTGAACATTTTTTTTAAATGCTGTTTATCACATTTTGGAACCAAACGCTTAATTTGATCACACACAAAATAAAGATCTCTACCGTATATGTGGAGAACAACTAAGCAAAGATGATAAAATTCGACCTTAAACCTGTCTCCCCTATGGAAACAGTTGAGAATCAAAGCTTATTTTTTTCCTAAGCTTACTCAGCCATTAAACCGAGCAAAGATTACTTGGGGGCAAGCTGGGTCTGATGAGAGAGCCGTAATGAAACGTCACTCAACATCGAAGTGGGAGTGTCCAGATATCCATCACTAACTTAAGCCTTTTCTGACAGCCGGCATCATCATCAATAAAACACGCCCCACCCTTCATCAGCCATCGCTTAAATCTTGAGCCTTGTTACTACGAGCACGTTTATGCCAAAAGTGCAGGGTCTGCTATGTAGGTATCTGCAATAAGATATTTATTAGCTGGAGGCAGATGTTGGGACGCGATGATTGGAGAGAAGATATTGCCAAGCCTGCACTCTGCCATAGAAACTCATCATTTCATTTATTTACAGATAAGATATCATCTACAATTTGGACCAGTCTCCATCAAGCAATCAAAACAGCCATACAGAGATAAATCTACAGCCTACACCATTCCTCAGTTGTGTATGCCAAAATTTCTGATATGCAAATTGCATCCGAGATGTTTTTCTAAGCAGAATTGCTGGGCATACTTTGCATTGTCTGAAGCTATGCATGGAAATTGTGAACGTTAGGGCAAGTTTGTGAAATCTTTGTCTAGTCAATTCCACCGGATAATGAGCAAACGCTGCCCGTAAAGCTGTTTTTCAAATTACTCAGGGCCGCAATGATCATAACAGTAGCGGAAATGCACTGTCTCCCATGTCGTGTAACTTGATTTATTCCTTCAGTAAATAGCAAAATGGGCATTAGAGAACTCGATTGCTTTTTGAGGCAGTGACTATTAGAAGAGCGGTGCAGTTATACATGATTTACTACGACTAATAACGGATTTGTATTCAAGAATATGTTTCCACTCGTTTGTTGATCGAGCTTTTGGTTGCACTATTGCCTGTTGTATTGCATAGACCAGTGGTTCTCAAACTGGGGTCCGGGGGCCCCAAAATGGTGCCAGGGGGGCCCCAGTTTGATGACATTTTATAAAATACATTAATTTATCATGAATTCTGTGTAATTAAACCTAAAAAAATATAAGCCAACTAACCAACAGCACTACTAGGTATAATTTATTATGTTTTGTTTAATTAAAATGTTACATTTTTGAACTGTCTTTGTCCTAAAAAAAATTTTCAGGGGACCGCGAAAGAATGCACCTTACATAAGGGGGGCCGTACGCTGAAAAAGTTTGAGAACCACTGGCATAGACGATGTGCATGATACATCTTATATAGTAGGAGGATTGAGTGGACACTTGGATAGGCTGTTTTCTGGTGAACCGATAATCGGTTTAAAGTGTTTTTGATTGCAAAAGAAAAAAATAAGCCTGTGAAAACCCAGTTGAAGTCATTTTTTGTGATTTAATGTTTTTTACATAAAACCATCCTATATAATGTAAATAATATTGTGTGAATTACTTTGAAATCTTTAAAGGGGACATTTCACAAGGCTATTTTAAGATCTTTGGTGTCTCCAGTATGTATGTGACGTTTTAGGTGAAAATACCATATAGATAATTTATTATAACATGTTTAAAGGGGCCATGGCATAAAAATCTGACTTTTTCCATGTTTAAGTGCTATGATTGGGTCACCAGTGCTTCTATCAACCTAGTAAATGTAAAAAAGATCAACCCAGTAACTTAGTTTTGGTAAACCATTCTCTACAAGCACATGAAAAAATAGGTTGTTGAAATTTGGCTCTCCTTGTGATGTCATAAGGAGCTCTTATTATAATAATACCGCCCATTAATCTGCACTATCCAATCACAGCACTGCCATTTAGTGCAGAGAAAAAGAGAGAGAGAAAAAAAATTCACAGCACAATTGAGTTTCAATTGCAACAAACCGCTCATTTGCATTTAAAAGGACACACCCAAAATGGCACATTTTTGCACACTCCTACAAAGTGGCAATTTTAACATGCTATAATAAATAATTTTTATGGTATTTAAAGCTAAAACTTCACATAAGTGCTCTGGGGACACCAAAGATTTATTTGAAATCTTAAAAAAGTCTTGAGCCATGGCCCCTTTAAATTGCCACTTTGTAGGTGTGAGCAAAAATGAGTTTTTTTTATACAAATGAGCTTATCTCTGCACTAAATGGCTGTGTCATGGTTGTATAGTGCAGATTAAGGAGCGGTATTATCCCCTTCTGACATCACAAGGGGAGCCAAATTTCAATTACCTATTTTTTCACATGCTTGCAGAGAATGTTTTTCCAAAACTAAGTTACTGGGTTTTTCTTTTTTACATTTTCAAGGTTAATACAAGCATTGGGAACCCAATTATAGATCTTCATGATATGTCCCGTTTAATATTGACAGAGTAATGTCAATGTGGAATCAGTGAATAAAATCAAAGTTTGCTGCAAAGTTTGAGACTTTGAGAACAGGGTCACAAAGACGATTGTGCGCCACATAATACTGATCGACCCTTCCTGATATGTTCAGAAGTGTGGGATATGTCTAAAAATATGAGTTTGCTTTCTAAAAAGATGCATTTACTGAAGTGTGATCGTAGACAAATAGTTTTAACAATGCCATTATTAGTCCAGTGATTATATAAGGTATTGGATAAAAGGAAAGTGAATATGCACTGCACTAGCTTTTCATCAGCATGAAGACTTTGAAATTACTTTTTTCAGCCATTCACCGCATGCCCATTCACAGTGAAAGCATAGTCAAAAACATTATTGATTTCCTTATACTGCTACAAGGGAGTGTTGACAATGATCTGTGGTGGGTGCTGAGCTGTGGAAACAGCCAACAAATTGTAAAGAAAAGGCACGTCCATAATCGTTCAAAATGCATTCATCTATATTCTCCTGTATGTGGCAGAGGGAAGTCTTTGAAAATTACAAATGTATATCAATTGTGTGTGTGTGTGTGTCACGTCAAAAACATTACTGTAGTTTAAGATGAAGGCTTTTTCAATTCTTCTTAATTTACAGATGCACACACACGGTTGAGAGTTAGCTTTATGTTTTCTCTTAGGAACACCTTGATTGATTCTTTTGTTGGAAAGCTCATTTAAATTTGAATCACAAAGTTGAGATTTCCATCGTGTGCATCGTTTTTTAATTTTAAGAGATTTTATTACAGATAAATAAAAAAAATCTTTATTAAACGCAAGGCATGTAGCAACCTGACTCTGGGAAGATTACTCATCTTCTTTTGTGGTAATAGGCTTTATGCCCAGCTGCACTACTTTAGTAACTTCAGCCAGCTCCTTGTTTCCTGTCTGCCATTATTGGACAAACTGACTAATCCAGGTGGGTCTGATTATTGTTGTTGTGACTACTCAGGTCAGGCACACCTGGATTAATCAGTTTGTCCAATAATGGCAGACAGGAAACAAGGAGCTGGCTGAAGTTTAGTAAGTAGTGCAGCTGAGCATAAAGCCTATTGCTTACCTGCATTGTTTATAGAAAATGATAGATCTTATGTGAAGTTACGACACACAAACACACAACACTTAAACACACAAATAAAGCTACTTGTCATTGAAGACCATTTGTGATCCTGGACCACAAAACAGAAAAAGCGTTAGTTCACCCCAAAATGACATGTATCATATATCACTTACCCCTGTGTCGTTCTAAACCACCAAGTCCTTTGATTGTCTTCAGAACACATTTTTAGATATTTTTGATAAAAACTAGGAGCTTCTGTCTGTCCCAGAAAAGAATCAACACTAAAAAGAACCATGTACCATCAGTCTTGAGAATTTACATAAAAATTTTAATTTTGAAGTGAACTAACCTTTTAAGTTTCACGGGTGTATTTGTAGCAAAAGCAAAAAATACATTCAAATTATCGATTTTTCTTTTATGCCAAAAATCTTTAGGATATGTTCCAAGAAGATATTTTATATTTTTCCTAACGTAATAATATCAAACTTTATTTTTGTGAGTGGATGCAGTTGCTAATGACTTCATTTGGATTGAGATTTTTTTGCACCTTCAGACTCCAGATTTTCAAATAGTTTTATCTTGTCCTAATAAACTATACAAAAAATGACTTTTTTTTACTTTTTCCATGTTTAAGTGCTACACGGTTTCAGCAGTAACAACATAAACAAGCGGCTGACGCGGTCCGCACGTAACTTCCGTTAAACTCCGCTAAGAATAAATAACAACAACATTCTTTAAACGTAGTTTATTTATATAACAAGCAAAAAAACCAACACTTAGATTACCTAGGAAACCAAAACATTTGTTATTTTCGACGAGGCATTTGTTCAAGAGATCAGTTTAGCAACTAGTCAGACCATTAAAAAAACGAAACCGGAAGTAAAGTTCGGATCCAAGCGTGTATCGCGTCAGCGCACGTGCGTCCTATGAAACCGTTTATAATTGGTTCCCCAGTGCTTCTATCGCCCTTGAAAAAGTGAAAAATACCAACCCAGTAACTTAGTTTTGCTAAACCATTCTCGGCAAGTATGGGAAAAAAGGTCATTGAAATTTGGCTCCCCTTGTGATGTCAGAAGGGGATAATAACGCCCCTTAATCTGCACTATCAAACCACAGCACTGCCATTTAGTGCAGAGACCAGCTCATTTGCATTTAACGAACTCCCTGCCAGCCATTTTTTGAAAAGTTGCCTGCCAGCATTTTTTTAGATTTTTACAAAAGTTTCACAAAATGCATTCCAGGAAATTTTTATTTTAAAAATATATAAACATACAAATATATCAAATGAAAAAACAGACCCTCTGCTTTCAAACAAACAAACAAAACAGGGAAATTTTTTTTCATCCTATCTATATTTTTCTCTACTTATAAACTCTTAAATATACAATTTTTTTTTAGCAAAAAGCTGAAATAATTGCGTTTTTGTGAAGGAAGTTTGTTAGAGATCAGATTCATTTTCATAAGATTTTCATCAGATTTTTTTCATAAATAGGGTATCTAGTGGATAATCGCGGTCTTGCAGATTAACATAACAATTCATCAGGAACACTTTTTTTATATAAATTTTTATATAATAAATTATTATGATATTTTTTGCTAAAACTTTACATATGTACTCTGGTGACACCAAAGATTTATTTGACATGTTAAAACAGTTGTAAAATGTCCCCTTTAGAGAACCTTTCAGTCCATTGTTCTTAGAAGAACCATTTCTTTTTTACATTTTTATAATCTAATGAATCTTTTTTTACAGAAAGGTTCTTCAGATATTTAAGGTTCTTTATGGATCCATTCAGCCAAAAATGGTTCTTCTGTGGTATCATGAAGCACCTTTTTTAGAGTGGACAGCAAGCTAGTTTTATAGGGTCACCAAAGAGAGCGCAGCTATCCCGCTGCCACATTATGATATTGATTAAGTCGCAAAATTGACCAATGAGGCGAAGAACGCCGAGCTAACCCTCATATGCAGCAAACCTGCAAAGTTCCTGCTCTTCATTATCTTCTTTCTCGTAATATTCATAGCATCTCTCGTGCCATTGCTCACGGTCCACCTTGATACATCCTTTCCTAACAGACCGGATTGCTACAGATTGTAAAATGTGCAAAGTATATGCAAATCAATTGGTTAATAGGATCTGGTTTTAAATAATTTAGGGATTCATAAATAATTAGGGCCAGATGCAGAGCATTTACAAATCTATGGCTTGGAAATAAGATGTGTTATAGCAGTTTGGTTGGATTTGTGGTTAGTTTAGGGCTTGAAAATCCACAAGAGGCAAAGAAATTTAGTCGTGTGTTTCTGGTCCCTGTTCTCCTGTTGAAAGGAGAGTCGTGAGTGTACTAAATGTCAAAACCAACAAGATTTAATATTTATGAGATTTCTAGTTACATGATATGATTTTGTTTTGTTAAAGTCACCATGAAATTATGTTTCAAATAAAATGAAATGCAACTTATTATTCACTAAGAAAAGTTAGACAGGACTTTAATCTATCAGAAATTGAATGGATTGTAAAGTGTGCCAGTGGTTGGAGGGGATTGCCCGATAAATAACAGTATTGGATTTTTTCCTTCACATTAACGTGCACCCATGAATCATTTACAATAAGACGAGAAGGAACGTAAATAGATAACTTAATAAGCACATCAATATTAAGTTAACTGTAAAATGGTAAGAGACTTTTCTCTGGGGAATGGTAAAAGGCCCTTTTGGTTTATTTGCTATAGTTTAATCTCACTAAGTGCCTAGAAAAGCTGCTATTCAGT
The DNA here is from genome assembly GCA_025389145.1 of Misgurnus mizolepis. NCBI lineage: Eukaryota > Metazoa > Chordata > Actinopteri > Cypriniformes > Cobitidae > Misgurnus > Misgurnus mizolepis. The sequence continues at coordinate 15,144,339 of JAIFKI010000023.1, forward strand.
CTAGGTTGGCACTTAAAGTTATTTCCAGACGTGAGACACATGAGGAAGATCTCTCAAATTCAACCTGAAAACATTCACTTATTAGCATCCTTATATTTAGAAGAAATGGGGTCGTGTGTGTTTGAGATGCGTTTTTGCATCACTTCCAGTGCTATTTATGTCAAAGTTACTCTGGATCTCCATGTTAAAGGATTGAGCTTTTCTTATAACTGAGCAAGACTGCCTGCATCTAAATGATATGAGTGTTTTCCTCATAATTTCTTTCCTTTGGGCCCTATGTTAATTTCTCGCTTTATTTGTCGTGGTGTATTTTAAGAGCACCTATATTCACAATTCAGCAGCCTAAGATAACAGCCTTTGGATATTTGTATGATTTATCTGCTTGACGCAGTGATAATTTGAAAAGCAATGGTGTGGATGAATTGTGGGAAAAGTGGTGTGCTGTAAAGTAAACTGTGGTGAAATTACATTTAGTAAAAAACCTTAAATAAACCTGCACACTGCATTTAATGCATCATTAACAGTGCAATAAAAGTCCCGTTTGGATAGATTAATATAATACACCATGCCGACTCCCTATACTTGTTCTAATATGTCCAGCGTTTAACTGCAGTGATATGATTTTTGAATGCATAATTGAAATGCACATTTCTTTGTTCATTGCGTCCATGCAGCTTTGAAGAAAGGACGGTTTTGGATCACGCCCGACCCGTATCATAATGATGACAACATCCAGATTGGCAGAGAGGTGAAGATATCGTGTCAGGTGGAAGCTACACCACCCGAGGAGCTGATGTTCAGCTGGCTGAAAAACGGCCGTCCGCTTCGCAGCTCAGAACGAATGGTCATTACCCAAACCGACCCAGACGTAGCCCCGGGATCCACAAATTTGGACATCATCGACCTCAAGTTTACTGATTTTGGCACTTACACCTGTGTGGCTTCACTGAAGAACGGAGGGATACCGGAGATCAGCATAGACGTCAACATCTCCTCCACCACCGGTGAGCTTGTGTTGTTGTTGTTATGTTGTGTTTGGTCTGGAGGGGAGATGTTTGATTGAGTGTTTGATGGATTTGGTTAACCTCACGGGTTCTAACCCAGAAAGTTTTTGAACATGAAGCCATGCTTTAATGTCATTAGATTAGATAACTAAATATCAAATCATATGATTGAAACCTTACATAAGGATCCAGATAGATCAGTATTGCAGTAGACATTGCTGTAAAAATTGGGTTAATGAAGTCACTCTTCACTACAGTGATAAATGTATTTACAGTAGTGTGTTTTTTTGCGGTTATTACTTCCATAATTCTTTCTAATCTGTTCTTTTACCTGCATGAATGTGCTTATCAGCACATCAAGGTATTATTGCTTCAACTAAGCATAATCTCCCCCACTGATGATATTTTAATTATATAAAAGAATTGAGCATAAAATATCTACACTTGAAAGATCAGCACACCTTCTCATTCTTGCCGATTTCTTTCAGTTAATAATTATGCAACATATCGCACATGAATAAAATGACTTCAGTAAGTCAAAGATGGGTGATTCTCACCAAGACTGAGAATGAGGTTTCATGAAACATTTTGATGAAAAAGTAAAAGTATCAAAATAAGAATCATACAGTTACAAACATCTCTTCATGTACTATTTTGCACATGATTTCAAATGACATCATACAAACCAAATTTTTTTTTTCACTTTTAAGGGAAAAATTTTCTTTACCGCAACATGTCCATGACTGGATTTGGGTTCTTTGACATGGAAATATTTATAATAAAAAAAATCTAAAAAATAAAAAGCTTCATTGCATGTTATACTATAAACATTTACAGTAAAGAAACATGTGTGATCATTGGTAATTGGAGAGACAATAATAAGGAAAATTAAGAAAAATAAAATGAGTAAACTGTGTTACAATTTTTTAATTCTTATTTTTTTATCAAAATATGATTTAAAATTACAGAATAATTTGAGTAATTCTAAATGAACACATCATTGAGTAAATTCAACTTCATTTTATTGTGTATAATTCACTTAAATTTGTAAGAAGAAAATTAACTTAATAATTTTGTGTTGAAACTACATGATTTTATTATTAAACATAACTAACTAGGCAATGGACTCGTAGTTCCCAGCATGCTTTGCACGGGACTGCATTTGGAGAGTATAATTTGAATTTAAACTATATTTAATGTGTTTTTAACTAAAAAGAAAGACGTGTTAGTGTTTAATGTTTATTTATCTTCAAGGTATGGAAGAGTTTCTGTTCCTTCTTTTGAGTTTTGTAGTTACCATTGTTCAGAAGACTGGTGCTTGTAAGTATGTTGCGCTTTAAAGCTGCCCAAACGAAACTGAGTGGGTGCGTTGATTGAATAAATGTTTGGTGCCCTCATCTAACAGAATAAAAGAACAACAACAAACCATAAATAATATAATAATAAAATTAATTAATAAATCAGAAGACATTAACTCTTTCCCCGCCATTGACGAGATATCTCGTCAATTAAGAGAAAACGCTTCCCCGCCAATGACGAGATTTTCAGTCTTTCCGCAATACCGCTATTATCCACCAGGTGGCGCCCTTCCGCAACTTTTTAAACCCGGAAGTATTGCCCTATGGCAAGCGGCTGCATGTCCATGTCTGTTTTAAAGATCGCTCTGAATGGGATCTCTATGAAAAGACCGTCACAAAAATGGAATTATCTCTGCTTTTTGCTCAAAATGTGGTTTTTGCAGAAACCTACACATATTCAAAAGCTGATTGCAAAAGAACCACTAAAGGTAGGATGAAACGTTTTTTTTTTTGTTTGAAAGCAGAGGGTCTGTTCTTTCATTTGGTATATTGTATGTTTATATATTTAAAGAAGAACATTTTCTGGAAGGCATTAAACTTTGGAGAAAATCATGAAAAACGCTGGCGCTGGCTGGCAACTTTTTTTAAAAACGCTGGCAGTGAAAGAGATAACTAGTATTTTTTTTTTCATTTAAAATTTACCTATTTTAATTAAGTCTGTATAATATGCTGATATTTTTGACATTGGTTGTACTTAATTTATTAGCTTTTTCTTAAAATGCTACCTAATATTTTTGTATTCATTGAAATTCATATTAATACATATTATTAAATTGTCCTTACTCAAAATATCAGTTAGTTCAATAAACTTACAAAAATTAGTTGGAAAATGTTGCCTTAATTTTATTGAGTTAGATCTAAGTAACAGTTTTTACAGTGAATATAAATGTGTCCAAGACCAATTTTGTCATCCTCCGCAATAGTTTTCAATCATTGTTTAAGCCCTCAATGAACATTTTAAAAGCAATTGTTGGAAGGGACATAATTGACTGTGACACTCAAGATGGCTACCACGTAAGCAGTTCTTATTTTTTCTCTCCAGATAAAAGTTAAAATTTAGTTTGTCATAGTTTAATTTAATATAATTTGTGGTAATGACAATTTTTGATAATGCTAATCTTAAAAATGTAAATAATTCTATAGGAAATATTTTTAAAAACCTCAAAAAATAATGGTTATAGTAAGTTCAGACCTTAATCTTATATGTGCAAAACAAATTGGCTTCAAGGGCTTTTTAAATTTTTGATGCTGGATCACCCAGATATTATTCTGCATTCGTGACACCTTTGACTTTGGATTTTTCCCACCTGAAACTTAAAGTTGATGCCATTCATTAATCAGTATCAGTTAATCAGAAACACGGCTGGTAAAGAGATACAGTACATAGAGGTAATACAAAAATAACATTTATGTTTTTTCCATTGCAAAATACAGGTAATGTTGCATTAGCCATTTTTACAAAGCCAAACAGGGTAATGTGATTTATTTTCTCAATGATTTCCTTATGCAAAACACCTTATATTTGTTTGTTTGTTTGTTTGCCCTGAATCTACCAGAGAAGTCATGCTTAATCAACCTGCAGACGCACCAAGATCTCTCTCTCTCTTTCTGTTTCTTTCTCTCTCTCTCTCTCTCTCTCTCTCTCTCTCTCTCTCTCTCTCTCTTTCTCTCTCTCTCTCTCTCCAGACCACCTGCAGTTGCAATCGGAAATACATTACTGCGCCATTCCCCTTCTTTTTGTGCCATACTCATTACCTTGACTCCATATAAATCTGTCTTTTCCCCTTACCTTGTGTAGCAAAGAAAATAGATTTTTCCTTTATCTGCAAAAGGAGAACAACATCTCATTTTCCCCTGTACAGTATTTATCCTTCTTTATCATCTCATAGTCTGTGACACCCCACATTTCATACATGCATGATAGCTTTCAATATGCCAGTCCATTTCTTTTACAGTATTAAATCAGTAATTGTTTTATTTTTAGAGATACAGTAGAGATTAGGATCCTCTTTCGGATCCTCACATCCTTACCGCACCCATCAGAAGCTCTTCTTGTTGTTTTTTTTGCGCACCCTTTTATTAATGGTGTTGAACTTGTGAAATGGACCGTGGAGATGTACAGCCCCATGCGCAGATGCTTTGTGTACAGTCAAGTGGAGATTTATGCTTTATGGCGAGGGTCTGTGCAGCACTCAGGTGGCTATTTATAAAGGAACAGGTGTTTCTGTGGCATTGTCGAAGCTGTAGGGGAGACTTCTTCAGTCGTCCTGTTTCACAGAGCATGTCATCGTGTCAACCTGACCCTGCTGGTTCAGAGGTCTGGACTCAATCAGAAAAGTTGGCGCTCAAATTGCTCAGTCGTTTAGGGATTTGATGTGGAAAATTCACATGTCCTTGCACTTAGATGTCCTGTTTGAACTCCAGGCAGTAAGTCTAATTTAAAGGAATAGTTCAATTAATATGAATCTTTCTGTCTTCATTGTAATTCTTAATTTTTTGGTGTCGTTTCAAAGTCGTATGACTTTCTTAAATAGAAATAAAAATGTAAAGAAAGAACAATGCGTTTGAACTGAATTGGGTATACGTCTCATAATATAATATAATATTATAATATTTAAACTGAATCGGGTATACCGTAAAACTTCAAATAATAGCCAAGTCCCAAATAGACGCCTGTCTCTTTTAGACGCCTGGTGTGACGACAGGTTTGGGTAAATAAATGCCTGTTTCAAATAAAGGCCTGGTCTGTTATTTAGTTTCGGGTTGTATTTAATCTTCTAAAACTCGTCAGATCATGTGTTTAAGCCAGTAACTTCTATGGTGCATATTTGTGCTAATATAATTTTTTAATTATAGTGATTAATATGACAAACATTTATGACGATTAATTGTCATACATATGTTTCTCTGCTTCATTCATGAAATAATTGTCACATTTTTGTATAATTCATTTAAATCTTTTGTAAGGACATGGCATTATAAGATTAAAACACCTATAAATATTTAAGTCATTTATTCAATAAAGAAAATATGTCGTTTAGAACTGTGAAAATAATAACACTCACTATAAAGCCCGGAGTATAGTTTGTTTTCGTAGATGTATGCGAAAATGTACGTCTTTCCTTGTTCAGTCGAGACGAAATTAAGTGTTTTGAGGAAAACATTCGAGCACTGTAAACCCGGATAAGTTCTACTAACTCAAAAAATTTGAGGCAACTGATTGCCTCTATTTTTCTAAGTTTGCCAACTTAGTTTGACAAGTTTTGAGTACTGACAACTTCAATTCAAATCAAAAACATTTATTTATCTAAACTTAGATAAAGTCTTATATAAATTAAATTATATAATTTATGTAACTTAAATAGTAGTAGTTGTTTTACTTAAATATTTTGTGGCAACTGATTGCCTTGTTTTTCTTAAGTTTCCTTTACTTAAATATCTACATTTTACAACTTAACAGACTACTGTAAAACCTGACAAGTTCAGAGTACGCAAAATATTCAAGTAAACTAACTACCATTTAATTTTGTTCACAAATCACAGAAACATATCATGTGACTCATGAAAATTTGATACCAGTGAAAGTTTGTTGAGACTGAGCTCAGTGTTGACTTTCACATAGGTATTGTTTATATGATAAAGCAACACATTATTGACCTAAAGCCTAAGCACAAGCACTACACTTCTGAACAATGGTAAGCACAAAACTAAAAAAATTACAAACTTTTCTAAATCTCCAAGATAAATAAATGTTTAACACTACTGAGTCTTTTTGTTTACTAAAAACCACATAAAATATCACTAAATTTCAAAAAATGCTCTCGTTTTGTGGGCTCATGCAAAGCATGCTGGGAACTGAACCTCCTCAACCAATGGTGTTGATTTAACTTTAAAATGAAGTAAATTTGCAGTGATAGACTCTTTCTTAGCTTACCTGGCAAATTGAACTCATCACAACCACCAAAAGTTTGTAATTATTTGCATCCAAGAGCAAATTCATCCGTTTAAAACACGTCTGAGTGCCCTTTCATTGATGATGTCACTTTTTGGTAAAAACCGCCAATAGAGGGCTTTTAACTTAAAATATTTAATTATGGTTGAATCTACTTTTCAAGTTCCCTAAACTCTTTACCTTTGGTGTAGTTGTAAAAACTCAAAAAAATATTTACTGTTAACTTAAATCTATGATAGATGTTGAATGAACTCAAAAATAATAGTTAGCTAAACTTTTTGGCACATTTTGAGTACCAGGTACTTTCTATTATAAGTTAGTTTTACTGTTTGGTTTTACAGTGTAAGACATAAAAACAAAGCCAATATGACTCGAATTACGGAAACATAACATAACAGTAAGTGCAGAGCGAAAAGGGTGGATGTAGGGATGCTGCAGATGCTACACATCCTTTTGTTTATCTGAAGGTGACCAATATTTCGGTTATCTGAAATAATCACTGTTCGGTCAAATAAGTGACAATTATTTACGAATTGTAAAAGCCCAACTTTTTAAGCTTCAAAGAAGACACAAAAGCACCATATAGTTTAACAAAAGTGGTCCATATGACTTTTTTAGACTTTAAAACACATTTCTTAGATCTTCTCGAATGGTGATATAAAAATGTTAATGTGTGATATTTTCATAGCTCATCACAGCTTTTCATCTGCTCTTTTCTAGTCCCTCCCAACCTGACTGTGCCGGACGGAAAGTCTCCTCGGGTTACTCAGGAGGGTGATACAGTGGAGCTCCAGTGTCTGGTTTCTGGCAAACCCAAACCCATCATCCTCTGGTCCCGCGCCGATAAAGAAGCGGCCATGCCGGACGGCAACATGCAGACCGAAAGCTACGACGGCATTCTGCGCATCGTCAACGTCTCCCGCGAGATGACCGGCACTTATCGCTGCCAAACCAGCCAGTACAACGGTTTCAACGTAAAACCCAGAGAAGCCACCGTTGAACTCATTGTGCAGTGTAAGTAATCCAGGCGTGTTGTTACTTTCAACCTAATTCAGTTGGCTTGAACATTCTGTGCTTCAGGTTTTAATCGTGACTTGATTGGCAAAAAGCAAACCGTTAATTTTCTTGGGAAATAAATGGAAAAAGTACGGGGACATCATTAATTGTAATTACAGACAACCTTGGCGAGCGATGCACAATGTCGATCTTTTTACTGTCTCATTAAGACCACAGATTCAATTAACGCAGGTACAGAGGTTAATGCAACGAAATAAATTCCATATTATCGATGCATTGCGTGAATGCATTGCGTGAATGAATCGCTTAAGGAGAGCCGGTTTGACTCAGACAGGTGTGTAAGAGGGTCAGATGTCAGTGTTAACGGTTACATAAATGCAAGCGAATCAAAACGTTCTGGCAAAGGACACATCTCCTTATTGTCCTCTGCAGCCCCTGCGGAAGATGATTATATTGAATATCTGATTACAGTAATAATGCAAGCGTGGTGTACGCCGGATCACAGATGTACAGTTCAAGTATGTGAAAGATCTTGTGTCAGAAGGATCACTTATTTTTCACAATGCACCTGCCATGTCATGAATACGTTTCACGGTAATGGACATGTGCTTGCACGCATTTAAATATTGCTGGATATCTGGTTATGCATTAGTTAAAAAGAGCACTCGAAGAAACATAACACCACTTGAAAAATACACAGCACCTTAAGAAGTAATTGCTAAAGGGTCCTAAAATAATCACTCTAGCTTGAATTTTGAATATCCCCTTACGATACTAACTTGTGTCAGCGTTTTATTTAATTCCTTCAAGCTCTGTTTTTGTCTGGAGGGCCAGATTGGTCTGAAATAGCCTCCGCGTGTTTCCTGTCGTGCTCCGAGTCGGTGGTTTTGTTTGTTAGTCACGATTCAGTGCTTTTATTTTGTTTCTCTGTAATTGCCGACTCTCACTGAGCTTTGTGTTTTGTTTCACCCTGCTATGAATTCAGCATGTGTGATCATTATGTCCTATTTAGGTGAATCAAATAATCCTGACCTTTGCATGTTGCACCAGCTTAGTAAGATCTAATGAACACACGAGTTAGTAAGTGCTATAGAGCGTCTCAAATTTGGCCAAACCTCTCATAGGTTTCTGTGAGATAATTGTTTATTTTTAATTAAAGTAAAGGCTTTTTTGTCTTGGTGAGCAAAATGCATCTGATTTTTGAGTTATTAAAATTTAGAGCTCAAGTCAACCCTCCAGTCTCAGTGGAAGTCACTTTTTGCATGCTCATGTAATTTTCATAGGGCTTAATGCAATCCTCCCCTCTCAGCTGTAATTTATGCATGACTTTCATCACCAAATAAAAGTATTTTGCTCATTGGTTGAGCCGAAACAAAGCAATAGTTTGGTAGACAAAGCTACTGTACATTTTTTACAAAATTAATCTACAAATGGATTATATATTTGCCATTGTCTCTGCATATTAAAGGCACAATATGGAATTTTTGCCACTAAAAGTTGTGATACATAGTGTTTATTTCATCAGACGAGACGAGACGAAATATGTTCGTCAACGACCTTTTTTTCCATGACAAAGACAAAACGATGACGAGACTACACACATATTCAAAAACGCTGACTAAGACTAAATTAACATGCATTTTTGTTGACGAAAAAGACGAGACTAAAATGTTTTGCATAAAATAAAAACTAAGATAAAATCTTTCTTCATTTTCGTCTTCAATCATCTCTGCTACATTTTATGCAATGAGGTCATATTTAAATGTGAATTCATTCATAAAAAGACTGCGTGCTCTTATTATGAAACTGCGCGTCTGTCATAACTCCAGACAAGCTCGCGCTGCTGAAATCTCCATGCTAAGTGTTCACAATATAACATCCATTAGCAGTTAGTCTACAAACGTATTACATATGAGAAATATTGATATTTCTCCGTTGTTTCCATCGGATTTTGTATCAAATAATCTTCATATGGTTTTTCAACAATTGCACGCACACGCAGCTCGATTCTACTATTGAAAAGGCATACGCGATCAGGTCAGTAAGAGTCTCATGTGTAAAATGAGCCCACACACATTATGATTAATATTTCACAAACAGCTAAATGTTTAGTGTTATGCAGCATTGTGTTGATCTTTTTGTGTCGTATTCTCGTGCGCCTGTTGTCTTCAGTAACTTAGACGGCTTGTCTTTCTGATCCACATTCGCTATTTACCAACATTGTTGATGTACCTTATATTATTCAAGTATTCTGAATCTACAGTATATTGTAAGGACAAAAGCTTATTATTAGTAACTGATCGCTGTCTGGGTGCTTTCCTATCGCCCATCACTGAATGAATGGTGACGCAATTTACACGCAATAGAGATACGTCACGGCCATTAACAAAGTTGCATTCAACAAAAATCATTCAACAAGTGTAACCAATATTTGAGATGTGTGTAACACTATTTGACTGAAATGGTTATCAGAAATAATCTCAGAAATATTTTATTTTTAAAAAGACAAAAATGTTTTATCTAAAACTTGACTTAGATATATTAAGTCTTCTTTTGACTAAAATTAGACTAAAATAACAAGACTTTTAGTTGACTAAAACTAGACTAAAATGACAAGACTTTTAGTCGACTAAAACTTGACTAAGATACCTTGAGTTGTCTTTTGACTAAAACTAGACTAAAATGATGAGACTTTTAGTCGACTAAAACTTGACTAACAAAAAAAGATATGCACGAGACTAAGACTAAATTAAAAATAGGTTTAAAAATGCACATTAATACCTGCTTGCTTTGACTTTGATCATCTCTGTATTCACTTTAGGCACAGAAACACCTGATGATTTTTATAGCATTTGTTTCAGGAATCTCTTTTCTATAATTTGAAAGTGAACACTGACCATAATAATATTAAATCACAAGAGAGACAGTCGTGTCAGGCATAAATATAGGTTCGGTACAGATATTTTTCATGTCATCACTGAAATTTTAAGAAACAGCTTACCTGTTTTGTAGCTTAACTTTTGACAAGATAACCACCCTGTTTTAAATCATTTAAAATCAATAAAAAAATTAGTTTTTTGATGTTTAGTTTGATGAACTCCTTAATATGATCTTAAATATGAAGCGCAGAGCACGTAGCGGCGTTGGTTAAATTGCATGTGCCAGCATGCAACAGTGCAACATCCTTACAACGAAAAGCAATCCACAATTTATATACTTAAATTAGATCAGAATTTACCTTTATAATAAATAATAAAAAAATAAAACAGGGTCACAAACGTGTACAAAATGCCTAAAGTGCAGAGGAACAAAACACAATCCACAAATATTTAAATCAGATAACCCTGAGTGACCTATAAATAAAATAAAAATAAAGAAATTATTAAAATAACAAAAGTATAGCCAAAATATTGTCTTTTTAACGGCAGAAACAAAGACAACTGCTTTGCAATGGTTTATTAACCTAAAAACCTTTTCCCATATGGACATGTAGCCCTGACACAGGGGTTGTTGAATTTATTCATGCCCATTAAAACATTTATTGAAAGCTTCTTTTTTTACACATATTAGGTGCATAGCATTATCATAATTGGCTGTATATTAATATATTGGGAGAAAGCGGTTATATGTGAAATTAGATAATGTGATTCGACTATGAGATTGGTAGTCCAATCAGGCTTGAATCTTCGACTATTCGGGGTCACCCTTAATTACAATACACTATAATGTTAAATACTAGTAAAAACATAATATATATAACTAATATAATTTGAATTTAAGCAATACAAGTCACACATCCCCCATCAGCTACACATACAGACAGAATGACAGATCCAAGCTCTTTAGTAAAGCCATCATTTCCTGCTTAACAGAAGCCTGGTTGGTCATAAGCATTAGCCATTCAGTACAGATGACAGTATTTGATGACTCATTCTCTACCGCTGTAACTTATGTCATCTCTGGCTGTATGATGAAGACCCCTCCCCGCAGACAAGAATGATTGCAGTGACTTTGGAGGGGGGTGGAGGATACCAGAGGTAATCCTAATACAGTCATTACTTGCAGAAGGCCCAGGCACTAATGTATGCCAGTGGATAATATCTGCTTATGTCTGTGACAGCTGAACGAGTCCTGCAGCAAGCTAGTACAACTGCGAGAAGAGAAATAGACAGAGAGAGAGGGAGAAAGTTGGGATAAAGAAGGTTCGAAAAAATATGATGTTTTTGCAGTGGAATAATGAACATGTATAATTATTTCTCTTTATTAGAATACAACCAGAAAATACAAGAAATTTGTATGTGGTATTAAAAAAACAGAATAAATGATAAGCTAAAGTGTCACGTGTTTAGTGCGATCTCCTCAACCTGCAGGCTTTCTTTAACCTAAATCAAATGAAATCCTAATTCTGATCTAATGACTTCAGAGCTTCAGTCTCTTCAAAAGAGAGCAAGATGTGTTTAGTGCCAACAGAGGTCAACACTAAATACTGACTTTTATCTGAAGAAGACAGATCTTTGTGTAGATTTTTCCTGTATTTTCTGTTTGTATCTTAAAAAAGAGAGCAAAAAATAAATATGGATGGTCTTTAAAACTTTGCTGAAACAAAGACTTTGACACTATATAGATATGATTATCAGTCATGTGACCTTATATGTCATTCCAGTTGCCTGCCGCCATCTTGAGTACCTACCGTGTACCGTCTATAGCTAGCTTGCTACGATTTACAGCATATTTTCCGGCACATATCTTATTTTCTTGTTTTTAGTTTGTATATTCTATGCATTCGATTCATATAGCCATAAATATGATGCATTTACATATCATGTCTTAGAAAAATGAGCCCATGTGTCTCGTGTCTTAGTCATCTCCACTGTTATTTTTATAATCAAAAACGGCTAACATGAAAAAAACTTTAAGTACATTTTACTAGCGTAAGTTGAATCCTTGTAATCGTTTCATGATTGGTTACTACCCCCATCAATCAAAACTTTGCTGGATAGACATTGGCTGGCTTCATCTAGTCAAAAGCGAAGATGCGCAAAATGACACCTCGCTTACCCAATGTGCGCTTCCAGGACATTTTAAGGTCTCAAAATCGGATTGGACAAAACAGAAAAATAATGCGGAATATTTATAAAAGTCTAACGAAAGCAGAAAGAGATGCATATTCAGTGATCATGAAACATGATCATAAGCGCACATGTAAACAAAGGAGGATCTTGCGGGATTTTTCCCTATTTTTCAAGTTTTTTGGATATGTCAGAAATGATCAGAACCATATGGCAATATATTTGAGCACCGACATTTATATTAATATGCGGTCCTACTGCATTTCATTTAACCATTTTCACTCCAGTGTAATGATGGCAAAAACAAGCTCAGAACATGAATCGTAAGTGTTTTAGCTTTCAAATAATGCAAAGTTTATGATTGATGATGGAGTATTTGATGTAAAACAAAGTACAGAAACACATCAACTGACATATCGATCTTGCCGAATCAGGTACTCAAGATGGCGGCAGACGAGTTAGAGAAGTGAGTTACATACGCGGTTGACGTCATCTGATATTCATGTAAATACAGTCGTATGCAAAAGTTTGGGCACCCCTGACAATTTCCATGATTTTCATTTATAAATATTTGGGTATTTGGATTTCATTTTCATATATTAAATAACTGAATAACTGAAGGACACAGTAATATTTCAGTTGTGAAATGAGGTTTATTGGATTAACAGAAAATGTGCAATATGCATGAAAACAAAATTAGACCGGTGCATAAATTTGGGCACCTTTGTCATTTTGTTGATTTGAATACCTGTAGCTAGATTAACTGGAACATACAATTGGTTTGGTCAGCTCATTAAGCCTTGAACTTCATAGATAGGTGCATCCAATCCAGAGAAAAGGTATTTAAGGTGGTCAATTGAAAGTTGTTGTTCTTTTTGACTATCCGCTGAAAAGTGTCAACATGAAGGCCTCAAAACAACTCTCAAATGATCTGAAAACAAAGATTATTCAACATTATGGTTTAGGGGAAGGCTACAAAAAGTTTTGATGCATATTGCACATTTTCTCTTAATCAAATAAACCTCATTTCAATACTGAAATATTATTGTGTCCTTCGGTTATTTAATAGATCAAAATGAAATTGCTGATCCAATCACCCAAATATTTATAAATGAAAATCATGGAAATTGTCAAGGGTGCCCAAACGTTTGCACGTGACTGTATATGGCATATGTGGTTTACAGGGACATGAATAGTGCAAAATGACATGTTTATAATGCTATAAACATATTCCTAATGGTATATTTATATAGATTAAAGACAGCCAACAGGTTTTTGTGATGGTTGGGGTTAGGGACTGGGGTAGGTTAGGGGAATAGACTATACAGGTCTATGGAATTGAGAGAGAGAGAGCGAGAGAGAGAGAGAGAGAGAGAGGTTGTGTTTGGATTGTCCATCAGAATGATTGCCCTGGATATTATTTTGTCAAAGCGCTTTAAATCTGCTTGACTTTGTTATATTGGTAATCAAATGAAACTTGCACTGTTTACCTCATTCACTCTCCCTTCATAAAACAAATAGTTTAGAGGTTAATGCTTAAAGGCCATCTGCTAACTTGCCCCTTGGATTTTTCCATTATTTTGAATGGCATTTAATCAGGATAATATCATTTCTGGATAGAATTAAAAGCTTAACAGTAAAAGCTCATTTCTGGACAGTGTATGTGTCCATCTGGCTTATAATTTATTCTAGTTTGACCTCTAACTTTCATAGATTTATACAATGTAATGAAACAAAATAATTGAATACAACTAAAATATTTTGGTTGTATTTAGAATGGAAATTGTATTTATGATATAATAATATAATTTTATGTAATGTAATAAGTCTGTGTAGTCCAGGGTAAAGATTAGATATTGATTTCAATCTTTGATATGATCTTACGCAGCCAATATTAACTCATTCCCTGCCAGCCTTTTTTTTTTAAAGTTAATTTTTTGTGATTTTCACAAAAGTTTGACAAATGCCTTCCAGGGCTGCGTTCCCCGAAACCTTCTTAGCTCTACGTCGTTCTTAAGTTGTACCTTAAGCTGTACCTTATCGTTAATATGTGTTTCCCGAAACGTTCTTAGTTACGTATCCCTTCTGTAAGTCATTCGTTCGGAAGGTTGGTCTGGAGCACTCTTAACTATACCTTATCCCACTTGACTCCACTAGGGGCCATGACTGTGATAAAAGTTTGTGTAGATTGCAGTATATATAACTAAATATCTGTAAAAAAAAGTTGAAGTACACTCCGTGTTAAATTATTTTTAAATTTAAAGAATAAAACATTCACATAATAAGACATCATTAAACTGATGGTTGTTAGATTTTTTTATTACTTTTTTCCAAATAAACATCAGCTGCGGACTATTATTACAGGCTTAAGAAACTATAAAAAAAAGATTTTGGGTGGAGGAGACGGTGAAACTATGGCAGGCAGCTATACAACGAATCTTACCATTTCATTTGTGCATTTCATATCCGTTAAATCTTTACTTTTAAATCTTTACTTTTAAATCTTTGTTATTTTAGCTGCAATAAAACAAATCAAGTAAAAATCGCTTGCCATGGGAGCACATTGATCACGAAATCATAATTGTTGATATTCCTTAATATTATTATTGATGTTAAGTCGACTTTGCATCGAAGTTTTTTAATGTTTTCTAACTTTGAGGCAACTGCATGCCATGTTCTTTATAAACACTCAAAAGTAACTGCTCCACTTGATTATCTACTGCTTGTATAGGTCAACATATTTTCCACATTAAATCTAATCAAAGCTAAAATCTAAAACAAGCATAATATATATTTATATATCACATAATATATATTTTATGTTATATTTAAGGTAAACAGACAGGCGCGGTTCCAGAAATGCGACCATTAAGCGTTATCCGCATTGTAAACGCGCTGCTTGCGCATCCAGTGTCCAAGCACAATAAACGCGTGAACTAATGAACAACAGTTTGTTTTTATATATTTTAAGTGTAATGGCCAGGTGACTTGCATGACCCACATTTCCCTTGTGCAACGCATTATTGGGAACCCCTAATATAAATTATCCTTTAAAGTAAAGGAATAATGGATGCATTGGAGCAGTTTATGCATGATACTTTTGGACATGAAGTTGCGGGTTTTGCACGCGTTTGATATAAAATAAAATATACAAGGTTTATACACTCTAAAAACAAACGGTGCTATATAGCACCAAAAGTGGGTCTTTGCTCGTAATCATAGAAGAACCGTTTTTAGTGCCATATAGCACCGGTGAAGCACTGGTGAAGCACCTGTGTAGAACCATATAGTGCTATGTAGAACCAAATGTGGTGCTATATGGCCCCTATATGGTTCTACTCAGGTGCTTCACCGGTTCTTCACCGGTGCTATATGGCACTAAAAACGGTTCTTTTATGGTTACGATTCAAATCAACAGTTTTGGTGCTATATAGCACCGTTTGTTTTTTAGTTGTTTGCAGTTTGAATTTTTTTTACAAGATATTCAAATGTAACTTGAACTATTTCAGAAATGTTTATTTAATAAAGAACACCGCTATCTCATAACGCAGCGAAGTCCCTATTACATAAAGTGAATAATTGATTGTCGAGCAATCGATATCAACCTATTCAGCACCATCGCCATGGACAGCACCTGGTAACGTCGTACGTAAGAAAGAATCCCGCTAAGGTACAGTTCGGGAAACACGCCTAGAAAAGGTATACCTGCAGTTAAGGTTTAACTTAAGAGCCTTCGTAGCACGCTAAGAGACAACGTTATCGGGAAACGCAGCCCAGGAAATTTTCTTCTATAAATATACACTCTTAGGCTTCAGTCACACCAAAAGCGCTTTAAACGCTTGCAAACGCAAGGCGCGACGCACTGCCTTTTTTAAAAAAAGAGCAGTGCGACGCGGCTTTTCATATTGCTAAGCAACCACCGAGTCAGCTGTCTTGTCAATCAAATATTGAAGCGTGAGCGCTCTTTTGCTGTTAACTGTCATATCAGCAGAAACTTTAAAAAGAGGACGCTTGCTCTGACCTTGTTTGAGGATGAGAGGTGCACAAACACGCAGGAGAGAGTGAGCGAGTGGAGTCCGGTTCTTCAAAGCAACTGTAAACTTCCCTCATCACAACGTAAGTCCCGCCTCTCCCCTCATTCGATTGGACAATGGAAAGACACGAATGACGTCGGGCGCTTCTCCGCTCTCAGCGCTCCTTCAAAAACGCGTGCGCGGCAGGCGGCAAAAAACCGCAAGGCGCTCGGCGCGCATAAACAGCGCGCAAACGCGCCCTGCCCATAGAATATCATTCAAAAAAGGCGCCTGCAACTGCCATAAACGCTATTGGTGTGACTGGCCCCTTAGAAAGCATGTGTTCATTTATTTACACATCTTTTTGTGTTAAGCTTTTAACACATTATGTGTAATTTTAACAAATTATGTGTCACTGTGCTGATTTTGTGTTAAAATAAACACAAGTTGTGTTCAAAGTAACACAAATTGTGTTGTTTCAATGTTAACATAGAGATGGGACAACACATTTAGTGAAAAAATAAGCTGAAATAATTGAATTTTTGTAAAGGAATTTTGTTAGAGATCAGATTCAGAAAGATTATCAAAACATACACAGAGTTTTAAATTAATTAAATTACTTTTTGCTTCAGTTTTTTAAATTGGGTAAGATCGCCATCTAGTGGATAATAGCAGAATTACAGATTACCATAAAAACTTGTCATGAAAGCGTCATTGGCAGTGAGATGGGTTTTTTTTTGGGGGGGGGGGGGGTTAAAGATATCAAGGTTATATTTTTACAGCATGTTAACATTATGTAGGATGATTTTGTGTAGAAAACAAAAAATGACTTTAGCTAGGTTTTCATACGCTGTGGTGAATATATAATGACATGTAATGTAATACAATATACATTTCATACAGGGTAAGTGGCATTAATTTTGACTTACAGTTATTGCTGTAGGTATAGATTATAGGTTGTATTGTCAAATTTTTGCATCTGTAAGATTTTGAACATTTTCACAATCCACTATTATTAATACATTATGTCAGATATGTCAGTTCCTCCAGTAGGTCAGCTAAAAAATGGCCATCATCATTTTATCGCTTCACCTATTCATTTTCTTTTTGAATAAATGATGGGTTCAAATGAGTCATTCATGGCTTTTCATATGGCCTCACACATTGACCTATTCACCTGAGGGAATTCACAATGAATTTTGAGCTTAACAGAGCTACATAATGTGTGGCCATTACAAGCATGCCTCTCTGAATAATAATCCTTTTATCAAGTTATCTTTTCTGCAGTATGCATTTGCATCATCTTTTCATCAAGAAAGATGAGTATGATCTCTATAAAAATCTCCGCTCGTGGCTCTGACGGTAACCACGACGACCCCGACATTGACCTCTCCGCATGCACGGCTCTCAGCCCTCTGCTAGCATTCGGTTTAATTGCTCCTCAAAAACCACAGCACTCGCTTTAGAGCTCAGGCTATCTGCTGCTGACCTTAAACCTCTGCCTCTGCTTTGATGAAATGCTGGGTTGAAAATGAACCGCCTGCGGATGCGTGACGAGCAACAGACCGAACTTCACACAATGCTTGGGGTTTGCAGGTTAAATCCTCTCTGCTCATCTGGACTACTGTTGGCTCCAGTCGTAAGGTGAAAAGTCATTGAAATACTTATGGTTATAGAGGATCACAGATAATTTAGCACTGCAGTATGCAGCACAAATGCTCGATTTCTGTTGCGTAATAGCACATGTTTGTGAATGCTGTTGATGGACACGTAAATAGATCATTAGGAAGAAACTGTCTCGGTGAAACCATTGCCTAGTAGTTAGCGCACATCCTCTAGAGCAATGATGCCTATACAAGAGACAGGTTTGATTCTGGCATGTAATGCTCTTGATTATATATTTTTTAAAAATCCCTTTATTTGCTGTGTTTTCATCAGAGTTCATTCATTCAAATATAAATGTTGCAAAATGTTGCTTTTCTAATAAAGCCGGGTTTTTAAGCTTTGTATAGTTAGAACCCCAGTCATGTTTTTGAATGGTCATGCAGTCCTTCTTTCAATGATGTAAAAATCATCATTTTGCATCATTGAAAGAAGGAAGTGCAATATCTTTGTTGAGGGGGTGAGAATACAAACACCCCTTTTCTCGGTCAAATAGCCACAAAATTCTAAATGTATGTTACATTTTGACTACAAATATGACACACTTTCAATAAAAAAGTGTGCTTTTCTTTTCTTCTACTAATGTAAAGCTGCTTTGAAACAATTACTTATTGTGAAAAGCGCTATATAAATAAAATTGAATTGAAAATTGAATTGAAAGATTAATGTTTCTACGGGTAAAATGCTCCTTTAAATACATCAGTGCCCTTTGTTTGTCTCAAAATGCACACAAGTAATGTTTTTAGTAAGGCATGTTTGTTAAAATCATAGACTGTAAAAAAAGATGGACGACGCGACGTCGCCTCCCACCATTGTAATGAATTGAAGCCAAAAATGTTCGACAACGGTCGCCGCCATGTTACGTAAAAACGTCAGTTTGGAGCCAAGGCATGCGCAGAAGGAATCGTCCGTGGAGCCAGAGGCGGAGCCGCGGTATCAAACTTCCGCGCGACCAATTCAACCACGCCAATCATAACGTCACGCCCCGTTTCTATTGCATCAAATTACAAGCTAAAAAGAAACTTACCATAATAACGAAGACTTGAAAATATACCAGCGTGATAAAAACTACTTGAAAGGACCAAAACCATCTATCGGAAACTTTTTTTTTTAAAACTTTGTATTTATTAAATTTTGTTGTAAATCCCCCCAAAGAACATTCCAGAATATACAATTTAAACAGTTACAGAACACCATTTTCCACCCCGTCCGATAAAAATAAATAAAAGGACAAAAAGTAAATAAATAAATAAAATGAAATTGAAGAAAACATATATATATACAGTATATATATATATATATATATATATATATATATATATATATATATATAAATAGTAAATAAAATAACACAAACAAAAACTACTGTGCGTATACATACTTACATACATACAAAACCCCGAAGAATAATTACAAATGTTCATATACAAATATCGGTTGTTGAATGAAAAAAATATTTAAGAGCAAGCAATCTTTACATTTCAATTTGTCTATCTATTCACAAATTGTACAAAGGGGGACCATATCTTTTTAAACACCTCTGCTTTACCTCTAGTTGCATAGGTAAATTTTTCAAGAGCAAGATTAGAAATCATCTCTTTAGTCCTTATCGGAAACTTTTATTGGAAGTGTAAATAATTTTTTTATTTAGAGCAGAGTCCCATTCGTTTGAATGGAGAGGGCGGGGTTTATGACTTGTACTGCAGCCAGCCACCAGGGGGCGATCAAAGAGCCACAGGCTTCACTTTTCAAGGCTTATGAGGCACACCCGGGTAAAACTAGTTAGATTTTCTAATTAAACTAAGGTCTAGTCCTGGCTTAAGCTAATCCCTGTCCGCGAAACCACCCCTTTATGTTTCACTTTAATTTTATTTTGGTGGTTTTAAGGGTGTTTTCACATATACACTGTTTAGGTCGGCCCAAATGACGTGTCGCTCCGAGTACGGTGCACAACAGCCGCACTCGGGTGCGCACTAAACAGCCGCTCCGAGACCGCTCTAAACAGGTGGTCTCGGAGCGGCTGTTGCCGAACTCTGGGGCGACCCACCTGTGGTGTGAACACTGCTGGACCTCAGGCCGAACCAAATACAGGAAGTTCTCCACATGTTTGAGCCACTGGGCTTTCGTTGTGACGTGAGCCTGGTGTTATATTGTGGGTTAACAACAAACAAGCCAATCCTGGTCCGTTGCATAGAGATTCGCTGTCTCCTTTACGTTTGAGCTGATGATTTTATAAATGCATAGCTGTCCTCCACACACAAATAGTGACATTACGGGCTTTTAGCAAACGGCTCCGTGAGAAAGGCTTTAATAGAACAGCTACGCAATTTCGCGTTAAAGCAAAGAAACTTCGCAAAGACGTACAATGTTTATCTCCACATCTTGATAGCTGCGCTGTCCCTGTCAAGCTGGTTGTCGTGGAAACGTGGGGGTGGTCATGAGACGGTAAGAGCTGTCAGAGACCAATGACAGCGCTGACCGTTGTCACATGGTGTACGGTGCGGCATTTCGAGTAAAGTAAAAAATATATATATGTGAACACGGACCGCACTAACTGAAAAATGATACAATGTATTTTGGTGCGCTCCGAGGCCGCACCACGGTGCGCACCAACATATGTGAAAACAACCTAAAACCCTTGCTAAAATTCCCCTGCTAGTTTGTATATTTTAGCAAAGTTTTATTTTTTGGAACATTTTGTTTTGCATTTTGGTGTTTTCACATGGCATTTTTATGCAATATCTCAAAATCCCATGAAAATACATGGACGGAAAACAAGCTTACCTGTCTGTCAATAAAAAAACAGGATTTGCCCATGTACCAACATCATTGTTCCAGGATATGTTGCTATGTCTCTGTCCAAATATCTGTGTGCCTGATGCAATTATGCGCAATTGAATGTGTTTACTCCAAAATAGCTAAAATTTTAGAAGAGACTTAGCACAGAATAAGCAAACTAAATGCAGAGGTGTGATATTTAACAAAGTGGTGTTTTTAATGCACTTGAACTCAATTATCTCCTGTCACTTGTCAAGTGTCCAAATGCTCGCCCCACCTACCCAACAGCGTCTGCAACCTTCACCAGTTAAGGGGTTAATTGAATTCGTTTTCCGGGCATGTACCAGCAAAAACTACCCATTCACAATTAAGCACGCACTGATTCATCTGGACCAGCTTCAAGTCTGGCAATAATCGCTACGAAACCGATGGCTGTAAATATAAATCTGAACCTCAACACAGGATTTTTGCAAGAGGCAAAAACTGCAGACTTTAAAGGTCGATTGGCACTCAAGTCAATGCATGTATACCTTTGATGTGTGGTTAGACAAACATGGAGGACAACACAGAGAAATAATAAATACATTTTTACAGGTGCAGTGTTTGGTGACAGTCGATCCTCCCTTATTAGGATGTGTAATTTTCACTTAAACTTGTCATTGGCATTGTGTAAAACACCTGGCTTGCATTTGCATTACCTTGGGATAGGTAGGGTATTAGTGGAAGGGAATGGATGTGGTTGGCTTGTTAATTCTGCCATGAGATTATATTTTGATGATGGATTCTCATGTGGTCATGTTACTCATGCAGACGTGATAAATATGGCTGCCTTGCACCTTAGACTCCTAACACCTAGGACTGAAGTAAGTTTTAATTGCATCTAAATGTGGCAAGGCTGTCTGATTATTAATGATCTAATATATTTTAATGAATGGATAATTGCAGTTAAACCCTGACAGTAGCAACCCACCATCTCCTCTGTTCTCGTTCGGGGCTCCAGGGTAGATGAAGAAACTTTTCTGCATTTCTGATGAGACAGTCGATGGAAACCTCTCTTTGATATAACGGTCTCATTCACCGCAGCCAGACCTGTCACGATTACATAACCGCATAATTCTCTGATCTAATCGTGTTTAAATGAGATAACAGTGCATTGCTTAGCATTTTAAATGCAGTATTGTCATTCAAATAAGGGAATATGTAATAATGCCATTGCATTATGTTTAGTGCATTGTGTAATCGAACCAAACGAATACGGGGTGTCAGTGAACCAAAGTTAATGCATATTATTAAAAATGTCTGTTCGTGCATATAGTTTGCCATCATACACTGTAAAAAGAAAAAGTTGGATCAACTTAAAATACTTCAATTGGTAACACCTATACACCTATTTTTAAAGTAAGTTTTACAAAAATTCCATGTAAATTTACTTTAAAAAGTGGATGCAAAAATCATGCATTATATTTTAAAGTAAATACAGTCTATTATTTTTAGTCCACTGCCTGGTTAAGTTATATTTACTTAAATAATTCAAGTAGTTTCAACCAAAAAATATTAATTTAATTTTCTTCTTACAAATTTTACATGACAAAATGTAGTTGAATTTACTCAATAATGTGTTCATTTAGAATTACTCACCTTTTTGTTTTATTTTTATTAAAATTTGGTTAAACAACAAGAATTATTTTTTTTAATAGAATTTACTCATTTTATTAAGTTAAATTTACTAATCCACAAAATATTTTTTTTACAGTGTAGTTTCTTGTAATTATGACATTCAAACTGCCATTATTCATGCTTTTAAACAAAATAGGCATGTGTGCAGCAACGGACTTTAAGACCCTGGGGAATGCCTAGGAGGGGTGACATAGGAGGGAACTTGTGCATTAATGAAATATCTTGAAATAAAATAACAGAGGACTAAATCACGATAACAAAATCAGTCTTCAGATGCAGTTTACGTTATTTACAGCGATAATTTGATATTAAATTTATCTAAACAGATTCATTAGTACTTCACCTCCCACATGACATCATCAACTATTTTGTTGAACCAACATGGTTTAAACAACGAATGTGCGACAAATTACTATGTTTTGGGGAAACAGTCTTGACTAGGTAGTTAGTTTCACCAACTATGCATCGTACTATGGTGGTTCAGCAGCGAGTTATGTCGTTGTTCGGGAAACACAAAAATAGTTCATGAAAAACATGTCATCATTCCCCCTGCCCCCCTTATTTTTTTTTAAACCTGTATGAGTTTCTTTATTCTTTTGAACACAATAGAAGATATTTTGACAAATGATGATAACAACAACACGGGTGACGATACCCATTGGTTTACAAAATTGAAAAAACTAATACAATGGAAGTCAATGAGTACTGTCTGTGTGCTTACCATCACTTAACAAAAAATCATCTTTTGGGTTCGGCCAAATAAAAAAAAACTCATACAGGTTTCGAACAACATCAGGGTTGAGTAAATAATGACAGTATTTTTATTTTCGAGTAAACTATCCCTTTGAATCTCATCCCGCCAATGACGAGGTATCTCGTCAATAAAGAGAAAACATTTGCATTACAAATGTGTTCCTGATGAGTTTTTAGGTTAATCTGTAATACCGTGATTATCCACTAGATGGCTTACCCAATTTATAAAAAAAACTGAAGCAAAAAAATTATTTACTAATTTTAAACTCTGTGTATGTTTTGATAATCGTTCTGAATCTGATCTCTAACAAAAAAGAAAATTATTTAAGAGTTTATAAGTGGAGAAAAATATAGATAAGATGAAAAGTTTTTTTTTCCAATTTTTTGTGTTTGTTTATTGTTTGTTTGTTTAAAGCAAAGGGTCTGTTCTTTCATTTGATATATTTGTATGTTTATATATGTTTAGAAGAAATATTTCCTGGATGGCAATTTGTGAAGTTTTGCTAAAATCACAAAAAAAAGCGGGCGGGCAGCTTTTTCAAAAAAGTTTGGCGGGGAATGAGTAAATAATTAAATTGCAACATAATCATCAAATTTTATTCAACTGCAGCTTTTCTAACTTAGGGTGATATGCAAATGTAACTTACAACAAGTTTGGAGTCAAACTGATGAAGTTGAGAAGAGAGTTTTCGGGAAGACAGCTACTTATTCAAAACGACAAAGTGTTGGGCGGCGCATATGCAAATAAGTATTCCGACGTGGAATATAAGAGCAGCGCGGATGCTCATCATGAGGGGATAAACTTGCCATCCTGATTAGTGGTGTGGAACTGGGATAAGCGCTCCAGAATACAGGAATATTTCTCTTCTTGGATGACACGGTACCAGCGTTCCGTGCTCGCTGTTCGTTTAGCATGGCATTCAAAGCTGGCTGCCAGCCTAATTAGCAGAGAGCTAATTTATTCCCTATAGTATTCATTTATGAAAATGAGAATATATACTCACGCAAAAAGTGCGATTCAAAGCACCATCACCATTCATGTATCAAGCCCGGCTTCTACTCCCCCAAGAAATGCACAGGAATAGAAACTAAATCTACATTATTGCTTTAGTTAACATTGAACAGATTGATAAAGAGCTTGGGACTTGTTAATTAATAGGTTTCAGCATACTTGTCTCAATGCGAGGCTGTTGTGTCGTGTAATTGCCTGTTGCACAACATTTTGCCCCATAGGTCAGAAAGAAATGGTTACGTACGGCTAAACAATCATAATGTCTTGTCTGTGAATGGGCTGTCTTCTGCGTGCAATTAAAACCCTTAATAATAATGGAGAAGACAGAATGCCTTAAGGTTTAAACAGGAGGTCTCCTATGGATTTTACGAGGCCATTATGCCAAGCAGGCAACGCTGTTCGACTCTTATTTCTTATCCTGCCAGAGCTTTAAGAAATTACCGCCTCCGTTCAGTTAGATCATTTTGTCAGAGATGCATTTGTTCTAGCGCTATCTGACATCATAGAAATGAAGCAATATATTCTTAAAACTTTATACAATAACATCATCGCGGCGCAGTCAATATGATACACAACTGTTATTAAAATGTGGGGATAAAATATTTTGCTGCGTACAGTTCATTTATTACCTATTTTGGACTTCTGGTCCTACACTTCCTGTGGCAAGCTGTTTGTATTTTCCCTTCCCTGGCATACACAATTGAATCCCATATTGCTGAAAAATCGATTTGCAAATGCTCACAGTTGCCGGTCGTCACCTGTCTAAAGGCGCGAGTACGCGATAACCCTCGTGACTAGTCCATCAAACCTTCATCCATCGGAAACATGTCAGTCGGAATTGGTTCAGTTCGGGAACCTCAGCCGTGAAATTCAGAATGACAAAATGCGCAGGGCCCGGGCTCGCATCATTGCCTGAATAAAGTCGTTGTTCAGGCTGAACTGTTGACCTCAGCTGTAAAAGATATTGTATTGCGCTAAATGTAATCCACTGTGCAGACTCCACATGTTGGTCATTTGGAGAAGGGGAAACAAAAGTCAACACAACACTTTCTGAAGGCTTCGTTTAAAGTGGCTCAAATCTCTTTCTTGCTTTCGGAAAACCTACTATTTTTTCCTCCATGTCCTGCTCTCTGTTCTGAAATGTGCTTTCAGGGATACTGGACGTTATGTTGAACACATAAATGCACCTTTTAGCATTTATGTAAATGTACTTCTCTCCTGACTGACCATTTTATTGTGTGTGTTCAATTGAATATGGGAAATTGCCCATGAGTGAAGTGTGATTAGCTTCAGTTATTGGATTTTGTCTCTGTATTGCATATAATGTTCCATTAATCCATGCAGAAGACATCCTTTATGTAATCGTACAGGTCATACAATTACCACAACAAACAAACGCAAATTCATTGGAAAAGATTTGACAGTGATTTGTATCCAATTGACTCCTGAGTAAATGCTTAGGGGTGTAATTTCCACTGAGTACAGGGGGGATATGTCCCCACACCTTTTAAAATCCTGATCGCGTCCCCCCCCCCACTTTCGAAGTCATTTGTTTAGATTTTTTAACCACACGTTAATCGCCACTAAAGAGCAGGACAAAGAGAGCCTGCCTACCCAACAGGGGCACCGTTGGGGTGGGAGCTTAGGATGATTCTAACTGTGGATTCACACCAGCCGCGGAAGAGGCGGCAAGCGCGGATGATTTACATGTTAAGTCAATGCAAACACGCGATTAGGCATCCTGCGGCGCGGTACACGCGGTAGCCGCGGCGCGGATGTCGCGGAAGGCGCGGGGCGTTCCGCGCATTCCGCGCGAATTGAGCGTTGCCGCGGGAAACGCGCGAGTTCAAAAATCTGAACTTTGGCGGAATTCCGCGCCGTGTTAACCAATCAGGAGCTTGCTGTAGTAGTGACGTGATTACAGGAAGCGAGCGGAGTGGTGTAGTCTCCGCGGAGTCGCAGAAGCCCCTCCCATGACGCGGATTTCCGCGTGAATTTCTCGAATGACTAGAATTTCACGCGCGGCGTTCACGCGCGGATTAAGTGAGTAAACTCAAAATGTTCAAGCGGCAAACTGGACGCGGTTCACGCGTTTTTGCCGCCTCTTCCGCGGCTGGTGTGAACCTACAGTAAGGGCCCATGAACTTTTGTAGACCCAGCCATGGACTGTGCCGTATGCGCAACCCCCTTTAAATAGGTCCTAATATGTATCATTTAGGTACAGAAATGTACCTCTGAGGTACTAATATAAACTTTTTAGGTGCAAGGATGCACTTTTTAAAAAAGGGACAGTTGGGGCGATTTTTGAGCATTTTTCTGGCTTTGTACAATCTGACAGTAAAAAAAAAATGTCTCAATTGACAGCCATTCAAGAGTAAAAGTATAATATTTGACAGAGGCTGTGTCCGAAACCTAAAGCCAAAGGTATACTAAGGACGTCCACGTATGTGCGCTTTCCGCATGACGTCATTTTCGTCATCAGGAGGGTCCGCGGCCGTCAGCGCGCTGCCCAAAATTTTTGCCCGCATACGAAAGCGCATGCGTGTGAAAATGTTGAAACAGGACACTACACTATAAACAATAACACAAAGGCAATAGAAACCATTTGCACACACACCATTGTCTTTTCATCATTAATAGGCTTTATGCCCAGCTGCACTACTTCCTGAACTTCAGCCAGCTCCTTGTTTCCTGTCTGCCATTATTGGACAAACTGATTAATCCAGGTGTGCCTGACCTCAGTAATCACAAACAAACTGATTAATCCAGGTGTGCCTGACCTCAGTGGTCACAACAACAATAATCAGACACACATGGATTAATCAGTTTGTCCAATAATGGCAGACAGGAAACAAGGAGCTGGCTGAAGTTCAGGAAGTAGTGCAGCTGGGCATAAAGCTTATTTTCACTTCGTCCAAGAACAGAAAGCTGTGGAGCATTTTTGTCACCATAATGTTTGATTTCTGTTCTTTGTTTTTTTGATTGTGTGCAATGGTGGATCTGCTACTTTTCTTCATCTATCCTATTTTTTATGTTCTCTAAATGTTGCAAATCAGTGCTGCTCTGATAGCCTGGTAGAGTAATAATTTGAATAAGAAATTATTTGTATTGCGTATACGTGTGTAGCCGCTGGGATTATATTTGGAAAGCTACGCGTCCGTGAGCCGAATGCGGAAAAAACTATACCCCGGCCTTAAGGCAGCTGACTTGTTGACTCGCTGCCTCATGGGGCAATGACTTCGGCGGCATGAAGGCAGCTCTGGGAAACGCATTCGGACAGCCCTATACTTTTTATAATTTAATAATTCCATATTTGAAAACTGCATTTCTCATTCCTCGCTAGAATTGCATTTAAAAGGTAAAAATATAACTTTGTTTTCACTATATTTGTGATCCAGCCTTTTCCTTGGCCACCATTTTTTTTCCGAACTTGACCAGGCTCGGCCAATCACATTCTCCTCAGACAAAACACACGCATAAAGGTGTGGGACAAGACGATGGAGGTATCTCAGGAGTCAGGATGTAAAGCAAATATTTGATTTGGGCGTGCCTTGATGCCTTCCTGCCTTAAGTTGGAATGCTGCCTCCGAAGGCATCATTTTAGAGATTTCGGATGCAGTCAGAATTTATTTCTAACATTTATTTTGCAAATAGTTCTAGTTATAGTAGATGGTTAAGCAGTGCCCATTTCAGATTTTTAACTCTTTCCCCGTCATTGACGAGTTAACTCGTCAATTAAGAGAAAACACTTCTTTGGCAATGACGAGTTTATCCGGCAATCCGTATTTCCGCTATTATCCACCAACTTATAAAGCCTGTATTCCTAGGGCAAACAGTTCAAACTCTGAATGTTTTGAGGATCGCTCTGAATCTGATCTCTATAAAAAGTCCTTTACAATACGCAACTATCTCAGCTTTTTCCTCAAAATGTAGTATTTTTTAAGAAACCTACCCATATTTGAGAGATGATAAAAAGAGAACAAATGTAGGTTTTTTTTTTTAAAGCAGAGGGTCGGTCCTTTTATTTGATATATTGTATGTTTATTTATTTAAAGAAAAACGTTTTCTGTAAGGCATTAAACTTTTGCGAAAATCATAAAAATGCTGGTGCTGGCAACTTAAAAAAAAAAAACCGCTGGTGAGGAAAGAGTTGAGGGCCCTTGAGATTTTTAGGGAATACTTATTTTCTAGAAAACTTTATTCTGATTGGTCAATTATTGCATGTGGCTCTCAGATATTTTTGTAATAACAATAATTGCCAATAAAAACTATATAATTGACCACAGTTCCAGCCCATTGACCTCTGTTCCAGCCCATTTCCAGCTCTTGTATGTTTAATTAAATAATTACAAGTCAACATTTCAATATCTTCAATTACTAGATTGCTCAGCAGGCATTTTAAAAGTGGAAAAATGTACTGTTTTCAGCTAGCGATAAACCCATTCAGAGTGATATTGTAAATCCTTCCTCCATCCCTGTGTTATAAGTAAGGTGTAACATGATTGACATTAAATTATAAATGTTCCAATTTCAGCTCTGTGTTTTGGCTCGCAGGTATCCACGGCACTGATTGAAAAGTGAAAACTTGAGGCAGAATGTGGTGTGTCCAGGCAGCAACTGTGTGATTTTTGCACATCAAGCGCTTTCCTCAAAGCTCACGACTCTCAGCGGACTTCAATAGAAATGCTGTGCACCACAATAGCACCATCCTCAAAGATTCTCCAAATCAGACAGAAAAACTGCAAACGTCGTGCACATGCCAGCGTCCTTTTAAAAACATCATATTATATATGATGATGTTCTCCCGGGGCTGGTGTGTGCATCATGTTGCATGTGCACGCGCGTTGGCTCGCAACACCATGAATCACAGATTCATGACAGGTCACCCTCTTATGAGCGCTGTGAGTCAGCAGTTATTTCATCTTTTGCTGCTTCTCAGTGTGAGCATAAAAGTTTTCAAACCCATCTGTGATCTCTCTACAGCTGCCGTGGCGCATCTTCAGAATTTCAAACTGGAGAATAAATGTCTGCTTTGGCTTTTTGCGTTTTGAATGACGTTTGCATTTCCTGTCACAGGCTGTGATGAGTTTGCAGCAATTGATTTCGTGAAGACGTTTAAAACTCTTTCTTTTAGCGCAATTTTATCACTTTGTTCTCGCAACACAGAGGGTTTCTTACGTGTATCGGTTTATTGACTGAGAAGGTGGCGGTGTTAAACCTCGCTTTAGTTTCTGATAAGAATGTGCATCCTTTGCTTTTTTCAGATCCCCCTGCTGTGGAGCCAGCGTATATGGAGATTAGGCAGGGTCTTGGTCGCCCGTTCTCACTGAGCTGCAGGGTCTTACGTGCCCACCCCTCGAAGGTACTGAAGTATGAATGGAAGTTGGGAACTAGACTGCTAACGATGGGCCAGCTTGATACCCGCGACGAGACGGAATATCACGTAAAGGCGTTAAACCGCGAGGGATACGGTGAATACACCTGTGACATCAAGAACGAGGCAGGAGCTGGACGGTGTACATTTCTTGTCACAGGTGAGACAACTGAATTTCAATTACATTTGGTGTCATCATTTTTCTGCTTTTATCAGATTGCTATATTTTTAAATAATTTAAATGCTGTCCAAATAAGTTAGTGTCAATACTGTTACCATCAAACTCTGTTACCAAGGTTGAGTAATACACATTGAATCTCTCTCTCTCTTTTTAACAGAGTTTGACAGTAACAGGAAATCATCATTTTTCGGATATAAAACAATTTTTACAGAAATTATTATATTGTTATGGCCTGTAACATCTTGTGATCCTTGACAATAAGTACCAAATTATATATATAAAAAACATTTCAAGAAAGCAGAAAAAGTAGTGCCTTTGGAACCAAATGTACCTGCAATTATATAATCACCCCCACAAAGCATTGAATTCAGTGGTGCTTTTAGGTCTGATGGGTCACTGATGGGTCATGACTATAAAATGGGAGGAAGGTACATCAGAGTAGTGAACAATTTTAAAATCAAATATTACCTCAACTGGTAGATTAAGTAAAGGAGCTAGAAACAGCAGGGGCATGGGTTTATGATGTATAAATCTATACCTCAAATAAACTCGAAAAGTTGATTTTCATAGAAGTGTATGCCAAATGCATAAATGTTAATGTAATGTTTTCTGTAGAAGGACAGCAAAAAAGTGACTTGGTAAAAGTTAAATTAGACAGAGGCCGAATTGGACAGGTTGCATAACATGCTTTAATTCTTGAAAACTGAATGCATTTTAATTTTTTTATTGAAGCAAAACCAGCTAAGAACTAGAGTTCTTCTCGGGTTGTACCCGCCCGAAATGACACTTTTTACCTGATCCCAAGATATATATATATATATTTTTAAAGGGGTCATATTATGAGATTTTTTTAAGACGTAAAATAAGTCTTTTGGGCAAGGTTTCCCACAGAAAATGTGTTCGTTAAGGTGGTAGGGTTGGGCGAGTGGGCGTGGCAGAGGGCATGGCAATCAAAGGGGCGGGGCATATGCGTCATGATAAAAAATGACATATTTTTATTTAAAACACTCAAATAAAACTTAATTTTGAAGAAACTATGACAGAAAATAAACACATACTAGATTATTAATTAATGAAATGGGAATAGCTGCGTGATGAAGTGAAACTAAAGGGTTAATAAACACAAACTAAAGCAGATGTTGTAGAACGTCAGGCGAACGATGATAGATGGTGCAAAAATGGTAAAAACTGATTTTCCCACTACTATTTTCATTATCTTAAAGGAGTGTTACGACTGTAGCATGTAAATAATGCACATAAATAAAGTGAGCAAGAGCGCTCAACAAATATATCTAATCAACAGGCACGTGAAACCTAGCTAGCAGGTTGCTCAAACTACAAAATCACCAGCTAACTTCCTTTAAAATTGCAAGAACTATAGACTAATACAATAACAGGCTTATATAACCCCAAAACATAAGTCCACTTACAGTTCTCACGGACAAGTGTTTTATCAACCAGCTATCCTCCAGACATGAAGGACCACGTCTTTCTGCCGTGTGGCGCGCGTGCACGATCACGGTGTGAAGCGCGTCCGCGCTATTTTTCCGAGATGTTCTATCACCTGGCTAGTTATCCTCCAGACAGTGACGGTCCGGACCACATCTTTCTCATTTCGGCTGTGTGGCGCTCATCCCCACTTGCGGTGTGAAGCGTGTACGTGCTATTCTCCGAGATGCACTTGATGGCCTTTTGTGCAGCGAAATTATATATATTTTTTAGGACTACTTAGTTAAGGTGGTAGGGTTTCCAAACTTAGGCGGGCCACCTGAACTGAAGTGTACTGCGGGAAACCCTGTTTGGTGTTTCCTTTAAAATGCAAATGAGCTGATGAAATGCAAATGATGGTGGTTTGTTGCAATTGAAACTCAATTATGCTGTCAATTATTTTTTCTCTCTCTGCACTAAATGGCTGTGCCGTGGTTGGATAATGCAGATTAAGGGGTGGTATTGTAATTGGCCTTGCTACCTGCCTCACAAAACAGGCGAAATGTAAACAAACTATTTTTCACATGCTTGCAAAAAATGGCTTATCAAAACAAATTTACTGGGTTGTTCTTTTTTCACGTTTTCTAGGTTGATAGAAGCACTGGGGACCCAATTATAGCACTTTAAAAGAAATACCCACCTGGAGACAAACCCAAGAAAATTAGACCCAAGTCCGACTCGAACCAATGGCAATTTTTTTACCTGACTGGACCCGAATGTAAACGGCACCAACTTTTGTGCAGTTTGGCCCGCCGCTTTATTTATTTTTTTCTTTTGTTATCTGATGACGTCACCAAGATAACCCCTAAAATGTGCATTCAAAATTGATTGACAGGTCTGTCTCAACGAAAATTAACCTACCGCTCTAGCAAAACGGGGGGTTGGAAAAGGACACACGCAAGATAGTTTGGGTCGTATTGGGTCCATTCGATAAAAACACATTCATTTTAAATTACCTGAGACTCGATGCCGCTATTATTATACCCAAACAGTGTCCGATGCACATGTGCTACTTTTAGACCCAAACCCGCTCAGGGTCGGACCTCAGGTTTTCGGATTTAAGTGGACTCGTCAAGACCTCTACTGATAACCCCTGGTCAATGCTGACTGTGGTAGACAAATGAGACACAGTACAATCATTCAGAAGTCCCTTTTATTTATTTTTTTACTGCCTATTAAGCAGATTTAGTTTTTTGCCCTTGAAATATTTCCTTATATGCATGCTACTCAGTGTACTCCCAGTCATTAATATGATGAAATGCAAATCTCTGCAACAAGCGCTTAACCAAGACAACTGCTTAACAACCGAATAGATTAAATTGCAAAAATACACTTTCTTAGCATGACGAAGAGCTTTCAATAATGATTCACAAGCCACACATGCTTTTCCTCAGAGATTCGAAACACCATATCTGGGACTCTCCGGATGTCTGTTTTGGCACCGATAAGTCCAGCCCACCGTGTCACCTGGAACGTTCGGTTCGAGCGGCGGAGCAATTTCTCTTTGATTTCGTGCCATCACATAAGCAGGCCGATCTCGTGCCTGCTACTGCACCAGACATTCGTGTTTAGAAATGGGAACTGCTAGCTTGTGATTCCGCCCTCCCCTCTGTTGAATATTCATGGCTGAAATCCCAGCTGGTTGATGAGGCATCCTGGACCAGAGGAGGATGAGGGAGAGATGAGATACCTGCTTTCTGATGCATAGGTTATTTCTGGAGATGTTCGGTCCTAATCATTTAATTTGCATTGACAATTTCCTTCTCTGTTCAGTAGGCATAAAAGAGGATTATATCAATCATATCCGCTCTTCTTGTATCTCTCTCTCTCCCTTGCTCTCTCTCTCTCGCTCTCTGTGTCTCATTCGTTCTCTTTCTCCTCCATGCACTTCTGTAGGACATACCGAAGGCCATTATTTCACTCAAACCATGCATCTGGGATGAGCCTCTGCTCGCTGTAATGCAGGAGCGTGCCGCCGTGCCTGCATTCAAGCTTTCATTTATTGTTGTCATCATATGGGTTTTTATGATGCAAGCATCTAAATCCCACAATGATTCCATTTTATTGGAGGTTAAGCTACCGCAATGTGGTACCACAACAAATTCATTGAAACAAAGTCAAAGCCACAGAACAACAGACGAACGTCACGCGGCCGTCGGGTTTTGTGTGGCACTTGAACAAATGGCCAATGCATCAAATTGACATTTCACTTTGTCACAGCAATGCGCAAAAGATAAATGTGTTTGAAGATAAAAAATGCTGGAGTTTCTCTGTCTCAGACAGCAGTGAAGAATCGAGCAGGGTTACCAATTAATACACACTCTAAACACGGTTGAATTTACTTAAAAAATTGGAGGAAAGTTGCTGCACTTAAAATATTAAGTAATGTGAACTAAAACAAGAGTACTTAATTAACTTAAAGGTGCAGTGTGTACATTTTAGGAGAAACTATTGACAGAAATGCAATATAATATTCATAACTATATTTCAGACCTTACACAATAACTTTAACTCAACTGCTGAGTTATTATAACCCATGGTTGCATAACAACAACCCAACATTGGGTCTTTTTACCCAGCATGGGGTCATTTTTAACCCAGCATGTGTTTTGTACAATATTTACATATTATGGGTTAAAAATATCCCAGCCATTTTTAAAATGTAGTATTTCCAATATAATTCATAGCAAGTTCAATAAACTTCATTTTAAGGTTGATTTAACTTGAAATAATTTGTAATATCAAGCTCTGTCCAACATCTCCTCTTAACTGAGCTCAAATATTTTCTATTTTTAATTTATTTATATTACATTTAGTGTCATAAATTGTATTGTAACACAAAATTCATGACTTTAATAAACTTTGATTCTTCACAGAAACAAACACAAAACTGTGTTTTTGACACACATTGTAAGTACTGTGAAGAGAACTAAATGTGCTGAACAGGGTGCAAGTAAGTAAACACTGATCACCTGAATGGTGAATTCACTAAGTTATCATTTATAACAAAATAACATTATAAATAGCTTAAACCTCTGACATTAACAATGAACCTATGTCCAAACATCTTGTGGAAGTGGATTTTGCATAATAGTTGTTCTTTGAAACGCATGTAAGTACACATGTGATAAAACATATAACACTGTGCTAATAGTTTAATGCAAAAATGTTGCAAGTTGTACAACTAAGCATCTTACAATTGAAAACATTATTAAAAAATGTACTAAACTACCAATTTTGTTTAATTAACTTCTTTAAGGCAGTCAGGTTGCTTTTTCAAAAACACTTCATCTTTTTTAACCTGTTAGCCAGCACTTCTATTTTTGAGCATTTTCTGAAAAACGACAACTCCAAACTAAAACGTCTGCAGCTCTTAAACCCTATGGTCTATATTCATAATTCTGGTCTTGTTTGAAACTAGACACTTGACATATTGTTGCCTAATAGTCATAACAACTCAGAGTAGTAAAGAAACAGAGTAAAACAAGGTAAAATATACATTAAATGACTTCCGTTTTTCTTTAAATAACATTCACTTAGCAAAAAAGGTATGAAATGGTCATCTGAGACACCTGGGGACACCATATAGGTAAACTGAATGTCTGACCATGCTGTGATTCAAATTTGAGAATGATACTCCAAAAAATGTTGTTTCTGTGAGCTTTTATTTCAAAAAAGTCCAGGCGTCCTTTCAGAAAAAGTGCACTTGGAAACTCCAAATATACACATGATAACAAAATGACATGATTATCAAAAGAAAATGAGTCAGGACTACATATTACATGATGTATATCAATTCAGAACTTCTCTGCCCACCAAAGCACATAGAAAAAACTATTTCAGAAAAAAACATTTGCACATTATAACAAAATACTTGCTATTTTGAATGTGGTCGCTCATGAATGCACTCCAGATTCCAGTCCTCCTCTGGATGTCAGCTGAAGACCTGTTACATCACATCACAACACAACACAACACAACACAGACACACACAAAGCAAGAGAGGATTTTAGTTTGAGTCAAAAGTTAGAGACATACAACTATTTGTATGAGAAACTATGATGTAATATACATGAACATAATACATACACACATACACACATTACATGAATATATTTATAATTACAAATGTCTTATGTTTGCCAAATAACCTATATTTCTCAGCTGGTAATACTCATATTTTCCACCACATATCTTGTTTTTAGTTTGTATATTCTGTGCATTTGATTCATATAGCTATAAAAATGATTCATTTATATAACATGTCATAGAAAATGAAACCATGTAAAACTCGTATTTTAGTCATCTCCACTGTTACTTTATAATCAAAACAGCTAACAAGAAACTAGAAATGTAACGTAAAATAACTAATGAACAAAAGAATCCACTTACTTTATCCAAGCGAGCGCAGCTGAGCTCATAGTCCGGTCCATCTCTCGTCGACGACGCGGTTTCGTTTATATCCAATCTTGTATCTTTGCTCCGCGATCATGCTCTTTATCAACTTCTCCAAAACACTCTCAACACAAACAAGTCCTCTGCAGTCGACAATCCACAATGGAGATGTTATATCTAACCTTTGAGAGGTTTCTCAGCGGCTCCGGAGAGCCTAGCCGGCTGCTATGCTACCCAAACAAACAAACGCGCAGGGAGGGGGCGTGGGCATTCCTCTCCATGCGCTTCTGTAGATTTGCGCAGAAGTACACTTTACTGACGTAAGTTGAATCCTTGTAATCGTTTCATGATTGGTTACTACCCCTGCCCATCAAAACTTTGCTGGCTAAGCATTGGCTGGCTTTGTTTTGGCGTAATCCAGTCAAAAGCCTATGGTTAGCTGAAGGACATCTGTCTGGGCAAATCGGTGTTCCCGATTCATTTTGAGTTGTCAAACCTTATCTGATTGAACAAAACAGAAAAATAGGGCGGGATATTTATCGGAAGAGTCTAACGAAGCAGGAAGAGATGGATTTTCACTGATAAAACTCGATATTTGATAGAAAATAAACATGATCGATCATACTTAGCGGAAGCGCGGATGTAAATAAAGGAGGGTATTGCTGGATTTATCACTATTTTTCGTTGTTTTGGATTAAAACGTGGGATGCTTTTTGAAGAGTGGACCCTTACGTTGCAATGTACGTTGAAGTTTTTGGGAATTGTCAGAGATGATCAGAACCATATGGCAAGACATGTGAGTACCCACAAATTTTTTTATATGCATTCCGTCTGCATTTTATTTAATCTTATCCACACCAGTGTATTGATTGCAAAAATAAGCTCAGAACATGAATTTTGAGTGTTTAAACTTTCAAATAATGCAAAGTTTATGATTGTTGATTGAATATTTGATGTTAAACAAAGTACAAAAACACGTAAAAACGCCCCCTAGGGACCGCCGCCGGGCCGGTGCGTGTTAAGAAGTTTAAGGTTAAGAACATCTTAGTTGTAATGTCAAGTGCTTTCAAAGGACTGGGTTGAAATAATTAGCCCACGTGGTTTTTTTAGAGTCCTACATAAAAAATTTTTTTTAGTATTTGCTTTAATGATTGCATGCTTGTTCCATAGGGTTGTGGAAAACCAAACGGTCCAAGTTATCCCACCCAGCAGTGCATCATATATGCTTTAATGGAAATAAAAAATTTACATGATTATTGTCACAAATGTGTTTGCAGTAGATTAGTGACCCATGGCGCTTTTCCATTGCATAGTACCCCATGGTTTGGGGCTTTTCCACTGGGTGCAATACGTAGTACCCCGATTTTTTTTAGAACCACCTCTGTTGGGGTTACAAGCGACCCAAGCTGATACCAAAATGTAATGTGAAAACACTGTAGATCACTTATTGGTCTGAGAGAATGGTCACTACCAGTGGCATCGCTATAATGTAAAAGATTAGCTTTACCTTCATGCTAGCTTGCGCTGTATCGAGTAAACCTTTTGTCATCTTGCTGTAAATTCCCAAACTCCCTTTTAGCGATGAAAAACATCCAAAGTTTGAGAATCAGGAACACCATAACAGTTTTTTCCAGACTTGCAGTTTGTGGCAGCACATTTGTGACGCGCACGTCCGCATGTACGCTTAAATGCAACTTAAAGGCGGAGTCCACGATGTTTGAAAAACGGTTTGGAAAAGGAGACGGGCCGACTACCAAAACACACTTATAGCCAATCAAATCAAATCAAATGCCGGGTTGCGTATGTGTGGGGCGGGTCTATCAACAGAAGGTCCAGATTCTATTGGGGTAGGGGCGTGTTTGTTTAGGTGATTTCAAATATCAACATTGGCTTTCAAACATCATGGACTCCGCCTTTAAATGAGGCTCAGCGAAGCGCGTCGACTAACGCCACCGGTGTTTGTACAGAAACTGTCATGTGAGACAGAGGTAGTGATAAACGCGATGTGCAAACATCTATTTGTGGTGGTCAGTTTTAATTTTGTGGCAGACTGAGAAATAAATGAATGTATGGGAATGTACAACGACGCTCTCACTTGTATGATGTCACAGCAGTAGGCAGCGCAAATATAACCACACGCCTATAATCCCTCCCACTCCGAAGTGTTACTAAAATCGATGGAAAAGTTAACCAAGCCAAAGTGAGGTGACATGACCCGACCTGACCCAAACCATAGGGTACTATGCAATGAAAAAGCGCCACTAGACATCTGGTTTCACTGATAAGGCTTGGCTAAAGCCAGGTCTAGGCCATAGATAAATTAAGCCGTTTAAGCATTTTTTATAAACATTCCATAGGAAAATACATTGCTGGTGTGTATCTTAAGACAAATCAATGGCACTGGCATATCTGTACATGCAGGTTATTTTCAGTTGAGACATCTCAAACACTGTGTCTGTGAAGGACTAGCCTTAAGCCTTGTCTGTGAAACCGGGATCGTTTTTTAATCTTTTCATGTCATAACTGTTCCAAAATCCAACAACTTTGTTTATTTTCAGGTGTAAATGAAAATAATCCTGATTTTCAAGTAATATTTTAGATCTGACTGACAGACAAACATGCAGCATGCACACAAATGTCATATATATTACGGATTAGTGTTTTTAAGGAGTCTACCAGATCAAAGGTTTGTGTTTAAAAGGATGTCTACGTCTCACGGAGGGAAGTCGCTCTTAGAAGTCTTGGCTGTTCCAAATGTAGAAGCTTCTAGGTTTCATTTGCCAAGTGACAGCTGATTCATGCAGTACTGTCTCTCTTCATCTTAGGCTGATTTAAGAGTGATGTGTTTACGATGCTCCTGCTTTTTCTCTCCACCTTCACTCAAGCATTGATTCCCCAAGGAGTCAAATTTATCCGGGAGCCTTAAGCAGGGTAAACTCGATGGACCCATTAGCATTGGCTGTAGATTTTGTTTCCCCCTTAATAAGCTGAGGATAAAATAAATGCCGTTGACAGTCCTTATCCCTGACCTGCAGAGATCAGCAAATTTTCCCAATCACCACCTTTCCTCGCTCTTCGCAGACTTTTCTACTATCCGTGTGTCTACTAAAGGGCTTCTGGATGGAGTTTGATTGAAGATTTTTGTTCGTATTCAGCGTTTTTTTATTTAATGAGCTTACATTTAAAGCATGTGGTCTCTGCAAATGACGTATCTGTTCATTTGTACTTTCATTCTGCATGTGTTCTCTTGGCTTGGCACGAAACAGACAGCCCTTGATGCTAATCGTATTTTTTCCTGTCTTTATATATATTTTTTGTTCATGGGCTTGTCAGCTTTCAGCAGATAGAGAGATGAGATCTCCTAATGGCTTTGCTTTGTGTTTTTGTCTCCTTTGAACCACTGATGGAGAATGTTCTTCCTTTCGCTCATTTTTTTTTCGGTCATCTAATCGCATCCGCAATATCCGCCAGCATTACTTTAGTTTAGACCGCTTGACCTCACGATTTATACAGCAGATTAGTGATGTATTTATTAATGATCTCAAAACTTACAGCGTAATACCAGCGAGACACTTTTCCCTGAATTTTAGAGAAATCGGGTATAATTATCAAGTATGTTTACTAAGCATGGATTTAGTTTCATTAAGATCAAATAGACTTTTGCTTGATAAAAAAGTAAAGAAAAATGAACCCATTTGCTTTGAAAATTTTCTTTGAATTATTTACCTGACAGACCTCTGATAGCCTCTAAATCAAGTATAAAAATGAGAGTAAATTTACTAAATTAAATAATAGATTTTTTTATAAATTTGCACACAATGCCTAAAAGTGGCGTAAGAATTTAAAGTTATTTTTATCTTTAATGGAGAGAACAATAGAGAGTAGTCCAACCAGCAATAGCCATCATTTCACCATCTAGGTCAGAGCTAGTCAACTAGCGGCCTGCAGGCCAAATGTGGCCCTTCAATCATCTTTATCCGGTCATCTTTGTCTGATTTAAAATCCGTGCGGTTACTTTTACCTTTCCACTGTACATGACAAATGATAAAACTGAAAGAGAGTCGGAAAGGGGGATGCGTAATTTACGGATCTAATTGAGCTTTGAATGCATTTAAAAAACAAAATTTGTGCGACTACACCGCATGTGACACGCTGTCCAGAAGCTATATATTTTAGTGTGTTTCAATTAAAACACTATGTGCAAGGTGAAAATTATCAATCCTTTTTGTTTAACTTTATCAGTAATACTTGAATCCTTTAAAAAACTATTACAAAAAAAACTATTGCAATTGCCACCAGGGGGCGAACTCCATCAGTCGGATCCGAATGTAGTGTACAATGGCAAAGCGGTTTAGCCTATATATCAGTAAAATATTAAAAAATAAAACATAAAGTGCAATTTTAGTCATTAAGGGAAGACATGTAACAATTTATGAAAGTTAAACAGTTAAAAAACAAAAGAAGTTTAGGAGTAAGTGCTTGCACTTTTCTTATGCAATGTTCATAGTTGAACTAATAACATTTGGCTCTTGCAATGTTAAACAGCATTGTTTTTAAAATATTAATAAAGAGAGTTTTAATACAAGGCAAATACTGGATACAAGATGTGGCTAAACTGATCGGAAACAAATACCTTGTTGAAAATAAAATGACTTTGTTGTTATTGTTTCTATGTGGAAGTCTACTGGAATTTGCATTTAGTCAACTAAAGCCATTTGTTTATGTTGTTGCTGCTGAAATAGTCTATAGACCTGATATAGTAACACACTTCTAGCCAAAATAAACTTTAATTTGGTTACATGCATTTTTTTATCAAAATAACTTGCAAAGTGCATGATATTCCATAATGTAAGCAAAGCAAACAGTTTGCTTTCATTTACTTACAGTACTTATTAGATTTTTTTTTTGGCCATGGTTAAAAGTTTAATAACATTTGCCTTATTTCAGCCTAGACATCAGGGGTCTCATTTATAAAACTGTGCGTAGAATCCTTACTAAAAGTCTACGTACACACAAAAGCAAAAAATGGCATACGCCAAAAATTATTAAGACTTATCAAACAAAGCAATGTTCACTTTATAAATCACAGATCACCTGCAAGTGTGCATACATGAATCATCCCCAAATCCCACCCTGCAAGCCCATTCTCCTATCAAGTTTGTTTTTTATAGATCACAATCTTTGCATGGGAACTGGCGTACGTATGTTTTCAGCCACGCACGGTTTATAAATAAGACCACTGGTCTGGCTATTAGATGTCTTTTCAATGCAAAAATGCTTTCTGCTTAGGAACTACTGTAGAAACAACAGTGAAAGTGATAAAGGAAATGTTATGACTCAAACTCTGGTTGCTTATAATATTTCTGTGCGATATGTCCACACAACTGTCTCTCTGACATCTAAGTTTTCTTTCAAAGAAAGATTTGTGTATTTATTTACTGTTGATCTCAATTGCAGTAATTCATCAAATCACGATCAAACGACAGAGAAGCACATTATATCTGGGCGTATATCCAGAGGTACTGCGAAGGCAGCGTTATTTTGGCATTTTAAAGAGCTGATTCAGGTCTCTAAACTGCAATGCTGGAGTGATGCTGTACGGTCCCAACTAAGTGTGGCAGATCGTGGCAATCTGCTGCATCTGCCACAACCCTCGCACTCAGAACGGGCCTGCCAGATGGGGAATTGCACTGTGCAAATTGCGTTCAGCACAGATTTTTTGGGGCATGTTTGCGCTGTTACACGATTTGCATAATTCCTATAGTGAATCGAATGCTAAAACAACGAAGACAGCATGCGCAAATAACAAACAGCGATGTCAGCCGGCACAAATTGTTCTTAGTGAATTCTCTCAAGAATATTTCTGATGAAATATCCGGCTTTTGATGACATGGGAATGAGGAAAGGCAACTTATTGAAAATGCAGAAATTCAGCATAAGCCATAGAAATCTTGGCATCTGGCTGGATTTGTTTGTTTTACGCTATAAAATGGTATAAGGATATCAGACAGGATAAAACAAAAATTTCCCAGTCCAGGATTTGGCCTTGTTTTGTGTCGATGCATTTAGATGAAGCAGTGAATTCACAGTAATAAGTGTCTGCATTTCTGTTTTAGGCAAAGCCTATGCGCCCGAGTTTTACTATGACACCTACAGCGCTCTGTGGCAGAACAAGCCTCGCGTCTACGGCTTCAAACTCCAGTGGACTCAAATGAATCCCGGTTCGGTTGACCGCATCATGGCCTATCGACTTGGCATCAAACAGGTGAGTCAGGCTGGTCGCTTATTTAGGCAAGGCAAGTTTATTTGTATAGCACATTTCATACACAAAGGTCATTCAAAGTGCTCTAGAAATGAGAAAACATACATGATACATGAGAATTTTAAAAACAATAAAATCTATAAAAATGTGATTTTATAAGGTGTTAAAAAGAATAAAACGGTATCTACATCCCCTGTTCTTTGTAAATATTTTAGCTACAATTGAATTATAATTTAACGAGATATTTTAATCGGTCTTTGACATGGAGAACTTTGGGTAGTTTATTTTTTATTTTATTTTTTAAATGCTGTAAAAATGACAAATGTCAAAAACTGCTATTTTAAAATTGTCTTAGATCTCTTTTCAATAAAAAAACTAAATATTAAAAAAAGAATAAAACGGAAATTAAAGTTGGAGTTCCGTTAACCGGTTAACTATTGCTCAGAATAGGACCCTTGTTAAAGCCAACTAAATCCCAGATGCTATACGTTGACAGCGAGAGGCAATCTTTAAATCTCTATGATGAAGCCAATTAGGATGTGACTTAAAGGGATATTTCACCCAAAAATGAAAATTTTATCGAAAAACACTCAAAAAATATGTTTGGTAGTTTCTTACAGTTACAAACATTTTCATAATTTTAAACATATTTGCCTTAAAATGGTGGGACCTCAACTACTCACCATGTAGCTATGAGAAAGAGAGAGATCATACATAAGAGATGTTTGTTTTTCCAACACCGCATGAAGTGAAACAAGCCTATTATTTCCTCATTAAAAATTTAGGGGTGTGGTTAAAATCAGTCTCAGCCAATGGGCTAAAAGACATACACTGTTTCAGTAGTGACATAAAAATGTTGGATACCTTTTTACATAAATATAAAATAATTTTTTATGCTTCACTTTATCTAAAAAAATATTTTAAAAAAGCAATAAAATAAAATGCAAAAATTATTTCAATATCATTTTTAGAAGTTTAAATTTAGGGGTTAAGATTCCGGATAGACACCTCCCAATAAAAGTGTCCAAAAAATGATAATTTTATTTACATTAAGCTTTTTATTGTGCACTTCAATAGATCATAGTAAACATCAAATTTGAAAACTTAAATGTTTTTTTAGAAAACGCGATTGTTTCCTCCTTATGTAAACCTTGTGCATGCAAAAGACCGCTGGAAAACAGGCCAATCCCAACATAACACCGACTGTGACGTTACAGTCGTGATGTACGCCCCAACATTAAATTACACATTAAAGTAACTCTTTCCACGCCTTTGACAAATTATCTCGTCAATTAAGAAACAACATTTAAATTAAAAAAACATTTGCATTAAAAAACCTAATACATTTTTATATTAATCTGCAATACCGCGATTAACCAATTTATGACAAAACTGAAGTTATTTATTAATTTTAAACTCTGTGTATGTTTTGATAATCATTCTGAATCTGATCTCTAACAAAATTCCTTCACAAAATGCAATTATTTCAGCTTTTTGCCAAAAAAATATTTTAAAAGATAAATACCCATATTTAAGAGTTTATAGAGAAAAATATAGATAGGATAAAACGGTTTTTTTTTTTTTTTCGTTTTGTTTCATTATTGTTTGTTTGAAAGCATGTGGTCTGTTCTTTCTTTTGATATATTTGTATGTTTATATATTTATAGAAGAAAATTTTTCTGGAAGGCATTTTGTGAAACGTTTTGTGAAAATCACAAAAAATGCTGGCGGGCAACTTTTCAAAAATGGCTGGCGGGGAATGAGTTAAGTAAAATGTTGTTACAATGCTAAAAACAAAGTTGTGACTGCTGAGTTAGCGCTATATGCTAGTTAATGCTAGCATTTAGGCTAAAATTCTACGATTGACGTTACAGTTTTGCTTTGCAGATCCATACTGAAAAAAAAACACAAACTTACCACTCAGAAATGTCTATTATCAATTTCCAAACAATTGATTATTCTTCAAATTCTGTATATTGGTCTAATACAGGCTCAAATATAAGGTCTGTTTACACACATACACAGCTATTCAAAAAAGCTGCTCTGACAAACAACCAATCAGAGCAGAGCTCAACATTACTATTCATGACCCTTTCAAATAAGGTAATAATAGACAATTTCATTCTAAGGGCAAATCCTAGAGTTTTAAATGAACATGTAAAACCATCTCTGGATAATTTTTGCACCTAATAATGCCACATACATTATATGTAGATATCAGAGAACAATTTTTAACAGATTATTTCAATGCATTCGTTGGCACCTTTAAGAGTCTTATAAAAAATGCTTATAAACAATGACAGATGCACTTATTGGGTTTTGCATCTGAGCTCTTAAATAAAAAGATGCCAAGTGTTCTATTCAAAAGCTATGCAAATGAAATGCACCTGTTTGTCTATGAAAGGGTTGTGCTCGGAGCAAATTGTCATATATAATTGTTATATTCAGTGATTGGGGAAAGTATCTCTATTGTGTATGTGTGTTTCATTCATGCTAATGGGACTTGTGGCGTGTGTGCAAAATGTTGCGCATAATGACTTTAAAAGCACAGAGAACATTTGGCTTTGCTGGCATCCTCGTATAGTACTTCACCCTGCA
This sequence comes from Misgurnus mizolepis, assembly GCA_025389145.1. NCBI lineage: Eukaryota > Metazoa > Chordata > Actinopteri > Cypriniformes > Cobitidae > Misgurnus > Misgurnus mizolepis. The sequence continues at coordinate 15,188,932 of JAIFKI010000023.1, forward strand.
TCATCCACACATAGGATTAGTGAAGGAGCATTATTAGGATTCATGAAAGACATGTATGTTTACTATTGATACAGTTCATGTCAGTGAAACAGATACGTTCTGTTTATTGAGCCTGGATAATATTTGCAGAAAAGCTTTAGCGCTCTCTCCAATGCGCTGTAGCTACTGTTCTGCCTCGCCGCATGTGGTCACGCAGTGCAGCGCTATTGTCAATTACGAGTCATCATCACTCTGTTTGTCACCTTCAACTTCACACTTCCTCTGCTCAGCTGGAATGGCAGCGTCCATGGCCATTTATAATGACATCACATGGGGTGATTTATTCCTTGTCAAATTCGCCTTTGCTAGTTGGCACCTACGGTGCTCAAAGTCAACACAAAGTGTACGTACATGTAGCACGCGTGACGTTCTTACAACTTCCCTCCTCGTTTTTGTTCCCCTCACACTGTTTATTTCAGCCTGTTGCACATCGCTCGTCTGCGGGGATCGTATGATTAATAATGTTTACAGGATAGCAGAACATATTTTAGCACTTCGGTTCATTCCCAGGGGATTGTTGAGTTTGAGAAGTTTGGTTTTGAGTTGTACTTTGGTTTTGGGTAGATCATTATATTTTGTCCAGAGACTTTTTTGTTATCATCACCACCATCCATTCTATAAATGTGCTTATCCTCTGTAGGGTCACAGGAGGGTTGGAACCTCAAGATCAACATTTTAGGTTAAAATATACGTGTGTATAAGTGTATGTGAGCATCACAGTTTGATTTTAAATCTTTAACATAGCCTTACTCAGTTAATATTACAGATAACTGGGGTATATTTTAACAGATTGTTCTTTACATTATATAGGATGAGTTTATGTACTCATCATGTTATTTTTTGTGTTATGCTATTTAACACATTATGGGCCAGATTTACTAACAGCTTGCACCAGCGCAAATCATGACATCATTTGCATTAAAGGAGTAGTCCACTTTAAAAATGGGGTCCATTGACTTTCAATAGTAGGAATAAAAATACTATGGTAAGTCAATGGGCCCCATCTTTAAAGTGGACTACTCCTTTAATAAACGAATGTCGGTGTGGAAAAAGTGTGGTCTAGTTATTGCATATGCATATCTAGGAGTTTCCCTTTCAGATGCTAAATTTATGGGAGGAGATTATTTTAATGATTTACGCACTGCATTTACTAATGTTTGAATGTGTAATATTACTGGTATTTGCTGCATTATTTAACACGAAAAGACATCATTTGGGCTTGAAATGGCAGCAATTGTAGCTGATAGGAGAAGGCTTGGCAGGGATTAGAAAGTATGTGGTACAAGGCAGAGGATTTTTTTCCACACGTAACAATTTATTTGGAATGCCAAAGGAACATATTTAAAAATATTGTTTGCCAAGCCATGTTATTTTCTATTTGCTGGAGGATATAAAAAAAGAGTCACTAGGAGAAGGTGTTTTAAAACTTCTTGTAAACCTTCATCTTTTGTCTTCCAGTTTTTTTAGTGTACTATGGCTTTATTAGCTGTGATGTCCTTGGTGCTGAACTCAAGCACATCAGGCATTAGTAGATCACCCGCACCTCATCAGCTCTGCTTATTTGCGACCCTAAACTAATTTTCCCTGCTCTTAGTAGATTGCATTGATCATTATGTGAATCAGCTGTTGTGCCTGTTATTTATTTTGTGTCTTTTTAGTAAATAACCCACAGATATTACCACTCCCATTGGTGTTTTTTTGCAATTGTGCTCTCGTGCTAATTTGCCTCGTCTTGTAAATCTGGCCCTATGTGTCATTTTAAAACATTACATTCTAAAAATGACTGGATTATTTTTGACCCATGTTGGGTAAAAATTGGACAGAACACACCGCTGGGTTAAAATTGACACAATGTTGGTTTGTTTTAACCCAACTGCTGGGATATTATAAACCATGGTTGCATAATAACAACCAAACATTGGGTCATTTTTAACCTAGCATGTGTTATTTTCAAATATTTACCCATTATGGGTCAAAAATAACCTAGCCATTTTTAAAGCAACACCAAAGAGTTTTTTTTACCTTAAAATAACGCTTCCAAAACAGTTTCAGTCGTTCATCCACTCTAAACAGGGTGAACAGCACTTTCACATTCGCTTTGCAGCCCTCTATCGGCCAAAACCGCACTAAAGAAGTTTCCAAACGTCGGGTAGTGGTCCTGTAGTCCGAGTGAATACTACAAAAACTTGCTTTACGGCAGACCTACAATCCAATCAGAGCCAGCTATGCCTCAGTATTTATGACAGTGGGTAATGGACAATTACGCTTCTAACCTGTAGGGGGAGCAAAGAGCCAAAACTCTTTGGTGTTGCTTTAAAGTGTATGTGTCATTTTGTGTTGATTTTGTGTTAAAATTAGGGCTGTCAAAAGATTAATCGCATACAAATAAAAGTTTATTTTGTATATATAAATACACACATATGGATGCATGTATTTTATACATTTAGATGTGTGTATTTTGATATAATTGTTATATATACATGTTTTTTGTCTTAAATGTATACATGTGTAAATACATAATAATTACACACAACACACACAAATATATTATGCAAACACAAACTTTTATTTTGTATGCAATTAATTGTGATTAATCTTTTGACAGCCCTAGTTAAAATAAAACACAAGTTGTGTTAAAAGTAACACAAAGTGTGTGTATTCATATATACAGAATAATTACACGCAACACACACAAATATATTATGCAAACACAAACTTTAATTTTGTATGCAATTAATCATGATTAATGTTTTGATAGCCCTAGTTAAAATAAAATACAAGATGTGTTAAAAGTAACACAAAGTGTGTGTATTCATATTTACATAATAATTACACGCAACACACACACAATATATTATGCAAACACAAACTTTTATTTTGTATGCAATTAATCGTGATTAATCTTTTGACAGCCCTAGTTAAAATAAAACGCAAGTTGTGTTAAAAGTAACACAAAGTGTGTGTATTCATATATACAGAATAATTACACGCAACACACACAAATATATTATGCAAACACAAACTTTAATTTTGTATGCAATTAATCATGATTAATGTTTTGATAGCCCTAGTTAAAATAAAACACAAGTTGTGTTAAAAGTAACACAAAGTGTGTGTATTCATATATACAGAATAATTACACGCAACACACACAAATATATTATGCAAACACAAACTTTAATTTTGTATGCAATTAATCATGATTAATGTTTTGATAGCCCTAGTTAAAATAAAATACAAGATGTGTTAAAAGTAACACAAAGTGTGTGTATTCATATATACAGAATAATTACACACAACACACACAAATATATTATGCAAACACAAACTTTTATTTTGTATGCAATTAATCATGATTAATGTTTTGACAGCCCTAGTTAAAATAAAACACAAGTTGTGTTAAAAGTAATATAAAATGTATTGTTCCAATAACAACATAGAGATGTGTGCATTCTGGGAAAACTAATTTATTACACTCTTAAACCACCCGAACACAAGACAAAACACCAACACAGGGCAGAAATGTCATGGGTATTTCAGCATTTTTATTCAAGCTTTCATTTTAAATGTTTCTGCAGTGTGATAAAAAAAGTCCATGCAGTCTTTGAATACAAAAAGCTGCACGCATTAAAAGTATAAAATAATTAGCATAAAGCTGTTCAAACACATTTTAACAAAAAGTCACACCGCAGGACAAAAGCATATTTAATATCTTTGGGTTCTCTGGGGCCAAAGTGTTTTTGTGATACCTTGCTAACTAATGCGATATACAAAATATGGTATGCGATAATACTTTGACGTTGTAAAATCTATCAAAATATATTTAAAAACTGCAAATTATATAACAAACATAAACTCTTTCAATCTCTGCAGTGTCTCTGCTATCTGCATCGCCCTACTGTAAAACTTTCACTATACATAACTTTTTAGGCTATTGCAAACCATCACAATACTGTATGCGCATATATCTTGCATCCCTAATCTACAGGGTGGACTGAAGAATCAAATAATAACACAAATGCATGCATCCCAGCATGCCCATGTAATGTAGCTATTGATTTACCCCATTGGTTTTGAAAATGGAGAGAGCAGAAGCAGGCATTCTCTAAAAAAAATATTACAGGCTCAAATGGCAAATACCATCCATTATGAACCTCGTTCACCATTATTCATCGTCACGTGTCACATTTCAGCCCTGTTTATCCGAACCATTTGATTCATTAACGCTTAAACGAAATAACAGCGCGTGCATTATTTGCACTACAGAGAGGAGTCATTGTACCATCCTTGATGACTTAGCAACAGAAAGCACACCTGGCACCGCAAAGAGAGAGAGAAAGTCAAAAACAAGAGAAGGGGGCAGAAAACTAATTAACAGCTGTGTCCGGTGGGACGAAGCTGCCGCAATAAGATAAGCTTTACAGGAGAAATCAAGGATGAGACCCTGGTGAACAGAGGTTAGCTGTGTGAAGTGATTTCGACGGTGTCTGTGTGTTCGCCCGTGTGCATGCACGGGTGGGTTGTGTGGCTGTGTTGGGTGGGTGGTGATTGACTCATCTGTTCTGATCATGATGGAGTGGTCTGGCCCCTTCATTAATGCCTTATTTTCTCCACACAGCCTCTGCACATCTTTTTTGTTCGCCGACTGTTGTCCCGCAGTTTATTTGTTCTGTTTAACACGGCGCTTTTCCTCCCGCGCGCTCATCCATCATGTCGTTTTGCCCGGTCACCTGTCGACGCAAGCGCTTGGGAACATTCCAGAGCCGGGGTGCATTTGTGGGCTCTTCAGCACTTTTGGCCGCTGACATTTTCAGGACGCGACAGGCACGGGAAGTCGGCTTGACAATCGTAAATGAGAGCGTTCGGGGTGTGTACGAGCTAACCGAGACACTGCCAGCCAAGCATATTAGGCAGTGCTTCGGCGCCTAACTCCAGGACGGGCAATTTTACCGCGGGGGTCTGCGTGTTTATGTATCCACTAGGAATGAGATTGCTTACCTTTGCTTTACTATAATGACACACTTTGGAAGCGTGAAAGCACACGGTGGTCAAAATAAACATTATGAATACCCCCAGGAAAGATAAATTACATATGGAGATATCTCAGCTGTTTCTCTCAGTCCACAATAAACATTAGCCAGCGTCCACCAGCACGGATATAAATGAAGGGAAGTAATAGATATTAAAAAATGCACAATAAGTATAATCTTTTATTGCACAAGGAGAGGTTTTAATGCAGTAGACATCCTCAACGTTGCGCTTCAATGTAACCTACAGTAAGAGCTTGAACTTGCGTGTGTGCGATTCAGCTTGCTGCACGTTAGATAAGAAATACCGCATGTGAGTGACATCCAGTTCACAACATCAAACAGTTTCTTGAGCCTTGAGACTTCTGCAGGCATCAAGGAGCGAAATAATCAGACTCCAGAGAAAAAAAAATCTTATTTGGTAAGAAGTAAATCTGTGCATCCTCCAGTATTATTATTATTATTAACATTGTTCACATTTGAAGTCACTGTTTAATGCAGAAGAGCTTTAAATGAGTGAAATTAAAGGGACACTCCATATTTTTGAAAATATGCTCATTTTCAAGCTCCCCTAGAGTTAAACATTTGATTTTTACCTTTTTGGAATCCATTCAGTTGATCTCCAGGTCTGGCGGTACCACTATTAGCATAGCTTAGCGTAATCCATTGAATCTGATTAGACCATTAGCATCGCGCTAAATATAACCAAAGAGTTTGGATTTTTTTCCTTTTTAAAACTTGACTCTTAAAAAATTAAAAGTTTTGATTTTCTAGGCAGATATGGCTAGGAACTATACTCTCATTCTGGCATAATAATCAATCCTTGTATTATGCATCAATAAACAATGTTTTTTTTTTTTTGGAAGGGCTGCACAGTTAAAAAAAATATAAGACGAAGAAATTTACTTTCATGCCTCCAAAAAGTATCTTAACAAAAACACATCAAAACATTTCACAGATTCACAGGAGATCATCTTCTGACAGTAAGAGAAAAAGACCAAAAGCACAGATTGCTCAGTCCATATAAATATGTAAAGTAGCCGTGTTACAATTAACCCCGCGTTACTTTGTGCCCCGCTCACCCTTACGTCAAACATAAGAAAAACGTCAATGAAACATTAGCTGATTAAGTCTCTTGAGATATCAAAGGGCAGCCTTTTTTCCGTAGGGTATCTGCAACGTTTCTCTGTCATTACTAATGTGTTGAATAGGGCAAGCTCTGACAGCTATTGTAAAATATATTGTATATGGTGGCTTTTAAAATGATTAATTGATTTTCCATTTGTTATGTTCAAAAGTAGTGAGGCAATGTGACTCGGGTTATTTATGTTAAAAAAGTTGTTGACTGTACTTTTCTAAATAATTGAAATTATAATAATGGTTACACCGATAAAATATTTATAGCTTGGTTTACAAATATATAAAACAACAATAAAGCATTTCTCTAAACTTTTTTGTATGTTTGATCCTTACAAAAATGCTGGATTGTTTTTAACTGATTGTTGGGTAATAATGTTCTGTCCAATATTTACTTAGTTGTGGGTTAAAAACAACCCATACAGAATACCACATGACATGCGGTTGCCCCACACAAAATAGATATTTCAAATCATGTTTTGGTCCAGTCCTTATTTTGTGTACAATCTCTGAGGTCGTCTTTTTATTTAATGTACTGTATTGTAGTCCTCAAGGGTTATTAAAGATGTTTCAGATCTGCGCTAAAGGGCAACACATAACCATAGTCATGAACATCCTTAATGTTTCAATGACCTAATAATTCACTATATAGCTTACTCATTTAAAATTTAACGAACCCTTTTAACATTTTTCCTGGACATATGTGGCTTTAATAGACTGTTGTACAACTTAGCTGACATACTTTAAAGTTACAGCCAAGATGGCTGAGCTTTAGATTGCAATATAACATTTAAAATAAGTTTTCTTTAAAGGGCCAACATTATGTCCATTTTTACAAGATGTAATATAAGTCTCAGGCAGTGGCTGTTGATGACTTCTTTTTCGAGGGCGCACGATGTGAAGCATGTATTTAGCTCATTATGTGGGTGGCTCGTCATTTCAAAATATGTGTTCGACACGTCGTGTAAACCTTTGTGCATCTAACACAGTCTCACCCCATGGCGTCAATATTTGACGACACTTGACCATGCGTCAATATGTTGACGCGGAGGGTATACCTTTCGCGTCATTTTTTGACGAACTGGGGACTTCAATACTATTATGTCCGTTGCATTCTCTTTCCTATTTTCTTACCATTTTCGCGTCGGTTTAGGGTTAGATTACGCAAAATTAAACAGTGTACGCGAAATTAAACAGTTGTCACCTGGCGTTGGGGTTAGAGTTAGGTTTGGGTAGGGATGTCATTTTGTAAATCTAAAAAAATATATAGGTATACCCTCCGCGTCAACATATTGACGCATGGTCAAATGTCGTCAAATATTGACGCCATGGGGTGAGACTGGGTTGGTGCATCACGTGTCATGTCAAAACAACCAGATGCTCACTTAATCTCATGTGAAATCAGTCTTGCAAGTATTTTGTAAATGTGAGCATCTTTTTTATCTTTTGACGCGTGTGCAGCAGGCACATATTTTGAAATGATGCATGATGCACATGGTTAACATGACGCAACTAATACATATTTTGAGGAGCAACACACATGACACATAATTTGTCTTATCAATGCATATTTTTAGTGTGGTAGCATGGGGTGTTATATAGTAATCGACAATCTATATTAACTTGTTTACTTGTTTATTAGTAAAGGCAGGATGTTCTGGTTGGTCAGTGTAGTATTTGTCCCGCCTCTCCTTCATCGTGATTGGACGGATGTATAAAAGAGACTTTTTGGAGTGCCACGTTTGGATAAATACATATATTATTACCAGATAAAAAACTATATTACAAAGTAATGTTAATTAATGTGTAGTTTTGTGACATTATTTATTTATTTAATAAAAATCCTTGTAGCCAATGTTGAGCCAGGCTAAATGTCGAAAATACTCGTATTGTTTCTCAGTTTAAAATCCTTTGTCGTTGTTTTCCTCACATTCCCCCCAGTTCAGTTAGTGTTCCAATTTCAATCAAGCTCAGTTTATTTTAGTTTGACTAAAGAAAGGTTTGGTCGAGTTTTTCCTATTAGCTTATCAAGTAAACACTCTGTAATTATCAAGCTGTGGAGCCGTGAAGCGTGTGTAGGACGACAGGTGACCGCATCTGACCGCTCGGCCTTCGGTTTTGCCCCCACGAAATTGTTGTAGCGTGTTTGAAATTGCATTTATGTTGTAACTATGTCATCATATTTCTGCAGTGTTTCAGCAGCATTGTTAGAATCTCACTATTGATCACACTTTCCATGCAGCGCAGAGACGAAACCTTGTGCCTTGGGGTACTTCAGGGATCTTGTTGCACATTACTTTCACCCTCGAACTTTAAAGTGGGGAATATGCCTGTACTTCTAGGTTTTTTGTGAAAGCAGGCAATTTTTTTACCAATTAAATAAAGTTTTGTGTATGTTGAAATACAGCTATCCAGGCTTCTTGTTACGCACATAAATGTTGTGCCGACACAGGGGCTTGGCACTTCTTAGATTTACATCTATGCAATTGGCAAACTCATTTATGTAAAGCGACTTACAATGCATGTGAGTTTTACATGCATTTTATCAGTATGTGTGTAGGGTTTCTATTTGAACGATTCCGGTTCCGATTTCTTGTTTCGGTTCCGGTTCATAACGATTATCGATTCCGATTATTTTAAGAGGCAGGGTCAAAAAAGTTTTGGATATTTTACTGTAAATGAGCTAGCTAACCAAGGGTCTTTTTAAAGGAACAAGTCTGACCTTCTCCATCAATTTGAATGTGAACTTTTTACTTTTTGTGAACTTTACTATGAATTTTCAACTACAATATTAATATCAAATCTATGAACTTGTAAAACATAAATATTATAAATTATGAATATATTTTCACAGGGGTACACTTTCCTCAAGAGAGCTTTATTTTTGAAAACCTCATGAAAACACATTTATACATGAGTATATGATGCTGGAGGTACAGTATGTTACCGTGCTCCCACTGATGGGCTAACCTGGTGCAGAATAGAAACAATAAGAAACAACCCAGTCCAGATTAGTAGCAGGTACAGTATAAAATCTGAAACAGTTATTGTTTAGAAAAATTATCATATCTGCCTTTTTTCCGGCAGTGTGCGTGAGCGTTTTAGACAGATAGTATCTTCTGCTGTGGAGAAAACACGTTCGCTCAGCACATCGCGGAGTTGTGGAGTCACCAGCCTGGCTAACGTTCACAATCTCAGTTCGTAAATTGTCTATGGAAAAATAAGTTGGCTAAATTGTTAGCTGCCTCAATGGTGGCCCAAGACATATTATTAATTGTATATGTATTGTTTTACATACCGGATTTGGACTGCAGTGCAGTCACTGCGTTGCCAGGCTGGGGGTCGGAGTCAGAGGAAGAGGCAGCGGAGGATGGTCAGCGAAGCGCGTCATCATTTTCGACGTGCCCCCTCCTATGCACAAAACAATCTTGCCGCAAATGTAGCATTTTGCCGAGATTTCGTGTCTGTTTAGAAAAGTTAAGTCGCACTTTGGACCGTCGACGCATGCAATCCACTTCTGGTAGACGCTTCTTCGTTGGTGTTCAGCTGCTTGTATTTCCGTTCAGCGGACTGTGAATCGAAACTAGGAATCAGAATTTTAATTTTTGAACAATTCAGGGAAAAACGCAAAGCTAGTCCCGGTTCCACTCGATACTCGATAACCAAGCCTATATGTGTGTTCCCTGGGCATCAAACCCACCACCTTTGTGTTGCTAAAGCAATGCTTTACAAATTGAGCAACAGGAACTCTTGTAGACACTGCTATTTAACACTTATAAGTTTGGCACTTGTAAAACATCTACACTGTAAAAAAAATCCGTAGAAATTGCAGCTGGGTTGCCGGTAATTTACCGTAGATTTAAATTTATGTTATTTACTGGCAACATTTTGTTCAAAGTTAAATGAACATTTACCATTTACAAGTCTTTGTCTTTATAGAGTAAAACTAAAAAACAGCATCAAGCAAAACATTCTGGGAAACAAAATCTGAAGCAAAAAACAGAAAAAGTTTGATGATTTCTGGTTCCCAGAATGCTTTGCATGAGGCTGTTATTGTATAGTTTTATTCTGTTATATTCTGTGACTTGTTAATATTTAAAATTTATTTAACTTTGAACAAACTCTTGCCATTAAATAACATAAATTTAAATCGACGGTAAATTACCGGCAACCCAGCTGCAACAACATTGTAATTTCTACGGAATTTTTTTACAGTGTATCCGTAGTAGGGCTGCAACTAACGATTATTTTCATAATCGATTAATCGGGCGATTATTTCTTCGATTAATCGACTAATTTACTATAATATATTTACTTAATTAGATGTTTTTACGTATTAAAGCTAAATAAGGCACTAAATTAGGGTATTCACGTGTAGAAGTGTAAACTACAGCGTTTTACTAACATAATATTTTTTATTTAGATATTTTAATCCTTAAATAAAAAAAGTTTGTGCAGCTTTTAAATAGTAAAACATCTTTAAATGTCAAAATATCAATTAACAAAATTAATTATGTCTTCAGGGATGTGCTGAGAATTTTGCCACAGATGAATAAACTAATTTTAATCTCAGCTTTAGACCTTGATGATGAATATTAAGATTATTTGTTATTAACAAAATAAATAAGCCATTATGATATGAAAGTGCTGAAATACATGCGTTGTTACAATACAAAAAAACTGGATTTCCCCCTTTCTTTAAAACAGATGCTTGCGGTTCATAACTATTTTTATGAATTTTTATGTCACTTATATTAAAGAAAATTAAACCTTTATTAACCAGCGTTCGTTTGCATTTTTGCAGAGAGACGCATCACGTTTACACCTGGTATTTAAATTCGTCTCTTTTGTCCACTTTTGACCGGTTCTGTCCTGAATACTGTGAGGGGGTGGTCTGTGAGACGGTGGACGAGTCCCTCTGCTGTCTTTTAATGACGAGTTTATATGGACGCAAACTAGTATTATGTCAGAGTCCGCTGCTTGTGTTGTAAGTAAACATGCTGCACAGTGTTTTGTACATGTATATGTTAAAGCTTTCTCTGAATTTTCAGCGCAATTGATAAAATAAGATCGTGCAACTTTCACACGCTTGCAAAATGAAACTACGCGGAGATCAGCCGCAGTTGTTGCAGCTCTAATCTGTAGTGAAATATAAGTTATATTTTAAATACGAAGCTTTTTTGGTATCAGTACCTGTAATCTAGTTACATCATCTACCGTACTGGCAGGGGATAAGCGAGGCATGCTAACCAGCCAAACCAAAATGTACATCATGCAGTTCAAGGAAATAAACTGTTAAAGTCAAGGCAACCCTCTGCTTTAAATCCCTTCTGTACAGTCATACAGCGCTGCCTTAATAGTGAGCTCAGCAGGGCGCACTTATCAGATCTCTTCCTCACGCGACTTCCTCTTTTTCCTTCTAGTCTCCAACCTCATGCCGCTCGCCCTCGTAATCCCCGCTCCCTCCCAATGACTTAACATTTATCTCACACACTGACACACTTGCATTCTAATACATCATCATCGCTAGATACAATGACACTTTTTCGCTCCCATGCACAAACACTGCACATGCAATTGCCGATGTGTTTGGCGAAAATGACAGCAGGCCCACCTTTCGCACCATGAATTGTTTATTCAAAATGACACCGGGGTTGGATACGGCTTCACTTTAATGGTATCATAACAGGCCATAACAATATTCATCTCCATTGCAGTAGAGGATTTGTGAAGGTACAGTAGCCACGCACAACGGTGCTTTTACAAACAGTCATCAAATTGGCCTGTAGGCTAATTCAAACACTCGCTCGATATCAATGCATGGCCGTTCAGTGGAAAGATGCAATTTATATTACTCCAAATAAGATGCCTCGGAGTACGAGTCCGTCTAACGCGTGGGCCATAGGTAACATAAAACCTTATTTACAGACTGAAGCTCTTTTTTATTATTGCGCATTATAACAAAATAAGTCTTGTGTGAAGTTTTATTACTGGGGGAGATTGAAGTAATGCCGGTGATTCATATTTTGTGTATGCAGCAGGTATGTGTGTGTATAGTACTGTATGTGCGTATTTTAATTTATTACAACAACTAAACATTGTGAACAACCAGTAGTAGTAGTAATTGTGTACTAATTTTACTTTAAGTAGCATCACACAGTAACAGGTTTATTAAGAAACAGTGGTTCAGTAAGTGTATCAGATGATAATGTGAATGAATGAAGACGTTTATTTGTAACTAATTTGCGAGTCATTTTAATCAATTTGTTAAACAGATGAAAGCTTTCATTCTTTCTATTCACGTTCAGTTTAGACAAACTAGATAAGTATTAACAAAAAATATATATTAACAAAACAACATGAAAACCATTTCGTGCTGTTATTTTTTTCATTTTTTGATGAACTGCTTTTGAATAAGAATTGGTTATTGATTTTTAGCTCTGCCGGCAAAGTATCAACAGGGCATTCACAGTCTCATGATTCAAAAATGCATTAAAAATGCAGCAGATACAAACCAACATAATATGCAAATGGAAATGCCAGTTTTCATTGCTTCAGTACACTTCCATCTTTTGACTAGATAATATCTGCATTGAAACATGTATAGGATTTAGTGCCGATTGTTAGAAGCGCTTCAAATTGCTTAAAAGGAGAACAACACCATTTTTCCATATTTTACTAAGTTCTTTCTTCAACTTAGACAGATTCATACATACCTATCTTTTTTCAATGCGTGCACTTAATCTTTGTACAGTGCGTCGTGAATGTGTTAGCATTTAGCCTAGCCCCATTCATTCCTTAGGATCCAAACAGGGATGAATTTTGAAGCCACCAAACACTTCCATGTTTTTACTATTTAAAGACTGTTACATGATCTGTTACACGAGTAAGTATGGTGGCACAAAATAAAACGTGCTGATTTTTTTTAAGCGGATAAAAAATAAGAACTATATTGTATGGTGGAAGAGCACTTAGTTTGCAGCACTCGGGCGCAGTAACATTGACAGAAGTTTGAGCGAGAGGGGGTTTAGTCAGGAGTGATGATGTTACTGCGCACCAAGGTCGAAGTGCTGCAAACTTAAATGCTCTTCCGCCATACAATATAGTTCTCATTTTTCATCCGCTTAAAAAAATCACCACGTTTTATTTTGTGCCACCATACTTACTCGTGTAACTATTCATGTAACAGTCTTTAAATAAAGAAAACATGGAAGTGTTTGGTGGTTTCTAAATTCATCCTGTTTGGATCCTAAGGGATGAATGGGGCTAGGCTAAATGCTAACACATTCACCACACACTGTACAAAAATATAGTGCACGCATTAAAAAAAGATAGGTATGTATTAATTTGTTAAAGTTGAGGTAAGAACATAGTAAAATGTTGAAAAACTGTGGTCTTTTCCTTTAAGAAAAGTTTTGGCTTTGTTTGTGCGCTATATTTCAAGGAAATTCATACGTATTTGACATTTTGGCTAATTTGAAAGAATTCATACGAAGTGAATCGTATAAAAATGTACGATTGCCATAAAAAATAACAAAACCCTGCCCCTAACCCCAGAATCACGGTGGCAAAAGCAAAAACGTACATTATGCTGAAGTAATGCGAATTAGCCACTTGTAAAATACGTATGAAATGGTTAGATCAACAAAGTTTCACCTTTGAACTTACCCGCAAAGGCCTGTTATGAGAAAAGTTTTGGTTTCACTCACGAAGCCCACTGTTGTATATGCTTTACCTTTAACCTCGTTCGTAATTAAGCCGGCTGTTCAAATAATTTGCTTGTATAAACTTACTATATTAACATTTGCAAAGAGTTCTTTTATTATGTTTCAAAGGTTGCCCCCAAGCATACGCCGAGAACGAAATCATCATAATTTGCTTTAATTGCCACGTTTTGAATTGCAAATCAGCTATTTTATTTTGCTAAGATATCTTCGATCAGATACTAATGAGGTTCTTATTTACACAAAATATAATTTCCTTTCTCCCATGTGGAGTCGCTGTATCTCGGCGCACACAAAAGTGTTTAGGTTGGAATTTGCATGAGGGCAGAATGTCTTGTTCTTTTAATATCGCCCCCCCCCCCTTCCATCCCCAACCCCTTCTCTGCCCGTCTTTATACAACAAGATTTGCTGAACGATGTCATGAATGAGAAGTGAGCCCAGTTGCCATGGCAACAAGCCATTTTACCTCAGACCGGCAACATATATTACAATGCAGAACATAAAAAAGGTAAAACAAAATGAGGCAGAAGTACTTGGATGAGAGGAGGTGAATTGAGAAGTTTTTTATGCTAGAATCACAAAAACAGCTGTTGTTTAGTGACTGTAGTACACCGGCAAGTTTCAGTGACACCAAGAGATTTTATTGGACCTTTTCTTGTATTTGTAAGAACAGTAAATGGTGAGTGTTGATATTGCAGTATGGGATTAAAATGCAGCCTAATTTCCTTCGGCTACCGCTTAGTTTGCTTTTCATGCGTCCTCTGCGGGATTACTGGGAGAGTTCCACTTCAAAGGTTAACACAGATTTGGTTTTTTAATTAACCTCTGGGTTTTGAGAATAATGTTTCTTTGTTTTCTCGGACCAAAAGAAGAGGCCTGAATTCATCTCTCTGATGCTGGTATTTGAATAAAGGTCAACAAAAATGTCAGGATTTTACCGAATGCAAAATGCACAAAATGCACATTGTATCGTAATTGTGCTCGATTGGATTCGTAATCAAAATCCGTTGCCAAAACCACAGCGAGCCAATATTTACCTAAAGGGGAAAATATATGCGCTTCAGAGCACAGATTGTTTGCTGAGGAAAAACCAGGAGGGAAACTCGATGTCCTGCATTCTGAATTCTGAAACTATGATAATGAGACGCCGATGAAAGTAGTGTTGTAAAAATAAAATAATGTTCCTCTCTCGAGTGACCTAGAGGAAGCCTTTGGCGTCAAGCCTTTGCAGATTGTGATACTTTGCTTTTCCTTCTGCTTTTGGTAGCTTTGCCACAGGTACCTCAGAGAAGAGCTGTGATGAAGCCTGTCGCATGTGTTTTTCTGGCAAAATAGATTAAAGAAGGTATCGTGCGCTGTGCCGTTTTGCCAGATGCTGCTGTTGTAAGTTTAATCAAGCAGTCGAAAACTATGATAGCTATATTTAAAGCAATAGCTCATGGACAAATGAAAGCTTTCACTCGTATGTCTTTCCAAACCTTGTGATTTTGCTTCTTCTATGAAAGACACTAAAAGCATGTGTGAAGAATTTTATTGGTCATTCTTTTCCGTGTAACTCGAGTCCGATGCTTTCTTGCTTAAAAAATTAGGCAAAAATAGCAGACAATTATAGTAAAAGTGGTTTATATATATAATTGACTTGTGCATTGGATGAGAAAATGTCCAAAATAAGAGGCTGTTTACACTTGGTATTAAGATGTGTTTTCGTCAAATGGATCACAAGTGGATGACGCTAAAGACAGGTGTAAACGTTGTTCAAAATGTTTGAGCTCATCCACTTTCGACCACTTTCAACCACATTCAGATGTAGTCGAAAACCCTTTCGGATTGCTTTTACAGTGTATTGATGGTTTCAGCAGTAACAACATAAACAAGCGGCTGTCGTGGTCCGCACGTAACTTCCGGTAAACTCCGCTAAGAATAAATAACAACAAAGTTCTTTAAAAGTAGTTTATTTATATAACAAGCAAAAAAACAACACATAGATTACCTAGGAAACCAAAACATTTGGGTTACACTTTATTTTGATAGTCCACTTTAGACAATCTACTAACTATAAATAACTTTGCAACTACATGTCAACTTACTTTCAATATTTTGCAACTATACGTCAACTAACTGTCATTAATGTATTAGTAGACTGTAAGGGTTGGGGTTAGGGAAGAGGTTTGGGTTAGTGGAATAAGTTGACATGCAGGTGCAAAGATACTTATAGACAGTTGAATGTCTGTTGAGATATCATCACAATAAAGTGTTAGTAGATATTAAGCAGACATTCTACTAATTCTCTAAAGATTGGTAGTTGATAAGTAGTTGCAAAGTTACTTATAGTTAGTAAAATGTCTAAAGTGGACTATCGAAATAAAGTGTTACCAACATTTGTTATTTTCAACGAGGTATTTGTTCAAGAGATCAGTTTAGTAACTAAAAGTAAAGTTCGGATCCAGACGTGTATCACGTCAGCGCACGTGCGTCCGAAGAAACCGTCTATACGCGTATGTGGTTCGATCCCCTTACAGTAATCAGGACAGAAGCAGTCGAAAGTGGACAAAAGAGAGGGATTTAAACACCAGGTGTAAACAGAATGTGTCTCTCTCGTCCACTTTTGATCGACGAAAACACATTTTAATACCAAGTATAAACAGCCCCAAAATGTCACTGACAAGAATTCACTCCAGCTCCACAATTCATTCATTAATTTGCTTCGATATTAACGCATATTAAAGGTGCATTCATAGACTGTAAAAAATATAAACGTAATGTCTGTGACATCACCCATAGGTTTGTAAAGAGCTTTTTTTAGCTTATAGTAGGCGGTGCCTGTCGTTGTCATCTTGGCTGCACGTCACCACGCATCACTCGCGGATATCCGAAAATGGGAGGCAGGACGTGGATGAAGCGGAGTGGCTGATTGCTGAAACCATGCCAGCCTAGCTCGATTCTAGTGACATCAGTGGCAGTTCACCCCTCACTCAAGTGGCCACGCCCTTAATTATGCATTCAGTCATGTGACTGCAGTTATGCACATGACGTGTTTTCCTCAGACATGTTTGTGAAGTTTTTTTTTTTCAAACTTGCAGCGTGCGTCTCCCTCAGACTGTAAACGAAGCCTGAGCGCACAAAAAACCCCCCAAAAAACAGCTGGGGCGCACCAGATAACACGTCAGTCGCGTCGTACGTCATCCACATCACTGCGAGTCACGTGCCTTTAGTCTCGCACAGAGATGTCTTATGAGTTTGGAACGACATGAGGGTGAGTCATTAATGACATTATTTTCATTTTTGGGTGAACTATCCCTTTAAGGCTTTATAATTTAAACAGATGAGATACAAAAAAATTCACCCCCCTCATACACATCTACATACACCGAAGGTCCCCATACATGGAAGTCAGCATTTTGTGCCATCATGTTTCTAAAGTAGCCCTAAATGGACCGCTTTACAGAGTGTGTTTCATAACTATGTTGTCTCATACGATGGTTTAGATTGTGATGCTTAATGTGAAAATTAACCTTATTATAAAGTTTTACCGTTCACAAAACCATATGGGATTGAGGAACCATAAAGGAGAGAAAATTATACCAATTTTAATTTTGAGGTGAACTATCCCTTTCATAACTATTAAATCTCTAAATAGTGCCTCTGCTACGGTTATTGCACAAGAACTATTGACTTTCTTTGGGAAGAATAAATTTTTCTTCATGCATGCAGTCAGGCAAGGTGACTTACACTACTATCACAATAGATTATTTTTCACATTCAACATCTTGAGTTGGATATTATATCAGCAGCACCAAAGTTGTAGTATAACGTCAAAACTGGTTCCTTCTTCAAGGTTATTTTGTCAGCGAGCTCTTCACACTCTCCACCAGCGTGAGGGCCTTACGCTTCAATATCGGCCCTTCGCATCCACAACAAGGTTTGGAGTGTCTCGCTCAAGGATGTGTTAAGATTTGAGTGCTGTGTTGGATGAAATAGAAGGTCCCTGGAGCTGCGAACGCTGCACCACATGAAAAAAAACACGGTTGTGTTTTCACTTCTTTAATAAAATCGCACCCAAATGCAAAGCTGAAGGATGCTTCGAGTCAGGTGTTTTGTGCCAGCGTTAAAAAATCTTTTCGTAACAAGTTTTGTTTGGAAAAGATTTGCAGTCTATTTCAGCGTATGGAAACCATTGATATTGATTCTCTTCAGTGAGGCTTAATTGGGTTTTGGGCTCAGCAGTTTTACATAGATAAGATCAAGTGCTGCTTTGAGCGGCCTGTGATGATGCCACTCTCTAATGTATTGATTTTTTGCGTTATAAAAAGAAAAGCGGAAACGTCGGAATAACCCGTTGTCGTATGATGCATTGCATGAATAAGGTGCTTTGGGGGAAGAAAGGTCTATCTTTTCTTACATGTGCCCGTATCGATGCTTTCCCCTCTACTGCAGGCATGGAATTAGAAATCTCACAGAAGCAATAAACAGTAATTGGATTTGGCGATGGAAATCTCATTACCAGTAGAGAGAGAGAGACCCTGATGGGAACACTGGCAAGTTCTCAGGGCTATTGCTGCCACCTCCCCATCCCCTCGCCCCACTGACTTTACCAATCATCATGTATTTCAATTCGGAGAGACCCGTACCCGACTGCCGGGGGGAGTGCATGTATGCCTGTCATTCAGCCTAGCTCCAAGATAGTGGCCAAGATCAACAACCAGTAGTATGTATCCACAGCCAATAGTCGTCACATGGCACAAGTTCAAAGTTGCAAATGTTCGAAATTAATCTGCTGTTTCATCTGTCAAACTCCGAAGGCAATGCCCAAAAGAGCTTCATAATTTTTTGTTAAAAGCTTCTGTAATTTTTGCTCCACTGGTGACACCAAACAGAAATAAAGCCCGATTAAAACAACCTTATCCTCAGTTAATCACAAAACAGGTATTGCCGCCATCCATTCACAGCTGCATCGGACCGTTTAAACAGATTGAGGTTACGTTTGGTGGTGCCAACAATGAACACATTTTTGCCAAAAGAGCTTTTGTATTTATTCCACACTGAAAAAACTTTCAAAACATACAGGTAATAATTTAAATGAAGATATACATATACAGTGTCTGTCTATCCACTTGTTATGTCATGACTTAAAGGTGACATAGAGTGATTGAACGGGGTATTTATCCTTGTTCTGTGATGTGACATGTAGTCAAAAAAAATTTGTTTGGGTCTGTAATGCCTTAGAAGTTTTCTAAAAACCTCTCTCAGATAGCTCTATTAGGGTGGGGGATTTTAAACAAGTGGTTTTGCACCTATTTGGCTCCCCCTACTGACTTAACTTGCAATCTCATTACTGATTGGCTGACTTTGCTGCCACTCAAAAAATGTAGCCAATTATTTTAAAGTGGAGGGGCAGCTAGATGCCTGTGATGTCATAAGCATCAGTTTTTCAGATTGGGCCGTTTTCTGGCTGACATTTTTAAAAGAGGAATTTCTATGAGACTGAGATGTTTAGCATGTCTAGCACTTTTTGTATGTTTGTGAATGCGGGTAGACTACCATTATTTAACAAAGACAAGGTACAATGGTTTTTCATTCTCTGTCCCCTTTAAGGAATACTGTTTTCGGGTTCACTCATTTCAATAGAGGATACAATTTAAACGCCAATTATGATCTATTCACGATTTATTCATATTACACATTTACATGAAAAATTTATAAACTCATAGTGTACACTTTAATCTATGTCCATGAGTCCATGTCTGGTCAGCTCTGATTTTTATATGGAGATAAAAAAAAAATTTTGGTTTTCAATTATGATACCAGTGTGTATTAGAGTGATTTTTTTGTTATTCCCCTTTTGAGATCAGTAACACCCGGAAGAGTTTGGTTCCAAAACGCAATGAATCCATTTTGACTAATTTAAGTAAAAAATTGTTTTCTATACCAAAAAAGTGACAAAATGAAAACCAATATTTTCTGTTACAAACTTTCACATAGCATCTTTAGGTTAAAATAACATTAAAATATTAAAAGTTAAAAGTTAACATGAAAGTTCAAATCCATAATTTGATTTTCAAAGTTTTATTATAAAATCTTTTCAGCAAAATGCAATAAAAAAAGTTTTTTTTTTTCAAAATGCTATAAATCTATTGACTTAATATATAAATGTGCATTCATCTTTGCCATGTTATATTCATTAAGTTGACTAGTGGTATACACTGATTAAAAAATAAACATTAATGGCATTAATCAAAACACTTTGTCATATTAAGAACACTGTCATTGCTGCTGTCATCCTTGGGACGTCGTCGCTGAACTTTTTTGACAGCGATCAGCTGTAAAATGCTTTGGTCCTGCTCGATTTTCATTGACTTTGAGTAAAATAATGGAAAGTTTTTCATAAGATCCCCTGGGGTCGATGTGTTAGCATGACAGAAGCTTGATGCTGTCGGGAGAACAAGCAACAGCCAGCATTTTTCCTTCGACCGAGTGCCTCTCATGTAAATTATTTGATTTTGATGGCTTGCGTTTCTTCACAGCCACAGAAACCACCACAGGTTTATCAATGCCATCAAAAGTATTATTTTGTTTTTGTTTGTTTGTTGATCACAAAGTATAAAGTAGATGAGGAAAACTAGGATTCTGTGTCTATTCAAAGCGCCGCCATTATTGTTTACAATGCTTGGAATGGTGTGCTGTGATTGGTTATGTGGATTTATTGCATTCTGCAGAGAAGGAGGACTGCCGTTTATCACATTTGGGAAAAAAGGGAGAAAAGATGACAGAATAACACGGCGGATATCGGATTTTGCGTAAAATTAAGAATTTACTTTTTAATACTGACCTGATATACGGTAATACTGATTTTGGTGGTAACATTTTTTTAAATGGTGTTTATTGGGTTTTGGAACCTAACTCTTCATATCCTAAACATGAATAACTGATGTGCGGTTACTGAATAAATAAAAGCCCAGAGCTTTCTAAACTTCTCTGTTTTTGATGATTTTGGATTGTTTGTATACTTCAGAACATCCGGGAAGGTTTCACACAGTAGGTTTAATAGGATATGGCCTCTCCCACTGCACCATAATAATAATAATAATACTGAAAAGCATCACCAAAAATCCTTATACTTCCTCCAAAAGTTGAAGGGATACAGTAAACCTCGAATATTGGACTAAATTGGCTTGTTGTTAAAAGTTAATTGAGAAGGTCAGGAAGCAAAAGCGTCCTGTCAAAACCAATTACCCACCTCACACATCTCACTATAAACATAATAATGTTTATTCTTGCCCATTCAGAGACTTTTGTTGATTTTCACCTCCTTTACCTTCTTTCCAAATGCAGCTTTGTTGAAAATTTCACCTCCAATTTTAATTCATGACCATTATTGACCAGCTGCATTGTAAGAGGAATATTTCAACCTGAATGAAGATTGTGTTCTCATTTGCAAACAAATAGTCCATAATAGACGGTTTCAGCAGTAACAACATAAACAAGCCGCGGTCGCGGTCCGCACGTAACTTCCGGTAAACTCCGCTAATAATAAATAACAACGAAGTACTTTAAACGTAGTTTATTTATATAACAAGCAAAAAAAAAACAACACAGAGATTACTAGGAGACCAAAACATTTGTTATTTTCGACGAGGAATTTGTTGAAGAGATCCGTTTAGCAACCAGTCAGACCATTAAAAAAACGAAACCGGAAGTAAAGTTCGGATCCAGACGTGTATCACGCGCGTCCGATGAAACCGTCTATAGCTCTGTTAGTCTTGTGGAAACATTAAAATGCTCACAAAAAGAGAAATGATCAGCCATTTTTAATTGTATGCATAGTTTGTCTTATATTGTAATATACTTGCACTTTTCTATTGATCTAACTCTTTTAAATTGTTAATCTCTAATTTCATTCCTGATTCCTTTTATTTATTTATTTGCCTTGCATGGTGAATTTTTGTATATATATATATATATATATATATATATATATATATATATATTTTTTTTTTTTTTTTTTTGCATATATATTATTTTAAATATATAATTTTTTCACTACATGTTATATATGAATATACGTGTGTACATTATGTGATAAATAAATATAATCTTTAAAATGTAGAATATAGTATGTTGAAATTTTCAATTGATCTTACAGAGTAATCCTATATTATGATGTATGGTTTGATGTATCGTTTCTCTCCCAATGACTCAAAGAGGATCTATTGGTCGACAGTTGTTTATGTGCGTTTGGCTTGACGCTTAATCATAATGTAATGAAAAGTTTACAAAATCAACCTGGATTTATGCTCTTCTGTTCAGACCGGGCATCAGAGGTGGTGGGAACAGGAAATCCCAATAGAAGACAACATCCAAAAAGGAGAACTGCTCACCTATAACCTCACTGAGCTCATAAAACCAGAAGCCTACCAGATCCGCCTCACGCCAATAACACGATTCGGAGAAGGAGACTCGACTGAAAGAATCATTCGCTACAGCGGTAAGTCAAAGCTTTCAGATGATTGTGGTTGGGTTTTTGCGGTGTTTGTTTAGCTGTTGTTTAGGTGCGCTGTAGTGTTACATAAAACATTTGAGCGTAGTGGAGATTTTGCAAGAAGAAAGACAATCTGTAGAAAAGCTCACTGTCCAAATATGTTGCATTTTGGTTTATAACAATGATCTTAAGGAAAGAAACAGAGAGTGCAGAATAAAACCATGCTGGTGTATTGACTGATACTGACAGAGATACAGTGTCTATGTGTTTTTGTCTGTGACTGAGATGTTTTTGTGAACCCTTAATGTGCTTTTAGTCCCATTACTCAATGTATATACACAACCCTACCTCAAGGCATTCGGTGGTATAGTCACAAAATATTTGATTTATGTACTTGTGTTCATGGACACGATTTTCCACTTTTTTGTGTGTCATTGAGCACGAATGTCTTTTTTGTCTCACTCAGCACAAATTTCTATACAGTAAATAGTTTTTTGTGTCCCTAGCACGACTTTCTTTTTTGTATCATTTTATGGATTGTTTGAATCCACCCATCTCTGTTATTATTGAAACAACACATTTTGTGTTACTTTTTACATAAAATCAACACGAAATGACACATAATGTGTTAAAACTACACATAATGTGTTAAAAGCTTAACGCACAAAGATGTATAAAAACTTAACACATCTTTTCTAATGCTGCGTTTAGACCAGCCGCGGTAGAGGCGTCAAACGCGAGTGATTTCAATGTTAAGTCAATGTGAAGACGCGTTGACGTGCGTCTGGAGGTCTCGCGGCGCGAAAGAGGCGTTTAGCATGGTGTGGTAGACGCAATTCCACCTCATGCGCGCGTCTAGTTTGCGCAAATTGAGTGTTGCTGCAAGAAAATTTTTAACTTTGATGAAAAAAAACGCACCGCATTAACCAATCAGGAGCTTGCTCTAGTAGTGACGTTATTACAGAAAGCGAGCAGAGTCGCAGAAGCCCCTCCCATGAAGCGAATTACCGCGTGAATGTCTCATTGAGTAGACTTTCACACGGGAATGAAGCGAGTAAACTCAAAATGTACAAGCGGCAAACTATATGCGGTAAATGCGAATTAGACACAGTAAGAGTGTACATAACAACTAGGGATGGGACGATTACCGGTTTCACTGTAAACCATGATAACATGTCCTGACGGTTAGTATTATCGTCTGAAATTTAATTATCGTTACGACCGTGTTTGATTACTGTGATTTTGAAAACTCGCTGTAAGTCCTGTCCAGCCAGAATTTGTTTGACGCAGGTACGCACATGCAACATGGCTTTTTGCACAAGAAGGCATTTAAGGGATCATGTATTGTATTCATTCACGGTAAAATTATTAGACAGATTTATTTATTTTTTTACCACAGAAATAATTTCAGGGACATGAAATATTAAATTGTGTTTTTCAAAAATAAAACTTGTTCAAATGTTTTCAGTGTGTGTATAATTTCTTTGGGGAAATTTCCATCTCATTTTAAGAAAACCATGATAATATTGATAACCGTGATAACGTTGGTCACTATAATCATGATATGAAATTGTCATACCGTCCCATCCCTAATAACAACAATATTTTGTGTATTTGGTATAATACAATGTGTTTGAGTGGTTTATGGTTAAACAAACACATTATTTTCAACATTCCATACATTTTTGTAGCTCCAGATTTCACTCTTTTTCTGAAACGCACGGATTTGAAAGCTCTGTGGCTCTGATTGGCCAGCTAATCTGTATGTTGTGATTGGTCTGAATACCTCCGACGTCAGCAGGAAATGTGACGCTCCTTACCATGTTTGAAAGATTTGTGCACAATGCAATGCTAACAGGAGTTAACTTACAGGCTGTGAGTCTGAAACAGGAGGAATTATGATGTCGGTCTTGTCTACATCACCAATCCCAGGAAGTACACTGCAAAAAATTATTTTCAAGAAAAAACGTTCTTAGTATTTTTGTCTTGTTTTCAGTAAAAATATCTAAAAATTCTTAAAGGAACAGTATGTAGGATTGTGGCCAAAACTGGTATTGCAATCACAAAACGTGTGGCTAAAACTGGTACTGCAATCGCACAGCTGGTGGCCAATATACCAAACGACAACATAAACATCAGTTGAGGGCTGCAACTCCACTTTTTAAATGACAATATCCTGGCTGGAACGCTGTTGTCAGTGATATAAGTATTTGAAATGAAAATGATTTCTTAATGTCTAGTGACATATCAGGACCATTTAATGATTAATTGATATAAATTTCTTACATACTGTTCCTTTAAATTAAGATGCTTGATGAGCAAAATGACCCAAGAAAATAAGTCTAGTTTTTAGACCAAAAATATCAAATTGATTTTGTGCATAAAACAAGCAAAAAAGCAAACTTTTCTTGAATTTTTCTTGAATTTAGTGTTTTTCGAAAATGTTCAAGATATTTTTGCTTACCCCATTGGCAGATTAACTTAAATATGATTATTTTGTGTAAAAACTAGACTTATTTTCTTGGGTCGTTTTGCTCATCAAGAAAAAGCATCTTATTTTAAGAATTTTTTGATATTTCGGCCAGTGGGTTGCTACCTGCTAGGATAGCTGTTTACTACTCACTGGGAAGGGTTAAATGCAGAGGTCACATTTCGAGTATGCGTTACATGCTTGTCAGTTTCACTTTCAAAGTCGTTCTAACCCCAAGTGACAATGGAAAAGACAATACATAAAAATATCTATAGAAATTTATGCTCAATGAGACAAAAAAAGCAGAAAGTCGTGTACATGAACATGAATAAATAAATCAAATATTTCGTAACTACAGCACGACTTGCCTTGAGATTGGGTTGATATACATATAGTGACCCTGTCTGTGAAAAAACCCAGCTAAAGTCATTTTTTGTGATTTCCTATTTCTCAAATAGATAAAAATATTTTATCAAAATCATCCCAGATAATGTAAAGACCATTTTGTTAAACTACACCTTGATATCTTTAATATTACTGAATAAGGTCATGTCAAAAATTGAAGTTAAAGTGAAATCAAACTTTTATGCATCAAATCTCATCATTAGATTATGAGACTCACAGACAGTGTCACATATATTTTATATTGAGATCATCAAGCAAGAACCTCATACATTCAATGCATTTTATATGTTGTGTAGAAACCTGCTTATCTGCCATATAACCAGTCTATGACATTTTAATTATTCATCTATGTACTAGAGACCTCTGCTGGTTGTGTATGTGATAAATAAGTCTCTCATCAAATGACTTGCAGTTTATTGCTATATAGTTATATCTAGTTATCTCTTTAGCCGAAACAACTATTGAGTAGTTCATCGATTGATTTTTTTACTTTGCTTTGTGTTTGTTTAAGAGGCCATTCGAGACGCAGGTAACGTATATCAAGTCACCTTAATCCTACGTGTGTGTTGCTTGAATCATTTTTTAATGGAAAACCAATGGTAATGTGCTTTATGACTTCACTTAATGACTGTACTGTATGCATACGGACACTTTCAGTTATTGTGCACAGTGTTCTGACATCAAGGTTTCACAGCTCCAGTGTTTTGTGAAATTAGAGACTCGCTGAAGGTTTCGGATTTTGAGTCCTAGCTTTTGGATAGTGCCATGAAATACTTTTGGCAATTTGGTATGTCTAGCATTGTGACTAGGGTTGTCAACTTTCTCACACTGAAATATGGGACCAAAGTTGGCTTGCCACAACAGTGCTGATATGATTTTTTTGTATACAGTGTTTTTAAGCCATTTGTCAAAATGATAGCTAATCTCCCAAATTAATTTTCATTTATAACTCATATGACTTCTCAACATACGGTAAGTTTATTAAATAATAGTTTGTTAATTTACAGCAGTTACTTTTAACACAGTCCTTTAATTGAACCATTAACTTTAATATCTGTCTAAAACAAAACACTTGGGACTTCCCCACTAACTGTGGGTTCACACCAGATGCGAGTTTAGCGATTTGCGCAAGTAGATTACATACAAAGTCAATGCAAAGACGCGATAAGACGCATCCTCTTGTGGGGCGATGCGAATGACGGGATATGGGCGGAACGTTTGCCACGAAAACACGCGCTATTCGCCTCAAACACGTCTTCACCCAAGCTGAAAATAGAGCGAAAAATTTAATCCTGGGAGTAATCTAGAGCGAGCAACACGATGCTCGGTGTTTGGTGTGTACGTAGCATAAGGGTTAAAAAAAAATAAAACACACTTAAATACTGTGAGTACCGCAAGAGCATTTCGATAGCAGTCTCCTCTGTATGATTTCTCAAATCACTCTCGCAGGATTTTTATGTTATCTGCCTCTCGGTTCTTGTGGCACCACATGAACTCAAGACAAGCCTGTTGTAGATCAGCATAGCAATCAAAAATATGACACAGGAGGTCCCGTACGGGACAAATAAATTAGGCTTCAAAATATGGGATGTCCTGGCTAATACGGGACAGTTGGCAACCAGTCTGATATACCATAAAAACTTTCATAAGCACAATGCATCCATCCATACATATAATATTACTTTTAAATATGATTTTTATGAATAAATCAAGATATTAGCACCTTTCCTTCTAAAAGATTAAAATATTAAGCTTCAAGGATTAGTCAATTTTCTTAAAAAAAAATTCAGATAATTTACTCACCATAATGTTGATGTCTTTCTTTGTTCAGTCGAAAATAAATTATGTTTTTTGAGGAAAACATTTTTGAGGACTTTTCTCATTTTAATGGACTATAATGGACCCCAACACTTAACAGTTTTAATGCAGTTTAAAAGTGCAGTTTCAAAGGACTTTAAACGATCTCAAACGAGGCATAAGGGTCTTATCTAGCGAAATGATTCACATTTTTGGCAAGAAAAATAAAAAATATGCACTTTTAAACCACAACTTTTCTTCTTCCTCTGGTCCTGCGACGAGCCCGCGTGACCTCACGTAATCGCGTAATGATTTTGAAAGGTCGCGTGTCACATGTATTGTCGGATCCGTCCTCTTTCTCCACACTTGTACACACTGAGGATTAGTTTCGCATAAGTCATTTATGTGAGGTCACGCTGGTACTTCACAGGACTGGAGAAAGACGAGAAGTTGTGGTTTAAAGTGCTTTTTTTTTCAACCGTTTCGCTGTCTGGATTTTTTTAAGAAAATTGACTAATCCTATAATGTTAGTGAGCGAAATGTGTCATCTACTTTTACTCAAAAAAACAATGGTCAGGTACTTTTTTTTCTGCTCCTTTGATAGGTGAATATGTTTCTGTACGATTCACTTCATACAAATTAGCCAAGTTGTAAAATATAAACAAATATCCATGAGATTAGAAGTAGAGAAAGTGGTCTATAGGAAAAAGAAACAAAAAATTGATTTTCATGTATGCCCCTCATAATTTATTCAGTCGCCCACCCGTGTTATCTGAAGCCCTATGGCTCTACAGCGTCCTTGTGTCCGGTAATGGAAATACTAGCGTTAAAAAATTGAAAATGTCTCATTCCATAACTCTCTCTCTCTCCTTTTCCATTCCCCCTAAAGTCATTGTGCCAGAGGGCTCATATAGGAAAAGACCATCTGTATGATGCAATGACTTTCACACCAGGGGCATTTCCATCAAAGAGTCGGACTTTTTCCGCCGTGACATTATGCATTTTAATTGCCTCAAATAGCCTGGAGAAGGTGATAGCAAAATCACACCAGTCACAATCCGTATTCTAGCGTTCACAATCATACGCTGACTTTTAAGCCTTATGTGAATGGTTAAAGAAGTCTGTTTGGATACCTTCTGCGTGACACTAAGGATTTTAGAATGTCGAAATAACATTGATGGGTGATTTTTAAGAAATCCAGACTTAGATTTTTGCCCTTGAAGCCAATTTTTTTGCACATATAAGATTAAGGTCTGAACTTACTATAACCATTATTTTAAGAGGATTTAAAAAATATTTCCTGTAGAATTTTTTTATTTTTTTATATTATCAGTATCAAAAATTATCATTACCGCAACATGATATTACATTAAATATATGCATTTACAAACTCATGTTTCGGTAATGAGAACTAAAAAGATGTCTAGGTACTATGACAAACAAAATTTCAACTTTTATCTGAAGAAAAAAAATTAGAACTGCTCACCTGGTAGCCATCTTGAGTGTCACAGTCAATTATGTCCCTTCCAACAAATAAAAAAAAAAGTTAGTTCCTTGAGGGCTTAAACAATGATTGAAAATTGTTGCGGAGGATGAGAAAATTGGTCTTGGACACATTTATATTCCTTATTATTGTCTCTACATTTACCAATGATCACCAAATACCACATGTTTCTTTACTGTAAATGTTTATAGTATAACATGCACTGAAGCTTTTTATTTTTTAGATTTTTTAACTATAAATATTTCCATGTCAAAAAACCCAAATCCAGTCATGGACACGTTGCGGTAATGAAAATGTTCTCCTTAAATGTGGAAAAAATGATATGAAATCATGTGCAAAATTGAAGAGATGTTTGTAACTGTATGCTTCTTATTTTGACAGTGACAGCTTTTGTACCTTATTTCTCGCCTTTAAAAACAAAATGGCTTCTACTTTTAATACATTTGTAATATTCAAATAGATATTTGTAACTGTGGTTACAATTCACTATGGAAATGACAGTTTCAGATTCTTACCATTTACCATCGATGTGTCAGTAAATATTTGACATGACGGTAAACATTCAACTGTATCTGCTGGTGTTGACCTATATCGAGAGGAGATAGCAAACACATTTTATAAGAGCATAGAAAGATGCTGAAACAAGACTGAATACATTTGAAAAACCCTAAAGAGATTAATCTAAAATGTGTCCTTGGTACAGCACATGAACTTTTGTTTTTTAAATCTCTCTAGCTCGTTTTTTTTCCATGTCTTAAGGATCTGTTTTACAGTTTCCAGTGAATAAAGGACAATGATTTTTTTTCTCTCTCTTATTTTCGGTATTGCATTGCAATATGTGGCAAACTCTGAGCAATGTTTGTTAAGACTTGCAGTGGTTTCAGCTTGGACACTGCCAAACAAATTAACAAGCTACTAAGAAGAATTGATGGACTGTGTCATTTGGTATCATTGCTTAAAGCAGGCGTTCAACACATAAACTTGCTGCCGTCTGTAGATTGCTTTGGAAAGACACCAACTGGCAGCTATTTATGAGTCTTTCAGAGAATGCAAACAGGCAGAGTACAATGTTAACAAGCTATTAGAAATGTATTGTCAGACCGTTTGTATACCTCACCGCACCTTCAATGTTATTAAGTTGTGCTAAATGTCATTGTTTGTTTACTGACAATATAAATATTCAGCGACAGGTCATTGCACTTGCATACGCATCTGTGCTATTATGTTACTATTTTAAAATGTCTTCAGTTTTCTCAAAATACATTTCAAGCTTCTTTAAGCTTAAATATTATATTATTTATACTCTTGAATATTTATATACACTGTCAGAAAAAAATGCACTTTTTGTTAACAATATGTACGCTGATAATATGAACGGTTTAGGTTCAAATGTGTAGTTTTTGCACTGCCTCAGTGATCGCTAGAGACTATCACTTTTTTTCTGATGGTGTAAAGTCACAATTCTTTAGTGTTATAATTTGCTAAGGTAGAGACGAAATTTGATTTGTAATATGTAATAGCGTGTGACACTTTAGTTTGATATTAAAATCCATTTACATTTACAGCAGATGCAATAAAGTCATATATCAGTAACTCAAAATTAAAATCAATTGCATATTAAATGCATCTTAGCCCTTAATTCATTCAAGCAGTGGATATTTCTTCTGCATTAACTGTGATTGAATCGCTTGCTTACGTTGTAGCCCACCAATGGTTTCCTTAAAGGTGACAACCTAATGCTTTTTGGTTTTGGCTCAATCATTAAAAAATATTTGAGTTTGATTCATTATATTTTTACACAAGCAACACACACATCTCTGCTACAAATGAACATTTGAAGTTTGTTTCTAGTACTTATCATTCTTGGACAATTACACCAAATGTGACAGAAGTGCAAACGTTACAACTTACCCCATAGGTGGGGTTAATAGTAACAGGTAAGGGGGTTAGTTGTAACACTTGCTAAAAATTAAGTTTGCAGACAAATATTTTAATACTATTTTGTCTATATACTTGAAGTGGATATTGTTTATATATCTGTCTATAATAGACAAGTATCTACACTGTATTCATTCATCCAGCCCTTTTCTAACAATAGTTCAATTATAAATGGTTACAAATGTCTAAATATGTGTGAAAAAGCAGCACATTTATGACAAAAAAAATATATATTTTTTATATGTGACCCAGTTTGTAAAAACCAGACTGAAGTCTCAAAATCAAATTCTGAGCTAATGAGCATCAAAGTCTGATTTTAGCCATTCATTTCATTATGATTTCAATCTTTGACGTGACCTTATTCAATTAATATTAAAGATATGAACAAAAATAAATTTGACACACAGTTTTTATAAGACAGGCACATTTATTTTGTTGGTAGCCAGCGATCATTCGTGTGTAGCCGATTTAAAACAACGGCAAGAATTACGCTAACGTTAGTGGTTTTCATATCGTAAGTGCTGAGGGGTTAGTTGTAACACAGCTTTACAATTAACCCCGCAGCGTCAAAATATTTTCAAGCCCACCAAAAAAGTCACTAAGAGCTGCAGACATATTTCAAAACAATGCTATGTTTTAGTCAACAAGACACTGATTAATATGAAATTGCATTGGATTTGGTATCTTGCACACCCAACTTAGAAACCGAAAAAAAACATATGATGAAAATATTTACTTGCATGCCACCAAAACACTCGTTCATCAATAACTCTCTGGAAAAAATTATACATTTCCAATAATTTGCAGGAAAATACCGGAAAAACAAAATGCTTAACCTTGTGCAACATTGTAAACAGTCCGTGTTACAACTAACCCCGTGTTAGTTTTTGCCCCGCGCACCCCTATATAAAATCATCCTACATAATGTAAAGAACATTCTTTGAAAATATAACCTTGATATCTTTAACTCATTCCCTGCCAGCCAATTTTTGAAAAGTTGCCCGCTAGCATTTTTGTGATTTTCACAAAAGTTTTACAAAATGCCTTCCTAGAAAATGTTCTTCTATAAATATATAAACATACAAATATATCAAATGAAAGAAAAGACACAGACGCTTTCAAACAAACAAACAAAATGGAGAAAAACATTTCATCCTATCTAATATGAGTATTTTTCTTAAAAAAAGTTTTTATTTAAAACATACACAGAGTTTAAAATTAGTAAAAATAAAATTTTGCTTCAGTTTTTTATAAATTGGGTAAGTGCGCCATCTAGTGGATAATCGCTCTATTACAGATTAACATGTAACCTAATCCGGAACACGATTTTTATGCATACGTTTTCTCTTAATTGACGAGATAACTCGTCAATGGCAGGGAAAGAGTTAATATTCACTGAGTAAGATCATGTCAAATATTGAAATCTGTGTGAAATCAAACTTTGATTCATTAATTTCATGAATATGATTTCACAGACAGGACCACAGCT
Source organism: Misgurnus mizolepis (assembly GCA_025389145.1). Classification (NCBI taxonomy): domain Eukaryota; kingdom Metazoa; phylum Chordata; class Actinopteri; order Cypriniformes; family Cobitidae; genus Misgurnus; species Misgurnus mizolepis. The sequence goes on from JAIFKI010000023.1 coordinate 15,220,939, forward strand.
ATGGCATGGAAATGTTGCTTAACTTTTTTCCCCGCCATTGACGAGTTTTCTCATCAAGAGAAAATTCCTTCCTACCAATGGCGAGTTTTTACAGCAATCCACATTTCCGCTATTATCCACTAAGTGGCGCACTTACCCAACTTATAAAACACTGAATCATCCACTGATCCAAAAACATGTTCATCACTCTGAATCTGATCTCTAACAAAAATCCTTTACAAAAATCCAATTATTTCAGCTTTTTGCTAAAAAAAAATTATTTTTGAATAACCTACCCATATTTGAGAGGTGATAAAAAGAGAACTAATAAAGATAGGATAAAAGTTTTTTGTAAAAGCAGAAGGTCTGGAAGGATGAAAATTTTATTATGATGAAAAAATGCACTGACTGGCAACTTAAAAAAAAAAACGTTGGCGGAAAAGAGTTAATTTTTCTTTGCTAAAATCAGCAGCCATAGATTATGAGCATGCATTGTATTCACAATAGTGTTTATTAATTTTTTGTAAGCTTTTGTTTTCGTGTGGTATGCAATGCTTGGATTTGCTTGAGCTCTTTGTTGAAATATTGTGTCAGAGTGCCTCTGGGTTTCATATTGGTATCTCCAAACCCAGTATCTGTGATAAGATGTGTTTCCTGCATAAATACTGCATTGCTGCAGTTTATTACGCAGCTCTGTGTTGTTATCTCGCTCGTTTTAATCATAGGCCTAAATATAGTGGAATTTCTCCTTAAAGGTTGTCTCTGAGCGGGACGCCAGTGAATGCTCTTGGAGCGAGAGATATACTGCGTCTAATTGCTTGTGTGTTTAATGTTGTTGACGTTCTGTTTTTCCATCTTGCTCTGATAGTTCTGGATGTTCTTTTACGGGGAAAGCAAGAGGCAGAAAACGTAAAGAGAAAAGATGGAGTCCATCAATTATCATGTGTGTTAATTCACCACGTGTTTCCAAATACGCAACATCTGCTTGGTTAAAGCAAGACAGGCCTCCTCCTTAGCTCATTTAGAAACATCTGGGCAGTTTACTGGAAGGGAGATGTAACCGTTGCTAAATTAGCTTCAAGATTGCAATTTTGTTAAAGGAAGTAAGAGCGAGCCGTGAATAGTTATTATGAAATGTGATTAGTGAGGAAGAACGTGAGAGACATTTTGATCGTGGCTGTGTTGTTGTGAAACTAATGTTTAGATGAACATTGTTCAGTGTGCTTTGACAGGATCACATTTATAGCTTTTTCCCTTAAGGTTGCTTTGAGACCCCATCACTTATTAACTTATACTTTCATTTTTCATATCTGTTTATGGAAGCATATATGATGAATATGATGTATTTAAAAAAATCTCATAAAACTGTGGCCCCCCTGGCCTCCAGTTTGAGATCCACTGCCTATATCATATCAAAATCTTAGGCATTTGCTAGTTATTAGTTGGACTAAACTGTTTTTTGAGTCAGTCACCACAACAGTCAAGGGACCCACAGTTTTATGAAACCCCCTGCTTTATGCTGCATTCACACCAGCGACAAGAGTGGCGTCAAACGTGAGTGATTTCAAGTTAAGTCTATGTAAATACGCGTTTACGCGTGTCTGAAGGTCTCGCGGCGCGAATGAGACGTTTAGTGCGGCGCGTCTAGTTTGCGCAAATGACATGAATTGAGTGTTGCTAGAAACGCGAGTTCAAAAATCTGAACTTTGGCAAAAAAAATTGCTGTGTTAACCAATCAGGAGCTTGCTCTAGTAGTGACGTGATTACAGTAAGCGGAAGCCCCTCCCATCAAGCAATTTTCAGCGTGAATGTCTCTAATGACTGGAATTTCACATATGAAAGAAGCGATGAAACTCAAAATGTTCAAAATGTAGCCGCGACGGCGTAGGTTCCGCATCGGTTTTCATTTATAATTTTGCGTCTGTGTCGCGCCGACGTGCAAATACACGCGCAGACCACTGGTAGGCAGTATCCACGTGTGTAACAACAGTAGCAGCGCGACCGTCAAAGAAGAAGATGCTTGGCAAGTTAACCCACAAACGAAGAAGAAACAACATCTTGTTGTGTATGATTTGAGAAGACCAGCAATGATGGAAGTAAATAAACAGCAACTTTATTGCAGTTTGAGTTAAATCACTCCTCAACTTGGCCCATCTTTGTTTTCACCGTACCGGACCATTTTGGTACAGGGCTTTCGGCATGGTGCACATGTGCACCGAATGGCCGAATGCAATCTTTTGTGTGCGGAACATAGGTCGAATTTCTTGTTTCCACACGAACGTATTAAGTGGCGAAAGTCTCCGCGTTCAGCGCAAGTCTTCTGTCAAACATATAACATAATTCGGCCCGCAGAAAGATTTTTATTTACTCAGTTGTATATTCGTTTGATTACTGATGTTAACGTTTACGGTGCTGCTTGCGTGTCGCGTCTAAAAGCACGTGTTAAACGCGTGTCAACGTGCTGTTTTGTTCTTTCAGAGTGCAAGGTTTTAGTAGAAAAAGTTTAAGAAACAGTTAAGAAAAGATTTACCTACTGTTATAAAATAATGTACAAAATATTTTATTTAGTGGAGAACTTTGCAGCAGTATTTTATTTATTCTTTTTTTATTTTATATATTATATTTTAATAAAAAGTGTTTAAAAAAAGTGTAAACAAATTGTTAAAAAAACAATTAGTAATAAACAACCTGGAGTTTAATGTATGCATTTTTCCCCTTACTGTACCGAAAATGAACAACCATGGTTTCAAAACCGAGGTACGCACTGTACCGTGATTTTTGTGTACTGTTACACCCCTACCTATGATGCAGTATTTTTACCTGATCGGGGGGTTCTGGTGGACCAATCACAGCGCTTGCGGTCCGCGTAGAACTGACATTCTGTTAAAAAGTTTGCGAGGTGCACATCAGGCTACGCAAAGCTATCCACAGGCTATGGATAACTTACAACGTAGCTTATGCACGACTATAAATCGGGCTTCAGAGTACTGTACTTAAAGACACATTTTGTTCTGTTTTCTGTAGGCCTACCACATCATCAGAGTAAAAACTTTTTTAGATGATCTGTTGTATCTAACAAAATAAAAAAACTAAATAAACTATGCTGATCCCTTTATGGTTCAGTCAGATTGCTCTTTCTGTTTTAGGTCAGGGATTGTGGTCACTTTAATCTCCTGAAAGCATCAGACCTTTAGCCCCAATCGAAGCAGCTAGTTTTCAGTAAATGTGAAGAGAGATCATATTGTATAATAGCAGATGTTTAGGGGAACGAGACCTGAATAGACTCTTACACAGTGGTTCTCAAACTGGGGTCTGGGGCCCCCAGGAGGGCCGCAGAAGGTGCCAGGGGGGCCGCGAGAAGGTGCCAGGGGCCCCAGTTTTATGACATTTTATAAAATACATTCATTTATCATGAATTCGGTGTAATTAAACCTAAAACAATAAGGCTACTAACCAACAGCACTACTTTGTATAACTTAATATGTTTTGTTTAATTAAAACGTTAAATTTCAGAACAGTTTTTTGTCATAAATTATCTTTGGGGGGCCGCGAAGGAATGCACCGTACACAAGGGGGGCCGCATGCGGAAAAAGTTTGAGAACCACTGCTCTAACGGTTCTTATCATTAAAAAATTGGGTTTCATGTAAGCAGACATTTTATAATTGATATCCCTGCTTTGAATCTTCTGTCAACTTTGACTTCCTCATTTAGAACAATCAATTTTGTGTGGCGCTTCTTCCCCCCACAGTTTTCAAAACAGACACACTGTCAACCCCTCGCCAACATCTGCTAGGTTTGAACGCTGTTGTGCTAATCTCTCTCATTATAAAAGCTCGATCAAATGCCAAAAGATCAAATCCCATAAGGCAACTGTACTCATTTAATTCTAGGATAAAATCTGAGAGACATAATTAACATATTTCTCGAAATCCTTCTAATACAGTTAAAGCCGTGAACGTAAAATTACATTTTCAAACATTTTAAGATCCTTTAGAGATCGTTTGTGGACTTTTATTACCATGCTTAAAAATGCACACCACAATCGGTACTCTCAGGGGAACAAAGCGTATATTTTCAGACGTTTTATTTTGTTTATTTTTTTGTGTTCTCTCACGACACCGGCTTAGTCAGTGAAACGGGGATACGGTTCAGTGTCACTATCTTTTGCACCCAAGCCCTCTGAAACCTTTCTTCCACAATGCACTTTAGCCCTCAATGAGACTGCCTGCAAGCACGCGGCTTTCTGCTCCGCTCAGATAGGCCGCTTTGGAATTGAATAAGGAGAGATACAGGTCTTTATGGTTCACCTGAGCATTGCACAGACCCGTAGCGACCTCTCCCTACACAAACACTCCCTCCTGCACCGACGCACTATTTCTATAAGCGTGTGATACATGATAATGATGCCCAATGCACGCACAATACACCACACACTCCAAGGGCAAACAGCATTCTGGTCTCTCCATGTCCCCTGCTGTTATTTAATATGGTTTATTATTAAACTATTAACTATAAGCCTTATTCAGCATTGATATCGCATTCATAACTTGTTTTCTCTTTTATGTTTCAGCGCCGGTGAATCCTCATTGGAGTGAGTATGTTTTAAATTTGTATGAAATAGCAATGAGACCACTTTAATGAAAACATTGATTTTGCCAGTAGGGTCAATGACAAAACAAGCTCTTAAAATTTTTTTTTTTTAAATCTTTTAGAATTTTGCATATTTTTGACTCAGGAACAATGTGTTTAGTTCAGTACATTTAAAAATATATATGTTAATAATAATTAAAAGAACAATAATTAAAAACGTATAATAACAATTAAAGACTACATTAGTTTGCATTTAGTAAAACTAAAATTATTAGCCAATTTATAAGCTTATTAAAACAATTTAGCTTAATGTTTTTTATTTATTAGGGGCTTTGAAAGCAGTTGCACCCTTTTCTGGTTGCACCACCTGACCTCTGAAATGAATTGACATTTACCAGACTTCTACTTGGATGCTGTTATAAGCTTTTGCCTGTGATATCAAATTCCTAAAAAAAATTATAAATACTCTAAAATGTGTTTAAAAATAGATTTTTTTCTAGTAATACATTGGTTGTACCACCTGACACAGAAAGTGTACCAGCTTACCCTTTACATTAAAGTAGCTATTTTTTTCAGTATTTCAGAGAAATCTACAAACTTTTCATTCAGCGATAAAGATCACATGGGGTTCACTGGATGATACGATATCAAGTTTACTGTTTATACTTGTTAACTTTTTTATAAAAGGCCCATAATTGCGGTGGTACCACCTTGACTTTTGAGAACATTCAAATGTTGGACAAAAGTTTTTCTATTATCCTGAGATCCCGACTGGATCATTTGTAGTTTTGTTAGTTAAGTTAGTTAAGTTAAGTTAGTTTAGTTAGTTTACTTAGTTAAGATAAGTAAGTTTACTAAGTTAAGTTAGTTAAATGAGTCAAGTTAAGTTAGTTTAGTTTAGTTAAGTTAGTTTAGTTAGTTAAGTTAGTTAAGTTAGTTTACTAAGTTAAGTTTGTTTAGTAAAGTTCGTTTAAGTGAGTTTAGTTAGTTAAAGTTAGTTTTGTTAGGATAAGTTAGTTTTGTTATTTTAGTTAAAGCTAGTTAGGTTAGGATAGTTAGTTTAGCTAGCATTAGTTAGTTTAGTTAGGATACATTACTTTAGTTAGTTTTAGTTAATTTAGTAAAGATAAGTTAGTTAGTTTGGTTAAGTTTGTTAAGTTAGTTTTGTTAGTTAAGTTAGTTTATTTAGTTAAGTTAGGTAAAGTTGGTTAAATTAGTTTAGTAAGGTTAAGTTACTTACTACTGAAACTAATATTTGGGAAATGGTTTCATCATAAAATATTTTATTTTGACTTTTTAATAATGTAAACATCATTTTTAAATGCATTAATCTGCTGATATGTACGAACAGTTTATGTCATTTTACAAGTTTGAGATACCAAAACAAAAATATTAGGGCTGTCAAAAGATTAATCGTGATTAATCACATCTAAAATAAAAGTTTGTGTTTACATAACATATGTGTGTTTAGTGTGTATAATTAATATTTATATATAAAAACACACACAGTCATGTATATATTTAAGAAAAATTGGTTATATTTATATATAAAATATTTATATTTCTATATAATATAAATTATATAAATGTTTATACAGTATATAAATGCAAATATTTCTTAAATATACACATGAATGTGTGTGTATTTATATATACATAATAATAATACACATTACACACACATATGTTATGTAAACACAAACTTTTATTTTAGATGTGATTAATCACGATTAATCTTTTGACAGCCCTAAAAAATATGTATTTATTTTCAAAAAAACCTCAAAATGTACATGAATAAACTGACATAAATGTGTCATAAATATATATATAAAAAACAATGGCACCGGACATGAAAATATGCATGTCATGTTGTTAATCCATTAGCTTATGCTTAGCGTAAATGTTCAACATGATTTTATTAGTATTCATAGGTATTCGTACAGAACGTGCCTTTCTTGAAAAGAGTTTGAATAGATACGGTTACATATGATTTGGGTGTATGAACAGATTCTGAAAAACTCATATAAACATGCATACTGTACATATGAATATATTTAGATATGTGTTTATGAATCATCTGAGGTTCATACTGAATTCATGAAAGTATTTGGTTAGTTTTATTGCATTTTTATTGACTGAATATGTTTAATCCCATCACATTTACTTATCGTAGTAGAGATATAACATACAAACCAACAATGTTAAAGTTTATTCAATTTGTTCATTTTTGAGCTTAGATCGTTATTAAATCTATTTTGTGCATGCACATGTATAGTTTACATACAAATGAGAGTTGGAGTTTTATGATACGGTTGTGGAAAGGTATTCTGTGCATTTAACTCTTTGTATGTGTGCTGTGTCCTCTATAGATAAGTTTCACTGCAACTTTGAAGAGGAAACTATCTGTATGTTCACCCAAGATAAAACAGAAGAGTTTGATTGGACGAGACACAGCTCTGCCACCAGGAGCACTAAATATACACCCAACACTGGACCCAGCAGCGATCGAACTGGATCTAAACAAGGTATACCTCGCCTCTGCTAATACTTAAATATATATTATTATATTGCTTATAGGCAAATCACACATCTGATGATTCAAATTTTTTAGTTGAATGAATTGGCCTTCATCAGTGGATGTTGAGTCTTTTCAGCAGAGGAAAGGCTTGCAGAAAGAGTCTGTAATAACATTACTGTCCAAAGGCACTTTCAATTTCTCATGTTGCTGAAGGAGGAAGACGGTCCATGGTTTCCATTAGCCGCACTCTCAGTGAAATTGTGTCAGTCATTAAACCTGACATCAGATCATGACAGATCCAGTTTAGTACTGGATGAGTTTCATGGGTCAACACATCGCTAATGCAATCAGCACTTGTGGTACTCAAAGTAGAGGAAAAGTTTAAATGGGTATTGTCAGTACTTTCACCTGTACTGCATATCGAGGAAGATTTCATATAGCTGATGCAAGGGTGATGCAATCAAACTTGCAATAACAACACCCCAATATTTATACAATTGTATTGAATATACATATACAGTACGGTTGATACCTCACAATGTTCAAACTAAATGTACGCCCTTGAGCTGATGTGTTTGTTTGTAACTTATATTTGAATGAATAGATGTTTAAGGGTTAGTATGTATTGTAAGTCAAAAGCTTTTTAAGACACTTTCTTCAATATGAGAGAAAGCAAAGTCTTTTAAAAGACTATGAGAAATGTGAATTGAAAATCATTTGTCCTGTGCTGTGGAGTCAGTAAGGTTTTATTGATTATTCTTCATCAGTGTTAGGTTGAATGGCGGTATATTGAAGCTTTGTGAACTCGTGTGTCCTTATAGTTTAAAAGGTGTTCTCTCTAAATCAGATTTGAGCTTCTTTATGTTACAGATAATACGCAGTTTCTATTCTGTCTTTTTATCATTCACTATTTATGACCCTGGACCACAAAACCAGTCTTTAACACGGGTGTATTTGTAGAAAAAGCCAAAAATACATGGCAAGGGTCAAAATTATCACATTTTTTGAAATGCCAAAAAATCAATAGGATATTACTGTTCCATGAAGATATTTTGTAAATTTTATTTGGCAAATATATTAAACTGAGTGAATGCAGTTGCTTAGAACTTCATTTGGACAACTTTAAAGGCGATTTTCTCAATATTTAGATTTTTTTGCACCCTCAGGTTGTGGATTTTCAATAGTTGGCTCAATTTTGCCCCATTTTACCAAATCATACATCAATGGAAAGCTTATTTATTAAGCTTTCATCTTTGTAGCTTTCATGATGTATAAATCTCAATTTAAAAAATTTGACCTATTTGACTGGTTTTGTGGTCCAGAGAGAAGAATTTGGATATGTTGAAAATGCCCCCCTGCCCCAATCAACACCGAACCCCACCCCCTTACCACTCAGACACACTTTTTTTACACACACACCAATTTTCAACATTAAAGGTTTATCTTGTCAGTAGCAATGTGGCCCGCAGAAAACAGCAAAAATTGTGACATTTTGATGAATGCATGAAATGGTAAAAAGTAGCGCCACCTGGTGGACAAGTATAAAAATTAATACTTGAAGGCCAGTAGTTTAAAATGATATATTGACATAAAGGTATGTATTAGTTTATGTTAAGATAAATAGGGGGTCAAAAATGGTAGTTATAATGGTTTTCAATGGGGCATTTTTTGTCCCTAGGATCACATTAGTCGGTTTTTGCATAGCTTAGCCATTTTAAGCTGATTTAAAAAACTGAAACCAAAATTCTAAAATTTATCAAAAATAATTAACCTCTGGCAAATTTGGGCAAAATTCAATCATCACAGTCAAGATGGTTTAAAAATCAAAATGGCACAAAATGTCCCTAGGATCTCTTAAGGGTTATTCAAATGTAAAGTTATGGGGTCCACTCCTTCAAGGCCAAAAAATGTGCAACCAACCTTCACAAAATAAATCCAAACGGCTCCACAATGATAAACAAATTCCTTCTGAGGGTAATCCGTGCCGTTTTGTTGTAGAAATATCCAAATTTAAAACTTTATAAACTAATATAACTAGCTTCCAGTAACGCCGCCATTCTAAAGCAATTCTTGAACATTTCTTAAGTAGTTCTCAAATATTTACTTAAGAACATCTTAATTTTTAGTCTTAAGAATAAAGTGACAAGCTTTGAAATAAATTATTCTACCCTGCTCATGAGGTTATATCTGTCCATTAATCTTTATACCACCTTGCAATCATTAACGCGATATATATTACATAAATGAGTGATGTGTTAAGACTATAACTCCCTTGCTTGCTTCACTTGCCCAGCTTCATCACCCGCGCACACGGACAAGGAGGGTGAAGTGTGCCCAGGCTTTCGGAGCACTCAAATCACATGACCTTGAGATTTAAGACTATTGTAAGGTTATCCTAACTTTTAGATGATATTTAATACAGTTTCTTTTTCAAGAATTTGAATTCTTCTTAAGCTTTTTCTTAAGAACTTTAAGTAAAAAATAAGAACTTTCTTAAGAAGCTTTTTTGAGAATACAAAATATTCTTAACTTTTTTCTTAAGCTTGAATTTAAGATAAAAATTGCAGTTAAGAAGTTTTTTCTTCTTAAGAATGTTTTGTGAATTTGGCCCCAGATTCAGAACCATGGTCAAAACATGCACAGAGTTTTTACAGTTTTTGGATCAGTGGATGCTTTAGTTTTTTATAAGTTGGGTAAGAGCACCACCTAGTGGATAATACCACAAATATGAATTGCCATAAAAACTCGTCATTGGCTGGGAAGCGTTATCTCTTAATTGACGAGATAACTCGTCAATGGCAGGGAAAGAGTTAAGTAGGTAGGACTTGTTCTCGTATGCCTGAAAGAGCTGCCTGGAGGTTTTGCAATTATGGCCGCAGATTCCGAATACTTTCCATAAAGAGACTTTGGCTCCACCCTGCAAAGATAGCATTGTACTGTTAAGAGCATTGGGATCAGAGATGGAGCAAAACATTATCTTAGAGTTGTCAACTTTTCATAAGCAATGGTAGCAAAAAAGTGCAAACCACCTGAAAGCTGCTTATGAAGCTGAATATGGTGTCTAACAAGGCTTTGAACCGGTTCACGGAACAAAAACGAAAACCAGAAACTTTTGATGTTTTGCAAGGAACAGAAACGAAACCAGAAACTTTTCAAAAATATATGTTCCGGAACAGAACTGTTTATTGAAAATAATGGTAACCGGTTAATACCGTAATTTTTTCAGTTTTTTTGACAAGATTTCTGTGTAATATGACTCGGTGAAGTTCACTTCCGGTCACCCTACCTATGATGCAGCAACCGTGTATTCTCTCATATTTCTAAATTTGCAACAAATTGTGACAATTGTGCAAATGTGACGGATCAAAGAGTAAAACACGACGCAATGACGTCACATATATGCTAATCGGTGTGTGACGTCATCACCGCCACAGTCTCTCCTAATGATCAGCCTACTTATTTGTATGTCCCACAGCTGACATGGAACGTTATTAACCGGTTCGGGAACTTTATTTTTTGTTCTAACCGGTTCAGGAACGTCAACTTTAGGGTTGAACCGAAAACCGGAAACGTTAAAATACTGTTTCTGTTCGGAACGAACCAATTGGGAAAAATTCTGGTTCAAAGCCCTGGTGTCTAAAGCCCTGGGTAAAGTCTGTTTTTATGCATATGTGACCGTGCACGACCACAGTCAATCGTACAGCCTTGCAAAGCATAGTTCACGTACTATACTTCGGCCTTAACTTGAGCATTAACTACCACTGTCTGAGTTTCCTAATTCTTGATCAGATCCAAATTCTTGGCTCTTTGACAGAAAACTTCTCAAAATCTTCTGAAGATAGCAAACCTGCGTCATTAGGTCACATTTATATGTTCTTCAAAGCTGCCACAAAAACGTGAAGGTGTGAAATTTCAGAACCATAATAAGGAGATTTTCTGAGTATATTTTCGTAAAATATCGCTTGCAACACCTTTAATTGACTTCTTGCATTCTCTGGGGTCTTTTATGTCTTGAAAGGTTAAAGCCAGACTAAAAAATATCATTCCAGCACTTCTATATTTAAAGCCACAAAGTGAAGTGTCACAGCAAATACAAGACAAAGACGCTGCACTTTTGGCTCTGCCTTTACAAACTGTCGCTACTGTGATGGCGAGTTTCTTTTTATTGACTTCTCTTATGTCTTTTACGCAGGCTTCTATATGTACATTGAGACTTCACGGCCGCGTCTGGAGGGAGATAAAGCAAGAATATTGACCCCATCCTTCACAGTTGCTCCTAAAAATCCTTATGGGAATGTGGTCACCAACCCAACTTATTGCTTTAGCTTCTACTACCACATGTATGGAAGGCATATAGGTGAGTTACTGTTTTATTATTTAAACCTAGCATAGTATAAAAACAGATCAGAGCTACCTCTGATCATGCTAGCATGTACTCTGATGAAGTCGTCATTGTGTGCAAGTTTATGCAAATGACTCTCTTCAATTGTTTGCACTTTCTAATTACTGCCAATGTGCAGTCGACCAGAACCTCGGCACCAACTAACAGATGTTTGACATCACAACTCGACCGTTCAAAATGAATGCATTACGTCCACGATGGTCAGCTACGCATTCCCAATGAAGGCAACAAACGTATAGTAATGTCATAGCAAATGACTTATTTTGTCACATAATCAGTACAGTATTTACATTTTAAAAATGTGACTGTGAAAACCCATCTGAAGTCACTTTATAGTGATTTTCTGTTTTCTACATAAAATCATCCTTTATAATGTACAGAACATTCTTGTAAAATATAAGCTTGATATCTTTAATATTGACTTAGTAAGATCATGTCAAAGATTGAAATCAATGGTTATTAAACTTGAGCCTGGATTTCACAGACAGGGTGACAGATGTCACATAAGATATTGCAAATACGCATTTATATATCCAGATATTGTTATACTTAACTTGTTTCCATTTTTATTGCAGAATATTTAAGTACATACATGAACGTTAACAACATGAAATGTAACATGAAAACTAAATGCTTTATGTATAGAAAAAATGCTTAGCATTACATTAAAAAGCAAATCTTTAAATAATTTAAATCATAATTTGTATATTAATTTGTATATTTCACAATGCATACAGTATTGTTTAAAAACACAGAAAATTCATATTTATGTATGACAATAAATTTATATTTAGTGTATTTATTTATTTATATTTTTACACTGTAAAAAGTGAAAGTTGGACTTTCTTAAACAAATTACTTCAATTGGTAACACTTAAAAAATTGTTTTGTTAACTTGAATGTTTCACTTGAAGTGAGAAAATTTAGGGTGAAAAAACTTTTTTAAATTACTTCAATTAGTAACACCTAAAAATTTTTAGCTTTTTTAAATTTTTCTTAAAATGAGAAGAAGAAAAAAATTTTTTAGATGTTGCCAATTGAAGTAATTTTTAAGTTAATCCAATTTTCACTTTTTACAGTGTAATAAAGCTATACTTATAAAGTTATAAAGTATAAATTATGTTTTTTACAGTTAGCAAATTATTTTGTGTTTTATAGCAATAATAGGTGATAATAAAAGGTATTTTATGTGACCCTGAACCACAAAACCAGTCATAAGTATCATGGGTATATTTGTAGCAATAGCCAACAATACATTGTATTGGTTGAAATTATGTTTTTTGTAATGCCAAAAAGTGCCAAAAGTAAAGATCATGTTCCATGAAGATATTTTTTTTATTTCCTGCTGTAAATATATCAAAAATGTATTTATCATTAGTAATATGTGTTGCTAAGGACTTAATTTAAACAACTTTAAAGGCGATGTTCTCAATATTTTGACCCTTAGATTCCAGATTTTCAAATAATTGTATCCCCTCCAAATATTGTCCTATCCTAACAAACAATACATCAATGAAAAGCTTATTTATTCCAGGGTCACACATACCAGTGGTTCTCAAACTTTTTCAGCGTGTGGCCCCCCTTGTGTACGGTGCATTCCTTCGCGGCCCCCCAAAGAAAATTTATGACAATTGTGTTCTTAAACATTAGACAGGACATATTAAAGTATACAAAGTACTGCTGTTGGTTAGTAGCCTTATTTTTTTTTTTAGGTTTAATTACACAGAATTTATGAAAAATTTATGTATTTTATAAAATGTCATAAAACTGGGGCCCCCGGCACCATCTAGCGGCCCCAGTTTGAGAACCACTAGTGGCAAGAAAAAGTATGTGAACCTAATTTCATAGTTTTCCAAATACAAAAAAAATCTCATCTTTCATGTCTTTATTGAGAACACCCAAAAAAACTCAGTGCTTATGGAAAAAGTATGTGAACCCTTGAGTTAGTGACCTCAAAAAAGCTATATGGAGTCAGGTTTAAGCACACCTGGAGTCTGGTTAAGATAATTCTTTGGAGGTGTGGACTCCAGCTACTTTGACTGATGAAAATCCCTCTGACCTGTTACTATCAAGTCCTAATTTTAAACCGAGCCAGAGCGAGAAGCTTTTAGTTCACATCTGGGAAAGATGCCTATAGATTTTATTTTAATGACCATGAAACTTCCAAGAAGATGGAGCTCAGTTACCGGCAAATTACCGGTGTTATTGTCAGTTGGATAAATATATTGTTCATATGCGCATACATGCAAGTCAGATAATTGCAGTCTGTCTGTTGCAGTCAGGCTTTCTCTGTGATGGAAAAACTGGTGGTTTCTCATGTAGCATGAGTGCTGTAAATGACTTTGACCTGTAACTCAATTTGCACTGTAAATACATTTCTTTGGTTTCTTTTCATACCCGCTTTGACTGCAGTTGTGCCGGACATATAGTTGCACCTCTGGGATGGAGATGACCCAGACGGCCTCACAGACAAGCTTGTAACTGCAATTTTCTGCTTCACAAAGCCGTGTGCTTTCAGAATAGAAAGTGTGGCGCTAATTCCAATTCACCGGGGTGTGCTTCTCCTGGCTTTTACACGTGGGCTCTTTGGGCGTCTGAGGTTAAAAACCCATGTGCCCAACAAGATCTTCTGTATGGCTGCACAGCAAAGAACTGACACAACATGGTTAGATTGCTCTTTTGATATAAAAGCCAGGACAAGTGGGCACAAAGCACATGGAGATGGGCTGGTTTGCATTTATTTATTTTTAAATTGCATGTGCTATTTTTTTAGAAATGAATTGTACTTCAGCATCATGTTAGCAGCGTGAAAGGTCATGGGTTCGATCACAAGGAACACACATACTGATCAAATGTATATTGTAAGTCGCTTTAGATGAAAGCGTATGCAAGATGCATAATTGTAATGTTAATGTGGAGAATGCGGTCGTATCAGTGGCCTATTAAAAACTGATTTATGATTTACACTGCGCTGGTCCCCTCATGGGGTCCACCATGATGAGATCACGAAAACAACTAAATACTGCTGATAAACTTCATTATCAGATGGTTTGCGCACAGAATAAATGAGTTGAACTGTTTTTGCTTTAAACAGATGAAGAGTTCAGATGCAAAACCCTCTAAGTGGGCATGAACACCAATATTTGAATGTGTCTGAAACGCCAGGCGGACGCCGGCTGTGGGTGTTTTCCAGCTTTTTTCAGCTGATTTGCAGGATACTTCTGCTGTGTCGTTGAATGATGCGCCAGTTGGTTGTTGTAATATGTTTGTCCCGCTCATCCTTCACTGTGATTGGACGGCCGTGTTGGTCTTCCACTGCACAAACCTAAAATGTTCAATTCTAAAAAAAGTCTCCACTGTACTTTCTGAATATAGGATTAAAAATGTGGTCAATATCCTAATATATTCGGTAAACCTCCTATGTACACGTGCCGTCGTTCATCAAAATCTTCTTTACGCTTAGAGGACTTTGCCGAAAAATTGGGGTAGCGTTTAACAGATTCTGCTAACAAACTGGTATTTCTGAATGGCCTTATGTAGATATTAAGCAAATTTGAAGTGAAAGTATTTAATGAACATGCTTGAAGCATTCAGATAATATTTTTATCTCATTTTTGACGTTGAGGTGACGTTTAGCAGCTTTTGCATCTGAGCTCTTCAAATATTAGCATTACCTGTGTTTTTTGTTTCGTTGTCTTCATTCACAGGAAAATTCAACACATCACTCGGCTCAATTTCTAACTGTTAAGAAACCAGCTTATATCATTAGCTTATATTAGAGCCCATTTTAAAAATATGAAACAACAGCAGGGATTTTGTTCGTGATCCTTTATCATTCATTTTCCTAGAGATGAGCAAGTCTATTCAAGGTCACCGAGCCTTGCGGTTGCTATGTAACACAGAGGAAAGGTTCAAAGTACAGTACATTATGTTTTTAACTGGCCACATTGCTTTTTTCAAGGAACGTTAAACGTGTATTTGAGGCAGAAGAGTCAGACGGGTCCAGATGTCTCTGTGTGGACCCTGAGTGGAAACCAAGGAGATCGTTGGAGGCAGGCCAGAGTTAACATCCATCCAACATCGTCTTTTCAGGTTAGAGAATGCCAGAGTTCTTCATCCCATTCATTTTTCTTCTTTATAAAGAAACAACTTTGACGATCATTTCGTGTTGTTAGCTTTGCAAAATATAGTTAGCTGAATTTTGAGTTTTGTAATTATCTATAGCTTTCTTTATTTTAAACCTCTTGATAGAGATAAAATTAGGGTGCTTTTGAAACCTGGCAAGTGGGTTGTCACAATTATGAAATTTGGCTGACGGTTAATAGGCTTTATGCCCAGCTGCACTACTTCCTGAACTTCAGCCAGCTCCTTGTTTCCTGTCTTCCATTATTGGACAAACTGATTAATCCAGGTGTGCCTGCCCTCAGTAGTCACAACAACAATAATCAGACACACCTGGATTAATCAATTTGTCCAATAATGGCAGACAGGAAACAAGGAGCTGGCTGAAGTTCAGGAAGTGCAGCTGGGCATAAAGCCTATTGACTAATATATTGTGACGATTATGACTATTTAATTTTGTTTATTATTATATATTTTCATATTTTTCAGTTTGTTTATTTTCACACATTGTTGTGATTATATAAATATTTTTTCACACATAAAACACATATTTAAAAGTAATTATTTAATGAATATATCTTTCAAAAACTGACAATTCTTCATAAGAAATAAACACAATAAAGTGTCTGAAAAAGAAATAACAAAAAAAATTAAAATGCAATAAAAATAAACGGACTTTACCAGAACATGCCTTAAATAGTAGCCAACCCTGTTAATGTCATATTAGTACTGGACCACATGTCTGTAGTGGCTGCAAAGAAATCAATTCCTTACAGATCCTTAAGAATAGTATCCTTTACTTCCCTAAATTCAAAATTGCTGTTTTGGAAATGTATGTTTTACCTGGCAGATCATACTGCTTAACAAAGTTTTGCAGCATTTTTTTAATTGCTGTTTTTCCACTGTATTGAATGGCTTTGCAATGTATCGCGTTAAACTGTCAGTTAAGGAGCGCCATCTGATAGAGTCTCGTTTATATAGGCGCTGCAGCTCCCCCTTGTGTTTTTTAGAGAGATGTGCAATCATTGTGGTGATCTGAAATCATCACAATGAGGTCAAACAATCACGATGAGATGATTATTTAATCATTGTGACAGCCCACTGGCAAGCTTTTCTTCTCTCATACTTATGTAAAAAATATATTTTTCTTTTGTATTTGTATAATTATTGTATATTTTATGTTATTTACAAAATTATTATTTTCCTGCCTGTTTGTGTAGATTATTTTGGAGGGTATTCGGGGTTCTGGTATTGAAGGGGATATTGCCATAGATGATGTGATCATAGAAGAAGGGGAATGCCGAGACCCTCCACCCAGCAGTAGTGAGTATATTAAACATTTATCATTTAAAATGTATAGCTTCTTGTTTTTGGAGCATTAAGTGGTGAAAATCAAGTTTGTATTGTTGTGTTCATGTCTATGTGGTGTTTTTAATATATGTAACCAATCATAACACAGTTGAATGAGTGGCTCAGTAGTTTAAGCCATAGATATTATGTATGGATGATGCATAGACTCAGCACTGAAACGATCGCTTTACCTTTGTGACGCAAGCATGCGTTGCTCACACATATTTACGTTGCATGCAATGTAAAACCATAAGCCTAAACTTCAGAGTGGTAAGGTCCCCCAAAAACATAGTAAAAGCTCCATAACCCAGACCCCCCATTTGTATATTACATATATTTAATAAAGCAGATTGTCTTATTGCACAAAATGATCAACATTTATTAACCAGTTTTTCAGAATCTCATGTGAATTATAAGAAATATTTTAAAAATTATAAGAAATATTTTTATCGCGGCCCACAGTTTGGGAAGCACTGCCATAAGCTATATGTCTGGAACCTGCGAATGCAGAATCTATGTACATATATATCTATGGTCCAAGCTCTATGATTGAGTAGATGCGGGGACTAATTCACATTTTCATAGATCCGCGTATACTAAATGAAGCAAGTGTGTAGAGCAGGGGTCTTCAACTACTCCTCTACAAGGGCCAGATTTTAAAATTGTAAATATGATGCGGGCCAAACTTTTACCCCTATTTTTACCCCTTAAATATATTTTTTTACTTTATTATATATGTTATAACTTGTGTTGTTTTTGATATATTTAATTACTAAAAACTTATATTTCCTTTTTAATATTTTAAAAACAGTTGCAGTATTACATCGAAAAATGCCAAATGTTAATAGTTTAACAAATTTTTTTATGCATCCAAAGCTCAAATTGGTTCCAATAATTACGCACCCGCAGATGGTTGGTACCCCACGCAGCCCCTTTCCGCCTCTCCTTTCGGTTTCTCAGCCTTCATTTGTCATGTACAGTGGTACAAAACAAGGTAAAAGTAACCACACTGATTTTAAATTAGACAAAGATGACCGGCAGGCCGGATGAAAATGATTGGGGGGCCGCATTTGGCCCACGGGCCGCCAGTTGACTAGCCCTGGTGTAGAGCTACATTCAAGCTATTTTAAAGTATGATAAATTTTTTTCAGAATTTTTTTATAAATACTATTTAAATGCTAAAAGATGAGTTTTAAGGGATAAAATGATTGACTACAGGGGGACTTTGAGAGTTAATTGTCTTCGAAATCGAATAAAGATTTTATGATATGATCAAGAAACGCAGTTGGTTTAAATGAATTATAAACTATAAAAACATTAAGGTAATTGAAACATTTTCATTTTTCAATTAGAATCGTTTTGTCTGGCTTTTTGACACAGCACGTTCCAAAAAAGGCCGATATGTTATAGAGATAAAGACAAATCTTATTAAATGACTTAAATTACTTAATAAATACTTACATGTTCCTGTTGCACAACTGTTAGACCACAGCAATGGCAAGGGATCGAATCTTAAGTTAAACAAAATCTAACAAAATCTGTGTCTGCCAAATGCATGCATAAGAAAAAAAAGACCGAAAAGTACTCGAATGAGTAAATATATAGAATATGTGCTAGATATTCCTTTCTTTATTTCTATAGATATAAGATCCCTGGCCTCTCCCACCGCAGTGCATATATGGCAGCTTTGTCTGACGCTACTTTTGATCTTGATCGGCCTCCGGAGGTGACCTCATCACACGAAGGTGGAACCCAGATTCGGCATTCATAGAAATTTCGGCTGACTCGGACTGCCTGAAAACAACAACCAAAGATTCATCCCGTCTACACAAAGGTTTGAGATCAGTGTGAATGAAAAGGAAAAGAGAGAGGATATATGTCGTTCTCTGACAGTAGCGCAGCCACTACAGGAAAGTCTTTTACAGTTATTGAGAAGACAACAGGTGGACCTGGATTCCTACAGCAGGATGGCTTACAAGAGAGACTTCACAGGGGAATCTTTCAAAGCACAAAGACATAACATGTATTTCCATTATTACATGTTTTTGCTTTGTTATATGTCCGCCGCTGTCATCAGAGACCCTGTTACGCCATATTTCATCACATGTCGGCCTGGTACGACTGAAAGAAAAAGTATGTTACCGGCAAACACTGAATGATCGTTCGAAAAAATTGATATTGATTTCTTTTACTTTCCATTTACTTCTTACACTCTAGGTGTATGTCTAAAAATAGAGATGTGTCAAATAAAGTCACGCCGCTTTTGTAGTTCCCTGTACTGTAATGTTATCGATTTGATGTTAAGATCGGGGCTCCACAAATGTGTTATGTTTTAATGGTGTGTGGAGGTTTGATCTTGATCTTGAACGTTCATATGTACACGTCCTTTGTGTTTTAACAGATATTGAAGTCTCATGAGTTTCACATAAGCTTGGCAAATCATGTATTTTTTTTTATTCGGCACCATTTTAACTGCTGGTGGTCATTTGACACAATGAACATCGTCTCTCTCTCTCTCTCTCTCTCTCTCTCTCTCTCTCTCTCTCTCTCTCTCTCTTTCTCTCTTTCTACCTGAGTTGCCCTTTCGTTCCACTAAATAAAGGTAGAGGAAAGGGAAAGATAACAGGTGTAGACAATTGTAAACATCAGAAAGTACTTGGCGCAAGTGTGGTTCGCTCAATTCCCAACTGTGTCCGACTAAGATCATGCCGTTGTTTTCTGTAGGTGCGTAAAAAGATAGCCGTCCTCTTACAAGTCCGGTCACCTTCGGACTCTCGCTGTCTGTAATGAAATCAAGTGCCTTCAGAAAATTCATTCAGAGTCAAACTGTTTTTGCTATCATTTATAGCATTTTCTTTTGGCACAGTTATAACATAATATATATCCGACCCTCGCTGTGAAATCCAGGCGGAAGTCTCATCATCTAATGATGAGATTGGAAGCATCAAAGTTAAATTTGACATGACCTTACTCCGTCAATATTAAAAATATCAAGGTTATTTTATGTTCTTTGCATTATATAGTAAAAAAGCAGGGGTTTTACAGGTTGGGTCACATATATGTGTGCTATATACAGTATATGCTATATTTATATATATATATATATATATATATATATATATATATATATATATATATATATATATATATATATATATATATATATATATAGCATTATATATGTACATGAAATATAATATATACGGTAGGGTGAGATGAAAAGGTGAAATACAAAGACCCAAGTTTGAGAGACGGGTGACCGCAGTGCCATGCGACAGCCAAATGTTTCATCGCTGATGTCTTGAGTTTTACATATAATGTTGACAGTGATGAGTTATTTTTTGACATCCACCACTTTTAAAGTATACATCGCATCTGCTCCACGTGATATAAAGATGGTCTGAACTTAAAGCACCATTGATTCATCAGAAGAACATCTGGGAGCTATTATCACCAGGTGAAAAACAGCCAGGAGGGTCACTGTGAAACCTCCTTTAAACTGATGAGATCTGTGCCGGTGAAAAAAAGAAATTTTTCCAACATCCTGAAGACTCAAGGACTGAGATGAAACTTCAAAAGACTGATGAAAGACACTCAGCCTTGAAGATCCGGATCCATTCGCTTGGATTCGTACAACAAATGATATTTTATTACTCGAATGGAAATGACTGCTCTTTTACAACAAACAAAAAAAACTCTTACAAACTCTGAACTACCTGAGACCATCTGTTACCTTATTCAGCTGGTTTTTGGAAATGTATTGTAAAATCACTTTTATCATACATTATTTTCATTTCTGAGGAGGATTTACATTGATGGAAATGTTTGTTTTTGTCTTAAAACATTAATTTACCAGATCCCTTTGCATTATTATATTATGGCATAATTTGAACTTATTATAAGGTAATATCAAATATATGAGATTATATGCAAATACACATAGGGAGGTTTATGGAAAAGGTTTCACAATGATGAATATTCAGAAAAAGAAGCACAATGTGAAATAATATTCATATAAAATACAACAACACGGTACTTTCAACACACAATAAGTTGTTTTTCTCAATTTTATTAAGATCACAGTCAATAAACTACAGAAAAGTTCTTTATGTAAAGAAAAAAGAAATATTTTACATCTCGGCTCAATAAAAGGCTTTCATGGTAATGTGTGCCAATTTTCTCATTTGATATATTTAATTTATTTGACATATAATTCCGTTGCTTAATATCTTACAAACTGTTCACAAAAACATGACTACATTGTAAAAAATTACAGTATTACTGGATATTACTGGCAACTAGCTGCCAGTAACTTACTGTAGATTTTACATTAATGTTATTTACTGGTTTGTTCAAAGTTCAATTCAATTTTATTTATATAGCGCTTTTCACAATTAATAATTGTTTCAAAGCAGCTTTACATGAATAGATGTAGGGAAAAACACAGAAAAATCGATAGATAATATAAGAAGCAGAATACAGCGGCTAATAATAAACGGTACAAGCAAGCGTAGTAATAATATTATGTATACAGTTAAATGAACATGAAACGTTTTCAGTCTTTTTCTTCTACAGTAAGTTACTGGAAACCAGCTGCACAATTACACCAATTTTTTTACAGTGATACACAAAAAAACCTGTTTACCTTTTAAAAAAATCCATCCCCAACTTTGCTGTTAAAAACTTTTATTTTTACACATTTTTCTCATTCACATTTCTTTACTGTATTTTTCACAACAGAGTTATGAACGGCCACATGTTGAATCAAAGTTTATCACAAGTAGCCTTTTCATAGATCAATCCTCATAATATAATTTGAATATTTTACTGTAAAAATGCATGTATAATCCTGTTAAATATACTTGATTTTCACCGTAAAATTTCTAGTAATTCACAACTCTTACTTTCAACAACTGTTCATTTTACTTTATTTTACCATAAAATTAGACAGTGTTAAATGTATTACCGTTTTCAACAGCTTTGTAAAAAAATAGCTGTAAATATGCAGCTGGTTGCCAGTAACTTACTGTAGAAGATAAAGACTGAAAATTTTGCATGTTCATTTAACTTTGAACAAACTATTGCCAGTAAATAACATAAATGTTAAATCTACAGTAAGTTACTGGCAGCTAGTTGCCAGTAATACCCATTAATACCGTAATTTCTACAGAAATTATTTACAATGCATGGTTAACCAAAAAAAGGGTTTTTACCGCATTTTTTAAAAAAATCCGTAAAAATTACGAGGCAAGCAAAACATTTGGCAAATTTTCTATCTTAATCTTGTAAGTTGGAACAGACAGAGAGCAGACAAAACTCAAATATAAATTGTTATTACTATGAAATCGGTTTTCCTGAGAATTCCTAAACTGGCCATCCTGTTATGCGTCAAGTCTTTTATTTGTAAATTAATCAAATCACAATCTCTAAGTTAGTATTGCACTTTTTACTGAAATTTAATGTAGTGGTAAATTTCAAACAATGCATTTCAGACAGTTACATTACAGTGGTATTTTTCATTAACTTTGTTACACAAGAGACTGAGCAAGCACAGTAAATCTTAAAAAGAAATGAAATTCATCATTTTTAAAGCTGATATAATTACATGTGCTACATGTTTCACAAAAGTTTGTAATAAGAAATTAAATGTTAGAAAAAGAAACTTATAAGCAGATTCTGCACTTAACATTATCAAGTTCTTTTATAATTTCACGGAAACTCGCTCACATCTGAATGTTGCAATCATCCAAGCTCACCCGTCCTAATCATGAGTTGGGAAAGAACGTCATCACCACGTGTATTGACTAATTTTGTATCATTTCACTAGCTGTATACTAATAGCGAATGATACCTGACGAGGCTAGAAAATAATGAATCAGGTAAGTACATTATGATAATTTCCATTACCGTAAGCCTTGTCCATGACCTGATATTCTGAAGGTAGTTCATGAATAAAAGATTTCTGGTTTATAGAGATGATGATCTGTGATAACCTTCATACGTGATGATGTAGACAAACTTCAAATCAGTTTCATTTTTGTAAGAAAATTAAAGCATTAGACTGTTCTTTTTAATTTGCTTTCCAGATATCCAATGTTTATGGAAAGGTATAATTCATATATACAAATACATACATACATATATACACTCACCTAAAGGATTATTAGGAACACCATACTAATACTGTGTTTGACCCTCTTTCGCCTTCAGAACTGCCTTCATTCTACGTGGCATTGATTCAACAAGGTGCTGAAAGCATTCTTTAGAAATGTTGGCCCATATTGATAGTATACCATTTGCAGTTGATGGAGATTTGTGGGATGCACATCCAGGGCACAAAGCTCCCATTCCACCACATCCCAAAGATGCTCTATTGGGTTGAGATCTGGTGACTGTGGGGGCCATTTTAGTACAGTGAACTCATTGTCATGTTCAAGAAACCAATTCAAAATGATTCAAGCTTTGTGACGTGGTGCATTATCCTGCTGGAAGTAGCCATCAGAGGATGGGTACATGGTGGTCATAAAGGGATGGACATGGTCAGAAACAATGCTCAGGTAGGTCGTGACATTTAAACGATGCCCACTTGGCACTAAGGGCCCAAAAGTGTGCCAAGAAAACATCCCCCACACAATTACACCATCACCACCAGCCTGCACAGTGGTAACAAGGAATGATTGATCCATGTTCTCGTTCTGTTTAAGCCAAATTCTGACTCAACCATCTGAATGTCAGACCAGGCAACATTTTTCCAGTCTTCAACTGTCCAATTTTGGTGAGCTTGTTCAAATTGTACCCTCTTTTTTCTATTTGTAGTGGAGATGAGTGGTACCCGGTGGGGTCTTCTGTTGTTGTAGCCCATCCGCCTCAAGGTTGTGTGTGTTGTGGCTTCACAAATGCTTTGCTGCATACCTCGGTTGTAACGAGTGGTTATTTCAGTCAAAGTTGCTCTTCTATCAGCTTGAATCAGTCGGCCCGTTCTCCTCTGACCTCTAGCATTGACAAGGCATTTTCACCCACAGGACTGCCGCATACTGGATGTTTTTCCCTTTTCACACCATTCTTTGTAAACCCTAGAAATGGTTGTGCGTGAAAATCCCAGTAACTGAGCAGATTGTGAAATACTCACTATCAACAACCATGCCACACTCAAAATTGCTTAAATCACCTTAATTTCCCATTCTGACATTCAGTTTGGAGTTCAGAAGATTGTTTTTACCAGGACCACACCCCTTAATGCAGTGAAGCAACTGCCATGGGATTGGTTGATTAGATAATTGCATTAATGAGAAATTGAACATGTGTTCCTAATAATCCTTTAGGTGAGTGTACATCCCTAATGTACACATCTGTCTATCTGTCTATCTGTCTATCTATCTATCTCTACTGTAGCCATCCATTCCTCCCTCCCTCTCTCTGAGAGACGTGCTGTCTCCCACCCAAGGCCACGGCTCCAACGCTTTACACAATTAGACACTAATGTATTGATTCAGACTTAAAATCTTTACTTCCATATTTTGTATGTTCTGGCAACCAATAAGTCTTTATTGGTAATTATGGGATTTTATGGGGTTAATTATTGCCACCGATTCACATTACTCCAAAGCTTGAAGGTATTGCTATTACTCATGGTACATCATGCACATAAATTTGTTATTGAGCAAAACATATTTTTGAGCCTTTACGGTTACAGCTTTACTAACCAACATCACCTAACAGAAAATTTGCCATGTTGATTAGGATAAAACCCATCCATGCATGGTAAAGCCTTGGGCTTCAAACCCACTTTAAGTCTTAAGAAGTGCCGGCAAAATGACGGAAATAGACTGTCACTAATCCTTACAAAGATGCTTCTTATTTTCTAGTTTTAGTGAATCTCACCACAGGGTGTCTGGTAGTTTCATCAAAAATACATTACAGATTTATTACAAAATAACAGACTTATTTACTGTGTTAACTGCATATTTTTTCCATTATGCCCATTAGTAACATCTCAAATATTTGGATTATCAATTATCCCACCCCAGTTCCTTATAAATCAGTGGTTTGGAAAAAGAAATGGTTGATTTCAATATATGTGGTTTAATAGTGAAGAATAAAATATTTCATATACTGCTACTTTTGACGCACTATTACAAAAAAGAGGAAACTTTCAAGTGTGGTACATTTTTGCATTTAATGCCCTCAGGCTTACGATGCTAGAGATGGTTAAAGACCCTCCATTAGGTTATTTCATAAGTACCCAAATTATTATCTGTAATTTATGGTCTGAAAGTCCCTGCAAGCAGGCCCATTTGTCACCAATGACAACCTGTAGTGAAAATACACATCGTAATGTAAAAAGCTAAAGGCAACTTTCCTTTCTGCCTTCTAGTACTGTCGTCTGAAATGAGATTATAGCTGAACAGGTTGGACACCATTCTATATTTATCTCATTAAAATGATTTAGAGGTAGAAGTTAATAGCTATCATACATCAAATGTAAATTCAAGCTTTTATTTATTTATTTACATTGAGGCGGTATGGGGCTTTTGGGGAGGATGATTTGCGTGTGCACGCGTGTTTGAAATATTTGAATATAATCTATTATGTCGTGGTGCGAAATCTTCCAGCCAAAGCAAGTACACGTCTGTACATTTTTTTGGCCTGCTGTACGTTTCGCCATCATGCCCTCTCATGTGAAAATATTAACTTAACATACAAATGAAAACGTTTCAGACCAGTGATGCAAACCGATGGTGTATTGTTGAGGAGATCTGAACTGATTTGAGAAAGATCCAGACTGTGACTTCTCAGTAGTTCATAATATACAACCAAATTCATTTTCAGGCATTTCCACATCTAGGCTATATGTCAGAGACCAGTGGGGTTTTAATGGGGTTTTAATGAGTTTCTGACATGTTGTGTTACTGATATTTCAAATGCTACCTGTAATGTACTATTGAAACGTTATGCAATTTTGTTGTTTCAAATTAATAATTGAATTAATTTACACCTATAATTAAATGTGATGATAAAGAGCTGAAAATACTAAAAGGCTAATAATAATGCTAATATTAATAGTGATAATAAGAATGATAATATTGATCAAATTAATAATAATGATGATTCTAAAAAGAATGTTAATAATGGTAATGATAATAATGATAATAAGAATGCTAATAATGGTAATGATGATAATGCTAATAATAATGATAATAAGAATGCTAATAATGGTAATGATGATAATGCTAATAATAATGATAATAAGAATGCTAATAATGGTAATGATGATAATGCTAATAATAATGATAATAAGAATGCTAATAATGGTAATGATGATAATGCTAATAATAATGATAATAAGAATGCTAATAATGGTAATGATGATGATGATAATAATAATAAAGAATGGTAATGATGATGATGATGATAATAAGAATGTTATTAATGGTAATGATGATGATGATAATAGTAATAATAAGAAGAATGTCATTAATGGTAATAAAGATGCTGCTAAAAATAATCGTAATAAGAATGCTAATAATGGTAATGATGATAATAATAATGATAATAAGACTGCAAATAATGGTAATGATGATGATAATAATAATAATGATAATAAGAATGCTAATAATGGTAATGGTAATGATGATGATGATGATGATGATGCTAATAATAATGATAATAAGAAAACTAATATCGGTAATGATGATGATAAAGCTAATAATAATGATAATATGCATGCTTTAAATGGTAATGATGTCGATGATAATAATAATAGAGAATTGTAAAAATGGTAATAATGATAATAAGAACGCCAATAATGGTAATGATGATGATGATGATGCTAATAATAATGATAATAACGGTAATGATGATGATAATAATAATGATAATAAGAATGCTAATAATGATAATAAGAATACTAATATTGGTAATGATGATGATGATAATAATGATAATACGAATACTAATATTGGTAATGATGATGATGATAATAATGATAATAAGAATACTAATATTGGTAATGATGATGATGATAATAATGATAATACGAAAACTAATATTGGTAATGATGATGATGATAATAGAAAATGGTAATGATGATGATAATGATGATGATTATAATGATAATAAGATGGCAAATAATGGAAATGATGATGATGATGATAATGGTGATAATAAAAATTTTAATAATGGTAATGATGATGATGGTAATAATGATAATAAGAATGCTAATAATGGTAATGATGATGATGATGATGATAAGAAGAATATTAATAATGGTAATGATGATGATGGAAATAATGATAATAAGAATGCTAATAATGGTAATGATGATGATGCTAATGATGATAGTAAGAATGTTAATAATGGTTATGTAATGATAATAATAATAATAATACATAAAATTATAATAAAATAGTTGTTTTGGTTCACACTTCCTCACTTGCTTTAGTTCCTCTGCTCTACAAAGTGTGCTTTGACAGCTCCCTAATCAAAAATTGAAGATTTTATTATATAATACAAGAAAAGCTTTCACCCTCTGCGGCTGGCGGATTCTGCGGTTCAATTAGACTTAAATCCTGTGATGTGTGCAAGTCTGAAACACTAAAGAACCCGAGATTTCATTCGCCAGAGATTTCTCTATGAAGTTTCTGCTTTGCACTTCAACAGGCCAACGTCGTCTTCACAGGAGTGCATACTCGGAGAACAAACCTGCGCTTCTGCGTTTGTTGCCACTTTTATGGTTTTGCTCACACTTTTTATCCAGCGCAACACATCGTGATGCCTAATCACAAGTGACATGGTAGAAAATCAAACAAACATTTTAAGAGTTTGATAGAACGCATATAACGTTCAAATGTCATTTCCCTTGCTGATTCTTGAAATAATCTTACAAGCAATATTTGATTCCTTCTTACACGGTTTATGCTCGGGATACAAACAACAGGCAGCTGGGTGCTTTGGATTACTGACGTTTCAAATTCTTCTTGAATTAGACAGAGGTTTAGTCTGGGTTTATAGGGGAAGTGTGTCATTTTATTGATGTTAAATACTTTCTCTTATATTAATACGCAGAAATGACTGTAAGACATTAAAATATTGCTGTTTGTTTGAATCGCCCATGAACATCACACTCAACCAGTGCCATTACTTTAGGCCGGGACCACCTGATTATTATTTGTGCTCATTTTGTCAGACTTGTTCACTCTGCTAAATAAACTTTATATTTTTGATTGTGTTTAAAATGTAAACACGACTGGTTAAGCATGGTAGCTGTGCAAAGGTCATGGGTTTAAATCCTATTAAACACATTATAGGAGCATCAAAGTTTGATTTTAATCATTGATTTCAATCTTTGACATGACCTTACTCAGTCAATATGAAACATATCAAGGTTATATTTTCACACAATGTTATATATATTTAAATAGTATATGTAAAAAATAGTAGCTTGGTCACAGACTTTTACAGACTGGGTCTGAAATATCCATTAAAAATGGCTTCAAAAGTTTGAACATCAACATAAGTTGTTGGATTTTCAATGAGCGTTGCAATAATAAGCAGCAGTTTCTTCCCCATGCCAAATGAGAAGTGTTTCAGATATTGCATGCAATGCCTAGTTTGTTCGGTGTTATCTGATGTAGGATTTATCATCGCTGAATAATCCCAGCTCTGTCAGGGGATCCTATCTCAGCAGATGTTGCTAGGATAAACACTCAATGGGTGGTGGAGGTTTAGACAGTAAATATGATTCATTAACATCAGTAATTAGGATGAAGCACACTGAATGTATGTCTTACTGATATACTGGCAAAGCAGTACCACAAAAAGTCAATTTTTGTGCCATTGCGTAAATATCACTGCTTTGTATAAGCAAATTATCAAACTCTGTGTTTCTGAAATTCATATTTTAAAGAGTAATACCACACGCATAACATTTCAGATGTTTTTATACACTGTTAACGATTTCCCTGTATTTTTACAGTACGGTACTGGCAGCACGGTTGCCAGTAAGTTACTGTATTTTGGTTTTACAGTACTGTACTGTAATACCATTTTACAGTACACAAACTAGTACTGTATAGTTACAAAGCAGTACTGTACTGTAATTTTACAATATTTTATTACAGTAGTCTATTTTTACAGTAATTTACTGTAATGTCTATATTGACCCATAAATACTATTTATTACTTATTACAGTTAATACAATAATATTATATAAAATAGATAGAGATTTAGGTTTAAATCTATAGTTATTAATATGGTAAAAATGCTAAATTAAAACATAATGAAAAGGCAATCCAAGCAATGTATGTATCAAAATTTTATTTAAAAAAACATTTAATTGAAACAAACATATTTAAAACAAGATTTTAAACAATAATAAACATATAATCAAGTAACATAAAATAAAATCAACAAGTATAAACAAGTTTGGAGACCCCTGCTGTAACATATTTAACTCTGGCAAATAGAACACTGTTCCATAGTTTGAAGTTTTCAGTTTAAAGTCCATCATCGACTAAAAGGTAACATTTCACTGTGGTAAAAAGAACACTGGCCCATAGTTTTAAATATTCTACTTAAATTTCATTTAACACTAAAAATAAATGCATTAAACTGTGGCAGACAGACCACAGTGGCCTTTACTTTGAAGTCGTCCATTCGAACTCAATCAGGGACTGCATGAAGCTGTTCACATGGGGGTTAATGGCCACAGCTTTTCTCTGCACCAAGTTCCTTGTCTTTTTGCTTGCTCCTTGTCTGGATGTGCACTTTTTCCCATCTTTGGAATTAATTCTATCCAGAAACCTGTTAGAAATATCATAAACATTAAGTCAACAAATATAAGATAGAAAAAGATTCTTAAAAAATTAAACTCAGCCTTGAATTTACTCCTATTCTGAAACCTTTTGCTCTT
Source organism: Misgurnus mizolepis (assembly GCA_025389145.1). Classification (NCBI taxonomy): domain Eukaryota; kingdom Metazoa; phylum Chordata; class Actinopteri; order Cypriniformes; family Cobitidae; genus Misgurnus; species Misgurnus mizolepis. The sequence continues at coordinate 15,250,812 of JAIFKI010000023.1, forward strand.
ATTCTACTGTTCCACACCTAATTACATTAAAATACAGAAGATTCACTTACCGCTGAACAAACTCTTTTCTCAATGGACAGCATCCACCTGGATCCTGTCATGATTGAATGTCCTGAACAGAAAGTACAATTGTTACTGATTTGGACACAACTTTTTATTCTGAAAACAAAATGTTTTGTCAATAAAGTCCAGGGACACCTCTGCTAAATAAATACAATTATAAAATTAAATTTCTTATAACCAAAGTCCGAATATTTCTGTTTGTATATTTCTACATGGCAAACTAAGACAATTCTGTACATGTTGTGTATGGTCGTGTTACAGTGTTGTGTGTGAATGAGTGTATACATGGGTATTTAAAGAAACTGTAGTGGTAAAGTGCAAACTTACCGAACATAATGTGCTTGGTGTGTGTCTGGTATCACACGTTGTGCCTCCACATCTGCCTTAACTCCTGAAAAGTGCAATGACACTCAGGTAAACTACAAATAAAAAGTCAGCCACATTCCTGTGTAATTTTGCATGTGACGTGAAAGCATTTAATATTGCAGTCGAAAAAATACATGACTTGTAACTGTACATCATGTACTTGCCTGGTGCCTTTAAAGATGATCCATCTTACCCAATCCGACTTACAAGCAATGGTAAGACTGTAAAAAAGACAAATGTTACAAAATCTGTTAGCCATAGAAATAAGTAGACATTGTGAAGGAAATGGTAAAAGAAAACTTAGTAACACTTTACTATAAGAGTTTATTCCTTAACATTTGGTAATGCCTTAGCTAATATGAACTAACAATGAACAATATATTTTACAACATTAATAATATTTGATAATGTTCATTGTGCAGAGACAAAGTGATTGATTTAAAAATTTATTAAGTGTTTAAATCTAATATCATGCTATGCTAACAAATAAAACATTACTGTAAGTGTTAAGTCAGTTGTAAAACAAATATATAAATATTATATATATATATATATATATATATATATATATATATATATATATATATATATATATATATATTAGTTGTTATATTATATATTATATCTAAATATCTAAATAAGTCTTTTTTTAATTATAACATCTTGTCTACAGAAAATCTCTGAAAATGTCTCGTTTAGTGCAGAAAATAGCGATTTATAGTGATAAGGTAAAAAGACTGTCCCTTTAATGTTTTACCCGGACCGGCTGCGGTGTAACACGCTATTTCACATAAAGTTTTTTAACAAGTTAGTAGCTAGTTGCTCACTTTAAAGATAAACATGATCGCCTAAATCTGAGCAATCCTGGTGATGCCAGTTTCCTACACGATGTTATAATGGACTATTTTTCATCCAGAGATGAAGGATCAGATGACAGAGACGAGAAGACAAAGGTACGTAAATGCGGAGCCCATTCTCTTTTCGTGCATTGATTTGATGTGTTTTGGAAACTTATATACAGCGTGTAATGCATCTGAAGTGGTGGAAACAATATGCCATAAAAATGTATTGGACAACTTACTGGACGTGTAAAACGCTTTAGAGAAGATATTCTCTGCTTTTGCTGATATACCGTAATATAATAACAACAACAATACGCGCGGAAATCCCTTTCGTTCATCTGATATTAAGATGAGCCCAGGTCTGAATGATATTTGGTCGAAGTTAAAGCTGCGATGAGTTCGATGCATGTATCCAGTTAAATATGAGGTTTCTTGTTTTCACTTCTGTGGAGGAGTTCGGTATGCTGTGTACGGCGTGTCAAGTCCTGTCTGTTTACAACCACAGCCTTACCAAACAGTCTAACTTAATACTTTTCTCTGACGCTAACTGAACGGATGAAACGCCGAGATAAACGACCGTTATGCTGGGACCGCAAGACCGCGCTGGCGGGTGGTCTTTGTCCATTTCGTTAAAAATAGTTTCATTGTCACCACACTTTCAACACAATATAAACTCACCAAAACCCTCATAATTTAGTTAAAACAACCCTATATTCATTAAAAAAGGTGTAAAGCGAGTTAAAGCAGCGGTAGACATCTGTGTGTAACGTTAGCTTACTTTCTGAGGGAGATTGAAACTTTGTTGGCGACCGTTTTTTTCTCTCATTGCACGTTTAAAACAATATTGTGACAAACTATTGACAACATTCTTAAACTAAAAATTAAGTTTTCATGAAACAGAAATATTTCAAACTTACCGAACTGACAGAAATCAATCGTCCTCCTTCAGCTGCAGCCAAGAGTTGTGCTCTCCCTCTGTCTGTGTGATTTGACGTTGGCGCACTTTCTCTGATTATTGCAAGTCCACCTGGCACATTACAGCAATGGCTACAGCAAGGTTACATCAAGACCAAAATATACTGTAAAATTTTCCCGCTCAAACAAATTTACCCAGAATGCATTATGAACTGCAGTACTGTACTGTAATGTATACATACAGTATAGTACTGTGGATTTTTACAGTAATGTACTGCTAAATCTACAGCGACATCTAACAGTGTATAGTAAAGATAGGCTAATGATTAAGAAAGACAAAATATATTTTAATAGTATATTATATAGAATTTTATATATATATATATATATATATATATATATATATATATATATATATATATATATATATATATATATATATATATATATATATATATATATATATATATATATATATATACAATGTATAAAAGTCCTTGTTGCACTTACATTTTTAAGTTTAAACAACTTAAATTAACAAGTCATTTTAACTTTTTTAACTAGTGAGGAGTTGGTATAAATAAAAAATTAAGTTGAATGGGCTTAAGTTATTACACCTTTATTTTTATAATTTATAGCAACTTCTAACTAGTCAAAAAAGTTAAAGTGACTTATTAATTCAAGTTGTTTAAACTTAAACATTTAAGTGCAACAAGGAATTTTTACAGTGTATATATGTATATAGTATTTTAAAATGATTTGCTGGTTCAACTTAAAAAGTACTGTAAGTGACCTGGTTGCCATAAATTTTTCAATTTTTGAGTTAATTCAACAAAAAAATACACATTGTGTAAAAATTGTTGTCAATGAATATTTTTTTAAGTTGAATTCACTCAAAATTTTAAGGCAACAGGGTAACCTACTTTTTTAAGTTGAACCAACTTATTTACATTGTGGATACTTCCTGGTTCGCAAATTAGTGTAGCATATCCATATTATGGGATGCACATCTGGTTGCTATGCTAGGGAATCTTTTTGAACTGATACATTCATACACGGGTCCAGTAGCTCGATAGGTAGTGCTTTGGTTTAGCTGTGCCAAATTTGTGGGTTTAATTCCACAGAGTAATGATAAAATTCATAAAATTATCTGCTAGATGTGACATCCATGAGCTTGTGAGCAACTGGTTATTTCATTAATTAAAGTAATTTCTGTGGTTAAGTATTAAAATGTCACCAAAGCATCCAAATACTTTTTGTGTCCACAGCATGGGTGTTCAACCGGGGGTCCGTGGCGGAACAGCAAATGTTTTAATCACAAGCATTTTTTTCAGTTTAATGATCAGTCATTTTCATAAACTGAAAGCTCAGGTTCAGGTAAATGTGTAATTGTCCATCTGACAGTAAAATAATTTATCAATAAAAATAATACACAGAAAATTCTACATTCATTGCATAATAGTGCTAATGTACTGATTTGACATAATATTGCTGTGTGACAATATGTTTGTTTCTATTTATAAAACATGATTGGTGGGGTCTAATACAATAGCCTCGCATACATTACTGCTTGCTTAAATAGCTCTGTTTTACATATTTAGTATCAGGGGGTCCCTGCTCCATGCCTCTCTCATCTAAGGCGTCCTTGCCCCCCAAAAATGTTGAAGACCCCTGGTCCACAGTATAAGCCTGTGTGTGTTGTCCAGCATGCAGTTTTGTTGTACTGAGTTGCACCTTCAACCATAACATTCTGTGCAAATGATGTAGGGTGTGTTTATGTGTGTTTCTTTAGGCAAACAATGTCCCTTTACCCTTCATGGAGGTCTCCGTAATGCTGAAATTACTGAGGAGGCACATTTCACTGTTCTCCAGGGAGGGAGTTAAAGGAAATTGCATTGTTAAAAATGTATAGCTACATATTTTCACAACAGAGATATTCCATAAGGCTTAAACATGAACATAATAGGATTTCAGTGGTGTGTACTTTACCGAATTGGATTTTTGCAGTCAGCCCACTTTACTGTACACAACCAACACTTATATATAGGCCTATAGGCAAACTCTTTGTCTACGACATCTTGCAATTAGAGGAAACCAAAGATGGTTGTTACACATTTTCTGTATCGACTACAATGTCGGAAAAAATGATTAAAATATGGACCCTAGCTGTGACTGTGGTGGTACCCTTTTAAAAAGTAAAGCGTTGCAGCTAAAGAGTTCATATTAGTACCTCAGAGGTACCAAATGTGTATATATTTGTACCTATATGGTATTAGGACAGTTTAAAGTGTACCACCCCTGTGACAGCTTTTTAAAGAGGACCCATTTCGTTATTTTGTGTATTTGGTATAATACAATGTGTTTGCGTGGTTTATGGTTAAAAAACACATTATTTTCGACATGCTTTACATTTTTGTAGCTCCAGATTTCACTTTCGACGCTCCTTACCATGTTTGAAAGATTCGGTTGCTAACAGGAGTTAACTTACAGGCTGTGAGTCAAAGCGGGAGGAATTATGATACTGTCGGTTTTTACTATATCACCAGTCCCTAGGTGCTCTTTAAAAGCGTTCTAAGCGAATCTGCGAGACGTTAGTTTTTGTTGACGTTTGAATTGTTTTCAAACAGACGGAGCGTAGCTTACTCCTCCCCCTCCCCCTCCCTTCCGTGCTTTCATGAACGCGCCCAACCCCCACCCCCAAATCCTTCTTGTTGTTTATTGGCTGGAACACTTTGTTATGGTTTCTGTTTGTAGGTTTGGCCACGGTGTTGTTATTGCCGTTTGTGAAGCCTGGGCTGTCTATAGAGATCGCGTTTTTTTACAGTTTGATCAGCGGACAGGCAGCAAGCAGATAGTGAGGAGATGTTTGCTGTATGTAACAAAAAATGTTTTATGGTCTAAAACACGTCAATTCGCTTAGAGCATTTTTAAACTTTATTTCTAACTGGGCGTTCACACCAGACGCGGTAGAGGCGGCAAGCGCGGGTGATTTACATGTTAAGTCAATGCAAAGATGCGATTAGGCGCCGCGGGAAAAACATGAGTTTAAAATCTGAACTTCTGCAGATTTCCGCGCCGCGTTAACCAATTAGGACCTTGCTGTAGTAGTGACGTGATTACAGGAAGCAGGCGGAGTCTCAGCAGAGTCGCAGAAGCCCCTCCCATGACGTGAATGTCTCGAATGACTAGAATTTCACGCGCTGCTTACACAAGCGAATGACTCTACCACGGCTGGTGTGACTGCACCATAAGAGTGTGAGGTTTGCTTTGTTCAAATTCAAGTGTCTTATTTTTTTTTCAAAGCTGTATAGGTTCATAAATTATACCTAATGTTCATATATGGCTATACATATGATTTCTGTTTGATGCCGCGTTTGAGCGTGAGCATGTCACGCTTTTCTGTTTGTGTCACTGTCACGTATTGGTTACTCAACTTTTTTGTCCTATTTTCAAACCATTGTCGCTTCGGTTTAGGGTTAGATTTGGTGCTTGTGTTATATGTCACTTTAAGTATTTGTCACTTTAAGTATTGGTTTATAAAAAAAAGATACAAAACTTATTCTTTTATATTGGTCCATGCGTGAAATAGTCACGCAATTTCGTGATACTGCGTTGCTCTCAGATAGCTTGTTCCTTATACCCTATTACAGCTTGAACCCCCTTACCTCCATAAAACAAACACCACTTACCATCTCATGACATGTAGACTTTAAACTACAGGCACACACATACTCCCAGAATGACACTAACTGGGACAGTCCCCTGACGGGTCTGAACTCGGGTACTCGCTTCACCTCCACTACGCGTTAACACTTCACGTCAATTTGATCTCAAGTAATTCCAAGACCGAGAGTCGATCGTATGGGTCAAAAAGCAACACACACACACACAAATCAATCATAAAGTCCTTGACCCTCCAGCATCCAGAGGATGCATCTCCAGGATCAGCACGGCGGCCTGGCAGATAAGAAATGATGAATGCAGATTGTTCTGTGGCTGACACTATCATCAGTCTATAGTGACTTAGTATCAGCAGAAGTCTACACCCAGGGCACAGAGCTTCATGAGCGATGACCGGTCCCACAGGATCTTCAAGCGCATACCGGTGACTGCCGTGTACCAAAACCAAATACCAATCCTCTATCAAACCGCCTCCAGAATTGCTTCTTTATCTTTGTCTGCGACTGTATGACAAAATGAGCCATCAGGTCGCTGCTTTCCTTCTATTAGTATTCTTCTGGAACGTTGTCAGTAAAAAATAACAACATTTGTTGATAGAATTCATTTATTGATATAAGGACCTGTCATGTATTTTGTTCGGTAATGCACAGTGACACAAGAGAGAGACAGGGCTTGCTTTAACCCTTCTGTGTGAGATACAGTAAAGAAATATCATATTTAAAAATTAAGTGCAAGATTGAAACGTCACGACTTTTGCAAATCTGATTTTAGATAATGTTTTTGCAAAACTTGATAAAACGTTGCAAACGGCCTTTATGGAGTATGTTTCTTTTTCCTAGAGAGAATTAAAAACCTAATATTAGCCCTGCAATGCTGGCAATTTATTTTTATTATTGCGCTGTGGGGTCAGTCTGCTTCCAAACAGATGTTACTATATTGGATAAGTCAAATTTCTGATAGAGGTATGTGTACTCTGTGATGACAGACAGGTTAAGATTTAAAGTGCACCTATTTCATTGCTTAAAAACACTGTAATTTTGTGTATTTGGTATGATACAATGTGTTCGCATGGTTTATGTTTAAAAAACACATTATTTTCCACATATACTAAATTTTTGTAGCTACAGATTTCACTCTCTTCCTGAAATGCACGGATTTTGTACAAAACTAATTGATTTGAAAAGCGCTGTGTTCCTGATTGGCCAGCTAATCTGTACGTTGTGATTGGCCTGAATACCTCTGACGTCAGCCGGAAATGTGACGCTCCTTACCATGTTTGAAAGATTTGCTCACAATGCAATCCTACAGGAGTTAACTTACAGGCTGTTAGTCCAAAGCGGGAGGAATTATGATAATGTCGGTCTTGTCTACATCATCAATCCCAGGAAGTCAACTGTTGCCTACAATCTGTGTGTTTGTTGTAGTCCAAGAAAAGAGATTTATGTTGGAGACGATAACTCGTGTCATCGTTTACTTTGGGGTTTGTATCTTTTGCACATCGTTAACATGTACTAATACACACTTACACACCAAAGGAAATGAAAAATCATGAATCGGACAATAGGTGCCCTTTAAACGAATCATTAAACGAATCAATGATCAATTGATAATGACTGATGATTCTCTGGGGGAGGGCCTTGGTACAAAGTCACGCAAGGCGCTTTCCAACTAGCTAAAACAACCTTAAAAAAACTGTATTGGCTCAGTTTCTGCATAAGAAACAATATGGTACAGTGACAGTTTAATTGTTGGTCAGAAATATGTGTTTTAATTGTGATTTGAGCCCACGATTTTAGAGATATCTGTCAATTCAAGTAGACAGGACTGAAATAACTACCTGGAGGCATTGCAAACATGGCCGCCCGGTGGTGTGACTTCCCTAAAGGGACTGTGTTTAAGACCCTTAGTGATGTATACATACACACCCTTGAGGATTCCCAAAGAAGTAAATTCAATGCTGACTGAACTTGAGCTAACTGTTTGACTGCAAATTTTGCCATTGAAGACAATTTAGTTGCTGTATTAGCTATAACTGCTGTGTTCATCCAGCATCTTCTTACATTTTTTGTGATTGAACTCACAGGCTGTGAATGTCGTGACCGTGTCCTCTTCGAGTCCAGCTGTTCAACTCCAATAATGATTTTGTGTCTCACTCTCAGCTATGATTTATTAACGTCACATTGCCTTTAATTATTCTCTTTAAAATAACTATTTAAAATACTTCACCACACATATCGATAATTTTTCAGTATTGAATGATTGTATTCACCACCAAATCATATCTGGTTTAAAGTATTTTATTTATGAAAATGCCATCATTAGATTTAACTTTTTGTCTTCATCTCCTGGTGGATTGCAATGTTCCAACACAAGTTCAAAGAATGAAATTATTTATTCATTGTTTGTACATCGACACTTTCAGCAGCTTATGAAATAGAAATGCTCTTTTGGTACACAGCCACACATTCATTATTTTCTCTGTTCTCTTGCTCTCTTTTGATATAAATGTCTGTTTTTAATATAAATATGAATGAAAATTTTGTTTGGATTATTGAACTAAAACCTTTGAACGTCAAAACCTGGGCGTTTTGGATATTTATTTTTAACTCTTCTACCTATTAACTCATTCCCCGTCAGCCATTTTTTTGAAAAGTTGCTCGCATTTTTTGCAATTTATTTTTTTAAGTTTTACAAAATGCTTTCCAGCAAAATGTTCTTCTAAAAATATACAAACATACAAATATATCAAATGAAAGAACAGACCCTCTGCTTTCAAACAAACAATAAACAAAAAAACGAAAAAAAAAAGTTTCATTCTATTTATATTTTTTTCCCTGGTTATAAACTCTTAAATATGGGTATTTTTCTAAAAAAAAAAAAAAAAAAATAGCTTCATTTTTGTGAAGGAATTTTGTTAGAGATCAGATTCAGAACAATTATCAAAACATACACAGAGTTTAAATTAGTAATTTTTTTTTTTTGCTTAAGTTTTTTTATAAATTGGGTAAGTGCGGTATTACAGATTAACATAAAACCTCATCAGGAACACTTTTTAATGCAAATTTTTTCTCTTAAGTGACGAGATAAGAGTTAAGGTTCATCTTATAAATTTTAAAGAAAATCAAGTTTTCAGAAGATATTAATTTTATACACTTTGGCTGTTTTTACTTCAAATGTGCTTGCTTCTATGTGCATTTCATACAACTTAAATATGACCCGGGACCATAAGTAGCACGAGTAGGCCTACATTTGTAGCAATAGAGAAAAATACATTGTATGGGTCAAAATTATACATTTTTATGCCAAAAATCATTAGTATATTAAGCAAAAATCATGTTCCATGAAGACATTTTGTAAATTTCCTACCGTAAATATATAAAAAATGTATATATCATTAGTAATATGTGTTGCTAAGAACTTAATTTGGAAAACTTTAATGGCGATTTTCTCAATATTTAGATTTTTTGCACCATCAGATTCCCAAATGGTTGAATCCCATCCAAATATTGTCCTATCCTAACAAACCAAACATCAATGGAAAGCTTATTTTTTTCAGATTATGTATAAATCTCAATTTCCAAAAAATTACTTTTTTGGCTTTGTGGTCCATGTTCACAAATCTAGATTTTTATTATTATTATTATTTGTTTGTTGCATTGGTGATTATATTATTGTGCTGATAAATGGCAGTTTCTTCCCCAAACTCCAATCCAGATCCTCTTTTTGCTTTCAAAGCTGACACAGCTATCTGGGTCTTTTCCATGCATGCCATCCTTTACCAGGGAGAAAAGGGGTTGGAGGAGAGAAAAGGTTGGGTTTGTGTTATTGTGCCAAAAAGATGCTGGGTTTGCATTCGGATGAGCTGGCAGGCAATCTCCCAGATAGTCTGTGTGTTTACAAGGCATCTCCCGCCGAACGCTTTCTCATAGATCAGAATGCATGGTTGGCCATTTCATAATGATGGAGAGCTTGGACTTTACTGTCTCACGAGAGCAAATTGCTTTCTGATAAGAATAGAGAAGTCGTTTACTCACAATAGAGTGGGGGCTTTGCCATTCACATACTTGAAATGAGAAATGATTGCGCAGGGAGGAGAATGCAAAAGCTCAAGGTCCATAATGGATGAAACTAACAAGATGATACCATCCACTAAATGGAGCTGATTATGTGTGACCATGTGGGCAGGTGCATGCTGTCCTCTAACCATTGTTGTATAATTTCTCTATTGTCGTTATCATCTCAATCAAAACTATATTAATGGGGGTGGCTTGTTCGTGATTCATACGAGGGTCTGTGGAAATTCGACTACAGGTACGTTTCGGTTATTTAAATGAAATTAAGCAGAGGGTCCTTTTATGACTCTCATTATGGGAGTCTGTTCTGAACGGGATTCGGTTAAAATAGGCTACTACAGGTGCTTTCATGAAGACATTTTGCCCCATCTTCAAAACAAAGGTAATTTCAGCTGGGTGATTTATGCAATTCTATGATTGAGTGAATTTCAAAATTGAACAACTTCTGTCGGTTAGATAATCTTATCTGCAAATGAAAACAAAACACTTGGGGTTTTTGTTCATAGGCAATGCTTTGTTCTCTGAAAACCAACACTAAATTATAATTGCAATATGGGAATCTTCATACAACGCCTCTGGAAAGTGTTTTTAATGTATTTTTGTAATTCTGAGATGTTGGAACATCTGTCTCAAAAAATGAAAAGGAACATACCCATTTCCTATAATATACAGTATTGTGCAAAGTGTTAAAGGCAGGGTCCATGATCTCTGAAAGCCAAAGTTGACATTTGAAATCACCCCAATAGAATCTGGATCTTCTTTTTATAGACCCGCCCAACACATACGCAACCCAGGCAACGAGGTCATTAAGAAGACACGCACCTTACTGCTGATTGGCTACAAGTGTGTTTTGGTACTCAGCCCAACACCCTTTTCCAAAGCGTTTTTCAGAAATCGTGCACTCCGCCTTTAATGACATATGACAGGGATCTCCAACGTGGCCAAAGCCCATCATTTACTCACCACCATGTCATCCAAAATGTTAATGTCTTTCTTTGTTCAGTCGAGAAGAAATTATCGTTTTTGAGGAAAACATTTCAGGATTTTTCTCATTTTAATGGACTTTAATGGACCCCACCACTTAACAGTTTTAATGCAGTTTAAAATTGCTGTTTCAAAGGACTCTAAATGATCTCAAACGAGGCATAAGGGTCTTATCTAGCGAAACGATTGTCATTTTTGGCAAGAAAAATTAAAAATATGCACTTTTAAACCATAACTTCTCATCTTCATCCGGCTGTCTGACGAGCCAGCGCGACCTCACGTAATTGCTTAATGACGTTGAAAGGTCACATGTTACATATATGAAACGCACATTTGCGGACCATTTTAAACAATGAACTGACACAAAGACATTATTCAATATCATTGGACTTACAACAACGTCGGATCAACCCTCTTTCTCCACACTTGTAAACACTGGGGCGTAGTTTTGGAAACGTCATCCGTGACCTCTTGACGTGATGACGTATGTGAGGTTGCGTTGGCACGTCACAGGACCGAAAGAAAATTAGAAATTATTTTTCTTGCCAAAAAAGACAATCTTACACTAGATAAGACCCTTATGCCTCATTTGGGATTGTTTAGAGGCCTTTGAAACTGCAATTTTAAACTGCATTTAAACTGTTAAGTGTTGGGGTCCATTAAAGTCCATTAAAATGAGAAAAATCCTGGAATGTTTTCCTAAAAAAAAAAAAATTCTTCTCGACTGAACAAAGAAAGACATCAACATTTTGGATGACATGGTGGTGAGTAAATTATCTGGATTTTTTTTTTAAGAAAATGGACTAGTCCTTGAAGAATCCTGGTTAGGTCACAACCATCCAAAACACAACTTAATGGTCCTCTTGACAGGGTAAATGGTTCCTTCATATTCTAAACTCTAAAACTAACTTATGCAAATTTTTGTCAAAATTGCACATAAATTCACGTTGTAACTTTGCTGTCTTCTAGATGGACGTTTTCTTTGCAGTCATGCAGCATCGCACGGCATACCAACGTGCTTTCACTCAGTCTACATTGTTTCTTGCGAGCACATTATTTCTCTCTCAGTGGTGTATAATGTGGAATGATATGTTGTCCTTGTCATCTCTCATTTGATAAATGCTCAATCCTCTGCTAATGGAAGTTTTCACACAGTTTCAATACACTGTAAAACATCTCAGAGGCTTTTACAGCTGTATAACCTTGAGGAGGATTAAAACAGTAATATGTATGCAGTGATGTATCAGCTTTACTTCAGCTAATTCCTGTACAAAACAATTGATTTATATTATATCATTGCCTGGGACATGTTCAGTAAAACCTAATGGAATGCCTTTAAATTTGATTTAAAATTAATAGAAAAATCAAAAGCATTGATTTATATGTCTCTTTATGTTTTTTTTATATCACACAAATTATTAGACTCCAATGTGGATGAACAGGATGAAATCAAACTAAACGAACTTGCCCTTTTTTCCCTAGATGTAAAGACATCATTTAAATAAGCAATATGAAAACTAAACTTAGATTTTAAATATTTTAAATGTATCTTAGTAGTAAAGATATGATTCATTGACCTCTTAACAGGACTTTGGACAAACATATTGTTTATTCTAAAAAGCTTTAAATTAAAAATAAATAAAAAAATGTATGAAAAGAAATAGTACAGTATTTTACACAAAAAATGCATTCATTGATTTATTGTACTCAAATTGTACTTGAAATGAGAGTAGATTGCCACCTTGTGGATGTGATTGGATGTTAAAACTTTGTTCATGACATAAACTTCTCATAAGAATCAAAGATTATTTGAGTTTAATTCTTTATACGATTACAAAAATAACAGATCAAATAAATACTGATGGAGAAAAACAGTCTTATCAAGATGCATTGTTTTGAAACTGGTCTCAGTAAAAACCACAAGAGCAAGAGGTTTGGTCTTTTGGGCCTACAGAATGAAGTACACGGATCCTGTTGTTTGTTTGGACATGAAGTTTTTGAGTCAGATCTAGGACAGTAGGACTGGGGCTTTGTGGTGCATCCAGAATCACTAACCGCTCAAGTCGAGGCAAGTCCTGAAGTCCAAGAAACACTGACACTGGAACATCATGGTGTCTAAAAGAGACAAGTGGATTCAAAGAAAAGTTAACCGATGCCGAAAACGCATAAGGAGTTACACATCTGTGACAAAGCAATGCAGATTGAGCTACTTTGGAAAAAAATAAACGTTACCATCTCACCTCACTTTCAGAGTCTGCAGGTTTGGGAAAATCTGAGGCATTTCTTTGATTATATCACAGCTGTCGTGACAGCACAGGTCCAAGTGAAGATGCAGAAGATTCGGCACCTGCTCTCCCATAATCCTTACAGACTCAAGTTCGGCTCTCACTCCAATCAGAGACAGACTAGTAACAGTCCGGGGTATTGATTTAGCATATACACTGAGTGGGTATCCTACTGGAAAACAAAAGACAATAGAAAAGATAAGAGACTTGTTTTAACAAGAAAAGGCTGCACAATATTAAAGGAAAATGTGATAACTTGCTTAAAGTGTTTTGTATAATCAAATTAAATAAGAATATATATATATTTTAAACTTAGAAGTATATAACCAACATACTATATGTTTCACATTCTGTCTGGTACAAAGAAGGCATTGCTATCTTTGACTCACCAGTCTCCCTGCTACCTGCATTCATTTAAAACTATGACTAACGTATTGGCTGGACTATAAGTACCTCCAGAGTATAAGTCGCATCAGTCAAAAATGCGTGATGAAGATAAAAAACATATGAGTCGCACCTAACTATAAGTATCAGGACCAGCCAAACTACGGAAAAGGTGCGACTTATAGTCCGGAAAATAAGGTATAAGGTATAAATTTTTAAGGGTAAATAACAACTAATTGCAACTAATCGTTTGCAGAATAAAAGTTTTTGTTCACATCGTGTGTGTGTGTGTGTGTGTGTGTGTGCGCGTGCGTTTTGGGAAAATTATGACGTTGTGAGAGTCAGTTTTTAAAAGGTCACTGGCCCACAGTTAAGCCCAATTTGTTTTTACATATTTATAACAATAACCCCTAGTTTAAACCAAAAAAAAACTTTGACAAACTATATATCACTGGAAAGCTCTCAGAATGTATTTTTCATATTTCAAGGTCATCTGATGATAGAAATAATGTAGTGCAGTTTTTTTGTTATATGACCTCCCCCCATAGAAATGCATAATAATTATTATTTTTCATAACACTATATCCTATTATAAATCTTCAAAAATGTTGACAAACTATATATTAATTGAAAAGCTCTAAGAATGTAGTTTTCATATTTAAAAACCTTTTTTTGCATTAATAATAATAGTGACAATAATTTATTAATTTGTGACAAGAGTATGCAGCAAACTGTTGACATCTAGTGGCCATTGTAAGTAAAACCACTAAAAGTGTGACATAAAACTAATTTTATGTGATTATAACTTACTAGTTTAGACTTAGGTCTTAAACTTTCTAGCATTTCTAGCGTGAAACATTTTGATTTCTATCATTTTTATGTATAAAATATATACTTAATTGCATTCTTTTTATTTTTTACATGTAAACTGCTATAACAATTTTTTGTTTAATATTTTCTCCTTCATAAAAAACCCAATACCAATATTAGGCTTGTAGACCTAAAAAAGACAGATATATTAATTTGAAGGGGTACATCACATCCCCCCACACTCAAAAAGGGTTGCGCCAGTTAAGGGGTTAAGTATTTATATATAATATAAATGAAATAAAAATGTATATTCACACATAAAAATATTTCTTAAATTAGTTGTGATTAGTTGTTATGCAGCCCTAAACTTTTTGAAGTATTACATTCATTTAGTTATAGCAAACCATTGCTATATTGCGGCATGCAAGAAAGAAAAGACGATGTGCAATATTTCTATACTTTTGATTAGAGCCCGACCGATAAAGGATTTTGAAGGCCGATACCGATACAAATGTTTGTTGGTTTTAAGATTCGATATTCCGATATAACGGCCGATATTTTTTTTTTCAGAAACGCGCAACAAAACATTAACAGATTTCCCTAACATTATTATTTGTAGTTATTTATGAGTTTTAACTAAAATAATATGATAATGCATTTTAAAAAGAAACTTGTTTCTTTTATTGTCACAACAGAACAGAGGAACATCAAAATATATTAAAGTTCTGATAAATAAAATGTATAAAAATACAAACTTAAGATACGAAACGTAAAGGCTTTTGAACAAAAACACAAAAACAACAACAACCAAATCAAAGTTACCAGTTTAACAAAAAAATTGGTTAATAAATATAACTGTGAATAGGACTGAAGACAAATTCTGTTAAGTTCTGATAAATAACAACAACAGCAAAATATAAATTGCTGATCACTTGACTCAGGCAGCGACTAGACGCCTAAATCTGGACCCCACCAGCAGCTACTGGTTCAGAGCGCTCTGTCAAAAACATCAACAGTGAGGAAATCTAATGAAGCTGTTTCGTTCGTTTTTTTTTAATTTATATTCATTTATCGGCCATTATGAATGCCGATACTGATAGTTTGGAAAACGCCTAATATCGGGCGATAATATCGGCCTGCCGATATATCGGTCGGGCTCTACTTTTGATACTATTTCTGTCTACCATAAAATAAGATATAAGATGGCTATTTAAAGATTAACACATGTAACACTTACATCATACTGTATCTGTGATAGTATCATACGGTTTGTTCATGTAGCCTAATTGGTAGAAAATTTTTTTTGCAACGGAAAGAACATTGGTTCAATCTCAAGCAACACAAATAATGATTAAAAAAATGCATAGCCTGAATGCACTGTAAATTATTGTCTACCCAATGCATGTACATTTAAATATAAACCATAAGACAAAGTATAACACAAATGAGATTACATTTCAACATAAATACGACTTACAAGATATAATGAGTTCTGAGAGTATAGGGAGGCCTTGCAGCCAATTTGCAAGGTTGTTTTGGTTTATATCAACAATCCATCCTTTATAATGTACAGTCAGTTTTGTCAATGAGGACAGCCTTGTAATGGCAGCAGATGGGAGATAGGGATCTTCATAGTTCTTTAGCTCCAGACAGGTCAGACCACCCTGAGTCACCCCTTTGTAAAAGATCAATCATGCACACTTTTAATAACACAAAACAGATTTACTTTATAACAATTCGTCTTAATCTCTTTCTTCAAAACATTCATACCTGGACTTTCACATGCTGTGTTACAAAAATAATCATCAGGAAGAATCCCATACTTCGGTCCCATTCTTAAGGAAAGGTGTTTTAAGTTAGGCAGGCACTTCAGCATACCATGAAGAGCATTTTTGGGGATGGGGTTTTTATCTTCATGGTAGTGTAGTGTGGTCAGATTGACAAGTTGTGAAATCGCAGCACTTATCTCCAATATTGAGGCTCGCTGGACCTCACACAGGCAAAGATGTGTCAGCTGTCTGAGAGATGAAAGTGAACGGGTCAGACTGGGACAAATACACTGACGGATAACAAGCCTCCTGAGGTGTTTTAAAGTACCTAGTGTCGACAGTGCTGTGCCATCTGAACACTGATTCAAAGTCAACGAAGAGATCCAGGGCAGCCAGGTCACGAGTTTTTGCACATCTTTAACATTTGCCTTCTGTACAACTATGCACCTCGTTTTCCTTTTACCAAGAGTCGACCAGAAATGCGAATCGTACTGTCCGATCTTCTGCATGACAACGACGGCGTTTTTCCATAAGGACCAATGATCGATCAGTCTTAGAAAGGACTTGCAGGTTGAACGAACATTCAGTTTATCCCGATTAGATAGAAATCCAAACACGTGGATCCAAATCTCCTCCGGTAGTTGGGACATTGTCACTCATGTAATGTTAATTGCGCGTGTTTACTTACATTTTAATATCATTCATATCTGTTAAAGTCGGTGTTTTCCTTCATTTTTTTAACGCACGTGCCATAACGCAAATTTATTTTGATATGAACTTGTTCGACATGACTCATCGCACAGACTCAAGTACCGCGAGAGTAAGTGGAAAGATGTGCTTTCGAATGGCTCTCGCGTTACTTTTATGTCATACGCCGTTCGGCCTGCGCAGAGCAGCGTGAAGTCGGCATTTACGGAAGTGACGAAATCTTTACGCGACGTGAGACGTTAGCCGCGCACTGTCTGGGGTAATTCAAACGAGCCAAATGGTGAGCGAGTTGTTTTTCTTTCAATCGTGGCTGTTTTTATAAAATGTAAAATTTAATATATATATAATTAAACTATGCATTATGTTAGGATTTATCTTAATTTTTTATCACTGATACCCAATCGAGTATCTAACAGGGGTGTGTCGATAAATTTTACATAAGGTTATTTTCGCTTTACGTTGTTATTTTTTTGTTACTTTACATACAGACCACTGAAATGAATTATTTAGATTGTAAGATTTTAAACTAAATAATTGATTAAGATTCGAAAATTTACCGTGTTTTTACTTTTGTTTGTTTGCATTAAAAACAACAGTAACCATAATTAACAGTGGTCTCGCCACCATAACTGCACCTTTTAAATGTCATTTAACTGTCATTTTAAATTAGTTCAGTTTTTTGTATCGGTTTTGTTTTAGGATTTTGCTGAGAAAATTGATCATTTTGGACAGTAAAGTTTTTCTAACAGCCTCCTATTAAAATATCCATACAATGTATCATCCACTAGACGATTATTTCATAGTTCCTCGAGTCCCAAAGGCTGGTAACATGATCACACCAGTCAAAACGGGTCACAACTGGGCAAGCGGTGTAACTAGGTCAGGCAGAAAGCTTTCAAACCGAGATGTTTTGGTGATGAACTCCACGGCACAGAATGCTGAAGAAAATAGCCCAACTATCTCGTGTGAACTCAGCAGTATTAATGATGCCCCGGTGCCTCTTCCGGACGAAGCAGATCTGATGCTGAAGAAGACCACTGAGACGCCGGCAAAGATTTTTGCCAGGATGAAAGCGAAGGTTCAGAGACAAAATGCTGTGGGTCATGGAGTAGCTTCTGATCATGAGATGTGTAAAGGTGTCCCTTCAATCGGCAAGACCCAGAACTCCCAAATGGGTAACACCAACCAGGAGACTTATGTGTTAGCCATCTCTCCTCCACAGTCACCTGAAGGAGCCCAACAGGATGAAGAGATGGATGATGAAGTGCCTGACAGACAAGATGCAGAATCATTGGCTGGTTAGTTTTTTATTTTGTTTCATGTCATACTATAAGCCTGCTTTCATTGAATTTTATGTACAATTTATTTTTCATTTTTATGTGTATATCTAGAGTCGTATGTATTACTGGAGAAGATGCCTAAGGAGGTTTTTGCAAAGCAAAGGCAAATGCCAGAGATGAGTCTTTACAACAGACAACAGCGTACGATAAAACATTTTTTATCCTCTTAGTTGCCCATGTTTGAGGACAAATATATTTAGGATAATTGTTTTGTTTTTTAGAGCCTACTGTGTTGCTGGAGAGGATTGTTCCTGAGGAGACATTAACTCTGCTCCATCGGAAACCCATACATTTTGTCAGTGGTTCAAAGGACATCAAAACAGGTGGTTGTGTTGTATTTGGTGAGAGGAGCATTGTGAGCGATTCAACAGATCAAGAAAATGAGGAAAGTTCTCAAACGGGGGTTTCCAGCAGTCCTGAATCTCCTTTTCAGTCGGAGTGGACAGAACTTGCCGCTGGACCCCTTCAGCCCTCTCATAATCTGCTGGATGATCCTCTCCTGCAACTCTCTCCTCGTGTTTTCATCCCACGAAAGAAAGGGTCCGTGTTTCAATCTAAACAACAAACTAGGCAAATAGATTTAGTTCAGCAAGAAGGATGTGACGTAAGTAAATTAGCTTTATTTCACAATGCTTTTGATTATCTGGATAGTATATTTATGTTTATTGGCCTATATGTTATACAAATGTGAGAGAATATATTATGGTTTTGTGAGCTTATATTGATATTTAACTCAATGTTATTTTTGCATTTTAGGTGGAGGGGATTCATCTGAGAGATTGGGTCTTAATGCTGCACAACAAAGACCTTATGGTTGATGGTATTCGAGTGTAAGACATTTACTTTTGATTTTGCTATATGCTGGTTGTGTGTCTTCAAAAGATATTAGTTAACGACTGCATCTCTTAAGTTATTTTTTTTTTATATTTAGAGACACTAAGATACCCTGGCACAGCAGTTTTATTACTGAAAGAATTTCAAGTAATGTGCTTAAGACATCGTCGGGGAGCACCTATGTCCTTATTGGGAAAATGGCCAAGCATTCCAATGAATGTAATTTTTTTTTTTTTTTTTAAGCAGGTTTTACCATTGTGGTGTGGTTTACTTGGGTTAATTAAATTGTTATTATTTCCCCTACAGTGTTTCCACCGTGGTTTTTAAAGAAGTTTCTTTTTGGTTTTCCAAAATTGTGGAGGGAGTACCTGAATCAGTTTTTGAAAGATCATGCTGGGTATGTTGCATTTGCTCAATATACTCACAGTATTTAAAAAGATAAGACTGTAAATTTGATCTGTTCTTAATTTAGATCCCAGATCAGTCAGAAAGCCAACAATAGTGTGCGAAATTCCAAAGCCAGAAGTCAACAAACATCTAAAAAGTCAACATCTACACAATCTAAGCCTCAAAACCTTTCGACTTGTGAGTATATAATTTCAATATTTGCTTTTGATATCAGTAGCTTAAATTTTTTAAAGGGGTTTCTGACTACTGTTACATGCTTGTTTATTGCAAAGTTGCCATCTAGCTGCTAGTAGAGACACGTTAACCTTGAATTGGCATTTTTGATTTTTTTTTAAAGGGGACATATCATGAAAATCTGACTTTTTCCATGTTTAAGTGCTATAATTGGGTTCCCAGTGCTTGTATCAACCTAGAAAATGTAATAAAAGAAAAACCCAGTAACTTAGTTTTGGTAAACCATTCTCTGCAATAGGGGTGCTTAACGATTAATCGCGATTAATCGATAGCAGAATAAAAGTTTTTGTTTACATCATATATATGTGTGAACTGTATATAATAACTTTGTATAAATAAATGCACACACATGCATGTATATATTTAAGAAATGTTTACATGTGTATATACATTTGTATATTTATTTATCATTTATATTATATATAAATATAAATACCTAATATATAAATATATTTTTTCTTATAATTATACATGCATGTGTGCATATTTATATATACATAATTATTATACACAGTTCACACAAATATATAATGTAAACAAAAACTTTTAATCTGCTAGCGATTAATCGCGATTAATCGTTAAGCACCCCTACTCTGCAAGCATGTAAAAAATAGGTAATTGAAATTTTGGTCCCCCTGTGATGTCAGAAGGGGATAATAATACCGCCTTTTAATCTGCACTATCCAACCACGGCACTGCCATTTAGTGCAGAGATCAGCTCATTTGCATTTAAAAGGACAAACCCAAAATGGCAAATTTTTGCTCACACCTACAAAGTGGCAATTTGAACACGTTATAATAAATTATTTATATGGTATATTAAGCTAAAACTTCACATACGTACTCTGGAGACCAAATATTTATTTTACATCTTAAAGTCTTGTGAAATGTGCCCTTTGAATAAAATGTTAATGTTAAACTGGTCTTCCTCCAATGTTTGAAACCGTTAAGTTAATATGTTGAGGTTTTTGTGGTCCAGCTCCCAGCACACCCACCGACAGCGTCCCACCAGGTAGTGCAAAAGTTTCACGGAGTGGCCGAATCATCAAACCACCTCTGCAATACTGGAAAGGAGGGAGGATTATTATGGATTCTGACATGAATGTCACCATACATGAGGACTATTCGACTTCAGTGCTTTCTACGGTACCCATCACATTTCATTTAGTAGTGTGACAAAATATCTTTGGCTTTAAAAAATTAATTTTTTGTTAGAGCTAGGATATTTCTTAAATTTGATGTTTGTTTTTTGCAGCCCAAAAAGCCTTTAACCCCAGCAAAATCACAAACCACAAAGGAGCAATCCATCCCTAAAACTCTCAAAGGAGGTGTGCAATCATAATTTACTTGTTATTTCATGTAGTGCATTTGCTTTATTATTGCATGTTAACTTTATTTTATTTTACTGAAGGGAGGCGTAACACCTGTAGCAGTGAAGATGAAATCTCTGTGCCAATCAGGAAAATCAAGTCGCATTCCAAATCCCAAAGGACAGTCCCGACACCAGCCAATCCACTTCCAGCAGAGAGCAAAACGCTGCATAAACCCACAACAGCCCAGAAAGAACCCTCGGGTCATACAACAAAACAAAAATGTGATGAATATAATAGGCCTCAGAGAAGTTCACAGAGGAAAAAAGAGTTGAGAAAAGAAACTTGTTCACCTCTCAGGTCACAGGTGACTGAGAAATACACAAACAGTATAGCGGGGAATACTTTACATACTCATTTCTCAACTGGAGAAGACGTATCTTCTGATGAACAGGGTCGGAAAGCAAAGGATAAGACCCAAAAACGAAATCAGGGTGAATCGCGCACCGATTTGTCTTCTGATAACAGTTCCTTACGCAGAAGTTCTCGCATATGTTCCCGAGTTCAGTACTCCACTGACTCTAATAGTTCATTTGCATCTCCGGACCCTCCAAAAAGGACAAGTAGAAAAGGCCCTGCAGACCCTAAACAGCTCACAAAACCTCTAAAATCTGAACCACTCCCATCTGTGTCCGAGAACTCAACCAGTCAAGAGGAAAATAATGAGCAAGATATAGTTAGACGCTCACGTAGGGCAAAAAAGACTTTGCAGAGAAATTCAGATTTTATTGAATTCCCTTCAGATTGTGATGATGAAGAGCGAGGACAGCAAGGCAAGAAGGCCAATGTTACATTGAAGAAGACAAAACAAAGGAAGGTTTCAGAAAAGCCTGAACCAAAAACAAATAGACGCTTGGCTTCTTTGGAGAACGTGCATTCGGAGCCCTCGGAAGATGAAGAAAGTGTAAATCGTAAAATTTCGAATAACAGATCTAAGAAGTCCAAAGTTGGAAAAGAAACCGGGAGAAGCAAAAAGACAGAGACGGCGCATACCAGTATGAACAACCAAGAGGAATCGGATGGAAAATGGACAGAAGAAGAGCTACGAAAATTGCATGAGTAAGTCAAGGTTGTTTATGTACCGATTTGCTTTTTGGCAAAGCTTTTATGCGTTTTGCATCAGCAAGACAAGTTTGAGATGTCCTTGGATCGTGTTGATAGTGGTTTCATTTGTTTCTCTGGGCAGGGCGGTGAATTTGTTACCCAAGCACAAGAGCGGTTACTGGGAGAACGTTGCTTATGTTGTTGGTACCCATTCAGCTGAGGAGTGTCAGGAACAATATAATGCCCATCAGCAGTCCAACCGAAAACCTAGAAAAAGAGCACAGATGAAACCAACTACAACCGAGGAACCAGGTACAATCCAATACGGTCAGAAGAGGTTTTTTTTTTTTAGGTTTTAATAGTTTCCAAAAAGGGAAACCATTTTTGTTTTTACACTCGCAGAAAAGGCAATCGTTGAAATTACTGCTAAAGCTGGAACACTTAAAAGGCGACAGCAGATGAGGTATTTTGTGGACCATATTCCCAAGGATGACCATGATGACGTTTTTGCCAGCTCACCTATGCAGAGGAGGCAAATCAAGGTAGCTTCCGAGCCACTATAACAGATTAGATATCGCTCACATGCATGATTAAGTCTGAATATGTAAGGAATAATTGACGACGTGCCATTGAATTATAAGAAAATAATGCACACCCAAGGTGGTAATGCGGCGCGAAGCAAAGTGCCGTTACACCGCAGGTGTGCATTTTTTTCCAAATAATTAAAATGACTAGAGTAAATTATTCCTCTTATACCACGGTTACCACAAACAATGCTCTGGTGGCTATTTTTAAGACATTTGACAAGTTGGGTGTGCGGTTATCAAAAAATAATGCATACCCATGGAACATTTCTCAACCAATCAGAATACAGCATTCAACAGACCCGTGGTATAAGCATTTTTATTTCCTCCCTTTGTAGTTGCCTGTATTTTCTGCGAATGGAGATGAGGAAGATTTCAGCCAGCTTCAAGACCCTCAGACGCCAAGTTGTAGCATGTCTTCAGCTGTTAAAACCCCTCAGTGTCTGCATATCAGCCCAGGGATGCTAGGATCCATAAATAAGTATGTTTTAGTTTTAATTATTCCTGTAACTTAATGATAAAGCATTGCGCTAGCAGTGCAAAAGGTTGTCGGTTCAAACCCAGGAACACACATATTTTATATACCTTGTAAGTCCCTTTACATAAACGTGTTTGCCGAATGCGTAAATGTATTATCTCTCAAAGCTTTTCACGCTTGTGTAGTAGCAGTGGAGAGATAAGTATTAGTTTATTAGTATTATTATGCAAATGTCTATTTTTTACCTTGGTGTACATGTATAGTTTAACTATATTTTTTTTTTCAAGGAATAACATGGACAAGTACATTTATCATCTCCAGAAGAACAAAAAAGGACGTAAACAAGACAGAAAGGCTGGACCAATGGTAACAATAATGGCATATTAACTTTAGTTTATGCATTAGGCATCATGAACTAGCAATGAACATTTTGGTAACAATTTACATGAAGACTTCATTATAAGATTAATAAATGCTGTAGAAGTATTGTTCATTGTTAGTACATGTTAACTAATTGAGTAAACTAATGTTATTGTTAACTAGAGTACATTAAAAAATCTGAATAATGAATCTTTATTGTATTCATGTGATACTGCATTTTTTTTAACAGAAATAGTCATTAATAGTGAAAGTTCATTTTGCAGGGTTCCCACGGGTCCTTGAATGTTTGTGAATCTGGTGAGAAAAATTCAAGGCCCTGGGAAGTTTTTGAAAATATACATACATAGATACAAGTCATTGACAGTGATTTAATCTAATTTATCCAAAAAGTTTTCTGAAAAAATCCATATTATTCCCTGTGTAGTGTAGGATAATATCAAAAAATTCTAGACTTTTTAAGCACACGTGCTAAACTGTACGCTTGAAATGCATATATCTTCTGTATGTGAATGTTGATTCATACCAAAATGCTTTTTTGCATAGTTGTGTTTGACACATGAAAACGTCTCGGGTTACGTATGTAACTGTTGTTCCCTGAGAAGGGAACGAGACGCTGCGTCTCCCTTGCCATACTTACCGCGTCCCTGGAACGCCGTCTTTGGCAATATTTCAGATAGCTATATACTTCCTGGCTCCCGCGTCACCCTGTCTTTGTCGTTAAGCCTTACAATTGGTTGAATTTGATATACACATTCAGACGCACCCAAAGTGTCACTGCAGTGACGCAGCGCGAGTTCCCTCGAAAGGGAACTGTAACAATGTATCTTAAAAGGTAACACGATGTAACATTGCTCTCACTTGAAATGTGTCCCCACATTAATCCTTGAATTTGAGGGTATTGGACCTGGAAAGTCCTTGAATTTGAAGTTAACTAAGGTGTGGGAACCGTGATTTATAAATGTAGCAGGGTTTATTAAATGTTTGCTTTGTTTGATAACTAACAATGTTAGGATATCTGTGATTAATGAAGTTAATTTCTAAGTGTTGTTTGTTGATACTAACCAGTATGTAGGCTTAATAAAAGAAAAATGTTTTTCAGTGTATATGATCAATCACTCTATTTATTTTATGGTGTAGGATAAACTCACACCAACCCCTGCAGGAAAGAAGGCCTTAAAGAGATGTGTTGGTATGTAAATGAGTTATAAATTGATTTTTAAAAATATTTTGTATATATTTGTTTAGTGGGTTTTAATGGTTTCATCTATTTTTCATTTTTTAGCTGAAGATGAAGACTTTGTTGTCTGGAATATGCTCTCTGATAAGGACATTCCATCCAGAGCCGATGACAGTGATGAGGAAGATGACTATTTCATGGAATACTGCTGAATTTCACTGTTCAGTAATTTTATTGTTTAGGTTGTGTAAAATGTTTCTTAAATGATGGATCTTAATAAGTCTAATTTTTCGGGACAGTGTTGCCAATCACATTTTTACACACTTTTAGCATCCTCACAACATCTTGTTTTAAAATATTTTTTGAATTGTGTTAAAACACTTCGGCTCAAGCATGAACTCAGTAACTATACAATTATGCAGTTTTATACGTAAAATGTACTTGTGCATTTTTTTTATCAGCTTCTGACTGAAGATGGTACATAGAAATTAATAAACATACAACAGTTTAAATTAGTTCAAAACACGTTCAGTTTGCTCAGTTTTGACTCAAACCTGCCTAAAAAGGCCGTTTTTAGATATTTTGTTGCACTGTAAATATGTAAACAATGTATGAACAAATAAATGGTAAATGTTTACTATTTGTCTTTTTATTATAGGATATTATAGTTTGTTTTAACTGTGTGCGGGATCTGTTTGATTTATAAAAAGGATATGAAACAACTTTTTTCGACCTGTCTTGTAGAGAGAATTATGTGACAAGGTTTAACCATTCTGGTTAAGTTAAACTAGACTCATGACTAGATACAAAGAGGCAATTAAAGTCTGTCTCAAAATCTACTGAGCGGTCTACTTCGCATTTGTGAAATTGCAAGTTATGAAATGGATAATAATCTATATTCCGTAAGGTGTATTCAACTTCATATGGTTCTGCGCAGGGTGATCTAATTATGACATCAAATTATCGCGAGAGCGATAGAAACCTCCGTTTTCGAATCGTTCTCGCGATACTTAAATATCATAAGCCGATTTGTTTGCGCAGTTCTCAATGTAGTCGAGATTGTGCTGTATGAGTCCCTCTAGCGGTCATCTCCCTTTAACGTGCCTGCCCTGCGCTTCACAGTTTGACTCGCACTTTTCATGCGAAGCAGATGTCTTTGAGAAATTACACACAAACAGTCGACTTGAATAGGAATATTGTTTTCTCTTCAGGGTTCTCCAAAGAACAGAGTTGATCTATTTAGCAGGTAATTCATTTTTTCCTCATTATTTTTCACATTTTAAAGACAAGTCGTTGCTTTTGAAGATGAATCCTGCTAGCATTTCAGTCAGTAAATTCGTTAGCATTGGATATAAGCTAGCAATAGAATTATATTATCTCAACTCGACACCGGATAAAATACTTAACAGTTCGTACATTACAAACAACTACATGTTTTTAGAGGGTACTTTCAGGTATGTATTTAAAAGTAACTCTGTCGGGTGCTTTCGGAAGTTTGCGGCTTTAGCCAGGTCACTTAGCCTGGAGGCTGTCTGATAGACAGTGTCTAGTCTACATAAGTAACTTATAAGGTTAACAAACGTTTGTGAAAATAGTTGTAACTTATTTGTGCATTGTTCCGTGTACACACCTGACTTTTGTCAAGCTCTATAGGTAAATACCACTAGTGAAACGTTTATGCAGATTTATTGTGACCCAGACTGTGAAAACCGAGTTGAAGTAATTTTTTTCTGATTTCTTGTTTTCTACAAAAACCATCCTATATAATATAAAGAACATTCTGTGAAAATAGAACCTTGAATATATTTAATATTGACTGAGTAAGGTCACGTCAAATCAAACTTTGATGCTCCAAATCTCATCATTAGATTGAGACTTTAGACTGGATTTCACAGACAGGGTCACAGTTTAGACTGTTACAAATTTAAAACTGAAACTACTGGATTTTTAGCATGGATACTGCTTTAGGGATTGCTAAACTGAAAGGAAAAGTAGGAAATCTCCCTCCTGTCTCATTCATCATGGGCCACCCTTTTATTCAAAGAAGCACTTGGATGACTAGACTAGATCCACCCTACTGGGTTTAACTGTGGCAAACATATGTGACCCTTGAAGAACCAGACCACAAAACCAGTCATTTTAATTAGAATTTATAAATAAGCTGAAAGCTGAATAAATAAGCTTTCCATTGATATATGATTGGTTAGGATATGACAATATTTGGCCGATATACAACTTTTTGAGAATTTGAGGATGCATAAAAATAAAAAAATAAAGTTTATTTCTAGGAAATTTAAAATAACTTAATTTAACAAGATCTTTACATAATATCCTAACGATTGTCATTGACATAAAAGAAAAACTGATGATTTTGACCCATATGATGTATTTTTGGCTTTTGTTTGTTATAATATACCCATGCTACTTAAAGGGATAGTTCTCCCAAAAATGAACATAATGTTTTCATCCTAATGTTCTTCTAAATCTGAATAAATTTCTTTTTTCTGATAAACACAAAAGAAGATATTTTGATAAATGATAGTAAGCACACAGCTGATTGTAACCATTGACTTCCAAAGTAGGAAAAACAAATACAATGGGTACAGTCAACGGGGTGCTTACCATCATTTATCAAAATCTTCTTCATTATTTATCACAATACTTCTATAATATTTGTTTACCTAATATGGAAATCAATTGTTACAGCAGCTAGAGCTGCCTGATGCTGCGTTTACACCAGCCGCGGTAGAGGCATCAATCGCGAGTGATTTCAATGTTAAAGCAATATTCCATTTTCTTAAAAGAAAAATCCAGATAATTTACTCACCACCATGTCATCCAAAATGTTGATGTCTTTCTTTGTTCAGTCGAGAAGAAATTATATTTTTTGAGGAAAACATTGCAGGACTTTTCTCATTTTAATAGAGCCCAACAATTAACACTTAACTCAACACGTAACAGTTTTTTTCAACGGAGTTTCAAAAGACTCTAAACGATCCCAAACGAGGCATAAGGGTCTTATCTAGCAAAACGATTGTCATTTTTGACAATAAAAAAAAAACAAATATATACTTTTAAAGCACATCTTCTCGTCATGTAGATCCGGTCGTGATGCGCCAACGTGACCCCACGCAATACGTCATGACGTCAAGAGGTCACAGAGGACGAACGCGAAACTAAAAAACATTTGTATATTTACACACACACACACACACACACAAGTATATATATAGAGTTTCGTTGAAAAAGATAACGAGACAAAATTTTTGTCAAAACATGTTTGTTATCATGTTATTATTTTGTTTTATGGTGCTGCTTAGCTGTATCTTTTAAGTTATGAAGGTTTAAATCAAAACAAACCAACTGCAGTTAAATTGATATTAATTGTATATATATATATATATATATATTTTATTTATTTATTTATTTATTTATTATACATACATATACATATGTATATACATATATACATAATATTTGTTAATGTACTGTGTACAATAATTATTTAAACAAAAACTTTTATTCTGCAAACGATTTGTCGTGACTAATCATAAGGCAGCCCTACAATCAGCTGTGTGCTTACCATCATTTATCAGAATATCTTCTTTTGTGTTCATCAAAAAAAAAAAAAACATACAGGTTTAGAACAACATGAGGTTGAGAAAATTATGACAGAATTGTCATTTATTGGGTGAACTATCACTTTAAGACTGGTACAGGTTCACATAGAGGATTTTAATATCCTCTGAAGATCTTGGGTGTGCTTGTTTCACTGCACACTGTGCAAGCCCAGTGCGAATCATTGCATTATTCATAAAGGCAGCATATACGCTTACAAGCTTTGAGGTTGTATTACATACTTTACACATTGATTGATTTGTAAATGTCATACCGTGTTTAGAAATGTTAAAGTTATGAAATTGGACACGTAACATCCTCATCTCTAAGTGTGCAGCTTTAGATACAGCAGAGTCATATTACTTGCATCAGTTCCTTATTACAACACATCTTTGGCATATCCTATGTGACATCTCTGTTTTATTTTCCAGTGACTCGCTTCTGGTGTGCGTTCAGGGAAGATGGAGGTGTCCGGAGGGCGTCCCAAGTGAGATACTGGCTCCGTGACTCAGGTTGGGTGAAAAGCTGAGGCGAAGATGGA
Source organism: Misgurnus mizolepis (assembly GCA_025389145.1). NCBI lineage: Eukaryota > Metazoa > Chordata > Actinopteri > Cypriniformes > Cobitidae > Misgurnus > Misgurnus mizolepis. The sequence continues at coordinate 15,279,701 of JAIFKI010000023.1, forward strand.
GCAGGCTCATAGTTTACTACTGAACGAGGAGGCCTACAATCAGCTGATGGAACACCAGAAAGCTGAATTTGTCTTCGAGTGGTTGCGTTTCCTTAAGAAACTGCTGCCCGTTACAGACAGGGTGAGTCGAGCTTTGACAATAAGCTCTCTGTTTGAGAAGAAATGCTGATCCGTTCTGTCTCTCTCGCACACTTGGAACAGACTCTGACTGCTTTTCCACCGGCTGTCTCTCTATCTGGAATAGACTGTTTATATGTCTGTCAGTTCTTAGTGTTGAAACGCCAAGAGTGTGTCTGTATGCCAGTCATTTAAACAATATGCCGATGTCTGTTTGTGTGGCAGGCCGACGTGAAACAGAACCAGAAACGCCTGGTGGAGCAGCTGACGACGGTACTTACAAGTTCTCCGGGTCCCCCGACGCGCTGGTTGTTGGCACACTGTCTGGCGCTGGTCTACCGTGTGGGCGACTCCCTCATGTCAAGCCTCACTGTGGACCGCTGCAATGATATCATCCGCAGCAAAGATGACTCTCCTAGCTTCTTGCCTACTCGACTGTGAGTGGATTGTGTCATAAATCTACACCCTACATGCTCATCATAAGCCCACGCACCCATCGACTGCACTGCAGATGGGGTTCTAGCACAGCTTGATTTGCTGCCACTGAGTTTATTTATTGCTCCCTACAGGGCAGCTGTGGCCTGTTTGGGTGTTTTATATGAGCAACTGGGGCGACTGCTCATCAACTCATTTAAAGAGACGGTGGCAAATCTTCTGAAAGCCGTGAAGAGTGCGGAGGTGGGTGTGACTACTGAACGCAAAGATGTGACTACAAACCGTGATATTTTTATTTAAACTGCAAACAGGAAAAGAGAAGTGTATTTTCAGTGATCACAGACAACTCTGACCACCAAACATTGTGTATATATAAATATTTATTAATAATGCTTGTTGCATGGAAGGCAAACTCAAAGGATAATGTATTCTGTTGACACTGTGTTTATTAATATTTCCAGTCTCAGGGTCGCTGTGAGATTATGTTGTGTATTGAGAAGATCCTGAAGGGTTTAGGAGTAAGTGCCGTGTCCTGCCACAGGGACATCTATAAAGCTGCCCGCGCCTGCCTCACTGATCGCTCGATGGCAGTACGATGTGCTGCCGCAAAGGTACAAACCGCATGCCTCACGCTTGGTCAAAAAGCAATTTTAGGTTGTGGTTTGTTTGAAATTTGACAATGCATGTTAATTTCTCTCACAGTGTCTCTTGGAGCTCCAGAGAGAGGCCGTCTTCCTTTGGTCCACGGAGCTGGAGAGCGTGGCCACACTTAGTTTCAGAGCCTTTGAGGGCTCAAACTATGATGTCAGAGTCGCCGTCTCAAAACTGCTTGGCACGTTGATAGCATCGGCACTGGAGCCAAGACAGGTCATAGGTAGATGGATTTAGCTAATATCCTCAAGTAATGCTCAGCTGATCTGGCAGCAGTGGAAATGTTAACTTCCTGTATCTTCCCCGTGTCCCCCATGTCCTGCCTTATTTTTCCCAAATGTATCACTCATCATTGCTCTCCCACTCTTTTCCATCTGCTCTGTCATTTGTCCTTGGCATCTCGTCTCAGCTCCGAGGCCGGGCTCCAAGCGAAACTCCCTGGAGGAGGTGATGGAGCTGTTGAGTTCTGGTTTCCTACGTGGAGGAGCCGGCTTCCTGCGGGCCAGCGGAGACATGCTGAAAGGCACCAGCTCGGTCAGCAGAGACATCCGCGTTGGCATCACGCAGGTCAGACTCCCTCTTGCAGTTTTTCTCTCTTATCATACAGCATGACTGGCTTGGTGTCTAACAGGAAATAAGTAATTTTTACCATCAATACTACCTTTTATTTCTTCTAAGCAGACGTGTGTGGTGTTTGTGTCTATTCTGGGCGGCACGTGGCTGGAGATGCACTTCTCCTCTCTTCTCGCTCTTCTCATGGAGTGGGCGTCTCACACACGGGCGACACAATACCCTGCAGATGCCGTCTCCAGCCGCCGCTGTGTCTCTTTCATCCTGCGGGCCACTGTCGGCACTTTGCTGGGGGAGAAGGCCCAGATTGCTGCTGCTAAGGAGATCTGCCAAACCGTCAGCAAACAGAAGAGGATTGTAGGTAAGAGACTGTAGGATGAGGATTTAGGTCACACTGATGTTAATCGACAATTGGGTATTGACATTTGTAGTGTTGTTATGTCTAAAGTGTAGCATGCATTTGTTTGCCTGTTTCTATTAGACGCAGCTATGCACGAGGGCAACACGGAGACACGCGTGAGCCCCGCGGATGTAGTGGCTAGTCAGCATGTGCTGGTCTGTGCCCTGCTGGAACTGGGCAGTCTGCTGCAGGACCTGAGCTCTGCTTCTGCTCCACTGCTGCAGGACACCAGCATAGGTTTGTGTGCATTAGTCATTTACTGACCAACAAACACTGGACTTCCTATCAGACCCATTAAATGAAATAATTGTGAAGATGTTTAAGTTTTACTTAAAGCAACACTATGTAGTTTCTAGGCATGGGCCGGTATAAGATTCTGGCGGTATGATAACCTTTAGCAAAAATACCACGGTTTCACGGTGTTGCGGTATTGCCATTGCAACACTAAAATGTGTTATTTTCAAATGCCAGGTACAATAAAGCCTTTAATTTATAATATGCTTTCAAAACATATATAATATTTTCGTAATATATATTAAATGTAAACATCAAATCAATCACATGACTTCATGATTTAATGAATTTTGTATAAACACAGCTCATACCTTGGAGACGGTATCACAGAACATTTTAGTGGTTTTGAAACCTTGACTGTTTTAAACCTCGGTATACCTTGAAACCGGTAATCGGCCCATGCCTAGTAGTTTCCATGTAAAAATGACTTACAGCTCCCCCATGTGGTTGAAAAGCGCAACAGTGCCTGGTATCAGACACTCTTTTGCAAGCAGGGGGAGGGGCGGGGCTGTGTTTCCTACCCTCCACCGCCACTTTCAGAGTGTGCTTGTAGCAGCTAGGAGGCTGCTTAGGTTGCAGCAACAGTACAATTTGTCCAGTTAATAGTTGTTCTATCACTGAAATAATTTTAGAGACATTATTTAAAGGTAAAAAAACTACATAGTGTTGCTTTAAACTATATTTTTTTTTCAACAGGAATGTTGGACATGGTGATCTCTGTTCTTCTTCACCCCAATGCGTCTGCCCGTCTGGCTGCCGCCTGGTGCCTGCGGTGCATTGCCGTAGCGATGCCTGCTCAGGTGGCGGTGTTGCTAGACCGCTGTGCAGAAAGGTTGAATGCATTGAAGTCATGCCCCGAGGCTGTGGCCGGGTACAGTGCTGCCATAGCAGCTCTGCTGGGAGCCTCGCAGCTTTGTCTGCTGGGTATACCTCACTCTAAGAGCAAGGTGTGAATGTTATCTGTGTCCGCACATGTCTCATGGCTTTTTTTCTTTAGGTTTGTGTTCTGTTTGGGGTTCTTTTCAATTAGTATTTCCAGAAGTCTTCACACAGAGAATGATAAACTTGCTAAATGTCAGCGTGTTGGTTGTTTATGCATCACTGCAGTTTCCAACCGTCTCCGGAGTGTTGATCTATATCTCTGTTCGATGCAATAAAAATAATGACTTTGGGTCTGAATTGGATGCAGGTTGTGATGACTTTGGCTGAAGATCTTCTGCGGTCGGCAGCTCAGAACAGCCGAATCTCTGTCCAACGCACTCAGGGAGGCTGGCTGCTTCTCAGCGCCCTCTCCACACTGGGTATAAATGAATCCTTGAATCATGAATTAATTATTTATAACAGCAATTTTATATAGGAATTTTCTCATCTCTTCCTTCAAGGACCGACTGTAGTGAAGCATCACCTGCCTCGGATGCTGTTGCTATGGAAATGTGCCTTCCCACTTTCAGTGAGGGATGTAGAGAGCGAGCTGCGGCGTGGAGATTCCTTTACCTGGCAGGTGACCCTGGAGGGCCGAGCAGGAGCACTGTGTGGTGAGAGAGTCTTTTAGGTCTCATGAGACTCATAGGCTTTGAAAATTAGTTAATTACTGGTACATTAGCCCATATGATGAGTCACTTGACCTAGCAATAAACGTTGTTGTGCTGTTTACCTCTCTAAATATTATGTGTCTTCTACCCTGTAGCAATGAAGAGTTTAGTGGTGCATTGCAAAGATCTTCTTACCGATGATGTCATCAGTCATCTACTTCCACTTATTTCCTGTGCAGTGGCTCTGCTTACTCAGTGAGTGTTTTTTTTTTGTTACAAGCAAACGTATCATGCGCAGAAACCACATTTCGTCATTTTATTAATTAGACATTACTTTTGGTCATCCTTTTACATCTGTGTGTAGGTTTTGCAAATATTTAACCAATAAAAACATTAAAAAGAACTTGTGGCTAAACTTTTTAACTCGTCTCTGATTGTTTGTAATGCAAGGGTAAATAAAGAATATGAGATTTTCGCCAAAAAACTGAGCATCCGCATAGCTACAATAAACTTTATAACCTGTAAGTTGATAAAATAAAATAAATTGATGCTCTTGCCTTTCGATGTTCAAACACTTTGCACTCCATTTGATTTTGGTCTAATGTTAATTATATAATGACACATACATGTCTGTGTCTGAACATATAAAAAGCCACAGTATTAACTTCAACAGCAATAATATCAATAAGTTGATAGTTATAAAACCTGTATGACTTTAGTCATAAACTTCATACATAAGTTGATACGTGCCTTTCGAATCTTTTTTACTTTTAGGCTCCCATCTCTTGTCAAATCTTATGGCAACCAAATCAAAAACGCTGTCATTGTCTTTAGATTGAGAGTCTATGAGATTCTCACATTGTTGCAACCTAAAACATATGAAGGTAAGTTAAAGATGTATTATATCTGGATTTCTGGAATACTTAAAGCCCAAAAAAGCTGCCTGGATTCTTAACAGACACGAATTTGATTCCATGCATTATTTGTTTATTTTGATTTGGTTGTGTTTGTTCAGAAAGTTTTGGCACAGTGTTAAAACAGCTGCTGAATGATCTGACTGGACCGGAAATCACATCATGTGCTGAGTTGAACCTGCTGCATTCACTGTGCTGCAGCCAAGACCTGGCATTACTGGGCCCGGGACTCCAAGATATGGACCAGCACTACATAGAGGAGCAGGTTGGTACCACAGCCAGTTTATCTTTATAACACCCTACCAGCGACTTTCTCGCTGTGTGTCCCCTGTCACTTTCAATGAGACCTTAAGAAAGCATTTCTAATTATGGTTGTCTTAAACAAATGAGTGCCGTCCACTGCAGTAACTGACGAGATGCCGTGAACTCCACTCTCATTGGTAGTCGCTCCCAAAAGTTGGTCATCATTTGCATATAGTTAAACTTTTCTTAACTTTGTTGGGCTGATCCCTCTGCCATTATTATCATAATATTTAGAGTTGCACTTAAAATGGCATTATTATTTTATGACCAAATAATCAAAAAGGCCAAAAATATTTCACCCTGCCTCTCTCCTGCTCAGCATTATTATTATGCCTCTAGTCTCAGCCTCAGACGTGAGAGAGGCATAATAATAATACTGTATAAACTCCAATCTTTTTTTTTTTGAAAACACATTTACAAGCATGCTTGTAGGAAATTGTCTTGTTAACCACACAATTGTTGATGTCCTGTGAAGTCCTTCCTATTTATCTCATGTATTTTCTATGTATAAAGCTCTGTGAAGGTGGGTCAGGGTGTGGGACGTTAGAATATGACCCTTTCACCATCTTTGGGAAGGCTCAAGTCATCCCTGCCCCTCTTCCCCCAGTCTCCGCTCTGACCGGTGCAGCTGTCCGGCTGTTTGGGGTGATTTTTCCCTACTTGGGCGTTCAGCAAAGGTACTGTGTATATATCCATCATATACATCCAACATCTGTTTTGTTGTTTAAAATAGGGCTTTCTGAGTAGGGCTGGGCAATATATCACATAGGATTGTCATGCGCATCTCGTCAGTGAAGCCGGTTCCTTGACTTAAAGGGACACTCCACTTCATTTTTGAAAATAGGCTAATTTTCCACCTCCCCTAGAGTTAAACATTTGATTTTTTCCGTTTTGAATCCATTCAGCCGATCTTCGGGTCTGGCAGTACCACTTTTAGCATAGCTTAGCATAATCCATTGAATCTGATTAGACCATTAGCATCATGCTCAAAAATGACCAAAGAGTTTCAATGTTATTCCAATTTAAGACTTAACTCTTCTGTAGTTACACCGTGTACTAAGATTGATGGTAAATTAAAAGTTGCGATTTTTTAGGCAGATATTGCTAGGAACTATACTCTCATAGTTTCTGCGTGTTCTCCCTGTGTCAGCGTGGGTTTACTCCGGGTACTCCGGTTTCCTCCCACAGGCCAAAAACATGCAAGTTAGGCAAATTGGAGATACCAAATTGTCCCTCCCCCAACCTGTGTATGGATCAACTTGTCTAAATAAAACTTGTGTATGGAATAACTGGTTCTCGCCATGAATATAGCCATAGATATGCGTTAAGAAAATAATGGAAGAAGAAATTTGAATTGGAAGGTTACACTGAGATTAAAAATTCTTATTTATTCAATAGATTCATGAGAGACCTTGATGCAATACACTTTGATTTACATATGCAAATTAGCAGGTAACACTGATGAATAGTTAAACAGTACATTTAGGCTATATACTTAATTGCTTGGCTGCTGTGTTACAGTGCCTTGATCCTAAAGATCAAATTTCATGCATAATACATCACGTCCCATATATATTTTGATTTTGCTAGAAATTTGTATCCTCTTTTACTGATGTTTACAAACATTACAGATTAAAATGATTTGGATTGTTAAAAGGAAGTAGACTGCTACTTGTAAATCCAGCAGGAACTGGCCTTAATGAGGACCAGAGGCTTTTTGAACCACTTTCTTACGCAGCTCAGCCAAATTTGCATTCATTTGCATAATTGGGGCAGTTCAGGCCTTGTCTCATACATTATTCAACTTAACAGTGGAGAGGAAACTATTCTGATCATATGGGGCCACCTGTCCTTTTGCAATGCATCTTTTATTTTGTGATTCACCACTAGCAGGTTTTCGTATCGTTTTAAGTTTTTTCCAAATGATCATAACAGACAACTTAAAAGTATGCATTTCTTGTGATAGATTTATAAACTCCAGTTCATTTTAAAGACTGTGTTATATGAACAATTATATATGTTGTTGAAATAGTTGTTTTTCCTATCTTAGGGCACAGACTCTGGATCAGTTCTGTGAGTTTGTGAGACAGCTTAAGGGAGTAAGACAGCAAACAGTTCAGATCAATGTAGCTGCTGCTTTCTGCTGCACTTTAAAGGTATGGAGATGTTTCAACGGTTTGTCATGATGTGTTAAAGGGATAGTTTACCAAAAAATGGAAATTGTATCATCATTCCCTATCCTTTTTTTTTTATTTAACTAATTTCTTTATTCTGTTGAATATAAAAGAAGATATTTTAGATAAATGATGGGTACAGTACTTACCACCATTTATCAAAATATATTTTTCTGGTGGAGGTAATGATGACACAATTTTCATTTTTTGGTGAACTTAATCTCTGAAAGTTAATGTTGACATTAGTGTGTTTTGGTAGTCAGCCCGACTCCCTTCCCCAAAGTGTTTTTCAAAAATCATGCACCCCGCCTTTAAGTCCATTGCGTCACACTGTATTAAGCTATTCGTCTGTTACTCTCTCTTATCCTGCATAGTGTTTAGCCTCAAGTCGGATGGAATTGGGACCAGAGGAGGTACAAAGACCCGCGCTGTCTCTCCTGGTGGGGGCGCTAGAGGGCTCAAACCCTCAGTTGCGCTGCATGGCTGCAGAGGGATTAGCCAGACTGGTGCAAGTCCTTAATGACCCCAACTTCACTGTTTCCCTCACATTAATGAGTTTTGACAAGTGAGTCACTGTCACAAAAACAGGTGTGTTATAATTTAAGGCAGAATATGAATTTAACTTGAGATGGATGTAAATGTATTTCAGGCTTAAGACGGCAAGGGATGCAATCACACGCACTGGTCACGCCTTGGGACTCTGCGCTGTCTATCGTTACCTGGGTGGTATTAATTCCTCCCAGTACCTCAGTGCCTGTGTTGGGGTCCTTTTCACGCTGTCTCAGGACAGCACCTCACCTGAGGTCCAGGTACAAATGCCTTATGCATTTTATCACTATATGCATGTATAAAGTTGATGAAACTGAAAGTTCGTAAACAACTTGCATTCCAGATGTGGGCTGTCCACGCTTTGTCCATGGTGGTGGATCTAGCGGGACCTCTGTACCACACGCATTTGGAGGCCAGCTTTACCCTTGTGCTGCGATTGCTCCTCTCGACCCCACACACGCATGTGGAGGTGCAGCAAAGCCTGGGACGCTGCCTTAATGCACTCATCACCTCCATGGGTCCTGATCTGCAAAGTATGCATACATTTAGATAGGAATTGACACCGTATGTGCATTGTGACTATGCAAGCGAGAACTTCTATATTATGTTATTGTCCCCAGGTGATGGTGCAGGTGTGTGTGCGGTGAGGACCTCATGCTTGGTGTGCTGTGCTGTGATGCAGGATAGTCCAGACTGTCTGGTTCAAGCCCAAGCCATCTCCTGTCTCCAACAGCTGCACATGTTTGCTCCACGCTTCGTCAACCTTGCCAACGTGGTGCCCAGCCTATGTGTACGTGATTGCATGCAGCCCAGCATGCCTACAATCATACATTACTATGCTTTTTATATTTCTAAATGTAACATGACACTGCAATGGCAACACTTTCCAATTGTGTATAACAGCATAGGCAATGTGAAGTGATGGAGGATGGGTTATGCACTGGGCATTATTAGTTAATATTAATTTTCTCGCCCCCGTATGAGCTTGGTTAAATCAGCAAAGACGTTTAGAGGGAGGAAAATATTTTTAGATTTTAGAAAGATGTTTGTCTTTAGTACTGATGGATCACACACAATATCATCATGGACATTTATTACCACCCCACCAACTGTAAATAGGATTAATTTAAATCTCATGGCATCTTTATTTGATGTGTTTTAACATCAGGGATGACCTTTCAAGACATTTCACCGCTTTGCTTAATGTCTTACTGTAGCAGTTTCCATTCTCCACATTCATTTATTTTATGGTATAGAGGTAGTGATAAATGAATGTCATTGAAGTAGAGGCGAGTAGTGACCGTGCTTGTCTTCTTTCTCATACAGGAGATCTTATTGGATTATTCGGTATTGGTAGGTTTTCTTCTCCTCTCTTCTGTCAGGCGACTGTGAACCTTTTCTTTTCATGTTCCTCTTTCTCTCCTCTGTTTTTTCCCAGTGTGAAACTAACACATACAGGAGATGTGGATTTGAGACTGAGCAGACAGTGTTCACTATCTCGAACTACAGGGTTAATGATAAGGATTAGATTTGCTTGGCTTGGTCTTTTCTGTAAAATCTTTTAACAATGACCAAACACAGAGTACACGACATTCACCTCCACGGCTGTTGCCTCATACTAATTCAAGCTATTAGATTCATTACATTTGTCTTCTCTCTTGCTTGCTCACTTTCTTTCTCTCCCTCCCACATCCACACATGCTCAATAAGACGGTATTAAGCTGCGTTTCATTTACCCTTCAAATTGCGCAAATTGAATTAGCGAATTGAAAATGAGCCCATTGGAAACAAAGCAATTTTGCATAAACTCCCATATATTGCAAAAAGTTTTTACGGTCGGGTTATGGAATATATGTGACCCTGGACCACAAAACTGTCGTAAGTCATACGGGTATATTTGTAGAAAAAGAAAAAAAAACATTGCATGGATCAAAATGATAGATTTTTCTTTAATGCCAAAAATCGTTATTATATTTTGTAAAGATCATGTTTCATGAAGAAAATATATCAAAAGTTTATTTTGGTGGATGCAGCAAAATCGCGAGCAAAATTGGCAAAAAACTTGCCTACAAACTTCGGTTTGCTACCTGTGTCTTGGGGATTTCCCATTCATTTTGGTTTATATAAAAGCTTACAACCCATTTATTAGAGAAAAAAATATAGATAAATATAGATTTTTGTGTGTTTGTTTATTGTTTGTTTGAAAGCAGAGGATCTGTTCTTTCATTTGATATGTTTGTATGTTTATATATTTTTAGAAGAAAATGGGTGACGTCAAAGTACCGCGAGAACGATTAGAGAAATCATACGAAGTCTAATTTCGTCTGGCTCTCGCAATACTTTAACATCATCCGGCTATTGCTTCTTGCAGCGCCGCGTGAAGTCGAACAAGCCTAATATTTTTTTCCCAATTAAAGGTCACCTGACTTAAGTAAAAGTAACATGATCCTTCTTTAAATACGGTGCAGTATATGTTCAGAATTGATAAGCACATGACATCAAAATACAGCAAGAGCGATTCGGGAGTCGACTCTGTATGTTCTCAAGGTATTTTGATGTCATCAGTAAGTCGGTCTGCGCGGCACCGTATCAAGTCGAACACACCTGACGTCATGACTTTTGGAATGACTTCTCACGAGAAAACAAAATCATGCTTTAGTCGCATAACTTCGGTTAATTAAAAAGCCGTAATTTCGCAATCGTCTTTTGACAACATTTTAAAGCTAAAATTTTGCGCAAATAGATGGTAATTGAAAACACTTTGCTTAAAGGAATAGTCCATTTTCTTAAACAGAAATCCAGAAAATTTACTCAACACCATGTCATCCAAAAAATTGATGTCTTTCTTTGTTCAGTCGAGAAGAAATTGTTTTTTTTTTTTTGGAAAGCATTGCAGGATTTTTCTCATTTTAATGTACTTTAATAGAGCCCAACACTTAATACCTAACTCAACACTTAACAATTTTTTTCAACGGAGTTTCAAAGGACTCTAAACGATCCCAAACGAGGCATAAGGGTCTTATGTAGCGAAACGATTGTCATTTTTGACAAGAAAAATACAAAATATGCACTTTTAAACCACAACTTCTCGTCTAGGTCCGGTCATGATGCGCCAGCGTGACCCCACGCAATTCGTCATCACGTCAAGAGGTCACAGAGGACGAACGCGAAACTACGCCCCAGTGTTTACAAGTGTTGAGAAAGAGGACCGTTCCGACGTTGTTGTATGTCAACTGATTCTAATTAATGTCTTTGTGTCAGTTTATTGTTTACAATGGTCCGCAAATGTGCGTTTCATATATGTGACACGTGACCTCCCTACATCACTACGCATTTACGTTAAGTCACGCTGGCGTATCACAGGATCGGACCTAGACGAGAAGTTGTGGTTTAAAAGTGCATATTTATTATTTTTCTTGTCAAAAATGACAATCGTTTCGCTAGATAAGACCCTTATGCCTCGTTTGGGATCATTTAGAGTCCTTTGAAACTCCGTTGAAAAAACTGTTAAGTGTTGAGTTAAGTATTAAATGTTGGGCTCTATTAAAGTCCATTAAAATGAGAAAAATCCTGCAATGTTTTCCTCAAAAAACATAATTTCTTCTCGACTGAACAAAGAAAGACATCAACATTTTGTATGAAATGGTGGTGAGTGAATTATCTGGATTTTTCTTTTAAAAAAATGGACTATTCCTTTAACATGCTCTATTTCTAGATGCTTTGATTGATTGTCCTTTTTTTTTTTTTCAAATAACTCGCTTGTCACATCATTTAAAGCTCAAAACAAGCCTTGACAATAGCCCTGCGCTAATTTTCTCTTCTCCCACTGTCCTCCTGAGAAAAGGGTTTGTGTGGGATCATTTTGACACAATGGAACTAACTTTATTTATCACTTTATGTGTCACTGTCTGCTGAAAAGTCTTTACCTATGCAGAATTTTGTTTCAAGTCTTGTTTCCTGTGCTTAATATAGTTACTTTAACACCCCTTTCTATTATTTTAGAGTAACTCTGCATTCTGTAACCATTGACCTTGGAGTTTCAGGAGTCTGGTGTTAATATGACTTTTGAGTGACAGAATGGGATTGACTTTGGTTACTTGATAATACAGACAGTAATTTAATTTTATATCTGCAGTTATATTATTTACATGACAATTTGTAGCATATACCTGCCTGTGAAAACCCAGCTAAAGTCATTTTTTGTGATTTACTGTTTTCTACATAAACTCATCCTAGAAAATGTAAAGTAATGTTGACTAAATAAGGTCATGTCAAAAATTGAAATCCATGAGTGAAATCCAACTTTGATGCTCCAAATCTCATCATTAGATTATGAGACTTGAGCCTGGATTTCACAGACAGGGTCACATTTGATTGTCACACCTGTTTTGTATCCTATATGTCCCATTTGTGCTTTCGTCTGAACTCTCTCATGCAAAGTGTGATGAAGCTGATAATCACATTTGATGGAGAGTATTTCTATTTTCACCCACTTGGTCTCAGAGCACCTGTACATGTGAACGCAACCAATTCACTCCATACTAATAAGACTAACAGCCCAAAATCAATTCTAATCAAGAGTATTAAAGTGTCTCAAGATGCAAACACTCAACGGTTCACTTTTCATTACTATGACCACACCAGAGCTCATATATTTTTCCACTGATCTCATTTGTGCATGTGCAGATAAACCTGTGCAGCTCATACCTGTCCCTGCGGCGAGCGGTCGTGGCCTGCCTGAGGCAGCTGGCTCAGAAGGAGGCAGTGGAGGTATCCGAGCATGCCGTAGCGCTGGTTAAAGAGCTGCCTCGAAGAGACAACACACAGCTGGGTGAGTCATCATCGCAAACCTCACAGTGTGGTATTTCACAGGGTTCTCACGGGTTTTTAAAATCCTTGAAAGTTTGTGAATCTGGGGGAAAATTCAAGGCCTGGGAAGTTTTTGAAAATATACATACATAGATGCAGGTCATTGAAAGTGATTGCATTGATTTTATGCAAGAAGTTTTCTGGGAAAAAATTTCATATCATTCCCTGTGTAGTGTAGGATAATATCATAAAAAATCTAGACTTTTTAAGCACACATGCTAAACTGTTCGCTTTAAATGCTTATATCTTCTGTATGCGAATGTTGATTCATAACAAAATGCTTTTTTGCATAGTTGTGTTTGACACATGAAAACATCTCGGGTTACGTATGTAACTGTTGTTCCCTAAGAAGGGAACGAGATGCTGCGTCTCCCTTGCCATACTTCCTGCGTCCCTGTAATGCCGTCTTTGGCAATATTTCAGATAGTGATATACTTCCTGGCTCCCGCGCCACCCTGTCTTTGTCGTTAAGCCTCACCATTGGTTGAATTTGATATACACATTCACTTACCCTTGGAGGCGTCCCCAAAGTGTCACCGCAGTGATGTAGTGCAAGTTCCCTCGAAAGGGAACTGTAACAATGTATCTTTAAAGGTAACACAATGTAACCTTGCTCTCACTTGAAATGTGTCCCCACATTAAGTCCTTGAATTTGAGGGTATTGGACCTGGAAAGTCCTTGAAAAGTCCTTGAATTTGAAGTTAAATAATGTGTGGGAACCCTGTCATTAATATCAGTTCATTACGCGACCCTGTCTGTGAAATCCATGCTAAAGTTTCACAGTCTAATAAATGACATTTGGACCATTAAAGTTTGAAGCATTGATTTCATCTTAATTTCAATCTTTCTGTCAATATTAAAGCTATTAAGGTTATATTTTCACAGCATGCTCTTTAAATTGTGTAGGATGATTTTATGTAAATCACAAAAATGACTTTTTCACAGGCAGGCAAACATATATTTGCCCTAGTTAGTGTTTATACATCACACCCAAAACATTTGATTATCACTGCATGTGCATTATATTAAAATAAATGTTGTTTGGTTTTATGTTTTGTAAACAAATGCCGCACAAGCAAACTTTTTGCATTTAAAGTTTCAAAACTAGATCAAAAACTAGAGGAAAAAGTGTAGTAAAACTTACTTGGCAATGCAATTTGATTTCATATTCAAATATGAAATATTAGATTAGAAAATGTGATTATATTTTTTAATAATCTTTGTCTCATATATCTAATGCATTAAATATCATACATGTCAATTGTATCAAAGTATTCAAATACTTTTGGAGACACTGTAACTAAATAAAAAAATAAAAAAATCAGTCATTTTGCCTTTTTTATATTATTTCAGAATACAGCATGGTCATCAATCTTTTTATGCTAAATTTTTGCAGATGTCACTATTAAGGAGGTGGGCCTGGAGGGAGCTCTGTTTAGTCTGCTGGACAGGGAATCCGACCCGCACCTGTGCCGAGACATTCAGGAGACGCTTGTCCACATGATGAGCTCCGCTTCCGAGTGCAACCTGGCACACTGGTTAAAACTCTGCAAGGATGTGCTGTCTGCCTCGGCAGGTGAGCTTAGATCCCAACTCCAACAGCAGTGTACCAGGGAAACAATGATGAACTTAATGTTTCATTTCAGAGGTCTTAATCTTTCATATCTTAAGTAAAATATGGCCTATTTCCACCAAGTGTAGTATAGTAATAGAGTGCCACTGGGATGTTGTATTTTTTGTAGGCAAAACCCGGAAGCAAGTTACATTTCAGCACTTCCGGTTCTGTCATCCCGAAGTACATGGGTTTTTTGAATGGGTTTTGGTTAAACTTCTTAAATAAGATCTTGGGTTAACATAAGCCCAAGATATTTTCACGTTTTATTGTAATATATAAAACACACCAGTAATACTGTGAGGTGGCTAACAAGTTGAGACCGTGGTGTAGATCGCTTGTAGCCTAAGGTTAGCTTTTTATTTCTAGTAAACGCATTTTTAGTAGTTTACTAAATTTATAAAAGTTGTTTTAATCTTTTGAAGACTACCTTGTTGGACAAAACGTGTAAGTGTCATAAATATTTGTTAAAGGATTAGTCAATTTTCTTTAAAAAATCCAGATAATTTACTCACCACCATGTCATCCAAAATGTTGATCCATTTCTTTGTTCAGTCGAGAAGAAATTATGTTTTTTGAGGAAGCATTCCAGGATTTTTCTCATTTTAATGGACTTTAATGGACCCCAACACTTAACAGTTTTAATGCAGTTTAAAATTTCAGTTTCAAATGACTCTAAATGATCTCAAACGAGGCATAAGGGTCTTATCTAGCGAATCGATTTTCATTTTTGGCAAGAGAAATAAAAAATATGCACAACTTCTCTTCTTCCTCCGGCTGTGTGACGAGCCAGCGCGACCTCACATAATTGCGTAATGACGACGAAAGGTCACTTGTTACATATATGAAACGCACATTTGCGGACCATTTTAAACAATAAACTGACACAAAGACATTAGTTAGTATCATTCGACATACAACAACATCGGAACGGTCCTCTTTCTTAACACTTGTAAACACTGGGGCATAATTTCACATACGTCATCCGTGACCTCTTGATGTGATGACGTATTAAGTGAGGTCACACTGGCTCGTCACACAGCCGGAGGAAGAAGAGAAGTTGGGGTTTAAGAGTGCATATTTTTTATTTTTCTTGCCAAAAATGACAATCGTTTCGCTAGATAAGACTCTTATGCCTCATTTGAGATCAGAGTCCTTTGAAACTGCAATTTTAAACTGCATTAAACTGTTAAGTGTTGGGGTCCATTAAAGTCCATTAAAATGAGAAAAATCCTGGAATGTTTTCCTCAAAAAACATAATTTCTTCTCGACTGAACAAAGAAAGACATCAACATTTTGGATGAGATGGTGGTGAGTAAATTATCTTTTTTTTTTAAGAAAATGGACTAATCCTTTAAAGACCAAGCTTATTTGTGTGAAAAAAAACATTGATCATGGTGAAATTTTTATTGATTTCAAAGTATCCCATAAAAATACCTGTTACACTTTTATTATATGTCCCACCTAAACTTGCAAAGATAAGAGTTTTAAAACAGTAGGCCTTTCATTGTGGCACACTTTCTTTGTACAATTTCTTGAGAAATTATCGTTTTATTTAGGTCGCTTTGAAAGATTTTTATCATAGTTTGTTATGTTTTTGTGGTGGTTTTATGACACTTAAGACTCTGCTGCAGCCGCCTCGGTTGAGACTCATCAGGAGGAGGATGGAGATCGATTTGATGACTCCTCTGTATTTCACGCTAAGCCTGAATCCAGCGGCCCCTTCAACAACCTCCGCTGGTCTACTCGTGTGTTTTCCATGGAGTGCGTGTGCCGTATAATTGCACAGTGTGAGCACGGAGACCCAGCTCACTTCAATATGGCACTGGCTCAAAAACAACGTTTACATGAGTCCGCAGGTTAGACACATTATTCTTGTCATGCAAACTTCTGCTTTAAACATTTTCTTTTCGGCATTAAAATAACTTCTGCCGCAACACTATGACTGTCTGAATCGACGTGTATATATCTGTTGACTTAGTGCCATCTTCTGTTTTAAAAAGTATTCTGTAATCATTTAATCTTATGTTTCAAACTCATTTCTTTTTCTATCCTTCATGGAACACAAAGCTCAGCATGTGGATCTTAGTGATATTATCTTTCCTTGTTTGTTCACACACTGAAAGTAAATTGGGACTGAGGCTGTCAGTCAATAACGTTCTGCCGATTTCCAAGCAGTGTTTTTCCATTGATTTAAATTTTTAGGTGAACCACACCTTCTTTGTCTTGCAGATTTCCTTGTTCTCCACCTGGCTGATCTCATACGCATGGCTTTCATGGCAGCCACAGACCACAGCGATCAGCTCCGACTGGCCGGTTTGCAAACACTGTTGGTCATTATCCGTAAATTCTCCAATGTGCCTGAGCCTGAATTCCCTGGACATGTCATTTTGGAACAATACCAAGCTAATGTAAGCTTTATTTATTCTCTTCTTAAATCACATTTGTACACTTTCAGTTTAATCCAGAGAGCTGTGATGAAAGGATCTTTTTTGATCTTTAAAAATTTTTATTTACAAAATTTTATCGAATTGAAAGCAAGATATGTTTGTGCTGGTAATTTTAAGGTGACATGACACAATCTCATTTTAATCTTGAATACCTATAAAGTAGTATTGCATCCTTCATATCTCCGTAGAGTCTTTAGTTTTAATTGCATTTATCAAAGACAAAGGCAGCTGTACGGCTTCTTGCTGAATACATCCAAGCTCTTGGAAACGTGTCGTGGGAGGAGCAAATCAAGTGCATGCAACACACACACAATACATCATCGCATTATCCCTGGATACCTTAGGATCACTATACATTTGTGTTGTTTACATTATATGCACACACGCCAATTGCCAACAAAGCACGGACAATTGATGCAGTTGTACCTACCGCCTGCGGTTCTGACTCACTATCTGGATCTTATATTACTGGGACACTACATATTTAATTTTTAAATGATTTGCAAAACCAGCGTCAAACTCGATCTTGTTTATAAAACATTAATCACCAAAATGCAGGGAACAAACACATTTGCGCAACTCCGTCTCCATCTACCCTTAAAGCTGGGTTCTTTGGTAAGCTGAAAAAGGTTATATTTCTCTCACAACCAGAAACGGATCTTTTAATGAAACTGTTGATATTGTGTCTAAAAAAACCCACTAAACTACAAATAAGCAACTCATGTGCAACGCTGGCAAAGATTTCTTAACTTGAACAAAGCACATTGATGGCCGCTCTTGCGCCCATCCAATGCCCATGCAAGGAATTCCGCCCTTCATGACATCATACAGGACCATACTCAAATCAATGTGTTTGGCACTCCGTCTTGCATCCAAATACTTTTTTATGCTTTGTTTATGTTTAGCATAAGAATCCAACTCTTTAACAGTGTAAATACATCAAAGTGCATGAAATAACTGTGTATTTAATATAATAATGGTGAACTTTAATTTGCATATTTTTCGTAGTATTTCCTACATGTAAATTTAATTGGTCGGAGCCGATGGAGTTGTGGACAGTGCTCCAACATGTTGTGCAGATGCACTTTCAGTGTCCCGAGTTCGATTTTTGTCTTGTGATCCTTTCCAAATCCTGTACCTCTCTTTCCACCCTGTACTTTTCTTTCTTCTACTTAGTTGTAACTAAGCTATAACTTAGTTGTTTGAAAACTGCTTGCTATACTGGAAGATGCCTGAAAGTTTGAAAGTCTTCATTCAGAAGTTTAAAGTGAAGCTTGCTGGTGTTATATATGCTTTTAGATACCCATCAGGAAGTACCTGAGCCTGCTCATCATTCTCCTGTTACTGTGTGTGTGTGCCCGCATGTGGTGACACGTATCTATTTCACTAAATTAGGTTATCTGTGGGTTCACTGGGGGGCCCTAAGTTTCGAAGAGTGACATGAAACATTCAGTGTCATGTGCTAGAATGTATTACATAAACGTTTCTGAAAGTGTGCGTTCACACCAGATGCGGAAGAGGCGGCAAGCGCGAGTGATTTACATGTTAAGTCAATGCAAAGACGCGAATAGGCATCCATCGGCGCGGCACCAATTACGCTGCGCTTACCGAAGGTGCGGATGGCGCGTTCCACGCTAATTGTGCGCTGCAAAATGCGCAAGTTGAAAAATCGGAACTTTGTCGGATATTCGCTCCGCGTTAGCCAATCAGGAGCTTGCTCAGGTAGTGACGTGATTACAGGAAGCGAGCAGAGTCACAGAAGCCGTGTTCTGTGCCCGAATAGCGCGTTTTTCCGCCTCTAACTCGTCTGGTATGAACGCACAGTTAGGCTTGCTTTGTTGTGGGATGTAAATGCTGTACAGTGTATAAAAATTATTGGACAAATGCAAATTGCCGAGATAATGTATTAATACATTTGTGATGATGTTGTTATTTTCTTAAACATTTAGGTTGGAGCTGCGCTTAGACCTGCGTTTCATGTGGATGCCCCTCCAGATGTCACTGCCAAAGCCTGCCAGGTGCCAAGATTAATCAACTTAAAAATACTGATTTTTAAATACTTCATCTGTTTGGACTTGCACACTTGTTGATTCAAGTCTTTCATCATTGTTTTACCAAATACATTTATTTGGATGCACCGCCATGTCCCAAAACAATCCCTTGCACTGTCTTCAACCTCTTAAAAACCCTGTCATGCTTGTTTTTGAATCATTTGAATTCATGTGTTTGTGTGATCTACTTTCTGAAATGTCTCTGTTGTCATTCAGGTTTGCAGTGCATGGATTGCCAGCGGGGTCATCAGTGACCTACGTGACCTGAGAAGGGTGCATCAGCTTCTGGCCTCTTCTCTCACCAAGGTTCAAGCTGGCAAAGACGTTCCCAGTCAACTCTACAATGAAAGCACCTTTACCATGGAGACACTGGCTGTGCTTAAAGCCTGGGCAGAGGTACAGAATACCACCAATAAACTATTAAAGTCAGCATGAACAGAAGCTGTAATTGTGTTTTTGTCTCTACTGTGACTTATGTCAGAGTGAAACGGCTTCTGGAGTGAGATAAAAATGTAGGGTTTGACTCGATTTCATCCTTTGGGAATTGATTGGATTTTTGGAAGTTTGGCAATGAGACTGTCAATATCAGTCACACCCTCATGCTGAGACGTACTACATGCTAAGAAGATATGTTGTTTCAAGTGAACAAATAAAGTTTTTTATTGTTTTGATGTAATGATTTAAGATTTTGAGGGGGCATTCATTTATAATAAACCATTATCCATAAAAAAGTCATAATGACTTTAAACATTTGCTACTTGCCCACTATTTGCTTTGAAAAATGTCTTCCTGATGATGCAAAATCGTATATACATTTGCATGTATTTTGATTAGTAAAACATGAATGAAATTTTGCCTTCCCTTCTCATAGGTGTACATTACAGCTGTTCAGAGCTCCAGGATGAAGGAGAGCCCAGTGAGCTGTCCGCAGGAAAGTGAGGAGGTCGGGACTGCAGGTCCAACAGGAGCTGGTTTGCTTAAACTGGTCCAGGCAGATCTGGCAACCTTAAGCCGCCTATGGCTGGCTGCCTTGCAGGACCTCGCCCTGCTCACTCTGCCTCCACAATACTCCAGTCAACTCCCTTCGACGGGTCAGTCATCATAATCATATTACCAGACCATGACTGTAAAATCATTTCTCTGTTATTCGTTCTATTTGAAGATATGCTAACATGCATGATTGTTTGTCAGGTGGAGCATTTTATACAGCGGAGACGGTCGAACAGGCCCGTCCACATTACTGTAGCGCTTGGGCTACCATTCTCCACGCTACTGCTCTATGGCTCAACAGCACCGGATTCATCATGTTGGATGAAGGGCCCGCAAACTTCTCCCGACCGGTCACCCCCACCTCCATGGGCCAGTCCACATCACTGAGCAGTGTCAAATCTCCAGAGGATGTCAACACAGATCGTCTCTACCTCATTCTGGGTATGGATCTGTTAAATTTTCTGTATATAGGACGTTAAGGGCTAGATTTGCTTTTGTAACCTTTACCTTTTGCAGCGTACCACCACATATTTGCAATCTGAAGACAAGCAGTAATATCAGAAACTGATATATTTCAAATGTTTATTTCTTTTAATTTTGATAACTATAACTGACAACTAAGGAAAATCCCAAATTCAGTACCTCACAAAAATAGAATATTGTGAAAAGGTTCAATATTGACACCTGGTGCCACACTGTAAACAGCTAATTAACTCAAAACACCTGCAAAGCCGGTGGTCTCTCAGTGTAGTCTCTCAGTGTAGTTCTGTATGCTACACAATCATGGGGAAGACTGCTGACTTGACAGTTGTCCAAAAGACGACCATTGATACCTTGCACAAGGAGGGCAAGACACAAAAGATCATTGCAAAAGACGCTGGCTGTTCACAGAGCTCTGTGTCTAAGCACATTAAAAGGAAGGCGAAGGGCAGGAAAAGATGTGGTACAAAAAAGGGTACAAGCAATAGGGATAACCGCACCCTGGAGATGATTATGAAACAAAACCCATTAAAAAATGTGGGGGAGATTCACAAAGAGTGGACTGCAGCTGGAGCCAGTGCTTCAAGAACCACCACGCACAGACGTATGCAAGACATGGGTTTCAGCTGTCGCATTCCTTGCGTCAAGCCACTCTTGGACAACAGACAGCGTCAGAAGCGTCTCGCTTCTGGACTGCTGCTGAGTGGTCCAAAGTTATGTTCTCTGATGAAAGTAAATTTAGCATTTCCTTTGGAAATCAGGGTCCCAGAGACTGGAGGAAGAGAGGAGAGGCACACAATCCACGTTACTTGAGGTCCAGTGTAAAGTTTCCATAGTCAGTGATGGTTTGGGGTGCCATGTTTTCTGCTGGTGTTGGTCCACTGTGTTTTCTGAGGTCCAAGGTCAACGCAGCTGTATACCAGGAAGTTTTAGAGCACTTCATGCTTCCTGCTGCTGACTTTATGGAGACGCTGATTTCATTTCCAACAGGACTGCAATAGCATGTCATTCTCCTTTTCCAGTGGAAACATTTATTTTTTTCTTGCTCTGTAATAACTTACGTTGGGGGGTCAGTAATAAAATTTAAAAACGTACGGTTTAGAGTGTTACAGCCACTGAATTCTGCTCTGATAGACTGGTTATGAGGTATAATTTTGAGGATCATAAAATGCACAAAACGTTTAACGATCCCATTTAGACCACCATTTAGCACCTGAAATCTATATTAGGAGGCATCTTTGTTTTTAGTGCAATGATGTTTAATGTTCCACGTCTTTCCTTTAGGAATCAGTGTGGAGTTTTTGTGTTCGCCTCGCTCCGGAGAGCAAATGGAAAACATCATCTCCTGTCTTCAGGCACTACAGGCCCTATTAGAAGTGCCTTGGCCTCGTTCAAAAGTGGGCAATGATCAGGTACATTACAGTTTAGTATTCATTATTCAGACTTAATGGCTAGGATGACCTTAAATGTAGTAACCAAGTACTTTCTTGTGTTATTTTTTATTAGTTGTCTTTTTAGTGTGGTTAATCTCTGATTCAGTCCTTTTTTGTTCCCTCTGTAGGCTTTAAGTGTTGAGCTGCTCAGCGTACTGCACAGGCTTATTGTCACTCGGGAATCTCCCAGCATTCAGCTGGCTGTGTTGGAACTGGTGCACCAAATTGTTTGCGCTGCCCAAGAACACGTCAAAGAGAGACGTCACAGTGCAGAGGGTGAGTCTTGGCCAACAAATAAGTCCAGTTAAATCCCTGAATGGTGTTTAGATTATTTTGACTCCTGTCTGTCCGAATTCAATGTTCTTATGTTCTGTATTGTGTCAGTGGATGACGGTGCTGCAGAGAAGGAAACCCTCCCCGAGTTCGGAGAGGGACGGGACACTGGTGGTTTGGTACCAGGGAAGTCTCTTGTGTTTGGAGCTCTGGAGCTGTGTTTGTGCACGCTGGTCCGGAAACTTCCACAGCTCAGTCCCAAGCTGACGGGCAGCCCCACGGGGCGAGGAGGACTGACCTGTTCCCTCAGCAACACCGACTGTATACTAGTCACATCTGCTCTGGCTATCCTCTCAGAACTGCCATCCATTTGTTCACCAGAGGGTAAGCGATACAGAAAGTTATTTTGTGTATTATGAAAAAACTTCTGTCCACTGTTTTAAAGTCTACTTTTCCATTTGGGATTTTCATTTTTGAAAGATCACAAAGACAAAATTATGGTGTTAATAAGATCACATTGACACGCAAGTGGGGGGTCGTGTATTGGGTGCACGGGTTGGTAGTAGCGTTTGGGAATTCTGTTTGAAACCTATTCATTCTGCAACTTCAAAAGCCTTCGTGATCCAAAACATGAAACATATTGTACCCCTCTGCAGGCAGTGTGTCAGTGCTTCCCACAGTGCTTTATCTGCTGCTTGGAGTATTGAGAGAGGTGATAAAGGTTTCTGTTGGAGCTGAGAGCGGACAGCTGGTGCCGGGCGTCCTGCAGGCCTTACGCACTGTTCTCACCTCTCCCATGAGCAAAGCCGAGAAGAGTCGTGGGGCTTGGACCGATCTGCTATGCAGTGCGCTCCATACACTCTTGGAGTTTTGGAATGAAGGTAATCATCGCAGTTATACACACAATTTTTTCTCATTTGCAAATCCGTCAAATAATTTAAGGAACATTCTTTATATACTTTTCTTCGGGTTTCTGTCTTGCACAGATAAAAATGAGCCTGGAGTGGATGAGGTTACCATGTTGACAGCCCTCACTATCTTCCTGCTGTACACCGGTGCAGAGGTTACAGCTGTAGAGCCACTGCAGACTCGCTGCATCCAGACTTTTAGAGCCAGTCTGGAGTCTAAGGACCCTGTGGTAAGTGAAAGATGAACATTTCGAGAGTCATTTAAAATGTAATTAACTCTTTCCCCGCCATTGACGAGTTATATTTGCATAAAAAAAGTGTTCTTTGTGAATTTTTTATGTTAATCTGCAATACTGCGATTATCCACTAGATGGCAAATTATGAAAAACTGAAGCCAAAACGTTATTTACTCATTGAAACTCTGTGTATGTTTTGATAATCGTTCTGAATTTGATCTCTAACAAAATTACTTCACAAAAATGCAATTATTTCAGCTTTTTCCTAAACAAATTATTATTAAAGAAAATTACCCATATTTAAGAGTTTATAAGCAGAGACAAAATAAAGATAAAACAGGAAAAAAGTTTCATTCTGTTTTTTATTGTTTGTTTGAAAGCAGAGGGTCTTTTCTTTCATTTGATATATTTGTATGTTTATATATTTTTAGAAGAAATTTTTCATAAAATTAGAATAGTTCACCTAAAAATAAAAAATTTCTCATCATTTACTCACCCTCATATTGTTACCAACCTTAAATAAATTTTGATGAACACGGAGGAAGATTTTTTGAGGAATGTTTGTTACCAAAACGTTCATGAGCCCCATTCACTTCCAAAGTATTATTTTTCTAAATCTTTGTGTTTTTGTCTTGTTTTCAGTAAAAATATCTAAAAATTCTTGAATTAAGATGTTTTTTCTTGATGAGCAAAACAACCCAAGAACATAAGTCTAGTTTTTAGACCAAAAATATAAAATTTAAAGGAACAGTATGTAAGAAATTTATATCAGTTAATCATAAAATGGTCTTGATATGTCACTAGACATTAATAAATAATTTTCATTTCAAATACTTATATTACTGACAACAGTGGTCTGGCCAGGATATTGTCATTTAAAAAGTGGAGTTGCAGCCCTCAACTGATGTTTATGTTGTCATTTTGTCTATTGGCCACCAGTTGTGTGATTGCAGTACCAGTTTTAGCCACAAGTTTTGTTATTGCAATACCAGTTTTGGCCACAATCCTACATACTGTTCCTTTAAGTGATTTTGTGCATAAAACAAGCAAAACAATCTGCCAATGGGGTAAGCTAATTTTTCTTGATTTTTTTCTTTGAATTTAGTGTTTAAGAAAAATGTTCAAGATCTTTTTGCTTACCCCATTGGCATATTTATTTGCTTATTTTATGCACAAAATCACTTAAATTTGATATTTTTTGTCTAAAAACTAGACTTATTTTCTTGGGTCGTTTTGCTCATCAAGAAAAGGCATCTAAATTTAAGAATTTTTTGATCTTTTTACTGAAAACAAGACAAAAATACTAAGAATTTTTTTTTCTTGAAAATAATTTTGTATTTTTTTGCATTGTACCTTATTTAAATTTAGTAAATTAAGTGATTTAAAATGGTAAATACCTCAAGTCAGTCATTTGAATATGTGACACTTGACTTGACCACAAAACCAGTCATAAGTGTAAATTTTTTTGAAAGTTAAGGGAATGGGTAATAAGCTTTCCTATTGATGTATGGTTTGTAAGGATAGGACAATATTTGGCCAAGATACAACTATTTGAAAATCTGGAATCTGAGGATGCAAAAAATGCCTTTTAAAGTTATCCAAATTAAGTCCTTAGCACCTGCATCCAAATAAAGTTTTGATACATTTACAAAATATCATCATGAAACATGATCTTATCCTAATGAGTTTTGGCATAAACAAATCTATCATTTTGACACATATAATGTTTTGTTGGCTATTGCTACAGATGTACCCGTGCGACTTAAGACTGGTTTTCTGGTCTGGGGGGCGTATTACAGAAAAATCTTAACTTTTAAAATCTTATCTTAACTCTTTGGTAACCATGGTAATTTCAGTTAGGACCTCATTTAAGACAAAAGCTATTACAAAATAACGTTCCTAACTGCATTATCTTATCTTAACTGCAGATAGGAAGTGGTATTACAGAAGCATCCTAACTTGACAAAACATCCCAAAACAGTCTTAACTTGAGGGTAAACCCACAGCTGTCCTAAATTAAAACTTAAATAAAAGCTAGCGGAAACAATCACATTATGATAGACCTGCTGGTGAATGACATCACATTGTTTAACCAAGAGCAGGATGATTAACAGCAATGTTTGTTTTTGGATTACTCTTTGGATATTTTTTACCTTCACTACATCACTCCCATTATTCATATAATCACAATGTTTTCAATGTAGTCATCCCTCATTATAAAAAAAAAACAAGTTATTTTATCCGTGAACACTTGATAGGATCATACAGTACACACTTGACTCAGCATCTATTTCTTCTCATGTCTCCATCAAATGTTGAAATGTTCAGTAGTATCCTAGCACTTAGGAAGAAAAGTTTTCTCATTTTTAATTCACATTTGCTTAAAGTTTAAATTTAAAGGATTAGTCAATTTTCTTAAAAAAATTCACATAATTTATTCACCACCATGTCATCCAAAATGTTGATGTCTTTCTTTGTTCAGTCAAGAAGAAATTATGTTTTTTGAGGAAAACATTCCAGGATTTTTCTCATTTTAATGGACTTTAATGGACCCCAACACTTAACAGTTTTAATACAGTTTTAAATTGCAGTTTCAAAGGATCTCAAACGAGGCATAAGGGTCTTATCTAGCGAAACGATTGTTATTTTTTGGCAAGAAAATAATAAATAGGCACTTTTAAAACACAACTTCTCGTCTATCTCCGGTCCTGTGATGTGCCAGCGCGACCTCACGCAATACGTCACGGATGATGTAGGCTATGCGAAACTACGCCACAGTGTTTACAAGTGAAGAGAAAAGTGGACCGTTCCGACGTTGTTGTATGTGGAATGATACTAATTAATGTCTTCGTGTCAGTTTATTGTTTAAAATGGTCCGCAAATGTGCGTTTCATATAAGTAAAACGTGACCTTTCCACATCATTACGCAATTACGTGAGGTCGCACTGGCGCTTCACAGGACCGGAGATAGACGAGAAGTTGTGGTTTAAAAGTGCATATTTTTTATTTTTCTTGTCAAAAATGACAATCATTTTGCTAGATAAGACCCTGGTGCCTCATTTGGGATCGTTTAGAGTCCTCTGAAACTCCGTTGAAAAAACTGTTAAGTGTTGTGTTAAGTGTTAAGTGTTGGGATCCATTAAAGTCCATTAAAATGAAAAAAATCCTGAAATGTTTTCCTCAAAAAACATAATTTCTTCTCGATTGAACAAAGAAAGACATCAACATTTTGGATGACATGGTGGTGAGTAAATTATCTGGATTTTAAAAAAAAAATCAACTAATCCTTTAATGGTAACTCAGAGATAATGTGTAGCACATTTATGCTTAAACACTAATAAAAAAAACACAGACTATGATTACAATGAATTTAATAAAATTTATATTTTTAATTATTTTGTTTACTGTATAGATACAGCTCACATATTGTTGGTTGCTTGGTAACAGACCTAATGTTGATAGCCGAATGTGATTAAACTATTTAAGATTTCCTAACTAGAGATTAGATAAAATGAGAAACCTAAACCAACTTAAAATTTGCTTCTGTAGGATGAATTTGCGAAAAATCCTAATTTAACACATCATATCTTAAGTTAAGACCAAAGTTTTTGTAATACGCCCCCAGGTTCACACATTTTTTTTTAAACAACTTTTCTATCTTATATATGATTTCTTCATCAGGTGCTGAGCAGGAGTTATCAGTTGCTAGCATCTTTATTTCAAGGCCCAGCAACCATTTCCAGGCCGTTTATTCTGGCTCTGGGTGGCCATCTGGTGTCACAGCTGGAGGAAGTTGAAAAGAGTCGTCCTCAAAGCCCAGCAGAACTACAGGCAGTGCAAGATGAAATCCGAGCCCTGGAAGCACTCGTGTTTGCCGCCGATGAAACTCACCGTAAGTCACGGCACTGTTAACCAATCAAAACAATGACATCTATTGTTACTGTAAGCCCAAGATGAAAAATTCAAAGGGGATACGGCATTACCATGTTTTTTTAATCCGAGCAGGTCCTCAACTGGTGGCTGTGCTGCTGCCCCTCCTCATCTCTCTGCTGCTAGATGAGAACGCTTTGGCCTCAGCCCCCGCATCATCTCGCGCACTGCACGAGTCTGCTTTGAAAGACCTCATGCGCATCGGCCCCCAACACTCGGATGTCTTCAAAGCGCTGATGGCCTCCTCCCCGCACATGAAAGCGAGGCTGGAAGCGGCAGTCAAGGGGAACCAGGAGAGCATCAACACTAAGATGCCAGCCCCTCGAGTCATCAAAAACACGCCTAGCATTCAACTAAAGATCAATTTCCTCTGAATTCAGCATTTTTACACGTGCAATGCATGATTTGAACTTAAGTGACGTCAATAACGTCGTGGTTTTATAGTTTAATCAGTTAATAATTTCTGTCTTTTATTAAATGTAGTGTTGCCTTTAAACTGTATTAACCTCTGTGAGGACGATCGGGAAAAATGCATTTTAATTCTGTGACATTGGGAGAACAGCTGAACCATGGGAAAGCATTTTTTAAGGTTTTCATATGCGTCAGTATTTTTAATGGATAGCCTGTTATTAATAGCATGCATTTTTGTGAGATGACATTTTGCAAATGCAAACAAATCATTTCTTGCTGATATGCTGGAGCTTGCAACTAAACTTTATTCAAGATCAATGAATCAGTGGGTTTTTATAGACTGGCGTATGATGACCTAACAGTTTTTTAGCTTATTTTTAATTTTCAGTATTTCGAAGACGTGTAGTTATGCTTATTGTATGTATTTATGGTCATGTAAATGCATTTCTAAAAGGTACTTGCATCTCTTATTATACTACATGAAGTCACTGCAGTACGGTATGCATTCAAGAGTGTCTACATGTACTGCTGTCATGCATGGAAATATAAGACCTCATTTAAGTTGCACTACTGGTGATCGAAGTGAAATTGATGTTCCCTTTAGTTACAAAACATATATTCAACAAGCATTACAATATTTACAGCACTATTTTTACCAGCACTACAAACTAATTAACAATGCAAATGGCAGACTTACAAATATTAGTCCAATGATTTTAAAACATACATATTGGTGTTGCCTACTGATGATAAATTTTTACAAGCTTTTGTAACTGTACCACATATTTTGTATGTTGTAACTTGTACAGATTTAAATTTAGGACATAATGTTTATTTTCTGATTCTACTTAATTAATAAAATCTAGTTTTGCGTCAAATGTTTGTTGTTTTAAAACATCAACAGTGAGCATAGCATGGCCCGAACTTTGTATATATCTTTTTTTAATCTTTATTAGGATAACTGGAAATGTGTGTAATGTAGTGTAGTTGTTATTTAACCCTAATAAGACATTGGGGCCAATCTTAACCCAAGACACTTTTCTTTAGTTAATAAACATAGTTCCCTTCATCTCAGTGGAATAAGATTTAGTGACTTTTCTAGATTATCTGTCAAGATTCATAAAAACTGGTCTTGATTCGGTCGTTCTAAAGAGGTGTAAAAAATAGTCCCTTGGGGGTAAAAATGACCCCAATTGAAAATGAATGGGAAATGCAAAAAAATTTTGTTTTTTATTTTTGTCAAAAAAATCTATGCATCCAGAATAAATTTGAACATTTTAAAACAGACACACACACTTACATTCAGTCAAATTTCTGTGGCATTTCAAAATGCATCAAAAACTACAAAAATTCTACTATTTGAAATGATATTTATTTTTAATGTCCCTTCTAATGTTTATATAAACATAAATTCACAAAATGTATCACTAAAGTAGTAATTTGAGCAGTTGGCCACATCCAGTAAAATGAATGGGTCTCTATGGGCACCTGCTGGTCGAAATGATTTATTTCCTAAACTTTAATTCTTTTGTTTTTTTTTTCTAAACACCAAATGGCCGAATTCAACACACAACATCTAGATCAATATCTAAAAACAATTTAAATCAAATTTAGATAATAATTTATGTGAATTTTTCATTAAAAAAATTATATTTTACAGACAAGCTAATGGTGTAGTTAAGGAATTTAGTGATAAACGGGTACAAAAGTACTTCATATCTCCCAAAACAAAGCATTAATGTATAGATGGGAAGTAAACAAAAATATATATATATTTTGTCTATCATTAAAATTTTATATATTTTTTGTAATCATTCTTTTAATTTCTGGGGTCATTTTTACCCCTGTCAAACTATATACGTATACAGGAAAATCTGGGGTTATGAGGGTTAAAGGGATAGTTCACTGAAAAATGAAATTTCTGTCATCATTTACTAACCCTCCAGTTGTTCCAAACCTGTATAAATTATTTTGTTCTGCTGAACACGAAGATATTTAGAAGAATGTTTGCAACAAAGCAGATCAGGGGCCCCATTGACTTTCATTGTAAGAAAAATTATACTATGGGAGTAAATGGTGATCCAGATCTATTTGGTTACAAACATTTTTCAAAATAATTTATACAGGTTTGGAACAACTTGAAGGTGGGTAAATGACGAAAAAAAAAAAATTTTTTCAGTGAACTATCCCTTTAAGTCACAGGATGAATGTTAAAGAGTGTGACTTGTCACTACACTAGTACTTTTCTTGCATTTTATGTATTTTTATACAATTCCACAATATTAAGAAGTGTCACGTTATTAACATTACAATGTAAAAATAAAATAATACATTTGCAAATCATGTAAATGATTTAATATTTGGCCGCCTCGTTGAATGTAAATAACGAGGTTCTTCAGCGCCCCCTGTCGCTCGGTTGCATTTGAGCCCTGCTGCGGAGCCTCGTGATATGCGGAGCCTCTAGTCGGTCTCTCGACGGCTCTCTCCATTTCACTCAATATATCTCACCCATCGCCTTCCCGTTTACTTTGACCTCTATCTTACAAACAACAGACGCAGGGAATGAAGAGATATTCAAGTCGTACCGTCTGACACAGCTTTCTCCAGATCCGAATTTTCTTCACCTTTGTGTGTTTTTCATCTCGTTTCGTCGTTTGGCGATAAACGGTGAGTGTTTGTGTCACCCGACGGAAGGTTTATACCTCTGCCCGACAGACGAGCTCAGGCCTCGGCCTCTCACTCAATTTAGCCCCCGGCTTTACTGGTAAACACAAGGCCGCGTTCTTGTTACGTTGTTTGTTTGTTGTTTTCTACCTTAAATTGTATATAGAACTGGTCGTATAGGTGGATGGAAAACATATTTATGTTCAAAATACATTGAGTATTAAGTGGTTTGAGTTTATTAGATATCTTGAAGGGTTATAGCAGGACGCAGTTTAGCTAAACCAAGCTAACTAAATACTGTGAAAACCTAGGCCTATTACAGGCGATATTTTTAATGGCTGTTTACTTAGTTTCTGTGGAAACATATTGTCAAAATTAAGACTTTTAAACAAATGGGGGAAAATTAAACGATATGGGAGCATTGTCATGGCGAGAACGCTAACATAAGCTATCTGAACTTAAGAAAGGAGGCCATGAGAACAAGAGGATTGAACGTTAATAAATTACAGTTTTTTACGTTTACCCACTTAACGTTAAATCGCCCTTTTGAAGGTTCATAACATTATATGTAAATTATCAGACATTTTTGGGACATCGTGTTTGTTCACCTGATCGGATCTCACGAACATGTTAGATGGACGTAACGTTACATTACGAAACACGCGATATAATATTATATATCAGACGTTCTGTGCTGACCCGTGTTAATGTTATGTAATGTTAATATAAGGACCTTCTGTGATCAGTTTTTGGGGGGTTGTCAGACCGGTATCATGATGACATCGGTTGCAATCGAGTTGTTTCTAAACTTCATGAAATTAGACATTAGTCAGCTGACCTGGCAGATCAGATCAAATATCTTGAAAACGCCGCAGTCATATCAGAATTTAAAACAAGATGTTTTTTTATTAGAAGACTTGTGGATCACATGGTTAAGTTGATCTCAATGCTCGAAGCTCGACATCAGACACAATTTATACTTGAAATACCTAAATATACTTCCTTATTTACTCTTAAGCTCCTATAAAAAGCAGATCTGGTTAAGTTAAAAATTGCTAAAATTACATTAGTAAACTACCTGGTTTTTCTTTCTTGTGGAGTATTTGCTTAATTTTTTTTTTAACCCAGGGCTTTGGCATCAGAACTTGTTTTGAACTAGTTCAGAGTTTAGTATATTGAATGTATTATAATAATCCTGTGTAAGAGTTAAACATTTATTTATTTTTTATCAGAAAGTAACTCAAATCTTACATTTTGTGGGTAAACTTTTCAAAAAATGTTCTGATCCTTTCTGACTTTATATATTTAAAGGGAATAATTCACACAAAAATAAAAATTTGATCATATTGCAATTGTTCTCAAGCCATCCTATTGTATTTTACTTTCTTCTTTCATCCAAACACAGTTGTTTTAAATATAATATTCTGGCTCTTTTCAGATTTATACTGGCATTGGATAGTGCCCCATTTGAAAGCACCAAAAAGTGCATCCATCCTTTAAAAACGAATCCATACAATTATTAAATGTCTTTTTTTACTTTATAAACTATGGCCATACACATGGTCATGCTTAGTGGTCGACCGATATTATATTTTTTTATATATATTTATTCCCGATACCGATATTAAGAAAGCTATATGGTCGGTATATCACAAATGTTATTAACGTAAATAAGAGACAAACCGTAAATTGGTGAAACTAAATAAACATTTGTTATGCACGACAACATTTATAAATATACCATTTTAAAGTCCTTAAAACATATTTACAGACTTATACCACGGGTCTGTTGAATGCTGTATTCTGATTGGCTAATAAAATGTTCCATGGGTATGCATTAATTTCAGATAACCGCACACCTAACTTGTCAAATGTCTTAAAAATAGGCACCAGAGCAATGTTTGTGGTAACCGTGGTATAAGAGGAATAATTGACTCCGTTCCTTTGAATTATTTGAAAATAATGCACACCCGCGGTATTGCACCTTGGGTGTGCATTATTTTCTTATAATTCAATGGCCCGTCGTCAATTATTCCTTACATAATTAATGTGGATCTGACATCTCACGGTACTGTTTGAATAAGTGTGTTGAACTTGTGTGGTGTTGTGTGTGACACAACGTAACGTCATGTTAAATAGTGAATAATGATTGGTCATTTTACTGTCTGACAGATTTTGGCTTTACTGAGTGTCCTTTCATTACAAAATTTAAGTAATAGAGATATTTACTGGCCGATTGAAAAGATGTATTGGCATGTCAGGGTAGTTTTTATGGGTGGGCTTTTTGATGCTTTAAAAATGGGGCACTACCCAGTGCTATTATAAACCAAAAAGAGGAAAGTCATACACCTAGGTTGGTTTTAGTGTGAGTAAAATATGGGCTAATTTTGAGGTTTCATTTAAGGTTTGTGTGTTTTGTACATTTTTTCCATCTTGTTTTTTTGGCAAATTATGTTGATTCGAGTCAAACAGTCAAGTTAACAGGACATTCTTCGTGAATCAAGTTAGTCACTTAATCTGTTGTTAAGTGGATGTCCCAGTTAGTCTCTAAGAAGATGGTGGATCTGAAGCCTGTGTAAAGCTACCTAGAGTATAATAAAGGACAGACGTTTGCAATTTCACACAACTCTGGTTTATGCTCAAGTTTGGCTCGGTTTCTCCTGCCTTGCTTTTTTAGAACAGGGAAACTGTACTTGTTTTGTCAGTTTGCTTTACCGTGTATGTTTCAGTAAACAGCCGCGCTGTTTGGCCACTACTGTGTGAGTAATAGATGAGCTATTCATCATGCAAACCGCTGTTGGCCAAGCTTACTAATCAGCTAATAACAGCAATTTCTTTCAGTTCTCCAATTACAGACAGCCGTTCATCACGTTTATTGTCTGTTTTACTCCAATTACAATGCCTAAATCTTAATCCGCTCCACCAATTCTGTAATTACTCAGAGAGTTTTTATTCAGTTACTCAAGTTTGTTGTGCCGTTCAAAGACACATCAAACAAATATAAGAAAGCATTGGTTTAATGCCTAAGGCAACATCGCAGAGGATTTTGTGTGCCGTGAACTCAGATTTTTTTTCTTTTATTTTTTATAAAGGTGAAGACTTAATGAAACAACAAGAGGACCAGTGACTGCCCCCATTTATTTCTTTCCTGCTACTGGCGGATGCGTCCCCAGTTGGGCCTGTGACCGGGTGTTGGGTGGATCGGGAAGCCAGGCGTCATGGCGGACGTGGATCCGGACACATTGCTGGAGTGGCTGCAGATGGGACAGGGTGATGAGCGCGATATGCAGCTCATCGCCCTGGAGCAGCTATGCATGCTTTTGCTCATGTCGGACAACGTCGACCGCTGCTTCGAAACGTAAGTGAAAACGCAGATTCGGTGCTAGTTCGGATGTGTTGGGGGGGAAAAAAGTGTTTGTATTATGTCATGGAGATATGTGTGCTGGTATGATATGTGCTTTGCATTTTTAAGAAATGCATTTTAATTGTTTATTTCAAATATTATGCTTAATTGATTGCCATTTATGAGATTGGATGTTTTTTTATTTAATTAATTTCTTTATTGACCTTTCAGAAATTAACTTTGTCCGTGGCAACCCTCAGTAGTCAACATTAATGATTGACAATACATATTCACTGAGTTTTAAGATATTTCTCGCTTTTATTTTTTGAAAAGAATAGATTGGATTTTATATTACCGTCAAATTATCCTCCATGTTGTGGATTTGTTGGATTGCATATTACCATCATGTTATCTTTCATATTGTGCGGCCCTTACGTCCATTTTCTTTGGTCTACACTAATTAATAAAAATTGTTTTTGCTGTCCGTCTACCCCAGGTGTCCTCCGCGGACATTTCTTCCAGCTCTTTGTAAGATCTTTCTGGATGAGAGTGCACCAGATAATGTGCTGGAAGTGACAGCCAGGGCCATCACCTACTACTTGGATGTGTCTGCCGAATGTACCCGCAGGATTGTGGGAGTAGATGGAGCCATCAAGGCCCTGTGTAACCGACTGGTGGTTGTGGAGCTCAACAACAGGACCAGCAGAGATCTGGCTGAACAGTGTGTTAAGGTAAGCAACTCGATACTGATTGCTAAACTCAGTTTATCCTAATTACAAGTGTTTCTAGGATTTTTTTATGGACTTATGTAACAATTGCCATTTAAAGGAAAACACCACCGTTTTTCAGTATTTTACTATGTTCTTACCTCAACTTAGACGAATAATACATACCTATTTTTTTTTAGTGCATGCACTTTTAATCTGTGTACAGCGTTTTGTGAATGTGTTAGCATTTAGCCTAGCCCCATTCATTCCTTGGGATCCAGACAGGGATGAATTTAGAAGCCACCAAACACTTCCGTGTTTTCCCTATTTAAAGACTGTTACATGAGTAGGTATGGTGGCACAAAATAAAACATTTGTTTGGCGCCATAGGAATCAATGGGGCTAGGATAAATGCTAACACATTCAAGAAGCGCTCAACAAAGATTAAAAGTGCATGCATTGAAAAAAGATAAGTATGAATTAAATTTCTAAGTTGAGGTAAGAACATAGTTAAATATTGAAAAACTGTGGTGTTTTCCTTTAAAGTTGTGAAGTTTATGTCTCTTCATGTTACAATTGTTTATTTGAACATTATTAAATCTTTGAGTTTAAATCATGAATTTGTTGTTACCAGGTTCTGGAGCTGATCTGTACTCGGGAGTCTGGAGCGGTATTTGAAGCCGGGGGACTGAACTGTGTGCTGAGCTTCATAAGGGACAGTGGTCATCTGGTGCACAAAGACACTTTGCACTCCGCCATGGCAGTAGTTTCTCGTCTGTGTAGTAAGATGGAGCCGCAGGACTCTTCCCTCGAGACATGCGTCGAGTCCCTCTCTAGTTTACTCAAACATGAAGACCATCAGGTACTACATGAGCAAGATTTACCAGATAATAAATGTTACTATAACCAAAAAGCTCCATAAAAATCATGCAAATGATCAAAAAATGGAAATTCGGTCACTTTTTGTATTGCTGAATGTTTGTAACAAAGCAGATCAGGAGCACCATTGACTTCCATAGTGGGGAAAAAATAATACTTTGGAAGTGAATGGTGCCCCTCATCTGTTTGTAACAACATGAGGGTGATTAAATGTTAACTTAAGAATTTTTATTTTTGGGTAAGCTATCCCTGCATCATTAAATAATAAATATTGCCCCAATGTGATCCACAGGTGTCTGACGGAGCGCTGCGCTGCTTTGCTTCGCTGGCTGACAGGTTTACGCGCCGTGGAGTTGACCCAGCACCGCTAGCTAAGCACGGGCTTACAGAAGAGCTGCTGTCCCGTATGGCAGCAGCAGGAGGAACAGCATCTGGACCCTCCTCCACCTGCAAACCTGGCAGAACCTCCAGTGGAGCTGCTCCATCTGCAGCCGACTCCAAACTGAGCAACCAAGTGTCCACCATCGTCAGTCTTTTGTCCACACTTTGCAGAGGCTCACCACTTGTTACACATGTAAGATATATTTGGAGTATGATGTCGCAAGTACTGTGGGTTTCTTCAGTATTGTTATGAACTTTATCACATGGTGACGATTTAAAAAAAAAATGTGTCAATGTTTGTGTCAAAAGTATGCTTAAGCTAAGTAATACAATGTTGGGCTTTTTTATATAGTACATTTTAATGTATAATTTAATGAATACAAATTATTCAAATAAGTAAGGAATAATAATAAACACAGTATCTGATTCTACATGGGTATCGTGTGTGATTTAAAGATTTACGCCTGTGTTATCTCTCATCCTCAGGATCTTCTGCGCTCCGAGCTACCCAACTCTATGGAGAGCGCCCTGCAGGGGGACGAGCGCTGCGTGCTGGACACCATGCGGCTGGTGGACTTGCTTCTGGTGCTGCTCTTCGAGGGCCGCAAGGCTTTGCCCAAATCGACTGCAGGTTCCACCGGTCGTATCCCAGGTCTGCGGCGTCTCGACAGCTCCGGAGAACGTTCTCACCGACAGCTTATTGACTGTATACGCAGCAAAGACACGGACGCTCTCATTGATGCCATTGACACCGGTGGTAAGCTTTTCAAAAAGTCTTGCTTAAAAAGTTCTCAATGAATGTTGTTTTGATGTCACATCCATTCTTTTTCTTTTTTGTCTTAAGCATTTGAAGTGAATTTCATGGATGATGTAGGTCAGACACTCTTAAACTGGGCCTCTGCGTTTGGAACACAAGAGATGGTGAGATATTTTGTAACGTCTGGCATTGTGCGGTTGTTTATTACGTACACAGAAATTGCCTTCAGACAAGGTGACTCATTGATCATGGTGCAACAGCGTGAGCAAACAGAGGTTGCTGAGAGAATGTAGGACAACACTTTTTTTTTACATTGTGCAATAAGAGACCACCAGCAGCAGTGTTTTGAATGCCATGCATAATGAAAATAAATACAACCTCATTTTCTTGACCCTTTTGGTCTTTGGAGGGCTTGTGTAAGTGAGAGGGACAACAGATCAGTAGTATTCTCTTGGGGATGTGAAATCTCACACTGCTTCTGGTCTGGTTAAGGTGGAGTTTCTCTGCGAGAGAGGTGCTGATGTCAACAGAGGTCAGAGGTCATCCTCACTGCACTATGCTGCCTGTTTTGGCAGACCACAAGTAGCCAAGGTAAGGCATTTAATGCGTAACATCTTTGTGATTTTAAATGACGCTTTTTACTGCTTTTGTATATTAATATTTGTTTTTAAACTAGACTTTATTGCGCCATGGGGCTAACCCTGACCTGAGGGATGAAGATGGGAAAACTCCATTGGACAAAGCTAGAGAGAGGGGTCACAGCGAGGTCGTAGCAATTCTTCAGTCTCCTGGTGGGTCTATCAGCTTTTTCTTGTTGTTATAGTTAATGATCTGTTTCGTTTCAGAAAGTTGTTTGTTTTGGCATGTTAAGGTGCTATCCTATCTTAATTTGCTATTTGTAAATTGATTTCCCCTAAAATGTGTCTGCTCAGTATGTGGTTGTGTGCTTCAATGGATTTCTTTAAATTTTCAATTCTGTTTGGCGACGCTAGTGGTGCATATTTCAGCTTTAATGCATTCACTCACCATTAATTTCATTTTGGATTTGGGTAATTGAAAGATTTTAATGTGCTTCCCATGGTGTGTGGTTTAGGAGACTGGATGTGCCCCGTCAACAAGGGGGATGACAAGAAAAAGAAGGATGTAAATA
Organism: Misgurnus mizolepis; assembly: GCA_025389145.1. NCBI lineage: Eukaryota > Metazoa > Chordata > Actinopteri > Cypriniformes > Cobitidae > Misgurnus > Misgurnus mizolepis. The sequence goes on from JAIFKI010000023.1 coordinate 15,317,164, forward strand.
AAGAAGAGGAGGAGGGCAGTGAGCCAAAAGGTGACCCTGAGATGGCGCCTATCTACCTGAAAAGGCTGCTTCCAGTATTTGCACAGACCTTTCAGCAAACCATGCTGCCTTCAATAAGGTGAAAGCTGAATCATTTTTAACTGGATTTAAAGTAATAATGTAATGCTGACCTTGTAGATGTTATTGCTTTCTAGTTAACCATGTTTTGATGTATCGTCCTCCTTTCACAGGAAAGCTAGTTTAGCTCTGATCAGGAAGATGGTGCACTACAGTTCTGAAGTTCTCCTAAAGGAGGTGTGTGACTCTGATGCTGGACACAACTTGCCCACTGTGCTTGTGGAGATCACCGCAACCGTTTTGGATCAGGAGGTCAGATTTTTTTTCTCACAGTCCACATGGCAGATAGATTTTCATATTCGTTGGTTGGTGGTTAATTCTCAATGACCTCTACTTGGCTTTCACAGGATGACGATGACGGTCATCTGCTTGCACTACAGATCATTAGGGATCTGGTGGATAAGGGAGGTGACGTGTTTTTAGACCAGCTGGCCCGGCTGGGTGTCATTAATAAGGTTTCCACTCTGGCAGGACCCACGTCAGATGATGAAAACGAAGAGGAGGCCAAGCCTGAGAAGGTCAGACTTGCTCACTTTAAATGTCTAAGGGGCAGTTTTTGTGGATGGGGCTTACCCAAGACCCCAGAGTAAAATGCATCTTTGGGCTGCTAAACTTGCCTTGACGTTACTTAACATATATCAGTGCCAATTTTTTCTGTCTATGCACACTAGTATTGTTTTTAGTAAGGTGGGTCAATGATGTGACGTAAATTATTTTGTGTCCGTAAGGTTCAATTTAATGTAAAAGGGTTAAAATTTCAAAATAAATAAGCATACATTTATACTAGAATTTTTGAAAAATATAAATATGTTCATAAAAAATGTGGAATAAAATATAATCATCTAGTTTAGTGTAAATTGTTTTACATTTTTATATCATTTGTCAAAGATTATTTAAAAAACAAAGCTGTTGTCAGCACATGTCAGGACAAATATTACAAAAACGCATTAAAATTTACATTTAGAAATTACTTATAAAATTATATTTTAAAATGTTTTTTATTATTACGCATGCATAAAAAAAAATAAAAAAAAAAAATTATTACGCATGCATGACATCAAGGTGTATAAAATATTTAATATTTCTTATTCTTTGGCACAATTGGCGGTTACACCATTTGACATATTTCAGGTCCATTCAGTCTTAACTTTCATAAAAATGGTGCAATTGTAATTTTTTTATTGCATAACATATTCAAAGCATTGAAATAAACCTGATACATGCTTAAATTTTTTTTTTTTTTTTTTAAGATTTTTGAATTTTATTTCTTGCCAAACCATTTTTGTCACTGACCCAGGTATGTTTGTAAAAACAAATAAATGTCCTAATTAGGGATGTTCATATCAGCTAATTTTCTCGACCGACAACCGCAGCTTATTAAACAAACTGTTAACTTATTCGATTTTAATATTAAATTGTAATTGAGTAAAAAATACAGTTGACAGTTGTCTGTGACTTGGTAAAAACATAAAAATGTGTTTAATTTGAACGTGCAAACAGCAGACAGATCAACAACAGAGCCAGGATTCATACATTATCAGATATTCACGCAACATAACAGTCCAGAGAATTAATATCCAAAAAGTTCAGATTGTCTCTTTTTCATCTTTCACAGTGGCCATTTCTAAAGCAGGACACAAAAAGTTTTGCTTTTGCGTCGTCTTTCTCCGTTTGTGCAAAAAGAGTTTATGGTCCGTGTCGGAGGCCATTAGCAAAGGTCTGTCCGAATGTGCGCGAGACGGACAGCGTCATCTTGTGTGTGTGTCTCCTTTCAGCTTCCAAATCGTACTCAAACACGCACACAAATGATTTCTCATACAAATGATTACTTTATCAGACCATCAGGGCAGCAATAATTTGTGTCATTTACAGGACATTCACAAATTAAAGATATAAAAAAGTGGCAAAATGTCTGTCGGCTCATGACGCACCGTACGTTAACAAATTTTTTCCTTTTAATGTTAATCGGTCAGAAATTCTTACCTTCAGCTAACGGTTAAACGGTCAATTTGAACATCCCTAGTCCTAATATTACTAAGGCTTAGTCTTGGCTTAATCTAAACCCTGTCTGGGAAACGGCCCCTTAATGTCTTTTATGCGTATCTGAAAAGTCACCATTGAGGACTGAATTACAAGAAGTATTCAGGATTTACATCAAATTAATTATTTTAGTATGATTTACTTAATCCATGTCCATTTCTCAGGATGATGAACCACAAGAGGATGCCAAAGAGATCCAGCAAGGAAAGCCCTACCATTGGAGAGACTGGTCCATCATTAGAGGCAGGGATTGTCTTTATATCTGGAGCGATGCAGCTGCTTTGGAGCTCTCCAACGGCAGCAATGGTTGGTTTCGCTTTATCTTGGATGGTAAACTGGCCACCATGTACTCCAGCGGAAGCCCTGAGGGTGGATCTGATAGCTCTGGTACGTTTCCTCCAAACAGATGGATCTGAAATCGAGTTATCTTTTTGGGTTGTTATCACTCTTTGCATGTTTGAGTCCCGTTGACATGCTACTTATACTTATTTTTGTACTGTTGCTTCTTGGTCAACCACAAACCATTCAACCACACCTTCTCGGTTCTCTGTTATGCATTTAATTATGGTCTTGAACACTGCTTTACAAGTGCTTAATTGTCAATGTAGGTCTACATTACAACCTCCAGCATATATTATGTTTATCCATTTGGCAGACACTTTAACCCAAAGTTACTTTTTATCACTAAGGGGACAGGGCTTATCTAATGGTGCGTTCCAGGCAGGTTTTTAAACCCGTGAGTTACGACTTCAAAACCACGACTCACGACCCTATGCGTTCCAGGCAGCCTGTAACTCGTGTTTTTACAACCTTCTACCGGTGAAAGTGCTCTGGAACGGCAGTCAAACCCGTGACTTCCCACCCGTGAACTCGTACTAGATCGATGTACTCCCAGTTCAAAGTCGTGAGTCGTGGTTTTGAAGTCGTGAGTTACGGGTTACAGGTTGCCTGGAACGCAGCATTAGTCCCAGACTAAATTGCATGTTTTAGCTGCCTTAATGCACACCAGTATTGTTTTTTTTTTTTAAACTACTTAAATGTACTTTAATATAACTTAAGGCCTTGTCCTGGATTAATCTAAACTATGCATCTATCATTAAAGCTCCAGGAAAAGTGAAACTTATGTCTTTTGCATTTAGGCCATTGTAATTTAGGCTTTTTTGTGGACTTGCAGAGAGTGCAGTACTTAAATCTTTAGGGTTGGCCTTTAATGCTCTGGTTAGCTATACAAGCTAATGGTTTCTTAACCTTTCTTCTTTAGAAAGCAGAAGTGAGTTTTTGGAGAAGCTGCAGCGTGCTAGGAGTCAGGTCAAACCAGTGACCGCAAGCCAGCCCATCTTGTCCACACAAGGTCCAACCAAACTCACAGTGGGCAACTGGTCCCTTACCTGTTTGAAAGAGGGTGAGATTGCCATCCACAACTCGGATGGTCAACAGGCCACCATCCTCAAAGAAGACCTACCAGGCTTTGTGTTTGAATCAAACCGAGGAACTAAACACTCTTTCACTGCAGAAACATCTCTAGGTAAAAGTAGGGAACGTCAAATTCTGATTTGTTTCAAATCAGCTGCTTGTCTGTCACGCATGTAACTTAATTTGTGCCGTCTTTTTTTTTTTTTTTAACAGGGTCTGAGTTTGTTACTGGCTGGACTGGTAAACGAGGAAGAAAGCTCAAATCCAAATTGGAAAAAACTAAACAGAAGGTATGTGGTTATGAATATTAATTTCCTGTGATGATACTAGGGGAATATTGCATGGCTGGAAAAGCCTCTCAGCCAATCAGATTCTAGAACCGTTGTACCATGCCTAATAATTACTGTGTTAATTGACTGTAATACACTTTCTGTTTGTAGGTCAAAACCATGGCCAGAGATCTTTACGATGATCACTTTAAGGCCGTGGAGAGCATGCCAAGAGGCGTCGTGGTCACACTGCGAAACATTGCCACACAGCTGGAGTCTGCCTGGGAGTTGCATACTAACAGACAGGTAAAGCAATGCCCGGTTACTCAACTTACCCATGCTAGTAAAGTGTTTCGTATGCTTCATCACTGTTATTGAATTTCAACAGTGCATTGAGGGGGAAAACACGTGGCGAGACCTCATGAAAACGGCTCTTGAAAATTTAATAGTCGTTCTCAAGGATGAAAACACAATTTCTCCCTATGAAATGTGCAGCAGTGGCCTGGTGCAAGCACTGTTTACTGTCCTCAGCAATGTAAGTCACATCGTAAATGTTTCGTAAACTTTTATTGTTACTATATATTTTTTTTTGTTTAAATGATTGTTACTTTGCTCGCAGAGTGTTGAATTAGACGTGAAACATGACTGTAAGCCTTTGATGGAAAGAATAAATGTATTCAAGACTGCGTTTACTGAAAATGAAGATGATGAAAGGTAAACTCACCTATTTTATTATGTGTTTGTTTGTTTGGTCTTTTGTTTTGCTAACATAAATGTTTTTTTTTTAGCCGACCCGCAGTTGCCTTAATTCGCAAACTGATAGCAGTGTTAGAATCAATAGAGCGGCTACCTCTCCACCTATACGACACACCCGGCTCAACGTACAATTTACAGGTGATTGTCTCTTTTACATCCTCTTGCTGTAAATTTAGTTTATTGCAATGTGGCATCTCTCTTATGAATGATGTTATATCATTAAAATCTTTCATTTGTGTTAGATTTTGACTAGAAGGTTGCGTTTCCGTCTGGAGCGCGCTCCTGGTGAAACGGCTTTGATCGATCGCACCGGCCGGATGCTCAAAATGGAGCCACTCGCTACGGTCGAATCACTGGAGCAGTATCTTCTCAAAATGGTCTCAACAATTTCTTTTTATTCAACATATTCTGGTTTGCCTTTGAGAAAGTGTTAACTTTTCCCCCGTCTCTTTTCCCAGGTGGCCAAGCAGTGGTATGACTTCGACAGGTCCTCGTTCATCTTTGTTAGGAAGCTTAGGGAGGGCCAAAGCTTCACCTTCAGACACCAGCATGACTTTGATGAAAATGGGATCGTGTACTGGATTGGCACCAATGCTAAGTGAGCAGCTTTGTCCTATTTCGGATTTTGGAAGCGCTTCAATTATTTAAATGCAATCAGCAAATTGAATCTTAACAAGAAGTCTCACAATGGGATGTGATTAGAAAGGGTTGAGATAAATCATGTACATGCTTAACTCTTACCCTCTTGTGTTTGTCTGCAGAACCGCGTATGAATGGGTAAACCCTGCTGCTTATGGATTAGTTGTGGTGACCTCCTCCGAGGGCAGGAACTTGCCTTACGGCCGACTTGAAGACATCCTGAGCAGAGACAGCTCTGCACTCAATTGCCACACAAACGACGATAAAAACGCCTGGTTTGCAATCGACCTCGGCCTATGGGTCATTCCCTCTGCTTACACTCTTCGTCACGCACGTGGATATGGACGCTCTGCTCTTCGTAACTGGGTGTTTCAGGTGTCCAAAGACGGTCAGAATTGGATGACGCTCTACACGCACGTGGATGACAGTTCTCTTAATGAACCAGGGTATGCTTTTCATCTGCATTCAGGAGTTTATTTACATGCTGCTGGGTATACTGTTTGGTTGTGCCAGTTGCTTTTTTCGTTACTGCTGTCTGCACTTTATTGTGCCTACCACTAATATGACTCTCGCTTTGTTAGGTCGACAGCCACATGGCCGTTGGATCCATCCAAAGATGAAAAGCAAGGATGGAGACACATTCGTATTAAACAGATGGGGAAGAATGCCAGCGGACAAACGCACTACCTCTCCCTGTCTGGTTTGGAGATCTATGGCACCGTTACTGGTGTGTGTGAGGACCAGCTGGGTAAGTGCCAGTAATGAGTAATGTCACTTTTTTTAACTTCTCTTGTATTAAGTTTCATTTTCAGTAAGGTTTTCATCAGTTTAAATGTCTATGCTTGCGCAAATAGTATCTGTCTAGGGATCCAAAAATGTACTATTTTATCTAACTGGGGTGACGCGTAGATTTTTCTGTTCAGATGGAAAATGTGATTTCAAAGAACCAATATAGCAGAATCGTTTTGTCACTGATTTTTAAAATACAACTAAATATTTAGTTGCATGATTACATCCAAAACTAGACCAAGTATGCTGTGGGTAGCTAGAAAAATCTGCATTTCAAGTTTATCCCACTCAAATACACTCACTTAGTTTTTACTATATGACCAAATTCCAAACTTTTCGGCATGTAGGGTGCATCCCTCTGCGGCCCCCTAAAGAAAATTAATGACATAAAGCAATCTCAAAATTTAAATTTGAATTAAACAAATATTAATCTATACAATGTAATGCTGTTGGTTTTCACGTTAATGTGTTATTTTCAAAAAAAAACTTTTCAACTGGACACAACACTTTCTTTTTTTTTTAAGCAACATACAACATGTATGCCAGGTAAAAGTAAACCCTTTAAATTATAATAATATTTTAAAAAATATTTTTGAATCTATATGTAAACCTCAAATCAATGATTTAAAGGATTAGTCCATTTTCTTTAAAAAAAAATCCAGATAATTTATGCACCACCATGTCATCCAAAATGTTGATGTCTTTCTTTGTTCAGTCGAAAAGAAATTGTTTTTTGAGGAAAACATTTCAGGATTTTTCTCATTTTAATGGACTTCAATGGGCCCCAACACTTAACACTTTTAATGTAGTTAAAAATTGCAGTTTCAAAGGACTCTAAACGATTTCAAAGGAGGGATAAGGGTCTTATCTAGTGAAACGATTGTCACTTGGCAATAAAAATAAAAATATGACTTTTAAACAACAACTTCTACTGTTCCTCTGGCTGTGTGATGCGCCAGCGCTACCTCACGTAATTGCGTAATAAAGTCGAAATGTGACGTGTTACATATATGAAACGCACACATTCAGACCATTTTAAACAATAAACGACACAAAGACATTAATTAGTATAATTCGACATACAACAATGTCTGAACGGTCCTCTTTCTTCACACTTGTAAACACTGGGGCGTAGTTTTGCATACGTCATCCGTGACCTCTTGACGTGATGACGTATTATGTGAGGTCGCGTTGGCTCGTCACACAGCCGGAGGAAGACTAGAAGTTGTGTTTTAAAAGTGCTTTTTTTTGCCAAAAATGACAATCGTTTTGCTAGATAAGACCCTTATGCCTCGTTTGAGATTGTTTTGAGTCCTTTGAAACTGCAGTTTTAAACTGCATTAAAACTGTTAAGAGTTGGGGTCCATTAAAATGAGAAAAATCTTGGAATCTTTTCCTCAAAAAACATTATTTCTTCTAAACTGAACAAAGACATCAACATTTTGGATGACAAGGTGGTGAGTAAATATCTGAATTTTTTTTAAGAAATGGACTAATCCTTTAATTTTGTGTACCTGGGAAAGATATCACAGAAAATGTTAGTGGTTATGAAACCTTGACTCTTTATAACCTCTGTATTCTTTGAAACCGGTAACCGGACCATGCCTATGTGTGACCGATATCAGCAAAATAGTATTTTTACCAGAACATTTGTTTGTGGTTTAGTAATTGAAAGTAGCCTATTTGACAAACAAGCATGCATAATTGTCCTATTTGTTTGGTTAAGGCTGCATTGCCCGTACACCGAGCTCACTTGGGCTTGTTCTGCATTTCAGGTAAAGCAGTAAAGGAGGCAGAGGCTAACCTTAGACGCCAGCGGCGACTCTTTCGCTCTCAAGTGATGAAGTACATCGTTCCAGGGGCACGGGTGGTACGTGGCATCGACTGGAAGTGGCGGGATCAGGACGGCAATCCTGCTGGAGAAGGCACAGTGACTGGGGAGGCCCACAATGGTGAGTCGACTTTGGCGAGGTAGCTTGTATAGTATAGCACAATGTGTAATGCTTATGCGGTAGCAGTTATCTGTGCAACAGACCACTAGATCGGACCACTATACTGGCCAGTCCACAATGGAGTTCAGTGGTACTTCAATATTTAAGGGAAACAAATTGTGAACATCAAGTGCATTTGCATGTCTCGAATAGCTTTCTCCATCACAACAGATAAGTGAGGGGGGAGACGGAGTTACCGTTATTGATGTTCAAAGTGAAGTTGAAATCACAGTGGACTTCCCAGCATGTTACAGAGAAGGACTGCTTTCAAACCAGCCACTTCCCCATTGAAGTTTTCTTTCTAATACATGTTCTTGTGTGTATTTAAAAATAAATATGCTGTGGTAAAGACATTGATAGGGCTGATCTGAAACCAGTTTCTCTTCCTGTATTTACTTCCTTGTATGGTGCTTTTCTCTTGCTCTTATTCTGCATGATGATGTAAAGCATATTTAAGAATCAACCTGTTTCATACCCTCAAGGTCTATTTTAAGTGTTCGATAACTATTTTCTTGCTACTGTCATTTCATACTTTTTGTTTTTATCCGTTTGATATTTTGAAGTGCAACCTTTATCCCTCCCCCCCAACTTAACAGGTAACATTTTCAATGTCGTACTTGTATTATCTTAAGCATCCACTCTGTTGCTATTGAATTCTTTGGGCAACCATATTTCAGTGTATAAAACACCCCTTTTAACCTGTCTCCATCAGTCAAGCCAAGTGCATGTTGATGTCACAATTTGCAAGCTCCGAATGAACTCCATTGCAAGTATATTTTACACTGACAGAAACGATTCTTCTGTTCTTTTTCCTAAGTGGCTTTGTAGCTTGGCATTTGCAAAATTCTACTGCTTTTTGTCATTTTTCTGTGCTTCATGTTTCTTTACTGCTTCACCTGGACCAGAGTTAACTTTCCAGTAGACGATCGTAAAAGATTTGGTTTTAATGTAACCTCGCAAAACAGTCCTGTTTTATCATCGCATTCCTGGTCCAGTGTCAAGCTGTTGTCTTTGACTTGCTGCTGTCTCTCTCTGCTCTCTTGCTGGGTCTCACCCGTACATATTCCCTCCTCCCTACCCCCTTTTCAGGCTGGATTGATGTCACCTGGGATGCCGGTGGCTCAAACTCATATCGTATGGGTGCGGAAGGAAAGTTTGACCTCAAGCTTGCGCCAGGGTACGACCCTGAATCAGCCCCGTCACCCAAACCTGTCTCATCCACTGTTGCAGGCACGCCGCAGTCTTGGAGCAGCCTGGTGAAAAATAACTGTCCGGACAAGGGTGGCTCGTCCTCCACAGCGGGGGCCAGTTCCTCCAGCCGCAAGGGCAGTAGCAGTTCGGTGTGTAGCGTGGCCAGCAGCAGCGATATTAGCCTCAGCTCCACCCGAGTGGAGCGCAGGGTCGAAAGCCTCATGGAGCAGGGGGTTGGAGTCGTCGCAGGACCCCCGGGAGCAGAAGGACAGGAACCTATCGTTGTGCTTTCCTCAGCAGAGGCCGGCTCCGCCTCCAGCACCAGCACGTTAACGGCGGACACGGGAAACGAAAGTGGAGAGCGCAAGATACCGGGACCCGATGGCACTTTGAGACAGTCGGCCGATTCGACGGCCATCTCTATGGGGATTGTGAGCGTCAGCTCGCCCGACGTCAGCTCCGTGTCGGAGTCATCCAGTAAGGATGCTGCGTCCCCGAGGCCCTTGTGCTCCGCCACCAGCGCACGGCTGTCCGTCAGCTCTCTTTTGGCCGCTGGAGCGCCCATGAGCTCCAGTGCCAGTGTCCCCAACTTATCCTCCCGTGAGGCCAGCCTGATGGAGTCTTTCGTTCGCAGAGCGCCCAACATGTCTCGTACCAATGCCACCAACAACATGAACCTGAGCCGAAGCAGCAGCGACAACAACACTAACACGCTGGGACGTAACGTGATGAGCACTGCCAGTGAGTATCTGCAGCCTCATGCTTTTATAAGTGACAGTACTGAGGGGTTTTCTTGTGTTGTGAGTAGGGATGCACCGAATCCAGGATTCAGATTCGGACGAATACTGGGCTTTTTGACGGGTTCGGCCGAATCCTAGATTTTTTTTCCACCGAACCCTAGGCTTGCGGTACGCTGATCGACGTCACGCGGCCGTTGATTACACACATCGGGTGCTGATGTGGAGATAAGCTTTATTTTTCGGTGAGCCTTAGGGCAGTTCATATTTCGCGAACGCACCTGGAAAAACGAGCGTGTTGCACCGCATCGCTTTCATTATGCATAGGCTTATGGTAATTGTCCAAATAGTTTTTCCCACTTGACATCCTGGCATAATGTTGCCTATCCTTTTTTTTTTACAGTTAAAATTAAATCAAATGAAAAATACACTGCTGTGGAAGTCGTTTACTTCATTAATGGGTTTTACTGGAAAAAGGATGCGCGTAGGATTCGGATTCGGCCGAATCTTAAACAGTGGATTCGGTATTCGGCCGAACCCAAAAAATCTGGATTCGGTGCATCCCTAGTTGTGAGTGTACAAAGTTGTAATTTGACAATCACAAACAATCTGAACATTTTTAATTACATGGTTTAGGCCAATGAGATTTAACAAAAAAAAACGAAACAAATGGCACTTTTCGACTGCGTAGTACAACAACGATTTACTTTTCGACTGCAATTTAGTGCTGCTTCAAAGTGGGAGAATTATAGACTTAACATTAGAGTTGCACTGCCTCTACTGTCGTGACATAATTATAAACGTGACACAAACAAACGCATAACATAAGATTAATGGAGAATATCGATGAAATGGGGTTGTTGAGCTCATCATGTGTTTGTTTTTCACTGCTAAAAATTGAATTTGAGAGTTCATACCACTACTTGCAATTGATGACATTACTTGGTTTGCTTGATGGTGCAGGAGGTTAAGCTTATTTTGCATTTAGCAGTGATCCTGGTAGTGACGATTCTGTCTAAATCTGCAGGGTTAAGGGCTGTTCACACTTTAAAGGTGACATAGAATGATTGAACGGGGTATTTATCCTTGTTCTGTGATGTGACATGTAGACAAAAACCTTTTTGTTTAGGTCTGTAATGCCTTAGAAGCTTCCTAAAAACCTCTCTCAGATAGCTCTATTAGGTTGGGGGATTTTAAACAAGTGGTTTTGCACCTATTTGGCTCCCCCTACTGGCTTAACTTGCAATCTCATTACTGATTGGCTGACTTTGCTGCCACTCAAAAAATTTAGCCAATTATTTTAAAGTGGAGGGGCAGTGAGTGATGCCTGTGATGTCATAAGCATCAGTTTTTCAGATTGGGCCGTTCTCTGGCTGACATTTCTAAAAGAGGAATTTCTATGAGACCGAGATGTTTAGCATGTCTAGCACTTTTTGTATGTTTGTGAATGCGGGTAGACTACCATTATTCAACAAAGACAAGGTAAAAATGGTTTTTCATTCTCTGTCCCTTTTAACGATAAATGTAACATTAACTATAATCAAACTGTATTAGCATCATCATAACCCACGATAACTTGAGTTCGCTCACGCGTACGGTATTTGCGCAAATCACTTACCTTTAATGGCATTAACTGATATTGCATTTTTTCTGTAGTATAAAAACTTTTGCAATTGTTTACGTCACTGAATGTCTAATGCTGGGTACACAACAAAAGATTTTTTACATCTTATACGATTTTTAAAATGTGATAGACCACAAACATGAGGATAAAAAATCCTTGATTTAACTGTTTTGCTCCTATAGTGTGTGGTGTGCCATGATGTTTCAAAGACCGCACACCACACACAAACAGATTTTCAACCAGAGTCTCGACTGTGAACACAGGAAGTCTTGCGCGACTTCAAAATAAGCATGGTGGACGATATGCAGGAAGAAATTTCAATGATAGTATTTTGTATGTTTTTTACAAAAAAGAAAAGGGTTTGGGTGAAGTCATTAAAATCGCTGTCCACATCAACTTCACTCTGTGCTGCGCCATGACTGCTTCAGTCTTCAATCATCTTGCTTTCTGATTGGATATTGTTTTGTTTCACGTGATAATCTCAAGAGCGTGCGTTTGTCCTCGAGGTTCCCCCCACACATCTGGATTTCTGATCGTAAATATTAAAGGCTCTCTAAGCGAATATGTTCGACGTCACTTGTTGTTGATATTTGAACTGTTTTCAAACAAACGGAGCGAAGTTAACTCCTCCCCCTCCTCCTCCCTTTTGTGCTTTCGTGAACGCGACCAACCCCCACCCCCAAATCCTTCTTGGCGTTTATTGGCTGTAAAACTTTGTTTTGTTTCGTGGTGCAGGTTTGGCCACTGTTTGTATATTGAAGTTTGTAGAGCCTGGGCTGTCTACAAAGATCGCGTTTTTTTACAGTTTGATCAGCGGTCAGGTAGCAAGCAGATAGTGAGGAGATGTGTGCTGTATGTAACAAATAATGTTTTATGGTCTAAAACGCGTAAATTCGCTTAGAGAACCTTTAAACATGTTTAATATTTACGATTCGCGATCGGGGTGGCTCTGACGTTCTTCCTATCGGGTTCGGACACTCTTAACCACCTCATACCAAAGGAGAATCTGTTAATCTAACAGTTTGTATAATCTAATATCTCACCCTAATGTATTAGAATAAAAATCATTACGTAGTAAATTTCACCGCAACTGCATCAGCTCTGGATACCTTAGGAGATTTTATGTTATGGACTTCAGAAATGAGCTGCTTCACAGTGTCATCTGTTGTTTTTAAAGAGGCCATGGCATGAAAATCTGACTTTTTCTATGTTTATGTGCTATGATTTGGTCCCCAGTGCTTCTATCAACCTAGAAAATGTGAAAAAGATCAACCCAGTAATTTTTTTTTTTGAAAAACCATTCTCTACAAGCACATGAAAAAATAGGTTGTTGAAATTTGGCTCTCCTTATGATGTCATAAGGATCCCTTATTATAATAATACCACCCCTTAATCTGCACTATCCAACCACGGTATTGCCATTTTTTGCCGAGAGAGCGAGAGAAAATTCACAGTTCAATTGAGTTTCAATTGCAACAAACCACCATCATTGTGATCAGTGTTCGAATTTCATCAGCTCATTTGCATTTTAAAGGACACACCCAAAACGGCACATTTTTGCACACACCTGCAAAGTGTCAATTTTAACATGCTATAATAAATTATTTGTATGGCACTTTGAGCTAAAACTTCACAAATGTGCTCTGGGGACACCAAAGATTTATTTGACATCTTAAAGTCATGGCCACTTTAACTCTTTCACCGCCAGCGTTTAAAAAAAAAAAGTTGCCTCTCATGATTTTCACAAAAGTTTAATGTCCTACAGAAAATGTTCTTCAAATATATAAACATACAATATACCAAATGAAAGAACAGACCCTCTGCTTTCAAACAAAAAAAAAACATTTCATCCTACCTTCAGTAGTTCTTTTGTAATCAGCTGTTTCTGCAAAAACACCACATTTTGAGCAAAAAGCAGAGATAATTCCATTTTTGTGACAGACTTTTCATAGAGCGATCTTTAAAACAGACTTGGACATGCAGCCGCTTGCCATAGGGCAATCCTTCCGGGTTTAAAAAGTTGCAGAAAGACGGAAAAACTCGTCATTGGCGGGGAAAGCGTTTTCTCTTGATTGACGAGATATCAATGGCGGGGAAAGAGTTAAATGCATGTGCACTTGAAGTTCAAATAGTTTTGATTTGCTGTCAATGGTTTATCGTTCATCAGTTGGATGAAAAAGTTGTGAACTTTACTAATTTCCTTAATACAAAACAGTTTTTAAAACTATATTTTTAAAGTTCTCATGTGACCAGCCCTTTACACTTCAAGTTTTAGTAAAGTGAGACGTACTATGCAGTGGGAAAAGTGCCAAACTTGTCCAAAAAAAACCTTCATATTACTTGAATTAAAAATTGGATTTACATGGAAAAGGGTTCCTTCATAAAACAGAACTTATATTTTTTACTTAATGGCTTTTTTGCAAGTGCTTTGATTGGAAATTGCATTATTATGCAATAATAATGTTTCTCTATAAGCTTGTCTCGCTTTTGCATGTGATTAATTAATGGTAATAATAATTTGGGTTGTGTGCAGCCTGTTCCATTATAATTTAATTACACATGTATTTTTATGATATTAACATGACTCATGCCATGATTTTGCAGCATGTTTTTGTCTATAGAGCAAGCTTACCTGCTTATTTAGTTATTTTCTTGAACTAATCACAGTTTTTGGGTTGTGTTTGCAGCTTCTCCTCTCATGGGTGCGCAGAGCTTTCCTAACCTTACCACAACTGGTACCACTTCGACTGTTACAATGTCAACCTCCATAGTAACCAGCAGCAATAACGTAGCCACGGCAACTACAGGTTTGTCCGTCGGCCAGTTGCTCAGTAACACGCTGACGACCAGCCTGACCTCTACATCTAGCGAGAGTGACACAGGTCAGGAGGCTGAGTTTTCCCTCTATGGTAGGCCATGCTATGGTTTTTCACTTAAACAGAAACTCCTCTCCTATCTCACTTTCATCAGCATTAAACCTCTGCAGATTAATCTCTATTTGTGTTTCTGCACTGCTACTAAACTCATACTCTTGTGGTTTGAATTCATTTCCTGTTGTTAGACATTTTTAGTATATGAAACATCTCCCCTCTTTCTATCTTCGTCTCAGACTTCCTGGATAGTTGTCGTCCCAACACGCTGCTCGCCGAGTTAGATGACGAGGAAGACCTACCAGAGCCGGACGACGACGATGATGAGAATGAGGATGACAATCAGGAAGAACAGGAGTATGAGGAAGTTCTGGTACGGTCCAGGGTCAACCTTGGTTACCACGTTCATATTCATAGGGTAAAATCTGTTGAAGTTTCAATAATAGTACAGTGCAACTCCTTTATTTATTTACTTTTTCGTTTCCTCTCTATGGTTTGTTAGAATTTAATGGTGGTTGTTTTTGTTTTATTTTTTTAGTTTGGTGAACAGTGGTGTATTAACCGTTTAGGATCGTACTCCGTGTAGTGTTTTTAGTTCTTTTTCGTTTTGACCGGCATGGTTTCCACGTGTTTATAGCATGATATTAGGTAAGATACATGTATGTGGATGCAGTTGCATTAAAAACTATTTGACCATCCATTTTGACCTGACAGGAGGAAGAGGAGTATGAAACCAAAGGGGGTCGACGCAGAACCTGGGATGATGATTTCGTGTTGAAGAGACAGTTTTCTGCTCTGGTACCTGCATTCGACCCCAGACCGGGCCGGACTAACGTCCAGCAAACTACTGACTTGGAGATCCCTCCACCAGGTGCTTTAAACACTTTGAGTTTGGTTCCAAAACGCAATAAATCCATTATGACTTATTTCGGTAAAGACTAATTTCACTATTTCTTTGTTACAAACTTTCACATAGCATTTTTAGGTTATAAAAACATTAAAAGTTTAAATTCATAATTTGATTTTCAAAGATTTATTATAAAAACTTTATAATATTTATAAAAGTATTTTTTTCTGCAAAATGTAATAAATCCATGACAAGTTTTTTTCAAAATGCTTTAAATCTATTGAATCAATATATAAATGTGCATTCATCTTTGCCATGTTATATTCATTTAGTTGACTAGTGGTTATACACGGATTAAAATAATAAACATTAATGTCATTAATCAAAACACTCACTTTGTCATATTAGGAACACTGTCATTGCTGATGTCATACTTGGGACGTCGTCGCTGAACAGCGATCCGCTGTAAAAAAATTTGGTCCTGCTCGATTTTTGTTGGCTTAGAGTTCTCTCGCATAAATTATTCGATTTTGATGGCTTGCGTTTCTTCCCCGTCCCAAAAAATACCACTGGTTTATCAACACCAACCAAAGTGTTATTTTGTTTGTTTGTTGATCACAAAGTAAATGCGTATTCAACGTGACGCCATAGTTGTTTACAATGCGTTGAATGGTGCTCTGTGATTGGCTGAGCGGATTTATTGCATTTTGCAAAGAATGAGGACTGCCGTTTATTGCGTTTTGGGAAAAAAGGAGAAAAGATGACAGAATAACATGGCGGATATCGGATTTTGCGTAAAATTAAGAATGTACTTTTTATATATTGACCTGATACAACACTTATTTTGGCAGTATCTAATTTTTTTTATGCCGTTTATTGCGTTTTGGAACTTATTTTTTGAAAAACATGTGTTTCTTACTCCGTCATACATTTAACACATTCATTTTATAGGTACACCCCGATCAGAGGTACAGGAGGAGGTGGAGTGCACACCGTCCCCCCGCCTGGCTCTCATCCTAAAAGTAGCCGGGCTGGGAACTACTCGAGAAGTCGAACTACCTCTAAGTAACTACAAGTCCACCATCTTCTATTATGTCCAAAAGCTTCTTCAGCTCTCGTGCAATGGTGCTATTAAACCCGACAAGCTTAGACGTATCTGGGAGCCTACTTATACGTGAGTCTTTAACTTTTTGTTAAACTTGGGCATTGTGTAGTGTGTGTTTGTTACTCAAAAGTTTTCTTTGTTTTGTAGAATAATGTACAGAGAATTGAAGGACTCGGACAAGGAAAGAGAGAGCGGAAAGATGGTAATGAGAACTTTCTACCTCGTCTTCTCTCTCTTACTCACTCTCTCCCCCTCTCATTCGCTCTCTTCTTCGGCTCATTAAATTCTTAGCTATGATTTTTTTCTGTGCCTGTCCCAAATGTGTAAATGCTCCTCCTCAGTAAACTGTCTGTCAGTCGTCACTAACCTTAAAGCTAGGAGAGTTTTGGTAAATGCACGGCCTCTTAGTGGTTCAACCTACTGTAATGCATGTTTGTTGCGTGAGACTTTACAATCAGGAAAGACCAACATTTGGTTCTTCCTGTTGTAGGGTTGCTGGTCTGTAGAGCATGTGGAACAGTACCTTGGCACAGATGAATTACCAAAGAATGACTTGATAACCTACATGCAGAAGAATGCAGACTCGACTTTCCTGCGCCACTGGAAATTAACCGGCTCTAATAAAAGTATTAGGAAAAACAGAAATTGTTCGCAGCTCATAGCTGCATACAAGGTATAGAACGGCATCAGATGTGCATCTATATCTACTGTATATATACACATACCATCTTTATTTTCCCTTCTCTGTTTTTCAAGTATTTTTTCCTTCTTGCCTGACTATCAATAGCTGTCCTTTTTTGCCTGATGGGCGTAAATGCATTAAAGTATTATGCTGTCATTGTGAACATTGTTCTCAGTTTGGTTTGATTTCAGTTCTTTATTCGTCTTCGGCCATACAGTATTTGATTTAAATAAGAATGAAGTTTCATATTGTACGAGCCTGTCGTGATAAAATAGTAATGGTCTGGAGAGGAAAGGTTTCTATGTAACAGCACATACTTGATTTTACAGGATTTCTGCGAGCGTGGCTGCAGATCTTCAGGCTTGAGTTCGGGAACGCTGTCCGCCACGCAGAGCTGCGATATCCTGAGCGCTGCGCGGGAGCAGGCTCAAGCCAAGGCGGGTTCGGGCCAGAGCGCCTGCAGCGTGGAGGACGTGCTGCAGCTCCTACGCATCCTCTTCACTATCGGAGGAGAACCTTCATCTGGACGCACACTACAAGAAGGTGAGGGGCTTTAACTAAACACATTCTGGTTATTATATTTTTTTTTTCACATTATTAATGCGTATTTGTGCTTTTTTTGTATAGAAGTGGAAGAGCTACAGTTCAATGCATCACCTGAGGAATTCGCCAGCAAAAAAATTACAACCAAAATCCTGCAGCAGA
Source organism: Misgurnus mizolepis (assembly GCA_025389145.1). Lineage (NCBI taxonomy): Eukaryota > Metazoa > Chordata > Actinopteri > Cypriniformes > Cobitidae > Misgurnus > Misgurnus mizolepis. The sequence goes on from JAIFKI010000023.1 coordinate 15,334,939, forward strand.
TCGAGGTATTGTTTTGTTTAAGGCTGTCATGATTTTAAAATTTGGCTGACGGTTAAAGGATTAGTCAATTTTCTTTAAAAAAATCCAGATAATTTACTCACAACCATGGCATCCAAAATGTTGATGTCTTTGTTCAGTCAAAAAGAAATTGTTTTTTGAGGAAAACATTCCAGGATTTTTCTCATTTTAATGGACCCCAACAGTTTTAATGCAGTTTAAAATTGCAGTTTTAAAAGGACTCTAAACAATCTCAAACGAGGCATAAGAGTCTTATCTAGCGAAACGATTGTCATTTTTGGCAACAAAAAATTTAAAATATATACTTTTAAACCACAACTTTTCTTCTTCCTCCGGCTGTGTGACGAACCAGCACAACCTCACGTAATTGCGTAATGCCGTGGAAAGGTCACGTGTTACATATATGAAACGCACATTTGCGGACCATTTTCAACAATAAACTGACACAAAGACATTAATTAGTATCATTCCACATACAACAACGTAGGAACGGTTCTCTTTCTCCACACTTGTAAACACTGGGGCGTTGTTTGACGTGATGACGTATTACGTGAGGTCACGCTGGTGCATCACAGGACCGGAGGAAGACGAGAAGTTGTGGTTTAAAAGTGCATATTTTTTTATTATTTTTTCTTGCCAAAAAATGACAATCGTTTCGCAAGATAAGACCCTTATGCCTCGTTTAAAATCGTTTAGAGTCCTCTGAAACTGCAATTTTAAACTGCATTAAAACTGTTAAGTGTTGGGGTCCATTAAAGTCCAATAAAATGAGAAAAGTCCTGGAGTGTTTTCCTCAAAAAACATAATTTCTTCTCAACTGAACAAATAAAGACATTAACATTGTGGATGACATGGTGGTGAGTAAATTATCTGGATTTTTTTTTTTTTATTGACTAATCCTTTAATTATCAAATAAATTGTGACAATCAATTGTCTGTTTTATTGCTTTGAAATTTAATTCACGTAATTATTTTTTGTTTGTTCTTGAAATAATTTTCACACATTTTTGTGATTTATTTAAATAAAAAATTTTGCAAGGTTTACCTGGCAGTAAATATTAATACACACAAAACATATTTAAAAGTATTTATTTTATTAATATAGGTGTCAAAAACTGAAAATTCTTTATAAGAAACAAACACAATAAAGTGAAAATAACTGAATGAAAATGTAATCAAAATAAACTGACTATACCAGAACAGGTCATTTTAGTACTGGACCACATGTCTGTAGTGGCTGCAAAAAAAAATCAATTCCTTACAGATATAGCATCCTTCACTTCCCTAATTTTGGAATTGCTGTTTTGGATTTTTTTTTAAATGTTGTTTTTTCCACTGTATTGAATGGCTTTGCAATCTATCGCGTAACACTGTCAGTTAAGGAGCGCCATCTATACAATCTCGTTATAAACACGTGCTGCAGCTCCCCCTTGTGTTTTTAAAAGAGATGTGCAATCATTGTGGTGATCTGAAATCATTGCGATGAGATGATTATTTAATCATTGTGACAGCCCTAGTTATGCTGTAAATACAAAATACACCATGCTGGTCTTTAAATGGGGCAATTTTTGTCTTTCAGGAGCCACTGGCACTGGCTAGCGGGGCTCTTCCAGACTGGTGTGAGCAGTTAACCAGCAAGTGTCCTTTCCTCATCCCCTTCGAAACACGTCAGCTTTACTTTACCTGCACTGCATTTGGAGCCTCCAGGTTTGTGCGCACACTATACAAAGAAATCATTACTCAGTTCTTTATTATTATGCTAAACGATTTTGCATCTTACATGGAAAAGGTTTTTACAAAGAAGAGAAGAAATGGAGTGTAACATGCAATAATATTAACAGGAGTATAACATGTATAGGAATAACTACAAGATGAGTGATGATTGAGTTTGTTTCTCCTACAGGGCTATAGTCTGGCTCCAGAACCGTAGAGAAGCTACAATGGAGCGTTCCCGGCCATCCACCACGGTGCGTCGTGATGATCCCGGGGAGTTTCGTGTGGGCAGGCTCAAACACGAGCGCGTCAAGGTGCCTCGTGGAGAGAGCATGATGGAGTGGGCCGAAAGTGTGATGCAGATACACGCTGACAGAAAGTCTGTCCTGGAGGTAAAAACCACACACTGGTCTGAGTTATACTTTGTTAAATCTGTTTTGAAGACTAACAGATGATTTTCGTCTCTCACACAGGTTGAGTTCCAGGGAGAGGAGGGTACGGGTCTTGGTCCCACCCTGGAGTTTTATGCTTTGGTGGCTGCAGAGTTTCAGAGGACCTCACTTGGTATCTGGCTTTGTGACGACGACTTTCCAGACGACGAGTCTCGTCAGGTTAGTTTTTGTTTGGGTGTTTGACCTTGCCAATGACGAGTGTTTACGGCAATCCATATTTTCGCTATTATCCACTAGGTGGCGCTCTTACACAACTTATAAAACACTGAAGCATCCTCTGATCTAAAAACAACAGTAAAACTCTGTATGTTTTAAGGATCGCTCTGAATTTGATCTCTAATAAAAGTCCTTTAAAAAAATGCAATTATCTCAGCTTTTTGTTCAAAATTTTGTATTTTTAAAGAAACCTACCCATATATGAGAGGTGATTAAAAGATATCAAATGAAGAAAGGATTTTTTTTTTAAGCACAGGGGCTGTTTTTTTTCATTTGATATGATATATGTTTATATATTTTAAGAAATTTTTCTGGAAGGCATTAAACTTTAGTGAAAATCATAAAATGCTGGTGCTTTTTAGCAATTTTTTTTTTAAATGCTAACAGGGAAAGGGTTAAGAAACTCGTCGAGTTGTAACAAATTTTGACTTCCTGTGTTCTTCGTTCATCAGGTGGATCTGGGCGGTGGCTTGAAACCACCAGGCTTTTACGTTCAGCGTTCCTGCGGCCTTTTCCCCGCTCCGTTTCCCCAGGACAGCGATGAACTTGACCGTATCACCAAGCTTTTCCTGTTTCTCGGCGTCTTTCTGGCTAAATGCATTCAGGACAACCGGCTCGTGGACTTGCCCATCTCCCAACCGTTCTTCAAGTTGCTCTGTATGGGTGACATCAAAAGCAACATGAGTAAGCTCCTTTACCAAACTCGTATTGAGTCGGATTGTCACTTTTCCGAGATTCAGTCGGAGGCCTCCACCGAGGAGGGTCAGGACACGTATTCCGTGGGTAGCTTCGATGAAGACTCCAAGTCCGAATTCATACTCGACCCACCCAAGCCTAAGCCACCGGCTTGGTATCACGGCATCTTGACCTGGGAAGACTTTGAACTGATTAACCCCCACAGAGCACAGTTTCTAAAAGAGCTAAAGACACTCGCTGTAAAGCGAAGACAGATTGTGAGCAATAAAAGCCTGTCTGAAGATGAGAAGAACACGCGGCTACAAGATCTCATGCTGAAGAACCCTATGGGCTCTGGTCCACCGCTTAGTGTAGAAGATCTGGGGTGAGCACTTTGCATATTTATCAAGGACATTTGAGAGATTTTATGATTTATTTATTTTTTTGCTGATCTCAGTTAATATATCTGTTACACGTGTTTGTGTTCACTAGATTAAATTTCCAGTTCTGCCCATCATCCAAAGTACATGGTTTCTCAACAGTGGACCTTAAGTCCAATGGAGACGATGAGGTAGGTTAACTGTGTACTCGTGTATATTTTTCAGAGGTTTACAATATATACCAACAAAAATGTGTTTGGCCCAGTGTCAGACAGTGGGTGTGAATGTTAAAACATTTGTATTTCTCTCCTCAGATGGTCTCTATGGACAATGCAGAGGAGTATGTAGAGCTTATGTTTGATTTCTGCATGCATATAGGAATCCAGAAACAAATGGAGGCTTTCAGAGGTAAGACACGTGTAGCCGACGTCAAACTGCTGAATTTACACTGCTTATCACTTGATGCCCAATTTCGATTTGTTGACACTCCCAATTTTTTTGACGACCAGCCTACATCTTCATTTAAAAGCGACTTAATCTGCATTTACACTAAACGCTTGGCAAAACAATTCAAGGTAGACCTAGTGACCCGGAACAGCTTAAACCATAAAGAAAGTAAAACGTGCAATGGGCACAGACAAAATGATTATACAATATTAAAATTCAAGATTTTACAGCTTTAAAACATGAAAGGTAAACATTAACTCTTTCCCCACATTAACTCGTCAATTAAGAGAAAACGCTTCCCTGCCAATGACGAGTTTTTTCAGCAATCCGTATTTTTATAATCCCATAGATGGTGCTCTTACCCACCTTAAAAAAAAACAACCCAGAAGCAATCCCTGAGGTCAAACAGTTCAAACTCTGTGTATGTTTTGATTAGGGCTGGGTTTCGATTCAGATGTTCCAGATCGATTCGATTTCGATTCACAAGCTATTAAATCGATTCGATTGCGATTCTCAAATAAATTTTCGATTCCGGTTCTCGGGTAGGTTTTTATACTCAATTCTCCATTCAACTCAATGAATATTGATTTAATACAAATACTATATTAATAAAAAAGAACAGTGAACAGCAGTTTACAAGTGCGTAATTAATAAAAAGAAATTAAAAACCACAACACGTCTTGCTTGCGAAATCTAAAATGCTTCCATTCCTCCTTTCAATGTTTGTAGAAATAAATATGAAAAAAAACGATTCTGCTGTTTGAGAATCGATTTTTAATCGACCACGTTTTAAAAAACGATTAATCGAAAAATCTAATTTTTTTTTGCCCAGCCCTAGTTTTGATCATCAGATTTCTATCGGAAGTCTTTCACAAAAATTCAATTATCTCAGCTTTTTGCCCAAAATGTGGTATTTTTGAAGAAACCTACCCATAGAGGTGATAAAAAGAGAACAAATCAAGGTAGGATGAAAGTTTTTTTTTTTTTTTGAAAGCAGAGGGCCTGTTCTTTAATTTGATATATTGTATGTTTCTATATTTAACAAAGAATTTCTGGAAGGCATTAAACTTTTGTGAAAATCATAAAAATACTGCCGCTGGCTTTTTTTTTTAAACGCTGGCGGGAAAGAGTTAATAAGTGGAGCTGTTTTCCTTCATTGTGCTGCCAATAAGAGTATTGTGATTGCTTTCTCAATTACGAACGACACGTTTTAAAATGGGAATATCCGATCCGGACACGAATGCATGTATTCGATTCATATTCGATTTACTTATACATATGAATGTGGCCTAAAAACGATTTGAGAATATCAGTTCCCACGTTCGTGGGTCATGTCCGATCTGTGCCACATGAGAGAAAAAAACATCGGAATTGAGTCACTTCAAACATGCAGTATAAGGGGTCGTTTACATATCGTTTCTTTTGCGCGCTCAAGTTCGTTATTTCAAATGTAGGCACGCGGTATGAACGCTCATAATGGAAGCGACGTGGTGCAGCGCATAGTTAAAAACATCTCAACTTTTAAGAATGCCACAAGGGCACCGCAGGTCATGTGACGAGAACCTATGCACCTAGCGTTTTCCACACTTTTTTAGGCTCGACATGTGAACAGCCTGTAAATGTGGCAATACGGCCTTTACTCTTTTCAGACATTGAGTTGGACTCTGATTCAACCCATCTGATTATTCGAGTACTGTGTAGTTTTATGTAAATTTATAGTTTAAAACCATTTCATTATGAACAGGTTCTTATGTATTCATCAAAGATGATGCCACATTGTTAATATAACACGTTTTGTTACAGAGGGCTTTAACAGAGTGTTCCCTATGGAGAAGCTCAGTTCATTTAGTCATAAAGAAGTGCAGATGATCCTTTGTGGCAACCAATCTCCATCCTGGACTGCTGAGGACATCATAAACTACACAGAACCCAAACTGGGCTTCACGCGGGACAGGTAGATAGAAATATAAACTTTTCATTTATTTTTAATCTGCTGTATAGTAGGATATATTGGTTTTCTCAGACAGTACCTTTTGGTGCGGTTAATCGGGCATTTTTGTTTTATTTTACCAAGTCAGTAATGGGAAATCATTTTAATACTTCAATACATTTCATTATGTTAATGGATTTGGCTGATGCTTTTATCCAAAGCAACTTAAAGTGCATTCAAGCTGTTAATCCTGGGAATCAAACCAATGCAATGCTAACATGATCGTCTACCAAGTGGACCAGTGCAGGTCTAGTATCATTATTAGAAGTGTTGTCAAACTGATCATTTGATTTCATTGCAGTCCTGGTTTTATCCGCTTTGTGCGAGTGCTATGTGGAATGTCATCTGATGAGAGGAAAGCCTTCCTTCAGTTCACTACAGGCTGCTCAACTCTGCCACCTGGTGGACTAGCCAACCTACACCCCCGTCTCACAATAGTCCGGAAGGTATAATGTATTTTCTATCTGTTTTAGGGATGCATAACGATTAATCGCGATTAATCTATAGCAGAATAAAAGTTTTAGTTTACATCATATATGTGTGTAAACTGTGTATAATAATTATGTATATATAAATATGCACACATGCATGTATAATATGTATACATTTATTTATACAAAGTTATTATACACAGTTCACACACACATATATGATGTAAACAAAAACTTTTATTCTGCTATAGATTAATCGCGATTAATCGTTATGCCTCCCTAATCTGTTCTGTCAAATCAATTTGTTTAATGACTTGACTACTATTGTCTACTATTTGTCTTCTAGGTTGATGCAACAGATGCCAGCTATCCTTCAGTTAACACATGCGTGCACTACTTGAAGTTACCCGAGTATTCCTCCGAAGAGATCATGAGGGAGCGCCTCCTCGCTGCCACTATGGAAAAGGGCTTCCACCTCAACTGAGCATGCTCTCCCCGCACCTTTGACCAACTCTCCCATACTGGTGAAGCCTGTTGTGTTTTGTTGCAGAAAATAAAAGCTGTGCTCTGATGAATTCCCAACCCCACTGATTCCCCAAACACCCCACATCTACTCAAAAAAACAGGAGTAAAAGACCCATCGCAGCTCCCGAAGCAAACTCCTTATTCACTTGACTGCTCCACAAGGCCTTTCCCAGGTCACTCTACTGCTTTAAGGGCTTGAGCCGCTGGCAGCCAGGGTAGTCTGTCCTCATTCTACTGCGTTTACCGTCATATTCCAACTTCACTGTAAATTTCGGCATAGATCGTCTCTTTTCGAGATCCAGACATCACCACCATCTACAGCATCAGACCCCCGGTCTCCCTGCACGAGGGGGACGTAAGCACACCTGCTTCAGTAGAGCTAACTTATAGAGTGTTTGGGCATTAACAGGTTTTAAGTTTTACTAGTGCCTGCGTTGTTGAACTATTAGGATTATTTTCATTTGTTTTACTTAATCTGTCAGCATACAATCATGCACATGCTTTGTTTTTCTGGGTATTTTTTCCATTTTTGCTTCCGTTACTGTGCGAGTACGTTTTCAACCGTTCCTTGCCCCGCTTAAGGATCAAAGTCCCCGAGTGCGTTTGTGTAATTTTACAAATAAAGCTATAGATACAGGAACACTGGTTCTGTGTGCAAGGCACATTTAAAAGAAATAAGCAAGCTGTGCTTTCCCTTGTATTTTCTTTGTATATTATAAACATTTATTTAACTCAAGTTGCAGTTTGAAGTAAACAGATATTTTCAAATGTGTATGCTCCAAAAAATAATCATTAAAATGTTTGCAAAGTATAGTGCGTAATGTCTTTATTTAGACTTTTCTGTGCACTCCCGTACGGGAAACACTGGAGATGGTTGAATTAGTTTTGCATGAAGTTTACATGCATTTATTCATTAAGCAGATGTTTTTATTTAAAGCGACTTGCAATAAAAAAAATTACATTTTGTCTAAGAGCCAGCAGTAAGCGTAGTGTACAACATCGGTAAATGTAGTTAAAAATTGTATTCTTGGATGATTCTCACCAAATAAAGACTTAGAAGGTGTCCAGCATCAGATTTTTTACAAAGCCTTTGAAGCCAATTTTTTTGCACATATAAGATTAAGGTCTGAACTTCATGTCATCATTATTTTCAGAGGATTTAAAAAAAAATATCAAAAATGATCATTACCACAACATATTACATTAAATATATGCATTTACAAACTCATGTTTCGGTAATGAGAACTAAAATGTTGTCTAGGTACTATGACAAACTAAATTTCAACTTTTTCTCTGGAGAGAAAAAATAAGAACTGCTTACATGGTAGCCATCTTGAGTGTCACAGTCAATTATGTCCCTTCCAACTATTTTTTTTTTAAATGTTAGTTCCTTGAGGGCTTAAACAATGATTGAAAATTGTTGCGGAGGATGAGAAAATTGGTCTTGGACACATTTATATTCTTTATTATTGTCTCTACATTTACCAATGATCACCAAATACCACATGTTTCTTTACTGTAAATGTTTATAATACAACATGCACTGAAGCTTTTCATTTTTTAGATTTTTTAATTATAAATATTTTCATGTCAACGAACCCAAATCCAGTAATTAACACGTTGCGGTAATGAAAATTTTCCTCTTAAATGTGGAAAAAACAACAAAATTGGTTTGTATGATGTCATTTGAAATCATGTGCAAAATAGTAAATGAAGAGATGTTTGTAACTGTATGCTTCTTATTTTGATACTCTTTGCATTTACTTTTTTTTTCAAAATGTTTCATGACACCTCATAAGTCTAATTTCCCGAGAATCACCCTCTTGCATATATAATGCATGCTCAGTTTGCTGTAGAAACATGAAATACTTTGGGTTTAATACAGAACTCAACAATATACAATTTTGTAAAACAATGCAAAAACTTGTTTTAGATTTAGTGAGTATTTTTCTTGTTGAACATTAATGTTGAATTTGATCAGCCTTCGGTCATCTTGTCCAGAGCCAGTAGTGGTGCCAGTATCCGGTTCTTATTTGTCTCCACAATATGTCCATTCAGGATTATTTCGTCGAGGATGATGTGCACTTTATCTAAATTGAACATTATCTATTTTTTGCATTAAGGAATTAAACACAAAAAATACATGATATATGTGTGTGAACTGTGTATAAAACTGTGTACCCAAAAATGAAAATTGTCATCATTTACTCGCCCTCAAATTGTTACAAACCTGTATAAATTTCCTTGATCTGCGCTGAATGTTTGTAACCAAACCGTTTTTGAGCACCATTGACTTCCATTGTATTTTTCTTTCCTACCATGCAAGTCAATGGTGCTCCTGCTTGATTACAAAATCTCCCTTTTTATTCATCGAAACAAAGAAGTGTATACAGGTATGTATGAACTTGGGGGTGAGTAAATAATGACCGAATTTTCATTTTGGGGTGACTATCCCTTTAACAGATTAAACAACTTGTTGCTTAAAGCTGATAAATAACATTGTCCCTAAAAAACAATAGCAACAAAAAAGGTTGAGGTCAATGCCTCGTGTAATTTTTGGAAGCTTGCAAAGGATACGTCCAGTTCACTCTGTCAAGAGAAGAGTACAGATACCATCAGTGACTTTACAGCAGAAATACTTGAGCCCGTATTCACAAAACATCTTAAGGCTAAAAGTAGCTCCAAACTTGAAAAAAAGACCACGTCAGGCCAAATTTGAAAACTCCTGAATTTTTTCAGCGTTTCACAAATTCTTCTAGTGCTAAAAGTATATCTGTGAAATGGTTGTTGCCTTTCAGGTATAAGGTAAGAAGGAGCTGTTTTTGTATTTTTTTCCTTTTTATCTTTGCATGTCTTATGATTATTATATAGTCTGTTTAAGGTACATGGTGTATCTTTTAGGAGGATCTTTTGACAGAACTGCAATATGATATACATAACTATCACTTTTTGACTCTATGGTTCCATAAAGAACCTTTCTAATTCACAAAAAGAACCTTTTGCCTGAATGTTTCTTTGGATCTTCTTTCGAAACGCTTTAAAGAACCTTCTGTAGCCCCTTTTTCAAGATTGTCTAATAATTGTTTGTAAAATGCAGACAAGTAAGAGAATGGAAATGATATACTTATACTTATTTGCAAATGGCATCATGATACTTCGTTCTACAATACATCTATGATTAAAATCACAGAGACCCATATGAGCCAATAATAGTTGGTCATCTTGATGATGTCATCCATAGCAACAAGTTCAACCCCTACCCTTTCTTATAACTTAAGATTTCAACCAATTCCTTGGTAAAAGATGCTCTCAGCAGCATTTTGAATAGGAGAAAACTCTTAGCTAAGAACTTTTAGAAGTAAGATCAAATGTTTTGTAAATAGGGGCCTTGACTTTTATCTGGAATATTTAATAGAAAAATGCCAGTACTCACCACACGACTGAAGTACTTGTCTAACACTTCAACAAAGTTGTGCAGAAGCTCATAGATTGAGAGTTCGTTCTGTGTTAACAGAATAAGGGTGAAGTGTTTTAATCTAAATGTAGCAAAAAAGTTGGATCTACTTAAAAATATTACTTCAATTGGTAACAAACCTAAAAAAGTATGGTTTTTTCAACTTAAAGGTGCCAAAAAATCCATTGAAATGATATGTTAAAGGGGTGGTTTAATGGTATGTCAAGCATTCTGACTTATAAACACAGTTTAAGAGTTGTTTCCTCATGCTAAACGTAGGCAAAGTGTCAAAAAAGCAGTTGGGCGTGTTACAGAGTATTTCTGTGCCAAATGCACTTCCCCAGGGTTCGTACAAGTTTTGGAAAGTTTTTTCGATGCCGTTTTAGGGGTTTCTATATGTATCACTTCTTTTTATGGGAACTTCCCCCGGAAAACCCCGCCCACCCGTCAATCAGCAGGAGACGCTAGAACTTGCAAACATCATATCACGCGACACAGCTTTGTTTTAATTTCAAAACTCAACAATGGCACGGAAGATGAAGTGTGTTTTTGGATGTAAGGAGAAGAAAGTCAGCCTTATGGAAACGATGGATATAGTTTATGTGTGTTTGATGCGCTGGATTTCATTGAAAAGTCCCAACCGGGTCATGAGTTGCATGCGGTAAGTAAGACTTCTGACTTATGTTGGAAAAAGTGTTGCATTAATCGTACTCGCTACTCCCGCTGTAGTAACCGTAATTTTTTCGTACGTTATCGAAAAGATTCGGTAAAGCTTATCTCTCTTTTACTCTTCGAAGATATAAAGGATGTAATTTTACTCCATAGTAAAATGAGAACTATATTGTATGGCGGAAAAGCACTTAGACCTCGTGCGCATTAACATTGACGGAAGTGTGAGCGAGAAGGTGAGTAGTCAGGAGTGATGATGTTACTGCGTGCCGAAGTCAAACTTTTCAACATTAAAGTGAGAATATAAGTGTTACCAATTTAAGTATTATTTGCAAGTAGATCCAACTTTTACTTTTTACAGTGGTTGAACCAAATTTCTTATTGGCACACCTTAATATTTACAAATTTTACTGTGCCTTATAAAAATGTCACCAGGAACATGAATAACTAACCTCATTTTCGGTAATGCCAACAACAATAAAAAGTGCGGCATACTGCCGATATACCAGCTTGTAGTCTTTATACTCCACAAATGAACACTGAGGAAACAAAATGACAGAAATGTATAGATATGTTCAGTAATTATTCATTGTAAATACAATGATGTTGCTGTTATTTTGCACTAAATTCCCCCTAGAGATTAACAACACATGCATAAACATTATAGTCTTGTTAAAAAAAAAAATTGCAAACCATACCCCAAAAATAGTCCTATAAAGCTGTGTGGTTAACCAGTAAACTGAAAGCGAAAAGGAAACTGACCTCTTCCTTCCTCCGGGAGAGACATCCCCTGACCACATCAGCTTCAAGAGCTGCTCTCTTCCCAATGTCTACATGTTCATAATACTTAGACAAGCGCGTCTGGCCCTGTTTATTCATCATCAGAAGAAACTTGATCATGGTGAAGCAGAATAATACTCTCCACTAGAAAGATAAATAATTAGTTGTTAGTTTGTAACTGGGAGGGTAGCAATAACCAGCTGTAATGAGTTGTGCACTCTTTTTACAAAATGTACCACTATAAAACCTGATTTATTTTAATATTGCAAAACAAACTAAACAATACTAAAAATGATATTCATATGAACCTTAATTTATTTAGACAGTGGTGTCTAATAATAACTGTGGCATCTGGTATTACAATATTTAACTATGATATGATATAGGGATGCAATAAAAGGATTTCTTTACAGATACCGATATTCAGAAACAACTATTGGCCGAATCCGATATTTGCTCACTTATTTAAACTTTTGTCATTATAACACGTCACTGTTTTTGATCAAGTTTTAAATTAGTAAAGTAAAAAACATATGCATTGAGGTATACTGCATCATTAAATCATTTTTATTTTCAAATTTTTAGAATTAGATCCATTTAGAGGTGACATTTCACAAGACTTTTTATAAGATGTAAAATAAATCTTTGGTGTCCCCAGAATACGTATGTGAAGTTCTAGCTCAAAATATCATATAGATAATTTATTGTAGCATGTTAAAATTGACACTTTGTAGGTGTGAGCAAAATGTGCTGTTTTTGGGTGTGTCCTTTCAAATGCAAATTAGCTGATCTCTGCACTAAATGGCAATGCCGTAGTTGGATAGTGCAGGTTAAGGGGTGGTATTAACCCCTTCTGACATCACAAGGGGAGCCAAATTTCAATTACCTATTTTTTCACATGCTTGCAGAGAATGGGTTACCAAAACTTACTTACTGGGTTGCTCATTTTTCTAGGTTGATAGAAGCACTTGGACCCAATTATAGCACTTAAACATGGAAAAAGTCAGATTTTCATGATATGTCCCTTTTAACATTATAAGAGACGCACAACAGTAAGATAAAAACTAAGTACACTGAAAAAAATGATTTTCAAAAAAAAAAAAATCTTAGTATTTTTGTCTTGTTTTCAGTAAAAATATCTAAAATTCTTAAATTAAGATGCTTTTCTTGATGAGCAAAACGACCCAAAAAAATAAGTCGAGTTTTTAGACCGAAAATATCAAATTTAAGTGATTTTGTGCATAAAACAAGAAAAAAATCTGCTAATTTACTTGATTTTTTCTTGAATTTAGTGTTTAAAAAAATATTTGCTAACGTTTTGCATCTTAATTTAAGAATTTGTAGATATTTTTACTGAAAACAAGACAAAAAAATACTTGAAAATATTTTTTTGCTGTGTAGAAGTAATGCATTACATGACAAACTTCAGTAGTTAAGTTTGCTATTAAATATTATTCTCAAATATTATTAAACACCTAGAGAAACTAAAAAATTCGCCCATAAATTTCACCAGCTGATAAATCAGTGCGATATCTCAAATATTATTAATTTGCGCCCCTATCCACAAATGGGGGCTCGTCCGGGATATAAATCTTTATAAAAGTATTGCTGTTATCAATGTCTGGTTATTATATCATCATGTTTAGAAACTATAGAAGATCAAAATTACTTAAAGGAACTATTCACCCAAAAATGTAAATTATGCATTTTTTTATTCACCTTCAAATAGGGTGGCCATTCATGCCAGTTCCGCTGGACACGTCCCAAACAGGATTTCGGGTGTGTTCTCCGTAAGTCACGTTGGTTGACCGCATACGTCATCAAGGTTTAATATTTCAGGTTCAATTTCAGAAAAGCAACTGTTACATTTCAAGGTAAGAATGAAACTACAATGATTGTATGTCTTAAAAGAAATAAATCTTAATTTTCTAATGTATTTTAACTGAAATGTGAGAACCTCGATGACGTATGCGGTCGAGCAACACGACTTTCGGAGAACGCACCCGAAATCCTGTCCGGCGGAACTGGCACAAATAGCCACCCTACCTTCAAACAATTACGTATCATATCTGACCTAAACTCTTCCATGAACTTGCATATGGTCGTAGTTTATAAAGTTTGAAATATGCTGTCTTACGAAAACCCATCGCTTCAAATCAGAAGACATTTAATAACTGGATTAGTTTTTGATGGATGATGGGTGTACTTTTGGATCTTAAAAAATGGGGCACTATTCAATGCAATCATGAAGATGAAATGAGCCAGGATATTATTTAACATAACTCTGACTGTGTTGGGCTGAAAGAAGAAAGTCATGTACACCTAAGATGGCTTAAAGATGAGTCAAACAGGGGTTAATTTTCACTTCTTAGTGAACTATTCCTTTAAAAACCATTCTTTCATTTTTCTCCTTATCTTTATTTACTGCATTTATTATAGTCAAGTCATTCCTCGTCTTCCATCATTGATTGAGTCACACTATCGCCACACACACACACGCCCGCCCGCCCCGTGTCTTCCCGTGTAGTCCCGTATTCAGCAGGGTTGGGTGAACGCGTCCCATCATGCAGTGCGCGCCAGTCCTCCCTCACTCACCCCCGCAGTAAGGAGACTCACATCCAGGGATCGGACTAATGGCGGTCGGCAAATCCGTGCGCTGACACGAAACCCAAAACACCGTTTCACCCCGCTCAGGTGCCAGCCTATTTCGTAGGGGGCAGGGCGACATCGCATCGCTACGCGGACGGTGAATAAGGGAGGGTTGAGGGGAAACAATTGAAGACTTCTAGCAGGACTTTCCTATTTTTAAATATGGATGAACAGCCCGGCGGAGGAGGAGGAGGAGGAATGGCCGCTCAGAGACAGCAGCAGTCCGCACCGCAGCAGGGTAACAACGGCATTAATCCCCAGATCGGCAGCGCTGGAGGAGCGGCTATGGTCCAACAACAACCAGACGAGATGCCCAGGCCCCAACAGTACACTATCCCGGGGATTTTACACTACATCCAGCACGAGTGGGCCCGGTTCGAGATGGAGAGGGCGCATTGGGAAGTGGAAAGGGCCGAACTTCAGGTACAAACACCCCGAAGATGTACTAAAACGCTTTGGTAACTAAGCAGGAACCGCACGGGGAGGAAATAATCGACGTGAAGATGATTGTCTTGAATTAAAAAGTGCTTTCTAAACGTTGTCCTTGATAGTAAGAGATTGACTAAAGATCCCGCGAGCTTCCTGTCCGCCCCATTCCGCACTGCTAGCGACGCGACAAACTATAACGCTTTTATTTAAGGCAACAATCCTCTGTGTATTTCAAGTGTCCACTAACTATAAACTAACTATAGTATAAACTATATAAAATAAAGAAGTATATGACCCGAAACCTTGTTACGTTACTTGGAGCGGTGTACTTGATATGCTATGCTAAGCTAACGTGACATCGCTTTAGCAACGATGTTTAGCGACAGCGGGCACGATCGATTCAGTATCATCTTACCCATGAACACGGTACCAGATTTGATAGTCGTCGATGTGTCGTCGTTTCGTGCCGTTGGAAAGCATCTGTCAATGAAAGCCAGCAGACTTTGTCAACTATTCACTCGTTCTGCCATTTTGCTTTGGTCAATATGGCGTCCGTATGGGTCTCTTCTTGTATCGATTCAGCCTGTTAGCACACTCACTTTAACACCTCACTGTAATGTGCAGTATTTTTAGATACTGTGTGAGATTAAGTACACAAAATATAGACACGACAGACGTCTGAATGCACGAGGAATACGTGTGGCTAACAAATTTAAAGCTAAGCTGTTAGCAAATCCTTCTGTGACACTGTTAGCCATTGCTAGTTTCTGCTCTTTAGTTTTTATTTTAAACTCATTTTTCTGACAAATCAGTGTTATATAGTCAGTTGAAAGTGTCAGTTTATGTGTTTAAACCATAAACTTGATATTTTACAAAGATGTAATGTCATCTTTACTTTTTCTTTAGCATCTCAGGTTAGCTGCTAAGACACTGTGTTGTGTAATGTGAAGGTTTGCTAATAATAGACTAATACACTAGGACGACTGAAGTTGATACAAAAATAACAAATATTTGGTTTTATTTCAGCTTGGCTGACACCTGCACCCATTCACATTAAAGACATGTTTTAAGATGTGATATCAGGGCAGGTTTGCTCTTTTTTGGGGGTGTACATAGCAAATGTCATTGCAGGGAGGTTTGACAAGGGTAACTTTACCAGCAAGTTCATGTTTTTTAAATCTCTCTAGCTTTGGGGAATGAGGAAAAAGTAGGGTTTTTGTTTATGTAAACACTGTGACTTTTGTCGTAGGATGGTTCAGTGGTTTTTTACCACCCGTGTATAAACTTGTTCAGTGACATACTTTATAGGTGACTCCCACTTTAAACCTAATAGACAGGAGCTGTCATTATTTAAAAGCAGTCAGCTCTCCCACATTCATACCAATCCAGGATTTCTCCGAGATGGGATTGGTCTTGTTTATCTTTTCCACATTCCATGTTTTAGATGTTTAACTTCTGCCCTGAAGATTGAGCAAAAAGTCAACATTACAATTACAAATTAATTTTACATTTATGCATTCGGCAGATACTTTTATCCAAAACGGCTTAAGGTTGAAGCATGGTCCATGCGTGGCACAGTTTTTGTCATCAGAAGTGTGGGCGCGTATCGTACGCGCACTGTCCGAATTTTATGCATGCATTGATTGTCTTTGTACACGTACGAGTCAAAAAACTATACCTATAGGATTATACTCCGGGTACACTACTATGTGTGTTCCTTGGAATCAAACCCATGATCTTTTGCAGTGCTAACACAATTCTCTAGCTCTACCATTAAGCTATACATGACCACAGATGTGAAAAATTAATTTGAAAGTGACACCGGTGATTTGATACATCTATCCATTGGATATTTGGATGTTTGGGTTTGTTATCAGTACTGTAGTTACTTTTAAAAGCATGGGTTTGTGCACATTTGGCATCTGTATGTGTTGGAGATAAAGCTAATGTTAGATAATGGGTAGTAGTTTAATGCTACTTTATGACACTGCCTGGCCCTAATTGATGTGAAACTCTTCTTGTCAGTTCGCCAGGGTTTGTAAGCATCGCTGCTAGCTGAGATGTCCTAAGGAGTCACATCGGGAATAAAGCCGAATAAGATTATGTGGGTTAGCTCGGGGTTTGTAGGTCATTCTAGTACCATCTTCAGTCAGTTTGCATTGCATCTCTCCAGCTACAAGGAATAACGTTTTCTGTGGGTTTGTTTTATGTTTATCACATTGTAACTTAAGCTATTTTACACAACAACAATGTAGTAAAAATGTGAAGTTTTTCCTCTATAAAAAATGTTAAGCTGTCAAAAAGATCTACGTTTATACGGATGCACAAAGATGGCTAACTATGCTTTATTACATGTGCCAGGCTGGTCGATGCCAATGGTGTTTTGTAAAGAAAACACTTATGCATTCTTCCACAGAGCGATAGATTAGGGTCCCTGTCATGCAAAGTTTAACTCCATCTCTAATCAAAAACACCTGAAAGTCCTTCAGGATAACTTGGAAATGACATTAAGGTGTGTTTAACCTCATTTACACAGCACTTTGGTCCCAGAAAATATCCGTAAGATTGGCAGACAGGCTTCTTGAAATGTTCTTTGATCGCTACCAGAAAGAGGACCTAGTAAAATTGCCGTAAGATACCCGGAAAAGCCCTCTGTGTGAATAAGATGCAGAAACCGTGCCGTAGTGAGGACGCGCGTGTCATGGCAACTTAAAGTTATAATTCATCTCTTTAAAACGAGGGGTTTCCAAATTAACATTCACATCAAGAAATGTCGGCAACCTGGACTGAAGCAGATATCAGGAAGCTCATCACTATTCGCGCTGAAACGAAGATCATTCAGCAGCATAAAAGAATAGCGTGTCACACGCGCATATGAGCTTATAATACAAAAATGCACGAGCGTCATCGCAACAAGATATATCATTCAGCTCTTTAAAACGTGTGTTTTAAATGCACATTAACATTAATGATGAGAAATGTCTGCAAACTGGACTGAAGCAAAGATCAGGGAGCTCATAAAGAAATAACGGATACTAAGCAAACTTCAGACACTGTGGAGAAAAATACGACCAAGCGCAGGACTTTAAACACGTCTCGTGTCTTTACGGGATATTTACAGTATCTGTGTGAACGCAAGCACAGATTCCAGCAAATTATTGGCTGTGTAAATGAACCAAAAATCAAACCATCCCGGACAAATCCCGAATGCGTTTTCCTTGTATTTTCCGTAATGTCTGTGTGCAAAGGGCTTTTGATTAGGCTTAGAGCTAAATTGCAGGATATAAAGGAATGCCCACCCCTGGTTTAGATGGACGATTAGATAGATTTATTTCTACAAGTGACCCTGGACTATAAAGTGCCGCAATTTTGTAAACTTTGTTGGAGAAGCGTTACAAAAAACCTAGTATCTTGAGCAGCACAAACACAGTCCTGTGGGCTATAAACTGAATTAACACATGCGTATCAGGGTTTCCCGCAGAAAATTTGTTAGTTAAGGTGGTAGGGTTGGGTGGGTGGGGCCGGGGGCATGGCAATCAAAGGGGCGGGGTGAACACGTCATGATGAAAATATTTTTATTTAAAACACTCAAATAAAACTCAATTTTGAAGAAACTATGACAGAAAATGAACACATACTAGATTATTAATGAATTTAATGTTTTATCAACTGGCTAGTTATGCTCCAGACAGTGACGGACCATGTCTTTCTTTCATTTCGGTCATGGGTCATGTGGCGCGCGTGCCCGCTTATGGTGTGAACCGCGTTAACGCTATTCTCTGAGATGCACTTGACGGCCTTTTGTGCAGCTACATTTTTTTTGGACAAACTAGTTAAGGTGGTAGGGTTTCCCAGCTTAGGTGGGCCGCCCGAACTGAAAAGTGCTGCGGGAAACCCTGCGTATGATGTCACCGTTTTCACCTATTTACATAGTTTACTTGGAGACAACAAGGTGTCGTTATCAAAAAAGTTCACTTTGAAGCCCATTTCCACAACTTTGCACATTCAGGTCACAAAAATATCATTGTCATGTAAACAAACAGCCAAACAGCATAAAAAGATCAGTTTTCTGGTAAAACGTCATCATGTTAAAAAGCCCCCTTAGTTGAGCCCCCAACGTCTTTATCCATTTGACGTGAAGGGTGTATCCGTTCCACAGAAGTAAAATTGCATTTATAACTGAGCTATAAGTTATGAGAAACTGCTATATTGTGAGTTACATCTGAAGGACCTTGTTAAGCTTGACATGCAGTGTTGTGTCGGCATTACTTTTAGCCGTGATTATGTGTGCCCTATAGCGTAAATGCTTTTGTTGCTGATTAGTTACTACAGGTAAAGACTAGGGATAAAAATATCATGAAACTCAAATTTTTTGGTGCATCTATCCATAAACCATATTTAAATCTTAACAGAACGTTTTTCTATAGGTGTCTTGATATACACAGTAGCCTATGTGTTTTGCATCGTGTCTTTTTATTTACTGTTAGCTTTGCCACAATGCTGTTTAGCTTTCTTAAAGTGCAGCTATTTTATTGCTAAAAACAAAGTTGTTTTATTTGATATAATAAAATGTGTTTGTGTTTAAAAACACATTATTTTCCACATACCATACATTTTTGTACGTCCAGATATCCTGCCTTCCTCAAACACTTTGATTTTATACAAAACTCATCGATCTGAAAAGCGCTGTGCCCCTGATAGGCCAGCTAATCTGCATGTTGTGATTGGCCTGAATACCTCTGACGTCAGCAGGAAATGTGACGCTCCTTACCATGTTTAAAAGATTCGCTCACAATGCAATGCTAACAGGAGTTATCTTACAGGCTGTGAGTCAAAGTGAGATGAATTATGATAATGCCCGTCATCGTTTACCTTGGGGTTTTTACCTTTTGCATATCGTAAACATGTACTAATACACACTTACACACCAAAGGAAATTTAAATCGTGAATCAGACCATAGTTGCTCTTTAAGTGTTTATGTAGCTCAACTGGTAAAACATTGTGTTAGCCATGCAAAAAAGGTCATGGGTTTGATCCTCTGTGAATAAAAAGTAGATTTAATGCTTTGTATTAAAGCGTCTGCCAATTGCGTAAACGTAAAAGACTTTTAAATCTCGTTTGGATTGTTGAACAAAGTTTTAATTTAAATGAGTTTGAAATGTGGGTAATCTAAGCATTTTGCGTCACATACTATTATTAAACCCATAAGGTCCCCCCATTCAGCTGCTTTTCTCACAGCGTGTGGAGTATTTTTAGTGTCTGCGTTCAGTCCGCACAGCTGAAATGCTCTTCTACCGATCTTTAAATCCGGTAGGTGACAGAGATTTCCACCAAGCATCAGAGTCTTGCTCGGGGCAGTGAGCAGCCAGCTGTTCCTGACCATATGTGTAGTGGCTGTCCTCGCAGTCTGCTGACACAAGCAATGCTGTGTTTTAATAGACCGGTGTTCCTTAGCATTACCTGCCTGCTTACGAAATGTATTTTGTAAAATGCAGGCCTAGTTAAGCTAGTCTTTGAATTATTGATATTCGCTCATAACCGGTCCAACTTAGTAAGGTGCATTCTGAATGCCTTAATGCTGTACTAATGCAAGCTCATGTCATTAATATTCAGGTCTTAATGCACATATTGCATTACAGAGATAAAGTGAAGTAGTAATCTGATAGCTCCAAGCTGCATGGTTGTTTTGTTAAAGCACCCATGAGTCCTGCACGTTTACTTGAAACTAAAAAAACAGGGGACTATGGTTAAAACTAGGCACTGTGGGGATGCTTTTGTTTTAAGATAACCTGGTAGATCAAGAGGACCAATGCATAATATGCGCCACAGATATTACGTGATTCAAACGTATATCAGCAGTTAATTTGCCAGGCATGTCATGTAAAAAGGAAGTTTTTAACCCTCTCATTATTTTGTGACATGTGTATCAGATTTCATAGTTGCAATGGTCGCATAAAAACATCCTTGTTGAATAGCTATGCTGAAATGCTATGAATTACTATGAACATTATGCATTTTTGTATAATTAAATCATATTTTTGCATATTTAGAGATTTACCCTTTATTTATGGGTTAAATCTTACACCTATGACCTCTGACCCCCTGCACTGTCATTAAAAAGGGAAAAGTGCTGTCCCAGGGGTGGTAGCCTGTCAAAAAGTATACCGGTGTACCTAAAGGGTGCATATTAGTACCATAAAGGTATATATTGGTAACAAATGTACCCATATCTGTACCTAAATGGTACATATTTGGACCTTTTAAAAGGGTACCAACCCACTGAGTCTGTGATGAAGGGACTGAAAAGCCCTTTCACACTGAATGTCACGATGTGATGCAAATGTGGCTATTCACATTGCATGCAATGATTCTTGATGCAACAGATCGAGGACCAGTGTGTTGATTTTTTTTCCTGCAACATCACTCCATGATGAAACATACAGCCCATCTTATAAGATTTGACTATCGGTGCTTTCATCATGCTGTAACAGCAACAAGTGATCTGAAATATAGAACGAGACTGCAATAATACTACCAGTAAACACACATTTATGTCACACATTGTGACATTCTGACATTATGTGAGGTCTTGTTTATTTGTTTAGTGATATAACGCCCGGAGAATTGGGGTAAAAAGCCTCCTAAATGAAAACTGTAGATCAGTAACACTAAAATGACTTGTGTGTTTGTACTGCAGTATATTTTTTCAAGTCTAAAGTGTTAGATTACTTTTGATCACAATTTTATCTAAATAAAAGCAGTAAAATTTTATTTGTTTTAGTCTACAATTGTGAATTGGAGAATAGCGTGGACGCGCTTCACACTGCGAGCGGGCACGCGCCACATGGCCGAAATGAGAGAAAGACATGGTCCGTTAATGTCTAGAGGATAACTAGCCTGTTGATAAAACATTTAATTCATTATTAATCTAGTATGTGTTCATTTTCTGTCATAGTTTCTTCAAAATTGAGTTTTATTTGAGTGTTTTAAATAAAATATTTTCATCATGACGCATACGCCCCGCCCCTTTGATCGCCCACCTGCACAACCCTACCACCTTAACTTACAAATTTTCTGCGGGAAACCCTGCATTGTGTTAGGATTTGACAGCCTAAAAAAAACAAAATGTGTGAAAACCTATTTTTTCACTTCAGGATCTTAAAGGTTAAAGCAGCAGACTGAGGATGATGTTCATCAGCATGAAAGAGCCGGAAAGCAATTTCTTTTAATTGACATAATTATTCATTGCATATTTAAAAAGCGTTTATTAGCAAAATTGTTTTTGTACCAAAAATTACATTTTATTTTTTTACAATGGTATTGATACTGACTACTTCAATTTTGGTAACGTGAAAACGTTACTAGTAATGTCTACGTGCATGTTAAAGTATCAATGCAAAAGAAAAAGGCAGCTTGTTGTGTACGTTGTTTGAGAAGCATCAGACGTAATGAAGGTAAATAGACAGCGCCTTTGTTGTAGCTTGAGTTCTTCATAGGGCTGCACGATAAATCGCATGTGATTGTCACGTGCATCTCGTCAGTAAAGCCAGTTCTTTTATTAGTAATAAATCACCATCAGCTGCTTTTAGATGGAGCGGCATTTACTACACAGAGCGTTAGTTCATTGACAAGCGAGAAATATCACATTCATAATCACAGATGAATCGCCTACGATTATGAATTAAAAATTTCCCCGCTTGTCAGTGAACTACGGCTCTGTGTAGTAAATGCCGAACGTTGAAAATAACGTTATTTTGTGCATTTACTATAATACAATGTGTTTGCGTGGTTTATGTTTAAAAAACATTATTTTCCACATACCGTACATTTTTATAGCTCCAGATTTCACTATCTTCCTGAAACGCGCTGATTTATACAAAACTCATGGATTTAGAAGCTCTGTGTCCCTGATTGGCCAGCTAATCTGTACGTTGTGATTGGCCTGAATACCTCTGACATCAGCTGTAAATGTGACGCTCCTTACCATGTTTGAAAGATATTATCTTCTACTGAAGATTCAAATGTTTTTCCATTATGCCCCCATAAACTTTCTGACATTTGTTGCCCGCCTCAAACTCGCCTAATGGTTGAACCAGTGATGTGGTTTTGTGCTGGTCATTACTTATTTAGATAATTAATTTTAGAAACCAGGTACTCAAGACAATTACTTAAAATATCTACGTTGAAGCTCGAGCTGTAACTAGGAAAGAGTTTTTAATAATTTACAAGCATCAACTAAACTATAATGTAACATATTAACTTAGGCTTTTATTTTGTACATTACGTTAATACTGCTTTCATTATTATGGTCCAGTTACATCACTTTAGGATTATTATACTATTACCTACAATGAACAATCGTGAAAAGCGATATATAAACACAATTTAATTGTTTTGACGGTCAAGGTTGTTATACGTGGCAACTTTTAGTGAACATCTTCAAAACGTAATTTTTTTTGTTTTTTTTATAACGGTGCCGTTATTGTTATTTAAGTTGTCTCATAGCAACATTTTTCAATCATCATTAGCTTGTAACATACCATTTCCATTCCTCTCTCAGTAACCTACATATTTTTGTGCTGTGAGCCGTTATCTGACGACTGTACGGGGGAATGTGTCATGCGTCCGCCAGGGCTATTCTTGCCTGCCGGGTCGCAGCTTTGCCTCTTTGTAAGGCTCTGGTTTAGGGCAGTGATCTCACTGAGTTTCCCCCGGGCGTCTCACTGGAGTGACCTCACACATCGATTCCAGAGCTGTGAATGATGGGGTGGATCGAGAAAGCACACGCTTGCCTGACGCATGTGTTGATGCTCTCAACATCATCACCTCAGAATGATGAATAGACATTACCTTAGGTGACATAAGGTTGGTTTTGGTAACTGATTTTGTTTTTGCTGTATTTATTCATCCATGTATGGTTTTTTAGTCAAATAATGAATCATGCATATTTTTTGGGGCCATGCAAAACGGGTCTCCAAAATGTCTGTAGTCTTAAGACAAGCACAGACAGCTGTCTCTGTGAAAGTCTCATCCAAGAAACCCAATGGCTGTGACCACCCAACCACACTGGCCTTCTCATCCCTCTGATGAACTCCTAAAGGAATAGTTTGCCCAAAAATGAAAACTCTGTTGTTTTTAAGACACCTTCATGTCATTCCAATTCTGTATGCTGCTGTTTCCATGAAAAAAATATTCACTTTTATCTTTTCCTCATGACAACAGTTCAGCGTAACCAGCTGTGAAGCCATATTTCATCCATTACATTGCATTGAATGCATTACAAAATTTTGTATCTCACTAAGAATGCTTCAAGTTAGGATTTGGAAATTAATAGGCAGTGCTATTTAACTTATAGAAATATTGCAACGGTTTGCAATTACTGAATGTACTTCAAAAAGTTTCTTAAAGTTAGTTTGACGCAGATATCAGAGAGAGTGATGCTTTTTCAATTTTAAAATATATTGAAGTGCAAACTTAAAGAATCATCATATTGCATATTATTTATTTTAACATTTAGCAAGTTATTACATTTCGCACTTATATTATAATTTTATTTGATTGTGCGAACTTAATTTATTATCATTTTGAATATCATACACAGCATTTTAGCAAGTTACCTCATATCGCATTTCCCTTTAATATTGTGTAGCTCTATATGTTGGTTATGTAATTTTAAGTTAAAAAAATTTTTATTAGATTTTGCAAACTTTATTCATTATAATTTTGCATATCGTACATTGCATTTTAGCAATTTAACACACATCACATTTTTCATTAGTATCCTGTAGCCCTATGCTTGTTATTTAACTTTTTAAGGTTTTTTTATGTTACAATTTAAATAAATTTTACAAACTTAATTCATTATCATATCGCATATTGTACATTTACAATTTTTTTGCAAGTTACCACAATGCATTTTTCTTTAGTATTGTGAATCCCTAAGTTGGTTGTGTAATTTTACGTAGGTTTTTTTTTACGTTTTTTAATGCAAAGTTATCACATCGCATTTTCTTCAATATTGCCCAGCCCTATATGTTGGTAATGTAATTTTAAGCTTTTTTAAAAATATTAAAATGTATTAGATTTTACGATGTTTAATCATTACTATTTTGCATACCGTACATTTGTATTTGATTTAATTCCTAATTCTTGTAAATGGTCAATGCATCTTCAATACTTAAAGGGTAGTTCACCTCAAAATGAAAATTGACATAATTTATTCACTCTCATGTTGTTACAAACCTGTATAAATTTCATTGTTTTGTTGAATACAAAGAAAGACAATCGTGGACCGTTCATGGACCCCATTTCTTCCATAGTATTCTTTTATTCTACTAAATAGAGTTTGGTTACAAACATTTCTCAAAATATCTTCCTTTATGTTCATGAGAACACAGAAATTTATACAGGTGAGAGTGAGTAAATGATGAAATAATTTTTATTTGTGGGTGAACTATCCCATTAATATATAAATAATGCTACCATACACATCAACTATATGCTGTGATATCTGCGTTACGATAAATAATTACTGTATTATTTGCCATTTGCTTGACACGGGGCTCTTAGCTGTTCCAAAAAAGTTAAAATACTTTTCAAGTGTTTTGTTTGTGTGTGTTTAAATTTATGTAAGAGTTCAAGTACATGAGGTGCAGATAGTGTTGACTCTGTCAGTGCACTGTTGTCGGGCATGTAGGCTATAGTCAAATTCCACTGAAGCATACCACAATGTTCCTTCTGTCGTCATAAAATGTAGGAAAACACTGCATCACAGGAATGTAAAGAACAAGTCTAAGGTTGCCCATCTCGCCTACCCCCTTTCCACGAAAACCACAAAGGACATATTTACCTGATAAACACATAGGGTTGTCATGCAAGCTTTTTCTTTAGAACAGGTGTCTCTAACTCAAATTGACTTGGGGCCATTTCTGAGATGAACATCTTGTCTGAGGACCGCATAGCTATTTTAAAATAAAAAAACACAATATTTCTGTATATATACTGCATTTAAATGTTATTATTAAACATATAATAATGCTTAAAAAAATCTCCCGCTCGCACTTCTTATGAGGTGTCACCAATGGAATCGCGGCTCATGATTGCACTCCGACAGAAGACGCGCAACCTCTCAAGCACTTTTGAAAGATCAAAGAAGCGCCTTGACTCATATTTAACACGTGTTTTTAGACACGACATGTGAACGTCCCCTTAAATGTTTACATCAATAATCAAACAAATAATTTTCTTATACGTTTAAGACCACTGCTCTAGAGGAAGGAGTCCTGGAGTGCCGACGTCCTGCAGATTTTAGTTCCAACCCTGATAAAACCTCGCCTACCTGTAGGTTTCAGGTGACTCTTTAGCCCTGCTCTAGAGGAAGGAAGGTTGAGCGTTGGGGTTGTCTATACATAAGCCTTCTCTCATTCACTTACAGACCTTTAAGAGGGGTCAGGTTTCACAGCTGCTCTCATTGCTAATGTTAACCTGCTTTAGAGAGCTCTGTTCCTCTGGGTCGCTGCCTGCCGGCGGCCTTATGTTGCTTCCCTGTATGCGTCTTTCAATTGTGGTCCAAAATGAAATGGACAGATCTAAGTGTCTTACATCTAAACTGAACATAATCTTTAGCAGTTGGGTAGTGGTTGAGGGTGTTTTTAAACATCAATTTCATAGTTCATGTAATATGAAAGTGCAACTTATGCTTACTGTACAGATTTGGTTCATTTCAGCACTTATTCATCACTTCTATCACTTCTTTCTTTGTTAAAGGAATAGTCTACTCCTTTTCAATATTAAACTATGTTATTACCTTAACTAAGAATTGTTGATACATCCCTCTATCATCTGTGTGCGTGCACGTAAGCGCTGGAGCGCGCTGCGACACTTCGATAGCATTTAGCTTAGCCCCATTCATTCAATGGTACCAATCAGAGATAAAGTTAGAAGTGACCGAACACATCAACGTTTTTCCTATTTAAGACGAGTAGTTATACGAGCAAGTTTGGTGGTACAAAATAAAACCTAGCGCCTTTCTAAGCGGATTTAAAAGAGGAACTATATTGTATGGCGGAACAGCACTTTTGGGAGTACTTCGACTTATTGCGCCGAGTCGAAGTACTCCCAAAAGTGCTATTACGCCATAAAATATAGTTCCTCTTTATTTTATGTACGTTTTATTTTGTACCACCAAACTTGCTCGTATAATTACTCGTCTTTAATAGGAAAAACGTTGATGTGTTTGGTCACTTCTAACTTTATCTCTGATTGGTACCATTGAATGAATGGGGCTAAGCTAAATGCTATCGAAGTGTCGCAGCGCACTCCAGCGCTTACGTGCACGCACACAGATGATAGAGGGATGTATCAACTCTTCTTAGTTAAGGTAATAACATAGTTTAATATTGAAAATGAGTAGACTATTCCTTTAATAAATAAAATTTTATGTTCAGAAATCGTTTATGAATAAGCTTTGGTTCTCTGTAAAGACATTCTGTGGTCTTGCTTACAAATGTTTTACCAGTTTAAAAAACATAAAAACACTATAAACAAAATATGACCCAAATAAATATCCTTCTGTGCAACAAATTATTGTTTTTATCGGTTGATGGCAATTTTGTGCAAACAATGTGGTCGATATGAGGCTGATGTGATGGCAACAAATGAAAGACTATTGATGAAACTAAAAGAACCTTTTTTGTGCTTAGTTGGCGGCTTATAGGGCTGCATGATGTTGAAGAAGATGCGCTATATCGCATGATGTGATGTGCAGTATATGAAACAATAGTGCTTTAGGTTTGAACCTACTAAAATATGTTTAAAAAGAAAGTTTTAACTTTTTCTGATAATTAATCATCTTCCTCACTTCAGAATTAAAGGATTAGTCAATTTTCTTTAAAAAAAAATCCAGATAATTTACTCACCATTATGTCATCTAAAATGTTGATGTCTTTCTTTGTTCAGTTGAAGAAATTGTTTTTTTTTTTTTTGAGGAAAACGTTCCAGGATTTTTCTCATTTTAATGGACTTTAATGGACCCCAACACTTAACTGTTTAATGTAGTTTAAAATTGCAGTTTCAAAGGACTCTAAATGACCTCAAACGAGGCATAAGGGTCTTATCTAGCGAAACGATTGTCATTTTTGACAAGAAAAATAAAAAATGTGGACTTTTAAACCACAGCTTCTCATTTATCTTCGGTCATGTGACGCGCCAGCGCGACCTCACGCAATACATCATCACGTCAAGAGGTCACGGATGACGTATTTGAAACTACGCCCCAGTGTTTACAAGTGTGAAGAAAGAGGACCGTTTCGACGTTGTTGTATGTGGAATGATACTAATTAATGTCTTTGTGTCAGTTTATCGTTTAAAATGGTCCGCAAATGTGCGTTTCATATATGCAATGCATGACCTTTCCACGTCATTACGCAATTACGTGAGGTCGTGATGGCGCTTCACAGGACCGGAGATAGACGAGAAGTTGTGGTTTAAAAGTGCATATTTTATATTTTTCTTGTTAAAAATGACAATCGTTTCTGGGGTGGGGATTGTTTAGAGTCCTTTAAAACTCTGTTAAAACTGCAATTTTAAACTGTTACGTGTTGGGGTCCATTTAAGTCCATTAAAATGAGAAAAATCCTGAAATGTTTCCTCAAAAAAACATCATTTCTTCTTGACTGAACAAAGAAAGACATCAACATTTTGGAGGACATGGTGGTGAGTGAATTAACTGGATTTTATTTTTATTTTTTTAGAAAATGGACTAATCCTTTAAAGGTGCAATGTGTAACTTTTAGGAGGATCTCTTGACAGTAATGTAATATAATATACATTACTATGATGTATAATGGCCTTACAAAATGAACTGTATTGTTTTTATTACCTTCGAATGAGACGTTTTTATCTGCATACACCTAACATAAAAGTCACCGCCATGTTTCTACAGTAGCCCTAAGCGAACAAACTGTTTTACAGAGCGCTTGTTTGTCCTGTGGCAGCTGCCGTAGCTTCTCATTGCGTTTTGAAATTGCAGTTGGTTGCAATTTGCAATGTCACTGCTAGATGCCGCTAAAATCCCACATTTCAACCTTTAACATTATTCGATTTTTTTATATATTGTACCGTCCTCATTAAAACAGATGTGCACACATAGACGGGTAGACTTCACACATTATATTGTGTTAACTGTGGGTAGTTATATATTAACCATGGTGATATCTGTTCGGTTGACCACTATTTGTGAATATGTCAGAGGAGAGCGTGTTGAGAGAGGTTTTGTCACAAATGTCTTTATGGCTTCTATATTTGTCTTCCAGGCTCGAATAGCGTTCCTGCAAGGAGAAAGAAAGGGTCAAGAAAACTTGAAGAATGACCTTGTTAGAAGAATAAAAATGTTAGAATATGCATTAAAGCAAGAAAGGTTTGTACTTTTTTTTATCACTTAATTTGAGATGTGGTTGTATGTTGTATGTATATATTTTGGAAAGTTTTTCAACAAATATTCTCTTCACCATTACCAGAGCGAAATACCATAAATTAAAATATGGCACAGAACTAAATCAAGGTGAAGTGAAAATGCCCAGCTTTGAATCAGGTAAGAATACCTAACTTTGTTTTTGGCTGCATGGTTTCACTTGGTATTTACTAATCTGGTTTCGTTTGTGTTTTTATTGATTCTAAAGAAGATACCAAAGATACAGAGGTCTCGGCTATACCTCAAAACAGTCAGTTAACATGGAAACAGGGCAGACAACTCCTCAGACAGTAAGTTGGCCATGAGTCATTATGCATTTCTAAACACTCTGGTTGTGAAGGTTTCTCACTTCCTGCCGAGGAAGTCCATGGGTATCTGTGATGATTATTTATATCTTCTGATTGTACGAGCTTCATATGAAGTTCTCTTTATGCCTCTCTGTTCCGTTCAGATATCTTCAGGAAGTAGGTTATACGGACACGATATTAGACGTTCGGTCGCAAAGGGTTCGGTCATTACTGGGGCTGTCGGGCTCTGAGCAGAACGGTTCAGTGGAAACCAAGAACCTAGAGCAAATTCTCAATGGAGGAGAGTCTCCAGCCAAAAGAAAGGGACAAGATATGAAAAGGTACAACTTTCCTCATCTGCCATGAATTGTGTATACTCCTGTATTAGTAGTCATCAGTTTTAAGTCCCCCTGTGGTAAAAATAAAGCTATTATTGTTGTTTATATGTCTTTGTGGTATTGTGTATGTGAATGCTCTTACCTGCGCTTAAGAAAATTTGTACTGCAAACATGCAATTCACGTATGCATTGTGAAACCGGACTCTAAAACAGCCGAATGTAGCATCTATTGTAGATATACATCTTATATATATCTGGTGCGAAAGAATGGAGGTGGGGAGTAATTTGCATATTCAATGATCCGTTTATAACAGGGTTATTATAGTTTTTAAAATAAATATTGGATTTTATTTTGTTTTGCATTTTTTTTAGTTCGATTCAACAGCATTTAAAATACGAAAACGCAATTTTTGATTTCGTTTTGGAGGTACACATTAAAGTTGCAGTTAAGTTTGAGTTTTTTATTGGAAACGTTTTTTATTTCAGTTAACGAAAAGGTTTTTTATTAATAATTTCACGATAGTTCTCGTTTACGATTTTAACCCTGGTTTATACTTAATGAGGCAAATGTGTTGAGTTACATTTATGCTTTTCTAAAGCATGAAAAAATTACTATCACTGGAAAAACGTTTTCATATGCTAATATGCTCACAGATTAGTTTTAACTGATGAAATTATTGACTACAGGGGGACTTTTAAGTAAGGATTTTGTACTTGTAATTTTTTTAAGATGTCAAATAAATCTTTGGTGTCCCGACAGTAAATATGTGAAGTTTTAGCTCAAAATACCATATAGATATTTTGTTATAACATGTTAAAATTGCCACTTTGTAGGTGTTCAAAATGTGCCGTTTTGGCTGTGTCCTTTAAAATGCAAATAAGCTGATGAAATGATGGTGGTTTGATGCAATTGAAACTCAATTTTGCTATTTTCTCTTTGAACTAAATGGTAGTGCTGTGGTTGGATAGTGCAGATTAAGGGGCGGTATTATTATAATATGAGCTCCTTATGACATTATAAGGAGAGACAAATTTCAATTACCTATTTTTCACATGCTTGCATAGAATGGTTTACCAAAACTGAGTTACTGGGTTGATATTTCTCACATTTTCTAGGTTGATAGAAGCACTGGGACTACAAATTATTTAGCACTTAAACATGGAAAAAGTCAGATTTTCATGCCATGGCCCCTTTAACTTGGTAATCATATCCTTTGGTTTAACAGGAATCCAGAGGTTCTGGAGACATTTAATTTTTTAGAAAATGCTGACGATAGCGATGAAGACGAAGATGAAGAGGGAGATATAATGGAGGATGTGCCGGACAGAAGTGATAAACGCAGAATAAAAAAACATAAAATTAAGGTAAGGATTAATGTAATGGTGATAATGTAAACTCTACAGGATATTGTTTGTTTTTTATTAATATTAAATATGATTTATTTTATAAATACTAGGGGTGTGACGAGATCTCGCGATATTAAATGTGTCTCGCGAGATTTCTTGTGGAGGTGAAATGCTGGCCGTTCCTCAAATAAAAGACCGCATCCTTCAGAGGTCAAATTTTTTAAACTGCATTTACTTCATAAAGACTGTCTTATTATTACTATTAACAATTATAAAGTTTACTAATAATTTAGTTAATCGCAAATTGTTGGAATATGCTCACGACCTGCGAATGTAATGCTCAGTTAATGATCTGAAATTAACCTTAATGACGTATGCAGCCTGCATATGCGACCTCCGGAGCATGCAGCCTTCTGTTTGACCCTTTTAGGGGCCAGTTACACCAAAAGTGTTTATGGCAGTTGCAGGCGACTTTTTTGAATGATATTCTATGGGCAGGGAGCGTTTGCGCGCTGTTTATGCGCGCTGGTCGCCTTGCGGTTTTTGCCGCCGGCCGCAGCACGCGCCTTTGAAGGAACGCTGAGAGCGGAAAAGTGCTCGACGTCATTCGCGTCCATTGTCCAATCGAATGAGGGGAGAGGTGGGCCTTACGTTGTGGTGAGGGAAGTTTGCAGTTGCTTTGAAGAACCGGACTACACTCGCTCACTCTCCTGTGTGTTTGTGCACCTCTCATCCTCAAACAAGGTCAGAGCAAGCGTCCTCTTTTTAAAGTTTCTGCTAATATGACAGTTAACAGCAAAAGAGCGCACGCTTCAATATTTGATTTACAAGACAGCTGACTCGGTGGTTGCTTAGCAATATAAAAATTTGCGTCGCACTGCTCTTTTTTACTGCTTTGCTTTTTTGTTTGGGTTTCTAATAATGTTCATTTGGGAACTCGTATGAAGTCTGAGACGCGTTGTGTTTGTCTGTTGGTCAGTGTCAGATGTGAAGTCTCAGCAGATTAAACCCTCACACAGAGTTTACATGATTTAATGTCTGCATGTTCTTTCTCTAAAAATGACAGTGGCTGTATCATTTCTATTGTAAAGAAATTGACGTATATTAAATATTCAAATGGATTTAAACATTGTTTAGCTAAAAATAAGCGTTTCTCTCCGTCGAAAGTGAAGATAGCGTCCGCGCGACGAGTCCACTATCGCCCCCTGCAGGCATTTGTTATAATATATACATAATGCTTTTTATTTATAGACCACAAATGTAATGTGTTTGTTAATGTAATGTTGTTTAATGTAATTTGGTTTTAATACTTTATTTGAACCAATTATTATTGCATCTTTATTATGTAATTTTAAAGGCTACTGCTCATTTGGGTCTGTTTTTATTACCCAAAAATAACAAATTACTTCATTATCAGTTAGAAAAATAATTGTTAGGGCCAGTCCCTGATTATTTAAAACATTTAAAAATAACATGATTTCAGTTTCTTATTCATTTATTTTATCATTGAGGGTTTCTTAAAAAGTGTAAAAATATCGTCTCGTCTCGTTCTCATGAACCCAATCTCATGTCTCGTCTCGTCTCGTGGATTAAGTGTCTCGTCACACTCCTAATAAATACACATAATGGAATGTTTTAAGTAGAGATTACTGAATAAGAAAAACTGCTTTTTCATCAGGTTGGAAATGAAGGTTTAGCTTCAGATTTGCCAGAGGATGCAGACACAGAGGAGGCATTGAAGGAGTTTGACTTTCTGGTGAATGCAGAGGATGGAGAAGGTGCCGGAGAGGCCCGGAGTTCAGGAGATGGCACGGAGTGGGGTAAAAACACTATAGTTACTTGAAGGATTACTCCATTTATAAAAAAATCTGGAAATTTTCTCACCCCCATGTCATCCAAAATGTTGATGCCTTTTCCTGTTTAGTCAAGAAGTTACTTTTTTTTTTTTAAGAGAAACATTCCAGGATTTTTCTTGATTTAATAGACTTCATTGGACCCAACAGTTTACAGTTTATATGCAGTTTAAAATTGCATTTTCAACGGAGCTTCAAAGGGCTTTGAACGATCCCAAACGAGTCATAAGTGTCTTATCTAGCGAAACCATTGTCAGTTTCGGCAAGAATAATACAAAATGTATACTTTTAAACTTCTCATCTTTCATCAGCCATGTAATGCACCAGTGCAACCTCACATAAATGCGTCATCACGTCGAAAGGTCACGCATGACGTATACGAAACTACCGCCCCAGTCTTTTACAGTGCTTACGCAATGGCCTCTATGCACGCTTAACTTCCGCGTTTGACTCTTCAGTTTCCGGTACGGGAGATTTAAAGCGGAGTGACGGCAGAAACGCTAAAATGTACTCGTCGTTTGCTGGATTTACCCAAATTTACAACCTGTGATGTGTGAAGAATTTTCCAGATGTGCAAACTCAAAAAAGGTTGCAATTTTATGTCATCTTATCTTTGAAATCATTAAGATATGTTCAAATATCCTGTACTAGCGAAGTTACATTGTGCTTTTTTAAGATTTGTCCAGCATTGTTTTCATTGATATACATTTTCTATTTGTCTTTTGCATTTGTTATTAATAAAGCATACATAAATACGCAAAATACGATTTTTACTGTTCTAACATTTAGCTTGTCTAACCACAGCTGTTATCTTCGCTAGTACTGATGATAACAATTATATAAATTCATAAGTATATCAACAACAGATGAATAACACTGTTATCAGTGCAATTTCTATCTAAAACTCGTGGTAATGCAGATACAGGGTAGCAGTGTAGAAGTTGGCGTGCTTTCTAGTGAGTCTAATGCTGTAAACATTATGACACACAGCAGTGATGGCTATAAGTTCTGTTAAAAATATACTTTCATACGTTTAAATGTCATTATGGTATTAAGTGTGGAGTACAAGTTACTTCTATGTAAAGTAGTCCAGCATCCTGAGATTTCTCCGGAAATACGTCAAGGGGCCCCGTGCATAGTCCATTACGCTGGTGCGTAACACGACTGGGTGCATGATGAGAAGTTGTGGTTTTAAAGTACATTTGGTTTCTTGCCAAAAATGACAATCGTTTTGCTAGAGAAGACCCTTATGCCTCGTTTGGGATTGTTTGAAGCTGCGTTACAGCTGCAATTTTAAACTGCATTGAAACTGTAAAGTGATGGGGTCCAATAAAGTCTATTAAACTGAGAAAAATCTGGGAATGTTTTTCTTAAAAAAACTTAATACAAAGACTATACAAAGAAAGATATAAACATTTTGGATGACATGGGGTAAGTAAAATATATGGATTTTTTTATTTTACGCCGACAACTTCAAAAACTAGCTGGCGCTTTCAAAGTCAAATATATATTTACACTTGGCATTAACATGCATTTCCGTCGATCGGATCACAAGTGGACGACGTTAATGCCAGGTTTAAACGGTGTTCAAAACGTTTTAAGCTCGTCCACTATCGACCACTTTCAACCACATCCAGAGGTAGTCGAAACCATTTTCGATCGGATCGCTTTGGAGTTGCGCAACGCATATGTGGTTGAATGTGTTCGAACAGCCACACGCGACCGCATTCTCTCCGCCCATTTATCTAATCTGAGATATTAAACACAAGTTTAACGTCTTTTTTTTAACTTCTGGCGTGAACATACGGTGAACAGCGCTATTTTTAGCCTTTCATTGATAAATCTAAAGCGGCTGATCTCCGTAGTTTCGTTATGAATGCATGTGAAAGTTGCGCGATCCTATTTCATCAATTTCACACTTCACACTTTTTTTTACAATTGACCTAAAAGTTGTAACTCTTGCATTGGACTGTGAACTAATAAACACTTGCTCACGATAATGTTTTCTTTTCGGTAACATAAACCATGATTAGTTGAGTAACTTCAGTATTGTGTTTTGCGGGTCACACACATCAGTTTATTATGTCCACCACACACCATCATTTCTTTATCTCTGCTTCTCTTTGACTTAAGCTCTTCTGTCACTCTGACCCACTTCTAAAACTAAGAACCTAAATAGGACATGTATTCTTGGAAAGAGACTTATATTGTCATATTAAGTAAGTGTTAATGGGATAGTTCAGACAAAAATATTAAACCCATGATTTACTCACCCCTAAGCCATTCGAGATGCATATGTCAATCATTTTTCAGACAAACACATTTTTAGTTATTTTAGAAAATGTTTTGATCTTTCACTTAATCAAATGTAAAGTTACAGGGTCCACTCCTTCAAGTCCAAAAAATGTGCATCCATCCTTCACAAAATAAATCCAAATGGCTCCTTGATGATAAATAAAGGTCTTCTGAGGGTAATCCGTGCGGTGGTGTTTTTATAAATAACTAGCTTCCGGTAACACCGCCATCTTGGTCGCGTCTGCATTCAAGATGAGAGCGTACGCAGTTTACAGAGGGCTCTGTGCCTCCGCCCTCTGAATTTGTCATACGTCTCTAAGAAAAGTGCGTACACTACGTTGATACTCTCTCATTAATACAGATGAGTGTAAAGCCTAAAGTATACTAGGGACGTCCGCGTATGCGCGCCGTCCGCATGACGTCATTTTCGTTCTTATATATATGTATTGAAGTCTTAAGGGTTTTGCTGTATTCTTGTACTACAAAAATACATTCGTACCAAAATATATTTGTGCATTACCAACATATCAGTTGTTTTCGACACTGTTCTGCTTTTTAGCACAACGTCAAACAGTACTGATTTAGTATCAACACCACTGGGCTATGTATTGGCATTCATTTGCTGCTTAATGTGTTTGTAAAACAGTTTAAGTGGATAGTTCACCCAACAATGAAAATTATTCACTCACGTACAAGTTCTTACAAACCTGGATACATTTTTTATTTTGCTGAACACAAAGGAAGATATTCCATAGTAGGAAAGAAAAGGACATACTATGGAAGTCAATGATGCCCAAAAACGATTTGTTTACAAACATGTAAGAAATGTATACATGAGGATGAGTAAAAAATTTTTTTTTTGGGTGAACTATCTCTTTAAATCATTGCTCAACCTATCAGGTGCTCTGGTCTTCACTCCAGACTGACACCTTGTTTACTGGGCCTTCTCTTTGCTTTTCTATTCTTAGCCGAGCCTCTGCCATTCACCCCTGGGGGAGGCAAGTCCTTTATCATGGGATCTGATGACATGTTGGAAAGTGTCCTGGGAGATCTCGCCGATCTGACCGTGTCCAATGACGAGGCTGAATACAGCTATGATGTAAGCATGCTGTCCGATAAAGTCTGCTCTTCTGATTATTGTGTTCCAGGAACTCAACATTAATGATTACAGAGCCTATTTATAAACCAAACTATATTTAGATCGCTTGGATCTGTTTGCAGTTCAGTTTGAATTATGTTAAAGGGGACATTTCACAAGACTTTTCTAGGATGTCAAATAAATCTTTGGTGTCCCCAGAGTACATATGTGAAGTTTAAACTCAAAATATCATATAGATCATTTATTGTAGCATGTTAAAATTGCCACTTTGTAGGTGTGAGTAAAAATGTGATGTTTTGAGATTAAGGGGTGGTATTATCCCCTTCTGACATCACAAGGGGAGCAACATTTCAATGACCTATTTCTTCCCATGTTTGCAGAGAATGGTTTACCAAAACTAAGTTACTGAGTTGATCTTTTACACATTTTCTAGGTTGATAGAAGCACTGGGGACCTAATTAAAAAGGAATATAACATTACTTTTTGTCTAAGGACAGTGCAGTTTCTTGTGCATTCAAATCCCTCCGTCAGTCCACTGGCGATTTCCAGGTTTTATTTCACAGTTGTTAAAATGTCTCTCCGCCATCCTCTATTTTTAGCTGCCAGCCAATAAGGACGCCTTCAGGAAGACATGGAATCCCAAATATACCCTGCGAAGCCACTTCGATGGAGTGCGGGCCCTGGCCTTCCATCCTGTAGAACCAGTGTTGGTCACGGTCTCGGAAGACCACACCCTTAAACTCTGGAACCTTCAGAAGACCGTTCCTGCCAAAAGGTAAGAGACGGTTTCCCAACGGAAAAAATATTCTCGGAATGGTTGCATGAATTGTTTTGGTGATATATACAGTACTGTGCAAAAGTCTTCTCCACCACCACCAGACTTGTTGTTTTAGAAGTTTTAATGTCCATCCATATTTGTTTTTCTATCTATTTTATTAAGATACAAACAGAAAATACAACAAAAAATATAAATGTACAAAGAATAAAAAATTAAATTTTCAGGACTAAATGTCTTCTTTTGGCATCATCGGTCTTTAGTGTGACCTCTCTTGGCACTAAACACATCTTGACCGTTTTTAAGCAGAATTAAGTAAAACGACTAATTTCTTTAAAATTAGGATTTAATTTTATTTAGGTTTAAGAGATCCTGCTATTGCTCAAGTGGAAGGGGAGTTTACCCTAAAAACTTGACGCATAAGTTTATATTTTTATGGAGTTTTTAATGTTATATACACATTTACTCTATTTTCTGGATGTATTCTATTAAAGAGACTGAGAAACAATTATATATAATCACTATAACATTGAGAAAAACAAATCTAATTATTG
The DNA here is from genome assembly GCA_025389145.1 of Misgurnus mizolepis. Classification (NCBI taxonomy): domain Eukaryota; kingdom Metazoa; phylum Chordata; class Actinopteri; order Cypriniformes; family Cobitidae; genus Misgurnus; species Misgurnus mizolepis. Next base: position 15,372,785 of record JAIFKI010000023.1, read on the forward strand.
CATGATGGCCTAAGACTTTTGCACAGTACTGTGTAGTATATATCAACTTATTTTATTGTTATGATATTAGATCATTTTGCTTGATTTAAATAGTAAAAGTAGTGATTTAAATGGTAATAATATAGGATATAATAAAGCAAACATGTTGCCATCGAGCCCAATAGTGTTGTTAACAATTTGTATTTTTTCGGTTCAATAAACGTGGCTGAACTTGTTTTTTATCTTTGCTTTGCAGAAGTGCCTCTTTTGATGTGGAGCCCATATATACATTTAGAGGGCATACGTGAGTATTGAATCCATGCCTTTAATCCTATGTGTAAGTTTTGTTATGTTTGGTCCACTGTGTAGATTTTTAGCGGCATCTACTGGTGATAGTGGCTGCGTTTTTATTACCCTTTAAATTGCACAAATTGACATCTACAGGAAATGAAAACACATCAATTTCGCAAAAACTCCCATATATTGCAAAAAAGTTTTCAGGCTCGCATGAGGTGATTTTTCAGTTCACAATTCGGAAAAGGTTTCCCTCCATTTCAAAACCAATAGAGAAGCTACGGTAGCCACCACAGGACAAACACATCAACGTAGTGACAAAACGTGCACTTTTTAAAGAAGTTTGTCCGGTAAGGGCTACTGTAGAAACATGGCAGCAGCAAGCGGCGACTTTCATGTAAGGGGACCTGCGGTGTATGTAGATAAAAATGGCTCATTCGAAGGTAATACAACACTGATTATAATATACACAACTATATTTTGCGTTTCTGTCAAGAGATCTTTCTAAAAGTTACACAATGCACCTTTAATGTAAGCGATTTGGGGAAATTTTGGTTTCACTCATGAAGTAAAGCCTAAATGAGCTCAGAAGTGAATACTAAGTTTGTCGTTCCAAGTCATGCACTATGGATTTCCCCAAACATCATTCCTTCATTAAACTTGATTAATGGCATTATGCATTCAAAAAGGTTTTGGCATGTCCTGATCTCAGATCATCCATCAGAATGTGACGCGTGATTCATCACTCTACAGAGAATGTGTTTTCACAGTTATATGTTCCTCTGGGTGGTGAGCATTACCAGTGTTTCAAACAACAGCGCACACAGATCTCAAATTTCAGTTTAAACTTAGTTTGTGAAACTTCAGGAGAGCATTTTTTGTTGTTTAGGAGGTGGGTTGGAACCTAATGGTTGTAATTGAGACCCATGTTTATACCTGCTATTGCTCCTGGACATATCTTTGAATTTATTTTCAGCTCATTCTACCGAAGATATTGTATATAACAAGATTGAGCACTGCTATTACTACGAATAAGGGGACTCTATTTGGCCACAAAAGTTAAACGAACCAATCATCAATCGATAAAGACTGGCAGAGAAGGGGCTCTGCACAGAGTCACGTGAGGCGCTTGGCCAACCTGTGCATATGCGCAGGAGCTGAAACGACATCGAAAAAGGTGTTTTAGCACAATTTGCGCTTAAGTAACAAAAGTTGTGGTACAGTTGAACTGTTATGTTTGAAAATATGTTATTTTAGCACATGATTTTAGAGATGTCTGTGTTTCCCCATTCAAGTAGATAGGACTTTAGTCTTGCATGACTGAAATAACCACCCGGAGGCGTTGCAAACATGGTCGCCTAATGGCGAGACTTCCCTAAAGTGACTTGCTAAAACATAACGACTGTGCATTAATGATCTATTTATGTAGGGGTGAGCGGGGCACAAACTAACACAGGGTTCATTGTAACTTGCACTGTTGACACATTTGGTGTAATTGTAAGATAACAGTAGGTCCCACAAACAAACTTTAAGCGTTCATTTGTGGCAAAGATGTGTGTGTTTATGTGTAAAAAATTAAATATTTTAGAGCCAAAACCAAAAAGCGTTAGGTTGTGCCCCGCTCTCCCCTACATTTATGTATTTGGCTTCAAGTAGTATCTGGACACACTTAATATAAATGTCATTTGTGTTAGATATCACATCAAGGTCAGTCTGCAAACTTCTTAATGTTTTTATTTTTTGTTTGCTCACTGTAGCGGACCTGTGCTCTCATTGGCTGTGACCTCGAACGGTGAGCAGTGTTTTAGTGGTGGAATCGATTCAACAATACAATGTTGGAACATCCCCAGCTCAAATGTAGACCCTTACGACACGTACGGTGAGAGAAAGAAGAAATCACACAAGCATTTTGTGATGTTTGGGACCACTGAGATCATATCAGCTGATCCTTGTCTATGTTTTGCTCAGATCCCAGCGTGTTGGCTGGTACGTTGTTGGGTCACAGTGATGCGGTCTGGGATTTGGCTTACAGTGGTATCAAACACCGGCTGCTCTCCTGTTCAGCTGATGGGACGATCAAGTTGTGGAACCCTGAGGAGAAGTCACCGTGTCTTAACACATTCAACTTGGATAGAGGTGAGGAAAACCTCGAAAAGTTAAATGTAAGCAATAAGGTACGGGAAGATGTGCTGTGTCGTGAAATAAGTCACAGCTGAATGGCCCTTCAGCCATGAGGCTGTTTACACTTGGCATTAACATGCGTTTTCGTCGATCAGATTACAAGTTGACGTCATTAATGCAAGGTGTAAACGGTGTTCAAAATGTTTTAAGTTTGTCCACTTTTGACCACTTTCAACCACATTCAGAGGTAGTCGAAAACCCTTTTGATCGGATTGCTTTTGAAGTGTAAATGCACATGTGGTTGAATGTGTTTGAACAGCCAAAGGACACCGCCTATTTATCTAATCTGTTGTACTGAACACAATGTTTTACGTCTTTTCTGACTTCTGGCGCGAACATGCGGTGTACATCACTATTTTTAGCCTTTCATTGATAAAACTAAAGCGGCTGATCTGGACAAAAGCGGTCAAAAGTGAACAAATGAGACTGATTCATATACCAGATGTAAACTTGATGTGATGTGTCTCTCTCGTCCACTTGTGATCCGATTGACGAAAACACATCTTAATACCAAATGTAATACCAAGCTCCCTAGTCACGATACAGAACTGGCCTTAAGAACCTTATTGATTTAATAAAATGTGACCCTGGACTAGAGATCTTCTCGGGTCCAAAGAAATGTACGATCCGAAATTACCCGAATCATAATAATAATAAAAAAAATAAAGACCCAAGCAGAGACAAACCAGAGAATATTAGACCCGAGTCCAACCTGACCCAGAGGCAATTTTTTTAACCCGACTGGACCCGAATGTAAATTTAAGTTATTAAGTTGGTTATTATGACCAACATAATAAGAGAGGCACAAATTAAGCTAAAACAAATATAATACGACAGCATGACAACCTTCAAAGGTGTTTTTTTCTATTCATCATTTATTTTATTAACAACATTAACTCATTTTTTACATATAATGGATTTCTTTATGCAGTTAATTAATAAACAATCAGTATCGGCCTTTCTCGTGCTATTGCCGATATGCCGATGGTTTCAAATTCATCAATAATCGGCCGATAAATATCGGCGGCCGATACATCGGTGCATCACTAGTTTAAATGTTTGCTTATAAATGCATAACTGTAATTGTTTCAGGTTTTTTGTGAAATCTCTTTTTTTTAGTATGCTGTAAGAGATTAATGCTTGGTTTATTTGATTACCAATTTATTTCTTTTCTGAATTCCAGATCATGGTATGCCCACATCCATTAACTTCAGTGGGTGTGATCCAGCTCATATGGTGGCGTCCTTCAACACAGGAGATGCTGTCATCTATGATCTGGAAACATCTCAGCCCATTGTGGTGTTTTCTGCACAGGGAGAAAGTGGTACGTGAATTTTTTTACATTACAATCTTCATGATCAAAGTTTTCATTCTAGTTTGACAATGGACAGTCGTAGCCTGGTGATTAAAGAGTCGAGTTTGTAAGTCTCATGGCTTTCAGTAATCTAACTGGATATACTCTCCTTGGTTTTGTTGCAGCTCTTCCCTTTGGGAATCATATTAATAAAGTAGTCACCCACCCCACCCTGCCAATCACAGTCACTGCTCATGAGGATAGACACATCAAATTCTTTGATAATAAATCAGGTGAGTGTTTCACATAATTATTTTATTATGTTTGGCATTTTATATTAGCATAATTTGTTTTGTTAGTAAATTGAAGAAATGCAAATGTTTGGCATCGTAGTACCCCACGGATATATCATTTATACTTAGTTATATGTGACCCTGTCTGCGAAATCCAGGCTAAAGTCTCATAAACTAATGATGAGATTTGGAGCATCAAGGTTTAATTTTATTTTTAATCTTTGACATGACTTACTCCTGAATATTTAAGATATCAAGGTTATATTTTCACAGTTAATCCCAAACAATGACTTTAGCTACGTTTTTACAGACTGAAATGTGTATATAATAAAATATAAGTATGCTTAATGTTTGATATTTCATGTAAAGTCTTACATCATCTGTTTATTTCGGTGCAGGTAAAGTCATCCATGCAATGGTGGCTCACTTGGATGCGGTCACTAGTCTGGCTATAGATCCAAATGGCATCTACTTGATGTCAGGAAGTAAGTTCAATTCACTTCTATTAGATTAACACGTGACATAAACAGCCTGTTTATAACAATTCATATGTGACAAACAACATTCGGCATCAAAACACTGATGCAAAACGGTGTACAGTTCATATACAACACATAGAGCCCAAAATTTGCTTTTAATGCCCGTTCAGGTTAGATTAAAACATCAAAATATGGGTGAATGATACCAAATGGACAAACACTAAACATTTAAGCCATTTATTTTACAAAATAGTTTGGCAAAAAGGTAAACCACACTGTATTAGGAAATCTGGGGTTTATTGCATTGTACCAAAAAATATAACAAAAAAAACTGTGCCAGTTTTCCAGACAGTGTTTAGATCAGGGATGAGCAGCTTTGATTCTGGAGGGCCGATGTCCTGTAGAGATTCCTGAAAATCTTCTTAAAATATATAAACATACAAATATATCAAATGAAACAACAGACCATATGCTTTCAAACAAACAAACAAACAAACTATACAGGAAGATCCTGTTTCATCCTATCCGTTTTTTCTCGGCTTATAAACTAATATGGGTATTTTTCTTCAAAAATATGAAAATCCTGAAAATCTTCTTAAAATATATAAACATACAAATATATCAAATGAAACAACAGACCATATGCTTTCAAACAAACAAACTATACAGGAAGATCCCGTTTCATCCTATCCGTTTTTTCTCGGCTTATAAACTAATATGGGTATTTTTCTTCAAAAATATATATATATTTTTGCAAAAAGCTGAAATAATTGCATTTTTGTGAAGGAATTTTGTTAGAGAGATTCAGATTCAGAATGATTATCAAAACATACACGGAGTTTAAAATTAATAAATAATCTTTTTGCTTGTTTTTTGTAAGTATATTGGATAATCGCGGTATTACAGATTAACATTATATATGATATGTCAGTACAAGGTGTTTTGAAATTAATTCAGCTCAAACATGCATTTTAGTCCAGGACAAGGATAAGCCCTGTCCGGAAAACCGCCCCATTGAGTGCAGTTTTATTTGTTATTAATGTTTGTTTAATCTTTTTTGTGGTAATATTTTGTAGTCATTGTCTTTGTAAACTTTGTACATATGTCTTGTGTAAAGCATGAGCTTTTGTTGAGCTTCAGTTTATACTCCAAACACATCAATGCAACATTTTTAATGCATCTCTAATAAAATATTTATATATGGGATCACTTTTATATGAAGAGTTTGGTTCCAAAACGCAATAAATCCATTTTGACTAATTTGGGTTAAAATGTGTTTTCTATACCAAGAAAGTGACAAGATGAAAACCAATATTTTCTGTTACAAACTTTCACATAGCATCTTTAGGTTATAAAAAAATAAAAAAATAAAATCCATAATTTGATGTTTTCCGAAAAATGCAATAAATCCATATTAAAAAAAAAAAAAATGCTATAAATCTATTGAATCAATATATAAATATGCAATCATCTTTCTTATGTTATATTCATTTAGTTGACTAGTGGTATACACTGATTAAAAAAATAAACATTAATGTTATTAATCAAAACACTTACTTTGTCATATTAAGAACACTGTCATTGCTGATGTCATCCTTGGGACGTCGTCGCTGAACTTTATTGACAGCGATCAGCTGTAAAATGTTTTGTTCCTGCTCGATTTTTGTTCACTTCACGTAAAATAATGGAAAGTTTTTCATAAAATCCCCTGGGGTCAATGTGTTAGCATGACAGAAGCTTGATGCTGTCGTGTGAGAACAAACAACAGTCTGCATTTTTTTCTTTGTCCGAGTGCCTCTCATGTAAATTATTTGATTTTGATTTGCGTTTCTTCCCCGCCACAGAAAACCACCACAGGTTTATCAATGCCATCAAAAGTATTATTTTGTTTTTGTTTGTTTGTTGATCACAAAGTAGATGAGGAAAAGAGATTTAAAAAAAGATCACAGAACAACATGGCGGATATCGGATTTTGTGTAAAATTAAGAAATTAGGTTTTTAATACTGACCTGATACAATACTGATTTTGGTGGTAAATTTTTCTTTTAAATAGCATTTTGGAAACAAACTTTCATATGTTAAAGCTGTTTCACAAATCGCAACTTCTTTACCTTTTCATGAAGATGTTTCAATACACCTTTTTTAATTAAGCTTGGACTTTAACATCTTTTTTCACCATCCGTCAGGTCACGACAGTTCCATCCGTCTGTGGAACCTGGACACTAAGACTTGTGTACAGGAAGTAACCGCTCACAGGAAAAAGTCAGATGAGGCCATATATGACGTTGCCTTCCATCCATCCAAGGCGTACATAGGAAGTGCCGGAGCCGACGCCCTGGCCAAAGTGTTTGTATAAAAAGCCCTTATCCGCACCTGACTCGTGGCATAATTTTAAGACGGAGAGAAACGGACTGCTTCACTGCCTTGTGTAACAAGAGTAGCATTTTTCACACTACAATGAAGTGGCTTCCACCACCACAATCTTCGCTGTCAAACTCACCACACGCACACAACGATACCAGGTGCCAAGAGGGGACGTTCAGTTTTTGCCAGTGTGGAGTGCTCGATCGGTTTTAAAAAACATTATCTGTAATTTACTGTAAGTCGAAGCCGGACGCCAGTGTTTGTAGCCTTTTAACTGGTTTTGATCTGAACTGATAATGTGTCCTGTAGGTATGTTTCAGTGACCATGAAGTGGTTTTCATGTTCATCATTAGGTCGCCATCGACTGTCACCTGGACCGGAGCCCCGCCTACCTCGGCGAGCCATAAACCACACCCTAATCTAAGTCACCTTCTTCATCCTAATGTAGCGAACAATAAAACAATACAGTTCAACTCGGAATTCATACCTTTAGAGTTTGTTTCATGTTTGTGTAAAAAAAGTATAGTTTTTATAATCAATTTTATATAAATAAAGACTGTCGTAAACCGCTGAAAATCCCTTTTTTTTAAGAAAAAAAAGAAGGGACTGATCCCCGTCAAACCCTTCGTTTTATCCTTCGGTTCTCTTTAATGAATGGTCTCGTGTCTCTGGATGAGTGCCGCCCTATTGCATTACCGCTATGTGACATTACTTTAACCTTTTTATCACATAACATGAAGACTGTACACTAGTAGAAACATAATGCTTGGTGCTCTTGAGAGCTTTTAGGAATTTACCGATAAACGGCAGCATCACATGATGATGTTTTTGTACACCTTACTGTAATTGAGTTGAATTGGCTTATTTATTATTTTTAGTTTGTGAATAGTCTTATCCTTTGTTATATTGGTAACCAATAGATGGGCTGTTGCAAACCGACAAGATCTTGTAATTCATAAATAAGCAAACGTATAGATTAATATTAATGTTTTATTTTTAAACAAAACAGCTTCTTGGTTATGGTTTTTAAATTGACCTCATGAAGCTGTTCGGCAGTACGTTAAGGGATTTGAAAACTTATCACACTTGGAATATTTGGTTTGGTTTTTCTGTCTCAACCTTTTTAAAGAAACAATGCAGTTTATGGTGTAACAAAAGACCTTTTGTTTGTGTAATGCATGATTAATACAATAAAGTATTTTTTTCTAGTCTTCCACAAGTTCAGTTTGAAGAGTTTTGTAAGTTTTTGTTTGTTTTCTGTTTTTTTGATTTGCTACCAATCAACAGATTTTAAAGATTGTACCACAAAGCGAAACACAACTGTTGAAAAGAAATGTATATAAAATGTCTATAATAAATATTAAATGGTGTATCTGTATATGCAACATGACCCCCTTGTCTTGACAATTCATGCAATCAGTGATAGACGTTGAATTTTAATAAAGATTGTGCTTTTATTTGGGAAGATGAAACAAGACCTCTGCTACATTACATAGATGAGAGATGATGACAGTGTTGTTTCAATGTTTACTGTTGTCTTGCGTTATTATTATTATTAACTTTAGGTCAAGTGGCCTTACAGATGCTCAGCGGGTGTGAGCGTAGATTTCATATATGTTTGATCGACAGCTGGTCAGTTGTAAAAACACCTTGTCTTTTATTGAGAGGAAAGTAATAAATTAAAAACAAATGTACAAGCAGTCTGATGCCCCCTCCTCCCTGTGTTGTCTTTATGTGAGAGTAAAGCATGCATATGGGAAAGGTGCGCTGGTGTAGCTTAATATATGATCAAAATTGCTAGCTAATCAAATACATTTCCAGACATTGTGAACGTGTGATGAAAAAGTGGTGCATGTACTACAGTGCATGTTTATTGATTGGTACCCCTCGGAAGGACCATATTGTATTTATTATATAACATAGATGGAGTTATGTAATGACGTGAATTAGCAAATTTATAAAATGATACATAAAAACTGTACTTCCGACAGAATGCACATGAGGATGCTGTTTCACTGCAAATCCTCCTCATAATGCTGTTCAGAAATCTTGCACAACCTTGCATGAATCAAATCTTGACTCCCAAAGTTAATATAAAAGAGCCTTTTGTTACAGTAAACTCTTGGCGTAGTCGACAGGATCGCAAAGATTACAAATCACAAATAATGACATATTTTCCTTATTACTGAGAGGCTGATGTAAAAATACTGTGTGATGCGTTCTCAAATACAATTTAAGATCAAATGTTGCATTACCGTGCAATCTTTTCCCACAGGAATAAAATCATCCCGTCCCTGCCTTGAACAATTCATTTAAATACGAAAACTACATTATTGGTCTTATTTCAGTTCTAAATAAGATATGTAAGAAAAGCCAAATATGACAATAAAAATGATGCTTTTATAATTAAGCTCGCCCATTTTTGCCCATGTTTTCAATTTCTCGCAAATAAGTTGCACTTCCTAATTAAACTCTGTGAAGTCTCTGCAGATGCCTCGCACGATGGGCTGATGAAACTGCGCCAGGCCGGTAAACTCTCGAGTGAAAAACACATGGCTGTCTTTGGGCTCGGACGCCATGGCCCTCAAATCTTCCATCGGAGCCCAAGCCACACCAATGGTATACACGGTAATCCCTGCGAAAAAGATGCACATGGTCAATACGGCCTTCCATACACTGAATCAAGCAGATAACAATTAATTCACCTAGTATCTTTTCTTAAAGTGAAAATACACGTACCCTCTCTCTGGGCAGCCATTGCTGGAACTCTCACATCATCGTAAGACTGTCCGTCAGTGATGATTATGAGGTACTTCTTGCTAGAGCCCGTGCGAGGTTTAAAGAGATTGCGCACAGCAAAGTTGATGGCATCTCCGGTGGCCGTGCCTCCGCTCATGTACGCGATGTTCTGCAGAGCCTTCAACGCATCGTCTTTAGTGGTGTAGTCGTTGAAATTGAACTCCATCCTTTGGTCGTATGTGAACTGGATGGCACCGATACGAGATCCGATGTCTGAGATATCAAAGCTGCGTGCGATGGAGACCAGAAGTTCCAGCACTAGCCTGAAGTTCCCATCGCCTACACTGCTGGATCCGTCAATCAGGAAGCCCAGGTTCACGGAGTTGTAGCACGTCTTGCTGCAGAGCATCTGATCGATGGAGCAAAGCTTATGAGCGAGGGGCTTTACGAACTTGTTGGTTCCGAACCAACTGGGCATGGTGAAGGTGAAGAACTCGTTGTCTTTGCACACCACCTGTCAACACACACAGAAGTGTAAATCAATTTCGAAAAAAAACGAGTCTTTTTATGCACGTGTAGGTTCTTTCCCTATCATCTCACCTTTCTCATGAAGTCTGGTTCGCTCACCATACTCATCTCCTCGGGTGCAGGTTTGGCCACAGACACAAAGAACACATTAATGCCAGACTCTCTGGCCAAAACCGCTGCCTCTTCTACATTATCAGAGGGCCAGCCATCCACAAATACCACGATGACCCGTGGGTAACCTCTCCTCACGCCAAAATCCGGATTGAAGAAGTTCCTCACAGTGTGTAGTATTGCCTTACCTGTGCAAAAGGCAATAGCTCAAGTCTGACGAAGCATCTTTAAAACATCCTATTCAACTAATGCCAGGTGTTTGAAAAAAATGTTCCATGTTAAGTAAATCCAGCTTCATCAACAATATAGATAAATGATAAATGTGGTTGATAACCACTTTAAAATACTCAAAAGATTTTTTACTATAATATACTATTAAAGCCAAGGAGCAAGGCATCTTAAATGTTTACAAATTAAAAAATGTTGGGTTATTTTCAACCCAGCATTGGGTCAAAAACGGACAAACCCAGCTGTTGATTTAACATGAAAATGTCAATATTTGGACCAACCATGGGTTTGAAACAACCCAGCAAAGATTTGTTTAGGCCAAACAATGGAGTTTATCCATATTTTACCCAACAATCTTTTCTTAATAATTTTCTTTAGAACATTATAAAACATCTTACACTTCTGGCATTGGCCCAGTAATGTTTTTTCAGCCTGATCTCACGGTTATTCGTATGGTACGCATTTCAGATGTTAACTACATCGAATGAATTCGTAGATTAAAGTAAAAGTAAATTGTAAAATTATTATTAAAAAAACAATAAGGAAACCTCTAACCACAACGACACGGGTAAAAAAAGATTTTGAGTTAATTCAACTTAAAAATATTAGTTAACTCAAAGTTGTTTAAAATTTGTTATCAACTTATATTTTAAGTTGAATTAACTCAAAATTTTAGGAAACCAGGTAACTACTTTGTTAATTTGAACCAACTTTGGTTCAAAATGTACGAATGTGGTCGTATAAATTAATATAATTAACCATCTAGTAAAACACATACAAATTGCCATGAGATTGCAGTGGTTATTTTCGTCTAACCAGGCTTTACTTGATATTTAATTGTGAAAGACTGAACAATGAGCAGTTGTTTAAGGGCCACAGGCGGTGATTCAGGCATAATTCCTTAAAAAGTTTTTTCTGCCGCTTATAAATCGCTATATTCTGATGCAATGCCCCTTTCTAGCAAAGTTTGGGTTACAATTAATACACCAAAACATTCCTTTAGATGTGTATTAAATGTTATGCTATAAACCTGTATTTGTGTTGCCCCCAATGTATGGAATCTCTTTGATGGCAAAAGACAAGTCTTTGACTGTAGTGTAGTTTGTCAAGTAGAATTCAGTTCGAGGGCTCTCGCTGCAAGAAAAAAAACATGTATTAAAATTTTGGCAAACAAAACCACCATATATGGTAAATACTAAGATGTTTACCTGGTTTGCACCACTCCTACGTGAGGTCCCGGTGATCCAACTTTTAGCGTCGACACAAGTTTACTTATAAAGTTCTTCTGCAAGTTGTACCGTCGCTGTCCAATGTTATAACTGCTGTCCAGCAGCAAAGCCATATCCACGGGGCAATCTGTCATTTACAGAGGATCTGGTAAGTTGTGACCATAACCTTTAAATCATATTTATCCACAATTGAGGTGTTTATAAACCACAATGTATTCATACAGACCTCTGTTTGGTGTTGCAGGAGGAGGTTTCCTCGGGACTTTAACTGGTTTCTTGGCTGTAAAGGAGAAGTTCGGATACTCAGTACTGTATATACTACAAATGTAAATAAACCTCCGTCATTTGATTTCCTCACGTTACCTGTTCCAGAAGCAGCCGTGGCAGAACTGCTGGTTTTGCTAGACACTTCCAAAGGCAAGCTAATTGTTCCTATGATTAATAAACAAATCAATTAGAATAAGATACCAACCGTTTAATGTCATGCACTATATGTGAATGTACATTTGTAATGATGCAAATCACAAATTTTCCACTCACTGGCCACAGTAAAAGATGAACTCCATTGTGCAAGAGATTGAGACTGGACACCGTGAGCATAAGAGCTGAGGTAGCTTGTCCTGCCCTGGAGTCCGTGAACCTCCACAGGTCCACCTGATTGACCTATGATTCCTCTGTGTGATGACAAAACCAAAAGATAAGAAAACATCAACATATATCATACACATCATACATTTTTTAAATAAATGTTCTTAAAGGGTTTTTTGCTGTGATGTCATAGAAGAAACATTTTTGACATTCCAAAGAACCTTTCCTTTTAATATGAGAAAAGAAATAGCAATTTCCTTTTAACATTTTTGTATTCTTTTTGTAAAATCGAACAAAGATTTTATAGTTTAGATTTAATAGTGTAACTGGACTACAATTTTTCACTGCAAAAATAAATCTTTCATTCAGTGCATTGTCATCTTTCTTCGTGGTTGTTAGTTATTCATTGCACTTTTTTATGACAGAATTCTCGTGAAAATTGTACCTGTGTATCGCAGCTCCACAGATGCTGGAAATTGAGGCATAAACTCCTGAACCGAACACTGACAGACTCCACAGAGAGCAGTTTGCCGGGCAGAGCACCAGCTGACGTGTGTCTGGTAGATCAGCTGCCCGGGTCCCACATGTAATCGGTGTTGGAACTGAGACATATATGAGGTAAATCAGTATAAAGTGCATTTGTATGTACCCCATATGTGAGTGACATTATACAGCTTTAGTATATATAAATAAATAAATAAACATTTGAACATGAATAATAACAATATCTAGGATAAGTGTCTCAGAGCTAAACTTATAAATTCAAAAATAAATCTAAATAAAATAAAAAAGCTGAATAACAAAGCAAACAACCGAATTACCAGAGTTTATAAAAATGTAAATTAAGTAATTTGTTAAATAAAATAAATTGACATAATTTATTTTAAAAATACAAAAAATCACAACACTCCAAAATGTCTCTCCATTGCTTATATTTTATAAAAAGAGTAATAAAAAAATTACCATTTGCTTCAGAGCCTAAAGTGCAACGGCTTATAGACAGAAGACCTGTGCAAGAAAAAGACTGAGTTGTATATCATTGCACAAAAATACTAAAATACATACATTAAATGCAGACTAACTCCTTAATAAATCACCTACCTAATACATAAAGTACAGCAAACCACAACGACATGGTTAATGAAGATATCTGTAAAGACAAAGGATCATTACGCCAGGAATAAACTCACCTCATTTTGAAATAAAGTATAAAGTTCATTTATTTATAAAGTTACCAACTCCTGAAAATTTTCTTTTGTGTATATTCTTAGTTTTTTCTTGTATCTAAGTGTATTATATTTCTTTTGCAGGGAGAAGTGAGATGAGAATATAATCTCTCTAGACACATCCATCACAAACAGTTCCTGTCGCATACTTCAGTTAATCCTCTCACAGAGCGAGCGAGAGAGAGAATAAAGGAAAGATGGGTTGCATATAGATACACAACACACATGCAGTAAACAGCCACACACCATCAACTATTTCAAATGAAATCCGACTTACAGATAACCTTTAGGATGAAGTTTCCTCGGCAAAATAGTAATTCCTTTACGGATGATATTCCAGAGGTGTCTGAATATTGAGCGAAGAGCTACTCCTTTAAATAATGTCCCTGAAAACCCCAATGATTCTCTGGTGACGTCCCAAAAGGCGGGACTTGCATTCAAACCACCTGAAAAGGACATCGTTTTAGAGTCGCCTTCTTTTTAGTCATTGACAAATTGTAAACATTCACTCACTATATCCTTTTACAGGATAATCTACAGTGCATTAATTTAGTCAGGAAAGATATTTGCCAAATAGGCAAAATAAAGTGTGCACTTTACACTACTACTGTAGGCCCGGAGTACTACTAAGGGATGCTGGGTCAAAACTTTACCCCGAGACCACCTTGAATCATAAATAAATAACCTTAAAGACAAACCCTAGTTTGTTAAGTCTTAACAAACAAACCCCAAATCTGAATCATGATATTTGACTTCACTTCACAAATCATAGACAAACAAACTCAATACAGATGAATTTTTATTTCCCTCATCTTCTAAACTTTCATTTATCCACACAATTGCATGTAAATAATTTGTGATTTGTAAGTACAGTATTTGCTAGTTTATGCATTTAAAATAAAAACAAACAAACCAGTGGCGTGGAGGTGAATACATGGACATAAATCAATTCTGTCCTCACCTGTTAATTTGATGTAATCATTTATCAGCTATGATTTGTGAAACATTTCTACTTTAAACCACCTGGCAGCAAACAAGAATAAAGTTAACTGTATCATCTCCTAATGTAATATTGATAGTGTCGTCTACTGATGAAGTGCTGGAAGTTTGTAAGGCTATGTGTTGTGCTGGTGTTTTCAGAGCGACAGGAATGAAACCAGACCCATCTGTTATGGCTTCGTTTGAACAACCGCTCATTGTAACAACTGGGAACTCAACCAAGGCCTCAATTAATGAATATTTCACCTTGCATAAAGTACATTTTTGTGAAGGATAGCGTGAAAATCTAATTAATCGACCTATAAGAGTGTGCATTTGATATCAAGTTAAACTTGGTTAGATGAAAACAGCCATTACTGGGTTAAAGCCAGAAGTGTACGGTGCTTACAGTTGTGCAAAATTTGAAAAGGATTTGGAAGGGTGAACCTCAGGCTGTGGATAAAAGTCATCAAAGGCACAATCAAGTTATATTGTTCCCTAAGAAACTTTTACTAAACTTTTTATTGTTGCCTAAGAAACTATTAATTACAACACAGTATTACATTTAATATTAATCTTTATTTATATAGATGAATGGATAGACAGGCAGATACAGATAAAGAGACAGACAGACAGACAGACAGATAGATCGGCAGACGGACAGACATAGATAGACAAACAGACACAGATAGGCAGGCAGACAGACAAACATAAACATGCAGACAGACAGATACAAATAGATAAATAGATAGACAGACACACATAGATACATAGATAGACAGACAGACAGATTCACATAGATAAATAGACAGGCAGACAGATACAAATAGATAGACAGACAGACAGGCAGATAAACAAAGACAGGCAGACAGACAGACAGATACACATAAATAGACATACATAGATAGACATACATAGATAGACAGATACAAATAGATAGATAAAAGACAGGCAGGCAGGCAGGCAGACAGACAGACAGACAGATACACATAGAAAAATATATAAATAGATAGACAGACATACATAGATAGACAGACAGATAAACATAGATAAACATAGATAGACAGGCAGACAGATACAAATATATAGACAGACAGACAGACAGACAGGCAGACAGATAAACATAGACAGACAGACAGACAGACAGACAGATACACATAAATACATAGATAGACAGATACAAATAGATAGATAAAAGACAGGCAGGCAGACAGACATACAGATACACATAGAAAAATATATAAATAGATAGACAGACATAGATAGACAGACAGACAGACAGATACACATAGATAGACAGACAGACAGACAGACAGACAGATAAACATAGACAGGCAGACAGACAGACAGACAGATACACATAAATACATAGATAGACAGATACAAATAGATAGATAAAAGACAGGCAGACAGACAGACACACAGATACAAATAAAAAATATATAAATAGATAGACAGACACACAAAGACACATAGATAGACAGACAGACAGACAGACAGACAGATACACATAGAAAAATATACAAATAGATAGACAGACAGGCAGACAGACAGATAAACATAGACAGACAGACAGACAGATACACATAAATACATAGATAGACAGATACAAATAGATAGATAAAAGACAGGCAGGCAGACAGACACACAGATACACATAAAAAATATATAAATAGATAGACAGACACACAAAGACACATAGATAGACAGACAGACAGACAGATACACATAGAAAAATATACAAATAGATAGACAGACAGGCAGACAGACAGATAAACATAGACAGGCAGACAGACAGACAGACAGATACACATAAATACATAGATAGACAGATACAAATAGATAGATAAAAGACAGGCAGACAGACAGACACACAGATACACATAAAAAATATATAAATAGATAGACAGACACACAAAGACACATAGATAGACAGACAGACAGACAGACAGACAGACAGACAGACAGATACACATAGAAAAATATACAAATAGATAGACAGACAGGCAGACAGATAAACATAGACAGGCAGACAGACAGACAGACAGACAGACAGATACACATAAATACATAGATACATAGATAGACAGATACAAATAGATAGATAAAAGACAGGCAGACAGACAGACACAAAGATACACATAAAAAATATATAAATAGATAGACAGACACACAAAGACACATAGATAGACAGACAGACAGACAGATACACATAGAAAAATATACAAATAGATAGACAGACAGGCAGACAGATAAACATAGACAGGCAGACAGACAGACAGACATAAATACAGATACACATAAATACATAGATAGACAGATACAAATAGATAGATAAAAGACAGGCAGGCAGACAGACACACAGATACACATAAAAAATATATAAATAGATAGACAGACAGACAGACAGACATAGATAGATAGATAGATAGATAGATAGATAGATAGATAGATAGATAGATAGATAGATAGATAGATAGATAGATAGATAGATAGATAGATAGATAGATAGATAGATAGATAGATTGATAGATAGATAGATAGATAGATAGATAGATAGATAGATAGATAGATATTAGACAGACAGGCACACACACACACACACACACACACACACACACACACACATTCTGGTTTCCATGTTTTGTGGGGACATTCCATAGACGTAATGCATTTTATACCATACAAACTGTATATTCTATTCCCCTTACCTGCCCCATTCCCTAACCCCAACCATCACAAAAACCTTTCTTGTACCTTAGATTTTCAATAAACATAAATCTTGTTTGATTTATAAGCTTGTTTCCTCATGGGGACATCAAAATGTCCCCACAAGGTCACAAAAACACTGGTATTACTATCTTTGTGGGGACAATTGGTCCCCACAACGTGATAATTACCAGGTACACACACACACACACACACACACACACAAAAACAGGATAGATAGACAGACAGACAGACAGACACCACACACACACACACACACACACACACACACACACACACACACACACACACACACACACACACACACACACACACATAGATACGTAGATAGACAGGCAAACAGACAGACATATACACATAGATAGATAAATAGACAGACAGACAGACAGACAGACAGACAGACATACGGATACACATAGATACATAGATAAATAAATAGACAGACAGACAGATACACATAGATACATAGACAGACACAGAGACAGACAGACATAGCTAGACACATAGACACATAGACAGACAGGCAGGCAGACAGACAGACACACATAGATACATAGATATACAGGGAGACAGATACGCATATGTTTTTTATTATTTTTTTTTATTAGATTTTTTGGTCAACTAAAAAATTCCATTTGCATAATTTTGCACATAAAAACTTATAAGTACATACATACAGTAACGCATATACACATACAAAATCATTCAAAAGAAAAAAGTTTTTTCCCTTCCATTACACTTTTATTGACCAAAAGATGTAGGCTGAAGCAAAAGCTTATTATGCCTACCCTTAACTCCACACAAGCAGCACTAATTATCATTCATCTAATATAGCGATATAACATTTTTTCAGTATATATTTAGAAGAACATGCATTATTATTATTATTGTTATTATTTTCACTATTAATTTTATCATCGCTATTCAATATATCTTTTCATTACCAATCCTTCATAAAGTATTTTAAATTCTATTAATGACCTGGCCTTTTTTAACTCATCAGGGAAGCTATTCCAAAGCTGAACACCTTTATTTGATGGACAGTTTCTTCTTAAATTGGTTCTACAATATGGTATATTAAACATATAAGCCCCTCTAAGGTCATAGATACTAGACAGACAGACAGACATAGATAGATAAATAGATAGACAGACACACATACATAGACAGACAGACAGGCAGGCAGATATATTCGCATAGATAGATAAATAGACAGACAGACATACACTCACAGACAGATACACATAGATGCATAGATAGACAGACAGACACATAGATGGACAGGCAAACAGACAGACACACATAGATACATAGACAGACAGACATATACACATAGGTAGATAAATAGACAGACAGACAAGCAGGCAGAATGAAGGGCAAAGGGATGCAACCTTCATAAGGGTGGCACACGCCCAAATATTTTAAGAACAACTGACATACAGACAGATGAATAGTCACCAATATTACTGCTTGATTTTGTTTAGATTTACTTGGCGATTTAGCTTAGTTTCACAAAAACACTCTAGCTTTATCTTATAGACTAGATTGAAATATAATAGGTTAAGCAGGTGACAATGTTGTATTATTTTGTAGTTTTTTTCCTGTTAGACCAGCTGATAATCATATGGACCTGTTGGCCTGAATCTGATGCCTGTGTGCAGTCAGATGAGAGGCTGAGTTAAGGAAAAGCAACACACACACACACACACACGCACTTTATCACATGCCAGCATTGCGCGGTCACGTTTCACACCATGTGAGACTTCATGGGAGATCTGTCGCTTTCGTCCAAGAATGCAAAGACTACGGCTTCACTCCTTATAAATAGTAGCAAGCGTCCAATACTACGATGGATGTCTCATTTAGGCAACCATCTTCACCTACACAAATATTAGCCTTGGCTAATATCGCAAAGACTTGAGCCCAGATTTGTCTGCTCAAAAGAGAAATTTATTTTCCCAAAATAAAAGTTGATTTCATTTCAATGTTGGAAACATTAAGCAGAATATACAATATTTCACGATTAATACATAAAGACACAAGTACAAATAAAACCACTTTAAGATTATTTTCTCTTTTTCCCTATTTATGTGTTTAAGTAAAATTATCATTTTAGTTTTATTCTGTCAACTACCCACAGCATTTCAGCCAAATTCCTAATAAAAAAATTTTTTTATTCAGATTTATTTGCAGAAACTAACAAAAAGATGCAGTGTTTTCAGATCTTGAATACTGCAAAGAAAACTAGATTATATTCATTTTAATATAAACAGCATTTACTTGTATTTTAGGAATAATATAAAAATAAATATTTGATGGAATAACCCTGATTTTTATTCAGATCCTTTTATGGGTTATTGACTTTGTTACCCATGAGGTTTGCCTTTGTTGCAATTTAACAGACACTGGACTGAAATGCTAACAATACATGTAGAAATGAAGATTAAGGTAAAACTATATGGTTTCTTAATTTTTTCCATGGTTTTATATATTTGGGTTCTGTTTTTTTTAGATAAATGCATTACGCTTCACATGTGTTGTGATGAATATGCCACAGGAGAATCGGTCTCCAAATGTGGGCTGAATGAAGATCTATGCCAGTTTGGAAAAACAGCTTTTATGTTTGCTTTCCAGACATTTCTCGAGGCTCTTCCATGTGTCTTTGTGTCATCTGAGCTTTGTAGGGTCAATGTTGAAGACCTGCTAATACACTATAATGTACTTGTCACTCTCCATTAGAGCTAATGAAATTTGAGTTAATAAATGTGGTATACATTTTCAGCAGTGAACGGTAGAAGCTTTAGTTGTATGTTTAAATTGGAAATAACAACTTTGTCTTTTATATGCAACACTTTCCTCCCATAAATCATTACGTTATACAATAGGGCAGTGTAATCGCACTGATTCATGCTTTCCTGGATTCATCATTTTTCACACTACACAGTAGCCAGATGATGTTTTGCACCAAAATAAGCTTGTGGAGTTTGAGCCAAAAGTGACCTTGCGTAACAGTCCTGCCCTAACCCCTGACAGCCCTCGTTTGGCAGAACAGTCACTGTAATATGAATGCACACGAGGATCCTCCCATTATTTTGTGTGGGATTAATCCTGTTGTTATTGGAGATAACACGCATGAGTAGAGAAAGTTTAGCTTTTTTTGGAACGCTAGGGGACTTTTCACACAATTGGGTCATAAAGGTCCTAATCATTTGTTTGACAAAAACAGCCTGATACTGACATAAACTACAAAGCTGTTCACTGTATAAGACACAAATAAAGATGTTTTATATATTTCTAATAATCTAAATATATAATCCTTCGAAAATAGTCACTAAGCAAATAAAATTGTATATAAGGCTCATGTTTTGATGTGAATAAAATCAGGCTGTAACCTAGCATACTTTCTATGTATGGAAAATACTGAGGCTGAAATGTATTTACATTTGTCATACAGTTTATTTCAGAATTTATTGAATAATATTTAAAGGGGACATATCATGAAATAATTGCTATAATTGGGTCCCCAGTGTTTCAATCTATCTAGAAAATGTGAAAAAGATCAACCCAGTAACTTAGTTTTGGTAAACCATTCTCTGGAAGCATGTGAAAAAATTGGTGATTGAAATTTGGCTCCCCTTGTGATGTCAGAAGGGGATAATACTGCCCCTTAATCTGCACTATCCAACCACGACACTGCCATTTATTGCAGAGATCAGCTCATTTGCATTTTAAAGGACACACCCAAAACGTCACATTTTTGCTCATCCCTACAAAGTGGCAATTTTAACATGCTATAATAAATTATCTATATATTTTGAGTTTAAACTTCACATATGTACTCTAGGGACACCAAAGATTAATTTTACATTTTAAAAAAGTTATGTAAAATACCCCCTTTAAAATTTGCAAAATAGTACATGCATTTCTCAAAACAATTTGTACTAACATCATGAAATACCTGCAAAAGCTTGTCAGTGCCACGAAAATCCTAGTCGTTGTGTCTTTGTTCATTAACAAGACAGTTAGCATGATTCGCCATTTTTATAAATTATATGTGTCAGTAGTTTTTGATGTAAACTATATGGCTATGATTTTAATAACAGTGTCATTCACTAAGCATGCGTACGCACACATTTGTTCGTAAAATGTACAGACGTTTTAACTTACAAATCATGATCAACTGTCAAATTTCTTCTAAATGTTTGCAAAAACGTAAGAACAACTGCGCAATAATCATGAACATGGATCTCATCCCCATCATGATTTTGCCCCGGACCTGGCTGTACTTTTTTTAATTTCAACCCACTGTCAGAAAGTCCCTAGCTGTCACTGGGGTGGTGCCCTTTCAAAAAGTACACCTTACCAATTTATTTTAGTACCTCAAAGGTACATATTGGTACCAAATGTATACCTATCTGTACCTAAGTGGTACATATTAGCTCCATTTTAAAGGACAACTTGGGACCATTTTTGACATTTTGTCTGACAGTGCAGTATGAAGTTAAATACTGGTAAAATATCGATTGCAAGAGATTGGACAAAATTCACATTTACATTACACTTTACTTCTATTCTAGTCTATTGAATATTGAACTACTTGATCATTGGTTGATCTAACACGTCACCTTTTTTTTTTTTTGAGAAAATCAATATCTCTTTCCCCGCCATTGACGAGTTATCTCTTAAATTAAGAGAAAATATTTGCATAAAAAAGTGTTCCTGATAAGGTTTTATTTTCATTTGTAATACCATATTTATCCATTAGATATACACTTACCCAATTTATAAAAAAAACGGATGCAGATTTTTTTTCTAATTTAAAATTTTTTTATGTTTTGATAATCGTTCTGAATCTGACCTCTAATTCCTTCACAAAAATGCTATTATTTCAGCTTTTTGCTAAAAAATATTTTTTAAGAAAAAAAAAACCCATATTTAAGAGTTTATAAGCAGAGAAAAAAAATAGATAGGATGAAAGTTTTTTTCTCGTTTTGTTTGTTTGAAAGCAGAGGGTCTGTTCTTTCCTTTGATGTATTTGTATGTTTCTATATATTTTTCCATGGAAGGCAATTTTTGAAACTTGTGAAAACACAAAAAATGCTGGTGGGCAACTTTTCAAAAAATGGCTGGTGGGGAATGAGATATTCACAATAAGCACAATGACAGAAATCTAAAGAAAACTGATTATGACACAAAGATAAACTATTATGCATTTAATGACTTATGCAATGAACTAGTTCCTAGATGTTTTGAGGCATAAGACAGTTCAACAGAAAACCAATATAATGTAGGCTATGTAAATGTAAATGACATAAGCAATTGAAAATATAGGATACAATAATGTACTGAATGTACAAAGCATTTGCAATTATCCAAAATAAAGAAAATTTGCTTTTATGTTGTGCACAACTGACTAGATGAAGTGGAGGTTAAACAAGGTGTTTTCAAAAAGTCTGCCGCTCCGATTGCGGATCCGTCACGGAGTCGTCTGCTGTCTGGAATTCTGCATTGCTGCCGTCTGTTGCTGACTGTATTTCTCCTTAGTAAGATCCTGCATAATTGGTAAAATATTTGTCTTTTTGTGTATAATTTTAAAATGAACACAAGACTTTAGGAATGTGGGTTCTGTGATTCATGTTGTTACTGAACTCAGAAATATGCTTGACTTCCTGATGTTTACGGTGACAGTCATGCTCATTACAGTCATGGCCACACAGATTGAGGGCCGCTAAAACTGTTTTGTGGAACTTGAACCTCAGGAACTCAAGGATTCAAGGGCAGCTTCATGAGATGTGCTATAATGTTTGGTTAGAGTGAAAATTAGTGAAACGGCGTCCTTGCAAAATGTGAATTCAAAAGCGTTGCTTACCTTGTTTAGCAGGTTGGTCAGGGATAAATAAAACTTTAGTTTAGGTAGATCGTATTGCAGTCACAATGCTCTTACATAATACATCTTTATTATGCAAATGTACGTTGTCTTCTTATCTTAATTATTTCAACCCTTGCTGCTGATTAAAATTAAATAAAGTCTAAAGTCTTGTTATTGTGCACTGGGTGCCATTTCTTGGGGAAATATCAGCGTCATTTTCTAAATCTATAGTCTTTTTTTCCTATTTTGTAGAGAAAGGGAGTAACTGTATATTTCTGTTATTTGTTATGATATTGGGACACTTTTTTCTTAGTGTGGTGAATTTATTCATTTTGGCCTTTTCCCATTATAAAGTGCTTTGTTGCTACCCAAATGTTTACCCAACCAGTACTTCTGAAAACTTTGAAATTGCTTTTGAAGTGATGGGAACTCCAACAATCCTTTTATTACTCCTCCCTAATACATCACTGGGAGGCCAACAGATAACACTTTTTGTATTTCCTTAGAGCCTGTTTTCATTGGAAAACTACAATTTGAATGCAAAAACCTACATTGGTAGGATACCAACCCACATTGCTGTAGCATGGATAAATATGATGATAAATGCACAATTTATAGTTGAATAGACTGTCAAATTTTGCAACATGAATATTGTAACTGTCCCCTGTTATGTTGCAAAATTTGACAGTCCATTCAATTGTACTAGACATGTTACAGCAGTGTGGGTTGGTAGACATGTAGGTATATTGCATTAAAATTGTAATAATAAATGTATTGTGTAATAATAAATCATTCTGGAATTTCAAAATCAAACAGGGTCTTCACAAAGCTAAACTGGTTGTGTAAAGAGTCAAGACCAAGGGCCTCATTTATAAAGTGTGCATACGCACAAATTTGATTGTAGAGTGAGTGTACGCAAAAATCCATGGCAACATTCGTATTTTAAAAAACTGTCGTTAATGCCACATCAGGGTCTGAGCAGACCTATGCACTTTTGCCTGTCCGAAAGCAGCAGGGGCCTCATTTATAAAGCGTGCGTACGCACAAATTTGATCGTAAAGTGTGCGTAGGCAAAAATCCACGGCAAAGTCCATATTTATAAAAACTGTCTTTGACGTGGAAAAGTGCTTAGCGCCACGTCAGGGTCTGAGCAGACGTACGCAGTTTTGCTTGTCTGATTGCTGCAGGTTTTTGGAAATATAAGCCATTCTTCTTGATTGAAATTGGGTTTATACAACACAGTCTCACACCCATGGCGTCAATATTTGACGACACTTGACCATGCGTCAATATGTTGACGCGGAGGGTATACCCTCCGCGTCACTTTTTGACGAACTGGGGACTTCAATACTATTAGGTACGCGAAATTAAACAGTTGTCGCCTGACATTGGGGTTAGGGATAGGTTTGGGTAGGGATGTCATTATGTAAATCTAACCCTAAACCGACGCGAAAATGGTAGAAAATGGTAAGAAAATAGGAAAGAGAATTTCGCGTACCTGATAGCATTGAAGTCCCCAGTTCGTCAAAAAGTGACGCGGAGGGTATACCCTCCGCGTCAACATATTGACGCATGGTCAAGTGTCGTCAAATATTGACGCCATGGGGTGAGACTGGGTTGGTTTATACATTGACAAGCGCTCTTTTATATGTCTGACATTAATTACGCATCGTTTAAAGGCGGAGATCAGGGGCCTCATTTATAAAATGCTGCGTAAAAACCATCCTAAATTTGATCTTACGATCATTTCACAAAAATGCGTACGTGTGATTCATAAACCGAACGTACGCGCAGAAAACGCGCGTACCCCTTTCAAATCTATAAATCAGAAATGAACTTGAACTTGTGCGTGCAGCCGAGCAGTTTCAGATCTCCGCCTTTAAACGATGCGTAATTAATGTCAGACATATAAAAAGCGCTTGTCAATGTTTAAACCGAATTTCAAACAGCAAGAATAGCTTATATTTCCAAAAACCTGCAGCAATCAGACAAGCAAAAGTGCGTACGTCTGCTCAGACCCTGACGTGTCGCTAAGGACTTTTCCACGTCAAAGACGGTTTTTATAAATATGGACTTTGCCGTGGATTTTCGCCTACGCACACTTTACGATCAAATCTGTGCGTACGCAGGCTTTATAAATGAGGCCCCTGAAACTGCTCGGCTGCGCGCACAAGTTCAAGTTCATTTGCGATTTATGGATTTGAAAGAGGTACGCGTGTTTTCTGCGCGTACGTTCGGTTTATGAATCACACGTACGCATTTTTGTGAAATGATCGTAAGATCAAATGTAGGATGGTTTTTACGCAGCATTTTATAAATGAGGCCCCAGGTTTTTGAAAAATAACCCAGACAGCAGACAACTCTGCACCGGATCCGGCAGTTTTCTTGGAAGCCATTTTTGCCTTTTGAAAAGGTTTTAAACATTGACAGGTGCTGTTTTATATGTCAATGATTTGGCAATGAGTTGCCAGAGAGCACCAGCCTTTTGTTATGATTTTCACAAAAGCTTAATGCCTTCCAAAAAAAATTTTTCTTAGAATAAATAAACATACAATAAATCAAAGATAAGACCCTCTGCTTTAAAAAAAAGTTTCTTAATTTCTCTTTTCATCACCTCTCAAATATGGGTAGGTTTAAAAAAAAAAAATTTTTTTAGCCAAAAGCTGAGATAATTGCATTTTTGTAAAGGACTTTTATTAGAGATCAGGGGCCTCATTTACAAAGCACAGATTTGATCGTAAAGTAGTGCCATGTCTGAGCAGACTTAAGCACTTTTGCTTGTCCGATTGTTTTTGGAAAATAAGCCATTCTTGCTGCTCAAAAAGGGTTTAAACATTGACAAGCGCTCTTTTTTTATGTCTATAACATTAATTAGGCATCATTTAAAGGCAGAGATCTGAAACTGCTCAGCTGCGCACAAGTTCAAGTTCATTTGCGATTTATAGATGGCACATCTGCAAGAAAGGGGTACGCAAGGTTTCTGTGCATAGGTTCGTTTTATAAATCACACATACACATTTTTGATAAATGATCGTAAGATCAAATGTAGGATCGTTTCTACGCAGCATTTTATAAATGAGGCCCCAGATTCAGAGCAATAATCAAAACATACACAGAGTTTTACTGTTTTTGAATCAGTGAAAGTTTCAGTGTTTTATAAGTTGGGTAAGGGTGCCACCTAGTGGATAATCGTGGAAATATAGATTGCTGTAAAAACTCGTCATTGGCAGGGAAGCGTTTTCTCTTAATTGACGAGATAACTCGTCAATGGTGGGGAAAGAGTTAAAGGTGGAGATCTGAAATTGTTCAGCTGCACACAATTTTAAAATCATTTGCAATTTATTGATGGCAAATTTGAAGTAAGGCGTACGTGCATTTTCAGTACCTACATTCGTTCTATTAATCCCACATATATAGAAATGATCCTGGTTAAAATTTAGTAGCAGCATTTTATAAATAAAGCCTTAAAGGGACACTTCTAAAAAAATATGCTCATTTTCCAGCTCCACTAGTGTTACACATTTAATTTTTACCGTTTTGGAATCCATTCAGCAAAAGCGGTACCGCCTGACCCAGAGATCAGCTGAATTAATTACAAAACGTTAAAAATCAAATGTTTACTCTAGCAAAGCTGGGAAATTAGCATATTTTCCAAAAAAGTAGAGTGTCTCTTTAAGACTAGTAAAAGGAAAACAAATATTTTTAAAGGGATAGTTCGGCCAAAATTTATATTAAACCCATGATTTACTCATCCCCAAGCTGTCCGAGTAGCATATGTCAATCGTTTTTCAGACACATTTTCTGATATTTTAGAAAATGTTTTAGATCTTTCAGTTGATTAAATGTAATGTTACGGGGTCCACGACCTTCAAGTCCAAAAAAAGTGTTCATCCTTCACAAAATAAATCCAAACGTCTCCTGGATGAGAGAGAGAGAGTATTAGCGTAGTGTACGCACTTTTCTTAGTGACGTATGACAAATTCGGAGGGTGGGGGCACAGAGCAGCAGCAGAGTAGCCTCCGTAAGCTGTGTAAGCTCTCATCCTGAATGCGGACGCGACTAAGATGGCGTTATTTATGTTAATAAAGTTTTAAATATGGATATTTCTACAACAACACCGCGCGGATTACTCTCAGAAGACCTTTGTTTATCATCCTGGAGCCGTTTGGATTTATTTTGTGAAGGATGGACGGACTTTTTTTGGACTTGAAGGTCGTGGACCCCGTAACATTACATTTAATCAACTGAAAGATCTAAAACATTTTCTAAAATATCCGAAAATGTGTTTGTCTGAAAAACGATGGACATATGCAACTCGGACAGCTTGGGGGTGAGTAAATCATGGGTTTAAAATCTTTTTTGGCTGAACTATCCCTTTAAACAACAAGTAACTACCGTAACTATGGTTAATATTGCAATGGATTTGAACTGATCAAAATCAAAACTTATGAAATACTTTAGATTTCTGAAGTGATCAGGTAGATGGACACCCCTCTCTAATGGCATACTAAAATATGATACAAATATAAAACCTAAAATGATATGATTTTATAATGCTTTATAACACTTTAGACAGCATGACAAAAACTATGAGCATGAAGAATTAACTTTTTTCTTTTTTTTTACTTAAAAATTTACTTTTTTAAGAAGGAATGGTCATGTCTGCTGCATCCAGAAGTGCAGTATGCGTTTTATCCACCTTGCTCATTCCTGATTGGAGAAATAAGCCATGTTGCAATTGTTCCCCTAGTTGCTGGGTTTTCTGTAAAATATCTGCAGTCTACTGTGGCTTTCTAGGTCATCGGGACTCTCAGCGGTGCATCTCAGCGTCCGTATCATTTGCCTCCTCAAAGGCGGCCATGTTGAGCTGCACATCACCAGGCTGGGCCAGTGCGACGGGAGGGGCGTGTCTTTGGGCTGATGTGGATCTGAGGCAATAGAACAGAGCCCGCAGGTCCTTCCGGAACTTAGAGCTCATGCCAATGTAGATAAACGGATTGTAGAAACTTGCTGACTTGGCAAAAAGGCTTGCCAGAATGCCGTTGAGCGGGGATATTTGGTAACCCCAGGCAGACCGCATGGAAATGACTGCATATGGGGACCAAGCCAACAGGAAGGCTGCACACAGAATTAAGGAGACCTGGAGTAAGAATCAAAGGCACATGCATTACTGTACACACCTGTGGTGATAGAAGGTCATGAAAGCCCCTTTTTCCACATTAAACGATCATCAGTTTTTGGTTGAATGAGCTGTAACCAAGATTAAAGGGTTTGGAGCAATGGCCTTACCCGCGTGTAATTCTCCGCTCAATCTTCCTTTGCCTCTCGCTGACATCTCCTCCCCGACTGCACTTGTGGCTGGAGTTGACGTTGCGAATGATGGACACGTACGAAAACACTATAATAGATACTGGCACAAAGAAGTTGAAGAAGAAAATGCAAATGACGTAGAGCTTGACTGGAACAGAATAAACAGCTCGCATCCAGTCGATTTCACACGTCCCGTACCTGCCAGCTGCAAAGAAGAATATTTTAAACCAAATCTCAATTTTTAAGTCAATCGATGAGGAAAGAAACCAACTTATAGTCATGGTCTTACTGTACCTCTGTAACTGCCCCAGCCCAAGAGCGGAGAAGCAGCCCAAAACAGAGAGCACAGCCAGGCTGCAACTATGACCGCGCCAATGTTATGCTTATTGACGAGATGAGCTGATGGACACGACAGGAACGTTTGTATCAGTGCAGTCCTAACAGACTAATAATGCTGATTTATCTCAAATTTGTCCTGCCAAGTCTGAAGAGCTTCTTAAAATGGAAAAAATAACATGGTGCTTGAATTATCTTTTTAGGTTTTTAGGTCTTGGAGGAATCAGGTTGAACCTGTGATTGGTCAATATGAGAAATAAACGTTGTCTATAGATAAAAATGAGTCACTATGGAATGAAAAACGGCCTGCTAGATTGCATTGCTGTCAGGGACGGTTACTTTGAGCATCTGCTCTGACGGTGTGGTAGATGAGAGTAATGTATGAGGTTAAAGGTCACCGAGTGACTTTTTTGCATCAGCCTTAACACAACATCTATTTGCACACCAGTAAACGGCAACATGGGGGTTAAAATGCTTTGAAGGAATTAACCCCACTGCACAGAGCAGATGGACTGAATA
Source organism: Misgurnus mizolepis (assembly GCA_025389145.1). Lineage (NCBI taxonomy): Eukaryota > Metazoa > Chordata > Actinopteri > Cypriniformes > Cobitidae > Misgurnus > Misgurnus mizolepis. The sequence continues at coordinate 15,402,060 of JAIFKI010000023.1, forward strand.
TTGGGTATCTTATAAAAACCTAATATGTTTGGCCAAAATGGAGCATACCATGATGAGGCTGGCAACCTTTGATGTACCGGACAACACTGATGGCTGTCAGCGTGTTGATGCTGACGAGTCCAAAAAGCAGGATTAGGAATCCATCCACCTGGCCAAGACACAACATCTTATACATTGCAAACAGTTCTGGCATTCTTTGCGAACCTGTCTCATAACCCATTAAACAGGTCTTGGGGAGCAAGCCAGAAAGATTAGGGGATAAAAAGACACATGTCTGAATACTTGGAACGGATACAAATAATTCATCTATCCTGTTTCATAACACCACCTGCCAGACGTCAAAGGGAATTGAAATGTAGACCAGAAACTCGCATCAGTTGCTGGGTCTGTCTTCCAAAGCAACAGAAGTAAAGCAAATCAACATGAACAAAGCTATAATTGATTCTGCTAAAATACGCCTTTCATCCGGGTGAGTCATGTATCTCTTTTCCCATGCCATGTGTAAATTTGTTATAAAAGCTGACAAAGTATTTTGAATCAAAATGTTGCCTCCATTTGTTTACTCTTATGGTAAGTAGCCATGTAATAAATGGGATAATGTACATCATCCCTTAATTATATCAAGATTCATTATCCTATCGTATACAGAAGTGGCCAAAAGTGATGTCCAACTTTGAACAACCGACATCTTCACTCTTTATTTAATAGGCTTATGCCCAGCTGCACTACTTCCTGAACTTCAGCCAGCTCCTTGTTTCCTGTCTGCCATTATTGGACAAACTGATTAATCCAGGTGTGTCTGATTATTGTTGTTGTGCCTACTGAGGTCAGGCACACCTGGATTAATCAGTTTGTTTGTGACTACTGAGGTCAGGCACACCTGGATTAATCAGTTTGTCCAATAATGGCAGACAGGAAACAAGGAGCTGGCTGAAGTTCAGGAAGTAGTGCAGCTGGGCATAAAGCCTATTATTGTGAATAAAACATTTTGCATGCATGTTGCATTGGTGTGTTTGGAGTATAAGCTAAAGCTCAGTTTTGACTACAAAATATTGATTGTTCGTTGATCCCCAAAAAAGGAACAGGTAAAATTATAGTCAATGTGTGCAGATGACTCCGGCCCAGAGTCATCTGCTGCCTGTGAGCTTTTTGTTTTTCTATGCATATTTAAAGGGTTAGTTCACTCCAAAATTACAAAAGGTCCATTAGTAGTTCAATAATATTATAATAAAGTGACAACAACACTTTCTGCTCAAAGGATACTAAAAAAATGTGTTCTCCTCCCTGGTCATTTAGTGTGCGTTCACGAGCAGACTACAGCACATGCTGCTGACGTCACTGCCAATGTTTTCCCCTTTTTTATTAAGCATTTATGCAAATATTGTAAACAATACTTAAACAGCCCGCATAAATGCACAAAATACTTGGCAGCACATTCTGTGTCTGTACACATCAGCAGGTAGCGGACCCGTGAACGCGACCAAGGAGGAGAACAAATTGTTGAATAAAATCGTTTCTTTTTGGGTTTTTTTGCGCACAAAAGCATTCTCGTCACTTCATAATAATATTATTGCACTACTAATGGCACATGGATATTCTTGCCGATGTCTTTCTTTCTTTTCTTGGCTTGATTGGGAAAATCAAACTGCAATCTATGGGACAGTCACAAGCCTACGGTTTTCATCAAAAATATCTACAAAAGTGTTCTGAAGAGAATCGAAAATTGTAATTTTGGGGCGAACTAACCCTTTAAATAAAATCCAGATTCCCTGATACACTGTGCTTTGCCTTTTTTGCTAAATTATTTTGTCGTATAAATACATTAATTAAAGGTTAGTGTTTTGTACCATAAACCTCATATTTTGATGGTTTATCTAACTTGAGGGGTCCTTATGAGCAATAAGCCACCCCAGAAATCACTATTGGTCACTACTGTACACCTATTCTAATTTACCGTTGGGTAATCACGTTACCATGTCCTTACCTTGCATGTCCAAAATGTTTTAATAAGATAGCCCTCATCTTTGAACACATCAAAAATTTCAAGGATTCCACGAGAATATCCAAAAATCGCAATGCTGCCGTCGGATACCACAAGGTTAAGCGTCAAGAAATCCTGAGGTTCAAGTGAATTTCTTTCCTTAGTTAAAAGCAATATCACAACCCCATTTCCAATCGAAGAAAGGAATCCTGTGAATACAAGAAATAACGCAGTAACCTTATTTTAACAAGATCTCAATTAATTATAAAAACTAACTAATTTTTACCTAGTATAACCAAATAGACACCAATAGCCGTTTCTCCTTCATGCGAGACCTGGTGGACTGTAATATTTGAGAGAAGAACATTGCTGCTGTCCATCTTTAAAAAATGTTTTGCAAAACGTTTAAGTCAGGCTCATCTCAAGTTGTAGTTTTGTAAGACTTTGGTGAAACCAACTAAAGTTAACACACACATACTGTACATCCTGACGATATACATCGGTTACCCAGACTAGACCGAATGTCTTCAAACTATGCCTGAGAAAAGATTTGAACTCGTAATCTCCTGATCTTGTTAAAGACTTTAGAGACTTAGATTTTTAGGACAGTGTTTTCAAAGCCACAAAATCATTTAAGGCTGCTAAACTTACCTTAGGTCAATACATCTACACAAATTCAAAATACCTGTTCGTTGCATCATGTTAAAGGTGCAGTGTGTAACTTTTAGAAGGATCTCTTGACAGAAATGCAAAATTATATACAAACTATATTATCAGGGGTGTATAAAGACCTTTCATAATGAACCGTTATGTTTTTATTACCTTAGAATGAGACGTTTTTATCTACATACACCGAGGGTCCCCTTACGTGGAAGTCGCCATTTTGTGCTGCCATGTTTCTACTTAAGCCCTTTACAGACACATTTTTTTACTAAGTTGTCCCAGACGTTTTTTCTGATGGCAGCTACCATAGCTTCTCTATGCTTTTCAGAAGTGAGGGGTGAGCAGTGGACTGAGCTGTTGGTTGCAATTTGCAACCTTACCACTAGATGCTGCTAAAATTTACATACGGCACCTTTAACCATACGCATCATGCGTCTTGTCAAAATACATACCGGCTGCACGTGCATCAAAAGAATTTATGATAAAAAGATGTTCACGTTCACAAAATAATTGCAAGACACTAACTTAACACTAATACTAGTATCTGTCTCTTTCAGCTCGTATTTTGACATGCACATAAGTTTACATGACGCGCCAAACACATACTTTGAAATGATGATCCAAACACATGATGGGCTACATACATGTTGTGACAACCTTTGCATTGTGCGCTCTTGAAAAAGAAATCCCTGGCTGATCTGATGACCAAAAAATGAAAACAGTACACTATTTCTGCTTGAGACGGTTAGAACTTTATTGTTGAGAACCATTAGTATTGAATTAAATAGTATAGGAAAACAGTATAAAGTACATGGAATATCAATGATTCTGAAGTTAGAGCAATTTTATTGGCGTGTAAATGAAGAGATCTTGATTTTTTTATATTTTTAGACAGGTGGATAACTGGACCTCACCGCTCTTCTTATTTCTGACCAAGCTGTGAAAGCTGTTGAGAGAGGAATGGGTTCGGTATTAGCAGCTCTTATACTGCATAAATCACATTAATACTAAAACAAAAGCATACATTAAAAAATATAACACGTCTGTGTCAAACAAGTTCACGACCAAAGGAAAAACAAGGAAGCAGCACATAAAAGCCTTTTAGGTAGACGAATAAGTGGTAAAAGTGTTTTTATGTGAATAAAACTGGGCAAAACGTTCAAAAAAATATTTACAGAGGGAAAGGCACGTTGTGACTTGGTGTCAACTTTGTCAAGACAAAGTACTACGTAGATATGCTTCAAGCAGCAAAAAGCATTCCAAGACACTCAAAGCGGTGCTGTTTCTCCAACTCTGGGATATTCAGATGGATTATAGACTGCAAAGCATTTTTTCATGGAATTTTATCCATGTACGTAAAAGTATGTTGATGAGTTTGTACCCTCGGATAAAGTGACGCAAATTGTGACTTTGAAATGGCCATCTTAAATCACGCATTATTATCCTCAATCAATAGCGATTTTTGTAAATTAAAGTTCACCCAAAGGGATAAAGAGATAGTTCACCAAAAATGCATCATTTACTCATGTTGTTACAAACCTGTATTCATTTATTTGTTCTGCTGAAAACAAAGGAAGAAAACATATTTGAAGAGTTTGGTTCCAAAACGCAATAAATCCATTTTTACAAATTTCGGTAAAAACGTGTTTTCTATACCAAGAAAGTGACAAGATGAAAACCACTATTTTCTGTTACAAACTTTCACATAGCATCCTTAGGTTATAAAAACATAAAAAATTCAAATCCATAACTTGATTTTCAAAGATTTATTATAAAAACGAATTATTTTTTCCACAAAATGCAATAAATCCAAGTTTTTTTTTCAAAATCTTATAAATCTATTGAATCAATGTATAAATGTGCATTCATTTATGCCATTTTATATTCATTTAGTTGAACAGTTGTACACACTGATTAAAAAAATAAACATTAATGGCATTAATCAAAACACTTACTTTGTCATATTAAGAAGAACACTGTCATTGCTGCGGTTATACTTGACGTCATCGCTTAACATTTTTCACAGCGATCAGCTGTAATTCTCGTTGACTTTGAGTAAAATTATAGAAAGTTTTTCAAAAGTTCCCCTGGGGTCAATGTGTTAGCACGAGAGAAGCTAGATGCTGTCGGGAGAACAAGCGATCGTCTATCGAGTGCCTCTCGCGTAAATTATTAGATGTTGATGGCTTACGTTTCTTTCCTGTCACAGAAAACCACAGGTTTATCAATGCTATTAAAGTATTATTTCGTTTTTGTTTGTTTGTTGATCACGAAGTACAAAGTAGATGAGGAAAACTAGGACTCTGTGTACTCAGCGCGCCGCCATTGTTTGTTTACATTGCGTGGAATGGTGCGCTGTAATTTGTGGAGCGGATTTATTGCATTCTGTAAAAAAGGAGGAGTGGCGTTTATTGTGTTTTGGAAAAAAAGATGACAGAATAACACAGCGGATAATATTAAGAATTTACTTTTAAATTCAACCTGATATAATACTGATTTTGGCAGTAACTTGTTTTTTCATGTTAATTGCGTTTCGGAACCAAGCTCTTCATTTGTAATCAAGCAGGAGCATCTCTGACTTCCATAGAAACAAAAATGCTAAGGAAGTCAATGGTGCTCTAAAACTGTTTGGTTACAAACTTTCCTCAAAATATATTCCTATGTATTCAGTAGAACAAAGAAATGTATACAGGTTTGAAACAACTTGAGTAAGTAAAACCTACCTGTTTAATGAACATGGAAGCATTGAAAAGCTCACTACATCCATAAAGAACCCGCTTCCCTGGCCTGGCCTGAAGAGAAATTAAAATCATTGTGCATCTTCATTAAGAAAAAGTGTGTATATATACACTGTACTGTATAAAGTATTTCACACATCCAAATCTGTTTAGCATACCTTTGTGTAGTCAACAAGATTTTGATACTCTATGTAATTGCCTCCACCAACGACAAAGACTATGGCCTGTAAAATGACAAAAGCTGACATCAGTTGTTTGATATACTGGTGGTAAAAGAAACTTTATTGAATACTTTAATGAAATACCCTGTTTTTTTCAGGGCTGGAAATAGGGAAGGGGGCTCAGGGGGACAAAGTTCCAGTTAAAATGAAATACATTTTCTTTTTTTACATAATATATCCTCCAGTAACACTATTTTGATAGTCCACTTTAGACATTTTACTAATTATAAGTAACTTTGCAACTAACAACTACCAATCTTTACAGTATAGTAGACGGTTTGCTTAATACCTGTATCTATTAACACTTTATTGTAGGAATGCACCTATATGATTTTTAGGGGCCGATACCTATACAGATTTTAACTGACATCTATTGGCTGATAGCGATATTTCTGCATTAAATTTTTTTTTTTACTGAGCATGGATTGGATCTATTTAACATTCAACTGACCAACATAATAATAAGAGAGGCACAAAGTAAAATTAAATTTTGGAGACTGACGGCCTTTTTCCGAAATTCTCTTACTCTGACCACGTGGGTCACGTAAATAAGTTATCTCTCACGTGATTAACTAAGTTACATCATTTACAATTTTTTTCCCCATGGCACGTATGACAAACTATAATTTTTTCAGATTTCATTTTGTTTTGTGAAGTATTTCATTATTTTGTCTATTATAAAAAAAAATGCTGGATTATGCAACAGACATGCAACTTATTGCCTTCACACATTTAATAAATAAACAATCTGCCTTTCTCGTGCTATTGCCGATATGCCGTTGGTTTTTAAATTCATCAAAAATCGGCAGATACATATCTGTACGAAGGAGGATTAGGGCCAAGCTAAAATAAAAAAATTACAAAATTGGATACTATACATATTAATAAAACAATATGAAGGATATGCGATTAGAAAGGCAATTTTATGGAATCTCCCTCATATAAAAGTCAATATGGGGGGAGATAATGTCAACGAACAAAATTCGGTGCACAACTTAATAAAAGAGGCAAGCAATGAACAGAATATCGTAATGAATAAGGGTTTTTTAATTGGGTATGGTAAACCCTTACGAAAATTAACCATGGTTTTAATGTGGGAAAAGTATAGTAACCATGGTTTTTTGGTGTATTGATTACTATTAGCAAAACCATGGTTTTTACTACACTAACCATGGTTTAACTATGGTTTTTGAAAACCATGATTGTACCCCTTTCCCTCTAATCCCTAAACCCAAGCCTGACAAGAAGGGTTCCCCTTTAATAACCCAAAAAGGGAGATGGGACACTTAAGGTTTCCCTCTACTGTCTTCATTTTACTATTCAATACTTTTGTTTTTAGTACCTGCCATCCCCCCAGTGTAATCATTTTTAAGGTTGATTTTTGATTTTATAAAAAGATTTTGAAGTTTGGTGTATGCCTGTGCCCACCTGGGAAACTGGGCTTTCATTCCCCTAAGCCTAACCCTTACAATCTACAAATAGATAGTTAGTTGATACAAGTTGTTGCAAATTAAAAAAGTTAGTTGTAGTAGTTGCAAAGTTATTTATAGAATGTCTATAGTGGACTATCAAAATAAAGTGTAACCTATCATCCAAATGCTACAATGTTAAAAGTAAAAGTGAAGAATTACTCCAATTGGTAACACCAAAAAGTTTAAGCTTTTCAACTGAAAGGCCATCCAACTTTCACTTTACAGTGTATGTAAAATTCAGTTATTAATATTTTGGGTTTTCTGCAATTTTTGGAAGGGATTTCTGCATGTATAGTTTGAAAATAAAAAAGATGTCTTAAACTAGAGTACCCAGTGTATATTTCATGAGAACTTTTTCTGTCATGAATGGCTCTTAGACATTCTGGGTTTTCAACTTGTTTTGTCAGCACCAAGTCCTGAGCTCTACCAGGAACAAAAGGCTGAATATTGCTCGAAAACTCATATTAACTCATGCACAAGTTACAGTACATGGGTGCCAAACCATGAAGATCCCTTATCAATTTCCTTACAGTGCAGAACGATGACCAAGCATCATCAGGTATCAGCTGTCCTCATTGTTTTTTCTACTCACCTCCTGAAAGGGGTTCTTGTTTCTTGGAACGGAGCTGAGGGAGTTAAAGAGTCAAATTAATTCATCATCAGTGGCAGAGAGAGAAAGCAGCCAACAGTAGCGGAAAAACGACAGATCTTCTTATATTCTAAATATTTTCAGTGGAAAGTCGCAGCACTGGCAAGGATGTGCAGATCCGTTATTTACCCGACTTCAATGCTGCCTTATGTGTGTATATAATAAAAGAAACAAGCAATTTCAGATTCCTCCATGGATCAAATGCCTTTAACAAAATATTTGAATACAGCGGGACCAATTCAAACAGAGAGCTCTATCATTAAAAATATAAGGCGTCTGAATGCATCGGTCTGCGTCTTTGGTGTCCTACCTCTCGCTTCCGCGAAGCATCTTTGGATCAAAATATCTGTAGTCATCTGTCTCCTGCAAAAATCACAACACATAACATTAGGGATTACAAAGCACGTACTGTAGGTAAATTAGGGATGAAATAACATTGACTGCACTCTTCCCACACCACCGGCTCCTAAAAACCACCTCATCCATCTACATTAAACGCTTATCAAGATATTATGCTTCCCAGTCACAATTCATCTGAAAACTAGCTGAAACTGTAAAGTATCCTCTTCCAATCCTTAAATTTAACTAAAAAAACATAACAAGGATATAATCTCCTTTTCTGAACGGTTTGGACTTAAAATGTCTCTGAGGCGGTTGCCAACGGGTGCCTCCTACTTCCTCATCCTCCATATCGGATGGGCCAAGCTCGTCTCTTCCCCCACAAGAGCCCAGTCAGCCTAGCCTGGCAGACCTGGTGCACTGTCACATAATTCATTTTAAAAAGGAAAACTTTGCCATCAACTCTGAAACTGGAGACCTGTTACACTTCCAAGTGTCTACATGCTCCAGATTTTTCTGCTATTGGTTTACCATTGCTGGGGACCAAAACTCTAGTGTGGGACTCTTCGAGGACTATCTGCTCTTTTCCCTTCGCTTCCCAACAAGTGCTGTATTGTGCATGGCACTGAAATTCCAGTAGCTAACAATATGATAATACCGTTATGATGAATTCAAGTTTATGGGCAGAGAATGTAGGGAAGTATTTCCAGTTGGTAATGCGATGCGGGAATCTGTCCACCCCGGCGTAAAGATCAGAGAGGCTCTTAGGGCATTTTTGAAGGAAATAAGGTCCTTTTGTCACCGTACGAGAAGGGTAAACTAAAGGGCCACTGTTACACAAGCAGTTGATCTCCAGATCTAATATGTCAGCTTGCTTTCTCCATTACAGTATTTTAAATTTAGGACAGCTCTTCAGGATAGTTCTTGGAAGTGTGCTTGGGGAACATTCAAAATGTCTAAACAGAGACGAGCCCTGAAAGTCATAATGTGAGGACACTGTCAAAGAATTGCCACATCATATCCTTTTCAGTAATTCCAAATCAGCATCAATCATCTTTCCCCACGCAGTCCCAGAACGTAGTTGATCTCAAAGCATCAGAAGATATTTTCAAAGCAGATCTTTTCTTCAAGACAGTCCAACGATAACTTTAAAACAGCCAATGTTTTCAAATACCTGATGCTTCTTCATATACAGATTTTTACAGCTTCCAAATGGATGAGACCCTTTCGTCCAGCTGAACACAATCCTGTTCACGTTCAAATTGCATCAGTTCCCAGAAAGACGTTCCCCGTTACTGATGTTTGAAGCTCATGAGGTATTTGCATCTTTGTTAGGTTCTCAAAGGTGAAAAGCAAAATGGAAAGTTTTCAAATCCCCAAGATTTGGAAACTTAATACATCATGCTAAGTGTTTGCATCCTAAAAAAACTCTCACTCTCTGTACTATCTTCTTTTAGCAGGTGTTCCCTGGCAAACAGTCACATTAACACAGCATATCAAATGTCCTGTACTAGGGTTTTGAAAGCATTGTTCAGAGCAAATCCAGTGTCCCATAGCACTGTGGTGTCATGCGCATTAATCCGCAGTGGGGGGTAAAGCAGCCTTGGTGACACACAAAGTCATTTGCAAATTGGGGACAAATAATCATTTTTGGAAAATCATTAGATTTTAACCTAGCTAGATGTACAAACAGCCGTAACATAAAGGATTACCACTGTTCAACTTTTGCACTGAATAAATATATTTGAGGTAATGAAAGAAAAGTAAGGATGATCTGGTAAAGTAGCAGAATGATGAATGCTCACCGGATTTGACTTCATTTCCATCAAGTTGTCCAAGATGCGAGTAACTGGCAAGTTCTATACAAAAACAAGATTCACAATAAATCCAAAAACCCAACTGGACATGTCACCACAACTGACTATGCTAGATCACCTTCATTTATTATTGTTTATCATCTGAGTACACCCATGCCATGATTAAAGTTTATGATGTCCTGGTAACATCTGCTCTTGTATTCTGCCAGCCCGAGTGGGCCATCACTAGATATAATTATCTATAACTTGTTTTTTTGTCTTTTAATATTCAATAACTGATTTGTGTTCAACGAGTATATACTTACATGCTGTTTAAGAACTAGATTTTTCACCCCCTCCATCACAAACTGGGATCCAGTGTTCATTACCCTCGAGAAAAGTCTGTAAAGTTGACAAGCAGGCCATCGTAAATTTGCATTCAAACACATGACATCAACAAAACGATTCGCATTATAAGAATTCAATTCAGCGTAGCGTCATACCCCATTGGTTTTACTCCACTACTCCCATAATTGGCGGGAGTTGCAGCCATCTTGGTGAAAGCTCTGGAAAAAGGGTTATATTAGTTAAAAAACTACAATGCTCATCATTCTGCTTAATTGAATGTAGTAACTAAGCAAATTTGACGTGTTATGATGTGTTTGTTGGTGATGGCCAGTACTCACTTCCACTGCTTGATGTAGTTGAGTGGGGACAGGTCACAGCCTGCATCAAGCATTGCTTTTTTGTACTGCTCTAGATCAACCTAAAAAGAACAGAGTGTTTTTGAATAAATCAAGTTTATAGCAACGCTCAAATCTCATGGATGAAAACAAAAATCCAGCGGGCCAAATAGAATTGTTTTTTTTTACAATGAAGGATGGCATAAGGCTTGCAAGCCACGAGTATTCTTGTGGCTTCATTTCTGTTAGACGCGTAACAGTTTGCGCTGCAGGAACGAGAAGGGCGTTTTGATGTCATTACTACCTCAAAAAACAAACAACAAAATGGTTGTTTTTGGAGTTCGAGCAAATGCTTAGCCAACAATAATCTACTCCGGTTCAGAGGGACGCGGATGAAAGAAAAATCCCAGAAGATGTGGAAAAAGAGCTCCTGTCTGACTTAAGCTGTCGACTCACGCTTCTTCTTTAGAAAGTCAAAGCTTTTACAGCCCGGATTGATAGATGTATAAGTGTATGACAGGCGTTGGCCCATTGGCTTACTCTCCCTGGAAAGGACTAAACTTCAAGGGTCACTTCTGTGGACACAGCGGAGCTTGGACATAATCCATCCGAACTTGCTCCCATGACTCTGTTTCTTTGTATCCGAATTATACACAAGAACTCATACTGTCCTTGGAATGGCCATTGAGGAGATCTTGCCATGAGCGGAACAATTCTGCTTTATCAAGGTACAAGAGTAATAAAGTTTGGGCATGGTATCAAAAAGCATCAGTGTTCCTCAAATCTGCACCGCATGTGTCCAAAGAACAAACATGGCTTTTGAAGACAAAAAGTACAGTTTAAAAACCTAGGTCGAGCTTCATGGGGAGGAATCAGAATGTTTTTGTGAGTTTGTCCCAAAATAACGAAATCCATACACTTGCCACTGATTATATATATATATGTTACCGAAAGTGCACATCAGGAGTATTTGCCCAGCAAAGGAGGGATTTGTAGGGATAAACAGAATCCAGATTTTTTTGGTTCGGCTGAATACCGAATCCACTGTTTAAGATTCGGCTGAATCCGAAACTGAATACTACTCGCAACCTTATTCCATTAACACAGTAAAACACATTAATGAAGTAAACAACGTCCACAGCAATGTATTTTTCATTTTGTTTGATTTTTACTGTAAAAAAAAAAGGATAGGCAACATTATGCCAGGATGACAATTGGGAAAAACTATTTTGACAATTACTATAAGCCTATGCATAATGAAAGCGATGCGTGTGATGCGCTAGTTTTTTCCAGGTGCGTCCACGAAATGTAAACCGCCCCTAAGGCTCACCGAAAAATAATGCTCATCTCCACATCAGCACCCGCCTAGGGTTCGGTTCGGTGAAAAAAAATCTAAGATTCGCCCGAACCCCGTCAAAAAGCCCAGTATTCGGCCAAATCCGAATTCTCAATTCGGTGCATCCCTTATTATTTGTCTAAGCATTTAAAGTCCCCCTGTAGATGAGATATTTTCATTACTCTACACCCTTGACACATTTAGTATAGGCTACCCTGATATATGAACGCCTCTACTCAAACGCACCAACTCAGACTATAGATATGAATATGCAAATGATTCCCGCCTCTATCCAATCACAACAACTCAGACCATAGATTTGAATATGTGAATTAGTCCCTGCCTCCACTCTTTCGCACCACCTTGGACCATAGATATAGATGTACATAGATCCTACACTTGGCAGTTTTAAAAACCTAACTGCTAAGTCCGGTTTCACAATGAGCTGCACGTATGAGCATCGTATGAGTTTATACAACCAAGTATTTATGGCTTAAACCAGTGGTTTTCAAACTGGGGGCCAGGACCCCCAAGGGGGGCCGCGAGATGGTGCCAGTGGGGCCCCAGTTTTATGAGATTTTATAAAATACAGGAATTTATCATGAATTCTGTGTAATTAAACCTAAAAAAAAATAAGGCTACTAACCAAAAGCACTACTTTTTTGTATAATTTAATGTTTTTTTTTATTAAAATGTTGAGTTTTAGAACAGTTTTTTGTCACAAATTTTCTTTGGGGGGCTGCAAAGGAATGCACCGTACACAAGGGGGGCCACACGCTGAAAAAGTTTGGGAACTTGTTCAACTATGTTGACACGTGGGAAGCCGAGATGATTTCAAACGACAATTTTCAGTCTGTCTTTGAAAAACTCAAATTTTATGAATTAAATACTCAGCAATTGTGTTGAATGACGAATTTGCACATTGTTTGTCTTAAAGCATAAAACACCACATAGTGATATACACAACAATAAAAACTTGATTTTCACCACAGGGGGACTTTAAAGATTGTTATAGGACATTTTGTTATGTATTATACAAGGAGTTGGTTGCGACAAGAAAATAGGAATACAAATAAAATACAGTTGATTGCAGGGTAATATAGTTTGAATGAAGGTCGTACCTCAGATGGGGGCTGCTGGGAAGTGATGTAGTAGATCAGAAACAACCTCATCTTATCCTCTGCTGTTCCAGCTACCAATGAAAAAAAAACATTTACACTGCATACAGTTCATTTACATTCAACAGAGTAAACACGACTACAGTTTTTCATTTTTTTACAGCGCTGAAACGTGATCCGAACACTTAAAAAAGAACTGATCGCTATCATTATAATCAGCAAAGTGGTCATTCCAGTGTACTCATAGGAAACCGGTGAACTTAAAGAGGACCCTGTGGAGATCAAGCAACTGTGTCCTCTTAAAACCTTACAATGCTGGCGGGAGAGAAAACAAATTTCATCCTGTGGTAGCATCACAGAGAGCCTTTAAAGCCAACCATTTCCCCCAAGAGATGTGATGTATTTCAGTCCACTAAGCTGGAAGAATGGCTGGATAAAGAAGAGGGGTGGGACAGATTCTCATTAAGGGATGGGGGTATGAGTTACTCATTCAATTAGTTTTGTTTGATCTCTCAGGATGGGGCTGTTTTTGGTAAAACAAAACTTTATGACGGTTTGGCAGAACGCCATGAGGGATACAATGGTGTTTGGAATATGCTCAAGATTACAAGACCAGTCAAGTAGACATTAAGCCACTTGAGGCCACATGTTTTACCACAATTAGGGGATGTTGATGAGCATGCAGATAAGCGCGATCTGTTAGTAGCTTCAAATTTTAATCAATAAGATTTTATGGTGAGCTGCGCTAGCCATCACAATACCATAGAAATAGTAATAACAGAGTAAAAAAATATTTATTAAATGGATATGAAAGAGGATTAGGGCCAAGTAAAAATAAAAAAAACATCTTAAAGTCTGTGTAAAGTCATTTCAGAGAATTGTTTCGAAACATATTATAAATGTTAGAAATGTTTTGCTGAAACACATTACAAAGACTGAATTGTGAAGTTACACCATATTTACACAGTTTTCCCATATTATGTGTTTAATATTATTTCCTAACACAATCACATTTTTTCAGGTTGTAGGTATTTGAAAGTTGAGAGAGAGAACTTTTTTTACGTTTACCCGCGAGTGGGAGTGGTTTCAAAGCAGACAGCGGACACGCCCCCATCGTTCGAGAGCAGCTAATCCTGCCTGTTTTCCACGATTTTGATAACTTATTTTATTTATTTGGCGCTTTTTAACCATGCAAATTTGGCTGGGTTTGTTAAAGGTGCCAAGGAATAAAAAAAACTGTATTTACGTAGGCATTTATGACTAATAAGAGCTCTGCACATGATAATGACATTTAGTTAGCCTCGAACATGTTTTTTTCCTTATTTTTATGAGGAATAAACCTTGAGCATGCAATAGTCCACTGGAAAACAGGCCAATCTCAACATAACACCGAGTGCGATGTCACAATCGAGATATACGCACCAACATTAAATTACACATTAAATTAAAATACAAAGTTGTTATAATGTTTACTAATGCAAGCTACTGACATGAGCCGCAGAGCAATCAGAGCAGAGCTCAACATTATTATTCATGACCCTTTCAAATAGGGCAAAAATAGACCATTTCATTCAAAGGACAAATCCTAGGGTTGTAAATGGACATGTAAAGTTTTTTTGTACTTAATAAAGTTACATACGTTCTATGTAAATATCAAAGAACAATTTAACATTATTTCAATGCATTCTTTGGCACCTTTAATATCACATTTTTCTATGATACATTTAACTATTTCGCCGACATTGACGAGAAAAACGCTTCCCTGCCAATGACGAGAATTTCCGGCTTTCCGCAATTATCCACCAGGTGGATACTCCGCAACTTATACAACCCAGAAGTAGCGCCTTTTTATTTTATTTGCACGATGCATTCATATTTTGGCCTCATCTGCTTGCCTGTACATATGTTTTCTTCATCAGGTGTGTACCGAATTTGCTATCTGTTTTGCAGATCTGCTTGTTCACATCATTCCAAACACAATTATGTCAAAATTATGACATTGGAGGCAAGGTCCATGATCTCTGAAAGCCAATGTTGACATTTGAAATCACCTAAACAAACACGCCCCTACCCCAATAGAATCTGGACCTTCTTTTGATAGACCCGCCCCACACATACGCAACCCAGGCAACGATGTCGGTTAATAGACACGCACCTTACTTCTGATTGGATACAAGTGTGTTTTGGTAGTCGGCCTGACTCTCTTTTCTAAAGCGTTTTTCAGATATCGTGCACTCCGCCTTTAAATGTTGTAAAAATATCACGATTTTAATCTTATTAATACACCTTTATTTTAGTATTTTGCTTTTATTCTCAAAATATCATTTATTTTTACCTTTTTCTTAAAACTTTATTGTTGTAATTTGATTTACTTTTGACTTTTTTCTTGTGACTAAACATGCAGCACAAGACACGCGAGAACCAATGATCATCTTGCAAACCGAAGTGGATATGGCGTGCCGCCATTTTAGATCACACCAATCATGGTGCATATACACCAGAAGCAAATTTAAGTATTTGCGCGAGTTGATTACATGCAAAGTCAATGCAAAGACTGAAAAATGTGAAGGATGCGAATGTGACTGCTGAGAACATGAAGCTTTGCGTTTGGTGTGTACGCAGCATGATCAATTTCTAAAAAAGCTTAAAATACGAATCGCTCTGACGAACGTATCGTTTCACTTTAAAATGCATATATTAACCCTACCGGGGTCGTATGGGTTCCTTTTTCTGATGACATGCGGCCGGCCACTCAGTGCCATAACAAAGCTAGGAAGAGTCAGGATATTTATTTATCATAACTCCAAATGTGTTCGGCTAAAGAAAGGAAGTCATATACACTTTGTGTGGCAATTATGGAGTAATTAAAATTTTTGGATGAACTATTCCTCACTTGGCTCTAATCGTCTTCTGCATGTCAAAGACTCACCGTCCGGATCACTGATAATGTCCAGAAGAGATTTATCAAGATTAGATTTGCTCATGAGCTTTTCCTCATACTCAAAATACACATCCAGCTTGCGGCTCTAAAGACAGAGGTTTAGACAGGCACATTTAGAGCGAAAATATATTTAGAGAAATAATAAGATGTGCTGACAAAACGTAATTCAAGAGATAAAAAACATTTTTCTCATGGTGCACTCACCTTGATGTGGTCCAAAACTGCTGTGGCGACGTTGGTGTGGAGGTCAATCAATCTCTTCTTCTCCAGAAGCTCAGGAAGGGAACTGTTTGGAGAGAGGAGCATGATGTTACCTAACTCTATATGTGTAGGCTCAGGCAGGTGTCCAGCGGAAGGCCGTTTGTGAGAACGATGTCTTATACATATTTATAATAGCTGGCTGTAATTAGATTATACTAGGATACATTTCACGTATAGAAACAAATTCAACAAACTAAAACTTGAGTAGATGAGGGGTTTTTTTGTCTGCACACACACAGATGAAATAATGGCATGTGGGTTTGGACCAACAACACTTGAATTTTGGATGAACTCTTTCTTTAAGCAAAGCACACGATGAAGTCACGGTACAAAGAAACCTGTTTCTCCTACCTGACAGCTGAAGTAAGTTTGGCGGTGTTATCTGACAACATACTAATGGCTCCATCATCCTCCCCCTCCAGGCCCTTTGAAGAAACCACATTTCTGTGTTACAGGCTTCTTATCACAGCTTCCATTCAACACCGTCTTTATATATTATTCAGCATCGGCCCTAGAGCGACTCCACAAATAACAAACCGAATACTTGTGTCTTACCATGATGCTCTTGAGACGTTTAACCTCATCCTCTTGGGTACGATATGAATCCAGTTCCTCCTGCACGGCTTCTGCAACCTCAGGAAATGGACTGAAACAGCGACGGGAAATCGATTATGGACTTTTAATGGGCTCGGTGCTAAAAACAAGTTAATCTACACACAGGTCCGTCTATACACAAGTTAATCCAAACAGATGTTGGGAAGGATGATTGAGCATCTCAAATTCTCCAAGGTAATTACATTCACCTTCCTTTGTGTTTCTGCCAAAATTTGTCAGCAGCAGTGAGATCATAGCTCTTCTTGTTCTTCTTTTTGGGTCGTGCCCCGGCTGGACTGGTCTCTGACCCTTGAGACTCCTCCACACTGACCCGGTTCAGATGGAAGTCCTGATACAAACACACAAATTCATATATATGTGGGATGCTAGACAATGGGGCTGCACAATAAATCGCATGCGATTGTGACGTCAGTAAATCCGATTCCATGATTAGTATGAAGTGCATTTACTACACAAAGCCTTAGTTCACTTACAAGCTGGGCAATATCGGATTCATAATCGGGATTAATTTAGGAATTAAATTTATTAAATCACCCCTTGCAATTTAAAGGTGCTGTGTGTAGATTTTAGCTGCATCTAGTGGTGAGATTGCAAATTGCAACCAATAGTTCAGTCCACAGCTCACCCCTCCCTTTCGAAACGCATAGAGAAGCTACAGTCGACAAACATGTAGTGATGAAACGCGCTCAATAGAGCAGTTTGTCCGTTTAAAGCTACTGTACAAACATTTCGGCAATTTCCATGTAAAGAGACGCACGGTGTATGTAGATACAAATGGCTCATACTAAAGTAATAAAAACATAACAGTTCATTATGTAAGCATTTATAAACCACTGATAATCTAGTCATGTATATTATATTGAATTTCTGTCAAGAGATCCTCCTAAAATTTACACGGGGCACCTTTAAGTCTTGCTTTATTTAAGCAGGAGCATTCTGGGATGGAAAAAACCCCCAATGAATTTATGACTACTGGCACAAAAACCCAACACGTACATTCCACATTAAAAAGTAACCCTTTATCATCCATACATGATGATTGAAATAATTACATCTTTCCATATACCGCAACTTGGAACTACTAGTAGTTTCCATTTGAGGAAAAGGACATTAACATTACTAGAAGAAATGAATAATATGGGCTTAATTGTGGGTCATGTGAGTTTATTTGGGTTCTGCTCACCAGCACATCATGAATGAGAGCTTGGTATGTCCAAGTGTGGTGAAGAGGAGTTGCTAGATCAAGGTTACGGTCGGCAAGAACAAACAGCGGCCTTTGAAAACTGTGTAGAGAGAATGTGGAGAAGTTATATAGTGGATAACATTTTATTTCGATAATACACATTAGACGTTTTACTAACTTTAAGTTACTTTACTTTATTCAACTGACTATAAATGAAGAGTTTGGTTTCAAAACATGATAAACGCCATAAAAAAAGTTACTGCCTAAATCAGTATTGTCTCAGGTCAGTATTAAAAAGTAAATTCTTAATTTTACGCAAAATCCAATATCCGCCATGTTATTCTGTCATCTTTTGTCCCTTTATTCCCCAAAACGCGATAAACGGCACTCTTTCTTTTCAGCAAAATGCAATAAATCCGCTCAACAAATCACAGCGCACCATTCCACGCATTGTAAACAACAATGGCGGCACGTTGAATACACAGGGAATCCTAGTTTTCCTCATCTACTTTCTGATCAACAAACAAAAACAAAATAATAATTTGATGGCATTGATAAACCTGTGCTTGTTTTATGTGATGAGGAAGATACCATCAAAATCTAATAATTTATGTGAGAGGCATTCTGGAGACGGAAAATGCCGGCTGTTGCTTGTTCTCACACGACAGCATCAAGATTATGTCATGCTAACACATTGACCCCAGGGGATCTTATGAAAAACTTTATATTATTTTACGTGAAGCCAACAAAAACTGAGCAAAACCGAAACATTTTACAGCTGATCGCTGTCAAAAAAGTTCAGCGACGACGTCCCAAGGATGACAGCAGCAAAGACAGTTTTCTTAATATGACAAAGTAAGTGTTTTGATTAATGCCATTAATGTTTATTTTTAAATCATTGTAAACCACTAGCCAACTAAATGAATATAACATGGCAAAGATGAATGCACATTTATATATTGATTGAAAAGATTTATAGCATTTTAGAAAAAAACTTGTCATGAATTTATTGCATTTTGCAGAAAAAATAATCATTTTTATAATAAATCTTTGAAAATCGTTACCGTTTTGGAACCAAACTCAAATATTTTTTATTATAATTATTATTTAACAGATATATCATATGTGACCCTGTCTGTGAAATCCAGACTATCATAATGTAATTTTGAGATAACAAGCATCAAAGTTTGACTTTTAAAGACTAACATGACCTTACTTAGTTAATATTCAAGATATCAAGGTTAAATGTTATTTACATTATGTAGGATGATTTTATGTAGAAAAAAGTAAATCACAAAAATGGCTTTAGGAGTGTCACACATTTCAATCTGGGTGTATGAGTATATGTGTGTATTTTTAGTCCACCTGAACTGGCCAGTGCCCATGGTGTCTCCGGTAAACAGGCTGTTACGAGCGTCTCGCAGATTCTCTCTCAGTTTCTTGTCAAGTTTCTAGGAAAATCAAATTAAAGTTAAATCAACAATACTAATATTTTTAGTAGGAACGAGCTGAATCTAATAAACTCTGCGACTTCAGGTGTTAATTTTCTCTCACATTACACCGAGACATTCTTCCTTTCAAACTAATCATCCAAAATCTCTCTAGTGGAGGCGAGGTTGGACCGAATCCCACATACAGAACAAAGAAGAAGTTTGTCCCTTTAGTTAAACTACAATATTACAATGAAAAATATTGCTATGTTTACTGCAGGGGTTGAGGTGATTATCAAATGTCCACGGCCATTCTTTACTCTTTTGATAATTCATAAAACTCTTTACTGAGCACGATAAGACAAAGACGTCTCAGAATGTTCGTACGGTATCAGAGGAACATCAAAAGAACCGATCGGTGAGTCTCTTACCACGGCTACCATTTCTGCAGCATTCCCTCGTGGACATCGGATTATTGGGACAGCACCTATGATAACAGGAAAGCTCAGTGTACTGCCAAAAGGAGAGTGCATTGAATATCTGCACACAGGCTCCCAAGACACACAAGAATGTTCAGTTTCACTCACACTTCATAAACAGCAATAGAGACTTGATAACTGCACTTAGTTTGAATCATTAAGTTTCCATCATATGAACGTTTAGAAATTTAACACATGACTGCATTTTTTTATTAAGACAACTTGCTTGTTTTTGGTAAAAGGACAAAATTGTTATTTATTCAAAATGTAAATCAATTCTTGATGAAAACTAACCTAATTTAAATATTTTTTATTGCATTATTCACATTTTTATCTTTTTGGCAATATACAGAATAATTTTACTGTAGGAAAGTTCTGCCACCCAGTGGCTCTTTCTTAACACAGACACCTTTTGTTCTTCATCGAGTAACAAGTCTTCAAAAATAATAATGTGAACAGTTCCTTATAATAAGCAGAAAATGTGGCTTATTTGTGTTTTACTAATGATCTTTTATCTTTTTTTCATGCTAAATTACAAAGCTGACAAAGTTTGTAGAGGAGCAAATATCAGGGAGGTTGGGTTGCAGAAATTACATTTTAAACTTTTGTGACCCTGTCTGTGAAATCCAGGCTGAAGTCAATTCAATTTAAATTCAATCATTGATTTTACTTTTATTTAGGGCTGTCAAAAGATTAATCGCGATTAATCGCATACATAATAAAAGTTTGTGTTTGCACAACATATGCGCATGTGTGCTGCGTGTAATTGTTTTTATTTAGATAGACAGACAGACAGACAGACAGACAGACAGACAGATAGATATTAAATAAAAAATACATACGTAAATAAAAAAAAATCTTAAATTCATACATGTATGTGTGTATTTATATATACATTATAATATCACACAGTAAACATGCACATATATTGTGCAAACACAAACTTTTATTTTGTATGCGATTAATCGCTTCAATTTCAATCTTTGACATGACCTTAGTCAGTATTAAAAATATCAAGGTTATAGGATTATTTTATGTGAAATGGCAAATCACAAAAAATGACTTCAGCTGGGTTTTCACAGACTAGATCACATTTTATAAAAAGTAAAAAATAAATAAACAATAAACAGAATACAAGTGTAGAAGGAGGTCGGTTTTACCAAGAGTAACAAAGAAGCAGAAGAGGCTATCCACTATAGTGTCCATGATGGCCTCCATATCTGTGTCCATTATATCTGGTTTGTTGATTGCTGTAGGTAAATAACAACAGCACTGTTAATGATTTCATTCAGAATAAAAATACAAATTATATTTTTAGGCATCAACATACCGTGATAGGAAATGTGTTCTTTGTTTTGATTACAGAGAATGAACATTTCATCTTCAAGCGTGATGAAGTTCAAATACTGATCAAACACCTGCAAAGAGGCACAACACATCTAAGTACTTGTCCAATTTACCCTCATACTGCTGTTCGGCTTGATATAAAAGAAAATAAAAAGCATTTTCTCATGAAGAATGCTCATATCGGAAATTAAAAATAGTTTTACTACTCAACAAAGCTTAATATCATCAATAAAATACCTCCACTGCATAGTATACAATTTGTCTGTATGGCTGTTGCAGCGATTTTTGTGTGAGCATATCAGTGAACACCCCTGACCACTCGGTGAGTTTCACGTCTTTGTAAACAAAAGTTTAATGCATTTTAGGAAGGATTGTTCCAGTGCACCTATGCAGCCATTGTAGAGGTGGGAGGTAATACAACCAACACCCGAAAATTTCTAGGGGCAGCCGCATATGTCGAAATTTCAGTCAAAACCGTTCTATTTCATCATAAACAATCTGAAAACAGGACTTTAAGTGTAAAACTTGTCCGTTAACGTGAGATTTTTGTCACTTTGCTCACAGCTGATTGGTCCAGTTTGGGGTTGAGCAGGTTAGCCGTCTAGCATAAGTTAAGTTACGATGGCGATGAACACTCTTCCTAACCAATCCATCTTCAAGAGCCTGAGTTTGCTTGAGATAAACCCAAACTTAACTGTAGAAACCAGCTTTGTACAACAGGCCACTGAAGTCCTTTCACACAAACATTAAAGCCATTTCAAAGCTTAATGTAAGTTACATCTCTCCAAGTTAAGTGTTTGACTTACTTTGGTCACCTGGGTTACTGCACTGGCTGCTAGAGCAGCACTTGCTATATCCTCTAACTTGCTTCTGGAGATGGCAGAGATGAAGTTTAGGTAGTAGAACTCATAGAGTTGGTTTCGCAGGTCCTGCAAGGGTAAAGTAACTCTATTAGATCTGAAACTGGGTAACATTTTTTAAATTAAGGTTGCCACTGGCTGAGAGTGGGCTTCGCATGCTGCAAAAAAGTAGGAAATTGACTCGGTAATATGGAAGAAGCATTGTTAAGGTTTACTTGACATATCCTGTCAATGTTCTCCTCTGTGGGCATTACAAAGTAAATGGCAGGAACATCTGGAATGGGATCGCGATCAGAATGCAACAAGCTGGAAGATAAAGCAAACAGAATGCGTCGTAGTGTCAAAAACGAATTATTTAAACCACTAACATTAAATACATTGCAAAAATGCATCTGTTATACAGGCTGCATACACATTATGAAGTATTAAAGGTTCTCACAGGTGGAGAGTGATGCCCATGTCTCGTAACTCTTTCACAGACAGCAGGGGAGATATGATGTCTTGGCCAAAGCGATCATAAATAAGAACCTATTAAGAATTGGAAATGGTGAAGCAAAACTGTGCAACCTTTAAAGATCATTGTGTTAAAGACTAGGTTGGTGTATCCTTACCTTCCATACCGGTTCAGATGCTGTGTTTTTAATTGGTGGGGCATTGAAGTTTAGCATTCGCTTTAGAGCAGCTGAGGACGAAATATCACTTTTTATAATCAAAGCCAGTCAACACAAGTCTTTCTTGCTTATTAAAAGCTTTTACCAGATACCAACATTGCTTATTTTATGCAATGCATGCCATCCATCATTTTCATTATATTAATGCATATGAATAGCCCTTTCCATAGCAGCAGCCAGCCACAGAGCAAATGTCAACATCCATAAATTATCAACATCCGAAAAATAATGAAAACTATATGTTTAATATGAAGACAAAATATATTTAACCCTTGATTGTGATCACCAATATAGTTTTTGCTAAGTGCCTCAGCTAGCTTGTACAACCAAGGGGTCATTTTGACAATTCTCAGGGATAGTTAATCATAAATAAGCCGTTTTTCTCTATTTAGGGATTAAAACACAAGTACTTATTTACCTAGACATACAAATTCAACCGATTATCTATTCATTTGGTGTTAAACAGCTGGTAAATAACCAATACGGATAACGTTAGCGTATTCAGCTATACCATTTTCACATTACAATTGCATATGTAATGTATTCACTATTGTCGTATATTAAATAAATAATGCTCAAAGCATTAAATTACTCAAGTAAATGATATCAACAGTATTGAGCGTTTTAATATAAATCAAAACTTTGAAACAGACCTGTCTGTTTCTCCCGGACGGAGGCCGCCATCTTTACTGTTTATGCGATGACGACTGTGCAGGTGACGTGGCAACCGGCGTGCCTCTGTACGGGAACGCGCACAGTGCGAAAGACGTGTCAAGTTAAAAATTAGGGTGAACAATCGTATTTATTTTATAATCACTGCTTATATATACTGTTATGCATGTAAAATCAATATAATCTTTTGAATACCGCCATCCATCCATCCATTTATGGAATCGTCCGTCCGTCCATCCATCAACCAATGGTTACCATGGTTACCACAGTCTCATTTCAATTTATATACATAATCTGTGCATTGTTTATAGATTTAGTACGAAAACCTGTATGAAAGAAATGAAAGAAAATATTAAAATAAGGATACAGAAATAGAAAAAATATAAAAAAAATTAAAAATGAATTTCAAATGAATAATTTGGCAATAAATCGAACTGTGACAATCAGACCAGGCTCCATTTGGTGTGACAGTAATCGTTTGACGAATTACAGTGAACACATGCATCAATATTATCAATTATATTGACTTTCTAATTCTATTTAAACCTCATGCCTTGAAAAGACGATATAGTGGCGGTGTCCTAGACAGGGTTTATCCTAGTCCCAGACTAAAGTGCATGTTTATGGGGCGGTTTCCCTGACAGGGATTAGACTAATCCCAGACTAAAGTAAAAGTAAGAGCTGTCCAAACTGAAAACAACTTGCACTGACATTTCTTAAAATACATCAGTGCCCTTTGTTTTGCCGCAAAATGCTTTTTTGTAATGCTTTAAGTAAGGCATGTTTGTTAAAACTAGTTATATTTCCTAAATAAACCAAGGCCTAGTCTTGGTTTAAAGTAATCCCTGTCTGGGAAACCACCCCTAAAATGTCTTAATTAAAAAACATCTTGCACTAACATATCTTAAAGGCGGGGTGCACGATCTCTGAAAGCCAATGTTGACATTTGGAATAGGGTGACCACCTGCTAATAAGCCCAAGTGGGGACAAGGGGGGGTTCCGAGGGACAATGTGGGACACTCCATGGCCCGGCGGTGCACCCATCCCACAGGCAGACTTATTGATAGTGGTTTACCCATGTTTAGCACATAACACCTTACACTGCACAAAAATTATTTTCTAGAAAAAGTTTCTTAGTATTTTTGTCTTGTTTTCAGTAAAAATATCTAAAAATTCTTAAGTTGTTTTTTCTTGATGAGCAAAACGACCCAAGAAAATAAGTCCAAAAATGTAGACCAAAAATATTAAATTTTAGTGATTTTGTTCTCAAAACAAGCAAAAAATCCTGCCAATGGGGTAAGAAAAAAATCTTGAAAATTTTTCTTAAACACTAAATTCAAGAAAAATTTGCCTACCCCATTGATAGATTTTTTGCTTGTTTTATGCACACATTTAGATAAAACTGAAAACAAGACAAAAATACTAAGATTTTTTTTCTTGAAAATCATTTTTTGCAGTGTACATGGCATATTAATAATGCCCTATTCCCCTAAACATGTGTAATTGCTGATGCATGCTCATGAATATAGGCAACCAATGTGTATTTTTTAAAATAAAGATTCATAATATTTTGAACATTCAATGAACTGACAGATGCACTTCCACTTACGATTTACTTTAGCTATTTAATTTATTTTTCATTACAATTTATTCACTTTAAATAAATTATAATATAAAATTATAGAATTAACAGGAATTGAAGTTGCTCAATAACACAGGAACAGTTAAAAAAAGTCTTAACTCACAACTCCAGAGGTTCACGGAACTAGAAGGGGGAGGAAGGATGGTGAACTTGCATGTTAGTAAAGGCAGGCGCAGGAAAACAACTGTTCAGTGTTCTGGAGACACCTTTAGCCACAAAAATATTTATTTTCCCAGTCTTTCTTGTACCCACACCTTCTCTTTTTAATCGATCATGGCAGTGCAGAGTCAGACTCAGTCTCTTTCTCCATTTTTCGAATTGGAAAGCGCGCACCTAAAAGTTATGCACGTGCGTGGCTGCGTGCGGACTTCGCTGTCATGACAACAACGAAAAGTTGACAACAGCCTAGTCAGCAGTTCAGCTGAGGGGCAACAGTAGCGTGCGAGTGGCGAATGAGCCTGAACTGTCAAGTAACGTTCGTTTGGCTGCATGGGGCTCAAGGATATAGAGCGACCAACTTTTTTTGAGCAAGCATTGATTATGCGTGACACGGTCTCAATTTGCGGGACGCATGAATTGGGCTTCAAACGCTGTACGCGCTACGCGGGACGGGTGGTCACCCTAATTTGGAATCACCTAAACAAACACGCCCCTACCCCAATAGAATCTGGACCTTCTTTTGATAGACCCGCCCCACACATACGCAACCCAGACAACAATGTTGTGTCGAAATCGTGCACCCTGCCTTTAACACATATCAGTGCCATTGTTTTGTCACAAAATGTACATTAGTAACGTCTATTTGTAAGGTATGTTTGTAAAAACGTCCTAAAATAACTAAGGCCTAGTCCTGGATTAATTTAAACCCTATCTGAGAAACCGTTCCATACTGTTATTTTATTTAAGCTTATTAATAGTTTGGTGCTTGTGATGCACAGCATAACTATTGTTATCTCATGATATCTCATATTAGCTATCTTATTGTGAAAGTTTGACTCGATTTTACACAGTTAATTATTAAAAATGGGAAAAACAGTGGAAGTAACATCGAAGAGTTTAATAAATTATGACAGATATAAAGCTGACAACAACTTTAAAGAACATGAGCAACAGTAAAAAAGAAAAAACGGCAAACAGAAAAAAACATACATTGCAATTGTATTTTCAAAGAACAGTTTATACAGTAAAATGTATGGATTCATGTGTAGTGGCTATAAAGACGCATTAATCCATTGTACGGAAACTCTATTGTGGCTAATATACAAGCTAAACTTGCAACGGCACCATTTTGTGGCTACTAGGAAATTACAAAGTATTCATTGTTAACCATGTTTAAAAAAAAAAAAAAAAATCCCAGTTGCTTGGTATACACACTGTAGGCATATCTATAACTACTGAACATTTTAACTGTAGATGCACTATATATAAAACTGGTACAACTCTGAATGGTGTGGCTGGTAACAAACACCTTATATTGCAAGCCATGTTTACATGCACCTAAACTAGTCGAGTCTAAAGAACATGCATTGCTTCCAGCTGAGGCCTAACAGTTTTGAACAACTTAAACTGATGAATAATCTGAAATGAAATTATGACTGGTTAACCTACTGTATAACTGCTAGGTAATATGTAAGGCAAATTGCATTCTAGATTCTTTGTAGATTCTAAATTACTGTCAGATAAATGACAACAGGGTTTATCATATTACTGATGAATGTAACAAGTAATGCTAACGTGAACAATACCATTCATATAATACTACATAACTCCAATAAATAAATCACAGATATTTAGCACCATTACAGATAAAGGGCAACAGCACCCTTAATCTCAGATAAAGAGTCTCTAAAAGTACTGCATAACAGAAAACTGACACACTGTGTAGTCCAAGTGTTTCTTGAAAACCTCATAAGAGGGTAGTATTGGAAGAATGAGATGATTGGTGTCACAGTGGCTCCGAGGAAAGGCACAGGAAGGGTCTGGAGAGATTAGGAAAGAAAGAGCTAGAGGGGGATTGAATCCAATGGATGGAACAACATCTGTGCCAGTGGCAAATGTTAAAATATCCTCGAGTGATGCTGCACACTGGCCATCTGAAACAAAAAGGAAGAGGTTAGCTCATGTCGCACCACTACAAGATAAACACATGCATCTGACATATAAGAGCCTGATAAAAAAAAATGCTCCTTTACGTTTAGATTCAGTAATTGAACTTTAGGTTTTTGGGTTATTATTAGTTCGTAATTGAAAAGCTTTATTTTCACAAATGTCTCTTTTTGAAGAAATTTGAATGTCTTTCACTGCAAAACCTTTGAAGCACATGCAAAAATTTCTGCTTCTAAAAAAAGTCATTTTTTGAATAAAGGTAAAATGCTCAAAAATAATGCTTAATATTTTATTATATTTGGTGCACTGGTAAAAAAAAACTGCTTAAAAAAAAATCACTTTGGAGTTAAACGAATTCTGCCAACAAACTGGTATTTATAGAAAGGAAATAAGGCCAGGATTAAGCAGATTTGAAACGAAAGTATTTGATAACCGTATAATACATGCCAAAAGCAGTCAATCAATATCAATATCTAACAGAGAAGGCATTTAGCAACATTTGCGTCTGAGCTCTTCGTATATTGGCATGGGAATTTTTTTAACATGCATAAGCAATAGGTTACACTTTTTAAAGAGATAGTTTGTCTAAAAATGAAAATAATGTCATTAATGACTCACCCTCATGACGTTCCAAACTCGTAAGACCTCCGTTCATCTTCGGAAAACACAGTTTAAGATGTTTTATATTTAGTCCGAGAGCTTAGTGACCCTTCATTGAAAATCTATGTATGGTTTACTGTTCATGTCCAGAAAGGTCATAAAAACATCATCAAAGTAGTCCATGTGACATCAGTGGGTCAGTTAAAATGTGTTGAATCATCGAAAATACATTTTGGTCCAAAAATAAAAAAATGTATGACTTTATTCAGCATTGTCTGTTGTGAAGCGCATGCATGTGTGAGACTAAAGTCACGTGACTGCAGTGATGCGAATGACGTGTTATCCTCAGACATGTTTGCAAAGTTTTTTTTTTTTTTTTTTTTTACTGACAGCGTGCGTCTCCCTCAGACTGTAAACAAAGCCTGGGCGCACAAAAACAGCTGGGGCGCAGCAGATAACACGTCAGCCGCGTCAATGCAGTCACGTGACTTTAGTCTCGCGCATGCGCTTCACAAGAGACACAGAAGAGACTAAATATAAAACATCGGACTAAACATAAAACATCTTAAACTGTGTTCTGAAGTAAACAAAGGTCTTACGAGTTTGGAACGACATGAGGGTGAACTATCCCTTTAATTCGTCCAACATACGTTACACCATTTGTAACAAACATACCTTCACACTCATGTAGGTACTGTTTCCAAAAGCTTTGAGTCGTGTACTCTTGTGCTTTCAGATCTTCCTCCTCTGAAAACCGTGTGGTAAAGAGCTCCAGGATGCATTCGGCGGTCAACTTCTCCACAGGGCCACAGAAAACCGAATAGAAACCTTCTGTGCACATCTGGACCTGCTCAAACACTCCCAGTGTCCTCAGACCCTCCCGAAACCTGAAAATAGCACAACAAAGAGTATCAGTTAACAAGCATACACATGTGGATCAAAACACAATACTGGTCTAGGCCTATTGGCAATATGGACAATTAATCGCCATCACAACTTCATTTAAGTCTACCAACCTCTGCAGAGGCAGCTGTAGTCGGATGATCAAGTAAAAATTGAGAACATCCTCCACCAACATGTCTTTGTCAGAGAGCTTACTGACTTCTCGCCAACAGCCTGCTACTTCCAAGTACTGCGATGCTGACTGCATTGCACGTCTTAAATTATATATGTTGTTTGCTTCTGCAATCTGAGAATATATATTTACTGAGAATATATATTTAACATATGTTAATTATGTTTCACTATAATCAATAATACATTGTTTATTTAAAGTGCAGTACTACAATATCTTTACACAAACAACATGAAAACTCACTCTTCTGATTTTGTGTGCCAAAACGGTGTCTCCAAGGTCTTGTAATGTAGGTCTGTAGTTTGTAGGGTAGCTGAACAGATTGTGGTACAGAACTGGAGAGAAGAAGCCCACCGGAGGACCCCCATGAGCCAAAGAGAGGGCCAACAGGCTGCCGATCTCAAAGTAAAGATCATCCCTCAGAGCTATTCATACGATAACATACAATACATTACAAAAGTAAGTTCACGTCCAAGTCCAAGGTCACGGTAGTGTATTAGAAATTAAAGAGGGGGTCTCATAGTACCTCTTGAGTTCAGAACCAGGTTTTTAGCTCCATTGGGTCCTTCAAAGATTTCAGACTTTTCCAAGCTCTGAACGAGACATCTGAGAAACCGACGCTGATTCCTGACGTTGTTGTTTAGTTTGTCTTTGGAGTACTTCACAGAAAGCGTGTTGGAGGGGTTAAAGTTGCTTTGCCGCAAAACCCTCAGAGCCGCTTTCACCACCTCATCATCATTACCATCTTCCACCAACACCTCTGTGCACTGCTGCTGTGATATCTGCGAGGCCAGACCCATTAAGATCTCTGGAAAAGTGGCGGGCATACACTGCCTGCAAAAGTTGAGCAATTCAATAAGTAAAAAAAAAAAATAACATCATGCATTCAATAAAGATAGCAAATATCTAACAAATGTCTTAGCCTCAGCGAGACTGTTGCAACACCCAAAAAATTGGATTATTTACTATGTAATGTCAATGCAAAAAGATCGGGGTCTTGCAAGGCACTAAATGGATGTTCCTTAAGGGGATAGTTTGAAGACAAATTTTTAATTTTGTGGTTAACCTGATGCTAATGACAGAGCAAGTACCTTTTAGTAGTGAGTGAGGAATGAAAATCAGAGATACATCCTTTAAATAATCTCTTCCTCTCTTGCCTTTCAGCCAGTGGAGATTTAACATGGTTTGGTAAAGACACTGAATCTGCAAAAATAAATAAATAAATAAAAAAAGAACGAAGGTAACGCAAGATAATAATGTAAGAGAATGCAGACCTACATTTCATGTCCCAGAATGCAACATTACAATTATTATTTTCAAAATGAATACAGGCTGATCAAAAACAAATGAATAGTTAAGATCTTACTATTGCCCTCAACTGCGCCTTTGCATTCATCA
Source organism: Misgurnus mizolepis (assembly GCA_025389145.1). Lineage (NCBI taxonomy): Eukaryota > Metazoa > Chordata > Actinopteri > Cypriniformes > Cobitidae > Misgurnus > Misgurnus mizolepis. The sequence goes on from JAIFKI010000023.1 coordinate 15,432,336, forward strand.
CACGTCCATTCGGTTTCATAAAGCTCAAGGCAGGAGCACTTTCGATGAGTTCCTCTGGATCCGCAGAACGTACAACGGAGAATTTCGAAAAATCTGTAAGCCAGACAGAAAAATTTAATCTTAATGACATCTTTTAAATATTGAACACATCCCATTTCATTTCATATGATTCATATAAGCACATCGTTTACCCTGAGACTGAGCTGTGTTTACGACCCCTGTGAGATAGACACTTTGTGGCATCACAGCGCTGGTACACCTGCAGTAATTCTCCATATGCATTTTCTTCTAGTTCCCATGATGCATCTCTGAAAATATATTTTAAAGTATATAGTAATAGAGAAAAAAAGACATTTGCATTCATGTCTAGCTATGCTAAAGTGATGTGCAATAAAAATTGCATTATGAATGCAAATAAAATAAACAAATGGATGCAAAAAGCCTATTTTTAATATTTAAAAAAATTGAATATAAACTATTTTGAATAATTTTATACTTTGTACATAGCTTTTGTGTACTTATATTAGTTATGGGAAAAACTACCGGGGTATGCATTATACAGTCACGTAAAGGATTATTAGGAACACCATACTAATACTGTGTTGGACCCCCTTTCACCTTCAGAACTGCCTAAATTATACATGGCACTGATTCAACAAGGTGCTGAAAGCATTCTTTAGAAATGTTGGCCCATATTGATAGGATAGCATCTTGCAGTTTATGGAGATTTGTGGGATACACATCCAGGGCACGAAGCACCTGTTCCATCACATCCCAAAGATGCTCCATTGGGTTGAGATCTGGTGACTGTGGGGGCCATTTTAGTACAGTGAACTCATTGTCATGTTCAAGAAACCAATTTGAAATGATTTTAGCTTTGTTACATGGTGCATTATCCTGCTGGAAGTAGCAATCAGAGGTGGTCATAAAGGGATAAACATGATCAGAAACAATGCTCAGGTAGGCCGTGGCATTTAAACGATACCCAATTGGCACTAAGGGGCCTATAGTGTGCCAAGAAAACATCCCCCACACCATTACACCACCACCAGCAGCCTGCACAGTGCTAACAAGACATGATGGATCAATGTTCCATCATTCTGTTTACCATACCTGCAAACTCAGAAGGGCTGAAAAAGGTGACACATTGTATAAGCGCCCGCACCCCCCCCCCCTTACTATTGTTATATAAATATGGTAACAGTTTACAATAAGGTTCATTAGTTAACATTAGTTAGCTACATTAGTTAACATGAACTAATAATGAACTGCATTAATACAGCATTTATTAATCTTTGTTAATGTTAATTTCAACAATTACTAATACTTTATTAAAATCTTGTTAACATTAGTTAATGCACTCTGAACTAACATGAACAAACAATTAAAGCTTAAATTTGTATTAAGTAACATTAACAAAGATGAATAAATACTGTAACAAATGTATTGCTCGTGGTTTGTTCAAGTTAGTTAATACATTAACTAATGTTAACTAATCAACCTTATTGTAAAGTGTTACCAAATATTCTTACATTTAGGCCAATCCTAAAAAAGTTATAATCTAAATATATCAAAAATTCCAGTATAGAGTCCAGTAGGTTGTTACAGTTAATATACAGTAACAGAAATTTGCATATTAAAAACGTGAAGTTGTTCATTTGAAAGATTAATTGAAAACACATGTAGTAGACGTAACACCACTATCTCACATTAAGTGCACTACATTTCTTCAGTCATGCATCCCTCTTTACAGTAAATACATTACAGCATACTTGATTTAATGTGAGGACAGTGAAATTGTACACTTATTATCAATCTTATAATGTACTTAAATTACTCAGGCAATCAGTACAGGACATCGCTGGTTTATTTTGGCTTATAAAGTAAGTTATATCAACCAGCTCAGGTTAGCTGATAAAGTAGCATCAGAGTAAACATTTGTGCTTGCCTTTGAGGTGCGGGATGGCCCTCCTGCAATCGCTCATCACTTTTGTTTTGATTGCAGCATCACATGTTTAACAAAGGGTCCCTTGACAGAAGCAAATGTGATATGCATCCATATGTTTGCGCTTTATCTCTTCTCTCAGACCAGACGCGAACTTTTCTCTACAGTTTATGGCATACGCAGCACGCAGATGTCCCGCTACGGTGGCTCAACGCAAGCCATTCAGCGTTTGACATCAAAGTACCGCGAGACCAGACTTCTCCATATGCATTTGATTCGCTCTCGCAGTATTTTGATATCATAGGATTGCCCTGCGTGGCGCCAGATGAAGTCCCTCAGTTGTGTGTTTGTGCGTACCTCGCGACCACAGATTCTATCCATCTTCACCCTCTGACACTTTCGTCTCGTTTTTATTTGACGAATAAACAATGTAGCGAGTAACGTTAAGTGTCATTTCAAATGTAGTGGAGTAAAGAGTACAAATACCCAATCAAAAATGTAATTGAGTAGAGAGTAAAAGTTGCTTATATTTTTGATACTCAGTACAAAGTACAAAGTAGCCAAAAAAACCTTAAGTACAGTAACAAAGTACATTTACTTAAGTACATGTACCTCTGCGTGTGATTCACAGAACAAACGCACGCACAGAAAACGCGCTTAACGTTACCCCTTTCTTTCAGATGTGAAATCTATAAATCGCAAATTATCTTGAACTAGTATGCATCTGAACAGTAAGATTTCCACCTTTAAACGATGCCTAATTAATGCCATTGACATATAAAAGAGCGCATGTCAATGTTTAAACCCTTTATGAGCAGCAAGAATGGCTTATATTTTCAAAAACCTGCAGCAATCGGACAAGCAAAAGTGCCTCAAAGTGCCTCAAAACTAACCTCAAAACAAACGTCAGTGTCAGTAGCGGTAGCGTGAAAAGTTTAATCCGCGGGAAAGCTGATGCAGCCAAGGCCTTTTAATAGAAGCTGCTGGCAACGCAAAGACCCGCCCTTCACGTAACCCCATTTGTTCAGCTCCCATCCATTGACCAATCGGCTATCCTAACCTTAACCACACTGTGATGACCTCACGTGATGACCAAAGAGCTTTTATTGTTTTTGTGAAACAGACCGCAGTAGGTTTTTGAAACTCCCGTTTATGGGAAGTTTAGACCCCCCCCCCCAAAAAAAAAAAACAAAAACTCTTCGGATCTACATGATTCACGTGGATGACCTTTTTCAATTCAAAACGGCGATTTTCGCCGAAAAGCGACTAGTTTGCAGGTATGGTTTACGCCAAATTCTGACTCTACCATCTGAATGTCTCAACAGAAATCGAGACTCATCAGACCAGGCAACATTTTTCCAGTCCTCAACTGTCCAATTTTGGTGAACTCGTGCAAATTGTAGCCTCTTCTCCCTATTTGTAGTGGAGATGAGTGGTAGCCGGTGGGGTCTTCTGCTGTTGTAGCCCATCCGCCTCAAGGTTGTGCGTGTTGTGGCTTCACAAATGCTTTGCTGCATACCTCGGTTGTAATGAGTGGTTATTTCAGTCAAAGTTGCTCTTCTATCAGCTTGAATCAGTCTGCCCATTCTCCTCTGACCTCTAGCATCAACAAGGCATTTTCGCCCACAGGACTGCCGCATACTGGACGTTATTCTCTTTTCACACCATTCTTTGTAAACCCTAGAAATGGTTGTGCGTGAAAATCTCAGTAACTGAGCAGATTGTGAAATACTCAGACCGTCCCATCTGGCAACAACAACCATTCCACGCTCAAAATTGCTTAAATCACCTTTCTTTCCCATTCTGACATTCAGTTTGGAGTTCAGGAGATTGTCTTGACCAGGACCACACCCCTAAATGCATTGAAGCAACTGCCATGTGGTTGCTTGATTAGATAATTGCATTAATGAGAAATTGAACAGGTGTTCCTAATAATCCTTTAGGTGAGTGTATATCCGAGTGTTGTGAATAAGTATATCTGAGTGTACTGAGCTCACAGATAGGTCATATGTAAAAAACAAAACACAATACTGCAAAAAAAAACAAAAAAAAAAAAACTTTCCTAACATAAATTCTCAATCAAAACGAAAACAACTACCACTTACCTCTCTGGTATGTGTATTCCCATCCTGACCATTTCTTGCTGGAACTGATCTTTGTTATTGCAGAGCGTGCATTTGAAGAAGAACATAGCAGCACTGTATGCATATTGCTGAAACAACAGAGTCGGGACATGGAGCTCAAATTTCCATCCCCAGATAATTGTATTTGTTATCAAATTTAAAGAACAGTTTGACGTGCTAATGTATTTATTTAGCATATGTAAATTTATGGTACCTGTACACAAGCCCTATGAAACCAGCTCCCATGACACGCGGGACACTTGAGGACCTTGTAGGAGAGAACGGGTTCAATGGCCTCCAGACACACAGAGCAGGAGAGCGGTAGACTGGGACTGGAGACGCAGGCTTGACTAGGTGCATGCTTTTTACAGTAACTCCTGTAAACGAAAGCTGCCATCATCAATATCTAAGGGTCACTTTCCCAAAATAAGATCAACCCCCTCTCCTGGAATTTAGGAAATGTCATTTGATGATATGGTTAAGAATGTGTGGGCGTAATACTGCAAATGTTTCTCTACAGAGGAAAGGTGATGTCGTCTTCTGAAAAGACACTTACGGAAACAAGTCGGTGAACTGGAAAATAAACTCCTCCTCTATTCCACACGGCATGTGGACCATCTGCCTGCAGGTTTTGATGAAACACCCGACCGAAGCGCCAATCTTTTTGCAGTGCGTGCACCTCTGCAAGTGATGAGTAAAAATACGTTACAGTGTCTGACGCATTTACACGGTGATAATGGAATATACTTAGTCAGTCAAATGTGTACTTACCAGTCTTGAAGATCTGCGAATCTCCTTTTGGATGTCATTCACAAGGAAACCATGAATGCCTTCGTGTTCCTCTCCTCTCTGAAACACTCCACTAGACATCAGCTATAAAATAAGCAGGGAATATTACACTTGAAATACAATTCTTACAAAAGTTGTACATAGTTGTACAAGTTATATTTCAGAATCTACAGAGCCTCAACTTGACAGGGAAAAGTTTACATCTTTGAATAAACATGATTTAAAGATGTAAAGGTGTTATTTTGTATTCCTGTATGTGTTTTGTGACTGACTGACTGACAGGATAGACTAGAACAGTGGTTCTCAAAATTTTTTCAGCGTGCGGCCCCCCTTGTGTACGGCGCATTCCTTCGCCCCCCCCAAAGAAAATGTATGAGAAGAAACTGTTCTAAAACGCAACTTTTAATTAAACAAAACATATTAAATAATACAAAGTAGTGCTGTTGGTTAGTAGTCTTATTTTTTTAAGGTTTAATTGCACAAAATTCATGATAAATTAATTTATTTTATAAAATGTCATAAAACTAGGGCCCCCCGGCACCATCTCGCAGCCCCCAGTTTGAGAACCACTGGACTAGAAGTGACCTGTATTGAAAATTAGCCCATATTTTACTCAACCTTAAGCCATCGTAGATGTATATGCCTTGCTACTTTTAGTCAAACACAGCCGAAGTTACATTAGATATTATCCTGGCTCTTTTCAGCTTTATAATGGCACTGGATAGTGCCCCATTTTCAAAGATCCAAAAGTGCCCCGTCGATCAAAAAACTAATCCGTACATTTAATAAATGTCATACAACATTCATAATTCAAATTTTATAACATACGACTATACGGGTTTATACTTCACCTAAAAAAAACGCCAGCGTTCAGCGCGGAAACAAAACACCAGCTGTGTCCCATTTTTAAAGATCCAAAAGGGGCCCGTCAATCAAAAAACTAATCCATAATAAATGTCATACAACATTCATAATTCAAATTTTATAAAATACCACTATACGGGTTTATACGTCACCTAAAAAAAAGCGCCAGCGTTCAGCGTGGAAACAAAACGCAAGCTACTGGCTTTTTTGAAAAGCGCTGTGCTTCCACTGGAAACAATTGAAAACATACACCGTCCGTCGGCATAAAAGCTTTGGTTGTGCACGCCCCCAGGATTAGTTTTGGATGAATGTGCTTTTTAGCTGTAAAATTGGGGCACCATCCAAAAAAGCTGAAAAGGGCTCGGATATTACTTAATTTAAAGGGCACGTTATTTTGTGTATTTGGAATAATACAATGTGTTTGCGTGGTGTATGGTTCAAAAAACACATTATTTTCCACATACCGTACATTATTGTAGCTTCAGATATCCTGCCTTCCTCAAACGCTCTGATTTTGTACATAACTCATCGATCTGAAAAGCGTTCTGTCCCTGATTGGCCAGCTAATGTGTGCATTGTGATTGGCTTGAATACCCCTGGCGTATTGTAATGGAAATGTAGAATCGTGAATTGGACCATAGGTGCCCTTTACCTCCAACTTGGATGAGAAAGAAGTTAAATACACCTAGGATGGCTTGAGGCTGAGTAAAATATGGGCATTTTAACTAGTGAGGTACAAGTCTGTTCTGATAGGGTCAGGGGCAGAAAAAACACTACACTAAATAAATGTATTTAAATGCAACTAACCATTAAAACGGTGCAGTTATGACAGCAAAACGAATCGTTTTTTTTTTTTTACTAAATTATTTGTCTGTTATTATTTCCATGTGTTAAGCAAGTAAAGCACACTTCTGCTGTTTATTTTCATGTTATTCATATAGCATATTTGTTGGATCTATGGAGTCCAACTCATTTTAATGGAATTAACATTTTTGGGTCATTGTTGTTTTGATGCCCAATGTGAAATATGAGTCCTGAAAAACAACCAACCATACATGGTGTAAAAAGTAACATGGCGATTGCTCACCAAACAGAAATAGTGGACAGTCAGGTCGTGTTGTTCGAGTGTGATCTTCTCCCCATACTTTTCTGGACAGTTGTCGCTCCGTTTACAAAGACTACAAACTAAAGGACAAAAACATATCTTAAATTTAGTTACAGCTATAAAAACACCTTATATTTAATCATGAGTTTGGTCACTGGAAGATTGGTTGAGTGGTAACTTGTAAGAATAAAGGACTTACTGAGATCTTTCTCGTCCTTAATCTCTTTTATTTCAGTATTCTCCTCTTTCCTCGCTTTCATTATTGGTTTGTTCGTTGGCAACGAGCAGCAAGAAAAACTTTACGAATTGTAAAATGTCGACGCGAAGATTTATCACAGAAACTAAAACAAGCGTCTGTTCTCTGGTGCTAACTTAGTGATTCCAGATCGCCATTTCAGCGTTACCGTGAGCTTTTTCTAGTCATATAACTCAAAAAGATACATTTTAAGCGAAGTTTAGTTTTAAATGCCAGATACTACAGCTGTGTGTTTAAAAAATTCAAAGCTCCCTCTACCCGTAAACACCCCGCCTTCGTCTGATTTTGATTGGTTGAATTCAAACCAAAACAGAGATGTTCCGGTGGGAGGGTCTTTAGCCAAAACATTGCGCAACTTCCGTTTGGCTTTCAAAATAATAGTCAGTACCCCGGACTTTTGTGGAAATATAAAACGTTAAATTGGATTTAGTTGAAACATGCCCTCTGAGACTGTAATTTATATATGTATATTTAAATCCTTTTGGCCTTCATAGACACTACACAAAATGTATCCAGTTAAACTAAAAAAAATGTATGCCCGTGTATTTTGTGGACAGAAGAAAGAAACTATGATTTGAGACATATTAATTCTAATCCCAAACACTTTTTATGATGAATAGCATGGAGATTGGAAGGCAGGGTATGTTCGACTTCATGCGGCGCAACAAGAACTAATAAGCAGATGTCGTCAAGGTACCGCGAGAGAAATCAGAAGGAGAAGTCTAATTTCAATCGCTCTCGCGGTACTTTGACGTCATCCCTGTCAGTTCTTGCAAGCACAGCATGAAGTCGAACATGCCTTATATCTACTCAAGATTGTTTTGGAAAAATTTAGAAATCTATAATAAAAACGTTTGGTACACGATTTCATGTAATCTGAAAATAAAATCAATATATTATTTAAGGTATTTATTTATTATAAGGAAAATATTATATAATATTACATTAAAACATTTATGGAAATAACGTCAACTGCTCACTTGAGAGCGTCTTTAGTTTAAAATATTGATTTATTATTTTGTATTATTATTATAGTTTAGTACGCATGTTTAAGAATGCAGACAAACGTTTCTTATATTTACACACACACAAAAAATTATAATATTTTAACATGCCCAAGAGATTACGTTTTGGACCTAAGAAAAAACGCCTTGTTGAGCATCACTAACCAGTAGGTGGCAGTAGATGAAAACAGTTTAAAGTGCTCTCACTGGCCTCCCATTTCAAATCCGAGATTCAATTCATTTGTCTATTAAATTGACACATGAACCCCAGTCAGAAGAAAGCATGATTTTGAGGACCATCTTTTAGAAAACTGAAAGGTCAGACAATTTTATGAATTGTGCATCATTTCTAAATAGCATTTCCACATTTAATTCTGCTTTGTGGATTATGCACTGTTTGATTTATTTGGCTATAAGTAAAAAGCAATATTTTCATTATATTAAGGTTTGATGCACTAACACTTTATAAAAACATCAGTATTTCATACAAGACATTTCAAAATGAATTGCACTTGCTTAAAAATATAAATACTGTATAATGTGTAATGGAAAAAATGGGATTATGGGCCAGTTTCACTAATGTACACATCCTAGGTTTTGTTAGGATGTGTTTTTATGTATGACAATGGAAAAAATTGCATTTGTGTGACTTAAAAGGCTACAAACTCCGTGATGTCCACATGAATACATCTAGTGCCCTAAAATGATGAGTATTGTGACTTCTCTAGTCAAATTCAGCACAGATTTAGTAGCCTAAACTGCATACACCTGTCAAGTAACCCGTGCCACTCTTGCTGCAGATTATAGATGATGATAGATTCACTGAGGTGGATTTAAACAAAAAAGAGCCGGACAGCTTGCCTGTTTTTCCTGCCTGAGCAGATCCAAGATCAAGGTCTTGACTTGCCTATTGTTTGACAACACTTGCAAGGGGGTCTTTGGATGCTCTTTTGACTCGAGATATAAGATTACAGGCCAAGCTTTTCCTCCCTTGACTAAATTCCAGAGGGAGTCCAAACAACTCGCTCAGTTTTCAACACCGCGTTTCCTCCCCGTGTCCAATGCTTCTCAGAGTTTGCATTATGCGAGCTAATTTAGCCAATTATGCACAGGTGTGATGCTAATTCTCCTCTCACATACTGAGCTCCTGACAGTAAAAATAGTATAATTATACAGCTGTCCCCGTGTTTTCCTTCCCAGCCAATGCAACAGCCTCTGTCACACAAAAAACACCTTTTCAGTAAGGCCAACTTAAAGAATCTGCCACAACTTTCCCTCCATTCAGCTTAACTGTTGATTGTTGTTCTTCGGGAAGCAGGTGCGAGACTCATACATCATATGAGATGTGTGAGCCAAATCTAACATTGAGTATTGTTACACAGTGAGATTACAATAAAAATTGTGCTATTTGTCACTGAGAAAAGCATTTCTTTATTGTTTTATACTGCGCATATTTTTTGAGTACAAGGCCAATTTTGTCAATTATTTTTGGAAGTTGTTTGTAAGACTTTTATACTGTTGTTCATTGGTCAGTTCATGCAATATAGCCATTACTACACTTTTACTTGCATGTTGTGTTTTATATAGTTGAGAAGTGGTTGGGTTTAGGGCTCCACTCCAAAATATCTTTAAAATTATGTACATAATTTACAAATGTAGAAAATTACATGTATATTGATCTGATACACAAGTCAAACAACCTTGAATTGTAACCACGGTTCATAATAAGCTGCTGGCCACTAGAGGCGTTTATCTCTAAAACGTAACTACGTCGTAAAACGCTGCTTGCACAAACGACCTATAGGATTTGAGGTGTACCGCACAGCATTTCGAACCTGTCACGCACGTCGCATATTAGGAAAAATGTCATGCATGCGTTCTTTAAAACTCTGCTTTAAAAATGTGGCATAGTTTCTCCACCATCTGGCAGCGATACATCGAAAGCAGCAACCCCACTCACACAAATAGGTGTGTTCGACTTCCCCTTTGCCCCGCGTGAACCGTCAGGTGGGTGACATCAAACGCTCTTGCGGTACTTTGATGTTTCTTGTGGTGATGCATAAAGACGAACTCCGTCCCCGTAATAAACACACACACCTTTTTCTATAAGTCTGCATTCAGCTATCTTGATAAATTGTAAGACTTTTCACTTCAACTATATCTCAAAAATGCTGTCTAAAAGGCAGAAAAAACTCACAAAAAACTTAGTACTTGTCCCACATTTAGTTTGCTGGGTGGTGGTCACCCAAATGGCCTATAACAGTGTTTCTCAACCCTGGTCCTCGAGGACCCCCTTCCAGAATGTTTTAGATGTCTCCTTATTTAACACACTAGATTTGTATTATAAGCTTGTTAGGGAGACATTCTGGAAGGAGGCTGATGAGTTAGTTCAGGTGTTTTAAATTAGGAGACATCTAAAACTTTCTGGAAGGGGGTCCTCGAGGACCAGGGTTGAGAAACACCTTATTTTTGAGGATAGTCTCAACTCACAGAGTAAACCCACACTGTCAATTAAAACACATATCTTTTTTAACAAGCACCTTTTATGTTGCTAAAAACAACGTTATTTTTTGTGTATTTGGTAAAATGCAATGTGTTTGCGTGGTTTATGGTTCAAAAACAACATTATTTTCCACATACCATTCATTATTGCCCTGCCTCCCTAAAACACCTTGATTTTGTAAAAAGCTCATCGTTCTGAAAAGCGTAGTGTCCTCCGATTTGCCAGTTCACCAATACGTTGTGATTGGCTTGAATAATTTTGATGTCAGCTGGAAATTTAAGGAGTTAATATTGTCTTCACTACCTTATCAATATGAGCCGAATCTGATCCAGAAAATGCAGATGACCAATCTGATTGATCAACTTTACCAGCTGGCTTGAGCAGAGTGTAACAGATTAAGGTAAGGATACTAAAACATTAAAACCATGCCTACATTTGTGATCGTAGAAACAACAAACAACAAGCGCTACTCTTGCAGTTGAATCATGGTTTGGTCAGATTAAATTCTCTAACTTTTTCCCCACCATTGACGAGATATATCATCAATTAAGAGAAAACATTTCCCTGCCAATGACGCTGTCCTGACGAGTTTTTACGGTGATCTGTAATTTAATTAGCAAAACTAATTTAACATCATTTTAAACTCTGTGTATGTTTTGATCATCGTTTTGAATCTGATCTCTAACAAAATTCCTTTACAAAAATGCAATTATTTCAGCTTTTTGCTGGAAATTTGGTATTTTAAAAAAAACTTACACATATTTAAGAGGTTATAAAAATAAAACAAATACACTGTAAAATATTTGCCTCTCCAACAATTTTGACCTGTTGCACCTAAAACTTTTAGTTGGCCCAATATAAGTTGCAGAAACCAACTTTTTTTGTGTGAACTGAACTTGAAATAGTGTGTCAATTAAATATTCTCTCTTTACTAAACATAGCTTGTTGGGCCAAATTGAAATTAAATGTTATATTAATTAAATATTTCATGTTGGCATGGCATTTCACTCAATAACAGTACTGAAAAAACATTGAACCAGAGACCTTGCTGGGAGGCAACAATGATGTGCCTAACACACTGTGTCGCCCTCTACACTGAACACACAATTCTCAATTATGGTAACAATGAACAAACATAATACTTTTAAAATTTTTCTAAATACAACATATAACTAACATTAACAACATAACAACATAAATAAATCAGGCAAACATTAAAACTATCATCTTTTTTAGTAATTATTAACCAAAAAAGTGAACATGTTGCAATGTATGCTGGGAACCATTCAGACCATTGTTTTTTTAAATTGCTTGTTCAGACAGGGTTTCCCGCAGCACTTTGCAGTTCAGGCGGCCCACCTAAGCTGGGAAACCCTACCACCTTAACTAGGTTGTCCAAAAAATTATAATTTTGCAGCACAAAAGGCCGTCAAGTGCATCTCGGAGAATAGCGGGCACGCTTCACACTGCGAGTGGGCACGCGTGCCACACGGCCTTAATGCTCTACAACATCTGCTTCAGTTTGTGTTTATTAACCCTTTAAAAAAGCTGACATAATTCCATTTTTCCATCCATCAAGGACTTTTGATAGAGATCAGATGCAGAGCGATCTTTAAAACAGACACGGAGTTCTTTCTCTTTCACGTGAGACGCTACTTCCTGATTGTATAAGTTGCGGAAGTGCACCTGCAAATAATAGCGGTATTGCGGAAATACAGAAAATCTCGTCATTGGCGGGGAAGCGTTTTCTCTTAATTGATGAGATATCTCGTCAATGGCGGTGAACGAGTTAATAATCTAGTATGTGTTCATTTTCTGTCATAGTTTATTCAAAAATACGTTTTATTTGAGTGTTTTTAATAAAACTATTTTCATCATGACTCGTACGCCCCGCACCTTTGATTGTCACGCCCCCCGGCACCACCCACCGCCCAACCCTACCACCTTAACTAACAAATTTTCTGCGAGAAACCCTGTCAGATTACTCAGTTTGTCAAGTTGGGTAAACAAGTTGGACAAAAACTTATATCTAAGTCCAGTCAACAAAAAATATTTGTAAGCTGGAAGATTAGTGAACACAAAATAATGAATTGACCCCCTTCAACAAAAATCTTTGTTCAAGTTACTTAATAATCTTTGTTGAAAGAACATTCTGAAGTTGGATTTTTTACAGTGTAAAAATAGGATGAAACTTTTTTTCTCGTTTTGTTTGTTTGTTTGTTTGTTAAAAAAGCAGAGGGTCTGTTCTTTCATATATTTGTATGTTTATATATTTATAGAAGAAAATTTTCCTAGAAAGCATTTTGTAAAACTTTTGTGAAAATCACAAAAAATGCAACTTTTTCAAAAATGCTGGTGGGGAATGAATTAAATATGAAAACATAGTTTACTTACAGACTGGAAGTCACAAGCGGACGGCATTTAATGATCTTCGTGTCCACGTCAACAGAGTGAGGATAACTCGCATCATCGTTAACTTTTGGATTTGTACTTCTTGCATATCGTTTAACATGTACTAATACACATTTACACATGTAAAAATGTGAATCGGATAATAGGTGCTCTTTAAATTTTTTGACATATATTTAGACACTTGTTTGATGATGGTTAACACAAGAGTTTTCAATAGGTGTGATGTATTACTGAATCCACACTTCTACGTAGGACTACATTCTGAAACCCCCAGCCTTTTATTCAAAGCCAAAGTGCTAGAACTTACACAGGGGACGGCAACCTTCTCATTATATTCTGACACTTTTGATACGTTTAATCGACATGACCATCAACCCCGATGAAGAGCTCCCTCTCCTCAAATAAAAGGGGGAAAACCCAGATATTATTGTCAGGGTACGAAAGCACCGCAACCGGTCCCTGAAATTGACGGTTGGGGAACACAGTCCCCTGAAAGAAGTCAAATTAAATGATCGTGGTCTCTAGTTAGTTGCCCTTTCAATATACGAATATCTGCTGGGAATAGAAATGACTCCGATCCCACTCTTTAAGCTTCCCGGTGCTCATGTATAACAGCTTGTGATATCTCATCTCGTGTGGCTTGAGGAAATTGCTGTCTACACAGGCCAAATAATTCTGTCTCTTTGACCTGTGGTTCAGGGAAGTCTAATTATCAGCTTCAGCGCTGGGCTCACTGGGGTCCCCAAGCCGCCTTAAAGGCCCCGGGCTGTCACGCTTTCTCTCTCCCCTCCCAAAATGAAAATTGAGTTGTCTGCAGAGTGATAAAATGTGTCTGCTAATCAGAAATGTGAAAAGATTTCGAGTAAGAGTGGCATTGTGACATGAGAGAATTGCATATTTCTTCGGCTCTTCTCTTAAATTGTCTAAAGTTTTAGTAACATATATAATCACTCGCGTCTGATTTACAAAACGTTCTTTCGGAAATATATATACACTGTTTGATCATCAAATTGTCATGTTAGTCCGAAAGTCAGAAATTAAATGTGTTCTCAGTTTGCAACACCACAAAAAACATGATATTAACCACTCAGCCAAGTTTAAACGATTAAAAAACCATGCCAAGTAAATAAAATAAGTTATCAAAATCTTGGAAAAACAGGCAGGATTCTCTGCCCTCAAACACTGGGGGTGTGGCCGCTATACTGCTACAACCTAAATTAATGCTCATGAATGTGTAAGGGGCGGGGCCATCCTCGGTGGCTCCAGTGTGTCATCGAGCCACCATTTTAGCCACACCTAAAAAATCCTGAACACAGAAAAACTGTTTAGCAGGGCACTACTTCATAGTTCACAGTCTAACGTGTTTTAGCAATACATTTCTAACATTTATAATGTGTTTAGAAACAATTCTCTAAACTGATTTTTATCCGTACAAGAAACGGTCTCGGATGAAATTTATATCAGTCTCGATATCTGTACTTATAAAAATAGCATGAAGCACATTTTTTGATTCTACTGGGTAGGTTGACTATCTTAGAAAAGCATTTTCGAAACTAACTTGGAAATGTTTGGAAAGCATTCTTATTTGCTGCATTACTTATATATAGATTTAGCATCGACATCTCACACTGCAAAAAATGATTTTCAAGAAAAAAGATTCTTAGTATTTTGGTCTTGTTTTTAGTGAAAATATCAAGAAATTCTTAAATTAAGATGCCTTTTCTTGATGAGCAAAACAACCCAAGAAAATAAGTAGTTTTTAGACTAAAAATATCAAATTTAAGTGATTTTGTGCATAAAACAAGCAAAATAAATAAATAAATAAAAATCAGCCAATGGGGTAAGCAAAAAAACTTGAAAATTTTTCTTAAACACTAAATTCAAGAAAAATTAATTGGCAGATATTTTTGGTCTAAAAACTAGACTTATTTTCTTGGGTCATTTTGCTCATCAAGAAAAAGCATCGTAATTTAAGAATTTTTTGATATTTTTACTGAAAACAAGACAAAAATACATTGAATTTTTTCTTGAAAATCATTTTTTGCAGTGCAGTGAGCGCATTTAAAATGTCATATATACCCTTAAGGGGATCACACATCGGCCGTGCAACTCAGCGCCGCGCCGTTCTAAAAAAATCTAACACATTGTTTTCTATATGTATACGCACACCGGCACCGCCAGGTGGCGCCTGTCCGCGCCACCCAGCTGTGACTCAGGAAGTTGCTCAAATCCCTGTCGCGCCACACAGCACCACTCACATAGTTTAACATTAAATAACATCATATTTGTCCCAAATCATTAACGATTAACATTGGCTGCTAACGTATATTTTGCATTTTTAAGTAGACGTTATCTGACGAAGCTCGCGCTATTTAATGTGCACTTCCGGTTTACAATACCTCCGAGTTGTCCTAGACGCGACTCGACGGTGTGCGATCCCCTTTAGTCCACCGCCATGTTGATTCCAAAACGAGGCTGTGATAGATGGATGTCCAGAGCATGCTCTTTAAACCTATGTTTTTGTATCATTCAGCAATCAAAACACACAAAAAATTCTTTGTTTTATAAATTTCCACAGAACAAACATTTTTTGAAAACGTGCATTGTTAAAATTAGAAGGGACATATGACGTAATTTGAGATCAGAATAGCGCACTGTGTACATAATATCTGTTTTGTTATTAGCCTGTTTGCTAATCGCTCATTTCTAATGTTGTAAGCATGTTTACTTTTCTTTAAAACACCAATATAGTGCAACAACACAATATTTTATGACTACAACAAAGTCTACATATCCAGTTTGTTTACAACATAAGAGTATGTGCCATGCATTTTTCTGCTTGATAACAAGCTATTTACATGATAGTTGGTTGTGCAAGTTAGGGTTAGAGGTAAAACCCCATATAAACCCAGAAGTTGTGTACAAATGTTATTTAGTTAGAAATGACTCCTGATTCTGCTGCTATTTAACGTAGTTAAAACATTAAAAGTTTTTTTAACGTATTCATGCAGAGCATTTTTCACAATCTGTACGAATTAGAGATATGTACTTAGTTATTGGACTATATTACTGTTTTAAAGAAAAGCAAGCATGCTTATAACATTAGAAATTAGTGATTAGGCAACAGGTTAATAAAAAAACTGATTTTATGTACACATTGCATTGCTCTTATCTCAAGATTAGGTCATATGTCCCTTCTCATTTTAACAATTCATGATTTCTGAGGTTCTTTATCCTGTGAAAATTTTTACAATTTTAACGTTCTGGGCAAAGATTAATCGCGATTAATCGCATATAAAATAAAAGTGCATATATTTTTGCATAATATATATGTGTGTAATGTGTGTAATTATTATGTATATTTAACCACACACATACATATATTCATTTCAGAATTTTTTAATTTATATATCAATTTTTGTATTTATATATAATATAGAATATATAAAATTTTTAATAAATATGTATACACATGCAATCGTTTTATTTATATGTAATTATTATATAATAATATAATAATTACACACAGCACACACTTATATATTATGCCAAAAATCACTTTTATTTTGTATGCGATTAATCGCGATTAAGAAGTTTTTCTGTGTTTTGATGGCTGAAGGACCAGGATCCTGATACAAAACAATAGGTTTAAAGCGCACGTTCTGGACATCCATTCCTCACAGCCTTGTTTTATAATCAACATGGCAGCAGACTTATTATTTTTTACATTTGCCTTTACCAGTGCTACTCTATACAAGAACGGTTTCAAATGGCAGAAAGAAATCACATATTTAATATAATTTTACCTTGCGAAAGGCAAGGTCGTACCAATTTATAGGGTTCCATAGCTTTTAAAATGATCTGATGTACGTAATATCATCACACAACTATTTTCATCAAGCTGCCATCCCAGAGCTACATTTATATGAGAAATGCAAGGCACAAGTTATTAATTTTGTGAAGTCATGTAGTATTTATTATATCACAATGCTAGTTTGTGGCAATTATCGCAGATATCGTGGATAAAGACCCTTCCGTGGGAGGGTCTTTAGCCAAAACATTGCACAATTTCCGTTTGTCTTTTAAAATAATAGTACCACTGACTTTTGTGGAAAATAAAACGGTAAGTTAGATTTAGTTGAAACATGCTCTCTGAGGTAAATTGTATTTTGGCCTACATAATTCATAATTTTCATCATACATTGTTTCAATAAATGGCATCTCACATGAGTCTTTGACTTGCCTGAAAACATTTATTCCACTTTGTAGATTATACCGGGATATGCACCGTATAACGTCACCCATCCCAAAATTACAGAGATATGTATTTCGGGTCAATATCGCACTGCCCTACCTACTTATGATTAACATCAGCAGACTCTTACAGTGTCTATATACAATAAGCTTAGTATAAATACGCACCGGCTCGTCATTATTCATGATATATCATTTTATAGCGCAGTAAAGTATGAAAACCTCTCTGGTAAAGACACAATATGCATGTTCTGGGCATTAGGGGATGGGGGGGTTTCTTCATTTTCGGCACCCTCAGGTCACAGGGTTCACTGCTGGGTGGAGCTTTTTGGTGTCTGGGGCATGGAGGGGTATCAATAACCTCCATGTTTCACCACACCGTCTTTCTTAAAGCTCTCTGAAAACAAACAGTGAATGGACTGCCGGCACCAGCAAGATTCTGGACAGAGGTAACATATTTCACCTGACACTCCTTCACTATTAGCTATCTTAAAAGAATGGAAATGATTTGAATAATTTATTTCTTTCAATATTGCTTGTTTCATTTGAATGTAAGAAATGATTCATTCACGTCGCTTCGTCTCAACAGTCTTTTTGCTATACGGTCACCATTCTGCTGCAGGGCCTGAAAAGGTTACGCTCTCATTTAACACCATTTCAATTCAACCTTCGAACCCAGCGCAGATGATGAGGATGTTTGCTTCCTTTCTCGATTTTGCCAACTAACGTAATTCAAGATCGACTTTTCCTGTTGCTCTTGTGACTCAACAAACGAGAAAAATAACTTTTGAAATTGCGTCTCTTAGTTTCGCATCGCATTGCTTTGGTGAAATCTAATTTGAGCGAAAATGGCAACCCAGCTGTTCTTTTGATAGAGAATCACCAAAACATGGGTTCTTTCAGTGCAACATGCATAGTCCATCCTCATCTACACATCAATGAGCCTTTCTCTTGTCTGCAAGGCTATAATTAAAGCTCTGTGCTGTGCTAGGGGTAATTTATCCTCCTTTTCTGGCTCCGCGTTGAAATCAGGTAGCAGGGCATGATTGCAGTGGATGGGGCGTTGCAGGTTGCACGATGCTGCCGCTTTGTGTTCCTGTAGCTTGTAGAGCACGTGTGGATGAGCGCCCATTAAATATACAAATTTATTATGGAAACAAAAGGGGTTAATTGTCCACATATTTGTATGCAGTATGTAAATGAATTACACAACGCGTTTCATAGCAACCGTCTCTGGAAGGAAGGTCAGGTGACATTTTTTGCTGCTGGTAGTTTGCTTTCGAGTGGCATGAAGGTTGAGAAGAGACAGATATGTGACCCTGGACCACAAATACAGTCACATGGGTCGATTGAATAAATCAGCTTTCCATTGGTGTATGGAAAATATTTGGCCGAGATACAACTATTTGAACATCTGGAGGTGGAAAGAAAAAATTTAAATATGGAGAAAATCACTTTAAAGTTGTCTAAATAAAGTCCTAAGCAACACATATTACTAACGATAACTATTTTTTTAGGTTACGGTAGGAAATGTACAAAATATCTTCATGAAACGTGATCTCTAAATTATATCCTAATGATTTTTGGCATGAAAATCAACAATTTTGACTTTTATTATGACTGGTTTTGTGGTCCATGCACTGCAAAAAAAGTGATTTTCAAAAAAAAAAAAATCTTAGTATTTTGTCTTGTTTTCAGTAAAAATATCTAAACATTCTTAAATTAAGATGCTTTTTCTTGATGTGCAAAACAACCCAAGAAAATAAGTCTAGTTTTTAGACCAAAAATATTAAATTTAAGTGATTTTGTGCATAAAACAAGCAACAAAATCTGCCAATTGGGTAAGTAAAATGTTTCTTGAATTTTTCTTGAATTTAATATTTAAGAAAAATATTCAAGATTTTTTTGCCTACCCCATTGGCAGATTTTTTTGCTTGTTTCATGCACAAAATCACCCAAAACAACCCAAGAAAATAAGTCTAGTTTTAAGACCAAAAATAACAAATGTAAGTGATTTTGTGCATAAAACAAGCAAAAAAATCTGGCAATGGTGTAAGCAAAAAAATCTTGAATATTTTTCTTTAACACTAAATTCAAGAAATATTCATGAAAAAATTTGCTTACCCCATTGGCAGAAACTAGACTTATTTTCTTGGGTCGTTTTTCTCATCAAGAAAAAGCATCTTAATTTAAGAACATTTAGATATTTTTACTGAGAACAAGGCAAAAAAAAAAATCATTTTTTGCAGTGTGGATCACATTTGACTATTTAATATGTACTATTTAATGACAAAACATACTTTCCACCGATTTAAAGGTATTTGTCAATTTCACCCTTTCTCTTATTAGATCTGGTATAGTTGGACAAACTTTTTAAAATAACAATAACATGGCATAAAACTGCTAGTTTTAGATCTTCAAACTTGCAAACCAATTATCAATTCAATTCTTACTGTAAAAATGCATTTGTTAATTTAAAGGTTTGTTTCAAATAAATGTTTATTTCTTTAAATGAACAAAAGTCATAGAAACCAGGGTTTCAGGGATGACAAATGGTCCCTATAGCTTTCACTGGGGTGGTACCCTTTCAAAAAGTACACATTTTTACCTAAAGAGGTCATATTAGTACCTTAGAGGTACATGTTGGTACATATTAGTAATCTATCTGTTTCATTTTAAAGGGGACTGCCCCAGTGACAGCTTAAGGTCTTTTTTATATTTTTTCTGACTTTGTACATTTAGACCAACGTGTACAGATAAATAATGGTCTTTTGTCTCATTGCAGTAAGAACATCACTGTATCAAGCAGCAGACCAGAGAAAGTGAGATCATTCAGTCCCACCATAATTAATAGCTTATCTAAGTCAATTAGGCATACATGTTAGCACCTGCACTTTCACAGAAGACAAAGGAGAAAATTATTCCCTAAAGGCAATGGTAGCTCACTAATTTCAGCTTTAATTTGTTGAATCTGAGCTTTAATACTTTGTCAAAATGTTTTAAAGACAGGACTAATATTACTGCCGGTTCATTGAATATTTCCTTTATGAGGTAAGCAGGAAAGGAAGACAAAGAAACTATGAATGACAATGCATGATCTGCAATATCTTTTCATTTTAGTCCATGCAGAATCTCATTTACCTGTTTGTCCAATCATATGCTGTAAGTAAACTATATAAAACAATTCATGCAATAACAACATTTTATGTAGCCTAATTTAAAGCACATTTAGATGTCAGTAACAATACAGAAAATCCTTTATGATATCTGTTGGGAGTTAACTGGTTGTCTGTTTCATCCTTTACAACTTCTAAAAAGTTTGGGTTGGTGCACAGTTGGGTAAATATACCAATATACTGAGCCAACTCTTGGGTAATTAATTATTTTAACTTGAATTAATAAGCAATTTCAACTTTTTTGACTTGTTAGAAGAAGTTGCTATAAATAAAAAGATTAAGTTGCAATAACTTAAGCCATTCAACTTTATTTTTTTATTTATAGAGGGTTTTATTGGATGCACATGCATTGTCGCGGAATTGTCTGAACCGAAGTGAACTTCCAGGTCTGTATTTATTTATCGGCCTAGCTGGCTAAACTGATCTCTGAAACAAATACCTTGTTGAAAATGAAATATTTGGTTTGGTAAAATCAAGGGGAGACAACAAGCATGGATTTCAACTGTGTGGAGAGGTTTGGCAGCTAGGCGGAACTGTAGCAAACATTGTATACGTTAATTTTACACAGTAACATTAGCTCAGTGAAGATAATATGCATTAGATATTATATTTAAATTATGGTAATTTACTTATCATTTATTTCCTTTGTTATCAGAAATAAAGTACTTTAAAACGGATGCACCCATCACAGGGGTAGGGGGTTGCACGCTGAAAAGTTTGAGAACCACTAGGTAAAATCAACAGCATAATTTGAGGTTGTACCTAAAACTATATACTGTATAACCAATTATACTGTATAACCATCAATGTACAAATGGTTTGGATTTAATAGATGCATGAAAAACACCAAACCTTAAACCACACCCCTTACTAAGATTTAGAATAATCTATTTATAATCAGTTTGAACAGAATGATTTTGTAGCATTAGTTTTTCACTGTTTGTCTGCTTTGAATTTCTGAAAATATGACAATATGCATGCATGCATAAAAGTCCACCCCATGATACAGTGTTACACCAAGGAGTAGGAGTAAAGCTGCATCATATAAATAATGCAAAGAAAATACATATTTAGGATATTCTGTGGATTTCCTGTGATTAAGTGATTGACTTACGTGATGTCTCTCTACAGCAGGAAAGCTGGGATTTCGAGGATGTCAAGGATTAGCCACTGCATGAGAAAGGCACTTGAAGGTTTAAGCGACGGACGACCAACCATTCCTCCTCTCTATGTTGTCATGTCAAAATGTACTTTTTACAACTCATTTCAACTTTCATGACTAGCGAATAGTTATAATTTATAGCAACTTAAAGGGATATTCCACTTTTCTTAAATGTGCTTATTGGTTATTTTTCAATGGCAGGGGACTATTTTCGGGCAATGCGTAATATCACCACGCCTGCTGCAGCCATGTTACATCAGCAGTCCTTGAGTATTACGCCAGAATGAGAGTATAGTTCCTAACCATATCTGCCTAGAAAACCGCAACTTTTAATTTTCTGTCGGTCTTAGTACACGATGTAACTACAGAAGAGTCAGAAGAGTTTTAAATAGGAAAAATATTGAAACTCTTTGGTTATTTTTTAGCACGATGCTAATGGTCTAATCAGTTTCAATGAATTATGCTAAGCTATGCTAAAAGTGCTAGCGCCAGACACAGAGATTGGCTCAATGGATTCCAAAACTGTAAAAATTAAATGTTTAACTCTAGGGGAGCTGGAAAATGAGCATATTTTCAAAAAAAGTGGAATGCCTCTTTAATTTATAATTTTTTATAATTTCTAAAATTAAAATTTAAGTGCAACAAATAAATTTGTACAGTGTATTCAAGAAATTTTGGTCATGTTTTAACTTTTGTAACCCAAGACAAGAATGAGAGAAAAGAGGATGTATATTCAGATAAAACATTGTTTCTCTCCTGTCTTTATTCACTCTCTTGTCCTTCCAAACTCAAATTATTTTCTTTTATGCCAAACAGAATCTTGTGCTGCTTTCTTATATACATTTAAAGTGTATGGAGAGCCTCATTTATGAAGTGTGCATACGCACAGATTTAATTGAAGAGTGCGCCTGCTGTGCAAAAATCCACTGCAATAAAAAGTTCAGCCTAAAAAAATGTTTTTTTATGGGGGCAAATGGTTTTTAAACTCTGGGTAAAGTCTGTTTATGAATTTATGTATACAAGCATACACGCGCATTAAAATGCACAGCCTTTCAGAGTTCACTTGACTCATATGCGTGCGCTGACGTTCAACACATGCACACCTCTCATGACCTACACTGTAAAAAAATCCATAAAAAATTGTTAAAAGTCTGGCAGCAGAGTTTCCAGATGAATTCCGTCAAATTACGGAAAAATACAAATGTTCAAAATTACGTGCAATAAACTGTAAAAATACAGAGTTGATTTTACAGTCAAAATTAATTAAAGTAAAGAATATTACCATTGATAAACATCCCTTAAACCCTAAAAAACAAATCATGAATGTAAAAACATCTTTAAATGGTAAATCCCTGTAAATTTACGGCTTTTATCAGTTTATGAAGTTGTTTTTCAGAAATGTACTCTCGTAACAAAAAACCTTAAAATGATAAAAGTTTATTGAACTTTTTTACACGGTTGAGTACAGTTCACTCATTTTAAATGAGTTCATTGTACTGTTCAGGTTTACAGTGCATCTAACATAATTTTTTTTGTTACACAAAATAATTGTAAAAAAATTAAATACTATAAATGTCTGTTAAAAAAAGTTACATTTATGTTATCTTACATTACAATTTTTATCTGTAATTAAAATGGTAAAACATTACAGACAATTGCTTGTTAAAATAATTTTTTTTTTAACAGTGTACATATACTCCTGTACACGCATGTGCGACAATGTACGTGCACTCTTCTGATGACAAAACTGTGTGATGCGCACTAAAAATGACTATGTCAAGTAGAAAAGTCCTTATACGTCAGTATTGTCCTTATACACAGACAAATAAAGCAAGTGGGAGTCAGTGTTGAATTGTGCTTTAATAAGTAAGGAAAATATTAAATGTAAACTGTGCTTTAACAAAGCTAAACAAACATAAGGCTACTGTATTTTATGTAATGTGTATATATAGACACCAAATGATGTTTTTATTAACCCCTGACCGAGAAGCACTATGTGTATTTGTTTGTTGTGTGCTGTAGAGAGCATTGGTGTGACAGGTTGAAATGCAGTACAGAAACATGTTGCCTAGAAACTAACAGAGTGAATAACCCAATATGTATGTGTTTGTCCTAGTATAGGTAACCATTGGCAACAGTGAAATCTTTTATCTTTCTGATAATACATTTCTTACACAAGACGTATGAGATTATTTCTTTGTCATGGATCTGCTAGATGTTTTTGTGCATTCAGATAGAAAATACACAAATAGGTTCAGACATTGCAAGGTATGATTCATGCGGTTATTTTTAACCTTAAGCTATCGCTTGGGTATGTGCTGTTTATCTTTCATTGAGCATTCTTGCTTTTTTCTGTTTTACAAAAAGAGTGCATTTAAACGTTTATGCAAAAGAATCAAGCAAACCTAGTGCCGGTTTGTCTGGGGAAGCCAGATTTCTGCTCATAAATGCTCAATAAACATGGCCCAACATGGTTATGAATTATATATAGGGCTTGTCTTTGGACCATTCTGTATAGGCATAGCTGGGGAATAAAGGGGGCGCATGAAGCTGGGGGAGGACGAGTTCATGTTAAGTTTGCTCCACTAGTCTACAAACCCTGCTCAGGATAATCTGGCTTTTGAAATATAGTGCCATGTGCTTAGCATCTAAATGTGCCTTGTATTAGACACAATTTAAATGCTGGACAGATTCTTCCTTTTAGTACTGTATGATTTCAGTGATTTTGCATATATTTTGTTGTACAAGTTAATGAACCACAAGTACAATTCAGCCAAGTGCTTACAACCATTATAAACACACTTTTTGGGAAATAATAAGTGGTAAATCACTATCCCCTGCTACAGTAATTTAGCTACATGTACATCCTGAACCACAAAACTAGAATAAAGGTCTATATATATGTATATATATATATATATATACATATATATATATATATATATATATATATAATCTGAAAGTTGTGTATAGTTTGGATAAGACAATATTTGGCTGAGATACAACTATTTGAAAATCTGAAATCTGAGGGTGCAAAAAAAAAATCAAAATATTGAGAAAATCGTCTTTCAAGTTGTCCAAAGTCCTTAGCAACACAGATTACTAATGATAAATAAATTGTTGTACAAAATCCCATCATGAAACTGGGTTTTCACTCCGTTGTTAAATAAATGTTCGCGTCCACATGAACATGCAAAAACCTGGTATAAAGAGCTGTCAAGAGCATGCCAAGCCAACAGATGTCGATACATCCATAACCGTAAAGCCATGTTGTCCAATTAGAAGCTATTGCAGAGTCTCACCCGCTCACAAACAACACTGCCACAAGCCAAAGCTCTGGTTTCACCGGCTACACGACAACACTGCAATCGGAGTTTCTAAAAACTTTACCCTGGCATTTTTCATAAAAGTTCAGTTTCAGTCACCTGATATTGCGTTTGTGTGTGGACGAATGGCCAAACTGCATAAAAAATGTACGGTTTTGAAAGTACCTGTGCACTTGTGAACAGAGCCTTAGTTCTTTATTTACCCATGCAATACAAATATGCAGAAACTACACGTTTATGCTTTAAAATGTGTGTGCCACTCCATTCACCACAGGTTTTACCGACCAGTGGAGTTTCGAGGTTTTGTCAAAAGCTCTTTTCAATATACGTTTTATTTATTAAATAGTTGCAAAACCACAAGCAGAGTAATGATTTATGCAAAAATTCAAAATTACAAAAAAATGGGAAAGTAAAAAAATCTCGATCCTCCCCCAGTGACCCCACTTCCCCCATGTTATTCAATGGGACATGAGACAAACTAAACAATTTAATTACACTTCAATTATATTTTTCCGAAGCTGGTTTCTGTCTTTTACTGTAGTTTTAATCACGCTGATGTAAATTTAATTGGCAGCTGTGATATACGCATTCTGCGAGAGTGAGGGCGGGGCCTTGATTTCGCAGCTTTACTTCCTGCTCACTACTGCGCAGGACTGGTCCCGAAATCACTACTGCGCAGACTCAAGACCCAAGATGTCAGCGCCGTATCGGGACACTGGTGGTTTCATGTTTGACCAATGGAAGAGAGTGAACGGGTGTCGCCCATCTTTTTTACAGTCTATGGTCGGACAGCGATCATCTATCATAGATATTTTTTATAATTCAACTATTACTTTTCTTTGAAAAGATTTTCAGGAAAAGTTATGGTTAGAGGTATTTTTTTTATTTGTTTAAAAAAGCACCTACAGCAAAATCAAGTCAAGCTATGGCTGAATTTCAGCCATGTTGCAGTATTTGTGATATTTGTACATGCCGAATTTAATAAGTCGGTAGAAGTTCAACTTCCCGAAAATTTTTGGTGTTATTTAATTATATTATCTCTCCAAGATTCGTTTTCAAAGGTACCTTGTACTTTTTTCTATAAACTTATTAATGTACCTTCCAATGATGGTCTCTGTCAAGAAGGAGAGGTAGGGGGGCCAGCAGGTAGATTAATTTGTTCTGCCAGGTTCCTCAGGCCCCATGCTAATGAAGAGAAGAATACGGATCAGAGCTCAGATCAGTGGAGAGCTGTCCAACTCCTCCGATGCCCTGCTGGCATTCCTGCCTGGATTAACCAATGACTTCCCTACCTCAAGCCCTTATTAGGCAGTGTTGGTCTCCCCATGCCATGGGAGCAAACCAGGGTGAGCAGGTCGGTGAACAGTTTGGGTTACGGAGTAATGAAGCATGGACCTAGCTACCAACAACACGCTATTCCCCGAACACCCCTCCTTCCTTTTTTGCCTTCCAGAATTAGATGTGTTTATAATACAACACGCTCCAGAGAACAAACACAGAACGTGGAGGGCATGGGGATCTCTCCTCTCGTCTCTGTTCTCCGCTTCATTGTCGATGCAAGGGTGTCTGTCAAACACGGTTTCCGTCAGCACAGTCATGAGGAGTCGTACGGCTTGCATCTGGCCAAGTGTGAAACTCCATCGTCTCTTTCCATTTCCGTGATTCACTGTTAAATCGCGCCTTTTATTTGTCGCCAAACCTTTGCTGTAAAACCCAACACAATGTGACACTCAATCGTTTGTGTATTCTGCTCAGACATTATACAATTAATACCCTTGACCCTTTAAACAACAATAAAACAGTTGGAGAGGCACAGTTACAGCTACAATATCAGATATATTAAATTGTTTAGTAGCGCAGTGGTTATGAAACAGGCTTTAAAGGAAAACACCACCGTTTTTCAATATTATACTATGTTCTTACCTCAACTTAATGAATTAATACATACCAATTTTTTTAAATGCGTGATCTTAATCTTTGTACAGCATGTCGTGAATGTGTTAGCATTTAGCCTAGCCCCATTCATTCCTTAGGATCCAAACAGGAATGAATTTAGAAGCCACCAAACACTGTTTTCCCTATTTAAAGACTGTTACATGAGTACTTACACGAGTAAGTATGGTGGCACAAAATAAAGCACTTAGTTTGCAGTACACTAGATGTCGCCTTGGCTATGGCAGTTCATTGGACCGAATGCGTTAGCCGCCATCTTGAAACAGGGGAGCCCCGCATCAGCATCATTGTAGGCAATAGTGTAATGGAAATAAAATCACCATAAATCGTCATGAATGTGATACTAACTCGTGTAACTACTCATGTAACAGTATTTAAATAGGGAAAACATAAAAATGTTTGGTGAATTCTAAATTCGTCCCTGTTTGGATCCTAAGGAATGAATGGGGCTAGGCTAAATGCTAACACATTCACAACGCGCTGTACAAAGATTAACTGCACGCATTGAAAAAGATAGGTATGTATTATTTTGTCTAAGTTGAGGTAAGACCATAGTAAAATATTGAAAAACGGTGGTGTTATCCTTTAAGACTTCACAACAACACGTGACAGCATTTAAGTTGTGACATAGATGTTTTCAGGCAACAAGTGGTCACATCAACAAATCATTTCAAACACCCGATTATTTCAGCTGTTATTGATTATGAAAAGCAATGTTTCATTATATGTGATAAATAAAGATCTTAAAATAGACCTTACTCAGATAATATTAAATATTTTTTGTAGAAAACAGTAAATAGCATGGTTTTTACAGACGTTTTTTTTTTACAGTAATGCATTGATAAAATGCATCTGCAAGCCCTACTGTATTTTGGTAAGAGTAACAAGGAGCTTATAAAAGTGTCCCCTCGGGATATATTGTTTGTGTTGGATCATGGGAATGTGTTGATACAGTAAGTGTGGTAACAAGCAGACATCAGCAAGCTGACATGTGGAGTATCAGGAGTGTGGTATCTCCCACTCACACCAGCCCTTGAGAGGGGTTTAAACGGGAGGGGGGCATGCAAAGGTCTCAGCGCTTTGCTCCATTTCTGTTCCTTAATGCAATCTATAAACTCATTGGTCTGTTTACGTATCGGCAAATGATACGTCTCTGATCCATTTCTATTGCCGAGCGTAATGTATACACAAAGCACTGATGCTGTGTGTACACAAGACAGCGAGATCGCCGGGAGCTGTCCGTGCTTTTACAGCACACTGTCGCTTTAATAAATAAAGCGCTCGCTCCAGTTAGCCTCTCTGTGAGGGCCACATTGCGTGCAAACCCGGCTCACCGCTCGAGCGGTGCAGCGCTTGATCCTAATCCATGCTGACATGTTACAGTAAAAGTACTTTATAAAATCAATATTAAATTCACAGCCTTTGACATCCTGGGACATCTAAGATAAAGGGGAAATAAGGCGTAGGGTAAATAGTCCTGCAGCTGTGTCACTCGCTCAAGGAGGAAGACTGCAGGGGACCGCGGGGAGAATTAGTGCAGTGCTAGTCATGTTTTATACCAAGGTCTTGACATCAATGAAAACATTATAAAACGGCACGCAAACTCTGACAGGATGAAAAAAAGAAAAGGAGCCAAGCAGAGGCCGAGTCTCCGCCCACTCGGAAGGGATAAATACGAGGGAGGATGTGATGGTGTGGGATTAAAACGTAACTGCTTGTGTCCTGACAGAGCAGCTCTGTGTGTTTATCCTCGGGAAGTTAATCCGTGACTGATCATATTTGTTGGACAATTAGGACGGCGCTGAAAGCAAACAAACGAAAGTTTCAGGGGCGTAAGAAATTAGGGTTTGGTTATTTATGCTGTGCATTTTGTGGGAATTATGAAGGGTTATTTGCTTTGAGTCGTGAGACTGCAAAACTACTTTGGCATCAATTAAATACACCTACATTCGAAGAGCTCAGATGCAAAACCCTCTAAGTGCGTCGAAATGTCCAACTTTATCAAACTTTTATGTTTAGGTTCAATAATTTGCCTTTAATGGCACTTACTTTTACAAATGTCACTTTAGTCATTTCATAGATTATTTACCAGTGGCGGCTCGTGACTGCTCATCCGAGGGGCGCAAATTCAAAATAAGTGTTGGGGTTGTCATGCGTGTTGCTTGCGTTTTTAAAATATGTGTTTGTTGCGTCATGTGAACATATGCATTACGTGTTTTGTCAAAATAAGTGCCTGCTGCACATGCGTCAAAACCGTTTATGATAAAAGAGACGCTCACGTTCACAAAATGAACGCAAGACACTCACTTAACAGTAAAGTCTGATTATGCAGCAGGCACTTATTTTGACAAGACACGTGATGCACATAGGATCACTCGACACACAGAACACATATTTTGAAATAAGGAACCACACACATGATGGGCTACATACATGTTGTGACGAACTTCGCATCGAGTGCCAGCCGCCACTTCTATTTACCAAATTTGGTCTTTAAATGCAAAACCCTCTAAGTACACTCTCAGAA
Organism: Misgurnus mizolepis; assembly: GCA_025389145.1. Classification (NCBI taxonomy): domain Eukaryota; kingdom Metazoa; phylum Chordata; class Actinopteri; order Cypriniformes; family Cobitidae; genus Misgurnus; species Misgurnus mizolepis. The sequence continues at coordinate 15,461,735 of JAIFKI010000023.1, forward strand.
AAAGGTACAAGAAGGTACAAAAGTTGTGGCTGGGGTGGTACCTTTTTTTTAAAGTACACCTTTATACCTAAATGATGCATATTGGTACCTCAAATGTAGACATTGGTACCTCAAAGGAACATATCTGTACCAAAATGGGACATATTAGGACCTTTTTGAAAGGTAACGTCCCAGTGACAACTTTTGTACCTTTTTTTCCGAGAGTGTACATGAAAAAATCTCCACCTCTTTAAAATCGGGTAAAAAGGCTCTTGCACTGTGATGTACGTGCACCAATACATTTTTTTATGAATATATAATATGTGCTGAGAGCATTCGTTCAATATCATTATTTCATTTTTGATGAAGATGGGGTTTAGCTGCTTTTGCATCTGAGCTCCTCATTTTAAAAATACATTCAGAAAGTATTCAGACCCCCTTCTTTTTTCAGTTTTGTTAAGTTGCAGCCTGTTTTCTTTTTTTGCTTTTTTGCATTAATCGTAGGGATGCTAAACAATTAATCGTGATTAATCGTTAGCAGAATAAAAGTTTTTGTTTACATCACATATGTGTGTAAACTGTGTATAATAAATATGTATATATATATATAAATATGAACACATTCATGTATAATTTTAAGAAAAAAAAATGTATATATTAAGCATTTATATTTATATATAATATAAATTATACATCAATATACAAATGTATATACACATGTAAACATTTCTAAAACATATACATGCATGTGTGTACATTTATTTATACAAATTTATTATACACAGTTCACACACATATATGATGTAAACAAAAACTTTTATTCTGCTAACTATTAATCGCGATTAATTGTTTAGCATGACAAAGACAGCATTTAAAAATTTCTGTAAATTTATTAAAAAGAAAAACTGAAATGGTATGTACATAAGAAATTCAGACCCTTTACCCTGTGCTTAGCTGAATGCACTGTGTGTAAATGTATGACAAAAATTTCTGAGATAAAATGAACAAATCCATTATCTAAATGTGTCTAAGCCTTTCTTTACACAACATTTCGTAAATTGTCAATATTTTTACTGTCACTTAAAATAGTACACCTACAAAAAAATCACAGTTGGCAGAACGTAAATTAAATCAAAATTGATGTGACAGTCAATTTTTTTAACAAAAAACATAATTGAATTACGAAAGTATAGCCTGCATTTTTTATTTAATGATTGAAGCAGCAAACTGTGTACATTTTCTAATCATAACATAAGTGTCTACTCAGTTTTGATTGACATGTCTTTTCATAATTTCCTCTCCATAAATAAATAAATAAATAAAAGCCACAGGTTTCAGTGTTTAGGCAATATACTTTTTCAGAGATTTTGTTTATTTATTTATCCAGCAGGCTGACATGTTGAGAAACAGCGCGGGAGGATTATGAGTGTCCTAGTTTGGCTACAGTAATTTCGTGTCCACGGAGGCGAACACAGTGAGAGCGCTTCTGTCCGCACGCAGCTGAATGACTGAAGCACGGAGAGTTTAATAGGTCATCAGCAAGAGAAGATATGTTGTGACAAGGATGCAAGTTGTAAAAGGTCAGAGGAGAGAGAGCAAGCCCCACCCGCTGCTCGCCCCCAAACTCAACAAGCTCCCCAAACTGCCAACTTCACAATCACAAAGTTCAAAAGGGTCTTTTATTAACTCTTCACGTCATTAGGTGTACATTCTGATGTTTTATAATTGGATGTACAATTTGGAGAATTGTTAAGGTACTCGCTATACTGAAAATCTGTTTGGGATATTTGCGTTTTGATGCGCATTTTATTTTCATTTGAGCTTAAAATATTTAGCTTAATTACATACTGGCTGCTGGTGTGTCTCACTTGATGGATGATTTTAAATTCAAAAGTACAAATGGCTAATAACCTTTTTTAAAAACCAGCCATAGGGATGTGAAAAAGAGAGCTGTGTGTATGTTTCGACACATTAACACTGTCGAGCATGAAGATCTCCCTAGTGTTTCTAGAGATGTTTTCATTTATTTTGATTCTTGCTCTTTCATGCGATAAGCGTAGCTCTACATTTAGCCTTCAGAAAGCAAAAAAACTACATGTTTTATGTGCCTTATGCAGCCTGAAGGAAGATGTCTATTGCCCCAAATGCATTAGGAGTAGAACGAGGACAAGAAAAACAAAAAATATGATCTCATAGTTGTAGCTTCAACTCTGTCAGATATCATCAGAACTGTGCATGATGAAAAGTCTGGTTAGCACATTATTTTACAGTTTAATGTACACACTATGTAAGTACTAGGTAACAAGCCTAACCTACATTAAGTACATGGATTTACCAGTATGTTGTTGTCGTCGGAGAAATACACTGTACTGAAAATACACTGTAAGTGCATGTACTGTAAAATAAAGTTGCATAAGCCTAGAACATCACTGGTTTCTACAGAGGAAATTAATCCAGTGATAATATATCTATACTTTTTTACAATGCATTAAAATCAAAATAAAACGGAAGTAGCGATTGTCTTGTTTTTACCGTTGTGACGTATATCCGAGTGAAATGGCTTCTGAAATGAGAAAAAAAGGTAGAGCGAGAGTCCCTCCAGAAAAACGTGATTATGCGATCGCATGATTCAATGCAATCAGCCAAAGTCCGCATATTTATGCGAGGGCCCATTTTTTAAATATGCCGCACTTTCCCCAGATTTCTGCTCACAAAATATGCGAAGCTTGCATGATTTTATAATCCCCGCATTTTCGTAGCAAAAAGTTTAAAAATGTTGCATTTACTTCACACAAGCATAGCCATGTCCCCTGTTGTCATGTGAATGTTAGGAAGTGATGTAATTACGTGACGTGAACATCAATGAAAAGCTGCGAAAGCTGCAAACTGTTTTTGCAAGTTTACACAGTTTTTGCAAGTTCCCGCAATTTTGTAGCCTGGGAAAACCCAGACAACTTCCGGCAAATTTAGATTTGCTCTGCAAGTAGTCTGGCAAAGAGGCCATTCAAGCCCATTTCTAATGCCGAGAATTCGCGGCACCAATCAGAAACTTTAAGGCGGGCTTTACACGATGACGACAGCGCAGCGACGGTGAAGCAGATTTTGTACATTACAAAGATGGATGCCGCCGTGTAACATCACTTGTTCGAATCAGCTATCAAGTTTGTTTTAAGCGATTCAAACTTTTCCTTTTCGTTAAAACCCGAGCAAAGAACAACACTCGAAGGCTTCATATCTAAAAAAGATGTTATCGCTGTCTTACCGACTGAATCCGGTAAAAGTCTGATACAGTTCTGCATACGTCATCTCCTTCATCGCTGTGATTGGTTTAGGTCTATCCAATTTAAAACAGAGGCATTTGAAAGACATCCGTTGGTGACGCCAATTTGGAAATGATTTGTCTATGAAGCTTTGCCAGATCATAACTCAGATACTACTTTGAATGGTCTGGTTTTAACCAGGCTAGCAATTTTGGCAAGTTCCCGCAATTTCATCGCATAAAATTGCATATATATTCCGCATATTTCATCGCATTTTTTAAGAAAAAGTGCCGCAAGATCAAGGCCTTTTTCCTGCAACAATCACAAAAAAACTCTGCGTTTTTCTGGAAGGACTAGTTAAATTCGTCCATCGAGAATTGAATGGATCGTTGGAAGCTGGGTCATGGGTCTTGCTATTATTTGCTAAAAGCTGCGAACTTTTCACGGGCCCCGCCCATTCCTCGTGACTAGAAGTAAAGAGAGATTGTTTCGAGGAGGGGAGGAGTTTAGTGTTTAATTAAATATTTATTAGCAAAGCACCTACATGGTTCACAACAAGATACTTTGGCATACTTTAATTTAGTCAGCAAAATATTGTTTAATGTCAAACTTTTTTGTGTGATAAACTACCTGCAGTACCTCTGCGGACCCCCTGGAAGTCCCACGAGACCCCCCTGTTTTGAATTAAATAAATGACTTTTCACAAAAAGGATTGACTGAATTTATATTACCAAATTGTTTACATGATACACTTTAGTATTCTTTAAAGTACCATATGGTAATCAAGATTATCTAATACCAGTACTGTTGTTTTTGAAAGTGAAACCTTCCACACTACATTACCATCACTTAATTCAAGTCAATTTTGTGAAAATAAAACTCAGTTACATGTCTAAACCCATGTGGTTCATACTCATGTGGTACACAGGACAACACGTGCATTGATTTTCAGGTCAGATCATTCATGCATTCAAAAAAATCTTCATTCACCACAGTGAAGTTTAGCAACAGAATAAAAGCTCTGGTGAATTCCCAAATCGGACAAAATGTATCTACTTAAAGCCAGCTAAATGATAATTTATGGATAAAAAGGCTAAAAATGCTAGGTTATTTTTAATCAATGATTAGGTCAGAAGGGGAAAAACCCAACTGTTGGGTTAAATGCTTATGTTTGACCCAATGTATGATGTATTATCCCTGCTACAAACATTATAACAGGTCCTCTGAATGCTTGAGAATATTTAGGATTGCCAGCCTGTCTGTTTAGTGTAAGTCGGCTATTTGATATCATACTCATTTGTGGCAGAATGCAGGTCAAATGTTTGACATTCTTGGCTACCGAACTCCAACATTTTTCTTTTTTCATAATTTATACGAACAAGGCAAAGCATCAGGTACATTGATGAATAACGGTTCCTTCCACTCCTTCCATTTTAGGAAACCATCAGGACTCTAAAATAGTTTGTATTGTATCCTCAAACAATACTAAGCGACAATCCATTATCTGTATTCATTCCTGTGATCATACTGGTCCGAATCGTTGACATCACTGTTACTCTAAATCCTTAGCTTCATATAAATTGCATCTTCCTCTAGACGTTGTCCTATTGAACCCCATCCGAATGCATTGAACCGATTTGTCGCGGAGCTCTGTACGCTCAACATCAGTGGATTTTGTGGCCCTTGTTAGCACCGGGACTCTCCGTGCCTCTGCCCCCTTCCGTACGTATGTGTGTGCGGGTGTACGCGATTGTGGAGTGACAGACAGCTTGTTACCCTCAACCTGAGGCGGTGCCTCGTTAACACAACCCTCGGAATATGGACATAATGAAAGAACCTGGCAACACATCTCACTCGGTCTATTAGCCTCTCAGTTTCCTCTCTGGGAAACTGCTCAGGGCCTCCATTCAGAGCGTCCGCACAAAGGGCCCGATTCTTTAAACGCTAGACAGGCCCACGGACAGCTGGGTAGAAAATGTCACACGGTGCGTGGAATGCCCATTATCAGACACACTCATTTGTTATCCGGGCCCTCCAAACCTTGTCAATCTCCACGTCCCCCTCCCCGTCAGCCACACACGCACACACACACACAACCTGATACCGAATTGACAAATCGAGCTTCGCGTCTGTGACAGAATATAATAAACTCAGGAAAAGGGGGAGCGTCGAGTCCACTCCGTTCTGCCCAATCTAATTGGTTTCGACATCAAAGATGTCAGTCAACCTTTTAGACAGATTCGCTCACTCTCTCGCTTTCTCATTATGCCAATGGTCCCATTAAAGGAGCCGTCAGTTCCCTGCTCAGGGATTTGGTGGAAGTCATAATTAGTGATTTCGTTTGACAGAGCGGTTCTGGCTCCATTTAGTTTTTAACACCCCCAGGCCACATTTTTCACATGGAGTTGTCTCAGCCTTGCTGATCAGCATAGGTGCACCTGGTCTGAGTCCAAGCTGTCACACTTTCGCTATTGTCTTTTGAACACTGTGTTCATGGATAGCCTCGGGCATTGAGCGCGATCGGCTGACGTTTTTTTAACGTTTCATTCAAAGCTGGTTAATAAAAACGTTCGCTTCGACTCAGACCGTTTATACGAAAGCATACGATATAAATAGCAACTATATGATGGTATAAAACCAAGCTAAAATAAACAAATATGTGACCCAGTCTGTGATTTACTGTTTTCTACATAAAACGATGTAAAGAACATTCTGTGAAAATACAACTTTGATATCTTTAATATTGACTGAGTAAGGTCATGTCAGTCAAAGATTGAAATCAAACTTTGATGCTCCTAATCTTTATCATTCAATTTTGAGGCTGAATTTCACAGACAGGGTCACATATTTAAATAGGCATCAAAACATTTATCATTGGTTGGTGCACAAACTGAAAAAGCTGAAAGGTATACAGTAAATGCATATGGACAATTATTACAATAATATTGATATAATATTTACTTACGTTTTAATAAAGACCGAATGTATAATATTGTTAATTCTAAGTTAATAAGTTAATTATTAACATATTAACAGCTTTACAGAAGTACAAATTTGTACATATTCCTATCCATAAATATTAAAATCCCAGGCACTGGCGTTTCTTACTCATATTAATGACATGTTTTCAGTCGTACTTTTTGACTTATTTATTAAAGACACATTACTCATTTATCTAATTAAATCTTCATGACTTTCAGATAATTACACAATATTAAACAAGACTACACTTTAAAACCTTAAAATTAATAACATTTCTGTAATCATTTAACCATTTTGTAATATTTAGTGTGTTTGGCATGACACACAAAAAGCGTCTTCTGTAAAAATTCTGCAGTAATTATGCAGCTGTTGCCAGTAACTTACTGTAGAAGATAAAGACTGTAAATGTTTCATGTTCATTTAACTTTGAACAGACACTGTACATTTTTTTGTAGAAATTACAGTATTACTGGGTATTACTGGCAACTAGCTGCCAGTAACTTACTGTAGATTTTACATTTATGTTATTTACTGGCAACAGTTTGTTCAAAGTTAAATGAACATGAAACATTTTCAGTCTTTATCTTCTACAGTAAGTTACTGGCAACCAGCTGCATAATAACAGCATTTTTTTACAGTGAACTGTTGCCAGTAAATAACATAAATGTAAAATCTACAGTAAGTTACTGGCAGTTAGTAAATACCCAGTAATACTGTAATTTCTACAGAAATTTTTTACAGTATACACCAAAACACAATATAAATTCACAAAAGATCTGTAATCCACATTTAAAAAGCATACGATTTTGAGGAAAAGATCCAAATAGGCTTTATGCCCAGCTGCACTACTTCCTGAACTTCAGCCAGCTCCTTGTTTCCTGTCTGCCATTATTGGACAAACTGATTAATCCAGGTGTGTCTGATTAATGTTGTTGTTGTGACTACTGAGGTCAGGCACATCTGGTTTAATCAGTTTGTCCAATAATGGCAGACAGGAAACAAGGAGCTGGCTGAAGTTCAGGAAGTAGTGCAGCTGGGCATAAAGCCTATTAAGCCCTTTATCCAGCGATATTTACGACACATTGCTTTACGGCAATGATATCAAACTCTCATTGGCTCTTGCACGCTACATCACAGATTTGCGATACTGGCGCCTTTCAGTCGACGTACTTTTGAAATTTGAAATGCGCCCCTTGACAGAGTCAAATTAACGTTCTCGTGGATTAATAACTTTAATACTTCTTTGTACTTCATATTTTCCAGAAAGGATTGCGACTGCAGCACATTGTCATTTTAACTGCTTTCGTTACTGCTTTTAAAATTTCGCAATAAATAAGTTATTGTGTCCGTTATGCTTTTTATTTCTAACAGTACATGATTATAATAACCTGTTTTGGTTATCTTTAAAATGCGTTATTTTTACTATTGTTACTCAAATTTTCCTACATATTTCTGTCCGTTATGTTGCAGAATACAATAGTACATTACGTATTTAAAATGTTTGTATAAAAGAGTTTAGGGCAAGGTTTGGGGTAGGGTAAAATTATCGATAAAATGCTTAAAGGGAAATTATGCAATCTTTATGGTATGACAGATTTGTAAATGTTTTACGTTTTGTAGCTGTAAAACATAATAATGCTACGATTAAATGTTGCAAATACGTCTTGATCAACAGGATCTCACAAAGTTCCGTGGGATAGTCACGGAATTTTTTGCTCATTTTTCCGTGGCATTCTCACGGATCTCCGCATATTTCCGTGGCCCTGCCACGGACTTTCTTTTCCGTGGCATTCTCACGGATTGGTTACTCAACTGCTTTTTCCTATTTTCAAACCACTGTCGCTTCGGTTTAGGGTTAGATTTGGTGTTTGCATTAGTATGTCACTTTAAGAATTTGTTTATACTATTTTTTCGGATGTATTCTTTTATATTTTCTAAACTTTAATCAATTGTTGCCTGGTGTTGGGGTTAGAGTTGGGTTTGGGTAGGGATGTCATTTTATGTAAATCTAACCCTAAACCGAAGCGACAATGGTAAGAAAATAGGACAAAACAGTTGAGTAACCAATACGTGAGAATGCCACGGAAAAGAAAGTCCGTGGCAGGGCCACGGAAATATGCGGAGATCCGTGAGAATGCCACGGAAAAATGAGCAAAAAATTCCGTGACTATGCCACGGAAATTCGTGAGATCAGTTGTCTTGATTGTACGCTTCAGCATCTATTAAAACGTACAAAAAAGTAAGTTTTGTGTTTTTGAGTGACGGGACTCTTATTGAGATATGAATAAAAACAGTGGCATACCTTTTAGTGTGAGATCTGAATACCACAATATATCATTCTGCATGCATACCCATTTATATAAAGTAGACTCATCTTATTGTGTCTGAGGATATCACTCATATAAATGTTCATTGCTATCTGATACTGGCTCAAAATCCATTTTGCTCTAGGGTGAAAACTAATAACACTGAAAGGCAAACTGTACTGTATATACAGTACTGTGCAAAAGTCTATAGGCTACCATTAGATTCGTTGTTTTTGCTAAAAGGATTAAGTAAAGTGACCACATATAATTATTTTTCAGTCTCTTTATCAGACTAAAACCAAAAAATTTGTATCCGGTATTAAAAAACTGAATAATATTTAAGCTAAAGTGTCAAGTGTTTAGTGTGAGCTCCTTTTAGCGCAATAATAGGAACCTGCAGGATCTCTTAAACCTAAATGAAATGAAATCCTAATTTCCGGACTTCAGTCTACTCAAAAGAGCAAAAGAGTTCAAGATGCGTTTAGTGCCAAAAGAGGTCAACACTAAATACTGAATCTTACAAGAAAAAGCCATTTCGTTCTTAAAATTTTTGGATTTTATGTATACATATTTGTTTGTATCTTCATTAAGAGTTTTATGCTAAAACAAAAAGCTAGTAGCGGCATAAGACGTTTGCACAAAACTGCTATCCAACCTTCCCGTTTCTTTACCAGGGCAAAGTCCCTAAGGTTAAACGGATTAGTTACGACTCGTTTTGATGGCTGAAACCTCTCTGAAATGATTCAGTTTCAAAGTTTCAACACTCTTTGCACCATACAGAGCTCGGGTTGATTGGCAGTTTGTGTCTCTATAGCAGCTTGTCTATCCTAGAAGCATCACCACCTGCTGTTGCATGGCTGCTTAAGCTCCTGCATCGTACAATTTGACATTGACTGCGACGACGGAAAACATCAATAAATAAATAACCCGGACAAATAAATCCATAGAAATACTCATTTGAAGGTTGAATGAAACGCTTTGTGGATGTAATATGCTGTGGATGCATTTCAAATGTAAATTATGGTATTCTGACACATTTGGTTTTCCATCTTTTCCGTCTTCATTTAGACGCTGATTCTACAGGCTCACAGCTGGACTTTTGTTTGCCACTCCAAACTAACCCTCTCTGCCGCTTCGCTTTTTTAAAGCCGGCGTTCAGACGATATTCATGCGGCGGGTTGCAACGAATCGACGCGTTAGGCCCAAAGTTCATGTGGCAGCACTCAATGGCATAAGCCATCCAAACACTATTACATCAATTGGTTAAGTCAATCGGTTCTCGTGTTGGCTAAGTCTGTGTAATTGGACAGTAGACGCTATCTGTTTCCTGGTTTATAATGTATTATATCCTATGTCAAGTGACGTCTTTTCTTCAGGCCTTCAGATTGTTGGCTTGAATTGCAGTATCTTGTCATACGTGAATCCCATAAGATGTTACAAAAGAGAGACAAGATTAAATTGAGGTGCTTTATCTCAAATTCGACACGTTAACAGTTTAATATTGATTTTATTCTGTGATCACAATAACTAATGGTTAGATCGACATACCAAATAATTTAATTTCTTTTAAAGGACTGGAAATTAAATATCTATAACTATTTAATAATATAAAACTTATTCAAAACTTATGCCTATGGTTAATATTGTTTTGGCGAGAGATTTATTTTCTTCACATTTATTAAACAGTTAGTTCCAGTCCTTAATTCTGATTGGTCAATACCGTAGATATGGTTTTTTCACGATAAAACAGAGCTGACCTCTGCACACAACAATTCTGCATATCCCTCCGCAGCCCCCTTAGCAATGTAAACATATGTAAAACTTTCTGTTGCCTTTCCCAGAAACACATTTTTCCATCGGAAAGAAGACTTTTAGTGATTTTACTTCATAAAGGTGTTGTATTTTTTGCTTTAATATTGCAAAAGTGTGGTAACATTTTTACAGAAGCAACTCTGGGCCAGATCCGCACCGGAACAGCGCCAGAGCTGTTGACTTCGGCACAGATCCGGAGCGGATCCGGCCCAGAGTCGTCTGCTGTCGTACTCCAGGCTATATAAGTTGTGAATAAGACCGCTTTCCACTGTGCCTAACCGTGGCTTTGTGATATATTTACGATACAATGAATACATTATTGCTTACACATACTGTATACATTTACAAGATTTTATAAAAATAAACAGTATAGCTTGATAATGCTGATGCTGTGTTGTCCCATGTTTTGTGTAACAGCTACCATTTGGGTACTGCTAAGCTCGAAGCATCAAAACTTTTACACTTCTGGTCAATAACAAATGCTGTATTAAGTGAAGTCAATATGACACTTTATGGCATCTCTATTTAAAGTACACTAATGCTTTGGGGGATATACATTTTAATACCAAAATATTTTCAAATTACAGCAACACAAATCCTCAGCTTAAAATTATGCACTCAGTAAAGCACTTTTCGGTATTCCAATGAATTAGGGATTGTCTTCAAATAGGTTTTTATGTTAGCACTGAGTTACTGCTTTACATTAATCCTTGATCCTTTTTGCTTCAAAAACAGATTCAGCCAATTCAAGCACTGGATAATCCATATACCATCAAACTGGATCCAGCACAGTGACCTGTGGCAATCTGTAGACCACTTTCCAGTAATAACTGACCATTAAGCTAATTTATTTACAAACAAGAGGATGAGCCAAGAGACATATCATATCGTATCACTAGTGGGCATTTGCTTCTTTCAGATACCATGAGCACTTTATCCCCATCCATTCATCCAGGCACCAAACCTCAGTCATGCAATTTCGCTTGCCGTCTGGAAGAAATCCCAAGGGCTCCCCTAACACATACAAATAGTTTTCCACTTACATGCATACATATGCACCCACCAACCACATCCACACGTTCAGATATGCACTTGTACTGTAAATTGTTGTGATGTAAAGATTTTCACATGCGAGTTGTGTTCGGTGTATGCATGGCCATGTGTGAATTACGGTTTCCATTTGACTTTGCGGATATTGATTGTTCTTCATCCATCAGTTAATCAATCAGTGCAAACATAGAAATAGGATTTTATGGATTATGTGAGACTAAATCACAAACACCATATTGGACGTTGTTTCAAATTCAAATTTGTGTGAATTACACATTTTCAGTGAACAAAAGGGTCAAGATCAGGTGTCAAATCAAAGCATCTCTCTCAGAAACAGGGCTCTGATACAAAAATATGCAACCAACGCCCCCTAGCAGACAATGTGGTCAGTGGCGTAGTGGTGCCTGGAGAAGTGTGTATCCTCCTATGCCCTATTTTTTTTTTTTTTTTTAAGTAGAAGTAGGTATACCTCATGCCATCTAATAATACCTGTGTATACTTGGCACTATACCACTGAGTTTGGTTGCACAAAGCCACAGTAGGCCTATATTAAATGTATAATCTATGCAACATATAAAAAGGTTTCCAAACACTTCCGTTTTGTAATCATTAAAGCTTTAACGATTTTTAAAAGTGTCGATGCAGTGTGGAGTAATAATTATTTAATAAATAATTAATTAAAGTTGGATTTAATTAAAAGTACAAAGTGTTTCTAGCATGGCATGCTATACCTCATCACGCCTGTAGATGGCAGTGCTCAATAAAGTTTCACTCACCGTCCCCTCACTGAAAGCTGTGCCTTGACTTAATTCAGTCTGTTTTTGCCGGAGAAACCTAATTATACGCATTCCTTTTGAAACCACAGCTCTTGACACATTAATGTATCATCAAAATATTTTTCGCTCATTAATATGACTTGTTTGTGCTACTGCTTACTAATATCTTGTGTTGTTGTTAACATGCCTATTAGAAAAGGCATTTGGATTAAATTTGATTTTACATAAGGCAAAATTCACTTGTCAATTAGCCTGTGACTGCATAGGTGTTTTCGACAAATAAAAACAACTTCACAAACGCGCCCGCTGCGGCGCGCGAGGCTAATTCAGAACAAACGCTCACTAGCGATATTTGAATATGCGCAGTTTGACTGTGTTTATGCATCAACGTGGTGAAATTAATGTTTTCACACGGCTCCTCACAGCATTACATCCTAATGGAGATTTTGGTAGGCTATTTTCTTACCTCTTTTGGTGGATGGAGAGCAATGAATGTCATCAAACGTGCAACAGAAAAACGCAAAGAAAGGAGCGGGAAAGAGCGAGAGTTAAAAGGGCGGGAACTGTGAAGGGGAAAACGAGAAACGCTAATTTAAAGAGGGAAAAAGGTCTGTGAACTAGCTGTTGACGATAACATAAAGTCTTTATTGTTGCCTTTCAGAGACAAGAGACATTACACATGCGAAACAGCGTGACGTGTAAGATTCATACATCTATTTCACAGTCATTTTATGGATGAATGGCACATTAGCTTCGGCAATTACTTTGTTCTTGCTACTTTAGTTCATACAGGCATATACGGGTTGATAAGGTAACCTCACGAGGCATGACTGAAGAATTGTTTCCTGGGTCCTCCACTGTCAGTGTGTATTTTGTTGTTAATGTCATTTACAGATAATTAACCTGATCTTAGATGGAAACTTAACTATTTTACGAGGTGGATAGCTACTTCGCTGAATACGTAGCCTATGATAAATGTATGATTTTGAGACAAAGAGCAAGCATGAAGGTCCACCCTACCCTATATAAAACAGTAGAAACATTCACATAAATTCAAATAGATTTGATACAAATTCCTTTGTGTACCCAGCAAGCAATTTTGGGTTTAAAAGATATTTAATAGCATCTAAACACAGCCCCGATGTCTAGGCTCAAACAAGGCCAAATTTGGGCTTTAAGTGAAAATTTAATAGACATCTAGTGCACAAAAATTAAATAAACAAACAAAACCAAAGACCTTGTAATCAAGGTTGACTTTGCTTACATGAATATTATCTCACAAGTTTGCAGGCCAGATCCGCGGCAGAGTCAGCAGCTCCAGGCCCAGAGTCGTCTGCTGTCTGGTATTTAGGCAAAAATTAAATTCAACCAAATTCACGTTTATTCCGGTTAGAAGTGGGTTACTCATAACCGGACTATATAGGGTCTATAATAAACTTGGATGGTGAAATGCTTTTGTTTGCTGGGATGTGTTTTGCGGCATATCTCAGTAGGATTTAATTTTGTTCTAATAGTAATAGTTATAGTTTCCATTATAGTTTCCGTTAAAACCAATACAATTTTCAATATCCATTAGAATTTCTGTAATAATTTATGTTGTGTTTTAAGCAGCGACTTGGGACGAAAGCATATTGCATAAAAATATACTACTAATATTAAAAAAATATATACAAATTTGTATAATAAGTAAAATAGTTACAAATTGCAATGATATTGTAGTTATATTTATAATAGTTAAAGAGATAGTTGACCCAAAAATTTTAATCCTGTCATCATTTACTCATCTTCATGTTAGTCTAAACCTGTATGTGTTTCTTTATATTTTGATCAATAATGCTAACTACACAGTTGATGGTACCTACTGACTTCCATAGTATTTGTTTTTCCTACTATGGAAGTCAGTGGGTGTCGTCATCTTTGTGCGTACCATCTTTGATTAAAATATCTTCCTTTGTGTGCAAAAAATAAAGAAATTCATACAGGTTTAGACTAACATGAGGGTGAGTAAATAATAACTGAATTTTCATTTTTGGGTGAACTATCCCTTTAAGACTATTAGACTAAGCTAAAGCTATAGACCTTATTATTGTATGTCTAAGAAACCATCACCATAGCAACATTGAAAAACATCTTCAGCCGCTGTCTGCAAGGTAACAGAGTCAATGATGATGATTACACACACACGTGCACACAGACACACACGCACGCATGCATGAATACAGTACCATCCTGCAAAGGTTTGTTTCTGTCGAGATTTATTGTTGGTCCTCTCCTGTGTTGTTTGGCAGTAGCACATTTTACGGCATTGTTTGTCTCACTCATTGTCTTCATCACGCTCACAGATGCTGTGCAGTGTGTTTGTGTGTGCGCGCGCACAAGTGTGAGTGTGTGTGTGTTATCTGCGGTTTTTAAACTGTTGTGTGAGCACCCTGAAACAAAGTGTGATTTGATGGACAGTTGTTTGTCCACATTAGAAAACAACACTGCTTGTTTTCCATGATCTCCCACATCATTTTTAAACATCTGCCTTCATTGCGCAAAGCCCAGGGGTAAAATCAGTTGAATTTGTGCGAGTTTACCGATTAGATCAGACTAAACCAAGAAAAGGACCGAATGGTTGCCGCCGGTAAAGGTGTTTATTTCTTTCACCAATGTATAAAAGCGAAAGAGGCACAGACAGATTGATGTAAGGCATGGTGTATTTAAAGCGACACGAGAGTGTGTTTGTGTTCACGATTGTGTATTTGTGTGTATGTGTGTGTCTGTGCTGTGCTAGCAACAGATATCCCACTGTGCTAAATGACCTGTGACTGAAGTCTTTCATGTCAACCCTATGATTCACACTGAGCCCCCACGTCACAGTGCACACACACATGCCCGAAATGAAGACTTCCTACGACGCCATACTCCGGCCTACGAGGACGTACGTGCACGCAAGCTGAGCGCGCATTAGTAAGACATTTCCTTAAATGCATATTCAGTTATGATTTATTTGTGTTGAACGAAATGATTACTATTTTGTTTCACCTCGCGGTGTTTTGTTTTTTATTGGTACAGAAAGTGAAGGCGGCCTCCAAACAAACAAACAGCAAACGTGAAAAATGATTATCGTGCCAACAAGCCTTCGATTGAGAAATGAGACATGCGACTGGTTAATCCTCTCTGACACGCCGAACCCGAATAAATACACAAAACAGCAAAAATTCACAGTGCTTTCGTTTACATCAAACATAATAGTGTTGCCAAATTCTGCTTTATTGACGTACGCTCCACTTCTGTGTAAAACAACAACATGTTTTTTTTATCCATTCCCTTTTCCTCTTCTCTCACCATCTGGTAAATCATGGGGGAAAGGGGGAAAAGTTGGGAATTAACAAGTTTCCACATGTTGCAGGTGAAAGTGGCACAATTTTTAATTATACCTGGACTCGACTAATTCCAAATACTTAATATAACAAATGGTAAATCAGCTCCTGGCTGCTCCCCGGATAATTGGGACTCGTTGTACTCAGAGTTTCTTTAGCGTCTGCTACATTAATTAACGCTGCAATGAACTCAGCCACAATATGTTCTGTATTTGTTCAAATTGATTCCCCTGGTAGCGTCTGTGAAAGGTGGGAAAGCGCAGGACTACGAGGCTCCAACCTGAGCTTCATTAGTTCAGCTCACAACCCACTCGGCCTGCCACTTCTCCTGTTGAGCTCTCTGACTTACATATTCAGTATGTTGGTGGTGCGGTGCTTTACAGATCAAGCTTCGCTTTACTGACTGGCTCGGTGGATTAATTGGCAAAGCTTATGTGAAGGGGAAAGAGATGGCAAGTGTGATTTGTATTAGTAATGTCTAACAAAAAACACAAAATGTAATGTGTGACTAGACGGAAATCTGGAATCAGAGGGTGCAAAAAAATCTAAATATTGAGAAAATCGCCTTTAAAGTTGAAATCCTTAGCAACACATGATAAATCAATTTTGATATTTTTCACAGTAGAACATTTACAAAATATCTTCATGGAACATAATCTTTACTTAATATCATATGATTTTTGGCATTAAAATTGATCATTTTGACCCATGCGACACTAGATTTTTGTAGTCCAGGGTCACATTATATATTAATTCATGTATGATTAATGGATAATTCACTAAATATACTTTAAGTAAGGGATGCATAACGATTAATCGCGATTAATCTATAGAATAAAAATAATAAAAGTTTTTGTTTACATCATATATGTGTGTGTGAACTGTGTATAAAAACTTTGTATAGAAAATGCACACATATGCATGTATATATATTTAAGAAATGTGTATATACATTTGTATTTTTATGTAAATATAAATACTTAATATATATTTTTTCTTAAAATTATACATGTATGTGTGCATATTTAAATATACATAATTATTATACACAGTTCACACACACATATATGATGTAAACAAAAACTTTTATTCTGCTATAGATTAATCGCGATTAATCGTTATGCATCCTTACTTTAAGTTAGGGATGCTAAACAATTAATTGCGATTAATCGTTAGCAGAATAAAAGTTTTTGTTTACATCACATGTGTGTAAACTGTGTATAATAAATATGTATATATATATATATATAAATATGAACACATTCATGTATAATTGTAAGAATTTTTTTTTATATATTAAGTATTTATTTTATATATAATATAAATTATACATAAATATACAAATGTATATACACATGTAAACATTTCTAAAACATATACATGCATGTGTGTACATTTATTTATACAAAGTTATTATACACAGTTCACACACATATATAATGTAAACAAAACCTTTTATTCTGCTAACGATTAATTGCGATTAATCGTTAAGCATCCCTACTTTAAGTGAAACATTTTCTTCCTCAAAGTCTGTACAAAATGGCTCTTTGCATGGTGCAGATCAACAATATTCAAGGTGCTGTTAAAATAAAGTACTGAATATGACCAATAGGATATTTACCCATCGTCCACTTACATTTTCTTTTCTTTAATCTCTCTCTCTCTCTCTCTCTCTCTCTCTCTCTCTCTCTCTCTCTCTCTCTCTCTCTCTCTCTCTCTCTCCACACCTACAATAATTATCCAGATCTGTGGTTGAGATTGTCCTTCTGTCTACCAGCAATGTCTACATTAATGGCCCCTCTTTCCCTCCTCTGGAGCCTCTCTACCTTTTTTGGATTAATTTCAGCAAACCATTCTTTCTAATTCTCTCTCTAAGAGGATTGCACAGAGAAGGCTGTTGTACGCCCACATGCAAAATCTCCTGTCTCCACCCTTATGTGTTACAATGAGAGATAATGGTTAGGAGACAGGATTTAGAAAATGAATGCCTTCATGTTTCATAAACACATTAAAATGAGATCTCTCTCTCCCTGTGTGTGTGTATATGAGAAAAATGCATGTGTTTTCAGAAGAAAAACTCAGGTCCAGGATTTTGCCTGCGAGATTTTTTTCAAGCCGTAGATACGAAAAGCAACCAATTTGTTATTTTTCTAGTTTTTATTAATGTCACATTCCTGTAATTTCTGCTAATTTATCTTGTCATTTCGCTGGGTTTTATGGCACCGCGTAACAACACTGATGCTTTTCAGAGCTTTTCATTTCTTGGTTATGTCAAGAAACATCATTTTTACCATGAAATAACACCAGTGCATTTAATAGACCTTTCTGTGACTCTTTACATTTCCACAGGCCTTATTTTAAAACACCATTATTGCATTATCAACGGTGGAAAACAATAATAGCATTTTAAGGCAAAAATAATAATTTCATAATCATGATTATGATATATATATATATCCTATAACTATGAAGACATCAATCTTTACAGCGATACAAAATAACAGCCTGATCTCACAAGAAATCGTACATATTTTATGAGTATTCTAATTCGTATTAATTCATACGAAGTTAATCGTGCAAAATCGTACGATTCTCACGAAAACAACAACAACAACGAAACTGACCCCACACCTAACCCCAACGTCATACCAAAACTTATGAATGTGGTCGTATGAATTAATACAAATGTACGAATTCTCGTGAGATAGCGTTAAAAATAACTACCGATAGCAATATACCGTTATCCAATGCACGACAGTATACCAGTCCCTGGTAATAACTGTCCATTTTAATATACTGCACATTTTTGGGGAAAATCAACCTGATCTCACAAAATCCATGAAATAGTCACACAATTTTTGCGTGTCATTGTCACGTATTTACACCATTTTATGTGCCCATGCCACGAATTTCTTTTTCATGTCAGGTTCACATTGGCTACTTAACTGTTTTTCCTATTTTCTTACCATTGTCACTTCTGTTTGGGGTTAGAAAGACTTCCTGTTGCATAAAATGACATCCTCACCCAAACCCGACTCTAACCCTAACGTCAGGCGACAATGGTTTAAAAAGCATACGAATAAATAGTATAAACCAATACTTAAAGTGACATCACAAACAGCAAATCTAACCCCAAACAGAAGCGAAAATGGTTTAAAAATAGGAAACAGTTGAGTAACCAGTACGTGAAACTGACGGGCACATAAAATGGTGGAAATACGTGACAACGACATGCAAAAATAAGCAAAATATTGTTTGACTATTTCACGGAAATTGGTGAGATCATGTTGGGGAAAACCCTTAAATTGATTTAAAATTAGCTTTTTAAAATTGCGTTCATAATCTTAAATAAAAAACGAAAATCTGGAAACAATTTCTCTTTACTTTCAGTCACAAGAAATGGCACAAGGCCCAGGAAAGATTGCAGCGATTAGCAACATACAATCAGTTCTTGATTTTTTTCTCATTTCAGAAGACTTTTCACGCGGATATACGTGAGACATATTGTTACACATATACAATTTGTAAAATTAGCAGCGCTTTTTTAAGTTAATTATTTCCCAATATGCATATGATATTATATATAATATCTATTATAATTTTGCATTCAGTATAGAGCTGCAAGAATATTGAAAATCTCAAAATATTGCAAATATGCACATCTCAATACACATACCGCAACGCTTTGCAATAACTGATTGATTAAAATACTTCAAAAAGTTATGTTTAGGCAAAGTTTCAAGTTGATGCATTTAGAAAGACTGGCGAGACAAAGTAATGCTTTCTTTTGCCAGAAAGAATCTGAAACATGTTGGTTTTTATATTTAATTATTATTCTGATCTAAAAAGAAACAAAGCATTTTGTAGCGCATATCATTTAAGCAAGTAAATGCATTTTCCTGCTGGATCATCTGCTAATTCTGGTAGGCCGCCACAACATTTAATTTATGTATTTAAAAATGATAATAGCTTAAGTCCTGGTACAGCTTGTCTAATGGACAGATTTGCTCTTAAAGCGATGTGTCTGTGGGAGTATTCTAATTGAAACCATTAAGACAGCGAGGCTCCGCCCCGTGGTGTGCCTGCACATATGAATATATGTAAAGGCATCTGGAGGAGCTGAGAATTTAAGCGTGAAGGCGTACAAGTAGCGATGGGGGTGTCAGTACGAACGCGACAGTAGATAATCAAAATATAAGTGAAGAACACCATTCAGCGTCTCCATATACTGTCAATTTTTCTTTGAGCTGTTTCTCACTTGCTCTCTCCTTTTCTCTATCACACACGCGCGCGGCAGTCTCACCCAGTTGTAAGGGTGCTTTTCTAGTGACATTCAGTATGTGTGAGGCATATGTTACGCAAACATTGTCAGCGTACCACCATTTTATCGGTAAACAACAAAACTCAGTTTGGTCAATAAATGATCCGTGGGCGCGCCACCGAACTCAGGAAAGCCTCAGCGATCCCTCAGGAGCGCCCTGCTGCATTTGCGTCTTTTAAATCTTCAATAAATAACTACTCTTTAATGAGCCTATTTTTTGGCGGCCATGCATTTCCAGACACTCGCAGCCAAATGTCTTTTGTTATTTACAGCAGCTATTTTCATGCGCGCCTGGCGTGGTGGATGTAAAATAACAGTAATTGCTGGATCGTTTGCAGGTTGTTTAGTTTGTGTACCGAGCCAGATGAGAACAGTTAATGAGCACAGCTTCCAGCGGCAATTAGTGAAGCAGTCGTGTACATCACAGATGATTTGCAATTAGCTAGCTACATATTATATACACTATGCCAGGAGTGCGCCAGGCGCTTTGGTGTGTGTTTGTTGGGGGGGGGTTCGATTGGCAGGGGAGAAAGCTGTATGGAGACATGAAGGGACGAGATGGTGGCGAATATTCACACCTATTCCTCATGGGAGAGATCTGCGCTTAGGAGATTAGGCCCCTCTTACTTTCCTCGGGTTTATATTATGTTAATTGGCGTAATGGACTGAATCAGAGACAAATATTATTCTTAGTCGTGTTGTACCGCAAGAGATACGAAAGCATGGTAAGATACTGCATGATATTACGTGTGTGGCGTGCGTCTTATAGTCGGGCCATTATAATAGCAATCTATCAGTTTCGAGAAAAATACCTATCTCGATCTGCGGGAGAACGGTAACGTGTATTGTGCATGGACGTGGTGTGTTATTATGTGCGCAATTTGATAAGACATGGAAATGTATTCGGTCTCCTATAGAAAGGAGCATATATGTAAAGACAGCCAGCGTGTTCACGGTTTATAATAGTGCCATGCATAGGAGGGGGCGGGAAATCACTTTGGAGGCTGTTTGGTGTGTGACATCATACAGCACCCTCTGTGATATCTGGTAAGACTGTCAGGTCCTCTGACAGACACGCCAGATGGCTACGTGTGTGTTTGATGGAGTGTGTGTATGTGCGCGCGGATTATTTCATTGTTGTTACACTCCGGGATAGCAGCAACGTTGACACCTTTTAGCTGCTAAAGTTCAAACCTTAAAACATTAACATATTAGGAAAAATGCAGCAACAAAATATCAGAGCGAAGGCCGGCGTGCAATTCTAGATTTTTGAGACACTTGGATAAGTTGCAACGTATATTTATGTATACTCGAGTCGATCGACGTTGTTTACACAACGCTCGACTGATCTGACCTCATAAGGTTACATTATTTATAAGCTGAAACATAACATGCAACCTATCTTGAGCAATCTGTGCATGTCTTCTCTTTGATAGTTGTATTTTATAGACCAATTTAGAGGAGACGTCACAGTTACGTCACTGCAAGCTGCGCGCGCAATGCGGTTGCAGAAAAACAGTGGAAATGAATTAGACACGAGTGAAAAGAGCAAGATAACTCACTGGAAAATGTCCGGTTGTGCTGTTAAGTGTCAGAATAAAAATGCCAAAAAAGATGGCTTTCATTTTTATAGAATACCATCGTCAAAGACATCATTTGAAGATAAACGTAGGTGTTTATGATTACATTAAGCCCTTAAACGGACAGAATGGAGCGAGGAAATCATCTGGAAATCTTTTAATAATTAGAATAGAAAATAAGTAGA
Source organism: Misgurnus mizolepis (assembly GCA_025389145.1). Lineage (NCBI taxonomy): Eukaryota > Metazoa > Chordata > Actinopteri > Cypriniformes > Cobitidae > Misgurnus > Misgurnus mizolepis. The sequence goes on from JAIFKI010000023.1 coordinate 15,483,351, forward strand.
GAAGATGTCCGGTGTTCTGTCGAAGTCTGTTCCCCCCATGTGTTTCTTATAGCGTTTTTATCATGTTACAATTATAATTTATTAAGAAAGAAATAATAAAAAACAGGAAAATTATGAAATATTTAATAAACGCTATTATATACAATACATGATAGTATTGCTTTTACATTTAGCGATTCAGACTGTAAAAATATTTGATTTAGCAAAAAAGAACAATACACATATACATTACATACATGCATATCAGTAGCCAAGCCATTTAAACTTTTTATCTATCTAAAAAAATAAACGTAATGTGATTAAAACGCTATAAGAAACATTGCACTGAAGGGAAACATAAAGGAATCAGACTTCGACAGAACACCGGATCCATAAAAATCACGGTTTAATGCTAAAACACTTCACAACCCTACTGCGGAGCAGTCACTTTCTGCAACCAGTTTGGCTCCGCCCACAAAAAACGTCATCTCTGTTTGCAAACACGAAATTGGTCTATATATAGCTCAATGGCAACGAGAGACAGTGAGAAGAATATAATATTAAGGTCAGAAAACTGTTTTTTCCACTGTATGTTTATTACACCAAGTGGGAAATAGGATGTACTGTATCTTTATAAACATTAATAAGACCAGCTCAGTGTTTTCATCAAGACCAGGTTGTATTCCAGATTTTGACATAAAGCATGTTGCTGTTTATTTGCCTGTTGCATTGGCCGAGAGCGGCAGAAATTTAAACCCGTGGATTGTGTTAGTCGTGTAAATACGGATATCTTCATGACAGGACATGTCGAAATGGCCACTGGGTGAGTGAGTCTGTAACAAATTGAACTTAATGAGACCACCAAGTATGGCACTGTGAGATGCATAATGCAGAACCATGATGGAAATCTAAAGATATTTTTATATGCTCTAATATATGGACAATGCTTTACCAGTTGCGTAATGAAAATAACATGGCAACTTCATTTTGTTTCCCTCAATATGTCAGCATTAAACTTCAAGGTTTTCTAGAACCCACTCATATACAGCTCATTATATAGCAAAAACAGACCAACAGGCCACTTTGTCGGCCCCCAAAGAGCTTAATTTCCTCCCACCAACACTATCTTTAGAGTGTGACATCAGCAAAGGTTTTATTCTGTAGCACAGCACATCATCGAAAGAATATCAGAGCGCTTATATTCATTTTAAAGGGAACATATCATGAAACTCAGACTTTTTCTATGTTTAAGTGCTATAATTGGGTCCCCAGTGCTTCTATCAACCTAGAACATGTGAAAAAGATCAACCCAGTGACTTAGTTTTGGTAAAACATTCTCTGCAAGCATGTGAAAAATAGGTAATTGAAATTTGGCTCCCCTTGTGATGTCAGAAGGGGATAATACCACCCATTAATCTGCAGTTTCCAACCACGACCCTGCAATCTATAATCCCTCCCACTCCGAAGTGTTACTAAGCTCGATGGAATAGCTAACCAAGCCAAAGTGAGGTGAGCTGACCCGACCTGACCCAAACCAAACAGTGGGGTACTATGCAATGGAAAAGCACCATTAGATGCTGTATAGCCGACCTTCCGCATTTGTCAAATCGTATTGCCATAGTTTCTACAACCGGAAACTGAGGATTACATGGTATTAAGTCAATTACAAGGGAGTTTTTTTTTCTGGATTTACAAATCCTTGGGATTTTTTAGGATATATGTAACTTCAAAATATATTACATTGTGCAAGTGGTTTTTGGATATTTTATTACAATCATCTTACATATTGTGGCTTAAAACATGTCTGTATATCTCACATTTGTGTGATGCTGAACTGTAGAAAGGAAAAGGACTGTAGTATTTTCCTCAAAATTTAAATGAAGTTTTCAGTTTGCAATTTTTACACATGCAGTGACCTATAAAGACCTTTCATCAATTATTCATTTCACCAATTAATAGTTCATAGTTTATTTGTATGGACCAAAATAAAAGTTTTTTTTTTTTAAATCCCACCATTAAGTGATAATGAAATATTAAAATGCTTTCCGAACGGATTAGAGTTGCATAAAAAACAAATGCATAAATGAGAAAAACAGTATACAAGTGTTTAGATGTTCCAGTGGGCACAGTTGGTTTAATTATCACAAGATGCAAACTCCTTTTCACAAGCCAGACACTAAACAAATAAGCTTGTAGGCCTACTTTAAAACTCTTTGTAAAGCCACAGAATGACCATGAAATCAATTTAAAGGATGTTTAGTAGCTCAAAATGTAGTAAATGTGCACTACCAGCCCACCATATCACATGCTGTATATGAAAGTGTGCCACAAAAGAATTCCTCATTTGACACGGTGACCCAATTGAGATTTGTGCTTTTTAGCCTAAATTTAAAGTGATACGCTTGGTGGAAATACAGCACTAGAACAGTCACGCATCAAAAAATATACAATGAAGCAACATGGAAGTAGCATCAAGCTGATACTTGTCTTTAGTAGAGACTGAGCCTCTTATTATAAAGAGAAACTGATGGTGCAAATAAATGGAAATATTGCAAATTTGAAAACCTAATGCCTGAGAGAAATGTGTTTGCAAGACAATATTACTACTGACAGGATTAAACCAACATGTGGTTGCTTAAAGAGATAGTTCACCGAAAAATGTAAATTCTGTCATCATGTACTTATCCTCAAGTTAGGGCTGCACGATTATGACAAAAAAGGATAATTGCAGATTATTCATCCTCATATTGTAATTGCGATTATTATGGTTGATTAATAGATTTTACATTGACATTTTTAAATGGTTTATAGTGGTGGGCAATGATTAATCGCGATTAATCCTTCATGTATGTATTTAAGAACATTTACATGTGTGTGTATATATATATATATATATATATATATATATATATATATATATATATATATATATATATATTAGTGATGCACCGATGCGCCGATTTTTGATGAATTTGAAACCATCGGCATATCGGCAATAGCACGAGAAAGGCCGATACCGATTGTTTATTAATTAATTGTTTATTAATTAACTGCATAAAGAAATCCATTATATGCAAAAAAAATAGTTAATGTTGTCAATAAAATAAATGCTGAATAGCAAAAACCACCTTTGAAGGTTGTCATGCTGTCTTCTTATATTTCTTTTAGCTTAATTTGTGCCTCTCTTATTATGTTGGTCAGTTGAATGTTAATTAGATCCAATCCATGTTCAGTAAAAATAATTTGATGCAGAAATAAACTAGCTAATAGACCAACTGTAAAGTAGTTGTATACAAGTGTTTAATATCGGTATCGGCCAGAAGTTGTCTGTTTAAATCGGTATCAGCCCAAAAAATCCTATCGGTGCATCCCTAATATATATATATATATATAAACCAAATTTAAATATAAATAAAACATTTCTGAAATGTATATATGTGTGTGTTTCAGTTTAAATGTACATAATAATTAGACACAAAACACACATTATGCAAAAACTCACTTTTATTTTGTATGCGATTAATCACGATTAATCATTGCCCACCACTAAATTCTAAACTAAACTAAATAATATAATGTAAATTACAAAATTCGCCTTTCAAAGCATAATGCGAACGGCTGGTTTGGACTACAGCCCTCGACTTTCTGCTTTAATGACATCAGTATAGTTTTTTGATTAAACTCCGCCCACTGGAATACGTCAGTCGCCAGCTAAGCTAACGGCAAGCTAAGCTGCTATCGAATCACAACACACTAAACAAGCTACACAATCAGAACTCATTACGTATTTCAGAAGGAGGGACTTCATAGAACAAGGAAGACATCAGCCTGTTTTGAGGACAGTGAAAACAGCGCTATACAGATAAGTAAATTGTGTGAAAAATACCGCTTTTTAAAGATGATCACATGTTATATTGCGCACTGTAAACACAATCAAAGCTTCAAAAACACAGAAAGAATGGGACCTTTAATAACCAAACAAATCTGGGGCACTATTCACTTCCATAGTGTTATTTTTTCCTAGTACGGAAGTCAATGATGCCCCAGATCTGCTTCTTTAAAATATCTTCATTTTCAGAACTTGAATAAATATATCCAGGTTTGGAACAAATTTAGGGTAAATATTGACAGAATTTTCATCCCTTCAAAGAATGAAAAAGGTGATTTTTCTCTGGTACAATGTGCAAGCTTCATCCAACAAATCCATTGTGAAGAGTGACCAAAAACAAACTTAAAAAGTGCATGAATGTACCTGAAAAGACATGACAATATTTTCACTGAAAAATAGTGTCTGCATAAAATCTTACAAAGTGGGAATTAAACAAGCATGTAGGTGCTTGCTGACATTTCTGTCACATTAAAATAATTGATTTTGCGTTGAGCTGTAGCTTTAAATAAGAATATCGCAGGTCGAAACAATTTTAATGTAGGAATTATAATTCAGTACAACGAGAGAATAACTTTGCATACTTTTGCCTGCCGCTATATGTGGCTTATAGACATTCCTTGACAAAATATTGTGACAGAAATGCCTCTGGAGAGCAGGTACAAATGAAACACATTTAAAATATGCTTCTTTTACATTCATGCATTTTCATTAGGGGCCCCCGCAAGTTATCGGCTAAAGGTCTGAATACTTTTACCAGACACTGTGTAATTACAAAATCTACGGCCTAACCTTCAGTCGAAAGATTTCGTTTTATGTCAAGTCAGCGCAAAGCCTAAACAAACAACTCCATGCATGTGTACTAAACAGCGTGACTTGTTAGGGGACGTCCAATAGAAAGGCCAGAGCACGGGAGTTCAATTTACAGGTTTGAAACTGTAGATTAATGCACTCTCCCGGGAGTCTATTATCAAGTGTACTCATACATGCAACAGTGACCGGCATCGCCTTAAATCCAGCCACTCCCTGTACCCAATTAGGGCCGTCCCTGGCGACTGGGCAAGGGGAGGGCCTGCAGAGGTCTGCCCCGTGCTAACAAGATGGGTGACAACCGAGTCATTAGCGGCCTGTGACTGTAGAACAAGTGATATGAGCCATTAGGGCACGATATCAGTCCTCTGCAAGTCCCAGCTGAACGCAGGCTTTGCTGCCACAGTCCCCGACTGCCTCCACAAGCCAATTAAAGTTGTTATTGGGAGACACAAAATAATTAAAGGTGCACTTTGTTGTTTTTTATTTGGGGTGCTGAGGGACCGCCCATGGCAGTGTTGCAATATGTTTTCAGATGTTTGCTTTTCAATTTCCCAGTTAAGTATCAAAAATAAGCCCCGGCCAGCATAACGAAAAAGCTGTTTCTCATGCGAGGGTGCTGTAATCATGTCGAATATTTGCATACTGCCGCAGTCGTGTTTCGTCATGATGTTACAAAGACTAAACATGACAATTGTGCTCTTATAGTATGCACATATTAATCCACTGAAAATAGAAATCATTATTACACAATTAAAATAATATTACACATTTCATGCATGAGTGTATGTAGGGCTGCCTAATGATTAGTCACGATATAAATTATATATAAATATACAAATGTTTATACACATGCAAATATTTCTTAAATATATACATGCATGTGTGTGCATTCATATTTACATAATTATTATACACATTACACAAACATTTAATATGTATACAAAAACGTTTATTCTACAAACGATTAGTCGTGACTAATCGTTAGGCTCCTATAGTTGTATGCATATGGATGTACAGTACTTAATGACTTTCTATGGAAGTTTTTATTCTTTACAAACAATTATATAAATATTTGACCTTCTTAAAGGGATAGTTCACCCAAAAATTTTAATTCTGTCATCATTTAGGCCGTTGTCATTTACTCACCCTCATGTTGTTTTAAACCTTTATGAGGCACCCCATGACTTCCATGGTATTAGTTTTCCCTACTATGGTAGTCAATAGATACCGTCAACTTTGTGCTTACTGTACCATTGTTTATCCAAATATCTTATTTTGCGTTCAACAAAAGAAATAAACTCATAAAGGTTTTTTGGTGGGGGGGTCAACTATTCCTTTTAATTACATTCTTGACAAATCATGGCAATATTTATTTGCAAAATTGCTATAATATGAAATGTAAAATACTTAAATTTAGTTTGTTCAGGTGTAGTGACAAATATAAACTATTTTTCATTTCTCTTGTTAAATTCACCTTTTAGAACCGTTTTGCTTTGATTTTTTTTACATAAGTCATAAGCGGCACTTGAATTTGCATGCATGAATTATAATTCATAAATTTATGACTGCTCTGCAGAGGGCTCTGTGACTCTACATCTGCGTCTCACAGCAAACTTGTTTGTGAGCACATTTTTACAAGACGATTCCCAGGGCCTTAAATTAAACGTCCCGTAGGCTCCAAATGTAGACATAAGGCAGAACAACAAGACGATATACAACACGTATGCAAAACACATACAGAACGCACACAAACAAACAAAAACGCCTATGAATACACATACATGACAGGCAACTTGTCTCATTATTACGCTTAAATCATTTACACCCCAAAACAAACATGAAACAAAGAGAGATTTATGTTTTATGTAAAACAGCAAATTTAAAGAAAGCAATTACTCCTGCTTCAGTCAATACTAGAAAGTTTGCAGGAGGCCTTAATAGTTACTTTAGACCGATTCCCGTTTTTACATTTCCTTTGGTGTGTAAGTGTGTATTAGTACATGTTAACGATATGCAAAAGGTAAACCCCAAAGTAAACAATGATGCAAGTTATCGTTTTCAACGTAAATCTTTTTTCTTGGACTACAACAAACACACAGATTATAGGCAACTGTTTACTTCATGGGATTGGTGATGTAGACAAACCGACATTATCATAATTCCTCCCGCTTCGGACTCACAGTCTGTACGTTAACTCCTGTTAGCATTGCATTGTGGGCAAATCTTTCAAACATGGTAAGGAGCATTACATTTCCGGCTGACGTCAGAGGTATTCAGGCCAATCACAAAGCACAGATTAGCTGGCCAATCAGGGACACGGTGCTTTTCAAATCGATGAGAGAGGGAAATCTGGTGCAACAAAAATAACGACCTCATAGGTCGTTTGTGCAAGCACCTTATTACGATGTAAAGTCATGTATTAAGGGATTAGTGTCCTCTAGCGGCAGTAGCTTATACAACCTGTTGTTACATTTTAAGGATTTTGCCTTATTATAATACATCAGATTAAACACATTTAATTTTATAAATGTGTAAATGTTGAAACAGTTTCATAAACATTTATGGTTTTAAAGATATTTTGGAGCATCTAACCCCACCCTCACCTTTACCCTAAACCCAACCACTTCTCAACCATATAAAACACAACACGCAAATACAGTCACAGGTATTTATTGCATAAAACAGTATAAAAGTATTACAAACCATTCGCGTTGCAAACCTTGCGAACTGAAGCCATACGATTACTTTATATGAAGAAGTCTGTGATCAAAACATACAGTCAGATCTCATTTAAACATAGATCAGCATGACATAGTCGTTAACAAGAGCCAATAGCGCTTCACATTCTTAGCTAACGTAATGATGCGATTGGTCATGAGACACACAAGAGCCAATGCCTTTTCACAATCATAAATGACGTATCATCGCTTCTTCTGGCGGCAGTTTTTGAATCAGTGTACAGCGTTTCTGATATTTACAGCGGATTGTCATCACTTTTGCATCTTTTCTTCAAATAAATCGATCGTTTGACCTCGGTACACTTGGAATATTTTAAGTACATTTTTAAAAAGTTGTGACTGTTTTGTATGCTGTGTTTATATCATAAAATAAATAAATGGGTACGTTATTCGCCCTAAATGCCTCAGTACTGTAATGTGTAATAAAATACAATTAATACTGGCAGTTTAAATTGAAAATCTTTTCACAGTACATGTCATCATAGCAAAATTATACCCCAATTCATCTTTTTATACCCTATTATATTAAGTTTCACCTGCTGCCAGTAGAGGTGCTAATATAAGTTGCTTTGGGTATAAGGATCTGACAATTGCATAAATGTAAATAAAACAATAGATTCCTGTAATTTACACTTTAAAAAAAATTATGGGTTATGTGTTTGGGTCAAAAATGGACGAACCCAGTCCCTTGGGTTGTAATTAAACATATGCTGGGTTGTTTCAACCAAAAATGCTGGGTTGTTTTAACCCATTGTTGGGTCCAATATAAAAAAATGCGTTAATTTAACCCAAAAGCTTGGCTTGGCTCTTTTGACCCAGTGCTGGGTTAAAAATAACCCTGTATTTTTTAAAGTGTCTCAAAGCTTATTGTTCAACTAAACAAAAAAAGCTGAATATTTCAAGGGCAAGGATTTCCTTCACCTGAAAATCCTTTACACCAATCAATATGATTCAGTTAAACGCTTCACAACACAATAGCCTGAATAATAGCAGGCCCAACCCAAAACACTTTACTTCACACATCTATCGGGGTATTGGCATTTACATACCCTGTTATATATGCTTCCTATTGTTACTTGAATTTCACCCAGCAAAACTACAACAATCTAAACAGGACCTTTTTGCAAAGTCCTCAGACGTGTCATTACAGAAAAGGCGTCTTCGCTGTGGGGATTTAAAGCGCTGCCAAAGTCACAATCGCAATGAATATAAAACAAACAGAATCAGCCAAAACCACAAAGACTTTTTGCTCAAGTAGCTCTCGAGATATTTAATATGCGTCCCCGCTGACCACATACTAAATAAACAAGAAAGTTTGTACTGCGAGGTGTTATTGCCAATCTTATTCACAACATTAAGAGACCCCAAAACCTAGAACTCTCAATGGTTTGTTAAACAAAACAATCCTGAAGCTGAACTTGTAGAGCACAGTGCCAGCAGCTTTGAGCTAATTGGTTTGATTCCCAGGGGAATCATCATACACACTGGAAAATTAAGGTGCTGAATGATGCCCTAAGAAGAACCATTTTTGTTGAACGGTGCCATAAAGCAACGGTTCTTTAGCGTGCTGCCCCCCTTGTGTACGGTGCATCCCTTCATGGCCCCCCAAAGAAAATGCATGAGATAAAACATTGCAAAACTTTACATTTGAATTAAACAAAACATTAAATTATACAATGTAGTGCTGTTGGTTAGTAGCCTTATTTGTCTGAGGTTTAATTACACAGAAATTAATGTATTTTAGAAATGTCATTAAACTGGTGCTCCCTGGCACTATACCAGGGCCCCATGTTTGAGGACCACTGCCATAATGAACCTTTAGCATCCAAAGAAACTTTCTGTTTCACAAAAGGTTATTTGTAGTATTCAAAGGTTCTTCAGATTATAAAAAGGTATGAAAGAAATGATTATTTGAGAAACTTTGTGCTTAGTGCTAAGTTAAGCCAATGTCAGCAGACTCCCCAGGGGTTGAAAAAAAACCCTAAAAACCTGTGGGAGAAAAGTCCTAGTAGGGGAAAAAGCTTGGGAGAGAGCCAGACATAGCTGATCACTGATTTCTGTGTTAGATGAGGGAAACATGTATGCGCTATGGATGTAACAAAGAAGGACACACGTGTTTGGGAGATAAAAAAGCACAATCCAGAAGCAATAATACCCAAAAAATTAAAAAGGGACAGCTCTAGAAAGAACATTTAATATTTCTTTTATAAATTTTGGTATGCGCATTGATGAGGAAGAAACAATGTTATGGAAGTGACGTTTCTTCATTATGGACATGAAAATTCTGAAATTTGCACTTACCTAACCATGGAGCATAATAACAATGCTTTAAAAACTTTTAAGTTGCAATGAAATTGAAATAAAAAAATGTAATTTGTTTCGAAATGACTTATCTGAGCTTCATTATAAAAAAAAAAAAAAACTTATGTAATCTTCAATCAAAAATGCAAATCTCCTGCCCTCCTCGAAACAATCTCTCTTTACTTCCGGTCATATGGTATGGCAGGTGGGCGGGGTCAGAAAAAAAATTGCAGTGATTAGCAATTAGCAACACGATCTAATTTCAAACGATCCAATCAGTTCTCAATGGATGAACAGTGGCTGCTCATCCGAGGTGCGCAAATTCAAAATATGTGTTCGGAGTGTCATGTGTGTTGCTTGCGTTTTCAAAATATGTGTTTGTTGTGTCATGTGAACCATGTGCATTACGTGTTTTGTCAAAATAAGTGCCTGCTGCAGATGCGTCAAAATCGTTTATGATAAAAGAGACGCTCACGTTCACAAAATACACGCAAGACACTCCCTTAACAGTAAACTCTGATTATGATTATGAGATTATACGAGTATCTGGCGAACGCTGGCGAGCGTCTCTTTTATCATAAACCATTTAGATGCGTCTCCAGCGGGCACTTATTTTGACAAGACACGTGATGCACACAGGATCACTCGACGCGCAGAACACATATTTTGAAAAAAGAAAGCATACACACGAAGTCACCGGCCACCACTGCTAGCCATACCTTTTTCATGTCAGAAGGGGAAATAAGACAATCGCTACTTCCGTTTCATGGCGACTTTAAGAGAGACTTAGCGTGGGTATTTTAACCACCAAATATTTACTTTTGAGATGGTATGGTTATGAGCAGTATGGTTAAAAACCTTGGGTAATATCTTTACTTTTCATGATAAGGTCTGTCAAAAGCATAAATGTAATTAAAATAAACCTTTTGCATTACCCCGCAAATATTGTAGACTTTTACGGAAAACCATGCATTCAATTCCAAATCATTGGAAGATTTTCGCTAGCTTTGAAGATGTCCACAGGAAAGATAATGAATGAGAACAAAAGGTCAGTGAATGAACAGCTGAATGAAATTAAGCATGCAGAGAGGACGCATCGGCTGAAGAGGTCCACAAAAGATTGATGGGTGGCTCTTGTGAAACAATGGTTTCACATCAGACATGCTTATTTTCATTTGATGCGCCCACTTTATCCTACTGATTGCCAGATGAGTTTACTTGGGATCCGTACGCATTGTATATTTACAGCGTATTAGATGATTAGGTGATTTTCAATTGCATGTTAGGGAAATAAACATTAGTTTCTGCGAGGCAATATATACAGACGATCATATGTTCAAAGCAGCAAGACTAAACACGTTACACTCTTAAAAATAAAGGTGCTTCATGATGCAATAGAAGAACCATTTTTTGCTAAATGGTTCTTTAAAGAACCTTTGACTGATTTGTTCTTTAAGGAACCAAAAATGGTTCTTCTATGGCATAATTGTGAGAAACGCCATTCAGACAGTACTTCATTGCTTAAAATACTGTAAAGAAAAGTATATTTGTCAAAAATTTAAAGCTGGATTGTGTGACGAATCTCAACCCAAACCCCAACATCCAATGCACCAAGAAGATGCTACACCTGACATCAACAGTTTCAGTCAAAACCTCCATGTCACAAAAAGGCTTGATGGAGCAGTCGCTCCACTCACCATAATTATAAATATAGACATTTTCCCCGTCAGTCAGATCAGCACTGAGGATGTAATGGGCGTTGAGTTAATTGCCAAGTGAGCTTCGGCAAGAGAAAGAGAGAGAGAGAGAGAGAACGAGGTACTAAACTGAAAACTGTCATTTCTGCCAAGCCCCTAATCATTTATTCTCCATTTTCGACCATGTTACTAAAACTCTTTCCCACTTATTACATAAATTGCAATTAGACTTCATCATGACATGCTGCTGGGGGTCCTGACCTGTAATGACTTCTAACACAGAGGAACCTTATTATCTGTCAAGAGGTGCTTTGGCATATGCCAGTGACTGGCGGCGTTTCTCGCCTTTTCTGTGCGACATGCTCGGCTAATCTTTTGACTTCCTGTCTTCTGTAATTTAGACTTATTTCAGGAAGATTATTTTACAGGCTTATGAGTGGAATAATTTTAGTTCCTTTTGTCAAACGAGAAATTGCACGTCACGAAGGGTGTACGGCATCAAACAAGAATCGATGCGCACGGAAAGGTCAGTCACCTGAAACGGAGGCAGCGGGCGCGATGTTTGTGTCACCTTAAAAACATAGTAGGGATGCAGTTGATACCTGTTTTGTATTTCAGAGTCCCGAAGGGGGCAAAATGAAACACACATTCACAAACAACAAACAAAGCGAAAGAATAACAGGAAGGCCTTTTAAAGAGATATACAAGAATTGCAAACTGTACTACTATGAAGCCCTTATTTATTTACATGCAATTCATAAACAATGATGCCAAAAGGTCATGCAGATATCCACCAGATTTGAAAGAGGACATTACTTTTTTGCTGCGTTCACACCAGCCACGGTAGAGGCGTCAAGCGTGAGTGATTTTTAATGTTAAGTCAATGTGAAGACGCGTTGACGCATGCCTGGAAGTCTCGCGGCGCGAAGGGGTGTTTAGCACGGTAAACGCGATTCCGCCTCATTCGCACTTTTAGTTTGTGCGAATGGCGCAAATTGAGCAATGCCGTGGAAAACGCGGAAACACGCACCGCTTTAACCAATCAGGAGCTTGCTCTCGTAGTGACGTGATTACAGGAAGCGAGCGAAGTCGCAGAAGCCCCTCCCATGAAGCGAATTTTCGCGTGAATGTTTCAATGACTAGAATTTCACCATGGCTTCCATGCATGAATGAAGCGAGTAAACTCAAAATGTTCAAGCGGCAAACTAGACGCGGTAGACGTGAATTTAACGCCTCAAACGCAGCTGGTGTGAACCCACAGTTAGTCATTTTGAAGGCTGCGTCCTCCAGAGGTCACATTTGTCGGCTTTATAAAGTGTCATCGAATTTTAGTTTTTTTATCTCAGAAAAGCACCTACACTTTAAAGTAAACATGAAATTACAGTAATTAGGTCTCACAAGGAATAAGTATTAATTTTAGATTAATTTTATTCCCGAAATGAGACAACTGATAAATGTAACCTCCAAAGGACACAGACTTCAAAATGAGATGTAGCTGTTACTTATTCTCTAGCACTGTAACGTAAATGCAGCTTTTTTGTCATTTTTATGTTACTTTAACTTAACAAATTTACTTAAACAACTTCAATTTGTTTTTATAAATTATGTCAACTTATCACAGGTCAAAACTTAAAATAGTATGTTGAATTGACTTGCCACGTTGTTTTAACTTCACGCTGCATTTTTTTACAGTGTACCCATTCGAAACATTATAGTGAACAAAAATACTGCCTCTTGTGGTTATTTTGAGAACTGTTCATTGCACAGTTTATTTTTCCAAATAGGAAAACTGCTGTAACCAAAACAGTACTTATATCAGTCAGTTTTCTTAAGGCACTACCAATACAAGTTGAAAATAACAAACGCTGCAACAATCGACACATTTGTTTGGGTGAAACATTTTGCGTGGGCCTAATTTGACTTCAAATCATCAGTTTTATTAGTGATCTCTCTCACTGATTCGAGTGATATTGGCGGCCTTCTGTATCTTACTACAGCAGCGATGAGCACTAAGCGTGGGAGGCGAGCATCAGCTGGCCTCTCTCCTAGCAACTACAAGTCCTTGAGCCCTTCTGTTTACAAAATGCCGGCACACACCGAGGTACAGTACATCAAACCTGGTCAGATATTTCCATCCTCATGCGTGAGTTTCTATCAAAAATAAAAGGAAATTTAACAAGCCACTCGACTTTGTCTGGGCGAAGGTTTTGTGTGCGTCCTAATTTGCACTATTTTACACCATTTTGTTGTATAAATAGTGTGAGTGTTAGTGAGAAATGTTGGACACTTTTCCTCCCTATATACTGTAGCAGATGGGGCGGGACTAACTGTGTTAAAGCTAACAGCAACACAATGCATGCAATTAAATCGTAATTTCTCCAATTCAAGAAGACAGTAAATGCCTTCATGTAGTAAACTCCTGTGAAATGTTTCATTTGTGATGTCTTGCCTTCTAAAATGTATAGCTAGATTAGAATAGATGGCTAAGTACTGTATGGCATAAGTGCATAAGGTACATAATTTAGCATAATGGGCTTTGACTGAAAGGTTTTTTGGGGAACCAAAATGGTTCTTCTATGGCGTCTCTGTGAAGAACCCTCTCTACCAACAGTTTTTTAAGATAAGGCTGGGTTATTTTTAACCCATAATGGGTAAATATTGGACAGAAAACATGCTGGGTTAAAAATTACCCAATGTTGGGTTGTTGTTTTGCAACCATGGGTTATAATAACCCAGCAGTTGGGTTAAAACAACATAGCATTGGGTCAATTTTAACCCAGCGGTGTGTTCTGTCCAATATTTACCCAACGTTGCTAAAAAATAACCCAGCCATTTTAGAGTGCATGCATAGTCTTTAGCCATAGCCAACCTTATGTTGGTTGTATGTACCATAGTAAACACAATTACCTCCAAAATACTATGCTTTTTACACTTGTTAGTGGTGCATGCTGTAAGGTACAACTCAGCTTGTGCCTTGAATAAATGTGACTTTTGACTGAAACAGCACAATGTAAATGGACATTGTATAGCATAGTGGCACGTGACTGCTCTTCCGAGGGGCGCAAATTCAAAATATGTGTTCGGAGTGTCATGTGTGTTGATCATGTTTTCAAAATGTGTGTTTGTTGCATCATGTGAACCATGTGCATCACGTGTTTTGTCAAAATAAGCGCCTGCTGCACACGCGTCAAAACCCTTTATGAAAAAAGAGACGCTCACGTTTAAAAAATACACGCAAGACACTCCCTTGATGAGATTATGTGAGTATCTGGCAAACGCGAGCGTCTCTTTTATCATAAACCCCAGCAGGCACTTATTTTGACAAGACATGTGATGCACATAGGATCACTCGACGCGCAGAATACACATTTTGAAATTACGAACCACACACATGACGGGTTACATACACTTTGTGACAAACTTCGCATTGTGCACTCTCAAAAAAAGAAGTCACCGGCCGCCACTGTTGTATAAAGACCTGGGTCATATCTCGACACCATTTTATTTTCTTAAAGACTTAGGGCCAGATAGGCTATAAACCACAGTCTAAAAAATGCTGGGTTATTTTCAACCCAACATTGGGTCAAAAAGGATCGAGCCCAGGCCATTGGGTTGTAATTTAACCTATGTTGAGTTGTTTCAACCCATTGTTGGATCAAATTAAACATGGGATAATTTAACCCAACAGCTGGGCTTGTCACATTTTTACCCAATTTTGACATGATTTTTTAGAGTGGACCCACAATAGCATTGTCATAGAGAGTTTGTTTATGCGCAAACACTACCCACAGTTTTTTAACTACAGGTGACGGTCTAGTTGTTTGTTTCTATAATCTAGACTAACTAAACTCCTAAAAATAAAGGGTTTGTCGCAGGGATGCCATAAAAGTAGCATTTTTGGTTCTCTGAGAGCCTTTTAGTCAAATGTTTTAATAAGAAAAGCATTTGTTTTTTACATTTTAACAATTTGAAGAAATTTTTCACTACAAAAAATGCTTTGTTGAAGGTTCTGTGGATGTTAAAGGCTCTCAAACTTTTTCGGCATGTGCCCCCCTTGTGTACGGTGCATCCTTTCTTGGCCCCCTAAAGAAAATTTATGACATAAAACATTACAAAACGTAAAATTTAAATTAAACAAAACTTATTAAATTATACAATGTATTTTATAAAATGACATTAAACGGGGGCTCCACTGGCACCATCTTAGGGCCCCCAGTTTGAGAACCATTGCCTTATCCCATACTAGAGACCTTTATATATAACCCATTTTATCCTTAATTTGTTTTATCTATAGAGTGTATACTTTTTGCACTGTTGAACTCCCAAAATGAACGTATTAGTGAATGATTATTAATCTTTAACATTGAAACTTTCACATTTACATGACTGTTCGCCATTGCAGCATCGTCTGATCCTCCGTGATGAAGGAAACAGCCAGGAGGCGGTGTCTTATCAGAGCCCAACATTAAACATATCTGACGTCTATATCTCCATCATCATCATCGGCTCTCAATGTCCGAATAACTCTTTGCATTTGCGTTCCTCTTCATGCTACCGTTTTCCGTCAAATTCGCGTTGTTTGTCTGTTAACATTTGTCTTCAGGGATCTGAAGTTTGGCTCAGTTTGCGCAACCGGTGTGTGAACTCGTCGCGGCGCGCTGACCGAAACAGCCAGCCCGATCCGATCGCCTTCCAAACGTGATTGTTTTGACACCAGGGGATTTCATATGAGCGTGCCTCCGGTAATCCGACCGCCGAGCCCCCTCCCGGGGTCGCAAGGCATTTCTTTCCAGATCCAGATCGGGTTGAGCCGGGAACCCGTCCTGCTGGACTCCGGGGAGTTCAGCCTGGCGCAGGTCCGAGAGATGGCATGCTCCATCGTGGACCAGAAGGTAACTGTTTCCATATTCCTCATGTTTTATTCATTGCCATTCGCTGTTTATTAATGCCGTATCGTACATAATGTAAGTAGTTATAAGGACCGAAGTTTGGAAATAACTTTTACTTGTCTGTCAGTGGTGGGTTTTGGAACTTGAACTTGATTGTAAATATTGGCATTTGTGTCGTAGGCTAATAGACAACATGGCTTATAATATATAAAACGAAACGACCCTAAATAATTGCCTACCCTTATGTTTTTATGCCATTAGTATTGATAAATCCAGCGTTTTAAGTCATATTAAGGCTGTGTGTATTGAGACACACAGGCTTATAAATAGATTAAAATGAGAAATCAAGATGAGATGTTTTACACGAGTGAGTTAAAACTAACTAAGACTACTCCAAAACCACAAGCCGCAGAAACACTGGATTTGTGACTTCAATGGGTTCTGCATTGTATTTTCAATTGACAGCCGTGACGTCACACGATGACGCGGGCCGGGTATTTATTGAACTAGTGAAAGGGTTGGACCAGCACACATCAGAGTCACATCCCATTTTACTGCAAGCCTGTCTCACATGCAGTATTTCATTATTTATAAAGTAATAGCATGTGTTGTCACACACTGTTTTGCAGTTCATATTATTTACTTGTAAAAGTAAGGAACTAGTTTGACTCAAAAAGTGATGGTTAGGTGGTAGCTTTAAAGGAACACTCCACTTTTTTTTTTTTTTAAGAAAAAGTTAAACATCTGAGTTTTACCGTTTTGAAATCCATTCAGCCGATCTCCGGGTCTGGCGGTACCACTTTTAGCATAGCTTAGCATAATTCATTGAATCTGATTAGACCATTAGCATAGTGCTAAAACATATATTTTTAAATATATATCAATATTTGTCCTATTTAAAACTTGACTCTTCTGTAGTTACATCGTGTACTAAGGCAGCAAAAAAAACTTTAAGTTGCAATTTCCTTGGCCAATATGGCTAGAAACTATGCATGGGCCGGTATAAGATTCTGGCGTTATGATACCCTTTAGCAAGAATACGGTTGCGGTATTGCCATTGCAACACTAAAATGTGTTATTTTCAAATGCCAGGTAAAAATAAAGCCTTTTAATTATAATATGCTTTCAAAAAATATATAATATGTTCGTAATGTATTTTAAATGTAAACATCAAATCAATCACATGACTTTATGATTTAATTAATTTTGTATAAACACATCTCATACCTTGGAGACGGTATCACAGAACATTTTAGTGGTTTTGAAACCTTGACTGTTTAAAACCTCGGTATACCTTGAAACCGGTAACCGGCCCCTACTAGGAACTATACTCTCATTCGGGTGTAATAAGCAAGGAACTTTGCTGCCGTACCACGGGTGCAGCAGGTGCAATGATATTACGCAGCGCCCGAAAATAGTCCCCAGCTAGGTAACTTTCAATGTGTTAGCGCGATGCTAGCACTCTAAAAACAAATGCTGCTATATAGCACCAAAAGTGGTTCTTTGCTCGTAATCATAGAAGAACCATTTTTAGTGCCATATAGCAGTGGTTCCCAAACTTTTTCAGCGTGTGGCCCCCTTGTGTACGGTGTATTCCTTCGCGCCCCCCCAAAGAAAATTTGTGACAAAAAAAACTGTTCTACAACTCAAAATTTTAATAAAAAAACAATTAAATTATGCAAAAAAGTAGTGCTTTTGGTTAGTAGCCTAATTTTTTTAGGTTTAATTACACAGAATTCATGATAAATTAATGTATTTCATAAAATGTCATAAAACTGGGGCCCCCCTGGCACCATCTCGTGGCCCCCAGTTTGAAAACCACTGCCATATAGCACCGGTGAAGCACCAGTGAAGCACCTGTGTAGAACCATATAGTGCTATGTAGAACCATATGTGGTGCTATATGGCCCCATATGGTTCTACACAGGTGCTACACTGGTGCTTCACCGGTGCTTTACGGCACTAAAAATGGTTCTTCTATGATTACGAGCAAAGAACCACTTTTGGTGCTATATAGTACCATTTGTTTTTAGAGTGTATCAGTCTAATCAGATTCCATGAATTATGCTAGGCTCTGGTAAAAGTGGTACCGCCCAACCCGGAGATCAGCTGAATGGATTCCAAAACGGTAAAACTCAGATGTTTAACTAAAACACATGTTTGAGCTGTCTCAGCTGAAAATAACTTGCAAATACAGGTCTTAAAATATGCCAGTGCCATTGATTTGTCTTAATAGACCACTGGTACATTGTAGTATACTACAATGTACCAGTGTTGTAGTCGAGACCACCCAAACCGAGACCAAGACAAGTCCTAGACCAGAGGGTGTCAAGACCAAGACAAGACCGAGATCAATGAGAGTCGAGACCGAGACAAGACAAAGATTTTTTAAAATGGTCTTGAGACTGGTCTCGAGTACTACAATGTACTACAGTTTATTATAGTAAATACAAGTTTTACAGTATTTTGTCATGTGGCACACCTTTAGCATTGTGTAAATAAAAAAAATCTAGAATATTAATATATGAATATTTACAGTAGCATCAGGTTTTCTTTTTATTTCATTTTTTCCCAACATTATTTGTCAAATATTTTCAACATAAACTGTTAAATTGTTCATTATAACTAAATAAATGAAAAAATGAATAGAAAATAATAATAATAATAATAAAAGTAAAAATCTTACAAAGTTAAATACAATTAAAGCCCTTTATCAGGAAAATTATAGCGATGACATACTCCATCAGTTCCACGAAATCATTACCATCTAGATTATCCAGAAAATTGTATAACACTGTGGATTTTATTTCTCAAAAAATAAGTAATCTTTTCTAAAGCAAGACATGAGGTCATCCCCTCTATCCAGTGAGACACAGTAGGACTTTCTTATTTTTTTCCAATAACATGCAATTATACGTTTAACTTTCAAAAAACAAATAATTACCATCCATCTTTCGTGTTTAGTTATTTTGAATTCTGAGGGCAGTTTACCAATTATTTTACTTCTAATATTCAATATTTTAACCCAAAACTATTAACTTTAGTACATTCCCACATACAATGGAATAAAATTCCCTTCTCTTATTTGTAGCAAATATCAGGAATATTCAGGTTGAAGTGATGTAGTTTAATTTGTTAGGCAGATAGGTTTACATAATCATACCTCTATACCTCTATGATATATAATCATACATAATCTCACCCATCACTTTGCAACATGTACATCTACGACTTAATTTTTTTCTCTTCTAGTCAACTTTTCCAGCATCCTAATAGTTTATATAACTGGCAAACACGTAAATATAGATTTACATCATTCACCCCCAAAGACAGAAAACCACACATTAATACATTAATGCATATACATATTTTCATTACATAATTGCGCATACACCTTTTTGTGTACATTAATGCAATAAGCAGCACATGAACCTACAAGTACTTCATAAAGTTTCTTAAAGTCTTCATTGTTTTATAAACAGCATAACACTATAATAACACAACAGACAGATTGTCACCACCCCTTGAAATGCACCATACAAGATTTCCATACAGTTATAAATATCTTTTGGCAAAAATGCACTTTCTGTTTTGTAAGCACCTGTGCTGTGACACATCACTAGAGCGATACTCGTTCTTTTCCATAAATATTACTCATTGTACGCATCTTGCAAAGTTTGCAACAAGACGCGAGGCGTTGACAACAACGCAATGTGCCACCATTATCAAATGTTTTTTTTCTCTTTTCAATTTTTTTCACTCCCTTTGCAACTTTCGGGTTTATTTTGTGACATAGCGTGCAGAGGTTGCAGTTTGTAGTGTTTAAACAGATACAGGTGTTAAAATAGAGAGCAGTATTTTGATAAGCATAATAACAACAAGTGTCATGTGACGCTAAACAAGAAACACCTTTATTTGGCTTGAGGTTGTCAGTATGTGTTTTGAAAAACAAAAGTATGGGTTTAAGTTTACTTAAAAGAAAAAAAAGTAGTATGAGAACAGATCTAACCTGGGCTCCTTCAACGCCTTGTATACATGTTCTCAGATGCACATTTGAGCATTAACACCAATAATGGCGCTTTTGTAATGATGTTATATGGCTCAAGATAGTAAAGCTTCAAAAGCACATACATTCATCATTAAAGTAACCCATATGACTCCACGTTTCTGACAAATGGGAAACCGATGGGATTCGCTGTTATCACTGTTCCGCCATATCTAAACTTATGGAGCAAATCACATGGATACTTGATGTATTTACTGCTTAAAGGTGTCAAATAATTTTTTGAAAAATTATGTTAAACTGCTCTCTGATATCTACATAGAATATGTGTGGCTTTATTAAGTGCAAAAATTATCTAGAGATGGTTTTTCATGTCTATTTACAACCCTAGGATTTGCCTTTAGAATTAAATGGTCTATTATTACCTTATTTGAAAGGGTCATGAATAATAATGTTGAGCTTTGCTCTGATTGGCTGTTTCCCAGAGCAGCTCCTTCAGTAGCTCTGTGTTTGTGTGTCTTTGTTAACCCTGGCAAACTCGATTCCTTTTAAGGATCCGGGTTATTGTGAGTCACTTGAGTCAGTATTGCTAAATTGCCAAGGAAGCTCAGTACAGACCCACTTGTAACCGACTGATCCACGCGACTCAAGATTCTCAGAGCCGGAAACAGTGCAGACTCGCAGACCATGGACACGAGACTCGCTCTACAGATCCACTAACCGGCTGATTCGCGTGGAATCAGAGCCAGAGAGATCAGCCAGAGAGATCAGCCAGTTACGTATCAGCCGGCGGATCAGCTGGTTACGGATCATCCGGATACGGATCAGCCGGTTACGAGTTGAGAGATTCTCGAGTCAGAGCAGATTCGCATGTCTCTCGAGTCCGCATTGTTTCCGGCTCTGAGTGAGAATCTCGGGTCAATTCGCGGCTCGCGCGGATCCGCAGGTCTCTCGAGTTTGCAATGTTTCCGGCTCTGAGTGAGAATCTCGGGTCAGTTCTCGCGCAGATCAGTCTCATCAATAATATTGAAAGAGGTTTGTGTGTGTGGTGGCGCTGTTTATGGTTTTACATTGAATTGTAGTAGGACTCAACTGATCCGGGTTAATGACACTGGAGACTCGCGACTCATGATTTAATTTAAAGATCCGGGTTAAAGATCCGAGTGAGTCACGACTCAAACAGGTCTAGTGTGTGTGTCTGTCTGTGTGTGTGTGTGTATAAACAGACCTTTTATGTTTGAGCTTTATCAGCAAAACAACTGTAATGTCAATAGTAGAACTTCAGCCTTAATGCTAGCGTATAGCATTTACTAGCATATAGCGCTAACTCAGCCACCCGAGTGTATGACGTTCTACGGCACCTTTAAAGTGACAATGAAAAGGAAGTGACGATTGTCTTATTTTTCCTGTTAAGTAAAACGGCTTCTGAAATAAAAAAAAGGTAGGGTGATACTTGAATTCGTCCATTGATTGGATCGTTGAAACTTGGATAATGTTGCTAATTGCTAATCGCCGCGATCCTTTACCTTGGTTTCCCATGAGTAGGTGTGGTTTCAGAGCCGACAGCGGACACGCCCCCAGTTTTTGGCAGCAAAGAATCCTGCCTGTTTTTCCAAGATTTTGAAAACGTATGTTTTTTACCTGCTGTTTTTTTTGGTGAAAGAAACTTTGGTGTGACAAACTGACAACACATTTAACATCGGACTTTACACAGACTTTACTGATGAATGTATGTGCGTTTTCGAGCTTGACTGTGTTGAGCCCCATATTAAACCATAACATGGTGGTATTGTAATATAAACTTCTTGAAGAAAGGAATTCATATACATTTGGGATGGCGTGAGAGAATATTTGGATAAACTATTGCTTTGAGGTCTCAGCCAGTGAGTGGTTGAAGCAAAGCAGAGGACACAAATCTCTTGAGATTGGAGGATCAAGAACCACTCAGATCTCAGACAGGCCTTAAAAGGTAGAGCAGCACTGCTTGACCACAATTAAACTACAATTAAGACAATATTAGATTTTTTGTCATACTACAGTGTTCAAAGATTTTTTTAACAAGAATGTGTACATATATAGTTTATTTATGGCAGACAATGAGGGTTTTGCTACAGTGCATAACTAATCTACTGTAAAAAAGATTACAAGGGTCAGACTGAGGGGAGCAGTGATTTAGGGAGTGACACAAAAATGTCATACTTATCAGATGTTAGTTTTAGAATAAATAAAGACATGTCTGTATCAAATTCTGAGAGAATTTATTTGTGACCCTGTGAAAACCCAGCTAAAGTCATTTTTTTGTAATTTATTGTTTTCTACATAAAATCCTCCTACATAATGTAAACAACATTTTGTGAAAATATAACCTTGATATCTTAGTAAGATCATGTCAAAGACTGAAAGCAATGTGAAATCAACTATGAGGCCCCTAATCTAATAATTAAATTACGAGAATTTAGTCTGGTTCCCTTTCGAGGGAACTCATGCTGGGTCGCCATAGTGATGCTATGGGAAAGCCCCCAGGCGTGAGCGCATCTGAATCTGTATATAAAATTCAACCAATGGTGCTGCGTAACGTCACCGGCGGGGTGACGCGGGAGCCAGGAAGTATAAAAGGCGACGTGAAAAACCCCTCGCTAGCTGAAATATGCCGAAGAAGGCGTAACAGGGATGCAGGAAGTATGGCAAGGAAGACGCAGCGTCTCATTCCCTTCTCAGGGAACAATCTGATTTCATAGATGTTGTAGGTTTTCCCCTAATTTGAAACCCATAAAAAACCTGTGGAGTAAACAGTGGAGAGTCCATCAGCATGGATCTTGAATTCTGAAAGTTCTGGAGGGATTTTGTATGGATAAATGGTCTCAGATCCCTTGCCATGTATTCTCCAACCTCATC
Organism: Misgurnus mizolepis; assembly: GCA_025389145.1. Taxonomy (NCBI): domain Eukaryota; kingdom Metazoa; phylum Chordata; class Actinopteri; order Cypriniformes; family Cobitidae; genus Misgurnus; species Misgurnus mizolepis. The sequence continues at coordinate 15,506,552 of JAIFKI010000023.1, forward strand.
AGCCTTTAGAGAAGAAGCCTGCCAAGAGCTGTTATCTTGGCAAAGGGAGGCAACACAAAGTATTGACATACATTTAACAACGCTTAATTTTTTTATAAAACTGTGTTGTGTTTGTAATTGTTTCTTTTAATGAGAGTTTTTTGTTTTGTTAATTTTTTTGTTGCAAAATATCAAAGGTTAAACAACAAAGACATTTTTTCACAGCCTTCTGTGCTCATATTTACCAAGTGTGCCAATATTAGTGGAGGGCACTGGTGAGAAAATAACAAATGGCAGAACCATTTTGACTTAGAAATGGCAAGGGTAGACATTCTTCCAACAGATGAAATAAAAAAAAAAACAATTCAGTGAGGAAATGTACTGTAATTAAATTAAAATGGACCCTTTATTTACTTTCTTAAAAACACTTCCGATCTTTTCTGTACAGATTGGTGCATGCATTCATAAAATGCTGTGTTATTTTCAACCCAGCACTGGGTCAAAAAGAGACCAGCCTGTTGGGATGGCTTTAGTCTGGTTCTCTTTCGAGGGAACTTCAGTTGCGTCACCATAGTAACACTATTGGAACGTGCCGATGCTTAAGTGCGTCTAAATGTGTATATCAAATTATACCAATGGTGGGGCGTAACGTCACCAGCGGGATGACGTGGGAGTCAGGAAGTATAAAAGGCGGAAAACGCCTCGCTATCTGAAATATGCCGAAAAAGGCGTAACAGGGGATGCAGGAAGTATGGCAAAGGAGACGCAGTGTGAGTTTTCGAAGTTAATTTAACAGCTTTAGCGCCTGGGCTCGTCCCTTTTTCACCCAATGCTGGGTTGATAATATCCCAGCATATTTTAGAGTGTGCTATTTCAAATCTTTAATCATTTTTATTTGTAGTTATTGTAGTATCATCGTCTAAAAAAAACAATGTTTATGCATAGGCACTGTTTTGGCAAATTCGACATTAGTTTCACTTTGGTACAGTGATGGACATCTTAGATCAGCATCCACTATGGTCCTGTATATCTCAGTTAGCACCGCAAAGGGTCATGGGTTTGAACACACATACTGATACAGGGTTTCCTGCAGAATTTTTTTTAGTTAAGGTGGTTAGAGCCGGGGGGCGTGGAAATCAAAGGGGCGGGGTGTACGCGTCTGCGTTATTCTCCGAGATGTTTTATAAATTGGTTATCCTTCATGGACAGTGACGGACCACTCTCATTTCGGCCGTGTAGCACGCGTGCCCGCTCGCGGTGTGAAGCGCGTCCGCGCTATTCTTCGAGATGCACTTGACAGCCTTTTGTGCAGCGAAATTATTTTTTACTACCTAGTTAAGGCGGTAGGGTTTCCCAGCTTAGGCGGGCCGCCCGAACTGCAAAGTGCTGCCGGAAACCCTGCTGATAAAATATGTATACCTAGTAATAGTCTGTAAGTATGTCTGTCTTTGGATAAATCTGCTGAATGCGTGAATGTGAAGTCCAACACAACATTATTTTCTTATAAATATCCTGTTTCACTCTGAAATACGTAACATCATGGATTTAAGATGAGCTTGGGATTGGGAACAGCAGTTCTCTCCCCAGACAGACCCCATAAGCAATATTTCAAAAGCAAATATGTCATATTTCTCGCAACATTCACTATACAGTATGTATAAAAACAGTGTGTAGATGTAGATGTTTAAAAAAATACTCCAGAACTCTTACTGTAAAAACAAAACTAGCAACAAAGGGCGAATTTATGACATGATCTTAGGCAGTGAAAAGAAATGAAACTCTTTACCGTCTTTCTTTTCTTTCTCACACTGACAAAAGTCCTTAGTGCTATCAAGGGGCTGGCTAATAGACTGTGAATCCATTAGTGCTCTGGATTATCAGGCTTAATTAAAGTGATAGCGCCTTTGTTTGAAGTTTGCACCTTTTTGCATTACCGCTCGCTCAAAGTGTTCTTATTAATCAGCAGGGCTGCCGCACGCTTCATGCTAAGCGCTAAGCGATCCATTGCTCAGTCCATAGCATAGAGATGGCTGGCAGATGAGCATAGCTGATGAAGAACAGCTAGAGATATCACGTCAGCTTAATGCATCCATCACAGGTCTGCATGCAACAAGTAAAGAAATGAGCTTTGTGGACGCGGAGCTTGGTTATAATGGAGACGGCCGTGTTTTGCTCTTCTTGTTGTTAAGGTAAAATAGGCTTCAGATCTCCAAAAGATGTAGATTTTAACGCAATTATGCATTTTAATGGTTTTGATATTACATGTGAATTATTGATATTAGCTTATATGGTCATCTCTGCACTGGTCGTTCAGAGCGAGGCTTTCTTGTTGCTTGGCAACTGATTATGATTGCCTGTGAAGTACTTATCTGAGTGCTATTATGATGACGAGAGCCATGTGTGATGGGGTCATGCACTTGCAGATACACACATGCACGGGGACGAACACACACATGAGAGCTACACATACATAGCCATTGTCGAGCAGCTGTTTCTGGAGAGCATTCAAAGAGCTGCTTTCATTACCATGAGAGACATGACGGTGTGCACGTGTGTACGTCTCTTTCTCTCTCTCTCTCTCTCTCTCTCTCTCTCTCTCTCTCTCTCTGTGTGTCTTCTTTCCCATTCATCTCAGTTTTTCAATATGTGTCAGTGCCGCAAAGCACCCGTTGGTGTTTCAGCCAATCAGCTTGCAAGGTGTTTGAATGTTGAAAGTGTGGATTTTTGTTGTCATGCTTAATTCTGTGGCGTTGACTAAGGAATCACAGAAAGCATTTATTGGGTAAGGTGGAGATTTATCGTTATGATGACGCGGACTCGCGCTCTCCAAAGTGGAAATAGAGCAAACAAAGAAGAGTTAACAAAGAAACCTGTTAATTGCTTCCAGTAATGAAGTAAACACGGATGTCATGATTGAAACGACTAAAAATATGTAGCGTTTGTCAGTTTACTGAGAGGTTACCTCATTTTCATGGGTGTTCGAAGAGGGTTTGGAAAACACAATTATCTCCTCAGGAGAACTGTGCCAAGGTCTCTCCGAGCACAAACGCAGCCTATAGCGTGTGTTTGTGATCTTTATATTGAGTCATTGTATTTTTTATATGTAGTTACTGTATAAATCCAACTGTTGGGTTTCATAGTTTTAGCTGGTCTCACAGTCTGGTTTTAGCTGGTCAGGCTGGTGTAAGCAGGCTGGTTTTAGAGGGGTTTTGACCAGCTGCCCACCAGCTTGACCAGGCTGGAACCTTGGCCAGATTGGCAAAGCTGGTTGACTGGTCTTAGCTGGTTTAAGATGGAAGTAGCTGGTTTAAGCTAGCTCTAGGTCTTCTAGCCTGGTCAAGCTGGTGGGTCAGCTGGTCTCGCAGCCTGACCAGCTAAGACCAGCATACAAAGTGGCCAAAACCCCTCTAAAACCAGTCTGCTACACCAGCCTGACCAGCTTAAACCAGGCAATCAACTTTTCAGGAGGGATGCTGGGTTGTTAAGCCCAAAATGCTAATGGTTGGGTCAAATTTGGAAAAGGGAGGAAGTACACTTTCAGATTTGTATTTACATTTATGAGGGCACATGAATAAAAAATGACTTACACAGATAAATTGTTTATAATAAACACTGCAATATTATATTAAAAAGTAATAATTGTGTCGGAGCCGATGGTGTAGTGGGCAGCTCTCCGACATATGGTGCAAACGCACTTCCGGCGACCCGAGTTCGAATCCCAGCTCAAGGTCCTTTGCCGATCCCATACCCCTCCCTCTACTTTCCTGTCTTCTCTCAATTACTGTCTATCAATAAAGGCAAAATGGCCCAAAAAATTACTGTAAAAAAGAATTGTGAATTTGGATTTGTGAAAGTACATTTTTGGGTGAACTATCCCTTTAACAGGCAAATTTGACATTTGTGGCATCATACTTACAATCATGCATAACTTTCTTTTAAGAATGAAAGAGGAAATTTAGCAAAATGTAAGTGTGAAAGAATGAATGCATTTTCATTGTTTGTCAACTTTATGTATAGCACCAATAAAAATGATTGTTGACCAAGGTTTCAATAGAGCAAAAGTTTCCATTTGTGTTCCAAGCAATAAAGAATTTCTTTTAAACCGAAGGTATTAAAGTATTGATGTACGTACGGTCCATAACTCTTATTTACTAAAGCAATTAGCATCGGTTTTATGTTTTACTGATATAAAATGAGACTGATATACAACAACCTTTTTATGCGTTTTTAACAGAAGTCTCTTAAACGTGTATAAAAAACAAACACCACCTTCAATAGTCCCTATTTATCTGGCTAATGAATAATAAATACCATTAAATGACCTTTAATCTGCTATGAAACAACAGAAATTAGTTCAGCAATTTCAAAAGCACATAAAAGCTCATCTTTCGTGTTGTTTCACGATTGTTGCGCCGCATGCTGTGTAAGAGGGTCTGGTTCACCTTATCATAGGCCAAATATCGAAATTAAAAAGTCAATTTAGAGATGTACCACCTGCTAAGCCTGTCATGTTATTTTAATGATCTGCTGTAGCACCTCAAAGCCCAACCGAACTTGCGCTGTCTCCAGCCGAGTGCACTTTGCCAGGGGTTAGTTAGTGGGCATGCGGTATTGAGAAAGAGAGCTGTAAAATACTCACTAATAAAGTGTGAACATACAGCTATTAAGGTGACAATGAGAATCTTAGCAGTCCTAAAAGTGAGCTGTAATTAGATACAGTGTGCAGCGCTTTACAGTGCTGCTCACCCAGACGAGCCTTCAGAGGATCAAGTACATGCAAATGTATTTGAAGGAAATCATAATGTCGACATCTTATAGGATATGCTTTCAAAAGTGTGTGTCGTGGATTTATGACCCCCTAGAAATCACTAATGTAGGTGGGTTGATTCGTCAACTTGTATAATAATGTTCATTTAGGCAGATTTTTAGGTTACATGACAAATATTTTTTATGTATATATTTATGTTTTTTTACGTATACGCAAATGTACGCGCGCAGTCAAATGCACTGCCTTGCAAAGTATAGTTTGACTCGTGCCTGTACACAGACATGCGACGCATGTGCATTGAGCCAAAATGCATTGCATCTCCCGGGCTACATACTACATTTCCTGTATGTGCATGCACGACCTATGTATGCAGGATTTAAAGTCCAACTATTTCATTACCTTTTGCATATCGTTTACATCTACTAATACACACCTACACACCAAACGAAATGTAAAATCGAGAATCGGACCATAGGTGCTCTTTAAAAAATTTTGGCGGTGCACGTATACAGTATGTGCGCACTACTCTGACAAAAATTTAGGTCTGCACACTGTACGCGGACCCTTGCGTTGACATAAAAAATGTACTTTACTTCAGAATAAAGCCCAGAGTATAGTCTGTATTTTATATGTACACGAACATACGTGCACGGTCAAACGCATTGCCTTGCAAAGTATAATTTATTTGACTCGTACACAGACTTACGGCGCATGTGCATTGCGTCAAAATGCAATGCATCTTCAGGGCTACATACTGTACTACATTCTCCTTTAGGCACATGCACGACCTACGCAGGGTTTAAAAAATCCGACTGTGCATGTAGAGTACGCACGGACTCTTCTGATAACGAAAATTGCATTTTATAGGATATGCTTTTAAAAGTGTGGATTTATGACCCCTAGAAATCACTAATGTAGGCCATGGTTTTACCAATGGTAATCAATATGTTAAAAACATGGTTACTACAAAAAAGCATGGTTAATTTTTGCAAGGGTAGATATAATACCTGGTTCTTTTTGGTCTACATTATGCAAATGCTAGTAAAATATATCTGTAACATTTAATTATTATAATGCGTTAGTTAACATGAACTAACAATGAACAATACTCCTACACCAATTCATAGTTAATGTTAATTTAACCATTTACTGGTGCATTTTTATAAATTATGATTGCAAGTTGACTAAGCAAGTTGCAAGTTGATTGCAAGTTAATGCACAATGAATTTACATGAACAATTTTAATTGCATTAATAAACATTAACAAATAATAATAAATGCTATATTTCTTGTTGTTAGTTCATGGTAAATATTAATCCGTTTAATGTTAACTAACACAACCTTACTGTAAAGTGGGTTTTGGAAATTTTGTAGGAAATTTTGTAATATCATTACTTGACAGACTTCAGTAATACCTGTTGTTCCTGATTTCTGAACATATTCCCCTAATTTTTCCTATAAGAGTAGATAGAACAGATCAACATGAACTTTGTCTAAAATATCTGGATACATGAGCCATATCTTTGGCAAAGCGTGCAGACGCTTGTTTCCTCGTGTGTCTGTATGTGTACGCAGTGTATAAATAGAGGAGCAATGCTCCAATAGTATTGATCAGTGGCTGTTACAGCACAGCTAGCAGCTACTAACCTGCAGACTACACATGGCTTGGGCAGACCTATTGACTGATGGTGGTTACAGTTCATGCTGTTTAGGGGCATTGACTGGTTCTCTCTAGATTGTGGTGTGCTTGGGGTCCTGGTAGATGTGCGACAACAGGCCTTATATGTACCGATACAGTATGTGCTGCGTCAATTGGTAAGTATTATTTCCATAGTCAGATTGTTATATGTATTAAACATCTATGCTGCCGAATACATGGGTTAATATGTGACGATGCAAGAACTTGAAATCCTAGTGAAATTAGGACCAAGTAAGCAATAAATTGAAATCTAGACACAAATGGCCATTAGCACAAAACACACTTACAGTACCACAATGGTTACAAGTAAAAAGATGAGTTTATATTCACCACATGACAAATAACTGAAAGCGACAACAAACACGACAACAACAGCGTAAGCAAAAGGAGCAAAAACGGCAAAACAAACACTAATCCGCATAATTCATTCATGTCACAGTGCATGCTGGGACTTTAAGTAGGCCCACAGCATCTATCACTGGGAAAGTCATAGTATTATTATTCCACACCCTGCTTGCAAATTCTCACATTTAAAAGAAACACAGCGAATTGCAATGCTAAAGTTACAAGTCACAGTGATGAGTTTATTACATTTAATCTGAATTTACCGGGAAATCAAGTTTTTAAAACTCTAGAAAGTCTATAAATTCATTAGATGCCAGAAAATGTTGTTATATAATAATGATGCTGTATAGCCATCGTCCTGTATTCCCAACAATTAAAGCATAACAACATCCTTTCCAATAATCTCTGTTATGTCAAATATGACACACAACAGTTTCAAGAAAGCCGAGTTCTTTGTTAATGAGATGCAACACTGGACTCACGCTGTGCACTGAATGCTTTTAGTATACAGTATTGCATGAGGATACAAACCACCCTGCTCTGACTTTAGTACCGTATGAATGGCTCTTTCTCTAAAGTCTTATATTTCTCATCATTTCATGTGGCAGACATTTTAATCCAAAGTGACTTACAGTGCAGTGCATTTAAGCAATACATTTTATCCATTTGCATGCTTCCTAGGAATCGAATCCACAAACTTTGCGCTGAAATTGTTTTACCTAATGCACTAGGTGAACACAAATTATCAGATTAAGTCTCTCCCTCACTGCTTTTTTTCTGGCATGAATAATGGAGTTAGATATCATCACATACTGTATCTTTTTTGTTATCGTAAGTTCTTTTTAGTATACATGCCGAATCAACACATCTCATGGCAATTCGCACATATTTTACAAAGTAGCTCATTCTAATTAATTAATACGATAAAAATGCTTACGTTTTTGTACGATTTGCTTTCACCCCAAATTTTAAGTTGAGTGGTGGGGTTTCATTATTGCATTTTTTCAAATACAATACTTTCTTATCAAAAGTTTTTTTTATGTATGATTTATATGAATTTTCCACCTTGTAAAATGTGTACAAATTCCTGTGAGATGGTTGAATGGGGTTTCAAGATGGGATTTTATTACTGTAATTTTTTGTATAATTGTATGTTTTTGTATGATTTATTTTATACGAATTCGTCACCTTGGAAAATACTTAAAAATTCCCGCGAGGGGCTGAATGGGGTTTCGAGATGAGGTTTTATTACTGTATTTGTTCTAACAATTGTATGTTTTTGTATGATTCACTCATATAGAATTATCCACCTCGTAAAATATGAACAAATACCCATAAGATGGCTGCATGGGGTTTTGAAATTGGTTTTTATTACTGTATTTTTTCTAATAATTGTATGTTTTTGTACGATTTACATATGAATTAGCCACCTTGTAAAATACTTACAAATTTCCGCGAGATGGCTGAATGAGGTTTTGAGATAGGTTTTATTACTGTATTTTTTCTAATAATCGTATGTTTTTGTATGATTTACTCATATGAATTAGCCACATCGTAAAAAAATTCCCGCAAGATGGCTAAATGAGTTTTGAGATGGGGTTTTATTTTCTGTATTTTTTTCTAGTAATTATATGTTTTTGTACGATTCACTCTGTACAAATTTATACGGATTTGGCACCTTTTAAAATACGTACAAATTCCTGTGAGATGGCTGCATGGGGTTTCAAGATGGGTTGGATGTATTTTTTGTAATAATCGTATGTTTTTGTATGATTCACTCATACGAATTAGCCGCCTTGTAAAATGTGAACAAATTCCCGTAAGATGGCTGACTGGGGTTTCGAGATGGGGTTTTATTACTGTATTTTTTCTAATAAATGTATGTTGTTGTATGATTCACTTATATGAATTATCCACCTCGTAAAATATGTACAAGTACCCATAATATGGCTGAATGGGGTTTCGAGATGGTTTTTTACTGTATTTTTTTTTAAATAATTGTATGTTTTTAAACGATTCACTTCATACAAACTAATACGAATTAGCCACCTCTAAAAAATGCGGGCAAATTTCTGTAAGATGGCTCAATGGGGTTTCAAGATGGGGTTTTATGGTGTTTTTTTTCTAATAATTGTATGTTTTTGTACAATTCACTTCGTACAAATGTATACGAATTAGCCACCTCAGAAAAATATGAACAAATTCCTGTGAGATGGCTAAATAGGGTTTCAAGATGGTGTTTTATTACTGTATTTTTTTATATTTGTATGTTTTTGTACGATTTACTTCGTACAAATTTATACGAATTAGCCACCTCAGAAACATATGAACAAATTCCTGTGAGATGGATGAATGGGGTTTCGAGATGAGGTTTTATTACTGTATTTTTTCAAATAATTGTATGTTTTGTACGATTCACTTCGTACAAATTTATATGAATTAGCCACCTCTGAAAAATGCACACAAATTCCCGTAAGATGGCTGAATGGGGTTTCGAGATTGGTGTTTTATTACTGTATTTTGTTCTAATAATTGTACGTTTTTGTACGATTCACTTCATACAAATTTATTCGAATTAGCCACCTTTGAAAAATGCGAACAAATTCCCGTAAGATGGCTCAATGGGGTTTCAAGATGGGGTTTTATGGCGTTTTTTTTTCTAATAATTGTATGTTTTTGTACAATTCACTTCGTACAAATGTATACGAATTAGCCACCTCAGAAAAATATGAACAAATTCCTGTGAGATGGCTAAATAGGGTTTCAAGATGGTGTTTTATTACTGTATTTTTTTTTATATTTGTATGTTTTTGTACGATTTACTTCGTACAAATTTATACGAATTAGCCACCTCAGAAACATATGAACAAATTCCTGTGAGATGGATGAATGGGGTTTCGAGATGAGGTTTTATTACTGTATTTTTTCAAATAATTGTATGTTTTTGTACGATTCACTTCGTACAAATTTATACGAATTAGCCACCTCTGAAAAATGCGCACAAATTCCCGTAAGATGGCTGAATGGGGTTTCGAGATGGTGTTTTATTACTGTATTTTGTTCTAATAATTTTATGTCTTTGTACGATTCCCTTCATACAAATTTATTCGAATTAGCCACCTTTGAAAAATGCGAACAAATTCCCGTAAGATGGCTCAATGGGGTTTCAAGATGGGGTTTTATGGCGTTATTTTTTCTAATAATTGTATGTTTTTATACAATTCACTTCGTACAAATGTATACGAATTAGCCACCTCAGAAAAATACGAACAAATTCCTGTGAGATGGCTAAATAGGGTTTCGAGATGGTGTTTTATTACTGTATTTTTTTCTAATATTTGTATGTTTTTGTACGATTCACTCTGTACAAATTTATAGGGATTTGCCACCTCTGAAAAATGCGAACAAATTCCCGTAAGATGGCTGAATGGGGATTCGAAATGGGGTTTTATGGCGTTATTTTTTCTAATAATTGTATGTTTTTATACAATTCACTTCGTACAAATTTATACGAATTAGCCACCTCAGAAAAATATGAACAAATTCCTGTGAGATGGTTGAATGGGGTTTCGAGATGGGGTTTTATTACCATATTTTTTTAATATTTGTATGTTTTTGGAAGATTCAATATGAATTTATTCGAATTAGCAACCACGTAAAATACGTACATAGTCCTGTGAGTTGGCTGAATTCTTAATGTAATTTTTAATGTAGTGCCCCAGAATCTTTTCTAATGTGAAGTGATACAAAAGAGTCCCTTAATTTTACATTAAAATGATATTGTCTGTTGTGCTCCAGCCACGTTTGACAAATCACAGTGTTTGACGTCACAGAACAGCATCAAACTTCAAGCACGCAGTTCTGAGTGAATAATAGCCTGAGACTATAATAACACTGCAGAATGTCATAATCCTAATTTGCATGAATACAATGCTTGCAAATAACAATTTTCAGGTTAAATGAGTGAAAATAGTCTTTTCACATAGTGGGTAAGAACAGCATATATTTACTTTTCACAGTGCATTGATATAAAAATGTATTTAATACAAGCAACACTTATAATTGCAATAGAACACATATTATGAATATATGTAATACAATGCGTGTATAACAATATGAAGACACGTTTATATAATTTAAGTAATGAAAGGGCTTAGGTTTATTAAGATGTCAAAATGGTGCTGAGAGGAAGGAACTGTGGCTCGGCGTTAAAAGCAGGGCATTGAGTCTGGTACGGCGTGGGCGAGTGGGGGCTGACAGTTAATACAGATGATTCACTTCTTACAAGCTTTGAGTGCTCGCTCGCTCGCTTTCCATCCCCATCCAGTTTTTCCCCAACATACCTGCCTCTTTCCGCACACGCAAGTGCTCGCTCCACCCTGACGACCAGCTTCAGCAACCAGTGGTTTTAAAGGGAAGACAACATCCAAATTGATGTTCTTCTCGGCGCTCTAGCCTGTCATCTGTAAAACACATACAGCGAGATGGCAGAAAATGACAGTCATGAAAGACCATCAAGCACGGAGGTCTGGGCAGCCCTCTAAGAGGCAATAACATAGAGTTATTGTCAGTGGATTCCACCGATCGGAGCCAGACATCTCCCAAGGGGTTAATGACAAGGATCGGTGTGTCTCCAGCTTTGATGGTTCAGACATGCAGCAGATATATGTGCATCCATTTGTGCCAAACAAACGAATGGTACTCAATCAGGAAAGAGCCTTGGGTGTCCGCTGCCATGACAACCCACACTGTTACAGTGAGGCTGCTGTCATGGTGACCTCAAAAGCACACTTGCTTCTGTGTTTCTTCATTGTGTAGCGTTCATTAAAGAAGGGAACGAATGAGCACAATTAAATAGCAAAACAGAAAAAAGAAAGAAAAGCAAAAACATTTATTCTGTGGCTTGCACAATTTGCATCGATTTCAAACATGTGAATATCAGGAACATCTGCGTTCGATGCCCGAATCAAATTTTTTCATGCTTTTGAAAAAGCTGTTGAATCTGTGCTCGCAGCGCTATGCTTTTAACATGCGAGTCTGTCACCTTGGTGAATTTTACTCAGTGACTGAATGATACGCTAACAACACGTTTTGGTGCAGTGCACATCTCTTGTGGGCGTTCGGAGGTGAGCTCCTCTGCCGGGTTGCTTACAGTGATGGATTCGTCTCTGTTTTCAACGAACCACTGTTCTGGTTTGAAATAAGCTTAAAACACGTATGATCAAATGCTCTTCAGACTGTAAATGGCACGTTATACAGTGAGAAGCTTGGATTCGTGTACACTGTAAATGTGATATGGATATTAAGCTGGACTGGAAACAAGGCAAATGATTAGCAGTCTGTTAACCTGTAGCCTGATTATCATCATATGCTATCACAGTCTGTTAGCATCCAGATATCTTGGATGGATGCGTTTTTTATTCCCACAGTTGCTTTCTCTGCCTACATTTTTGCATATCCTGAAATACGTCACTCCAGGTATGACCCTGGACCACAAAACCAATCATAAGCATCACATTTTTTAAATTGAGATTTATACATAAATCTGATAGTTGAATTTCTTTATATTAATATATGGTAGGACAATATTTGTCAGAGATACAACTATTGAATAAAAAATTGGAATCTAAGGGTGCAAAAAAAAAAAAAATCGAAATATTGAGAAAATCGCTTTTAAAGTTGTCCTTAGCAACTGCATCCAATCACAATATATATATATATTTACAAAATATCTCCATGGAACATGATCTTAAAGCAACACCAAAGAGTTTTTTTTACCTTAAAATAACGTTTCCAAAAAAGTTTCAATCGTTCATCCACTCGAAACAGGTTGAACGGCACTTTCAAATTCGCTTTGCAGCCCTCTATCAGCCAATACCGCACTAAAGAAGTTTCCAACCGTTGGGTCGCTTTCGTGTAGTTCGAGTGAAAACTTCAAAAACTTGCTTTACGGCAGACCTTCAATCCAATCAGAGCCAGCTATGCTGCAGTATTTACGACAGTGGGGACAATTCCGCATCTAACCTGTAGGGGGAGCAAAGAGCAAAAACTCTTTAGTGTTGCTTTAATATCCTAACATTTTTTGGCATACAACAAAAATCAATAATTGTGACCCTAAAGTGTATTGTTGATTATTGCTACAAATATACCCATGCGAATTATGACCCTTTGTTGTCCAGGGTCATAAATCACTGCATCTTTCGATGAATGTCCACTAGAGGCATTTTGTTTTTGTCTTTTTTGAAACAGGATTTTTAAAAGTTACGAAGCAGACACATAGGCCTACACAAAATAAGAAGATTTGTGTAGTTCTCAATAATAGTCATTTAAGCGTAAACAATTTCAATTCAAAGAAATTTTGACAGTCACACGACCAGTGAATGACTATTATTTTATATATTCAAACATTTCATTAGTCCCGAAAGAGGCAGAAAACCTCCTAAAAGTTGTTCGAGGATGGTGTTTGCCTACATTTATTTAGGCATTTATTTATTTATTTCGAATTAAGCGTTCTTCCACCATATCATTCCCTAGATGGCATTTTAAACATTAATATTGTGACCCATAAATAGCCAACAATACATGGGTCAAAATTATTGATTTTCTAATGCCAAAAATCATTATGATATTAAGTAAAGATCTAAAAATGTATTTATCATTAGTAATATGTGTTGCTAAGAACTTCATTTGGACAACTTTAAAGGCATTTTCTCAAAATTTAGATTTTTTGCACCCTTTGATTCCAGATTTTCAAATAGTTGTATCTCAACAACATATTGCCCTATCCTAACAAACCATACAGCAGTGGAAAGCTTATTTATTCAGCTTTTATTCATCTTTTTTGATTAATAAATGTCAATTTCAAAAAATGGACCCTTATGAATGGTGTTGTGGTCCACGGCAACAAGCCATACATTCATTTTGCTAGTGCTTACAGAATAGTTTATTTTACAATCCTGTTCTTTGTGTACGGTGCATACTATGTATTTACTATTTAAAAACAAATGATTTGTGACAGGCAAAATAGTTTTATATGCGTTGTCTTTGTTTGTGGTGTAATAAAACTTAAATAGCTCGGATGCGAGTTCCCTTTGTGAACTGTGCAGGTTTGAATTGCCATTACATCCAGGCCGTCTCTGAGTGTTGCTGCAACTCAACCCAGCAGGGATCAATAGGGAACGAGGCTAGTGAGCCATTTCCCCAGCGGTCTACGCGGGCCAGTCAATATGTTGCTCTTTCTTTTGACATTGAATTGATTGTGAGGCTGCTGTTCGTAAAACTGTTTAGGAGCAGTCAAGAAGAAAGTTTTCAGTGCTATAAATGTGTTGTTTTCATGAGTAAGCTTCGCCTTTGGGAATGGGCAAAGTATTTTTGAAGAACCGGATGAACAGCGTGAAGTATACGTTGTTTCCCGTCAGTTGAACATGTGGGCAGGGCTTTTAGATTATTTTTGCCTGAGTAGATGAGCAATCGTTTCATGTGGGCTAACATCACAAACCGCACAGCAGCACATGGCCAGAATGGTCTTCACCATCATCTTTATTAACACCTGACAGATATCGTTTCTTCTCTGTCACAGTTCCCGGAATGTGGCTTCTATGGGATGTATGATAAGATTCTTCTGTTCCGGCATGATCCGAACTCGGACAACATATTGCAGCTGGTGAGGTGCGCCGCCGAAATCATGGAGGGAGACCTGGTGGAAGTCGTCCTGTCAGGTAAAAATACTTCATAATTTAGTCAACTTAATGCCATCTTAGATGTATGATCTCAGGCGTAAACAATCAGAGTTATATTAAAAAGTATCCTGGCTCTTCCTGAATCCCATCCATCATCAAAAAGGAATCCATATCACTCCAATGGGTTAATAAATGTCTTTTGAAGTGAAACGATATGTTGAAACATCTGTATACAAATCGTTAAGTAGGACAATCATTGGTGTCACGATTTTTGTGACTATTCTTTATATTCATTTTCAAAAAAATGCAGTTATAGCACACGCAGGAACCAATGATCGACTGACTTACTGACATGGAGTTGGCATGCCGCCATTTTTAATCTACGGTAATTCTGTTTATATTCCAATGCAATGTGACGACCGCCAAATACACTTTTTATTTTTTATTTTATTTCTGGCAGTGGCGGCCAGTGACTTCTTTTTTCGAGGGCGCTCGATGCAACATGTATGTAGTCCGTCATGTGTGTGGTTCATAATTTCAAAATATGTGTTCTGCACGTCGAGTGAACCTGTGTGCATCACGTGTCTTGTCAAAATAAGTGCCTGCAGCAGACGCAAATAAAGGGTTTATGATAAAAGAGACGCTCGCGTTTGCCAGATACACACATATGTCATGCATAATCAGAGTTTACTGTTAAGGGAGTGTCTTGCGTGCATTTTGTGAACGTGAGCGTCTCTTTAATTATAAACGGTTTTGACGCATGTGCAGCAGACACTTATTTTGACAAAACACGTGATGCACATGGTTCACATGACTCAACAAACACATATTTTGAAAAAACGAGCAACACACGACACATTTTGAATTTGCGCCCCTCGGATGAGCAGTCACGGGCCGCCACTGATTTCTGTTACTTTAACATTTTGTCATGCCCCTATACGCAATTATATACCAGCAGTCGTCTTCTTTATAAATAGGAGAGATGTGACTTACCCCGATTGCGATTCGTGTACCATTTCTGACTCCTTATTTTAGTCTCAGAATCATCTCATTTACCACTCTGGATAAGTTGATTCGCATCCAAGTTTTAATGTCGCACCCGGTGTGAAAACCGGAGTTGCTTCGCTGAGGAAGCGATGGAGTTATCGTGTTTGACACTGCTAAAGTGTTTCTAAAAACACTTGGCAGGCCTTCCCCCTTCGCTTCTTCTGCCTGTGCTCTTGCAGGTAATTGAGTGAAGTCTACTCCAAAGAGATGAAGGAGACTGACACCCTCCCAGTCATTTTGCCAGGTCTATGTGAGTTTGCCTCTATCTGTGCATATCTGTGACAAGACGTATCAGGTGATTAATTCACCCAGATGCGCACATTCTCTTTGACGGGCCTTCGGGAGCCTGGAGTAACACTTCTCGATGACACACTCGACAGCTGATTTCAGTGTAAAGTAACAGTTGAGTTCTACCACAAGACTACCACAAACGTCAGGTCAATGGTTATTCATTATGACGACACCCGAGGGAGATGAGACGGCCATTTGATTATCACATCACTTTTCTCTGAGGACAATTCTTGCAAATAACCAGGGGCCGGTTGCAACAGCCGGACGTTAAGAAGTTGGGTGTCGAGCTTAGCTACGTCTGACATTGTGAAAAATATTTACGCATGTTGCACCATCTGAATCTACGACCAGACGCAGCTACGCTCAGCGTAGATGATGCGCGCCCCCGTGTATGCGTTTAACCACTGTGATATTTAGATGACATTCGAGTTTACTATGGTAAACAACGTACACTTACTGCCGTCAGCTAATAGATGATATATGAGAGTTTCCTCATGTTTACCAATGCGCTCTCCTTCTAGATGCGTGCGTAATGTGCAGACCCATCATTCACGAAAGCCTTTTCTTAACAGCTCAAGTTTAAAACAAAATTAAATGGAAGCTTTTAATAAGTTCTCTATAGTGTCTTTGTAAGTATTTATGTATTTTATTATATAATTCATTGCCGGTCTCTTTACCGTGCATGAAAACACATTGCTCGCGTATCCTGTGCATTAGACGTACCCATGTCTCGTCACATTTCATTATTTCTATTTTTGCCATTAAAAAGTCTCTCTCTCTTGGTCCCTCTCCTCCTTCGTGACTAACAACTTTATCATAATACGTCCCACACTTGACAGTTTCCCTGATTTCAGCCAGTTAAGCATATTTATAATATATATGAAATGAATTAAAAGAGCTGGCACGCATATAGCGGCGCAATGCATAACAGAAGAGCAGTGCGTAGAAAAAGACAGCAGCTGTCTTCTACGTTATTCATGTCATTTATAAAGTTTGAATCCTTTAGTCATCATTAACTTTAGTTAGTTAGAACAGAAAACGTTAGCATAGAAGTTAGCATATAAGAACAACCAGTGCATTCTTCAAAATATCTCCCTTCGTGCTCCATGTGACCCTGACTATCAGAAAAAATTGTCAAGAAATGGTCCCAAGCCATCACTGGGGCAGTACCCTATTAAAAGGTCCTTTAAAATGTATAAACTTACTGTGGTACTTATATGGACTCTTTAGGTCCAGATGTGTACTTCATAAAAGGGTACTGCCAATAGTGACATTTTTTGTTAAAATGTTTCTTACAGTATGCCTGTAAAAAATGGGTTAAGCTTTTTTTGTGATTTGCTGTTTTCTACATAAAATCATCCTACATAATGTAAAGAACAAGCTTTGAAAAAATAATACTGACTATTATTGAGTAAAATCATATCAAAGATTTAAATTAATGAGTGAAATCAAAGTGCTCCTCATCTCATATTTTCATTATTTTAGCCTGGGTTTCACAGACAGGGTCAGAAAGGGAATGGGTTTGGAACAAACATGAGGGCGAGTAAACCATGCTTTATATCTTTGGATGAACGTTCTCTTTAACGCTGATTTTGTATGCCATTTGGTTTTCTACTGTATGTACAGGTAGCTGATTTCTTCTATGGTTTGTAATTGGTATATCTGGAGAAAAACAAAGTGAAAAAAAAGAAAACAAGAATGAACAGGCCAATAAATGTTGATCTCGGACGATCTCGACTAGTAATTAAAAAGAGCAACATTTTGTGAAAATATGACCTACGCTCTCTCTGCTGGGTCTCTGCTCAGTCTGTTGCATTCGTAAAATCTTTATTCGCCGGATAAATTTAGAGTAACCACGGGTTGGCTCCCGTGAAGCGCACTGACAGGATGTTTGGCTGTGCCTGGATCAACATAATTGCAACAGAGAAAGTAGATAAAAATACAAGTGGCACACTGAAGAGTAAGAAGCGTGGGATTAATAACTACGTGAATTTTTAAGCAGCATGCACAAACTTTTATGCGCCAAGGTGATAATGATCGGGTCATTCCTGTTATGCAGCACCTTTCAACTCTGTAACTTTAAAAAATATTATATGCTTGTGTTGGGATTTAAAAAAGGTATTTTTATAAAAACTTTAAACCAGACTTTTGAGAATGTGCTCTGGTCAAGATCAGGTACTTACACTCTATTAATTATAATTTACAGTTTACAACAGCAAAAATAAATAAATAAATAAATAACAGGATGAAACCTAACAAGATTTGTACTTTAAGGTTGGTTAAAAACTTGGAGTTGTACAGTAAGTTTTAAATTGAGTCTCAAACAAAATCTAAGCTGTTTTTCAGCAGTATTACACAGTTAAAGGAATAGTCCATTTTCTTAAAAGAAAAATCCAGATAATTTACTCACCATCATGTCATCCAAAATGTTGATGTCTTTCTTTGTTCAGTCGAGAAGAAATTATGTTTTTTGAGGAAAACATTGCAGGATTTTTCTCATTTCAATGGACTTTAATGGACACCAACACTTAACACTTAACTCAACACTTAACAGTTTTTTTCCAACTGATTTTTAAAGGACTATAAACGATCCCAAAAGAGGCATAAGGGTCTTATCTAGCAAAACGATTTTAATTTTTGATAAGAAAAATAACAAATATACACTTTTAAACCACAATTTCCATAACGTTTTAGATCCAGTCCTGAAAGCATCAGCGTGACCTCACGCAATACGTCATGACGTCAAGAGGTCACAGAGGACAAACGCGAAAACTCCGCCCCAGTGTTTACAAGTGTGTTGGAAGAGGACCGTTCCGACGTTGTTGTATGTCAACTGATACTAATTAATGTATTTGTGTCAGTTTATTGTTTACAATGGTCCGCAAATGTGCGTTTTATATATGTAACACGTGACCTCCCTACGTCACTACGCATTTACGTTAGGTCGCGCTGGACCGGATCTAGGCGAGAAATTGTGGTTTAAAAGTTTATATTTGTTATTTTTCTTGTCAAAAATGAAAATCGTTTTGCTAGATAAGACCCTTATGCCTCGTTTGGGATCATTTAGAGTCCTTTGAAACTCCGTTGAAAAAAACTGTTACGTGTTGAGTTAAGTGTTAAGTGTTGGGTTCTATTAAAGTCCATTAAAATTAAAAAAATCCTGCAATGTTTTCCTCAAAAAACATAATTTCTTCTCGACTGAACAAAGAAAGACATAAACATTTTGGATGACATGGTGGTGAGTAAATTATCTGGATTTTTCTTTTAAGAAAATTGACTATTCCTTTAACTCTTAAAATTTTCTTTGGATCTCATAAGCGTTGATTTCATCACAATGAGATTGTGATACCTGCTATGATTTGTTATTTTTTGTGGTTTATCGTTTTCCACATAAAATCACATTACATAATGAAAAATAACATTATATGTGAAAATATATTCTTAAAGTAAGGTCATGTCAAAGATTGAAAATCAATGATATATATATAATTTTATTATTATTTTACTTTATAAAAAAATACATAGAACCTAATTATTTACGCAGCAATGAAAGAAGATTGCTGTACTGTAAATGTAGTATTAAAAAAACTATAAATATGAATATTATACAAAATTTCAGATATATTAGGGGTTAATTTAATTATTCTTCTATACTGCCACACATTGCTTATCATTAAACTATACATTAACTTTTGATGGCGGTCTATGAGAAGGCCAGAATGTTGGACCACAGCAATTTCAGTTTCCACTAGCAGTAAAGGCACATAGTGTTTGCATTTAGTCAACTTAAGATGCTTTTCAGCATCGTGCTTATTTCCCTGAAGCATTTAATGACAGTTTACAGGTAGTTCAACTTGCAAACATATCTTGGCCTTTAAACAAAAGGCAAAACAATAATTTGAATGAATTGAGGTAATTTAGCCGCAGAATGGCTAATCAGAATGTATTCTGCTTGAGCGTGCTAGGGGAAGCCATGTTGGAGAGGAGGCAACACACACGCCTGTCGAGGCAGGCAGTTCTCCCGCTGCGCTCGCCACTCAACCGCTATTGGTCCTGTCAACATGTAGCCGACAAGAGCCAATCAAAACACTCCAACCACCCTAAAAGCTTCCCTTTCATGATACAATTTGCAAATGTAAATAAAGCTGGGTTTGTTTGGAAGATTTCAGATGCCAATTAAAAATCATTTTTTAGTGATTTGGGTTTGTGTTCTTTTATGTTTCGGTGCACAGGTTTGCTTGTTTCTTTATTTTGGATTAACAGTTGAGTATTATTTTATTTCTTCCTCCTTCCACATAATAGATCTCCAAATATAAGACAGGATTTGAAGCTGAATAAATGCAATATATATTTGCATTTTTTATAAAAGAAAAAAAATCTGCTTACTTTCAAGCTGATCTTAGCTTCACGCCTTCTAAAGTCCTGTAAACTGTCCTCATTTATGTCCAAGAGATTTACATTTTTTAATTTGTCATATTTAAAAATGTTTGTGTGGTGCTGCACATCCATTGTGCGTCATAGGCAAACGTGCGTTGTCATCCCGTTTATAGGAGCATATTACTAACGCGCTCTTTAAATAACAAAAACAATATTGCGCCAGTATTGCAGTTTAAGCTGATCAATGACGTAGTCTATTTTAGTTTCCTTAAAAAAGCAACGTGCCAACAATGCGCCTGAACACACCTCGTTTTCAAGCCAGCACGCCTATGGGCACACAAATCAGAGTCCTGCACGGTCCATTTTTGGAGACCCGCTCTCGCCTGTACCCGCAAAGTTCAGCACCAGATCCGACCCGTCACCCGTGATAATATCAAAATTAAATCCGCACCCGCCCAGACCCGTTAATATTTGGCCCGTTACCTGACCCGTACCTGCACACGCATAAATCACACACGCTAAAATTATTCCAATTAAAGTGCTTTATTTTTTATCTCCTACCTATCTCAACATCACAACAGCGTCATGAATGGGCTAATGAAACAGGCTAAAGTGCGCTTTGTTTTGCGCCATTCAAGTAGCCTACCATCAGCACCTAAATAAGCTATGGACAGAGCCGGCACCTGACCATAACTAACAGGGGGGCACATGGCTTCCAACGGGGGGCACGCAATTGCAATAATAACTTGCAAAAACAAGACATTAAAACAACAAATACAGTACAGTCCAAGCACACACTCATACAACTGGTACAGACTGTCAGCTCATTTCCCGTATAAAGTGCAAAAGACCACAAACTATGCGCAAAACTATTGAACTTCGACCGCGGCATGAGCGCAAGCTGAGCTCCGCTGCGCTCGCGCTTTGCTCAACGCAACAACAAACCGCCCTCGCGTGGCGCAAGCCATTGAAATGAATGGGTTTCATATCGCAGCGCACACCGCGTCCTAGCTTTAAAAAAGCCGCTTTACCATAATCACGTCGTAATGCTGTTAACGGTCTATAGCCACACTTCACATTTAAGCTTACGTAATTTAAAACAACGCTAACCTACCTTTAAAATAGCTGAAGACGGCATGTACGAACATTAATCTTCCTTAAAACAGTGTCCTGTAGATTTGTAAATTCCTAATCTCTGAGTTTGAGCCAGTCTGTGTTTGCATGAAGTCAGATGGAGCAGGCGGTGCTGGTTCATTCTAAATGTTCTAATATCCATATTTTACACGATCCATAAAATGCCACGAAAAAACACGTTGCTAGTATCAAGTCACAAATATGCTAAAGACGTAAGACGGGTGAGACGCGGCAAAACATCCAATCAGAGAATCTGGTCTATTTTAATAAAAAAAAAAACATATATCAACTATATTTTCCTCATTTGATTACATTACACGTCATGAAACGTTCACTTTATTTTAATTATACTTGATATATATTAAATTAATAAAAAACTTTGTAGGGGGGGCACAACAACCTGTTTGGGGGGGCACTGCCCAAGAATGCCACCCCTTGACGCCGGCCCTGGCTATGGATCCTGATAACTATACACAAATAGACCTATTAATGGAAAAAATACAACCTACCTACACAACCCTGCTGTGCTCCTAAGTCTCACCTCGAAATGCTTTCTAAGAGAAGACGTTCCCAGCTTCCAGGCCGGCTGTCAACGGCAAAACTTTTTGAAACTCCTTCAACGCTCACTCCAACAAGGCTACGAGAAGCATCAACAATGGTCGCACACTGTCGCAGTGGTGGTGGTGACGTGATGGGTCAAATGTCAAATGTTGAGCATGTAATGGTAATTTAGACATACAAATATTGCACATATTTTGATTTGCGCTACTACCCACCCGCGCGGAGTTAATTATCCGCCCGCATCCCCGCACGTGAATTTTAAGAAGGTCACAATCCACCCATTTTAGACACTTTTATGCGGGTATCCCCAGGTACCTGTGGGTATTCAACCCATTGCAGGACTCTGGCGTATTTGAATTTGTTATTTAAACAATGTGGACATGAAACTTATAACTGTGCCGGCTAAAACTAGCAAAAAAAAGCAATTGCGTTGCACAATGCGCTTCACACTTAAGCTTATAATTTTACTCTGTTTTACATTTTTCAATGCTCACTATACAATGGCAAAAACAACAAATCTAATGGTGCCATGGTGGCCTAAGACTTTTGCACAGTATACTGTATATCCAAATCCTTAATTAATTTGTACTGACCAGCAGCCCCTCAAGAGACACCACTGTCTCTAGTCCATTAACCCTGACAGACACCCGGTCTGCCCATCTGATCTGAAGTAGTGAAGGCCTGCTGCCCAGACCTTGTGGCAGTTCTGTGGAGATGGCCAGCGTTTGCCAGACTGTGCCATTGATAGATTCGGTTTGGCCCACCATCTCATCCATCTGTACCCCAAAGATACGCATGCCTTGTGGGAGACTGATAGAGGACAGTTCATAATAATAAAAATAAAACTCCCTTTGCAACATTTGTTTGCTTTTCAAACATGACATGTTTATTTATTGCTACTGGGATTAAGAGGAAAGCTAATTCCCCCGTGAAGTTGAAAGTCCAAATAATGCATATGAAAAATAAGGTTATTTATGCAAGTTGTTATGAGAAAACAACTTTAATTATGATTTTAAGTCGTAAATTGGGAATTAAGTACTTGGAAGGATCCGTGACTCACTTCGCTTTAACAACAACATTCGCACACAAATAACAGATGTCTCAGAGTCTAAGGTTGTCAAAACTTGACACTTCCTTTGCGTGTCCTTAAATGAAATTCTGAGGATTAACGTTTTTGTGTTTAACAGCAGATGCTTTTTTTATCAAAGCAATTTACAATCAAGTGCACAAATTGTGTTAATTGCATCGGAACAGGTAGTGGAAAAAAGGCACGGTTTCTGCATTTACAGAAAATCAATTTTCTTACACCATTAAAAGGTTGAAGATGACTTAATGGGCACCTATTATGCAAAATCCACTTTTACAAGGTGTTTGGATATAAATGTGTGTGAACACAATGACCCCACAAT
Organism: Misgurnus mizolepis; assembly: GCA_025389145.1. NCBI lineage: Eukaryota > Metazoa > Chordata > Actinopteri > Cypriniformes > Cobitidae > Misgurnus > Misgurnus mizolepis. The sequence goes on from JAIFKI010000023.1 coordinate 15,529,841, forward strand.
AAAAAATATCCACCCACTTCCACTATTTTAAAACCCATTAAGCCAAAACAATCTCATTATGGAGTTTTGATTTTCTTGTTAATGTGATGTCACACTGATAGAGCCCCACCCATAGCGACTGACCGACAGTCTCGCATTACCATAGTTTCCACCCTCCGCGAGTTGTACGTTGTCTGCCATATCTCAGATCTTTTTTAATTGAAAGTGCTCATGGTCTCTTTTGGTAAAGGAGTGAGGAGCAGTAGCTCATTTGCATTTAAAGGTACAGACACTAAAACAGCACATTTAGCTTCCACCCAAATAGGACAGACACATTCTGGGCACACCTGAGACTTATATTACATCTTATAAAAATGTTTTCTAACATTTTTTTAATGATTGTGTGTTGTGTTTCAAACCTACAGCCTCAGCTACTGTGGAGGATTTTCAGATCAGACCTCACTCGCTCTTCGTTCACTCATATCGAGCGCCAGCGTTCTGCGATCACTGCGGAGAAATGCTGTGGGGTTTGGTGAGACAGGGTCTGAAGTGTGAAGGTAACGTTTGTAAAGGTTATACGTAAACTAAACTCGAAGAAATTACAATAAAGACATGCGATTATCTTTTGTTGTGATGTCAGGCTGTGGGCTTAACTACCATAAACGGTGTGCCTTTAAAATTCCAAACAACTGCAGTGGCATCCGTAAACGTCGACTGTCCAACGTGTCCCTCACCGGCCTGAGCAACACTCGCTCCATATCTGCCGATCCATCTCCCTGCACCTCTGATGAAGTTTTACTGGTAAGATTCATCTTTAAAATCACTGGGCAATGCTCAACGTGGTTCAGCATTGAATCGTCGCATTGAAGCTTTGTATGTAAATTAATACAAAAATTGCAAAACGTGGGAATCCTAGCAACAACTTGATCTCTGGTGGCATTCATAATGACCATAGATTTGATGCATGCACCATTTTTGTTCATCCTAAATGTGCCTCCACACCCACAGACTGCCCACAATACTGACAGTCTAATGCATATGGCACATAAAGATGTTTTGAAGCACTTAACAGAAAGTTAAGTGGATAACCACAAGCAAAAAATTTGTTTATTTACCCATGCAGTCATTTATTTTGATATCATTTATTTCAGACAGTGTTTTTTCCTTTTATATATGTTGGTCAAATAGCCTGACCTGCCTAAGTGAGTGATCTTGCTCAGAATAAGATGAACCATAACCATTAGCTGTTTAGTCAGTATTTTGACTGCATGTACTGTATGACTGCCCTACAGTAGGTGCTGTAGTGCATGCATTTCTTGTTTATTAACTATACTCATTTTCTATCTATCTCTCCACATCTGGTTTTCACTGCCCAGTCTCCTGTCAGTCCTAGCATGGAGGTAGGCACTTACAGTACCAATTTATCTCTAACTACTGTAGCTAACCAAGTCTGATATTTTATCCCCTTTGTTCATGTTTTGTCCAGCTGCCTAATGATTAGTTGTGACTATTTATTTGCAGAATAAACGTTTTTGTTTACAAAATTATTATACACAGTACATCCGCATATATTATGTATATATAAATACACACACATGCATGTTTAATTTTAAGGAATAAAACATATTGATTATTTTTTTAAATATTTATATTATATATGATAGAAATTATATGTAAATATAAAAATTAGGGCTTTCGAAAGATTAATTGCGATTAATCGCATACAAAATAAAAGTTTGTGTTTGCATATTATATTTGTGTGTGTATTGTGTGTAAATATTATTTATATATAAATACACACATACATACCGAGCCCCTAAGGTGACATTGGAGTAAAAAAATCAAAAGTTTAGTTTCATGTGCTCACGTGAAACTTTCATGTGCTCACGTGAAACTTTCATGTGCTCACGCAAAACCTTCATGTGCAGAATTTTTTTTAAAGTTTAGTTTCGCGTGCTCGCGATACTAGTTTTAGGTGAGCACGCGATAGTTTCACGTGCTCGCGCGATAGCTTCACCTGAGCACGCGAAACTAAAAAATTCTGCACATGAAAGTTTCGCGTGAGCACATGAAAGTTTCACGTGAGCACATGAAAGTTTCACGTGAGCACATGAAACTAAACTTTATAAAAAATTTTCTCCATGTCCCCTTAGGGGCTCCGTACATACATGCATAAATTTAAGAAAAAAAATTATGTATTTTTTTATTTATATATAGTACAAAATATATCAAAATCTAAATAAATATGTAAATGTTTTATAAAAACATGCATGTGTGTGCATTTTTATAAACAAAATAATTACACACAGTGCACACATACACTGTAAAAAAAAACGTTGCTGCCTTAAAAAATTTTGTCAAGTCAACTCAAATTTACAAGTCATGTCAACAGAGAAGAGTTGTCACAACTTATAAAATATAGTTGAGAAAAGACAACTTAAATGTATAAGTTATAACAACTCACCAGTAGTAAGTTGAAATGACTTGTAAATCCGAGTTGATTCAACAAAAATTCTGAAGGCAGCAAGGTATTTTATACAGTGTATTTATTATGCAAAAAAAACTTTTATTTTGTTTATATGCGATTAATCTTTTGACAGCCCTAATAAAAATGTATATACAGTACACATGTAAATATTTCCTTAATACAGTATATACATCTGTGTGCATTTATATATACATTATATGTAAACAAAAACGATTCATCGCAACTATAGTATTTACTATAGTATACTGTACCATATTATAGTAAATACTACACTGTTAGTGTATACTGTAGTATTCTGTAGTGAATTGATAAATTCCTACCTTAAATATAGGGTCACACATATATATTTTATATGAACTTATATGTTTTTTAACAACACTCTGGTGAAACAGTTGCAAAGAATACTCATTTTTAAAAGGACTTTGTCCCTTCGAATTGTATTACGCTATGCCTACACCTTTTTATCTCCCAGAGGCTGAGAGACTTTTAACCTGACACTCGAGATGTTGTGGTACACATGTAGAGTTTGTTTGAAGAAAACTGTTAATCGACTGTTGACTGCAGAATCAAACATCTGTTAACCGCTCTCTAATCTGTTCCCTACACCTAAGACAGGTTACAGCATCTGTACTTTATCTGCGCACGAGCTCAGAATACTGAGATTACCTTTCCCTCGACATCAATTTACTCGAAGCCATTGGCGAGGCGTACAACACGACGACAGGAAGCTATCGATCGTTTTCTTTCTTTAGAGCACATTGAATAGTTGATTATGCACACCTGCGTGATGTCAGATCTATTCACAACATGTGGTTAGACATCTGCATCTTTGCCAATCAGCACCACGTTAAAGATCGGCGTAATGAGAAAGGTGTTGTGTTCTGAGGTGATGCAAATTCATCAGAGCTCAGCATATACAACAATCTCCCCCAGCATGACCCTAGAAGAACCATTGTGTCTTCGTTCAGCTAATCGAGAGCAGTGTGACTTAGCTTAGGCTAATGCTCGTGTAAACTCGTGTGACAAATAAATCTTTTTGATTTGTTTTTTGATAACAGTGGATTCTGAATTTAAAGGCGGCATGAAATCAAAATGAAGTGTGTTTAACTTTTATTACGAATATGTTGGCCTTAGGCCCGTGTCCACCAAAGCACGGCTAAAAGTGCCAGGCGCTCTTCTAAAAACGCCAACTGTGGGCGCTCGCCAGCTTTTCTTCAGCTGAGCGCTTTGGTCGCTATCCTGTATTATTTAACAGTCGTTGTACCAGTTGTTGTGGTATTTGTCCCGCACCCTCCTCCGCTGCGAAATGATGGCTGAGTGACATTGAAAAGCCCAGCATTTTTCCAAAAGTTTAAAATTTTTCAAATCTCGGCGACTGGTAAAATATGCAGAGACAGCTGCCAGAGTTTTTTTTTATAAAAAAAAAACGCAGCACTTGAAACAACTGAGGAATAAACCTCAGGAAAAAATCTATATAGTTGTGTGCTCCAAAACATTATCTCCTCTTTATTGAAGAGTTATCTCGGGTTATCTCGTAAATTAAGAGAAAACACTTCCCCCACCAATGACAAGTCTTTACGGCAATCCATATTTCCGCTATTATCCATTAGGTGGCGCTCTTACACAACTTAAAAATCATTCACTAATTTAGAAACAGTAAAAACTCTGTGTATGTTTTGGCGATAGCTCTGAATCTGATCTCTATTAAAAGTGCTTTACAAAAATGCAATAATCTCAGCTTTTTGCTCAAAAATTGGTATTTTTGAAGAAACCGACTTATATTTTAAAGGTGATAGAAAGACAACAAATGAAGATGGGCTGAAACTTTTTTTTATTGTATGTTTAAACATTTAAATAAGAACATTTTCTGGAAGGCAATAAACTTTTGTGAAAATCATGAAAGATGCTGGCAAGATTTTTTTAAAAACGCTGGAGGGAAAAGAGTTAAACTTTTGTGAAAATTATAAAAAATGCTGGCGGAGTAATCATCAAAACATACATGGAGTTTGAACTCTTTGCCCTAAGGGGATACTTCCAGGTTTTATAAGGTGGGTAAGAGCACCACCTTGTGGATAATAGCGGAAATCCGGATTGCTGAAAAAACTTGTCATTGGCAGGGAAGCGTTTTCTCTTAATTGACGAGTTTACTCATCAATGGCGGGGAAAGAGTTAATCGACCACAGTATAAGATACAATTGTGCAACTCCTAGAGTTAACACTTCAAGAGTTTTGATCTTCAAATATAATGGGGCATAGGAGCATCACTTCCGATTGGTATTCCCCCTATGAAAAAGTGTTTGGTAAATAATATGGAAGCCTGAGGCTATTTGTTACATTTTAAATGGGAATATTTCTCAAGGCTGGCAATATGTTATTTTTAAATGTCAATTCAGTATAGACACATACCTGTTGATCCAACATCTATAGCAAAAATATGATATTAGCAGTGTTGGGGAAAGTTACTTTTAAAAGTAATGCATTACAGTATTAAGTTACTCCCCAAAAAAACTAACTAATTGTGTTACTGTGGCTACGTTTACACTGCAGGGCTTAATGCTCAATTCCGTTCACATTTCCAATTAAATGCGAACTTTTGTGATCTCCTGTGTGAACGTGAAATGACCCACATGCACAGAAGAGTACTCAACGGTCAACGACATAACTCGTTGTTTGCGGAAGTAGCTACGTTTGTAGAGTATCAATGAGGTACGGGTCGGATACAGGTGGCCTGGCCATTCAGACGGAGGTCGCATTTTAAAAGATCGGATACGTATCGGATTTAGGACCACATACCCAAGCGATAGGAACACGCATGGGATAGGAATGCGCATCTCGTCGGTGAAGCCGGTTCCTTGATTAGTAGTAAATTGCCATCACTTGCTTTCAAAAGGAGCAGCATTTACTACACAAAGCTGTAGTTCACTGACAAGCTGAACAATATTGCATACATATCGCAAGCGATACATCCGTGATAATTAATGTGAAATTGGCCCGTTTGTCAGTGAACTACGGCTCTTTGTAGTAAATGCTGCTCCATTTGAAAGCAGGTGATGGCGATTTACTACTAATCAATGAACCGACTTTATTGACGAGATGCGCATGACAATCACATGCGATTTATCGTGCAGCCCTATTGTGTTACTTTTTCTTATTTGGCTAAGGCTTGATTTCTTTTAGGCCTTGCAGGTGTTTTATGACTGAGAAGATCTGCATTCAACGACAAGTTCGGTATTTTACACTTATAGCCCCGTTTTCAGATTGTTTATGATGAAATAGAATGGTTTTGACTGAAATTTCGACATATGCAGGTGCCCCGAGAATTTTCGGGTGTTTGTGTTTCACCTCCCACCTCTACAATGGGTGTATAGGTGCACTGGAACAATCCTTCCTAAAATGCATTAAACTTTCGTTTACAAAAACGTGAAACTCACCGAGTGGTCAGGGGTGTTCACTGATATGCTGTTTTAGCATTCGTTGTAAACCTGTGGACCTGTGGACGCCTCACACACGTATATTCTTCCGCTGAGAGCTTGAATAATAAATACTCCAGCCCAGGTGGTGGCGCTAATCCGCCATTGCCAATTGCAAGAATAGAAACAAAGTTCCCGGCGTGGAGTAATACCGTACCTCACAGCACATCTAATACAAGTCAATGGAGTTGGCAAAAACTACGATAAAACCTGTTGGAAAGCATCTTTTGCAGCGAATTTTGTGTGAGCATATCGGTGAGTTTCCCGTCTTTGTAAACGAAAGTTTAATGCAGTTTAGGAAGGATTGTTCCAGTGCACCTATAAACCCATTATAAAGGTGGGAGGTGAAACACAAACACCCGAAAATTCTCGGGGCACCCGCATATGTCGAAATTTCAGTCAAACCCGTTCTATTTCATCATAAACAATCTGAAAACGGGGCTATAAGTGTAAAATACCAAACTTGTCCTTTCAATAAATTGCATATTTCCATCGCAAAAATGTCAAGTTGCCATTTGGCCTGCCAAGATGGCCTGCCATCTCCATTTTTGACTCAAACTGTTCCTGCTCGGACGCGCATGCATAGAGTGCGTAATTTTTAAAACTACATTTAGTTTAATTCAGTACATTATTTTTTTAAATTGAATTAATTAAACTGAAAAGTAACTTGCGTTACTTAAAAAAAGTAACTAAAATATTAATATGTACATTTATAAAGTAATGCGTTACTTTACCCGTTACTTCAGAAAAGTAACATTATTACGTAATGCACGTTACTTGTAATGCGTTACCCCCAACACTGGATATTAGAATAGAAAATAGAAATCGGTATAGATATTTAGCATCGAAATTTCTAAATAATATCCAAATTTAGAGAACAATGTTTCATATCAACATTCAAAACCACTTTAAAGTGAAAAAATAGATTTGTATTTTGATTCTGGGACCAAAACCACATAGTTGCTGATTAATAGCCTTTGTGACAGCTTCCCTAGTATCTTTATGTAGCTGTCCTGTGTTTTACAAGGAATTTAGGGTTCTGTATCCATAGTGTATTATAATAGTGTATGTTACTTGTTCACAGCAAAAAACGCCATCTGACATCTTTCCCGGAAGAGGCCGTTCCAACTCCCAGTCCTATATAGGTCGACCAATAGAGTTAGACAAGATCCTGCTCTCTAAAGTGAAGGTGCCACACACATTTGTCATCCATTCCTACACACGGCCCACAGTTTGCCAGCACTGCAAGAAGCTTCTCAAGGGTCTTTTTCGTCAGGGACTGCAGTGCAAAGGTAAGAGACTATCCCCAATACTGTGTACTAGCTATAAGGTTTTTAAACTCACGACTGCCCTACTGGAATCTACATACAGTTAGGGATGCACCGATACCGATACTGGTGTCGGCCTCGATACCACATTTTCTAAAGTACTCGTACTCATTAAAATTCCCCCGATACCTGGAATCGATACCACGGTCTGAGAAATGTCTATGTTTGAGCGGGGTGTAAGGGGTTAATGCCTTTTGTGTTGTCCAAAGAGGCAGAGTTTACAACAAACTGGAAAACTAGTCCTTTGTTTTTTTGTTAAATTATATGACTAAAGCTGTTACCTGTAAATTTAAATCATGTTTTTTTATTAAGTACTCGGTATCGGTATCGGCAAGTACTGAAATGCAAGTACTTGTACTCGTACTCGTATTCCAAAAAAGTGGTATCGGTGCATCCCTACATACAGTAATACTACATTCACTATTCTATGCCTTTTTGTAGTATTAATAGGTTTACATTTGCATGCAAAAAAATACTAGTATGATATTCCAAGTTTATCTTTAGTCCACTAGTTGCAAATATACGAATGTATACATTTTGATAACACTGCAACTTGCAGTTTAACAGATCATGACATTTGTTGATATGTTTTTTGTTAACTGGGAGCACAGCTATACAGTGACACAACAGCTGTTTGTGTGTATACAGTATGCATATATATATAAAATGATACACAACGTGTGTGGGTAAAAGGAATATATGCCATGTGCCAAGCAGTAAAGAGTACAGTTGGCAAGGCCGTTGCAAACAGCTTTAATGTTCATGTGTTCAATGTGCGAGGTCTCAGCCTGTCAGCCACCAGCACAACAGGAACTCATATGTTTATGTGCCAGATTGGTAGTAAACTCCTCTCTCTCTCTCTTTCTCTCTCTCTCCTTTACTCTCTTCCCTTCACACTGTCTCAGATTGCAAATTCAACTGCCATAAACGATGTGCACCCAAAGTGCCAAACAACTGCCTCGGAGAGGTGTCAAGAAATGGAGGCAAGTCTAACTTTAGCATCTCTGTGATTCAATGAACAACACTGCATTTTCACAACAAAAACAACAATATTTATCTCACCGAGCATTGGAACACCACCTGAACATCAAACTCTCTTGTGTGCTTACATGAAAACACTGGGTTAATGTAAGATTGAACCCGTTTGTTTTGTATTAAATAATATTGGTTAAGCAAGCATTCATATTTTGTCATTCAAACCAGAGGAATGAGAATGCATTTTTTTACAGTACATCTCATGAAAAAATAATAATATAGTCCCAACTGAGTCTCTATATTAATATATTTAAATTATAATACAGTATTATTTTTCATTACTTTTCTGAAATTTTTTTTATCAGCTCAGGTTCTGTATTTTAGGGTTGCTGGTGTTAAAGGGATACTCCACTTTTTATGAAAATATACTCATTTTTCAGCTCCCCTTTTTGGAATCCATTCAGCTGATCTCCGGGTCTGGCCGTACAACTTTTAGCATAGCTTAGCATAATCCATTGAATCTGATTAGACCATTAGCATCGTGCTAAAAAATAACCAAAGAGTTTAAAACTTGACTCTTCTGTAGTGTAGTTACTGTACTAAGACCAACAGAAAATTAAAAGTTGCGATTTTCTAGGCAGATATGGCTAGGAACTATACTCTCATTCTGGCGACTTTGCTGCTGTAACATGGCTGCAGCAGGCGTAGTGATATTACGCACTGCCCGAAAATAGTCCCCTGCCATTAAAAGTTACTAAGGGGACTATTTTCTGCTGTGTGATATCATTGCGCCTCCTACAGCCATGTTACAGCAGCAAAGTCCTTGATTAGAAGAGTCAAGTTTTAAATAGGAAAAATATCGAAACTCTTTGGTTATTTTTTAGCGAGATGCTAATTCTCTAATCAGATTCAATGGATTATGCTAAGCTATGCCGAAAGTGGTAGCGCCAGACACGGAGATCAGGGGAGCTGGAAAATGAGCATATTTTCAAAAAAAGTAGAGTGTCCCTTTAAACTGACAGCTTTTTGACACATCATGTGACTTTGTCTTGCTTTAACTTCTTGCTTCATAGCCTTCCTTCTCTCCAATCCCATTTTAATATTCTTGCCTTGTAGATTTGTTGAGTCCTGGTGCTGAATCAGATGTGGTCATGGAGGAAGGCTGCGATGACCATGATGGTGAAAGACACAGTCCACTTACCGATGATATGGAAGAATCCCTTGTGGCCGACTCAGCTGCATTTTTGGAGGCTGGACATGGTGAACTTGTCGATTTTCAGGACCAGGACCCAGATGAATCCAATAGAATCATCAGGTAGCTACTCATCAAAAAGACACCTATGGGAAAACAATAAGTACTTTAACCCTTACTGTGTGTTCACAACAGACGTGGAAGAGGCGGCAAAAATGCACTATTGGAAGCTTGAACATTTTGAGTTTATTCGCTTCATTTGCGCGTGAAATTCTAGTCTTAAGAGACCTTCATGCGTAAATTTGCGTCATGGGAGGGGCTTAAATAGCTCAAATTAAGTAAACTTACCAGATTGTTCAACCTCCTCACTCACTTTCTTCCAAACAAGATACTTTTAATTCCTGTAAAAATTCAAAGATGTCTTGTGTAGCGATGATGATTGTCCTCCATTTTTTTTTTCTTTTTCTGCCTCCGCTCGCTTCCTGTAATCTTGTCACTGCTAGAGCAAGCTCCTGATTGGTTAACGCGGCGCAAAAATCTGCCAAAGGTCAGATCTTCCAACTCCCCTGGATCACGCGGCAACGCTCAATTAGTGTGGAACACGCCACGCCATTCGCACTTACCGCGCAGCAGGATGCCTATTCGCGTCTTTGTATTGACTTAACATGTAAATGACTCGCGCTTGCCACCACTTATGTGTCTGGTGTGAACGCACCATAACACCTGGTATTAAGATGTGTTTTGGTCGATCCAATCACAAGTGGACTGTTGAGACTTGTATGTTTTAATCTGTCTCTTTTGTCCACTTTTAACCACTTCTGTCCTGATTTTTTCAAGAGGATGGTATATGGGCGAGTCCCTCTGCTTTTGTTTTAAAGGCGAGCGGAAGAAATGACAGGTTAAAATTGGGGCGCACTAATATTAGAAAGAGTTCTGCTGCTTGTGTTGTTAGTGAACGTGCTGTGCTGCACATTGTTTTGTAAGGACTTTCTCGGATATTTTAGAGAAAATTATGAAATAAGCTCACTGAACACGCTTGCAAAGTAAAACAATAATGAAAGAGGTTTTGATAGTTTTATCAATAAAAGCCTAAATATCACGCTGAACACTGTGGGTTCATGCTAGAAGTTAGGTCCAATATAAAAACATGTGCTCGGTACATCACATTAGATCAATAGGTGGAGAGTAGGCAGTCTTTTGTGGCTGTTCGAATACATTCGACCGCATGTGTGTCTACACCACAAAAGCAATCCGTTTTCGACTACCTTTGAATGTGATCGAAAGTGGACGAGCTCAAAACTTTCACAAACCCTTTACACCTATATTTAGCGTCGTCCACTTGTGATCCAATCAGCAAAAACACAACTTAAATCATTCCCCGCAATTGACGAGTTATCTCGTCAATTAAGAGAAAATATTTGCCTGAAAAAACGTGTTCCAAAAAATTATTTATTAATTTTACACTCCATGTATGTTTTGATAATCGTTCTGAATCTGATCTCTCACAAAATTATTTAACAAAAATGCAATTATTTCAGCTTTTTGCTCAAAATTTTGTATTTTTGAAGAAAAATAAACATATTTAAAGGCATTCTAAGCGAATCTGCGAGACGTTAGTTTTTGTTGACATTTGAATTGTTTTCAAACAGACAGAGCGTAGCTAAATCCTCCCCCTCCCCCTCCCTTCCGTGCTTTCATGAACGCGCCCAACCCCCACCCCCAAATCCTTTTTGTCGTTTATTGGCTGGAACACTTTGTTTTGTTTTGTGGTGCTAGGTTTGGCCACTATGTTGATATTGCCGTTTGTGAAGCCTGGGCTGTCTACAGAGATCGCATTTTTTTACAGTTTGATCAGCGGACAGGCAGCAAGCAGATAGTGAGGAGATGTTTGCTGTATGTAACAAAAAAATGTTATGGTCTAAAACGCGTCAATTCGCTTAGAGCGCCTTTAAGAGTTTATAAACAAACAAAAGATAGGATGAAAGTTTTTTCCCGTTTTGTTTATTGTTTGTTTGAAAGCAGAGGGTCTGTTCTTTCATTTCATCTATTTGTATGTTTATATATTTTTAGAAGAACATTTTTCTGGAAGTAATTTCGTAAAAAAAATCACAAAAAATGCTGACGGGCAACTTTTCAAAAAATGGCAGGCGGGAAATAGGTTAATACCAGTTGTAAACAGGGCCTCAGATTTTCTCAGAACAAATTCGTCCCTTAATAAATACTTTTAAATTTACAACTCTACACTTATTATATGGTAACAATGATTTGTGTCTATTTTATTTGATCCCAACGAATTTTATAAAATATCAAACAATAATTAAGAACTAAATTTATTTGTCGTTGGTTTGTTCAGGAGATTAAACAGATAAACAGTACGAGTATTCAACTTCTATGAACCAGCATTTGACCTCCAATTGACATTTTCTCGAAAGGTTTTGACATGTCATTGTGTTTTTTAAAGCCCTTGCACCAGCAACAACATCCCACTTATGCGCGTGGTTCAGTCTGTCAAACACACCAAGAGGAAAAGCAGCAATGTTATGAAAGAAGGATGGCTTGTGCATTTCACCAGCAAAGACACACTGGTTAGTAGGCTGGATTTTTAATTAGAAACTTTACAATAAATAATAATTAACAAGAGAACTTGCTATAATGTGCCAGGAGTCAAGAGTGTATTGTAAATAATGTGACATCATGAAGGTAATATTTCTCTTTTTATTCACACTAGCGTAAAAGACATTACTGGAGACTAGACAGCAAGTGTATCACTCTTTTTCAGAATGATACTGGGAGCAAATACTACAAGGTAAGTTAATTTAATCTATCTGTTAAAAGTGAGCATGATCAAACAATGTACACTCACCTAAAGGATTATTAGGAACACCATACTAATACTGTGTTGACCCCCTTTCACCTTCAGAACTGCCTTAATTCTATGTGGCATTGATTCAACGAGGTGCTGAAAGCATTCTTTAGAAATGTTGGCCCATATTGATAGGATAGCATCTTGCATTGTCATGTTCAAGAAACCAATTTGAAATGATTCGAGCTTTGTGACATGGTGCATTATCCTGCTGGAAGTAGCCATCTGAGGATGGGTACATGGTGGTCATAAAGGGATGGACATGGTCAGAAACAATGCTCAGGTAGGCTGTGGCTTTTAAACGATGCCCAATTGGCACACCATTACACCACCACCACCACCAGCCTGCACAAGGCATGATGGATCCTTATTTTCATTCTATTTACGCCAAATTCCGACTCCACCATCTGAATGTCTCAACAGAAATCGAGACTCATCAGACCAGGCAACATTTTTACAGTCTTCAACTGTCCAATTTTGGTGAGCTTGTGCAAATTTTTAGTGGAGATGCGTGGTACCCGGTGGGGTCTTCTGCTGTTGTAGCCCATCTGCCTCAAGGTTGTGCGTGTTGTGGCTTCACAAATGCTTTGCTGCATACCTCGGTTGTAACGAGTGGTTATTTCAGTCAAAGATGCTCTTCTATCATCTTGAATCAGTCGGCCCATTCTCTTCTGACCTCTAGCATCAACAAGGCATTTTCGCCACAGGACTGCCACATACTGGATGTTTTTCCCTTTTCACACCATTCTTTGTAAACCCTAGAAATGGTTGTGTGTGAAAATCCCAGTAACTGAGCACATTGTGAAATACTCAGACCGACCCGTCTGGCACCAACAACCATGCCACGCTCAAAATTGCTTAAATCAACTTTCTTTCCCATTCTGACATTCAGTTTGGAGTTCAGGAGATTGTCTTGACCAAGACCACACCCCTAAATGCATTGAAGCAACTGCCATGTGATTGCTTGATTAGATACTTGCATTAATGAGAAATTGAACAGGTGTTCCTAATAATCCTTTAGGTGAGTGTATGTGCCTTTTTAAACTGAAAAAAATTGAAAATGTAATTCCACCCTATTGTGGCAAGACAGCTTGGGCGGGAGCATTTGTTAACTTCGCCCCATCCAGCTGTTAATCTACTGTGAGTTTCATTTCTGGATGAAATGCTTATTTTTCCATATCCAATCAAAACGCAAGCCACACCCACTATTTTTCCTTGTTTCACTCAGAAATACGTCACAACACACAACTTTTTGTTCACAGGGACTTTATAAAGGTCCTAATATGTACGATTTACTGTAGGTACAGATATAACTTTGAGGTACCAATATATATTTTTGTGGTACTTAAATGCACCCTTTAGGTACAAATATGTTTTGTTTTGTTTTGTTTTTTCAAAACGGTACTTTCCAATGGACAGCTTTTGTACCTTTTTTTCTGAGAGTTTGCTAGAATATTTAATATTTATTGTCTTAAAATGATTTAATGCATTTGTTCCAGAAATATTTCCAATGTAATTTTTCCTCCACCATGATTTTAACCACCGAATGATATATAATTTAAGATGTGTTAAAAATGACACTGTGACGGATATGTTTATGACTCTCAGATCAAATGTTTTAGTGACTTTGTCACGAGGCCAAACGTACCTATAGTTAAGAAAACACAAATGAGGTATTTACTGTAGTTACATACTGTATAATTAGCTAGGGGCTTACATAACTTCTTTGATGATGTTGATAGTTTGTCCTGATAGTTTCACGTATCACTGCACACATCAAATCTACACGCATGCCTCTGCTATATAATTCAGGTTTCAGTTTTCAAACAAGACCTTCTCCAACAGGAAATCCCCCTGTCTGAGATGCTGTCTTTGGAACCAGCCAAAACCTTCAACCTGCTCCCTGAGGGTGCAAACCCACATTGCTTTGAGATTGCCACGACATCTCTGGTGTATTATGTGGGAGAGAACCTGGCTCGGGCTGACGGGGGAACATCTGGCTACGGAAGCAACGTACTTGTTAGCGGGGTGGGACAGGACGTGGCCCGCATGTGGGAGATGGCCATCCAGCATGCGCTTATGCCTGTCATCGCCAAGGGCATATCTCATGGAGGCCATCACAGCTATCACAGTATGAACTTTATGGTGAAACATTTAGGGGTTCATGTTAAGACTCTTGGTTCATGTTAAGACTCTTAACAAGTGATAAAGTAATGCAAAACTTTTATCATTAACTATAACCTTTTACATGCATGGATCTGCCAGAAAACAGATTCTGTGACTTTCAGAAATGTGCTAAATTTTGAATATAGTCTTAGGGGGGACTTGAATTAGGTTTAAGCTGTGTTATATTATCAGTCCCTACAGGATTTCACTGGTCGAGTTTTTTCATGATTTTGGTGGCTTTATTTTTTTGAAAAACAAAATACTTGAATTGGATAGCACAGGATTCTTCTTTTAAAGTACTACATGTGAAAACATTATTTAATGGCTTTTAATAATTCCACAGTATACCACTGACAACATTCAGTACGCATTTTTATTACTTTTCTGACCTCAAGAACCTTTCGTCTCTTTAATTCAACTAACAATTCATAACAATTAATGTCAACATTTCATTTCTAATGAAAATAGAAAGCACTGACATTCAATAAACAATGCATTAACTTAAGAAAATGCCAAGAATCCATCATATTAACAGCAGGCAAACAATTATTATGCAAAGGTTTAGTTATTCATCAAATTATTTCACTTAAAAAAATCTCTCTATCTCTCTCTCTCTTTCTCTCTGTCAAGTACTCACGTTGCATCTTGTTTACACATTACTGCATTCAGATTTCAAATGCATTTTGACATTAATTGGCAATAATAAAGTTTTGACAATAAGTAGACTGGCAAGGTTAAGAAAGTGTATTAAACTGTCTATATATACAGTGGGTAAAATAAGTATTGAACACATCACCATTTTTCTCAGTTAACATATGTCTAAAGGTGCTATTGAGATGAAATTTTCACCAGATGTCGGTAAAAACCCATCCAATCCACACATTGGACTTTTCCACAAAAACCTCCTCCTGGTATGTTGTGGTCCCCGCCTGCCTCTTAAAGGCTTCCCAGAGCTTGGCTAGTATTTTTACTATGCTGTAGTTACTATGTCTTACTATATATCCTTCCCGTCCCTATGGTACGGTCGACTTCTCTTTTGCGCTGGAAGGTTATTAACCTTAGCAAGTTCCCATGTATGCTCTGCTTATGGGTTTTGCTTGGCCAAAGGTTTCTAACACAGGGTTTTTCAAAGGGAACGTCTTGACACAACGTCGAGTGAGTGACAAAAGGGAAACGTCTTGGTTACGTATCCTGAGGGAGGGAACAATATGTTGTGTCCCTCCTGCCATGTCACTGACTGATGACCGCTGATCGGACGGTCCTATTCGGCTCCTCAGTATAGTCACAGTATGCACATTTCATTTGCCAATGTTCATTGTTCATTCGTTGGCTTTTTTCATATAGCATCAGAATGATTGGTCTTCCAAGGTTGAACCCCTAGTGTCACATCATCAACACGTCTCGTTCCCTCACTCAGGGAACGGAGGTTGCATACGTAACCAAGACGTTATGTGTTATCATGTAAAATGATGCAGGGAAAAGTAGTGAACATGCTTTCTGAAATTTATTTAATACTTTGTACAAAAGCCTTTGTTGGTAATGAAAGCTTTAAGATGAGGCATATGGAGAAACGTGTTGCAACTTGCAAGCATTGCTCAGTTGTGATTTTGACCCTTTTATTCTTCCACACAAACAGTCTTAAAATCTTGAAGGTTCTGTGGGCCTCTTCTTTCAACTCTGATCTTTAGTTTTTTCTATAGATTTTGAATTGGATTCATGCCAGGTGATTGGCTGGGCCATTCTAGCAGCTTTATTTTCTTTCTCTAAAACCAATTGAGTTTCCTTGACTGGGTGTTTTGGTTAGGATTTACCCATCATGAGATGTTTCTTTCATTAGTTAATTTGTGGACATCTATTGTTTGATTTCTTTGAATGTGTGGATTGCATGAGTTGTTACCAACATCTGGTGAAAATTGTTTTAATAGCACCTTTTGAAATATGTTTACTAAAATTATGACGTGTTTATAACAAACTTATATATGATAATATATTGGGTCATGTTTTACTCCCCACACACAACAAGCTTTATACACAGTCTGCATTTGACTTATCAATCATTTCTGTGATCTAAATGAGATATTTTATAGCTGTACTCACATTACATGTTCTTTTTTTAAAGTAGCTTAGTCTACTTTGAATTGCAAAGAGCATCTCACAAAGTGATGATGTCACTCAATACGTCTGATAATTGCACATTTCCTTAATTTTGTGTTATTTTGCGATTACAGAATTGCACAATCCTGGAGGGACTGTATTAGGAAAATAGTCACA
The DNA here is from genome assembly GCA_025389145.1 of Misgurnus mizolepis. NCBI lineage: Eukaryota > Metazoa > Chordata > Actinopteri > Cypriniformes > Cobitidae > Misgurnus > Misgurnus mizolepis. The sequence continues at coordinate 15,546,573 of JAIFKI010000023.1, forward strand.
GCTGAAGGGTGGACCCAAATTAGTTTTTATTAGTGTTGTAGTCAAGACCACCTAAACCGAGACCAAGTCATGACCAAGACTTTAAAGGGTCGAGACCGAGTCAAGACCAAGACCAAGACAGGCCGAGACCAAGACCAGTGCAAGTCACTGCATTAAAACACTTTGACTTAAACATAAAATGTGGAATATGCATATGATTAGGCACTTCTTGTCGGTGTATGTGCGCGTGCGTGTGTGTGTGTGTGTGTGTGTGTGTGTGTGTGTATGCCATCAGATAAGTAGATAAAAATAATCAAAAGCATTGCAGATATGTGAGAATTCATCTTTGTCTAAAAGCAAATAAAAGTGAACAAACACTAAAGAACTTAACCATTTATCCTGAAATGTCTTTCCATGGCTTGCCAGTAATAAAATTAGAAAAATTGTCATTGGGAGAAACTTAAACAATGCTTAAACAATGCCAACATCATATGCCAAACCTGAATAAACAGCATAAAATTAATGATAAAAAATACATTTGTGTAGTGCACTGCAAAAAATTATTTTCAAGAAAAAATGTTCTTCGTATTTTTGTCTTGTTTTCAAAAATAAATTTGTAAAAATAACTTAAAATTCTTATATTAAGATGCTTTTTCTTGATGAGCAAAACTACCCAAGAAAATACGTCTAGTTTTCAGACCAAAAATATAAAATTTAAGTGATTTTGTGAATAAAACAAGCATAAAATCTGCCAAAAGGGAAGCGAAAAAAATCTTTAACTTTTTTCAAGATTTTTTTGCTGGTTTTATGCACAAAATCACTTGGATTAAATATTTTTGCTCTAAAAACTAGACTAGTAATTTTGTTCATCAAGAAAAAGCATCTTAATTTAAGAATTTTTTGATATTTTTACTGAAAACAAGACAAAAATACTAAGAATGTTTTTCTTGAAAATCATTTTTTGCAGTGTACCATCAGTTGTGGTCTTGACCGGTCTTGAAAAAAAATTCTGAGTCCTCTTTGTCTGAGACCGAGACGAGACCGAGTAAAAATGCATTTGATTCCAAGACGAGACCAAGACCTTAAAAAGTGGTCTTGAGACCGGTCTTGAGACCGAGACCAGTCTCGAGAACTACAACACTGGTTTTTAGTTGTATTTTATTATGAATATTGTCACGACCTGAGGGTGGAGCCAAATGAGTTTTTAGCTGTGTTATATTATGAATAAAGTCACAGCTAATGGGTGTAGTTCAATTAGCTGTGCTATTTTGGGAATATTAGCATGCTGTTGATCATACAAAACCAAAACTATTACACAAGTTATATACTTTTAGAAAAAACACTATTTGATCAACATTTTAAGCAAATGCTAAATGAGCAGCATATGTGTTTTTTCATGGGCATCAGTTAGACAAAACTGAAATAGGTGAATTTCTAATTTGATTTGCCAACTTTTAACTTTTAAAAAAATGTAATGTTTATATTTGTGTGTTCCAGTAGTTCAAATTTGTTAAGGTAGATTAAATTAGCAAAGGTGTAAATATGTGGATGCAACGTTCGATATGAAAGAGCTTTAATGAGTCACACTTCTGTTTTATTAACCAACAGAGGAGGTCTCCATTAGCATCTCTGTATCCAACTGCCAGATCCAGGAGAACGTGGTAAACATTTTGCTATTTGCAAAGACATTTTTTCCTCATATTTAAAGATATAGCGTATTTTCTTTTTCCCTATATCAAGCTTTGCTTTCGTATGAAAAGATCCTACTGAGCCTGTCTATACCTGCAACCTTGAATTTCAGTGTGATATAAACACACAATGCCTCTATTGGAGATTATTTTGATTACCTGCTCGGCCATGGGGTTGCCATGGTTACCCGAGTCTCTCTGACACAGTCCTAGTGAGATGTGGAAATAGCTCTTTAGGCTACTGGTCTGAAATCATGCATTGTTACTGTACAAAATCAAAAGCAATCCGATGTATATAAACTTCGGGAAAAGCCAACGTTGGCACAAACATAATTTTTTCTGTTTATCTTACAGGATATTAGCACCGTGTATCAAATATTCCCAGATGAAGTACTTGGCTCTGGGCAGTTTGGCATTGTATATGGAGGTAATGCAGATTTGTCTATTTACAGTACAGTACGTTTTTTTTTGGATCGGGTGAAGATGTGCAATAGTGTTGAATATATGTATAATGCTTACATAACTGTATTTATATAACACTATATATAGTAATTTCTGGTATATCGCAGGGAAACACAGGAAAACAGGCAGAGATGTTGCCATCAAGATCATAGATAAGCTACGTTTCCCAACCAAGCAGGAGAGTCAACTGCGCAACGAGGTTGCCATCCTTCAGGTAAAGCTACATGATAACAAGATATTTATCATTATGCACATTATGCATACTTAATATAGATGTCATATCCGTCTCCCGCAGAACCTCCATCATCCTGGAATCGTCAACCTCGAGTGCATGTTCGAGACACCGGAGCGTGTCTTTGTTGTCATGGAAAAGCTCCATGGCGACATGTTAGAGATGATACTGTCAAGTGAGAAGGGGAGGCTGCCAGAACGCATCACCAAGTTTCTTGTCACGCAGGTGCGTCTCGCGCCGGCATCTTGCCAGACACTCTTGACTGCGGTGTTACAAATCAAATACAATATATGCATAATACAAAAAATGTCATTTACGTCATTCTGCATTGTAATCGCTACTGTTTCGATCCATTTCCAGATTCTGGTGGCACTTCGTCACCTTCACTTCAAAAACATCGTTCACTGTGACCTCAAACCCGAGAATGTTTTGTTAGCCTCGGCTGACTCTTTTCCACAAGTGAGTAAAATCCCAACAAAAGAAAAGGAAATACATGAATGAAGCGAGGCCACACCAAAATGATGACTAAATGGATCTGTTTTTGTAAATGCACAAGAATAAAAGAGGGTAATTATAGCGCGCTCGAGGCAAAGGGTTGTGTGTGTGTCTACATTTTAATGAAAGATTTCTAAATTATCCTCCCATTGTTTCTCGCGTCTGCCGAGCAAGATGTCGTCGAGCACAAAGGTGACTCACTGCTCAGACAAACATTTCGGACGAATGCTAAACAAGCCGTTTTACAAATACTTCCCGGAACGGACGCCGAAGCGAAAGCAGAACTCGAGCTGTCAACGTTTCAACTCGGCTTTTATCGGCTCAGGTGCTTGTTGCTGTTGTTAAGGAAATGTTTCGAAGGTGGAAAATGTAGATCAGCAGGAGATACATTGTAACCACATCCAACTGGGTGATAATTTCACTTGACTTTCGTACAGACCCTGACAACTGATTATTACGGCGTCTGTGGTGTTAAAAGCACTTTTTTGGGGGTCTTTTGTGCATCTCAGTCCTACAGTAGTTGAGTTCCTCCAGGTGTCTGTTTTTTCTAATGCTCATTGTTCATTGGTTTGTCTTGCAGGTTAAGCTGTGCGATTTCGGTTTCGCACGAATTATCGGAGAGAAGTCTTTCAGGCGTTCTGTGGTGGGCACGCCGGCGTACCTCGCACCGGAGGTGCTTCGAAACAAGGGCTACAACCGCTCGCTGGACATGTGGTCCGTGGGTGTCATCGTCTATGTTAGTCTCAGTGGAACGTTCCCCTTTAACGAGGATGAAGACATCCATGACCAAATTCAGAATGCTGCTTTCATGTACCCACCCAACCCGTGGAAAACAGTGACTCCAGAAGGTAGGTTTTAGGGTAAGCTGTCAGAAAAATGGCCCTTGGTTATCACTAAGGGCGGTACCTTTCAAAAAGCACACCTAAAGAGTTTATATTAGTACCTCAAAGGTACATAATGGTACTGTAAATGTACATATTAGTACCAAATGTATACAAATTTTTACCTAAATGGTACATTTTAGGACCCATAAAGGGTACTGCCTCAGTGAAAGCTTGGGACCATTTTTTGAAAAAATCTTCTGAAAGTTAAAGGCACGTAGTACAGTTATCAATAAATCTAAACGTCAAAAATGCATTGTATTGCAAGGTCATTTTTAAGGTAACACATGGTTAACCGTTTAAACCCAGAGTTATAAGCCGGCGTTTTTAATCTCTGGAAATTATGTGTTTATGTTAATCTGTAAAGATGTATGTGTTAATCCAGTCTCAGAGCTATTATGTGATCCCAGAGATATGAGAAAAACGTATATGAATCCATAAGCTAGCTACTGTATATAAATCTCATTAAATGTGTTTCCATCACACTGATTTTGTGCACATTTTGAGTTATCGCATAAGAAACGAGTGAAAAAAAACGCCAAATTATGAATAAAAATCCTTTAAATCCTTCCCTGCAATTGATGAGTTGTCTCGTCAATTAAGAGCAAACATTTGCATTAAAAAAAATGTGTTCTTGATTAATTAATTCTGCAATACTGCACTTACCCAATTTATAAAAAACTGAAGCCAAAACGTTATTTACAAATTTTAAACTCTGTGTATGTTTTGATAATAGGCTTTATGCCCAGCTGCACTACTTCCTGAACTTCAGCCAGCTCCTTGTTTCCTGTCTGCCATTTTTGGACAAACTGATTAATCCAGGTGTGTCTGATTATTGTTGTTGTGACTACTGAGGTCAGGCACACCTGGATTAATCAGTTTGTCCAATAATGGCAGACAGGAAACAAGGAGCTGGCTGAAGTTCAGGAAGTAGTGCAGCTGGGCATAAAGCCTATTGTTCTTAATCTGATCTCTAACAAAATTCCTTTACAAAAATGCAATTATTTCAGCTTTTTGTTAATAAAAAAATTTGTATTTTTACAGAAAAAATACCCATATTTTAGAGTTTATAAGCAGAGAAAAAAAATAGATAGGATGAAACGTTTTTTCCCCATTTTGTTTGTTTGTTTATTGTTTGTTTGAAAGCAGAGGGTCTGTTCTTTCATTTGACATATTTGTATGTTTATATATTTTTAGAAGAAAAAATTCGTGGAAGGCATTTTGTGAAACGTTTGTGAAAATCACAAAAAATGCTGGCGGGCAACTTTTCAAAAAATGGCTGGCGGGGAATGAATTAATTCACAAAAAAAGTTTTGAGGCGGTTTGTGACTAATGTGAAAATAAGTAAATGCTAATAATGGGAGATGGTAAATAAATTCTGACGTAGCGAATGACTGATAGTCTAGCTGTTTCAGCTGACGTTAGCTGCGTCCGAAATCCCTAAAATGATGCTTTTGGAGGCAGCATTTCAAGACATGAAGGTATCAAAACACGTAAGAATCCAATATTTGTTTTACTTCCTGACTCCTGAGATACCTTCTTCGTCTTGTCCCACAATTCTATGCATGTGATTGGTCGAGCCTGGTCGAATTAAAAAATATATAATAGCAGCCAAGAAAGCGTCTGGATCACAAATTTAGTGTAAATAAAGTTATATTTTAACTTTTACACATTCTCATTGCATTTCGAGCGAGAAATTAGTATTGCAGTTTTCAACTATGAGATGATTTATCACAAAGGTGCTCTCTGCTAATATTTCAAACAGAATTCCATTATGCTGCCTACGAAGGCTGTCCCTTATGCGAACGAAGTCATAGCCATAACCAGTTTACTTTTTTTGCAAATTTTGAGAAGATTCACTGCTCGTTTCGATGACAACCCAGTTACTGTTAATGTACACATACCAAAGTTATCGCACAATACATTTCCATGTAGCCAGCTGCTAATATCTCACCTTCTTAGTCTAGTAATGTGCAGTTAACCTTTTCAGACTTGCTATTTTGAAGTCTCCTCACTTCTCTTTCGAATGCCTGCACTTTCGACTTAATATTCATATTTGAGATGCGCTGGCTCTAATTATCTTTGCCCTGTAACTGTAAGCGCAGATGACCTCAACTCGCCAAACATCATTTTATACTTGAAAATGAAAATATGGTCAGCTTTAAGGTAAAGCCTTGAATTGTGGGTGTGGAATAGGTTATATTTACGTACAAGTCACGCGTAATCCGCATGAAGAGTATCGACCTTCGTCTCATTACCTTAAGTAGATTTTTGATGCCCTCACCTTTGACCCTGTTTATTTTCTAACGCCTTCTTTCTTCCTCATTAAAATATCTGGAGAACAAGAGCAGACTTAGTTTACTTAAGACCACTGGCAACTGGAACAAATTAATCGCGTGCACGTTTATTTATTTATATAGTTTGGTTGGTCTCAAGTATAGTGATTTTTAAAACGGTTTTAATTGAATTTCGTCTTGTTTACTCTAAGTGAAAATAATTACAGTACATAATAAGTGTGCATGACTCAAAAAGTGCTTAATAAAACAGAAGATCCATGGCAAAACATATAGTATATCAAATTCTAACAAATATTTTGTACATGTATCTATCTATCTATCTATCTATCTATCTATCTATCTATCTATCTATCTATCTATCTATCTATCTATCTATCTATCTATCTATCTATCTATCTATCTATCTATCTATCTATCTCTACCTATCTATCTATCTATCTATCTATCTCTACCTATCTATCTATCTATCTATCTATCTCTACCTATCTATCTATCTATCTATCTATCTATCTATCTATCTATCTATCTATCTATCTATCTATCTCTACCTATCTATCTATCTATCTATCTATCTCTACCTATCTATCTATCTATCTATCTATCTATCTATCTATCTATCTATCTATCTATCTATCTACCTATCTATCTCTACCTATCTATCTATCTATCTATTTATCTATCTCTACCTATCTATCTATCTATTTATCTCTACCTACCTACCTACCTACCTACCTATCTATCCATCTATCCATCTATCCATCTATCCATCTATCCATCCATCTATCCATCTATCTATCTCTACCTATCTACCTATCTACCTATCTATCTATCTCTACCTATCTATCTCTACCTATCTATCTCTACCTATCTATCTCTATCTATCTATCTATCTATCTATCTATCTATCTATCTATCTATCTATCTATCTATCTATCTATCTATCTATCTATCTATCTATCTATCTATATACACACACACACACACACACACAAAATTACTCATATGATTATTATTATATATTATTATAATATTATCTTTATTATTCATTTATTATTATCTTTATATTTTATTATTATATTAACATTTATTAAATATTTATTCATAAATGTTTATTAGAGTAAAATATTGGGAACATATTTATTGTATGAAATAATATGTATTAATATAATATTATAATATAATATAAATAATATGTATATATATATATATATATATATATATATATATATATATATATATATATATATATATATATATATATATATATATATATATATATATATATATATATATATTTACATTTTTACATTTACAAAAACATTAAGATGCTGGATAAGATTTAAAGTCCTGTTTTGGCTAATATAAATAAAATGTTGTCTCTGTCATACAGTGGGTTGAATAATATAATTTCTCATAATTATAATTATCAACATAAATATAAATAAATAAGCATATATGAAAAGATGGAGCAGATAAAATATAAAATACAGACTACATAAAATATCCAGGATTTTTTTTATATATATAATTATTTTAAATAATAATAATAATATATTTTATTTGTAAAGCACTTTTCATAGTTAAAAACAATCTCAAAGTGCTACAAATAAATAAATATGTATAAATGTATAAAAAATCTAAATAAATAAATATTTATTTATATATTTTTCCTTTTTTTTGTTCAAATTAAAACATAATTTTTTTGTTGACTCTTCGCATGAATACCCCACTACTAAGCTTATGGTTAAAGCATGCTAATGTGGAAGAAAGAAGTGAGAGCGAAATAAAGGGGAAAGAGAAGATAAAGAGAAGAGAGGCAGAGGGTTAAATAAAGAGATCGTGCTCAATTTTTGTTACGAGCCACTCATGTGAGTAATGGCAGGCGAGGCCTCGGACTAAAGCGCGGGGGCCCCAAGGTTCAGAAACTTTGGAGTCTCTCAGAAATCTCTGACCCTTGAAATAATGTTAACATGATGTTGGTTTTGCTCATTATCCCTCTGGACAGAAAATCCTTCAGGTTTCAGCCGTGGTCTGCTCACTGACAACCTGTTTTGTTGTTGCAGCAATTGACCTTATTAATAACCTGCTGCAAGTCAAAATGAGGAAGCGTTACAGCGTGGACAAGTCTCTCAGCCATCCCTGGTTACAGGTTAGAAAGATAATCACTTTTATATGTCTGGTGTGGAACATCATGGTATGCACACAAAAAAATCTCCTCCAATTCCCTCACCCCACATCCATACGTTCTCATTACCCGATCCTAGAGAGTACTGTCCTGAGTTTAGCTCCAACCGTAAATAAACACATTTATTTAAAATGTCAGTAGTTGTTGGTAGTACCTAAAGGTGTGTTTCAGGGATGGAGGCAAACAGGACAGCGACTCTCCAGGATTGGACACCTCTGCTTTAAGACGTTTTGAGAAATTTTAATGTATTTTTATGACAGGACTACCAGATGTGGTTGGACCTTCGAACTCTGGAGTGCAAAATGCTGGAGCGATACATCACCCACGAAAGCGATGATTTACGCTGGGAGCATTTTGCAGAACAAAATGGCCTTCAGTACCCAGCCCACTTAATCAACCCCCACGCTAATGTAAGCGAAGAGGCGGAGTCTGATGAGGCCGTGATGAGCATGCTCAGCGACCGAGTCAGTGTGCTGTAAATTGCCGCCTGTCCCTTTAAGGGCACAATGGAGCTTAAGCCAACTGTATACAACAGCTAAATCAACACTTCAATCGAATGCCTTGTGTTAACACAATTTTATTTAACAGCACAATGCAGATTAAGCACAAATTTCATTAAACACACAGTGCCTAAACCGCAAAAGCCAAACTAGCCATACATTGTGGATCGAACAATCAAATATATTGCAACACATTACAACTACGCTCAGACTTTATACGCTGCACAAATGTAATATTTGCAGGCTATTTTGTTCATAAGGACTGTCTGGTTTTGGAGATTAACCACCAGTATGTTTTTGTGCAATTAAGTATTGTTTGTATAATTCAATTATCTATAATATATAAAAAACACTAACTTATATGATCTTTGGAAATGATTCTGCTTTGAAAGTTGGTTAATGCCACTGTAATTTTGTGCTGACCATTGCATCAGTGGATATAACTTCGCAAATATAGCAGAGAGCATTTATAGCTTTCGTGGTATTGTGTTTATGTGCTTTTGAAAGTACCGTGTGAGTGCGTGCGTGTGTGTGAGTTTTTTGGGGCCTGTTTTGTTATACAGTAGTTTTCTGTGCACTTTCAAGACAACAAAGCAACACTGCCTGTGGACTGGACGTCTCTCCCTTTGCTTTCTTCAGAGATGGAACAATAAAGTACAGCTGGTAGACAAACAGTGTTATGTGAGTTTCAGTGTTTCTTCAATGTTGCCTTTAAGTGAAGACCTCAAGGGTAAAACCCATGTATGTACAATTATTTATTCACCAGAAGCTCTGTATTAAAAGGCTGATTAAAGGATTTTACCACAATGTTTACTCTTTTATTATCTTCAATGTGCGCAAGTTGTTTTTTGGGGTTGTGAAGGCGCATGCGTGGCGTAAAAGCATGCATGCGATGTGTATTTGGCACGCTGCTGGGTTTATGGTCATATCGAGTACAGGTTGTCTGGTGTCCTCGTGAGTTGTGCCTAATCAACAGAGGGCGCTATTTGCTTATGCAGCATTAAAGCCTGTGCAAAACCATTCTCAGTTAAAACACGTCTTACAGACGACTAAAATACATGAATCTTTAACAAAACACTGACTGTGTTTGGAAAAAACTCACAGTAATGTAGTGGATTTGACTAATATTTGTATTACCCAGAGTTTTTAATGATACGGTAGACTTAAAACAATTTGAAATGACACTAGATTAGATTAAAATGCAGATTTGTAAAATAATTTTTATTATATTTTAAACATTTATATATTAGAATATAATAAAAAAATTATAAACAGCTACAACTCGTAATTGTATTTTTCTAGCTCATCCCTAAACGCATTTATCAAGACAACAGATACTATTCATGATATTTAGACTTTCTTCGTTTCTCAAAAAAAAAATTTCATTTTAATTTGTAAATAATCCATTCTGAAACACCAGCAGGTCTTTATGAATCATTTGCTTTGGCCTATTTCTGGACAAGTTTGGAGAGATGACGAGCTCATGCTGAAAGGAAGAGATAAATCTTACAGATGGGCAGTCTATCGAGTTACGCATGATTTGAGTCTGTTTTCTCTCAACCAAACTCCTCCCCACTACACACAGAGATAAAGAATAGTAGTGCAGGTGTTACATTTATACGACAACCACTTAAATTATAAACAAAAAAAGGAAAAAGTTTTTATCAATATAGTCATATCCAATTTAAACTTAAATTTGATTCGAAACAGAAGCAATAATAATAATAATAATACATTTATCATTATTCATCATTTTAATATTAATATTATTAATATTGTATAATAATAATGTATTGATCAAACAGTTTAAATCTGAGTAACAAAGTTAACTATTATTTACACGACGGAAAACTTTAAACGAATAAAAAGATTACATTTAAATTTTTAATATTAGATGAAAAAATGTTCACTCTCAAAATATATTGAATTGCCGCTTTTAATATAAACGAATTTTCACAAATGTTAATTATTAACAGCTTATTCCATGAATTTTCCAGACAAAATAAGCAACATGATCATGTAATTTGAAGCAAGTAATACGAACGAATTAAGTGTAGGCCTAGTCATGCCTTAGTAAATTTCTTATTAACACATTTTTCTTTTTGCTCACGATCTAACTGCTGGAGTTGCACATGTTTTCCAGAGAATGCGTACTTGGGGGAAAATAGTTAGTATGCAAATGAAGAATCACAGCTTTGACAGTGAGTAACCATATGTTCTGCAATTGCATATTTTGAAGAAAGAGAGAGACAGAGATATATCCTGAAAGGATTGTTGCCGTAGTAACTCGTTTTGTTCCTCATCCTGGCTGCGTTGGCACAGACAATTTTTAGCAAAAGGAAAACAAATATAATAGTTTCGCACGTCTGAATTATTTGGTTCTGTCAGACAAAACACGCAAATATTTTCCCCGATTCCGTGTTGAGCTACAAACATGAAACCAGACGGTGCAAAAAAAATTAGCCGAATAAATGACTTTTCATTTTTACGTGTCAAATAGCTTTTTCTTTCACTGTTTCTGTGCGTACCTACGATATAGCCTACGTTTTAAACAGAAATATAAATACGTGTTAAATAACCGTGTAAATTCTGCTAAGCCTATATAATATTTATCTGTATTTTATTAGTCATATTTAATCACATTTTTGTTACAGGACTGACTAAAAAGCGGTTTAAGGGCGGGTTATATCTGACTATATGGCAATAGCTCTGTGTTGAGCGCGTGGCAGGTAGTTGTCTGTATGTGCGCAGAATATCTTTCCCATCAACATACAACTGAACATTAACCTAAAGATGAATGATATTAGATGTTTTTTTTTTTCTTTTAACATAATTTTCACATTTTGACATTTACAAAAACATTAAGATGCTGGATAAGATTTAATGTCCTGTCTTGTATAATATAAACAAAATGTTGTCTCTGTCATACAGTGGGTTGAATATAATTTCTCCTCAAAATGTCGTTAATTTAAATAGAAAAAATTTGCATCAACATAAATAAGCATATATGAAAATATGAAGGGGATATAAAATATAAATTACAGACTACATAAAATATCCAGGATTTAAAATGGGTATATTTAAACTACATGTTATACAGTATAAAAGGCGTAGACTATAGTGCTTATTTATCTATATTAAAAAAATTAAGATGAATGAAATGAATGAATTTTTTTTAAGATATGATCGGTTGATTACAGACTTTTTTGTCAGCCAGGTGCACAATATTTAAGTGAGGCACTAGAGGACGCTAAAACAGAAACTAATGTAGACATATTAGACAATGGCTGTGGTAAATATTAAAGTAGGCCTATTTTCAGGTAAAAATACAAATTAATAAGAAGTATAAACGAAAAACGATATCTAAAACTTAAGAATATTTTAAGAAATAATTGGAATTAAATTGATAATAAACCATCTGTAATCTTCATTTACATTTTTGATCATATTACATAATACATTTTGTGTTTACACTCAATATGTGAGTTTTGTAATAGTGAATTTATAGTCCAAAACTTGACTAAACACTTGTCAGAAACGTTGCACTTATAGACTAAACATGGACTGAATGTTGAAATTACTCTTCTGTAAAACTTTATTTTTCACTTAAAATATATGTTCCTCTTCCGAATTTCTCCACTGGGAAGTTGTTCAGCTGACGAATTAGACTAGCTAAATATTATGATAACCTTTTCCATACTAATTTGTAGTGCAGCCTGCACATATGTCAGGATCAACATCAATTACAGAGCAACATTTCAAGTGCATGGTTCAGAGAAATGTCAGGGAGTTAGTGAAAGGGAACATAGGGTTTTGGGGTGAAGTAGGGGTTTGAGGGGCAGCATATGACACCCAATGTGTCACAGTAGTTATTATGTTTCATCATCTTTACTATTTTTAGTCCTTTCCATACTATCATATCTTTAATGTGAATGTGATGTAATAATGACCAATGCATAGTAACCCCTACTTGGAATGTGACCATGCATACCTGTCCCAGTGGGTAGTGAACACACGCACTGCAAGTTGTGAACAGACACACACCCAGTCGCAACCTGACAGGAGATTTGAACCGGCAACCATTAGTTCACTCGTGAACACACACACACCTGGGGCAGTGGGCAGCGATCCCTGCAGCGCCAAGGGAGCAATTGGGGTTAAGGTGCCTTGCTACCCGCCGGCCATTAGACTCTTCCCACTCAAATGCGTTCATGTTTTTGTCATTTCTGGCAGTTGTTTGTGCAACAATGCAGATAAATAAGAGGCTCATGCAATATCGGTCATCTGGCAGCCTAGCTAGCAAAGAAACCAAAATAGCCCTTGTTGCTCCACACAACAACTCATGTTTCTAAATTAGGTTATTCTGGATTGATGGATCCCACAAGCTGTCTCTCTGTGGTTGGAACTCAATAGTTGGCACTCTTGTATTGCACCTAAAGGGTTTACGGCGGAAGTGATGCTTGACTCTGTTTCCGCCCAATGAAAACCATGCCCCAAACAAATCACCACGCCTTCATATTAGCTGTTGGACGGACCTTCGCTCTGCTGGGATGGAGCAGAATGGATAGATTCTCTGCATGTTTTCGTGCTATGGGGTGGAGATAAGAAGGATTACAGGCTTGGCAGAGGGTGATGGTGAAGAGATTAGAAGTCTTCCTCTGCACAGCAGGGCAATTTTGTACGGCTGCAGCTGGCGAGGCTGCTGGTCAGTTTGAACTCCATTTGAAAATATCTCTGGTGTGCAGATGATAGCTCTGCACTTGACTGATTTTCAATATGGTATAGAAAGCATATACTGTACAAAGCCTACAGTACCTGTAGTAGTGTGCATTTTAAAATAAAGGAGCAGTCTAAATGCAGGTCGGTTACTGATGATAGCTGCTGTATAATTTCAATCCATTCTGTACACTGTAAATGTTAAAAGATTTCTTAAACAAAAGCTATGTATATAGTATCACACTGCCAAGTTTTAAGAGTTTAAGTTTCATATGCCACCGCAGCTTTACTCTTAATTGTGTAAAGCCACAGCTGGGTTTAAAGAGAACTTAACATGCATTCCTTTATTCAAACATGTGCACCTGATTAGTGACAAGCTCCTTAGACCAGCTGCAAGCATGCCATTATGTAATCCTGGTGGGTCTAAATGTTAGTCATGGCACTAGTCATGAGCATATGCTTAGATATGCCTCAGTTTAAAGATTCATGACAAAGTAATTCATAGCATTTATTTACTGAAGACAACTGAGCAGCATGTTGATCAATTAACACTTTCAGTACCAAAAAGTACACTTTCAGTACACTTTTTGTTTGTTTCGGGTGCTCTACACAAAACTGACATTTTATATTAACAGGTGCTACTTTGATTGTTGACAAGTGTGGGCAAGGGTTAGATACCACACATGTAGAGACAATACTTTGCTGATTCACAGTAAATATACTGAAAAAAAGTTTAGTTAACCTTTAGAGCCGTGGTTCTCAAACTGGGGGGTTGCGAGATGGTGCTGGGGGGCCCCAGTTTTATGACATTTTATAAAATAGGCTACATTCATTTTTCATCATCAAACTTCAGAAAATAAACCTACTAAGCAACAGCACATTGTACCGTTCAATGTTTTGTTTAATTCAAATTATAAGTTTATGATTGTTTGTGTTATAAAGGTTTTTGGGGGTACAAAGGGATGCACCCTACATGCGGGCGAGGGGGGGTTGCACGCCAAAAACTTTAACATTATAAGAAATAAAAATAATCAACACATTCACTAGTCCAGTTAGGATTGACAAGCTTGCTTGATACAGGTGAAAATGTCAGAGCACATCATCTATCATTGTTTAACAGTTTATATGAATTTTTTAAAGTTTACATTAAAGGATTAGTCCATTTTCTTAAAAAATGTTGACGTCTTTCTTTGTTCAGTCGAGAGGAAATTATGTTTTTTGAGGAAAACATTCCAGTATTTTTCTCATTTTAATAGACTTTAATGGACCCCAAAACTTAACACTTAAAGGGATAGTTCGGCCAAAAATGAAATTAAACCCATGATTTACTCACCCCCAAGCTGTCCGAGTTGCATATGTCCATTGTTTTTCAGACAAACACATTTTCGGATATTTTAGAAAATGTTTAGATCTTTCAGTTGATTAAATGTGAAGTTACGGGTCCACGACCTTTAAGTCCAAAAAAGTGCGTCCATCCTTCACAAAATAAATCCAAACGGCTCCAGGATGATAAACAAAGGTCTTCTGAGGGTAATCCGCGCAGTGTTTTTGTAGAAATATCCATATTTAAAACTTTATTAACGTAAATAAATACCTTCCGGTAGCGCCGCCATCTTAGACTCCTCTGTATTCAGGAGAGAGTATTAGCGTAGTGTACGCACTTTTCTTAGTGACGTATGACAAATTCGGAGGGCGGGGGCACAGAGCAGCAGCAGAGTAGCCTCCGTAGGCTGCGTAAGCTCTCATCCTGAATGCGGACACGACTAAGATGGCGACGCTACCGGAAGGTAGTTATTTTAGTTTATAAAGTTTTAAATATGGATATTTCTCTGTTTGGATTTATTTTGTGAAGGATGGACGCACTTTTTTTGGACTTGAAGGTCGTGGACCCCCTAACTTCACATTTAATCAACTGAAAGATCTAAAACATTTTCTAAAATATCCGAAAATGTGTTTGTCTGAAAAACGATGGACATATGCAACTCGGACAGCTTGGGGGTGAGTAAATCATGGGTTTAATATCATTTTTGGCCGAACTAACGCTTTAACTCAACACTGAACAGTTTTTCAACTGAGTTTCAAAGGACTAAACGTTTTCAAACGAGGGTGTTATCAAACAATTGTATTTTTTGACACGAAAAATAAAAAATATGTACTTTTAAACCAGTTTTAAAAAAAGACATCAACATTTTGGATGACATGGTGGTGAGTAAATTATCTGGATTTTTTTTTTTAAGAAAATTGACTAATCCTTTAACCTAAGTTAATTTATGATGTCAACATTAAATACTATTTAAAGAGAAAAGTGATTAAAACATTCTTATTAAAGGAAAACTGAGAGAAATCTGATTGAAAAACTTTGTTTAAATGTCCTGTGCAACTTAATATGCTTTGCTTGTAAGCTAATTATCATTTAATTTGGGTTGCAGTGAAGCTGAGCTCTGTAAAATAAACTAAAAATTTACTTTGTATTTTGACACTTATTATTATACTTTAAAACATTAACCAACTGGGTAATTGTGAAAAAAATGTTTGTCAGTTTAGAGGAATGCTGAATTAAATTTGCAAATGAACACACTGTCAGAATAAATGTTCAAAAATGGATCCTTGATGTCCCTGGGGCGGTGCCTATAAAAAACAGAGTCCATTTAGCACCTCAGAGGTACAAATTGGTACCAAATGTATACATAACTGTCCCTTAGTGGTACATATATTAGGACCTCTTTGAAGGGAACTGCCCCAGTGACAGCTTGGGATCCTTTTATAACTTTTTTTGACAGCGCTGAAGGCAGTGCAGGCCTGGCATCACAAGGAGGCAAAATGGGGCATTGCCCCCTCAGATCTAAATTTATTTCAAGGTTTAAAAAACAAGGCTTTACAAAAACCATAACTAGGCCTAATTAAAACTGTATTGTATTTACAAGACTAACTGAAATAAAAATATAAAGAACATTTCTTTGTTGTTTTCTATTTATTTTATACGCAATAGGGCTACAGTGGCTAATGAAGTATAGATAAATAATCCCACTAAAAGATGATTGGACAGGATAACCAACAACATTACATTGTACCGTTCAATGTTTTGTTTAACTCAATTCTAAGTTTGAGATTGTTTTATGTCATGAAGGTTTTTGGGGGGCACAAAGGGATGCACCTTACACGTGGGGGGACTGGGGGGTTGCACGCCAAAAACTTGGCTGGATGAAATTTTTAATGGCTGCCTTTCGTGCTTGGTGTGTCTAATGTAACGCTGCTTAGTATGTTAGGTCAGCGGTAATGATATGCGTTATGATATTAGTAGGGGACAATCAGTGCGAAAGTAACACTAGACGAAAGTAGCAAAGCGTTTTTCTCCGAGCCCTGAAAACATTTGCATTCCGCACTATGGCAGCATCTTTAGCATGCAACCCTTGACAGAGCTGACAAATACCACGTTATTTTGTCACAGTTTCACACGTGTAGGTCCTGAAAGCTGTTTTCATGTGTTACAGTACTAATCAATCTACAGGTTATTTAGTGCTGTAACACATCCTGAAGTTTGCCTTCTCAGAGTTTTTCAAAATAAAAGTAAATTGGGTTTAAATGTCAGGAGTAACACTTGTTACTTTTGTCCCGCTGCTAATACTGTTGCATTATGTTGAAAATGTAAATTGTTGTAATTTTATTTTATTTTATTTTTATAGTGCATACTGTTGAAAAAAAAATATTCTCAACAATTCAAGTTTGTACTGTCAAGTTGCTTTTGAAAATTTTTAAAAATGAAAATGTAATTTTATTATTTTTTGCAAAGATAAACAACAAAATATTGCAGTATTAACAAAGCCATAGTCATGTTTATTTACTAAAAACAAGTGTAACACAACAATTTATCTTGTTAGATTATACAATATAATTATACTAAAGTCATTTAATTTTGTTTAAAAATTCATATCGTATAAATAGACAACACTTGTGAGTTACTGACCACAGCAAAAATATATCTCTGTCTAAAACATTATCTTTAAAAATTAAGTTTTTATGAAAATTTTTATTTTCGCTCCTTGAGCTACACTGCGTGTAAATCAATACATTTAATGCAAAAATCTAAAGATTTATTAAAATTATTATTTTTTAATCAAAATTTAAAGTTACAATTTTATTAGGGCTGCCAAAAGATTAATCGCGATTAATCAAATAGAAAATTAAAGTTTGTATAATATATGTGTGTGTACTGTGTGTATATATTATGTGTATATATAAATACACACATACATGTATGAATTTAAGAAAAATGTTATTTAGGTATATTTTTTATTATATTTATAATATAAAATATATGAAAACATATATAAATATACATGTAAATGTTTCTTAAATACACATCCATCCATCCACATTTATATATATATATATATATATATATATATATATATATATATATATATATATATATATATATATATATATATATATATATATATATATAATTACAAATGCGCACACACATAAATTATGCAAAAAAAAATTGTAATCACTTTTAATCTTTAGACAACCCTAAATTTTATTAGTTTTGTCTGTTTGCTTAGCTGCGAAAATTGTGTTTTAGGGAATGCTGCGTTAAAAAAATAATCGGAAAGCAAGTAGTGTATTTTTTTGTTTGAAGTTAAGCACCCTTAAAAATGTTATAATTTTTAATTATTTTAAAAGTACAATTATCAAACAAAACAGAAACTGACTATAATTTTTTCCTATTTGGCATACATTGATAAAAAGCAGGACTGTACATTGACTATTATCCAAACTAACTTTCATACACTCTAAAAATGCTGGGTTATTTTCAACCCAGCAATGGGTTAAAAAGGGACAAAACCCAGCCCGTTGGGTTGCAATTTAACTTATGCTGGATTGTTTCAACCAAACTGCTGGGTTGTTGTAACCCATTGTTGGGTCAAATATAAACATTTTCTGGTTTAATTTAACCCAACATTCGAGGACATTCTGGTTTAATTTAACCCAACCCAAAGGATTCGACCCTTTTTCACCCAACGTTCATGGGTTGTATAAAAAACAGCATTTTCAGAGTGTAGATTTAATGCATCTTGGATAAAAGCAAACAGGTGAAGATCCGTTAATCATTTTCAGGATGTACAAAATGAAACACATTGTAATGACATGACAGATGCTCGTCTATAAAAAATAATCTGTTGCTTTTGCAAGTATCATGTGACACTTCCAGAAGCTGGATGTCATTTGTCTTTCTACATGTTACCGGCTACGTGCAGTCTTTTGTGTTGACTGACAGCTAGTTGTTTTTCCCTTTTTTGTTCTGTCAGTTTTGTCTAAGGTCTAAAAGTTCTCAAACCTCTATTTGATAATTTGCCACATAAAGGATTGGAGTTTTGGAGGCAGTATTTCGTTTCTTCTCCACATTCCGCACAATTTTCTCTCAGTGCCCTATTGTTTTGTCATTCACTGCCCACAGTTAAAATAACGCACCTGACAAGCAATCTAACCACTCGGACCGAATTAGACATCATTCCTCAGAGACAAAAAAGCCTGTCTTTCTACAGTAGGCTCAAAATGTTCCTCTCAATTTTAGTCTCTGATGGTTTGGTCAGTGTGTTTTTCACTCTAAAGTGTTTACACCTATAAAATCACAAGAGTCTTGATAGTATGTAGGCAATCGTATTTACATTTACAGGTTTAGGCATTCAACAGAAACATCCAGCATTGGGTCAAAAAGGGACAAATCCAGTTGTTGGGTTAAATTAACCCAGAAAGTGTTGAATTTGACTCAACACTGGGTTAAAACAACCCAACACAGGTCAAATTACAACTCAATGGGTTGGGATGTGTCCCTTTTTGACCCAGCACCGGGTTTAAAATAATCCAGATGTTTTTAAAGCGAAAGCGACTTACAAAGTGAGGAAAACAACATGAGGTTTATATAATATTAGGGGTGGGCGGGGCACAAACAAATGTTGGGTTAATTGTAACACGGACTGTTTACCGTTGCACAAGGTTCAGCGTTTTGTATTTCCGGTATTTTTTTCAAGCTGCCAAAAGAGGATCTCCCGCAAATTTATGGAAATGTATAATGTTTTTCAGAGAGTTATTGATGAACGAGTGTTTTGGTGGCATGCAAGTAAATTTTTTCATCATATGTTTTTTTCGGTTTCTAAATTGGGTGTGTAAGATACCAAATCCAATGCTATGTCATATTAATCAGTGTCTCGTTGACTGAAACATAGCATTGTTTTGAAATATGTCTGCAGCTCTTAGCAACTTTTTTGGTGGGCTTGAAAATATTTTGACCCAGCGGGGGTTAATGTAACGCTGTGTTACAACTAACCCCTCAGCAGTTACAATATGAAAACCGCTAACGTTAGCGTAATTCTTGCCGTTGTTTTAAATAGGCTACACACGAATGATTGCTGGCTGCCAACAAAATAAATGTGCCTGTCTTATTAAAAATGTGTGTCAAAATGTATTTTTGTTCATATCTTTAATATTGATTGAATAAGGTCATGTCAAAGATTAAAATCATATTGAAATGAATGGCTAAAATCAGACTTTGATGCTCATTTGCTCAGAATTTGATTTTGAGACTGTAGTATGGTTTTTACAGACTCAGTCATATATAAAAAGAAAAATTTGTCATAATTTTGCTGCTTTTTCTTACATATCTAGACATTTGTATCCATTTGTAATTGAACTATGGTTAGATGAGGGTTGAATCGTGTAGATACCGGTCTATTATAGACAGATATATAAACAATATCCACGTCAAGTATATAGACAAAATAGTATTGAAATATTTGCCTGCAAACTTAATTTTTAGCAAGTGTTACAACTAACCCCCTGCCTGTTACAATTAACCCCACCTATGGGGTAAGTTGTAACGTTTGCACTTCTGTCACGTTTGGTGTAATTGTCCAAGAATGGTAAGTACTAGAAACAAACTTCAAATGTTCATTTGTAGCAGAGATGTGTGTGTTGCTTGTGTAAAAATTTTATTAATTAAAATCAAATATTTTTTAAAGATTGAGCCAAAACCGAAAAGGGTTAGGTTGTGCCCCGCTCTCCCCTATTGTAATAAATAATGTCAAATCAACATATATTTTTATTATTGCTGAGCAAAGATTAATCGCGATTAATCACATACAAAATAAAAGTAATTTTTTGCATAATATATGAGTGTATGCTGTGTGTAATTATTGTGTATATATAAATATACACACATTCATGTATGTATTTACGAAACATTTACATGTGTGTATATATATCACTTTTATGATATATAA